>OY482671.1:158353035-159724535 GCA_960531455.1 Urophora cardui
TAAGCAAAGCAAAGCACAAAAAACACCCAAACATTCGTCAACTCAATTATGCCACTTTATACCATGTCTCCACATACCGTGTTTCGCTCTTTTTTTCTGCATTTTCTCTCTCAATCTTGTTTCGACACGGAAACCAGTGCCGAAACTCACCAATTTCCATACGAAATTTCTGAGAGCGATTGAAGATTGAAACACTGTTTCATTCTGAATCATCTTGCCAACCTCGATGATATCGATGTCTTCTCTAATTTTGTATCGAAAATCTACCAAAACAAAGACGCAAAAATAAGCAAACATACAAACATTTAAGAAGAACAAGAAAGAGAAATGTCAAACTGAATCACGATTAGTCACGTGGAGACGGGTTATTGAGCGAGATGTTTTGCTACATGTTTCTCTGGTGAATCAACTTATGTGGAGACGGGCTTTTATCTACTGCCTACCACTTGCAATTACATACATCTCTGCTTTGCGACTTCGTCGTTTGGTTTGTTGTGTCTGCGACTGTGTTCGCGGCCATGGCGTATTTGCCTGATTAGCTATTCTGCGCCAGCAACGATGAGGTGTTCAGAGTATTTCACTTATTTCCCTAATTAAATGATCAGAACAACAGCGCCAACCAATCAATGTGCAACATGATAAACTCAATGCAATGCAATTAATAATGACGAATGATGAATGTTCGATTTCGATTTGATTGACGGCTACAGAAAGCGAAAGCTCAGCGTAGATACGTTTGCTGCTCAAAAGCATGCATGTAAGTTTAGGTCTACTTACGCAATAAACATTTACAAGCAATTAAAAATGGTGTTGCTATATTGAGTTTGGTTGATATAAAATGAAACCTTTTTAAAGTCAAGTGAAACTTTTTTCAGTTGAAATTAAACTTTTTTGAATTGAAATGAAACCTTTAACAATATCATAAAAAAAGTTGAATTTCAATTGAAAAAGATTTATTTTCAATTTTCAAGTCAGGTGAAACCTTTTTCGATTAAAATGAAACCTTTTTCAATTGAAATGAAACCTTTTTCAATATCATTTCAATTAGAAAAAGTTTAATTTCAATTGAAAAAGGTTTTATTTCAATTTTCAAGGTAAGTTAAACCCTTTTAAAGTCATGAGAAACCTTTTTCGATTAAAATGAAACCCTTTTCAATTGAAATGATGCCTTTAACAATATCAATTCAATTAAAAAAAGTTTAGTTTCAATTGAAAAAGATTTCTTTTCAATTTTCAAGTCAGGTGAAACCTTTTTCGATTAAAATGAAACCTTTTTCAATTGAAATGAAACCTTTTTCAATTGAAATTAAATCTTTTTCAATATTATTTCAATTATAAAAAGTTTAATTTCAATCGAAAAAGGTTTCATTTTAATTTTCAAGGTAAGTGATACCTTTTTAAAGTCATGTGAAACCTTTTTCAAATGAAATGAAACCTTTTTCAATTGAAATGAAACCTTTTAAAATATCATTTCAATTAAAAAAAATTGTATTTCTATTAAAAAAAGTCTAATTTCAATTGAGAAAAGTTTCAATTCAATTGAAAAAGTTTTCACCTGACTTTAAAAAGGTTACACTTGACTTGAAAAAGTTTTCATTTGAGCTGAAAATGCTACATACTTGATTTATCTGCCACATATACGATTATGTATATACGTTGGCATTGTTTATCTGATGATTCAATACTTCTGCGAGCTGAGATTTTACAAGGATGCTGTTGAAATCTTTGCTTAGCAAATTTTAGAGTAAGTCTTTGTCCTTATGGCATATCGAAAGAATCAAGAATAAATCTAAAATTTAATTACTGGTCACTCACTTCGAATGACTTCTCTATTAAAGTAGGAATATTTTTAGGTTCTTTGAAAAAAAATTGTTATAAAAGATTTTTTATCTTCAAAATACAAAATATTTTTTTTTTTAATCAACAATATGGCAACCCCAAAGATGCAGTTTGCTCACTGCCACTTAAGCAACTCCCTCTGCCTCAGGCCTCTAGCAACCTTTTGCTCAATACAAAAAAAAAAAAAATAATAACAAAAACAAAGCAAAAACAACTCGTACATTGCCAGCAATTGGAATTTTGATGAGTTTATTTCGCATTGATTTTTGCTGTCAGAACGCCAACGTTGCAATGCATTCCACAGGGACAGCCACTCAGCTACTTCTGTAGGCAGCATTTTCACTCGCAGGCGCATGTAAGAAGAAGAAAAATAAGACAAGGGTGTCTGTGCCAACTAGTGGACATGTGTGCGTGTCTGTACTTCCTTATAAGCGCATTTCCGCCTTTACGCAGCGGCAACAGTTCCGCAGCTCGCATACAACGTGCAACGTACAACATGCAACAACAACAACAGCACAAAACTAGCAAATAATCAATCCTTTCGCTTTTATTTCATAGCCAAGTGACAGTTTTTCTGCCCATCAAAAAAGAAAAGATTCTTGCTGCCGAAATTTTCATTATTATTTTCGGTTTATTGTATACATATTTTTGATTTTCGCAAATCGGCCAGGTGTGTTCGTCTCACCTCTTTTGTGACAATTTTATATTTTTTTTCCATAATTTTTCTCATATCCTTTTTCTTTTTTTTTCTTGTGTGAAAATAAATCAATTTTCGCTCGCAAAACCCGTGTCAATATTCGCTTATCAATAAAGCCAACAGATCGATGAAGGTGATCGGTTGATCCTCTGATCTTGTGATTCTGCTTGATCGACCACATCATGACACATGCAAAATGCGCAGCCGCATCAGCAAACTCTTTCACATGCCCAACAATGCCAACAACAGCACATCTTTGCGCATCCTTTTTGCACATTCTTTTGCATATCCTTTCGATTTTGTCGTGCATACTCGTATTTATTTTATTTTCCATAACTCACTCATATTGTTTGTGATTTTCAATGCGCATCATTAACACTTTCATTCTATTATTCCTTCATTGTTTTTGTTTTTCTTACATTTTTGGTGATGATTTGGTTTTGTTGTTAATGTTATCCTTTGGGGCGCATTTTGTTGAGAGTTGAATTGGTGTAGGTACCCTTTCCTCTTTTCTTCGCTATTCAAATAATGCGTTGCTGGGGCTGTGTTATTTGACATCTTGAAAATTTGAAAAATCACTTTTTCACTTCGGTGCTGCCTTTAAAGCAAAGCAAATAGCGCTGGACAATAGATTGGTCTGTGGGAGACAATGCCTAATGATGCGCCTTTTAAGTTTTTATAAATACAAAATATTTTCTATGAGGTAGATAAAAAAAAACCAGTAGCATTTTTAGAACTGAAGTGAAGGATGAATAAGAACTGTACTTTGTTTTATGGGAATGAACTTGGCTGTTGGAACCAAGGGATCTAAGGTGCCGAATTATGTAGATAATTGCCAAAAGTTTTCTTGTGGCTCTTCGATTGTTTGAAATTGTCACAAATTGATGGAGAAACCGCAAGTCAGAGGGGAATCAGCGGAACGGCACTTGGGAAAAGACAGGAGAAAAATAGAAGTTCTGAAATGAGAATTAATCAAAATTGGTTGATCTAAGTGCCAGAATAATCAGAAGGTCCTCATCGATCCGTATTTAAAAACTAGATTTGCTTTGTTCTAAGAACAAAATTTTCAAATATTTATAAAAAAAAAACTTGTTCTAACACTATCGTTGAAAAATTTCAAAATATCTAAAGTTAACAAAATCTATAAAAAATTTCCACACAACCATGCGATATCCTTTTTGTTGAATTATCCACCCCCAAAAGTAAGTCTTCTACAATCAACATATTCCAAACAAACTATACTAAACAGATAGAGAACTAACAAAACCAATAAATAACAACAACAATTTTACAACCACAAATAACCAGAATGCACAAGTCATAGATAGGGCAAAGACAAATCAACAAAATGAAAAACAAAGTAAACCGATTTGGCCTGGCAGATGTTTCCAACTTGACCGCATCTAATGGCCTGTGCCACTGAAATAAGGGGTTTTGGTTTTGGTTTTTTCGAAACACACAAAAATTAATAAAACAAAAAGCCTCTGAAAAAAGAAAGTAGTCAACAACAAGAACAACAACGTACATACATACATACATACTAGCATTAGCTGAATAAAGGAATCAAACGTAAATCAGCAGACGAAAGGCGATATTTGGCAATAAACAAAAGGGCACAGCAAATGCAGCAGATCAATATAACAAATGGAAATGGGAATGGGAATGGCACTACTTAATGTGTGCAGCTCATCGTCGTTTGGCGGTGTTTGGCGTTGGTTGGTGGCGGCTACACGAGCCCTGCGGTCGGCGTTCAGCGGTCAGTGGCCAGCGATGACTATCTAACAGCTGAGAACTGAGCGCTGCTATCAGTGTTGTCATCGCCAAATTTTAAAGCGAAGTGAAGCGGCTGAAAAATCGAAGTGATTCGAAGTAAATCGAAGTGAAGCGCGGCGGTCGTACATTATGTACATATGTATATATGAATGCAGCATAATCAATTGTTTATATTGTTTCATGTATATAAATACGAGATCTTTTTATTCCTGGGCCCGCACTCTGTAGTTCTATTCTAAAGTGAAATTAAATTCGAAAGCACATTCGTAAACTGTAGAATATAGTTTATATGGAATATGGAATTTTCTTTCGAATCGAACTACAGTGTGTTTAGCACAACATTTAGAAAAAATGAAAAACGAACAGAAAATCAAGAAACGGAAGAAAATCAAGAAACGGAGAAAATCAAGAAATTAGCAAATAGTCATTTGAATGCTATTTTTGGCTGTTAAGGTTTATTTTTTTTTTCTAAAAAAAAAAAAAACAAAACATTTCATATTCATTATTTCTATTTTGAAAATTCAAAAGAAATAAAATGATATACATTAATTCATATGTGTGTGTGTATTCTTTGTTTATCTACATTTATATTAGCGATTTCGCGCAACTACGTAAAATGAACAATAAAGAGTAAAAAATATAATTTGAAATAAGCAGAAAAAAGTCGATTCCCAGAATATTTTGCACAAAATCAGTGTTATAAATCAAAGCAAAAAAGTAAGTGCAAATTGTCAAAGTGTGTATTGCAGCAAGCATCTGGAATTTCACTTTGCTTTAAATGAATTGTGCACGAGCTATTATTTGCCAATGTTTTTTTTTTTTTTCTTCGAACTCCGCTCCGGGGCCCTGTGTCAAACTTTTAAAAAAAGCGATAAAACCCTAGAGATAAGAGGAGCTTTTAAAAAATCGATTATTCATCTCAATGAGGGATGCCATATCTTATTATTCTATAAACATTTACCTCTTGCATAATTGCATATGCAACTTTTATTAGTATTTCGCTAGCTTAGAGTGCAAACTGTGTAAGTCCACTTTCATGAAAAAGTGTATTTTTATGTAGAACGCTAAAAAAATCAATTGCGCATCACACTAAACAAGTCTGTGATACTTGTCATATTTCTACTCGTTTTTATTCAGTCATACGCAAATTGTGTAAGTCCAAAAAGCGAAGAAAATTGTGTAAGTCCAAAACATTTACATGAACAGAAATTTTTTTTTTCGTTTCAAAATTTTTTTAATTTTTGTTTTTTGTCTCTCCTACAAAGTTTGAAAAAAAGGAGTTACACAATTTGCACTCTAAGATAGCGATTTGTAAGAATAAATTATAAGAGTAAGTTAATTCTGATTGATCAAAATCGAAGTGATTTGGGGAAAGAGGAAGTGTCGAAGTGACGGGCATAAAAGTGAAGTGAAATACTTCGATCGAAGTGAAAATGACATCACTGGCTGCTATTCAATGACCAGAGCAGCCAAGTCAAATGTATAAAAAAGGAAGATTCAAATGTAAGGGTAGCACATAATACCTACATTCATATACATACATACATACATAGGTATATTTGTATGCAGTTTGCTTTGAAGGCATTTGTTTGTTAAGTTGCATTAAACGCAATAACTTTGAGCTTTGCTTAGCCCCTCAATTCACAGTATGGGACTAAATATATTTTAGAATGATATGTATGACCTTGTTCACAAATGAGCTTAGGGTAAGCTGGGGTGCCTTTGATACCTTTTTTTTTGAAGTCTCATATCTCAGACATTTTTGGAGAAAACTAAGGTTTTAACAATTGACAGTAACTATTCATTATTCATCTCAATATTTGAATAGCTAATGAGTTATAAAAAAACACGTAAATACCTTTTTCAGATGCTTTTTTAAAAAAGCCATTTTGTCAAATGTGCCCCGTGGTAGGGGTACCTGTGACTTGAATAGGGGCACATTTGGCCATCACAATGTAAACTAAATTTTATTAATTTTTAACTTTAAAAAACGAGGCATTATGTCATAAAATAAAATTAAAGTTTTTATTTAAACAGTATAACAATATTATAATATTAAGCGAAAATATATGGTAAATTCACTAGCTCTTTTAATGTTGTACGTTGTAAATTAAATGTGTATTAGAAGGCAACACCTGTGGTATGTAGGTTGTATTGTACACTCAGCAAAAAACGCACGTAAATCTGACTATTTACATCTTGATTTGACTATTTTTACCAATGGTTTTGCGCCTAGGATGAAAATAGTGATTCTGACTACGTTGCACTTCATACCATCATAATAAATATTAAGTAGTTAAAATGAAAATTAGCCATACTCGACTTGAAGTGTTCTCATAGTAAAAACAACTATGAAAAATAGTTGTCCTAAATATGTTGAAAAATGCAGCATACTCAAATTGATTATTTTATAGTCAAGTTAAAGTTACAACATAGTTGTTTTAAAAAATGTTCATATTGAAGCTGACTATGACATATTCTTAAGTTTACTATGATTCATATTGAAGTTCAATATGTTTTTATTCAAGTCTAAGAGACAGCGTATTGTTTTAAATATATTTCATATTGAATTTAACTATGTGTCTAAACTTTGTGTGTACATATGCACATACATACATATGTATACATATGTGTTTTTTTAAACCCTTTTATGTATTCACGTGGGGGGAGCGCTGTAGCTCCAAGGTTCGGCGAGAGTGCCAACCTCTGGGGTATGAAAAATGGCTTTAAATAAGCCAACTCATTTCCCTTGTGGAAAATGAGTTATATTTGAGTTGATCAATCATGCTATATAGCTCGAACAATGTATAAACCATCTAAGAGTTACGTAAATTTGAAAAGCCGCATTCAAATGAAGGAACGAAAATCTACGCAGCATAAATTGCTTTTACTGTGCTAAATATTTAAATTTACTATGAATCATATTGAAGTTGAAGCATAAACAGTAGTTAAAATAAATATGTTTCAACTTGAAGATGACTATTACAAATTTTATAATGACAGGTGTTAATACTTGTCCAGTTGGATTAGTATTTAATAGTCAACTCAAAGTTTTTCATATTCAAGTTGAATATCTTTCATACTTGAACGGTTGAAATAATACGTTTATATTCAGATTAAGTTGTTTCATAGTCATATTACCGTATTTTCATAGTAAAAAAGCGAATAGTAAAGCTGAATATTTTCATAGTCATTTTTACGATGCGGGTTTTCTCTGAGTGTATTTTGTTACCAGATGCTTACTAAAATTTTAATATCGAAAACACCAAGCAAAAGTGAAAAAGGTAATATTATAAAAATATAAATGATAAAAAACTTGAAAAAAGTCAAAAAATAAAAACAAAATCGAATAGGAAACTCAATAAACATAGGCTGCGTTGTTGTATTGATGTTATTCTAATTTTTGTGGGAAAAACTAACCCTGCTGATACAATTGTTGTAAACCTATACCACTTTATAACGTTATACTACTTTAAAAGAGCTTGTGAATTAGCCAATGGATATTTGAAAGTTTATATCGAAATAATATTTTATACGGCATCGAGATGTTCTAGATGGGTTTGTTTTGGCAGGTTTGGCTTTCTTAGAGGTACATAAACGTTTAATTGGTCTTATTATTTTATTTGACATTCGTCAAAGGCTCCCCAAACTGGAAAGTCAAATGTACCCCAAATGACTTTATCCAAAATAATCATCACAAAAATTTTTTTTCTTTCAAAACATTTAATAATTAAGATTTATTTTCAATCTTTAAGCTTCGAAGAGCCAGTTAAGAAAACTCATTTAAAAAAAAATTTTAGTTTTACTTGTGAAAACGCTTACGTGGCACTACACAAAAATTACATCAGCTAACGGAAAATCATCGAATCATGTGTTACTTCGCTAGGCATTAAAGCAGAGCTGCCAAATTAGGTATACACATGTATTATTGTATAAGGCTGCATTCAATTCTATTTTTGTGAAGTTTTTATAACGTTTTTACACCGACAACGGCAAAGTCAACGGTGCCCCAAAGTCAAAAGGACCCCAACTTACCCTACAATAGTTATACTTAGCAATCCAAATCTAAAATATACACAAGTAAATATGATCAAACCTCAGTAAATAAGTAAACTTAACAGTAATTTAAAAACTCGAGTACCTTTAAAAATATATCTGAAATGATTTTAGAGAACTGTGGACTTCTTCCATAAAAACTCCCGTGGTTGGTTTACATTATATGAAAGGAAATAAGCAGATAGTTAACAATAAAATGAAACTTACGAATTATAGCTACGACATTATGTTCCAATCAAGCTTAAACGTTTTGATGTGTAAACATCTTTATTTTTTTTGTACGTGTGCCCTGCAAAAATCATTGGATTATATGATCCATTTTGTGGTAGGTTGGAGTACTTACAAAGTGATCATAAACATAGACCCAAGGCAGAGACTCGTTTATCTGCATCGGCTCGCAGTTAGCCGAACATTGCTACGAAAACCGAATGTAAATCGCGATAACGATGAAGAAAGTGCGTACATATGTATGCATGCTTGTTTTAACGTGCACGATTTAGTAATAAAGAGATATTGAAACGCAACACAACATGTTGATGAATGCGCTGGAAAAATTTTATAATTGTTTTTATTAAGGAAAAGCATATATAATGCTAATAATGAAATTGAATTGGTCGTTCAGATCAGGTATAATACCTACCTATAATAGTAAAATATTAGCAAAAAACCAACAACTACAATAACAACAACAACAAAACAAACACAGACAAAAAGAAAACAACAAAATTAAAAAAATTAAAAAAAAACTACAATAACAAAAACAAACAAGTAAGGAAGCCTAAGTTCGAGTGGAATCGAACATTAGATACTCAGTTGTATGCTTTCATTGTTTGTTTGCGTTTGATGGAAACACGGTGCACTTAATATAAAGCGAGTGCTGCATAAAGTGGGCGTAGCCACACCCATTTTCTAAATTTTTATCAGTCATCCAACTAAGCATATGAATATTATTCTTTGTGCAAAATTTCATTCCTTTATGACTTCTAGTTATAAAGATGTCACGTTATAAATTCCCAAAGGGTGTTCCAGAAATATGTTTCTTAAAAAGTAGGAGTGGTCATAAACCAATTTCAATAAAATGCGTGGCTATTAACACATGTTATAAAAGTGTATAAACCAAGTTTCGTCATAATATCTCAATTATTTGTCGAGTTATAGGCTAAGAAATCTCGTATATCCCTTTGTGTAAAAAGAGGCGGTGCCACGCCCATTTTCCAAAATTTTGCTATTTGTTGTTTCCGGTCCATTGTAGAAATCATACCACAAAATTTCAATGAATTATCTTTACATTTGACAAAGATATCGCTTAAAATGTTTTTATTAGGTCACTTCATAATACCCATATATAAAAGTGGGCGTGGTCGTCAACCGACTTCGCTAAAATTTTCAACATGTATTACCACAAGTAATAAAAGTGTACACACCAAGTGTAGTCATTATATATAAATCATTTGTCGAGTTATGGTCTCAGATATCTCATATATTCCTGTTTATAAAAAGAGGCGGTGCCACGCCCATTTGCCAAAATTTTTGTGTTTTTCGTTTTATGTCCGCAGTTGGGCTCCTGCTATAAAATTTCAATGACATATCTTTATATTTGACAGAGATATCGCTTAAAATCTTTTTATTAGGTAACTTTATAAGACCCATATATAAAAGTGGGCGTGGCCGTCAACCGATTTTAACAATTTTTCGTCCAAACATTTGCCTAAGTAAGTATATCAAGCGTACCAAATTTCATAGATATATCTTCAATGGTTTCTGAGTTATGGCTTATAAAAACCTCAATGTTTGACCCTTAATAAGTGGGCGTGGCACCGCCCATTTTCCAAAATTTTTGTGATTTTTGTTTTATGTCCATAGTTGGACTCATGCCACAAAATTTCAGTGATAGATCTTTATATTTGACAGAGATATGGCTTAAAATGTTTTATTAGGTCACTTTATAATACAAATATATAAAAGTGGGCGTGGCCCTCAACCGATTTCGGAAATTTTCCGTCCAAATATTTTCCTAAGTAAGTATATTACGTGTACCAAATTTCATCGATATATCTTCAACGGTTTCTGATTTATGACTCATAAAACTTTCAATGTTTGCCCCTTAATAAGTGGGCGTGGCACCGCCCATTTTCCAAAAGTTTTATTTTTTTTGTTTTATGTCCATAGTTGGACTCATGCGACAAAATTTCAATGATAGATCTTTATATTTGACAGAGATATGGCTTAAAATGTTTTTATTAGGTCACTTTATAATACAAATATATAAAAGTGGGCGTGGCCGTCAACCGATTTTAACTATTTTCCGTCCAAACATTTGCCTAAGTAAGTAAATCACGCGTACCAAATTTTGTCGATATGTCTTCAATGGTTTCTGAGTTATGACACATAAAACTTGCAAGGTTTGACCCTTAATAAGTGGGCGCGGCACCGCCCATTTTCCAAAATGTCATCAAATTTCTTCCTAGGGGCCTGAGCTCAACACGTGGGTAAAATTTCATCGCTCCAGCTATATTAGTGACTGAGATACCAAATTTCCGATTTTTTCTATATAGGAAAAGTGGGCGTGGTCATGGTCCGATTTCGCCTATTTTCAATACCAACCGTCCCAGTCTCGATACCAACTTGCATTTCAAATTTCATCAAAATATCTCAATTTTTGCGCGAGTTATAGTGTTTACAGACGGACGGACGGACGGACGGACGGACATGGCTCAATCGATTTCTCTTTTCACCCTGATCATTTTGATATATATATAAGTCTATATCTATCTCGATTATTTCATTCTGTTACAATCCACCGTTATGTGATTAAAACTATAATACTCTGTGTACTAGTACAGCTGAGTATAAAAATAGATAAATAAATAAAATAAAATCAAACAAGAAAGAAAAAACAAAAATAAAAACAAACACAAACAAAACAAAGAAACAACAAAAAAAAAAGAAAACAAAAATAAAAATAAAAATAAGAACAAAATCAGAAACAAAATCAAAAACAACAACAAAATAGCAGCAGTGACAATTATAACAAAAAATTATAAAAAACTATAGTCGCATTTTAATCCCAAGAAAACCAGAAAGGGAATAAATATCCGATTTCGGAACTGTTTACACATCAATGTTCATGAGTACTCGTTACTCAAGCTTTGAACTTTTTTTCAATATTTTTTTGTTGCGTTTAAATTTAATATAATTCTTGTTACTATTTTTTTCCAATGATTTTTATTTATTAGTTTTAGTTTTTTCCTCTTTTGACTTGCGACGACCCTCTTGCTTAGATTTAAGTGCAGGCTCCATTAAAAATTCATCCCCTAGCGGCGTGGAAAAAATGTATATATGTACACACATAAAACGAAATGTACTTATAAGTTTTTTTTTTTAATTTTGTTTATATAGTTTTTCCCCTCTTAAAAATTGGCGATTGTTTTAGCTCTACAGCTTGACGAACCCGTAATTCGTAAATACACCTGCCACGCGCCGTTCAGCCAGCGGCCAATAGCCACAAACAACAACAAAAGCATAAGACAAACACACACTCAGAAAAAAATCATCAACACGATTCATGTAAAATTAACACGATCGCTCTTTACACATAGAGCAGCAACAATTTTTTCAAATTACACGATATTTGAAACATGATTTTGGCTTTGTAACTGTCATCTGAAAATTTGGTAAATTCAACCAAATTTTATTGTTGATACAACATGAAGAAATTTTAAAGTATACAAGATGATTCAAATATAAAATTTTATTCCTAAATGTCATTTAGAATTTGGTATATATAACATGATGATAGAGTTAATATAAACTAAAAAAATGTTAAGAAAAGGACGTCACAATTCCAGTGTTAATACAACATGAAAACAAATGTTAAAACAATAAGAACTACATTTACCAATATAACACGAAACAGTTTGAAACATTAACGTCATTTGGAATTTTGGTTTATTCAACACGATGATAATGTCAATATAATCTAAAAAGTGTTAATAAGAACGTCAAAACTATTTTGAAACATACACAATTTTTTCAACGGTTGAAGTTCTGCTGTTCGTGCAAAACACAAACTAATATTATTTTTTTTTAACAAAAAGAAAATTTTGTGCCGTGGCAATGATGGGAGTTTAGCATCATTGGCAGTGCGTGATAATGGTTTTTCCATTTATATTTTTAGTTCGCAGATGAGTTAAAAGTGGATTGTATTTTTGTTTCTAAAAGTTTTTAATGTTCAATATTTTCTTTTTCCTCTTCATAGTTTGCAATTTTTACCACGAAGAGATGTTTAGCGAATGGAGTCTTTCACGCAGCATGCGGTGCATATACCGTTGCATTAGCGGCCAAACATTACTCGGTGCCAGTGATAGTAAGTACTATCGCCCATGTATAAACTATTCGTATGAGAAGGACGTTTTCAATTTGGTCGGTTGTGCGGGTGATGTAGTCGAATATGCTTTATTGATCTGATGATTATATGTATATTTTATGTTTTATATGTATTTTTATTTAAAAAAAATAAATTGCAAAATCAACAAAACTTTCTAGTTAATTTAACAATAAATTTAAGGTAAAATAAAACAAAGTATATGGTTATAACCGAAGAAACTTTAATGATTTCAATATTAGATTGAAAATAAATAATGAAAGCATACAAAGAGTAGAGAGTATAAAATATTTAGGTATTATAATTGATAATAAACTCAAATTTGAGGAACACATAAAATAAACCGTTGCGAAAGTAGCTAAAAAAAATTGGGATTATGCAGAGAACATCCAAATATCTATGTACATAAAAAATACAAAATACGTATATATAAATCTATTATTGAGCCCCATTTTGTATATTGTCCATCGATATTATTTATAATATCAGATAGTGAAATTGATAAACTTCAAAAGCTCCAAAACCGGTGTATGCGATGCCAGAACGGCGGATATGCTGAATAGTTTGAACTGGTTAAGTGTTAAGCAAAAAATTTTCTTTCACTCCATGAAGTTAATTTATAATATAAAGTAAGGTAATGTACCTGAATATCTTAGTAAAATTGTATTGTTAGTAGGGATGGGCAAATTGGAAAAATATATCGATATATATTATATCGATATTTAAAAAAACATCGATTTATGCCGTGTAAAAACATCGATATATCAATATATCGAAAGGGTCGGTTTTACTTTAAGGAAGCACGCCCTGTGAAAAACCACTTCTTCACGTGGTTAGAGGTGCTCACCCAAATCTCTAAACTGAAATCCAAACTTGCCGGAGACTTATAGTTTACTAGATATTTTTTTTTAAAGTTGGATGCGTCTACAGATATTCTACGAATCCTGAAATATAAACATAAAAATCGTTAAGAATTTGTTGAAGAAGAAAGTAATGTAAATTCAAGCACCCAGACATTATGGTTATACCACTTCTTAAAAAATGTTCTGCTGTTAAATTCAAAGCGCATCAGAAATGTATGAAAAATATCGAATTTGGCTCGAAATGGCAAAAAATTATCGATAATCGATGCACGGTAGTTCAAAATATCGTCGATATTATCGGCTGTACTATTTTGAAAATATCGATATATTGATATATCGATATATATCGCCCAACCCTAATTGTTAGTAGAGCAAACACACAATGTAAATACTAGGAATAAACAAAATTTTAAACTGCCATTGTTTAGAACTGAGATAGATAAACAAAATATTTTCTATAAAGGGCTCAAATGTTTCAATGATCTCCCCATGGATTTAAAAACATGTAATAAAATCTTAGTTTTTAAGAAAAAACTGTATGAGTTTTGTAAAACCCTAGCTATAAGATAGCAAATTGTTAATTACACTTGAGTTAGGCTCCAGTGGCCGCAATAAATACATAATAATAATAAAAATAAAAAGAGATGTTATTGTTAATTCAACAGGACTATTTCTGTTTAATTTAACCAGCTTAAATTGTAACATTAACTAGTTAAAATTGTAAAATCAACAGGAAGACTCCATACTTTTTAGTGTTAATTCTACAGTTGTCATCCTGTTAAACTAACACTTGATAGTAGTGTTATATTTACACGTTTACATGATGGCATACATTAAGCATCGTGTTGAAAAAAATTAACCACAAAATTTGTTGATTTTTGGTTGATTTCACACAATTTTTTTCTGGGTGCACACACACACATACAAACAAATGCGAACGAATTTAAATGAAAGTGTGCGCGAACAGCAAAACTGTTGCTTGGCCGCTGGTTTGTCTCTTGCTTGGTCGGAGCAACAACAACAATGTCAAAAAAAAGGAAACTGAAACAATTGCCACTATTATTATTTTATTTAGTACAAGCACGCAAGTTGATATATAGATTATGTATGTATGTATGTACATATATACTTCTGTGAGTGTGTGCTTGTGCATTTAAATAGCTCTGCATTTAATTAAAATATTAAATAAAATCTACGATCAAAATGAAATGTCTGATCCTGCAGCAACATAAATACATATATACCTACATACGCGCATACATATGTATAGTATATGTATGAACGTACTGCGGTGAACAAGTCCTCTTTGGTGCAGTGCGGCTGAATTTAAAAAATAATATACATACTTACTCAATAAAATGTGATAAATTACCAAAATAAGAGGGGTTTCACATTCGAATTTTTTGTTTTAATATTTTTGTTATTTTTCATTTTTTATTATGCACAAAAATTAGTGCAACCAGCGTCGCTTTTCCCATTTTGTCACCCACGTGTTTTGTTCTCAAACAACTTGTACACCAAAACCTGCATCCCTCTATCCGTAATAAACAGTCATCAACCCAGTCAATGCACTCATTGGCTTGAGCGCAGGACCTTTTGAATCCTTAAATATTGTGCCCTTGATTTTTATGATGTGTTGCGTGCAGGGGCAGAGTTTGCAGTTTGTAGTCGATAATCGAGAGGGAGAACCTTTAACTTTTTTATAATTATTATAGAAATTATCATGTTTTTTTTTTCTTTATTATTATTTATTCGTACCCTGCTTAATTGCATTGCTGACTGGTTGGTGCTGTTGAAGGCCAAGCGTAAAAGTGTTGCACGTGGCATACACGCCCGGAAATATGCTTTCATTCGGACTCATTTACATACATATGTACATACCTACATGCATGCATTTATAATTACTTGTCGCGTAGGACTCGAGCAAATGCGCTTTAAATTACACAGAAACTCGATTATGAAAAAGAAGGGTCGTAACTATCTTAATGGGCGTATCCTAGTAACTAAAGTATAATTTTTATTCGTAGGTATGGAATATTCTGTATTGGGTTTTGTTTTATTTTTGTACTCGTGTGTGTATGTACTTTGCAAAAAAATTTAATAGCGTTTTGTTGAAAATTCCAAAAGCTGAGCATGTGGCTCAGAAGGCGGAAAATTGATTTTAGGCATGTTTGTCCACCTATTTGTTACTATAAATATCGTCGATGCAAAAACGCATATCGAACATTTGTGAAACCGCCTATTTGACATTTGTGGCAAAAATTAAATTTCGCCACATAAGTAGATTATAATTCTAGTAACAGTTTAAATTTAAAATCAGTTAACAGAGCTATGCTAACTCAAAGAAACAGTCTAAAGATATGACTTTTGTTTATAGGATGGTCATCCAGTGCGATCTGCGATTTCGATTTATATGTCTGTCCTCAGCAGATGTATAGAGTTTAATTGTTCCCAATACCTTCTATATGCATCATAAGTTCCTTTTGAATTACGTAAAAGCAGACCTGTTAAATTCCTATTAGGATTAGTAATCAATTAAATTGTTTTGTTTTTTAATTGGTAATCATTATTTTAATTCTTTTGCAGAAAAAAAGTAATTTTAATGATTACCATTAAAAACAATCAAAAACAAAATAAAAAAAATAAAAAATAATCATAAAAAATCAAAAATAATCAAAATATTTTTTTTTTTTTGATTGTTTTTGATTATTTTTCATTTTTTATGATTATTTTTGACTTTTCTCGATTTTTTATGATTTTTTATGATTTTTTTTTTGATTTTTTTTCATTTTGTTTGATTTTTTTCAATATTGTTGTAAAGAAATTTGGATACGCATGCACATAAGTATTCAAGTAAGCATGCATCTTTCGTCAGAGAGGCATAAAGTTCGTTTGTACAAATGTATGTGAACGCATATTAAATGGAATATTATTTATTTCTACATCTAGGTACCTTTATATATATATATAAATATATATCTGCGGCGCATTTTCCAATAATAATACACCATATAAAAAAAAAAGAAAAATTGGAATTAAAAATCGCGCGATTTTTTATTGCAATTTTTTGCCTGCGGCGCTTTTTTCACTAATACACCATATTTAAAAAAACCCGTCTGCGGGCTTAATTGCCCTTTCGAAAGGGAAATAAAGCCCACATCGCGGAATAGGGCGCGCGGGCGTTCTTTCCCTTTCTTAAAGGAAATAAAACCCATGGGTTTAATTGCGTTTTATTCGCAGGCGTTATTTCCATGGGCGTTATTTCACTGCACCACGTAAAAGGGAGGAGGATGTATGACAAAACTCAGATGTGAAAACGACACTTTGGTAAATGTCAAAAGTGACCACAATAATGTTGCCATATGTTATAACCCAAAGAGGTTGCCATATTTAATAAGAAAGTGATTTCTCAACACAAACTATTGTACAAAAATGTGTATGCCTCTCTGAACATAAGTAGCACATACCCATTTTTTGTTCGTTTTACGAGGAGGAAGCATTTACCCTGTCCGTGTGGGACTTTACCCGCACTAAACCTGCTGTCGGCGTAACGAACCCTCCTCCCCCACGGTACTATAATCAAGCTACCATCGGGAGGTTGGTTGAGCACCAGGCTTTAAGTCCGTAATTGTCGCGTTATTTCCCTCAGTATGCCATAAAAGCCTACATACATACCTGCATCCGTACAAGTGTGCATCTTTCTTTACGATGTTGATAAAAATCAAAAAAATCAAAAAAAAGTCATAAAAAATCAAAAAAAAAAAAATCAAAAATAATCATTAATAATCAAAAATAATCAAAAACAATCAAAATATTTTTTTTTTGATTATTTTTGATTTTTTATGATTTTTTTAATGGTAATTGCAAAACAATCATTAAAATTTGAAAGCAATGGGTAATCAATCATTAAATAGATACCTGAAAAAATAATCAATCAAACCAGTAATCATTACGATTAAAAATCATTATTTAACAGGTCTGCGTACAAGTTTAAGGCAAGCTCCAAAAAAAGAAGCCAATAAAATCAAAAGAACACACCAGCATCTTTCGAAATCTCAAGAAAGACTAAACTCTGATCACAGAAAAAGAATCAATGCCCAAGATCAATATTCCTTGTAATTGAGCATGCTTGTGTGAAGAGAAGAGAGAGCGCACTATATACGTATCTGCGGCTCTCCAAATGGCGCATAAAAATGAAAATTCGTACCCCAATTGGGAACAGTTTATCAATTCAGCATGAAATACGAGTTCACGGCCAAACTGGAAATGTACCTTCGCATTCATTGCAATACGCGCTCACGTACGCATGAGCAACTAGAACAAGGAATATTGCCACGGCTTCGACGACCAATACCACAAAGCAATTTTATTATTTACCTGGTCGCTGCCACACTGGATAACTGATAAGCGAGTAATCAAACCGGATTCGTGCATGCTCGCTTGCGGTAGAGCACGAGAGCAAGATTGATGGAGGTGATCGTGTCAACGATTTTTTTGGTCACCTCTCATTACAATTGGTAATGAAATGAAGAGAAAAGGCAGTCAAGTAAAAATTCCTCGAGAACTTCACTACTCTCCATTTTATTTTAACTCTCTTTCACAATCAACTACCATTGTCAATGACCATTTCTTTGGGCTTATGCGTGTTGTTATGGTTTCAGGTTTTTCTACTTTACCTGTCCAACAAGCCGATCACACCACCGGACATGCCCGTTGACACGTGTGTGTGCGTGAGCATGTGTGCTCAGTATCGACTTTGTGTATCTCCCTTGTATCTGTCTGGCTCTCAGCATAAAGGCACAGGGTAATTGGTTGTTGAAGTTTGGTAGATACCTTAACGACACACACGGCGCAGGAGTTTGAGTTGTTGTCGCTGCAGATTGCCAAAGCCAAAGCAGTACAAAATGCAAAGGTTTAGGACGAAGGGATTCATTCTTGTGCAAGGTGTCATAGGATCAAGTTCAACGGAGTATTACTAAAACCGCGCGAATCTCAGTTAAGAAATCGTTTGAAAGTTTTCGTGTTACTAAAAAAAATAACTCGAAATTTTTATCGGTTACAAAAAAAAGAAAAACGAATAAAGTTGAAAAATCAAATTATTCGATGGTGAAAATGTCACCGCTGCAGAACTACAACAGAATTGATAAGAACAATAGTAACAACAACACATCTATGCCACAAAAACAACAATTGAGTGTGGCATTGAAAATGTTCAAATATCAAAATATAGCGCCAGCGCCTACGAACGTGTCCGGAGGATGTGCGGGCGCTGCAATTAAAACGCGCAAATACACGCCACGCGCACCCAGCTCCGGTGGTGGCAGCAGCAACGGCGGCGGCGTTGGCGGTCCCTACAGCGTCGATCAGACCGTGTCGGTGCAGCGACGCAATGCTCGCGAACGCAATCGCGTCAAGCAAGTGAACAACAGTTTTGCGCGATTGCGCCAGCACATACCGCAAACAATCATCACCGATATGCTGAAGGGCGGTGGGCGTGGTCCGCACAAGAAAATCAGCAAAGTGGATACGCTGCGTATCGCCGTCGAATATATTCGGCGGCTGCAAGACTTGGTGGACGATTTGAATGGTGGCGTGGCAACACAAAAGGTGATGGCTACGCGCGGTAGCGGCGGCGCCAGCACTAACTCACTGCTAATGGCCGCCACAGATAATAATACGACATCGAGCAGCAGTTCATTTGGCAGCAGTCAGAGCAGCAGCAGCATAAATCTCTCTTTACGCGCTGCAGAATCGCCCACACAGCAGCACAACTCACCGATTGGCGCGGCGGCAGCGGCGGCGGAGCAGTTATATTTCGTTAGCACTGCCAATAACGTTTTACAAACCGCTTACCAGCAGCCGCAGCAGCAAATGCCACATCAAGCGCAGCAATTTACTACCTCAGCGTTGCTTACCGCCGAAGCGTTGCAAGTGTTCACGCCGCAGCCGCAGCCGACAACGCAAACGCAAACACAGTTGGACATTGGCTGTCCATCGCCTACCTCATCCTTCAATTCCAGCATGTCCTTCGATTCCGGCACCTTTGTGCATTCACCCGCGCCGCCACAGCCGCACCAACAACAACAATTATCACCGCTGCCGCACATCGCAAGCGGCGAGCAGCACTTGAACGGCGGCAGCAGCCTCAATAACGCGCATGCGCAGCAAATCGATGCGAATTTGCAATTGAAATTCGAGCCCTACGACAGCTTCAATTTGCACGAGGAGGACTGCACGCCCGAGGATGAGGAAATTTTGGATTACATATCGCTGTGGCAGGAGCAACAATAAAGGTGGCATGAGCGGAGTTGATGGAGCCGTTAGTGTCATAATTTTTATGAAAATTTTGCATGTAAATAAGTAAGAGAGTTTTCAGGGATAATTTTGCCAGTAAAATGCATGATTTTTTTTTTTAGTTTTGAATACTTCAAATGCGTAGATGTTTGTGCAAAAGTATTGTGTTTAGTGTTTGATTTTTACAAACTACTCCGTTAACTAGTCAAATTAGATAAATTTGCCAACTTTTCTCCCATAAACAAAAACAAAAAAGAAGAAATAAATAAAATTGTATATATTTGAAATTTTAGCGTGTGCCTTGGTGGAAAACAATTACATGTATAAATTAACATATATTATATGGATAAGTTAATTAATTTTAAGCAAAAATGGAAGACAATAAATTAGCATTAATTAGACTAAGAGGAAGACTAAGCAAACCACCGAACTGGAAGACACTAAACTGAATTAATTTTAAGGCTGAAAAAAGAAATTGTTTTTTCTTTTTATGTTATACATATCTTTAAGAATTTTAATGCTAAATTTGAAATTGTGTAAGGAAAAAGATGAAGAATATATTTACTTTATATTATTAAAAAATCTGTGGTATTGGACATTTTTTAACACGTTTCTATTTTTTTTTTCTTTTTGACTCGTAAGTATTCGCAATTCATTTGGATTTTTTTTCCATAGGCTCAGCGTTATTACCGGTGTAATTAGAGAATTAACAAAATGTGAGAACCGATTCAGAGCTGCGTTGTTCACAGCACATTAGACTATTGGTACCTACGCGACCTGGAGAGGTCTAGACTCTAGACCATAATAGCATCTATAGACGGCAGAGATAATCCGGAGTTAACTTGAGAATTAACTTTAGGTAATCCGGAATATCTTTTGACTTAGTCCTCAAAATTTTAGCGGACTAGGGCATTTATAATGACATCTCTGGCGAAAAATCTCTATTGTAAATGAAAGTGAAGAAAAAGAAGAATCCGAGGCCGATCTAGGAAGGTAGGCGCATAGGCGAATTCAGAAATTTCCAATGTAATTTATTATTGTAATTGGTAGAGTGCAATGTCAAAATGATATTTCGCCTTGGTTGAAATCTGAATTCGATTGGGACTCGCCCATTTCTATTGACCATGATGTGAATTCGCTTTGATTTTGACATTACACTCCACCTTTGGAAATAAAAAAAAAGGTTTTTGAATTCGACGCTGCGCCTACCTTCCTTCGGCTGTTTTGTTAATGCGCAATATTTGCCGTCTGTCAGAGTAAAATCTGAATCGAATTAAGTGTTGCGGTAATCGGGATTATCGCTGCCGTCTGTCAAGCCTATAACACTCTATACCGGAGCTGCAATCTTCCTGGAGCGGGGGAGACGGTGCAGCACCTGCTATGTGAGTGTCGCACTCAAAGGCACTGCAAAAGCACCACCTCTCGGATTTCAAGGTTGTCAGGCCTGTGGGGCTTCTTAGATACCTAAACAAAGCAGGATGGATGGATGTAGGGCGTGGAACCTCCCCTGCTTCCGAATTTATTTTCTTTAATCTATACTTCTGGGTTTTAACCACGAGTCGTGGTAGCAAAACGGCGCTTCGGCGCTGATTGGAGTCATTGGTACTCGACACTCGAACCAACCAACCATCAACCGATTAAAAATGAATACGTACGTGGAATTTTTCTCTTCTTCATGCTAAAGAAAGCAAAGCCTATAGGCCGGCATAGTAACATGAGTTTCTTTTAGCGCAATCCATGCTTTAAAAATCCGCTTCATTCGAACCAGTTTATATTCAGTTGTGATTAGGCCATATATTTTGTGTGTACGTTGAAGACTTTACACTTTATCGCCTAGAATTAAAGATAGCGTTTCAAAGTGCTTCGAATGCTACAAAGAGCTTTGATATTTGTAAACGCTATTATGCAGACGAATGTATCGTTATGGGCTAAATTGCCAATAACGGCAAAATACTCCTTCGTGCTTTCTCGTATCAAAATTCATATTTAAGACCTTACACTCAGAGAAAAGTTGCGGGCTAAAAACAAGCTGTGTCGTACTTGAATTAAGAATTACAGAAATTTATAAAAAATAAATGAAATTTAAGTTTCCCCAATTTTGAATCAAGAATAGCATTCTTGAAACAAGATAAAAACTGAAAAAATCTTGGTTTAAGAATGAAATTCCTAATTTAAGTTGTTGATATTTGTGTGAAAGAGATTAATAAAACAAAAAAAAAAATAGCTATTCCCCCGCTGGGATTGTGAATGGAGCTTCGCGTGAAATCATTTGCTAGGAAAAAGGAAGAGGTAAGAGTTATCGCGCTGATGAGAATTTTGCTTATGTTTTAATATGGCTTTTAATAATTTGATATAGATGAATAATTGCATCCAATGTGGAGGAGTGGCCAAACAAGTAAAGTGGGCATGTATGTATGAACCGCGAAAGCGAAACTTGAATACTTTGGAAGCCGTTGACTTTTTTAAATCGTGGCCAAAATTGTTGGATTCCAGACAATCGGTGTTGGTAAGAAACGGTTCAAAATTGTTTTGTATAGGGATATTACCACTCAAACTGGGTTGTGAAAATCTGTGTTGGTAGTGGAAGTATTGACTGGGTTTTTTTTTAAAAGATTACGGAAAAATGTATACACTTTTCTAAAATGAGTTCGGTATAAGATATGTATATGTATGTAGATTTTTCTTATTTATAAGTATGTATGTAAAGACTGAATTATATATGTATATGTAGTGATAATAAGGATTGCATCTCCTTACATGTATATATGACTCATCCATTAAAAAAATAATAAAATACAATGCAAAGAAATAAAAAAATGTTCTCTCCAATTTTTGTTAGGTGGGTTAAATGATTTCGAAATTTGAATTTCGAAAAAGTGGAAAGCAAGTATAAGCATTCTTAAAACAAAGTTGAATATTCTGAAAATAAGAACGCACTTTCTCAAATCAATCATGAGCAATGCTTAAAATAAATTTATTCAAATTTGTTTCAAACCGGAAAGTTCTTAATATAAGCTTTTTCTTCTCAAAAATGCCGTTCTAAAATTAAGAATATATTCTTGATTTTAGCATTTTCAAGCTTAACAGACTTTCATAACGTTTTCAGCTTGATTCAAGCCCGCTATACTGAAATTTAGGTTGCTTTTTCTCTAAGTGTAGAGACAGTAGATCTGAAAACAATGGGCCAAAAATTTATCTACATTTTACTACGAAAACTTGATCTTGTTTCGAAGCCCACCTTGCCATTGTTACTTTAGTGGGGACTTGTACCGCTTGTGCAGTTTCAATCAATAAATTTTAGTAGATCTTGAAATCTTTAAAGCATCATAAGTTTGCGAAACTAGATTTAATTGTTATGCCATTAAAATTATTACACAACCTACAGAGCCTACAATTTATAATCATAAAAGATGCATTGCTAAAGGCTTTGTAATTTTATAAAATAAAAATTCAGTACCACAAACAAATATACAATTTCTTTCTTTATTTCCTTTTTTTTTTGGTAACACGCCTGAAAGCATTTTTTCCGATATTTATATGCTCATTTGTACAAATTCATTCACGCATGTCAATGCAGCAAATTAAACATAAAGCACTACGATTTTTCTCTGCTTTTCAGCTACTCTTTTCGCTGGCTTGCCAATTAAATTAAATTATCAGCTATAATGCCACAAGTAGACGAGCATAATCCAGTAAAGTATGTGAAGTACATATGTATCTACGTGATTAAGTATACATGTATGCATGTATATATGATATGTCTGCTACCAATAATACGGTAGTGAAACTGCGGTAGTTTTACTGCCCAACTCTAGTCTCCATCACTTGTAAAACTTTACGGCTCTTACTGCTTGCTTGTGGATATATCACATGCTTGCTTTCAGCAGCCTAAGTACCCAAGCACGCACGCACGCACGCACGCACGCTATGGGTAACTTACATATCTACCATGATGATGTCATAAAGTAGTTTTGGCAAGCATGCACTAATAAAATCTGCCTCGGCTAGCCCATATGCATCTTTAATTGAATGCATAAAATCTGTAAAATGTTTGCCAAAAGGCAATGATTTGCGGTTGCATTTCAGAGTTGCTGTTGCTGTTGCTGCTATCCCCTTTTTCTCTCTTCCGTTTTTATTTGCAAATATTTGCTTAGCGCTCTGTGTTGCGGTTTGCTTCCGTTTCGTTGTTAGACCTTTATGATTTTCTTCTTCTTTCGCGTCAATTCTAGATCTAATTTTCAAAAGGCGGATGTAAGAAAAAGGAACATATTTGCATTGCTAAAAGTATTGGAATGTCATGCACTTCTTTTAACAGTTATGACGCTATGACTTGTTGACACACGATTCACGATATTTTGTTTGCATTTGTGAAATGTTTTATTGCGGTCGTCTTGTAGATTTCCAAAGTAATTTGATACTGCCAAAATTGTGTTTCGTAAACACATACAGAAGCGTATATTATTGTACCGCTCACTTATAAGCGAATAAAAAATTCACATTCTTGCTGCTTTTTATTATCAAATATCTGGTTCCCCTCATGAATTCCGAAGACAAAAATTCCGAAGCCAAAATTCAGAAAAAAATCAGGCGGCAATGAAACTATTTAATTTTGCGCTACCGCCACGGTGATGTCCTTCTGCGTAGTACACCCTTCAGCGTAGGCGGCTCAGCCGGCAGAATTATTTTTCTGGAATTTTCCAAGGACCGATCCACAGTACTTTTGCGTAAAACACCTTGTAGTATACAGTAAAGAAATTTTTCTGATAAACAGTTTTCGGAATTTTTCATTCTGAAGTTTTATTTCGGTAAAAAAAAATTCGTAATTTTTCATTCCGAATTTCGGAAAAAAATTTCGGAATTTTTCATTCTGAAAATTTATTTCTGAAAAGAAGTTTCGGAAATAATTTTTCGGAAAATTAGAGTTTCGGAATTTTTGTCTTCGGAATTCCTGGGGAGCACCAAAATATCTTGTTGGAAGGCATTTATTACAAATTCTTCAGAAACGAAAATCGAGTCAAATGCAGGGAAGCACCAAACCAACTTGGTGGAAACTGCGCCGTGGATGAGTTGGCAAGAGAGGGAACTCTTTTAGATGCAACGACGGCCGCGGCCACCAGCTGGGTGGCTCCTCCTCTTAACTTTTGTAAAAAATATCTTCGATCCTGCTTTATAAAACAAGTAAACGGCAGATGGGCTGGATAATCCACTTGCTCCATTTCAAGACAAATATGGCCAAAACTGGAACAGGCAAGATCTAGATCAGTAACTCTTCCCAGTCGGCCACCATTGGTACATTTGTGGGTATAATAATGGACCACTGCCTCATGGGCATCCATGGGACTCGCATGGGCCTCCTTACAAACGACTTCTGTCGCAGCTGCAGTGATGAGGAGGAAGTAGAAAGCGTATCTATGCTCTTGTTTCGCGCTGTATAAATCCAGGTATGCTTGTTTCCACAGGCACTTCTTTGGAGGTCTGGAGGAGCTTGAAGACGCGAAGGTATTTGGCAACTTACGCTATACGTGTGTGAAGCAAACCAGGTGGTTCAGCTTTATAGGCATCTAATCTCATTATACGGGGGGGAAATCAAGAGTTCCACGTGGTATCACAACGGGCCGCCGGGCCTATGTGTGCCCACGTTTCGGAGAGACTTACTTAATTCAGTTCCAAATTCATTTTCATTCAAATTTATTATTTCATTTTTTCTGTTAAAAGCTAGTTGTCTTTGGAAAGACAGTTGCCAGCATAGCGCTATTAATCTTACTTTTAAAACTTTTGAAAATTCCCAAATTCCACAACTAACCTCAAAATGCCATGCCCGAATTTATGTTGCACAAATGTGCCGCTTATCAATTTGCGATTAAGTAACATGTGTCAGCGATTACAGCGGCAATTTATGCACACGAAGTGAGTTAATTGTATTGAAATATATATATTTTTTATACATAAAAATACATACATATATGTATGCATGTATATTCATGGAGCTAATCAGTTTGAAACATTATCACTACATTGTACTATTAAAAGTCAATTGAGATAATGTATGGCAAACAAACAGAGTGATATAGGTACATATCTGTGCCCGCAAATTAAAGTAGCCTAACTCAAAATCTGGTGAACGGAGAAAACTCAATTTTTTGTCAAAATTCAAACCATTGGACCAATTCGGATTTTTAAAAGGTGAAATAATGGATTTGTAGTGTTAGAGAAGGAATAGTTGTGAACCAGAAATCTTAAAGCAAGGTTAATTGCAAAAAATTGTCTTCTATAACTTAGGTGCTTTTATTGGATGCAATTTTTACGAAAAGCAGAATTATCTCTAGTTAAGTTCTTTTATTGTGTCGAATTCTTCCCAATGAGGTTTTTATTTCCATTTAACTCGAGTTAAGTGTTTAAGCGTAGACCTACGTTCGGGTCGAAAACGACCCGAAACGACCATTTAAGTGGATATAACTAACTATGTAGTGGAATTAGAAGTCTTAGAGTTTTTGACTTTTAATTTTTGTTTGAAATGAATGAAATAAAATAAAAATCGTTTCGCTAATCATTGTTGTTTAGGCCTGAAAAAAATAATCCATAATCCTACGCCGCGGATCGTTTTCAACCCGAACTGAGTTTGCATTTTATTTTACCGAATACTGAAAAAGGCATGGTACTAGGGAAATCACCACAAGAAGCTTGGTTTATCCGGAAATGATTAATGAAGACACCCAAGCGAGAGGTTCAAAGCTATAACAGCTGGAACCGCCGAAAAAAGGGGCGCGGTAGCACTACTGTTTGATAGAAAACAGCTGGTATTTGTGTGTGACCAGGACAGAAATCGCTATAAAAAACGACATGTTTAATATTGAATGGTAAACTATTTAAGTGTTTGAATAAGCACGATGCTATTCCATTGCCACCACAGTTTGCAAGGGTCTCATGCTACATATAACACGTAGGTTGTCCGGAAACACAGTCATGTACAGTTAAATAAAAAGTGTATAAAGCGTTTATAAAAATATTCAGAAGATCGCAAAAAGGTGTAGGAAGGCATAGGCTAATCAGCACTATCTGACCCCGTGTCCGACTGACTATCGTTAAAAAATGAGTCCTTAATTGAGTCGTCGCTACTACAATCCATATTCAGAAAGTCTTCTTTCTCCATGTTACCAGGATCCATACCTTGTAAAAGGCTACACGATTAAAGTTTAATAACAATAATAACTAGCCGAAGGCCTGAGTTGTCAGTGCTATATAAAAAATATCTGTTAGTTTCTAGCTTTTAAGCTTAACTATCAATATTAATAAATAAAAAAAATAACAATAATAATACACTGGCGGTATTAAAACTCTAACGAGTTTTATTGCCGAGCTTCTCTCCCAATTCGAGGTGTGCTTCTTAACTATTGTTTTTCCTACAATTTGTGTGGACCTACAGTTTTATGCGAGCTCCCAACGGCGAATGCTTTTTTGTGAGAAGCCTTTTCATGGCAGAAATACACTCGGAGGGTATGCCGCCCACTACAGAGAGGTGACCGCTATTTATAAAAACCCAATAATTGGGGTTTAATCAATTAGAAAAATTGTTTGTGGTGTTTGTCTGGACTGGGTTAGAACCCGAGACCTCTGGTATAGCAGGCGAGCACTCTACGCACTACACCTCAGCGGCCACATTAAAGTTTAATTGATGAAAAAAGGTGCTTTATGTATACAGTGTATAATAATTAATTGAATTTCTATAATATATATCCTTGAAAAATCTCTTATCTCAGTTTATCGTATCCACTTGCTTCCAACAAAAAAACCTAACTGAAGATAATAACGCATGAAATGAGAAAAGTATTCTAACAAAAAAACCTAACTCGAGATAAATTGTGTAAAAATAAAAAAAAATCACTTAAAATAACCTATTTCCACTTAGGCTATGAAAACAAAATTGACAAAAAAAAAATATAATTCCTAACTCAAGTTAGGTTTTTTTAATAAACTGAAAATGCAAATAAATACGTCCATGAAGTACCCACATAACTCTAGTTAGGATGTTTTAATAAAACGATTTTTCATACAATACTAGACTTAAGAGATTTGCTAGAAGATAAGTTGTTTTAACTGGTGCAAAATGTTTCTATCTGAGTTAGGATAATTTTTATATCTTAATAACTTTTTAAATATTACTCCAATTTAAATGGGGATAAGACAGATCGATGGGTTT
Source organism: Urophora cardui (assembly GCA_960531455.1). NCBI lineage: Eukaryota > Metazoa > Arthropoda > Insecta > Diptera > Tephritidae > Urophora > Urophora cardui. The sequence goes on from OY482671.1 coordinate 158,381,139, forward strand.
TCCTCCAATGATTAACACTATAACAATAACTCAATTTCGCATTATCTCGAGTTAGGCTACTTTAATTTGCGGGCACAGATATGTATGTGTGTATATCTACACGCATGTATGTATGTGTGCTTGTAATCATTTTGCGTCGTTGCCACATATACAAAATTTATAAATAAAAGCCCGTCTCCACATAACTTGATTCACCAGAGAAACATGTAGCAAAACATCTCGCTCAATAACCCGTCTCCACGTGGCTAATCGTGATTCAGTTTAACATTTCTCTTTCTTGTTCTTCTTAAATGTTTGTATGTTTGCTTATTTTTGCGTTTTTATTTTGGTCTGTGTGAGATTTCGATAGATTTGCGATACAAAATTAGAGAAGACATCGATATCATCGAGGTTGGCAAGATGATTCAGAATGAAACAGTGTTTCAATCTTCACTCGCTCTCAGAAATTTGTATGGAAATTGGCGAGTTTCGGCACCGGTTTCCGTGTCGAAACAAGATTGAGAGAGAAAATGCAGAAAAAAAGAGCGAAACACGTTATGTGGAGACATGGTATAAATCTTGATTACAAATCAACGACAGATCGCTGGGAAAGTCCTATGCTGGTGTAAACAAAACGTTATACAGTATGCTCTCAATAACTGTAACAGGCAAAGGATATATGAGTGACAAATAAAAAAGTGTTGCAAGTAATTCTCTAATGTTTTCTGGCGTAAAATCCAAGATTCAAACTTTTCTAGTAACTTGGTTTCTTCTGCAGCAACACTAACATATACTTCTTTACTAACCTATTGCCTTTACCGAGTATGCACTGTATACCTACATAAGTACTTGCAAATATCTGCAGGTATGAATGTTCATCTGCGTAAAAGAAAGAAAGAAGTCATACATCAAACGTTGCATGAATGCACCGCGCCTACCTTATTTGCAAGATATCTACATATTATACAGCAAAGATGCCATTAGCCATTATTTATGAGCGTTGACCATTAATTTCATCACCAATTACTTAAGCTCATCAACCAACAATGCGGCCAATTGAAGACGCGACACCAGAATTGCCAACAATTGATAAACTAGTTCAATAATGCAAAAGAGCGAAAAAGTGAGTGTGATAAACTGAGACGCGCTGAGCTGTGAGGATGCTTGAAGTAGCGAAGGGTGTGTGGCGGGCTGTTGTTGCATAAGCTAAATATGTATAAAAACTGTTGTCGCATGCCGATCGCTTTTGCAGCAATATGTTGAGCAACATTATTGATGAAAAGAAATTAACTAAAAACAAAAAAAAAGAAAAACAAAAAAAAAATCGCGCCTAGCTCATTTATCAGAATTTCATTTCATAGTCAATTGATCTTAATTATGCACTGTGATCAATGTTGCCACAATGCACTTTATAATCATAATAACAACCAAAATTAAACCAACAACAGAGGGAAAAAAACAACACGACAACATTAATGTAATGGGAGCAGAGGAAAAGTTATGAGTATGAGTGTGAGGAGTAAAAATTTTGTAGTACAAAATTCGCCATACGCGCGTCTGTGCTGTTAATAAAATTTATAATTACAACTTGCCACAAAGCGAAGGCAAAGCAAAGTGAATGCGGCAACACCAGGGGTATGCAAAAAAGGCCAGCAAGCAATGGCAAAAGAAATCAGTGCGATTGCAGTGTAGCGCGCAAAAATGATAAGAAAACAAAACAAAAACCGCTATACATGTATTATATACCCAGATGTTAACAAACCGAACCGAGCTAGTGCTGCAGTGAATTCACCAGATGTTAAGGCGACTAATTTGAACTAAGAGCAAGACTCAAATCTGCCTCAAGCATTCATTTCTACTCTGAAAAAAATACCCGTAGTTAACTCAAAAACTTTCCGCTGTTGAATCTCCGTCTTTGATTCAAAAGCAAAATTATTTGTTTTAATGGCAAAGTTTTTGATTCAACAACTTTCCGTAGTTAATTCAAAGACGGGCGTTGTTGATCCAAAAACTCCCTTGCTGTTGAAAATTTTTTAAGTATAAAAAAAGAAGAATAAAAAGATAGCAAAAAAAAAATTTTCAAATTCCATAACAAATACATAAAATAAACGGTTAGCGTGTATACGAACTTTTTCACTACGAAGCTATAAACATGCACCACGAGTAATGTATTCAAACTACTTCAACAACGTGAGAGTGTGGCAAAAATTAGGCGGATTTGCAAAATATACCAGTGAAGAAAACAATAGCATATAAAATCAATAACAATAATAATAAAAACAAAATACAAATAAATTAAATTTAGTGAAATTGTATTGCAGTGGAATGAATAGCATAAGCATTACTACGCTGCAAACAAGAGTTGTTTTAAAGGCTGGAAGAAGTGGCCAAGGCAGATGAAGAATAAAAAAATAAAGATGGAAATGGTGAATCGAAAAAGTTCGTTTGGTGAAACCAGGCCTTAGTATTAATATTGCTAGGTAAACATACATTATATAAAAAAATAAAATAAAATAAAATAAAATAAAATAAAATAAAATAAAATAAAATAAAATAAAATAAAAAAATATATATGTATTACATTAAAAAAAAAATTACAATTGTTTACAATTTTTTTGAGGTTAATTTATATGCGTGAGTATTTACTTCAATGGTGCCCGTTTCTGGACCACAAACTTTTGCTGTTAATTCAAAAGCAAAAACTGTTAACTTAAATGTAAAAGTATTTGATTTAACAGGTTCCGTTGTTAACTTAAATACGAAAAGTATTTGAATCAAAAACGCTCGCATCTTTGAAACAACAACGGAGCGTTGCTGGGCACATTTAAACTGCGGAAAGTTGTTCGTTTAACTGCAAAAGTCTTTATATTTACAGCGTTTTTTTTTTTCAGAGTACTAACAAGTCCAGTGAAATACACTTTTGTTCTTCATGCACTGCCAACTGGCTATAATAAGCTTCAGCGCAGAATGCATAAAATCACTGCAATAATTGCAAGCAAATTGTGTGCTGCCGCCAAAACAGGATTTCGCTCCCATAGCGAGTCGCGTGGCGCTGCTGCTGTGGCAACGGGCCATTTCACATCCAGTCAGCCAGCCAGTAACCGCTAACTGCTAAATTACCAACAACAGCCAACAGCCAACTATCATCCAAGAGCAATTTGCTTAGCTGCCTTTGCATCCGCGTTTCAGCGGCGGCCACGCGCTTCGCTGCTGCTTCTTCTTCTTCCTCTTATGCGTTGCTTAAAGTTGTCCTGCCGGCCCTGCCAACAACGGCATATTATGATAACACATTTTCAATGGCAACAACGAGAACAAGAAAAAGGCAACTATAACAACAACAATAATTAGCAGTAATATTCGCGACGATAGCTGCACATCAGCATCAATAAAACAAAAACAAAAAGCAATGGCCAAAAACGCGTCTATCAAACAACGGCGGCAGCAGCAGCATCAGCATCAGCTTCGGTGCACCATCATTATCTTCATCAGACGGAAAGTACTTTGTACATATGGACATATACATATCTGCTTGTACTTGTGTGGCTGAAACAAAAGTGGTCCGAGCAAGAACAAGAGTGCTTTTAATAAACGTTTTAGTATCTACTCAGTACCACAAAAGTGTAGTATGTGCATTCATTAGTGCTGTAAAGCTCGGACCGAAGGAATTAAGAGTTTGCAGCCATTCTTGATTCGACACAAGAACTCATATCGGTGATAATATAAAGAATCAATTAATTACTTAGAGCTAACCGTTTACTTAACTTATTCCCTTTTAAAAATTGCTGAATCATTAGGCTATTTGTTTACTTATGATGTATAGCTTTCATTCGTGCATTCGCATGCGGCTGTGAAAAACATCTGTAATTCTCAGCGGTCTTATTCGTTATTCGAACTACATATATAGCACGAGTGAGCGACTTATACTCGGGGCTTAAGTTATTTTTTAGTACAAAATAAATATAAAATGAAAATCTATTTTTTTGTGTAATTTTTTCGTGGATAAATATCAAATTCAAAGACAATATTCCTGGAATATAAAAACACAATCGTTAATAAAACTATAATTTAATTTGAAAGACTCTTTGATAAATAAATACTTTTTGGTTGCTTGTTTTTCCGACAGGGTAGGAATATGATGTATTGTGGAACGATCCTCCGTCATCCCTTGTCAAATTTGGTTTGGAGACAAACCGGTTTCGGCTAATATGCGCCATGCGAAGATGGCAAGGGACAAGGGATGACGGAGGATCGTTCCACAATACATCTTTGATAAATACTTAATAAGCATGCTAAGAATTAATATAATACAATGGCGCTATTATAACTCTGACGAGTTTTATGGCCGAGCTTCTCTCCCAATTCGAGGTGTGTTCCTTTTTGTTTTTCCTACTAATTGGGTGGACCTACAGTTTTATGCCGGCTCCGAACGGCGAATGCATTTTTTATGAGAAGCTTTTTCATGGCAGAAATACTCTCGGAGGGTATGCCGCCCACTGCCGAGAGGTGACCGCTGCTCTTAAAAAACCCAATAATTGGATTTTTACTAATTAGAAAAATTTGTTTGGCTCGGACCGTGGTTTGAACCCGAGACCTCTCGCATAGCAGGCGAGCACTCTACCCACTGCACCACAGCGGCCACCTAAGAATTAACATGTAAAATATAATAAATAAAATATAATATAATATAAAGTAACATGTAAAATATAATTTAATTAATAAATGGAAAGTTACAAGCATTCATACTCGGGGGTTTTTCACAATGAAAATGAAATATTACTAGAATCTAAAATCCCGAAAACTGTCAGACCTAGTACATTGCTTACTTAAATATGTATTGTATATCTACTAAGAAGAACATTTTATAATGGATGTAATTGTATCGCAATGGTTTCTATTTTGCATTGATTATACTTTTTGCAGCAAACCACTTTAGTTGCAATGAGAACAAGTGCATAGAGTTTTCTATCTTTTTGGGCTATTTTCTCAGGCGTATATGGGTGTGTTCACTATTTAAAAGTTTGCCACAAATAATAAGATAAACTAAAATTAATGAAACCACCTCGAAAGGATGGACTACATTTTACTAAGTGCGAGTAATTAATCTAAGCTTACCCTCGTCTTTGGAGTAAATATTCACTATTTAACTGCAGTACTTTCATATTGGCTGTTGGACGTTTCTTCATCTTATTAAATCAGAGGCCTTCTATCAAAAATCATACATCAAAGTTCTTACGTTAGGCTCAAATTAGAAAACTATAACATTCTTGATGTCTAAAGCCTTTCCTCACATTCTGAAGCGTCATTGTGCAATTCTATTAAAGATTTTACTCGCATTACATGGGAAAGGCTGATTTCGTCGAACAGTTTTTGTAACTAAATTTGGCTTTGTTCTCTAGATTTAAGCAGAAAGTTGCTTGCATCAAATGTAGATGCTTATTTATATATGTATTTTTTGTATACACATATACATATATTGGTATACATATGTATATTTATAGTTCATATCACACTTTCGTTCGCGATTAAGACACTTTAATTGAAATGAATTTCTTATTTTTTGTTAGGAAAAGTGATTTTTTTCTTCAACTACTTTATTTGTTCAACCCTGACCGTGAATTTTATCACATAAATCATTTGAAATCCACAAAGATTTGCGCCACTTACTCCACATCTTGACACTTGAAGTGTCAGTTAGAGACAATAGGCGTTAAGTACTCTGAGGAAAAAAAAAAACTTGATTGTGGCACTTATTGTAATGCTAAATTGACATTTTACATTTCAATTGAAAAGCAAAAAAAGGAAACAAGGATATGTATGTATGTATGTTTATATCTATTTTTTTTTTTGTTTTTTTTTGTAACAGAGATAAATGAAGGTAAAAATGTGGGAAAAAATACAAGTAAGTAAAATAGAGTAGGCAAGGATTAAAAAAATACAAAAGGCATAAAAATGATCAACAGCAACGACGAGGCAAAAAGCAAAAAAAAAACCGAAACAATGGTACTGAGAGTAAATAAAACAAGTAAAAGCGCGGCTGTCTTCGGCCGTACCGAAGACTTCATACCTTTCATGTATGTACATAGCCGGATTAAGTTTAATTTATAATTTTAATTCTGTGGGTTATTTATGGAAAGATTTATTAGAAAAAATGGTGTCTTGGCTATTTAAATGGAGGAGTTATACACCAAAATGTCCATATCTGAACAATCGGTTGTATGGGAGCTATATGTTATAATGGTCCGATCTTGACAATTTTCGGTAACCCCGTTTGGGCCCATCTGAACAATCGGTTGTAGGGGAGCTATATGTTATAGCGGTCCGATCTAAACAATTTTCAGTAATCCCGTTTGGGCCCATATGGGTACAAATACTTCAAATTTTCAGGCCGTTATCTGTTAAAATGGAGGAGTTGTACACCAAAATGTGTATATCAGAATAATTGGATGTTGTGTAACTATATGTTATAGTGGTCTGATCTTGACAGTTTTCGGTAACCTTGTTTGGGCCAAAATGGGCACGTCTACTTCACAGTTTCATGTCCTTAGCTGTTTAACTGGGGAAGTTATGCACAAATTACATCCAAAAATTTCATGTATATCTGAATAATCGGTTGTTTTCTATATGTTATAGTGGTCCGATTCGGCCGGTTCCGACAAACGATCAGCTGCATATAACAACATACCTGTATTCCGAATTTCATTCAGATATCTCAAAAACTGAGGGACTAGTTTGCGTTCACACAGACGGACGGACGGACAGACAGACAGACGGACAGACGGACATGGCTTAATCGACTCAGCTCGTGATTCTGATCATATCGGTATATATTTTGGTGGTCCCCCACGCTTCCTTCTGGTACTTTCGACAAAAAATTTTTGGCACTAAGTTATAATACCATTTCATTCTCATGAAAGGTATAAAAAAGAAATCTTGTCGCTGTTTTATCTACTTTTTCGTGGGCTCAGACGGAAGTAAACTTTTACATTTTCGCTTTCATTGCCATTGAAATTATATGTCCTTTTGTAATTATAACGAATTTTTTTTTCAACTAAAAAAAAACATTTTATACAGAATTTGCTTTCATTTGTTTTCCTTTGTCCTTGCTCTAATTTTAAGTTGACAGCTAAATAAAGAACGAGAAGAGCCAACAGAAAATCACACAACTTCGCTTGTCGTAGGCAACAATAATTGCAAGGGAAACTGTTCATTTAAAGACAAAATAAAAAATCTTTATTTATTTGTTTTGACAGGTTGAGTTGGTTCTTGAAGGGCTTACAAAAGGACATTAAAAGTACATAAACATGCTAGAACAAGAATAAAATGCCAGAATAAAAGTGAACGTTTTTTAACTTTATCTCCATTTCATGAGAAGTGTAATTTTTTAAATACAAAGCATTTGTAATGCAAAGATTCAAATTAAATTCAGCTTGAAGTTCAATGTTGGAATTTCGGAGCATGAGTTTCTGTTCTAACTTCTTCCATTCCAGTTTCCTTGACGAACCGAAATAGCAGAGTCTTGGCATTGAATATCACGTCTGGCGCCTGGAAGACTTATTAAACACCATTGAAGTCATTTTTGGTAAACAAATCAAAAGAAAGTCTTTCAAGCCAATAAAATAAATAAGTGCAATGTGAGAAGTTTTAAACATCAAGTCCTTATGATTATTTTTTTCCAGCAGACCTAAAAATTCTTAAAAACGCATTTACATACAAAAAAATGCACACTCGTACTTACGTACTTGCATCTCCCAATAAATCAATTGAAATTAGCGCAAATTATATGTTTTCGTACAAGTTAAGCAGCCGCAGATTAAACTGTAGGATATTTAAATATTCGAGGATTGATGTGTGTGGCGGCTTAGCCTGATTAGCCAACATCGAAACCGCCACCGCAGCCGACTAATGCTTGCATATACGCGTGTGTGTGTTGCTTTTGCGGTAGATGAAAGTGTTTCCAAAATAATATAACACCTCGGGCTTGCATATCCTTTGATTCGACCGCCAGATACAAGCAAACAAAAACACACACAGATAGCATAATAGGCGGTAATGTTGCCGCTCTTTTAACTGGTTATTTAAATTTCAGTAAGCCACCAAAGCAGCTGAAGCCATTCACAACCAAACAAGATCGAGCATTGCTTACTGGTGTTTGTGTGAATTTCTTATAGCAAAAGGCTGATCCTTTGGTTGGTCAATGGCCTCCAGAGCCAGCATTCAAATACAAATCGCTCTAATTGCAGTGGATTTTGGGCGCGTGTTAGAAGCCATAAAATGCTAATAAACGCTGATTATGGGCGTAACGCTTGTTGTACGCCAATTGGGCGTGTTATCAATAAAGCATATGAATTATTAATGAAATGGAAAGATATGAGCAGATTTCTAATTCAAATTTTTCTGTTAATATTTTAGAAAGTGAGTTTGTTGAGATTAGGAGATTTTCCTGCAGCAAAATTTTTTTAAATTTAATGACTGACCCAGGCTCATACACATCGTGTTTTTTTTTTTTTGATTTATTGATAACTGACGAGGTTCCTTATTCCCTTTTAACCGTTGCACTGCAGTTTTAACCCATATCGTCCTAATGTTCGATAAATTAAACAGCAAATTTCAACATTTTTTATTATTTTTTCTGATCTGTTTTTCAGAACCTAAGCTCAAATTTTGATGTAGTTTAATACTGTGGAATATTTTCTATAATTACTTAGTGCCAAAAAATTTTTGTCGAAAGTACCAGAAGGAAGCGTGGGGGACCCACCAAAATATATACCGATATGGTCAGAATCACGAGCTGAGTCGATTAAGCCATGTCCGTCTGTCCGTCTGTCCGTCTGTCCGTCCGTCCGTCTGTGTGAACGCAAACTAGTCCCTCAGTTTTTGAGATATCTGAATGAAATTCGGAATACAGCTATGTTGTTATATGCAGCTGATCATTTGTCGGAACCGGCCGGATCGGACCACTACAACATATAGAAAACAACCGATTATTCAGATATACATGAAATTTTTTGATGTAATTTGTGCATAACTTCCCCATTTATACAGCTAAGGACATGAAACTTTGAAGTAGACGTGCCCATTTTGGCCCAAACAAGGTTACCGAAAATTGTCAAGATCAGACCACTATAACATATAGTTCCACAACATCCGATTATTCAGATATACACATTTTGGTGTATAACTCCTCCATTTTAACAGCTAACGGCCTGAAAATTTGAAGTATTTGTACCCATATGGACCCAAATGAGATTGCCGAAAATTGTTAAAATCGGACCACTATAACCTATAGCTCCCCTACAACCGATTGTTCAGATATACATGAAATTTTTTGATGTAATTTGTGCATAACTTCCCCATTTATACTGCTAAGGACATGAAACTTTGAAGTAGACGTGCCGATTTTGGCCCAAACAAGGTTACCGAAAATTTTCAAGATCAGACCACTATAACATATAGTTCCACAACATCCGATTATTCAGATATACACATTTTGGTGTATAACTCCTCCACTTTAACAGCTAACGGCGTGAAATTTTGAAGTATTTGTACCCATATGGGCCCAAACAGGGTTACCGAAAATTGTCAAGATCGGACCACTATAACATATAGCTCCCATACAACCGATTGTTCAGATATGGACATTTTGGTGTATAACTCCTCCATTTAAATAGCCAAGACACCATTTTTTCTAATAAATCTTTCCATAAATGAACCCACAGAATTAAAATTATAAATTAAACTTAATCCGGCTATGTACATACATAGGTAACTTTTCATTTCCCCACTCATGAAAGGTATGAAGTCTTCGGTACGGCCGAAGACAGCCGCGCTTTTACTTGTTATACTCAGCTGTACTAGTACACAGAGTATTATAGTTTTAATCACATAACGGTGGATTGTAACAGAATGAAATAACCGAGATAGATATAGACTTATATATATCAAAATGATCAGGGTGAAAAGAGAAATCGATTGAGCCATGTCCGTCCGTCCGTCCGTCCGTCCGTCCGTCTGTCCGTCCGTCCGTCTGTAAACACTCTAACTCGCGCAAAAATTGAGATATTTTGATGAAATTTGGAATGCAAGTTGGTATCGAGACTGGGACGGTTGGTATTGAAAATGGGCGAAATCGGACCATGACCACGCCCACTTTTCCTATATAGAAAAAATCGGAAATTTGGTATCTCAGTCCCTAATATAGCTGGAGCGATAAAATTTTACCCACATGTTGAGCTCAGGCCCCTATGAAGAAATTTTATGAAATTTTGGAAAATGGGCGGTGCCACGCCCACTTATTAAGGGTCAAACATTGAAAGTTTTATGAGTCATAACTCAGAAACCGTTGAAGATATGTCGATGAAATTTGGTACGCGTGATTTACTTACTTAGGCAAATGTTTTGACGGAAAATTGTCAAAATCGGTTGACGGCCACGCCCACTTTTATATATGTGTATTATAAAGTGACCTAATAAAAACATTTTAAGCGATATCTCTGTCAAATATAAAGATCTATCACTGAAATTTTGTGGCATGATTCCAACTATGAACATAAAACGAAAACCACAAAAGTTTTGGAAAATGGGCGGAGCCACGCCCACTTATTAAGGGGCAAACATTGAAAGTTTTATGAGTCATAACTCAGAAACCGTTGAAGATATATCGATGAAATTTGGTACGCATGATATATTTACTTAGGCAAATGTGTGGACGAAAAATTACCAAAATCGGTTGACGACCACGCCCACTTTTATATATGTGTATTATAAAGTGGCCTAATAAAAACATTGTAAGCGATAACTTTGTCAAATATAAAGATAATTCATTGAAATTTTGTGACATGAGTTCCACAATAGACCGGAAACATAAAATAGACAAATTTTGGAAAATGGGCGTGGCACCGCCTCCTTTTGGACAAAGGGATATACGAGATTTATTAGCCTTTAACTCGACAAATAATTGAGATATTATGACGAAACTTTGTTTATACACTTTTATAACTTGTGTTAATAAACATGCAAAAATTAATTGAAATCGGTTTATGACCACGCCTACTTTTTAACAGATATTTCTGGAATACCCTTTGGGAGTTTGTAACGTGACATCTTTGTAACTAGAAGTCATAAAGGAATTAATTTTTGCACAAAGAATAATATTGATATGCTTAGTTGGATGACTGATAAAAATTTAGAAAATGGGCGTGGCTACGCCCACTTTATGCAGCACTCGCTTTATATAAAGTACACCGTGTTTCCATCAAACGCAAGCAAACAATGAAAGCATACAGCTGAGTATCTAATGTTAGATTCCACTCGAACTTAGGCTTCCTTACTTGTTTTAATATGATTTTGAAATTGCCAAAATATATAAAAAATACTAATATTAAATAAAATTTAGTATACACCTCATTTGGAAAGAAAATAAAATTCAAGTTTTAATTTGAATTTTATTTGCAAAGTCAATAAAACGAACAGCTCATATATTTAAAGTTAGCTGTTCGATTTATCGAACGCTGGGCGTTACTCAGTGGTTTTTTTTTCCTGAGGACCATAGGCACTGTACGAGCAAACGGTATTGGTGGTGCATAATTAAAATCTGGAAGAAAACTCGAAAAATGAAATAATGACTTCTGTTTTGATACCCAGAACAGTATTTTGATTTGTCGTTGGCAGGATAATAGCGGGGTTGCACTTGACACCTATTTCGAGCAGATCCTGCCAATGGTGTCTGTGAAAGAATGGAAGAAACAGAAAACCAACAATGAAGGGAAAACTCTTATGCCCGGCCGTTATGTGAACTATAACCAGCCCCAGCTAATAAAGAATTACAATATAGGGATTGGTGCAGTAGATCTGAACGACAATGAAGCACAGAATTATTATAACGCAATGCGATCCAAAGAGTGGTACTGGCCTTTATGGATTTCGACTTTAAATTCAGCCATCGTCAACGCATGGAAGCTTGACTGTTTCGTTCGCCGTTATTTAAAATAAATATTCTCCCCCAACAGATTTTAAGGTGGATATTGCACATTCTCTGCCAATGACAGCGGATGACGGATCCAAGGACTCTGAGGATATGGAGGTCGCGGAAGGCGACAAAAGGGACGAAATGATTGACCTGGATTTTCAAAGGATGCTCATCTGAGAAATCTGCAGCGAATTAAGGGACAATATCTCGTAGTCAAAATCGAAAATAATAAGAAATGGGGATACAAATTGTAAGACAAACCAAGTTCCTTTTTGTACAAGAGATGAGATTTTTCACCTTATACCCATTGTTTTGAGTCATAAGTATCATTTAAAAAACCAAAAGTAAATTATTTTTGACTTAAATATCTTATTTTTCTGTTTCACTTATCTAAAAATAAAATATGAACCAAAAAAGGAACATACGTTTTCTTTTGTTCGCAGGAAGAAAAACCCAAAAAAATGTATACAGATAGGCCGAGCGTTCGATTTAGCGAACACATGATATCTCAAAAACTAAAATTTTAATAATTTTTTTGATAACAGATTTGAATTCAGAGGCCCAAATTTACTTAAAGGTGAAAATTTCATCAAGATATGCTTCAAAAAAATTTGCTTAGGACGATATTTTTTACGCAAGTTTCTTTCAAGTAGTCACTGGTAGACACGCGCTTAGAGCAAACAGACTAGTCTTCACTTCCATTCTAAAACGATACTTAAAACGATTCAAAAAAATTTTTTACATACATATATGTACATATGTATACGGAAATACTTCCTCATTTTCAATTTTCCTTTCACATACCGCTTTCAATAGTTTCAACCACTTCTGTCACATTTTTAAGCTGCTCCTCACTTCCTCTCTCCCTTCATCGGTAAAGTCAACAACTTAATAAACAATGCATTATATACTCGTATATTACTCTTGTTTAAGTAAGTATGTAGGTATTTATGACTTTTTGTAAGCTACATTAAATTCGATATTATGAGCCAATTAGTGTAGAAAATATGACAGATTTGCGATTTATCCGATTCGCTCACAAACATTCTGTATGTCCAGTGGAGCGCTTCTCCGTCTTCTTATACAGATCAGTGCCTACAAGCTATATTTACGTTAAGTTATGTATTTGTTGTTGTTCGATGCGTTGCCGCCGTCACTGCTTTTTATAAGTAAGTAGTTGTCATATAAAATTGTGTGATAAATGAAGTTGAGTAAAAGGAGTGATAACTTTATTTTTGGTTGCCCGCGCTAGTCGGAGATCGACTTACTTAAAATGGAATGTAACCAGATAAATTTTAGAATATATATGTACATATACGTATGTATGCACGTACATTATTGCGGTCGCAAAAAGTATGGAGACAAACTTCGTAGCATATTTACTCAATCGCAATCCATAGGTCGATGTTAATATAATCGAAGATGCCACATATAAATTTGTGTCCCATTCGGGAACGGTTAAGGCGTGTCGCACAGGGGTCGCATAACATAATTTAACCGATTTAGGGGGTGAGACTGAACAAAGGGGTTCCTTTGGGTTTTAAGAACCACCCTAATTTACTTATATACATGCACACAAATTTTAGCTCCATCCGAACAAACATTCGGAGTCATAAAAGAATCAGAGAGGAATCCTAAGCCGGAGCACTCACACTCATTATGATCTCATTTTGCAGTCCGAATGTACGTATGTATTTCTGTTCTTAAGGTGGTCGCCCGATATGAGCCCAATTTCATACATCATGTGAGCCTGAATAAGAGTCATAAAAGACTTCTAAGTATTATCTACTCTGATAGCTTCATAAAGCTTTTACAATTCTCTAGACCCTAGCAGAAAGGGATATCACAACTGCAGCTTTATCTATGTATGTATGTATATGTTTGCTTCTGTGTAAGCGAATACTTTTTGTATTGCATATTTTAAGGCGAAAGGGCCGTGTCTCATACACTGAATGGGAAGAGTTTACTGTAAGAGAGACTGTTGCTTTTTATACTCAGCTGTACTAGTACACAGAGTATTATAGTTTTAATCACATAACGGTGGAATGTAGCAGAACGAAATATTCGAGATAGATATAGACTTATATATATCAAAATGATCAGGGTGAAAAGAGAAATCGATTGAGCCATGTCCGTCCGTCCGTCCGCCTGTAAACACTCTAACTCGCGCAAAAATTGAGATATTTTGATGAAATTTGAAATGCTAGTTGGTATCGAGACTGGCACGGTTGGTATTGAAAATGGGCGAAATTGGACCATGACCACGCCCACTTTTTCTATATAGTAAAAATCGGAAATTTGGTATCTCAGTCACTAATATAGCTGGAGCGATGAAATTTTACCCACATATTTAGCTCAGGCCCCTAGGAAGAAATTTGATGAAATTTTGGAAAATGGGCGGTGCCACGCCCACTTATTAAGGGTCAAATATTGAAAGTTTTATATGTCATAACTCAGAAAACATTGAAGATATATCGATGAAATTTGGTACGCGTGACTTACTTACTTAGGCAAACGTTTGGACGGAAAATAGTTAAAATCGGTTGACGGCCACGCCCACTTTTATATATGTGTATTATAAAGTGGCCTAATAAAATATTTTAAGCTATATCTCTGTCAAATATAAAGATATATCATTGAAATTTTATGGCAGGAGTCAAACTGCGGACATAACACTAAACACACAAAAATTTTGGAAAATGGGCGTGGCACCGCCTCCTTTTAGAAGCAGGAATATACGAGATTTCTTAGCTTATAACTCGACAAATAATTGAGATATTATGACGAAACTTGGTTTATACACTTTTATAACTTGTGTTAATAGACACGCAAAAATTTATTGAAATCGGTTTATGACCACGCCTACTTTTAACCAAGGCTGCTCAACGAAATGAACAAAATAATTTTGTTTCAAAAAATATCAATAAAAAATATCCAAAAATTATTTTGTTTTGCTAATTATCAGCAACAAAATTTTTTCGTTTCAAAAATTATCAATAAACCTTTAATCAGAATAATTTTGTTTCGTTGATAACAAAAAAATTAACAAAAATTGTATTTGTTTTTATTCATGTACGTATGTACAAACATACAAACATATGTAAAATTTCTTTTCTTCGTAGAAAACGAAATTATTGAAAAGTCAATTTTTTTGTTTAAATTTGAAACCAAGAATTATCTAAAGAAGGATATCGCAGTAGATAAGCTGATTGTGTATGTATACTAAATGGTATTCCGCCAATCATGGCGAAGAAAGTTCTTGTAGAATGTCAAACAAAACGGATTGGAAAAAATTTTTCTATGTTGTTTGACATATATAAAGAAACAAGAAACACATGAAAACGGAAGTAATATAACCTCTATTTGGATAAACCTTGTTTGAAACTATATTTTTTTGAAATAATTGTTTTGATAATTATCAAAACAAAAAAAAATTTGTTAATTTTTTTTGATAACAGTTGAAACGAAATGGATTTTGTTATGCTTTTTACGATTATAAAATCGAATATTTCAACAGAAAAAAATTTTTTTTTGTTTATTGTTAAAAATAACGTTGTTTTGCAGCCTTGCTTTTAACAAAGATAGTTCTGGAACACCCTTTGGGAATTTGTAACGTGACATCTTTGTAACTAGAAGTCAAAAAGGAATGAAATTTTTCACAAAGAATAATATTCATATGCTTAGTTGGATGACTGATAAAAATGTTGAAAATGGGAGTGGCTACGCCCACTTTATGCGGCACTCGCTTTATATAAAATACACCCTATATCGAACAAACGCAAACAAACAATGAAAGCATACAGCTGAGTATCTTATGTTCGATTCCACTCGCACTTAGGCTTCCTTACTTGCTTATGTATGTATATGCTGATGCAAAGTGAATTTTTTTGATAAAGGTTGCCACATCTAATTGACGTACATTATAAGCAGCACCAAAAAAAAAGAAAAACAAACCAAAAATAGTGTCCATTGACCGTTAAAAATAATCAAAACACCATGATATTGCGATAATCAAAGTTGTTATTGTCTAATACAGTAAAAAATATTTATATATGTATATTTATGTACAGTGACAAGTGTCAGACAAGATACAGTTCGTATTTCTCTATTTGACATTTATAAAAAAATTATAATATTTGGCTAATTGCTGACGTTAATCACGAGGTAAACAAAATACAGTCAAGTGACGATAAGCCCCCGACCCCAACATCAAGTGTTGACATATTTTTTATTTGCAAATTTTTTATGTAAACACAGATGGTATCTATGAACGTACACTGAAAAACAGCTTACTCAAATTTTGAAAAAAATGGAAATGATAGGCGCAAAAGACACATTTTCATTGCTTTGAAGTAGAATTATCTCCAAAAGAAGGAAAGCAGGCTATAGTTACTATAATTTCCAATCTTGCGAGCTTTACTGAAAATTGTTTAGCCTTAATGAATATCAAGTCTACGGGATATACACTGACGTTTCTAAAGCTATCGAGCGTCTTTCCTATAATATCTTGGTATCTAAACTAACTTATTTAGGTTATATTTCTACTTTACTATATTGAATTCATTCTTTTTTAAAAGACAGACACTGTGTTGCTTGACTATATTTTTTTGGTTTTTTTTTTTGATTAGTAAAACCAAACAATTATTTTCTTTTTTGCATTTTTCTTTACCAGTTCTCTTCCAATGCAGCTTTACCTCCGCTTATTCTACTCTTTTCCAGTGCTTCTTTGCCTTCACTCTTTGCTTTATAGTGTTGCCTATTTTGTATTCTTCTGCGGATTCGAATCTGACATAAACCTGAAATTCAATACAATGCCATTATATAGTGGAACATTAGACATTATATTGAATTTCAGTGATACTTTTATACTTTCCCTTTTTCAAAACAGTATCTATGAATTACAATTATTTTAAAAAATAATAAAAAAAATCCTCAAGCTTATATTTAACACATATTCGGATTCATATCGGACTCCAAATGATGAGGCTCATGTTTCACATATTTCGGACTCATAAAGTATTCCAAATTATTAGTGCTCCGAGAATGTTTGCTGGGATTTGTTCAAGTTAACCCTAAAGAGGTAATATCGTCGGCCTCCTGCCAGAACCACGAATGTGCTAAAATGAAAATGTTGGGAAATCAAGTTTTAAAGTTTATTTTTCTCGCAAATTTAAAAATTTGTTTCTAATATAAAAGTATATCTGCAAATTAGAACCTTGTTTAGCTCGATGCCCTGATATAGTTTTTATGCTTCTATTCTTTCTAATCTTCGAGATTTGGCACATTCGTGCTTCTGGCCCAACAAAAATCATAAAAATTCCTTGAAAATAAATTTCGAAAAGTAAGTAAACCAAACACATTCAATTCAGCCTAACTTTTCAGAAGACTTTTATCTTGAAGATTAGAAATAGTTCCACAAATAAAATATGAATATGAATTGAATGTGTTTGTTTTACTTACTTTAGAAATTTATTTTCAAAGAATTATTTTGATTTTTGTTGGGCCAGAAACACGAATATGCCCCATATATTTTTGGAAATTTATTTTCAAGGAATTTTTTTACATTTTTGTTGGACCAGAAACACGAATGTGCCCCATATATTTTTTTAAATTTATGTATTTTCAAGGAATTTTTAACATTTTTTGCCCCATATATTTTTTTAAATTTATGTATTTTCAAGGAATTTTTAACATTTTTTGGAACATCATTTGGAACAGAAACACGAATGTGCCACATTCGTTTTTCTGGCTCAACTTTTTATACCTGATCTACACATTCGTGTTACTGGCATTGGAAATTTTGGTGGCGTCCAGTGCACAAAGGTACTGGGGGTTTTACTAAAATGTAGAGCATGCACAGATTGATCAGGAAAATCGCTTAACTCAAAATTGGAAAAATTGCACATTCGTGGTTCTGGCAGGGGGCCGACGATATATATGATTTTACGAAGCTCAACCAATAAATTCTAAAAGTATTGTTAGTGGTTACCTATTCATCTCAAAGCACGATGGGTTTAATTCTTATTATTGTTTTTTTTTAATAGATGTAAGACTACAATTCTTCGACTTAGGAACTACAATTCTTCGACTAAGAAATTCCCTATAAATGTCCCTTTCTGGCAAATACAAGTGTGCTCGGATTTCAAAACTTGCAATATTACGGAAGCTCTAAAGCAAGGATTACGGAATATTGTTTTAAGCAGGGTAGGCCTAATACGAGTGAGTAACAAGTCTACTTATGAGCAAAAACTATTTCGTGATCAATTAACTTGTCTAAGTACCTAAGTACCTTGAATCGAAATAGCAAGTCATCTCAAACTTGCAAAATATTTATCTTAATGAAGTAAAACGGACTCTCATTTCTAATGAGACAAAAAGATTTTCATTTTTCACGATTATCTAGTAGCCAAAGTAAATAAATAAACGCACCGAAACGTTGAGGTTAATCCGATAATTTGATGGGCGGGCGTGTTTCATAAAAACAAAATAATTTGTTTTTTTTTTTTGTTTTTTTCTTGAGGTGCCAAGAAATCTTTGTGAGCCGCAACTTAAATAAGTGCACTTAAGAATATAGTAAATCGTTACTAGCGTTTTTAAATCGTTTTCAATTTCAAATTCGCACAAACTGGACTGGAAGCTAAACAAAAACCTAAATGTTGAAGAAAAAGACAAATAAAAGTGGATCGATCTAAACTGCCTGCTGAGGTGAAAAAGATGGAAAGTACCGAAAACGTACATCATCACCGTCTTGCTCTACACAAAACCAGTTCTTCACTCTTTGAAGGGTTTATTGACTCCTTTTAATATCACGAGAAACTAGAATTTTTCTACACATCCAATAGTCTTCGAATCGCTACGCGACACTGAATGACAAAAGTTTTGAAACGACTCTGCTAGTTGATTTGAGAATTAAATTAAAAGCCGCGAATTTGTCCCATACATATGACAGTGAGATTGTGCCAGGTGAAGTCTGTCTTCGTTTTATTTCTCTGCACTTGAATTAAACAGAAGAAACTCTTTATAAATGATCAACAACTGCTCATGCGCTTTGCATTTATTTGCTTTCATGTAGCAAGTGATTTGGCACACGTTTGTTGCCAAATTACAAACAAACAAAAAGTGTCTTACTCGTGTGCGTACATACGTACATACAAACGCACATATTGTAGATATTTATAATCAGAAGTATGTAGGCGGCACGGCACGCATCACCTCAAAGACACCTCAGCTCAGCTCAGTCGGCGGTTCGGCCATGTATTTGAGAATGAAATCTGCGATTGAAATGCGACGTCACGTAGCCCAACGTCTGAGATGTTGCTTGATGGATTATGTGGATTTTGCACATAAAATAAAAATAAAAATTTCGCATTGAATGTAGTTGCTGTCGCTATTAGTAGATACATACGTACATATATACATACAATTGTACATATGTTTGTATTTAATAGATTATTTTGAACTCTGGTGGCAACAATCAAGATGTCATGCAGCACCTGAGGTAGACGGACGGCAGCAGCAAGAGCAACAGCGACAGCGCATCTGATCGGAAGCAATAGAGCGCAGACGCATGCAAAAATAAATTTAAAAAAGATGATAATAAATAAAAAATCAGGCTTCTCCAGCACATACACACGTTTCTGTATTTTTATCAACCTCATAAGTTTTTGCATAAATGAACAACGACGGCGTATGCAGTCGCGCGCATGCGTTTAGTTACAAGCGATCCGTTCGTGTCTTGGCAAATGCGGTGGTAGCTGTTGGACACGCACTGCGATTTTTTCACATTTTGCTTATATTTTTTGTGCGTCGGAAATGCGCGAGGCCACTACAACCGCCACCGCCGCCGCATTGCTGGACAACGGACCTACGTACGTAAGCCTGTGCGCGACCCAGCGGCTGAAATGGGCGGCGTATCGAGCCTAACTGATCGATTGCTGTTGAGCTGGATATATGTATGCATGTGAAAGTATGTGCGTGCAAATTATAACAAAAGAATAAAGTAAATAATTACAAGAACAAGTGCTAGTGCATGGCCAAAGAACAGAAACAACAAAGACCGCAAGTGCGGAAGGCAGAATTTTGGACTTTAAAGCCAAGAACCTTATGGCAGCCGTTTCCATAAATCATGAACTGTAATTACCCTTGAGCGTATGTATAACATGCTACGGTGCCAATATGAACATATGTATGTATATTAAGGTGGTCCATAAAATGAAATTAGCGATTTTCTTCGAACTCATCCCCTCCATCGGTAACAGCACAGTCAAAGATATCACATATAAAAAGAATTGGGTCCAATCGGAGACGGTTAATATGAAATTGATCCCGGTGCGACATACATTAACCATCTCCGATCGAGACAAAAATTTATATGTGGTGTTTTATACTGTGTATATTAGCATGACGTAGCGGTTCAGGTTGAAGAAATATAATATAAAATTTATATCCATACATTTGTGGACCACCCTAATATACATACATATTATATGGCATCCAGCCAAAAGATGCGAGATGTTTGCGAAGGGATTTATAGAGGAACATTGCCGAAATTATCTACGCTACGTTCATTCATACATCTACATGCGAGTTTATACTATGTATGTATGTACATTAGGCCGTCTCGCCTTATAGGGACTTAAAAAAAATCCACCGTACGCACCCCCAATTGATGTTTTTTCGGAAAACAATTACGGAAAAGTTTTTAATTTTATTTTTTTGGAAGCCGCTAGATGTCGCCCGATAATATTTCTTTCATATCTTTGGTATTTATAGTCTGATCTCTAAATTTACTACACCAATGTCTTTGGAATGAAACGGCGTTTATACTATAATGTTAACCCTATGTGCACCATTGGGGTCACCATCACCCTGTATAGTTTATACCACCCTAATGTACTTTTTTTTTAATTTTGCATGTTAAATGTAGTCAAAAATCATTAATCCTGTGCAAACGAAGTATTTCCATCGCTACAGTAGAAACAGAAATAAAACACATTCAACATTCCAAGGGATACAAAGATTACTTCTGAGTAGACCCCTACTGAGATTTTATGGCGAATAATTTTGTAGAACATTTTAACCCTCTAGAGACCTTAAAAATACTAATTTTCTTGAATTTCTAAAAAAAGGGGGGTCAAAAGCACCCTTAATATGCGGTGCTAACCAACGAATTGTATATTCTTGCTGCACTGTCTTTAAATATATGTCTTTCCTTATTTTGGCGTTTATCGCTGTTAACTACAAAGAGCCAGCCAGCCAGTGCTACTACATGTGATTTATAGCGGGTCAGCTACAAATAAGGCATCAATGGATATTTTACACGCAGGCAGAACTCGTATAAAGAACATTTATGGCACACAAACAAACATTGCGCCTCTTAAGCAGCAACCAATTGAGCGCTCAGAATCTTCAATAAGCAAATTTACTTGAACTGCGTTATTTTGCATAAATTTTATATTTACATTTCACGCGCTTACAGTTGTAACGCCCGCACTCAAAAAAAAAAAATCCTTAAGAGAAAAAAAATAACAAAATTTATGAAAAACACCTTAGGAAGTTGATGCTTTTGGTATATGAATTTTATAAGCGAGAAAACAAGGAAGTTATGGAAATTTACAAAATGTGTTGCTGCGGTAGCATAAAGCGCAACAAATTTCAAATATTAAGCGTAAGAAATTATTTGGGATAGAAAAAAAAGGAGTAAATTTTAGCACCATGCATGAGAGAAAATGGTATAGAGGAGATAGGAGTCGAGATTGTGGAGTGGACTAGTTGGCGACCATTTTGGAATGTCTTGGGAGTAGTTGCACAGTAAACACGTATTATTTGGGAAGCACTTCGTATATTAGTTGGTGCTATTTCTAAATGTCTTTGTGCTATGTATGGGAGATTTAACACACAATCGGCTACGAACATAATTTTCAATGCCAAAAACATTCTCTGCTTAATTTTTTATACTCAGCTGTACTAGTACACAGAGTATTATAGTTTTAATCACATAACGGTGGATTGTAACAGAATGAAATAATCGAGATAGATATAGACTTATATATATCAAAATGATCAGGGTGAAAAGAGAAATCGATTGAGCCATGTCCGTCCGTCCGTCCGTCTGTCCGTCCGTCCGTCCGTCTGTAAACACTCTAACTCGCGCAAAAATTTAGATATTCTGATGAAATTTGGAATGCAAGTTGGTATCGAGACTGGGACGGCTGGTAATGAAAATGGGCGAAAACGGACCATGACCACGCCCACTTTTCCTATATAGAAAAAATCGGAAATTTGGTATCTCAGTCCCTAATATAGCTGGAGCGATGAAATTTTACCCACGTGTTGAGCTCGGGCCCCTATGAAGAAATTTGATGAGATCTTGGAAAATGGGCGGTGCCACGCCCACTTATTAAGGGTCAAACATTGAAAGTTTTATGAGTCATAACTCAGAAACCGTTGAAGATATGTCGATGAAAGTTGGTACACGTGATTTACTTACTTAGACAAATGTTTGGACGAAATATTGTAAAATCGGTTGACAGCCACGCCCACTTTTAAATATGTGTATTATAAAGTGGCCTAATAAAAACATTTTAAGCGATATCTCTGTCAAATATAAAGATAATTCAACAACTATTTACAGCGAAGGTTGAGTGTATAGCTATTTCACGAAAAACCATTTTCGATCATCAGCGCTCTTTTCGGAAGTGGATGCACCGGGGAATGAACCCGAGTCCATTCCAACTTCAGCCGCAATGACCCAACGGATAAACACACTCGGCCATTGAGACTCTGTGCAAGCTGTTGGATTTTCCCCACTTTTGCCTTTTTCATTTTCAACATTAACGTTAGTGTGTATATGCTTTTGCATATATTCTCCACAAACGTGCTGAATTTTTTGTTGTAGGCAGTTCGCAATGAACATTGTTGTTGGTATTTTATTTTATGTATATACCAAACAACGTTAACAATTTTACTTGAAAGAGTTTTTAGTGCTTAGCACGAAATTTTTATTTTAATTCAATTTTTAATTGTTGGGGTAAGTGGAAAAAAATTCAACAACTATTTACAGCGAAGGTTGAGTGTATAGCTATTTCCACTTCCGAAAAGAGTGCTGATGATCGAAAATGGTTTTTCGTGAAATAGCTATACACTCAACCTTCGCTGTAAATAGTTGTTGAATTTTTTTCCACTTACCCCAACAATTAAAAATTGAATTAAAATAAAAATTTCGTGCTAAGCACTAAAAACTCTTTCAAATAAAGATAATTCATTGAAATTTTGTGGCAGGAGTCCAACTATGGACATAAAACAAAAACCACAAAAGTTTTGGAAAATGGGCATGGCACCGCCTCTTTTTAGAAACAGGAATATACGAGATTTCTGAGCCTATAACTCGACAAATAATTGAGATATTATAACGTAACTTTGTTTATACACTTTTATAACTTGTGTTAATAGACACGCAAAAATTTATTGAAATCCGTTTATGATCACACCTACTTTTTAACAAAGATATTTCTGGAACACCCTTTGGGAATTTGTAACGTTACATTTTTATAACTAGAAGTCACAAAGGAATGAAATGTTGCACAAAGAATAATATTCATATGCTTAGTTGGATGACTGATAAAAATGTTGAAAATGGGCGTGGCTACGCCTATTTTATGCAGCACTCGCTATATATAAATCACACCGTATTTTCCTCAAACGCAAACAAACCATGAAAGCATACAACTGAGTATCTAATGTTCGATTCCACTCGAACTTAGGCTTCCTTACTTGTTTTTTTTTTTCAATAGAAGCGCCCCTTTGATCTTGTCATCCCATTTGATAGCAAGTTTGCAAAGGTCAGTCAGTAAGTAGCATTAATATTGATTATGCCGTGCATTATTGACCCTCGTGTCGTTTGCACCATTCAAGAGATTATTTACATAAGCACACAAATTCTTTGCAAATGCGTATATATGTACATTAGAGTGCGTTTAAAATTCAAATTAACGATATTTTACTGTATCGCCCCCTCAATCTGTAGTAACATGGTCAAAGATATTACACATAAATTTTGGTCCCAATTGGTGGCGGTTAAGGCGTGGCGCATTGAGGTCAAAGTTCAGAAAACTCTATGAAGGGTAAAAAAATCAAAATATTTTTTTTAATTATCCAATACCCAAAATTAATACTTCTATACCCAATGATAACAAATATAAATTTTGGTTCCGATTGATGACGGTTTAGTGGTGTTTTAAAGGGGTCAATGTTCAGATTGCCATATAAGACTTACATTTTTAGTGTCGCATATGGTAATCTGAACTTTGACCCCCTTGAAACACAAGTAAACCGTCATCAATCGGGACCAAAATTTATATTTGTTATCATTGGGTATAGAAGTATTAATTTTGGGTATTAGATAATTAAAAAGAATATTTTGATTTTTTGACCCTTCATAGAGTTTTCTAAACTTTGACCTCAATGCGCCACGCCTTAACCGCCACCAATCGGGACCAAAATTTATGTGTGATATCTTTGACCATGTTACTACAGATTGAGGGGGCGATACAGTCTCTTTATGAACTTTTAAATTTTTCATACAAATTAAAAGCACCCTAATGTACATACATATATGTATACTTACATACATATTTATATACATACATATGTATGTAGCCAAACAGTTACCTTTAAATCCTTTTATTCTCCTGTCGCATCGATTCGAAATCCTCTGATTTTTCCATAAATACCACATAATGACCAAACATGTTTTTAATTGTCCTTCTATTGAATTTGTATGCATTTTAAGTACGTGTAAGTGAGTATACCCGTGCAACCAAAGTTAAGCATCATATTTTCAATTGTTGCGTTATAAGCGTTAAATTGTAGGCACTCAATATTTTCAAAAGGCTTGTCCATCACTCTGTCGAATATTTCAACTCTATAAACATGTAAATATGTACATGTATATGCACGTGTAAATGCATAAAACTGCTTTATTGCATTGGAAAAGCCTTTTTTCTACGTTTGTGTGCTTAATGTAATATTATGCTGAATCTTTGTCAATTTTATTTACCTAATAATACTTACATACAAATGTACCTACATGTCGCACACGTGAAAAGGATATTAGTCAACAACAACAAAAACAAGACAAATATTGTGCCACAAATTCACCAGCAACTCCACTTCAGCTTACTTAACAATTTCTGAAAGGCCTCGGCATTGCAACAGCTTTGTTTTTGTTGTTTATAGATGGCGGTGTGGATTGTAAAGGATATTTAATAAATTTCAGTTCCTGGAATTGGCTATTAATATGAGTACAGTGATTGTAATTTTGAATTAAGTACCATTGGTATAGACAAACTCATATGTGTGCGTATCTGAGTAAATATATTTGTGTGTTAATATACAAATTCATATAGACTAGCTCAAAATATCAAGTTATAATTTTTTAGCAGAAATCATACAGAACAATGTTGCATTTTTACCAAGAATTTTTTGAAAATCTTAAAGCTACAAAAAGCGCTATTCAATCTCAGTTGCTGCTTACTTACGTACATAAAGGTCACATCATATCTTTACACTTGTTGTTTTCACTATTTAAGTTTTTGAGACGAATAGTCTGATCCCCAAGCTTAATTTGCACCAGAGAAGAAGCGGTAAAGGTCAAAAAACTGAAAAAACTCATATGTATATGTGTGTGTCTACTTTGAAGTTCTTAAAGAGGGGAATCAAGAATATTCTTCTTCTTCTTTGTTGACCATGAACATAAATTTTAGTCTAGTTTACTGTTTATTTTTCGCACCGAAAAAGTTCTCAACTGCTGGCGGCTTGGGGAGATGCGCATTTGATATTGCAGTTTCAATGATGTGCTTGGCACATAAACACTTGTACGCCAAAATAAAAATATAAAAAAATAGCGGAAATTGTGCTAAAGTGGCGAGATGAAAATGCAAAAAAAAAACAAACGTCTAGAACAGTTAAAATTTAGCCTAAAGGAAATGCTAAATACATGAAATGAAAGGCTTGTTATTGCATACAAAATATTGGAAGAGGAAATGTATTTAAGGTATGATTTATATTTTATTTACTAGATAAACAGGATGTAGCGGTGATTTCCCATAGTCAAGGTAAATAAAATAAATTAACATGATTCTTTAATTGTATATGTTTATTTGCTTGCATAAACGTGTCCGCCTTATTTCTAGATGTAAACGCCTAAAAGTAAATGCAGATTCTTGAGCGCTTACGCCTGGAAAAACCAAGGCAACTTATAACTTAATGGCCAAAATAATTATAATTAATAATTATTTCGCAGAAAAAAATTCCAAGAGCTATTCATAAAAATTAAAAAAAAAAAAAAAAATGAATGATATGCTATATGTAAGTAAAACTAAAAAGATGTTTATTAACACGCTTGCAGCTCTCAAATTGATTGCTATTTGTTTTCATAATTGAGTTGAGCCGCAGAAACGAAACAAAAAAAAACTATTCAGCCTGCAAGTTTGGTAAAGAAAGAAGCAACACAATGTTACAGATTATTTTCGAACATTTTTTGCAACAACGATATATCAAATGATGATGAAACTAACGAGAAGCGTATAAAATGCGATATCTTCAATACAAAGGAGCGCAAAATGCAAATGGGCACGTGTGGCAGCGGCCACCCAAATACGCTGCAAGCAAATTGAGATTAACATTAAATGCGCTAAACGATTGTTGGCAAATAAATTATTGCTGCACAAATGGTGGAATGATATTTATGTATTACAAATTTTGAATTGGGGGCGTTATAAAAGAGCACTCTTTCCTTTCAAATAAAACTGCATGTACATATTTTTAAGACTTTAAGGAAACTAATATCAGTCAATGTTTTTTTAGAAGTTCAAAATGTTAGATATAACGCGGCTTTTCTTTGAGAACAAAGCAGGTACCTACATATGAGCTAGCACAGACAAGCACAATGAAAGACTGAAGAAACGAACTTGCATTGGAAATCGTCAAAGTGGCTTAACAAATTCCAATTTACATTAAATTATAATTAATTTAAAGCGGTATTATTACTTTTTACTTCTCATACGTGTTGTCATAATCCTCAATTTGGTCGCTGTTTTATTTAAACCTACTTGATTAAAGCGCTGTCATCACACGTTCTTTCATTTGACTTGACGGCCAGAGCAAGTGTTTTTTAGCAGCCAAACTGATACAATTTTAATGACTTTATTTAATATACTTATACTTACACAATGGCGGCAAAGAGCCTTATGAATATATTTGGGGCCAGTCAAGTGTTCAATAATTATATTTACGCCCCAATTGTTACGGTTAAAAAGGAAGAGAAGAAGGATACACAAATTAATGAATATATTTTTAACCAAGCAGTTGAAAACAAAACAAGGACCTAAATTGCGTGTTAAAATTTTTAATTAAATGATTTTTTGTTACTATGTACCTATATTTGTGTCTATTGAGTTGATGAATGTAGCTCCCGTTAATACATTTGTTGCTGTAAACATGTACAACTGCGTAGATATATAAATTGCATTTTAAATGTTTCTTCGGTTGTAATTTTAATGCTACCAATGGTGGAGAATAAAATCGCTACATCCGCTTAGCGGTGTTATTTGACATCAAAATATATATATATATATACGTACAAATATAAATGTATGTATATACACATATGTAGGTAGGTACATATATATAGATGTAGTTAACTGTAACAGCAATTCTAGTATTTATATTGCAGCGCTTAAAGGCTAATTTCCTGGCCAAGAGTTGTGCCACTTGTAAGCTGAGCCAAGTCTGATAGATGAGGGAGTGATTGAGTTAATTGAAGCGATGATTTATGATGTTGCACCATGACGTGAGGAAATTAGTGGGTAAGCAAAGGACTCAGCAAAGGGCGATACTTACAGGACAGTGTGTATAAAATCTTATTAAAAACAGAAGCTCGATTATAGGCATTTTTGAAATTGTTTTCCATCGAATTCTAATCAATCTCATATATAGAGAGGTAACGCTTTCTTCATCGATAATTCGACATGTTTGCATAGGAAAATTCCAAAGGCTATATAAGGAAAGTAAAACAAATATATATATTAATACAAGATAAGCATTTACTAAAAAGAACACAAGCAAGGCGATTATAGGATCCTCTGTCACGCACTCCTGAAAAAAACAGCATTGGTATGAAAAGTAATCCTTTGTGCATTGAAAAAGGCTTAAGAGATACTATCTCGAATCAAAAAGATACTTTTAATGCTCTAAAATAAGCATATCAATATTTCAATAATTTTTCCCCATTCAAAGTTTTTTGTATCATACGAAATGTGATACTTATCTTTTTTTATGAATATAAAGAAAATCAATAAGCAACAATACACGCTTACTCGGCTACAATTTGACCATAAACTAGCATTAATTGGTATTAGCGATGGGTTTGTCTATACAAACACATGCTGAGCCAACGAACTAGAAGGAGGTGCATATACACAAAACAGTATTAGAAGTTAGAACAGAAGAATGCTAAGAAAAAATGAATATAAGAAATCCAGGAATTGCAATGACCAAACAAAATATGAAGTAATTTTTGATATAACGACTCAATAAGTATTATCCTGCGGCAACAAGCACAAAACAACAAAAAAATGTAATAAAAATTAAAAGAGCAATGAAAACAACAATAATAAAAATGTCATGTCATTGTGCCTTTACCTTTAGAATGAAATAAAGTCATAAATTTCTATAACCTTATCCCGACACCAAATCAGTAATAACTTCATTTTTATCAACGTTTCTTATGAGCACTTATAATCTTTTTTTTTTTTTTTGAAAATAATTGAAAGAGAAATATGAATTGTTTGTGGTTAAATCCTTTGCCTTTCAAAATTAAAATGCATTCAATTACCCTTCGAAAAAATATAAGGACAAAAATGAACGTGTAACACGCGCGCACTAGGTATGCCGTCAGTTGAGAGGGGATTACTACAAAAAAAAATAAAAAAAAAAAAATAAAATATTATTGAACATTTTTTATGATCATGCGTTATTAAGTGACACTTTGAAAGTATTAAATACAAATTAATTGCCAACACATAAATATTCTATGTGATAAGAATCGCCGCAATTCTATACAAGGCAGATATATATATAGAGATATTTTAAATATGGGAGATGGCAGAGATTTCGTTGGGTGTGGTCTTTGGTCTTTAAGTGGATAGATAGTGGAGAGATAGTTTTAATATGGTTTTTTAAGTTTTTACCAACACTTGTGGCAATTAATTTCCAAAACTCTACTTCAAATATACTGAAGTATGCCAGTAAATGCTATTTCTTCTCACTTTCAGTGCCACAAAAAATAAAAACACCCTTTATGTGAGCAATGCCACGCCCAATTTTATGTAAAAGCAACACTACGAAGTACCCAAAATTCACAGCTACAACTTGCAATTTTATTTCTTGTGCACTTCAATGCCCAAGTTGCACAAAATTTATTTACATGCGCATGTCCTGCAGCGCTTTTGGGCATTGCATTTGACTTTGACTTTAATATGCTTGCAACATCATTGCATTTCCGTAGAATAAGTTAAAGTTTTATGCGAACGCAAACTGAACTACGATTTATTATTATTTTTTTCGTTTTTTATTTTATTTTTATAAATTTTTCATTTTTATTTTCTTCTTTCCAATATTTCCACTTACTTTGCCTGCCTGCGTGCTTGCTTACTTTAGCGCCCTTTGGCATTTTTCGTGGTAATATTGTTCAACACCAATTTAGACACTTTTTGTGCATCTTGTTAGTTGTGTTGCGCTTGAGAAATATGATCTGACAGCCTGCAGCAAAAGCATCACTCACGTGCGCACATACACACACGCGCATGAGCTAAGAGCAATCACAAAAGATGGCCAGCAAAAAACGCATTGAGCGCCGTATTGATTTCCACAAATTGGCAGTGAATTGTGTGTTATTGGTTATTGTTATTGTAATTGGAATTAGATTAATTGGCCTTGTTTGGCGTGACGTGGAGTAGCGGAGGCGCTTGGCAGAGAAGGCGACCGAACGTCATATTTTGTATGGTACGTTAACTGGATAGATATTACTGACGTACTTATGTACGAGCATGTTCCTATGTAGATATGTACTTACATATATACATATATATGTATGTGTGTTATT
This sequence comes from Urophora cardui, assembly GCA_960531455.1. NCBI lineage: Eukaryota > Metazoa > Arthropoda > Insecta > Diptera > Tephritidae > Urophora > Urophora cardui. The sequence continues at coordinate 158,411,246 of OY482671.1, forward strand.
TATGCATGAGTATGCAATCTGATGGCATTTGAAAATTTTACATTTGTTGTTTTTTTTTAATATCGTTTCTTTTTCATTAACATGCCTTTGTTTCATATGCACTACCGGCACTTTAAAATTACTCATTTCATATGCTTAATGTAAATAATAGACAAAAAGCAAGAGGCATCATTTATCACAAACAAATACTAATAGCATAAAGAGAATAAAGGGTGGCTGAAAAGGAAGCAAATTAAATGTAAATCTGTAATTTGATATTTATTAGGGGTTTTTGCTGTTTTCTGTACATAAAAAATTTCCCACAAAGGGATATTTTTGGGAAATTTTTAATTTCAACTAAATTTTATTTTTTATAGCTAGTGGGGTAGTTTTTTTTTAAGAAATTTTGTCATTTTACGTTTTCTGTGCATAAAAAATAATTTCGAAAAATTTTTCACAGAGGTATGTATATCTTTGGAAAATCTTTAATCTTAGCTATATTTAATTCCACAATACACTATATTTAATCCTTTTCGGCCAATTCTATAATTTTCGGGGTTTTTGCTGTTTTCTGTACCTAAAAAGTGTTTTTAAAAAATTTCCCACTAAGGTATATTTTTGGGAAATTTTTAATTTCAACTATATTTTACTTTTTATAACCAATTTGGTATTTTTTTTTTAAGAAATTCTGTCATTTTACGTTTTCTGTTCATAAAAAATATTTTCGAAAAAATTCTCAGAAGGGTATCTACACTTTTGGGAAATTTTTAGTTCTCTTTCAGTCAGTTAAGATATTGTTTGGTAGTGTCAATAGTAGTGGTCACAATTGTGGACATATTAATGTCAATGGAAATACTTTCTGAGATCAGGCAATTTCATTCAGCCGCTGATTGATTAAATTGCAGCAAGAAAATACATACTTTCTAAAAAACCAGTAAAAATCCTTTGCACAGCACCTTGTTAGTTTTCTATTAAAAATTTCATGCTCCACTTGTTTGCTCGCTAATGATCAATGGCTACTACTTACCTATTCTCTGCTGCTGATCAATGCGATAAGAAATATGAGCTCGTTTATTTTCGCGTAAAATATTACATCCATAATACATCCATGCACCACTGGCTCTTCATTTTGCATTATTGATGTTTTTTCTTGATATTTTTTCATTCAATTTGTTACTTACAACTTCTGAGAAACATTGTCAGTCAAGCGCGTGCTGTGCCTTTATTTTTGTAATTAATTATTTTACTCAAATTCCCATATTTAGTTACTTATTTAATATAAATATATCTGCAATTAATTACAATTAGCTCAAAAATTGTTGATATATTTGTGGTTTTCGATTCGGTTTTCCTTTTTCCCTGGAGGCGCTCACTTTTCTCGCGATGGGGGTGTAGCTGTTGTTTCAGTTTGTTTACTAATATTCTATTTTCCCAAATAATTTGATAATATTTTAACTTGTCGCTGTTCAAAATCATGTTTCGTTAATCACTAATGGTATTTACTCTTTGTTAGAGAGTTTTCGCAGTGGCAGACTTCCGTGAGCAATAAGAGATTAGCAAGTCAAGTGCAAGTTTTAAGATAATATTAGCGATGTATTTTTGCCGTTCGACGTTACAATTTTTTTGCTGAAATTTGTGTTAACTCATGCTCTCTTTAGTTTCAAACGCAAATCCATACACATACGTATCTATGTATAAATGTAAATCTTTTTTTACATATCGCGCTCATGTCTACCATGAAGCCCCACTTTCTAAACAAAAACTGCTATTCATTTTCTGGTTGGCTCGCTTAAATTGCTTTTTTTTTCTTGTTTCTTCGTTTTTATTGCTCGCTTTGGTCCATTCAGTCTTCCATTTCGCTAAATGTAGAGCAAGCGTTATTATGTATATCATAGTTTTTGTTGTTGTTGCCTGCATTTGAAGATATTAACAAATTAATGTAGTTTGTAGCAAGCTTTCAGTAGCCGTGATCGTCTAATGGTTAGGACCCTACGTTGTGGCCGTAGTAACCCAGGTTCGAATCCTGGTCACGGCAATGCCAAACAGCATTGACACGGAGAAAGTTCTTTTTTTATTTTTTTTTTTTTATTTTATTTATTAGTATTTTTACCTTACCTTTTAATCTCATTTTATTTAATTTTTTTTTGTTTTTTTTTATTTTATTTATTTTTTTTTTTTTAATTTAAATTTACTGTTTTAAACTTATTCATTCAATCATTTTATTTTAATTTTGTTTTTTTTTTTGTTTTTTAATATTTTTAATATTTTTATTTTTATTTATTATTATTTATTTATTTTTTTTAATTGAAATTTTTCTTTTTAATTTATTTTTTATTCAATCATTTTATTTAAATTATTTTTGTTCTTTTATTTTTTATTTTTAATTTTTTTATTTAAATTTACCTTTTTAGTATTATTTTATTCATTCATTTTATTTTACTTTTTTTGTTTTTTAATTTTTATTTTTTATTTTTTATGTAAGTTTACCTTTTTAATTTATTTTTTATTCATTCATTTTATTTAAATTTTTTATTTTTTATTTTTTTTTATCTAAATTTACCTTTTTAATCTTAATTTATTCATTCCGTTTTTTTTTTTTGTATTTTTTTTTTTTGAATTTTTTAATTTTAATTTTTATTTTTTTAAATTTACCTTTTTAATCTTATTTGATTCATTCATTTTATTTATTTTTTTTTTGTTTTTTAATTTTGTTATTTAATATTTTTTTATTTTTATTTTTTATTTTTTTATCAAATTTACCTTTTTAATCTTATTTTATTTATTCATTTTAATTTAATTTTTTTCATTTTTTTATTTTTATTTTTTATTTAAATTTACCTATTTAATCTTATAGTATTCATTCATTTTATTTTAATTTTTTTGTTTTTTATTTTCTAATTTTAATTTTTTTTTTAAATTTACCTTTTTAATCTTATTTTATTCATTCATTCTATTTATTTTTTTTTTTTTTGTGTTTTAATTTTGGTATTTAATATTATTTTTTTATTTTTATTTTTTTATTTAAATTTACCTTTTTAATCTTATTTTATCCATTCATTTTAATTTTTTTTTTTGTAATTTGTTATTTAAATTTACATTTTTAATCTTATATTATTCATTCATTTTATTTTAATTTTTCTGTTTTTTTATTTTTTAATTTTAATTTTAATTTTAAATTTTTTATTTAAACTTACCTTTTTTATCTTATTTTATTCATTTTATTTTAATTTTTTTTTGTTTTTTAATTTTGTTTTTTGTTTTTTAATATTTTTTTTTATTATTATTTTTTTATTTAAATTTACCGTTTTAATCTTATTTTATTCATTCATTTTATTTTAGTTTTTGTTGTAATTTAATTTGGTTTTTCTAATTTTTACTATTTTTATTTTTTTTTTACTTAAATTTACCTTTCTAGTCTTACCTTATTCATTCATTTTTTTTTAATTTTTCCTAAATCCTAAAAATTTATACATGTTTTAAGTATTTGTTTTTTTTTCTTATTCATTGAAAACAAATACATACATATATCCAAAGCAATTATTTTCATTTCATTTAAAAAAATATTAAGAATGCATATCGCCCGTTTTATGCAATAGGGATTTAACTCGAAATTTTCGATTTCTCGGATTTTGCCATATTGTTCAATAACTGGGTCGTGCCTTTGAGTCTAGCCTTATAAAATACTCAAAAGGATAAAAATGGGGGAATTAAAAGTGATTTTGTAGTTAGCCGTAGAAGGAAACTATTTGAAATTATAAAAGTTTATTTGCGTTTTCCCAAAAAAAATTTTTTTTGAGTTAAATCCCTAATGTATAAAACGTGCGATATGTATATTGTACACAATATTTACCGTATGAAATTATAAAGTACAGTTAGCATTACGGTAATACCCTTTGCAGCAATCTGGAAATATGCGATAACATCATCTCAAATGCCAAGGTGTAAATTTTCTATACAAAAGAGTAAATCCCGTTAGCCTATAATTATCAGATATAGTTACCGTTAGCTTGTGGCCTGCGTACTTCAAGATGTTTACTTGCCTACTACCTTTTCCTATGTTACCCAAATACCCCTCCGAAAATAAGCATATAACACTTTAACACTATATATTTTTTGCAATATTACGGCATTATGCAGATGTTTCAATTGCGTTTGACACGCGTACAACGGCAACCACCGCCTCATATCCTTTTCTTGCCCCGCATAACTGGCTTATCACTGCTCTCTACTGTATTTTGTTTTTGCTTTTTCCAGCCTTTACGACTGCGACATTGCCGCATTCGGCGTACAAACCAACAAACCCGACGACAATCTCATTTATTGCACCTGCCATTCTGGGTTGTTCTATGCGCCGCGTGTTGAATATTTGAATAGACAAATATGTCTGTATGTAGTTGTAAGGGGTTGTTTCGCTGTTGCATTTGACATTACCCGAGCAATGCGGAAGGAGTTAAGGAATGAAGTAAAAAATAAGCATCTGTCCAATGGCATTTGATATTAAAGATTTTATTCTACCCGTTTATGTGAGTGTGCATATATTCAAATGTTTCTTTTCATTTGCTACTGGTTTAGATATAAATACATATGTATGTACATTTGTGTATAGTCCGTCCTTTTTTGTTGTAATCTTTCTCAATTTTGATATCAACAAAAATAAAGGTTTTGTACAACGAAAGGGTGACAATTATTCTGGAGTAATACGACGAAAGAAAGAGGCAGACAGCTGCTGTTGCTGTTTAGGAAAGAGAGTCTTTTGAACGCAAATGCAGCTGGAATTATGATTATACACCTTTGATAGAGCGATGGAATCACAGCAGGAAATTTGAGATGTATATTTTGAGATGCTTGTCTGTGATTAAGGCACGCACTAAAATTTACTTTATTTGTTCAAATTATATTTTGATAAGTTTTTAAATTTTCGTAGCCTTAAATAGACTTAAAAATATTTTACTGGATAAAAATTATTCTTATGTCTAGCTTGTAGACAATTATAGAATAACGTCCACTGATTTATATGTGTCGTCAATCTCTCTTCTCAGTCGAAGAATAGGAGAGCAGAAGCTAGTTTCTGAGGGTACCAAAAGTATATGTGATTACTTATTTATTGCGGATACTTATGTACATCAATACATTTATATATATTTATATGTTTCCCTCTCACACTTTCTCCACTTATTTCCTTAATTTCTTTGAGCACCTAAAAAGAAAACATTGCGTGTTGTGGAGCAAGTAGATACATTTTCTATAATGAACATAAGTCGATTGTATTTCAAATATTCGACAGCAATCAATTAATTAGAGTTTTTATTACTTTCCACTAAACAAAAATGATCATCTCAAAAAAGGCTAGCAAAAACTCTCATACATATGAAATTATGAAATCAAATCACATTTTCTCACATCAAAGATAAAATCAAAGAGAACGTACAAGAATCCATACATACACCCATTATTCATTTCATTGCCACTGAACGCCACTGAAAATGAACGCCAACACAAAATTTTGGGCAATGAAGTGTGGACGTGATTTAATAGGTCAACACGTATTAACCCAGAACGGACGTGTGACAAGTATTGGACAAGACGGATCGCCTATCATGAAAGTGAAATCTGAGTCTGCTTAATGCTCGCTAGCGCCGCGAAGCAAGCGCTGGTGTGTGTGTGTGAGGAAGATAACCCAGCAAAACTTTGGTAATCGCTGCTGGATGTATTGCATGACAGAATGCATTGTCATAGAATGCCTGAAGATTGTCTCCCTTATCTTACGCATTACCAGTAATGCATAGTAGAATAAGATTCCGATCTATAGATCAAGGCATTCCGTCTCCGCTTCCACGTAAGGCGATAGTTAGACCTTACCGCCAATGACATGCCCGTGTTAAAATAATGGATTCCGAAAGCGAGTGGGGAAGCGACTGCCGGCGTTTATTTCCATTCTACTTTCATTTCCGAGGTAATCATGTTTTTTGCTGGGAAGAGGCAAAGGCAGAAGCAGAGGCAGAGTGTTAGCATACATATGCTACGAAAAAAGCAGGAAGCGTGATTAAAAATACCTGATAAGCGAAACGACACATAAGACAGCACATTTGTTAGCAATTTTATGGGTGTTCCACGCATCAAAGCTCCCAAAAGAATGAGCGGCATGTGGGGACATGAGAGATCGAGCTCAGCATTAAAATAAAACAATCAATTTCGTGTTGCTTTACCAAAGTGTAAAAATGTTGCTGCAACATGTCACTACTTGCCGGTTGGTGTCAATAGCAGCGATGATGGCAGCACGACAATTTAATTTGCACTTTTACTTACCAAAACTTTCTTAAAAAACTTAATTCAAAATTGCGTGTGATGAAATACTGCGGTATAAAAAAAAACGCTTACTTTCTTTTAGTGTGATAAATGGGGCGTGAACTGGGAATGATTGAGAGCGATATTGATTGGCGGGAAGTATCGGTATTTAAATGTATCGGTATGTGAATTTAAATTATGATCGAAATGAAGTATGTATGTGGCATGGCAATGGTGTTTCTCTTTAAATTTATGCTTCTGAAACAATATCGTTGATTTACTTTTAATTTGCTTTTTTTAATTTTATTCCTTTTTAATTTCGAAACTGCTGTAGTACATCTACTCATAATAACGGTAATTTACAAGTATGGCGATAATTGCACAAATGTGGTGTGAGAAAGCGCAGCATTACACATACATACATACATATGTACATGCATATACCCATACTTACATATCAATATATATGTACTTGAATACAATTCTATATACATATTTTAAAATAAACTCCAATATCTTCAACGGTTTACATTAGGGTGGTCCTTAAAAAATCAAGTTGGCGATTTTCTTCGATCTCATCCCCTACATGGGTAGCAGATATCACATCATCGGAACCAAAATTTATATGTTAAATCTTCGACTGTTTTAGCATCGACCTAACGATATATGATATACAATTTGTCTCCATAAATATGGGGACAACCCTAGTGTGGATACATTAACTAATATTCTATACCCAGATTTCTTCTTCTATGCCAAAAATTTTAAAATTATAAATTTTCGTTGGCGCTAAAATTCTGCTGAAATTCGAAATGCATTCTCTTTTCCGCAATTTTTTCTGAAAATTTTCCATTGCAATCAATATTTAATTTATTGCCTGGTTTTGTCATTTTGTGTGTTTTATTTTAAAAACCTCCACATCAGGGTATATCTTTTTGCATTTTTTTCACTTATAGATGCTTTATTGTTGCCATTGTTGCGTATGCGTTGTATTAGTAATATTGGCAGCGGCAATCGACACCTTTTGAGCAACAGCAACACCAACAACACATACAACAAAAACAAAAATTACTACTGATGCATCTGCTAAGATAACTGTTTAATGGTCAAAAAATAACACGATGTACGCAGGCGCGTGAGAAGGCGGTTGATTCGCATACAAAAAGCATACACACACACACACACACACACACACACACACACACACACACACACACACACACACACACACACACACACACACACACACACAAACTTGAGTGGCAAATTAGAAGCTATGAAGTGCGAAAAAGTTTTGTCGAGGTGCGAAAATAAGTGGCTTGCGGCATTATTATTGTTGTGTTGTCTGTGGTTGTTATTGTTGTTGTTATTGTTATTGTTGTTGTGATTATTATTGTTGTTGTTATTGCACGAGTCGGTTGCTTGCAACTTGAGCTACCGCCACTGGCCAAATTGCCCGTTTGTGGTGGCGGCGGCGGCGGCATCGGCGGCCCATGTGATGATCACTTGGGCCTTCTCGCACGCCGTCCATCACCCCGCTCTCACCATCAGCAGCACTACCACACTGTGGCTGCTGTGCTAGCCCTGTTCATTGGCAAAGTACGCCGCAGCGCATGAAAAAAGGTGTTGAAAGCTTTCTAAGAAGCCGAATGAATGAATGAATGGTTGATGTGATTCTTAAACGGCGATATGCTTCTCAACGCGATTGCGCGTACAAATGTCGAAATGTTTTATTGTTTGTATCTTCATTTTATTGTTGTTACACGTCACGTTTAACATTTGTGCTTCTTCTGCTGCTATATCTTCCACTTCTTCTCGGCCCTTTTCTTTGTGACCATGGAAGGCGTTGGTTTTTGCTTTGACTTTGGTGCGCGTGAAAAGTGGGATGTGGCTCATATTGATGTTATTTGCAGATGACGTTGAGGTGTTAAAATTATCCCGGCGATACATAATAATTACCACAAATTGTAGCGAATTCAACGAAGCATCGTACTGCGATTTTGGTGCGTCTGCTGTTTTGATGGCCGAAAAGTCCGCTTTGGTGTTAGGGCTAAAGGATTTGGCTGCAGAGGAAATGACATATAAATTATGCTTAAATTAATCTGGATAACGTTACTTAGGTAAATTATAAATACATATCTGCTTTTATATACAATTGTATGTATGGGGGAATGATGATGGTGTAATTTTTAAGGCATACAATGTGCTGAAGCGTCCAGAGGCTAATGCACTGCAACTTTGTTTGTGGAAAATTTTGTATTGGTTTAATAGATTTTTCTCATGTGAATTTTGATAATTCTGCATTTGCAATTCTGTAATTAGGTAAATATGTATTTTTGGTGTTAAGAGTCGAGTATAATTTGTAGGAAATCATTTGACATTTGATTGCCTATGAAGTAGTTGGTATAAGAAGTAGGGTAGAAGGGGGCACATTCGCCACTTTTTTTTTATTGCTGTGGAAATTAAACCAATGGATATTTTTATTCAATGTTAACTTGATTGCAAACCTACATCTTTTACCTACTTTGTTTTTTCTTCTTTGTATAACTTTTTTAATGTTTTTATACTTTTTTATTTAATTTTTCCAACTTGCCCAAATTGGCGAAACTGCCCCACCCATGGGGCACATGCGCCAAGGGAATAGGGCACAATCGCCAAAGTGTAGAAAATAATTGTAATAACTATATTTTTTTATCAAATTTGTTTTCATTAAAAAGCCGTAGCCTTTTTTGTTATGGAGAAAAAATTTTCATTTCAGAAAATGATAAAATATAAACTTTATTTAATTCTATTAAATTACTTCATGGGGCACATACGCCAGTTGTGAATTTAACCCATGGAAAGCATAGTCCCGCTTATGATCTGGTGAATGTGCCATGGGTGCATCCAGTCTTAATAAATGTATTTTTTTTCTGTACTCCGCAGCACTTTTTCAAAATTTGTATTCAATTTTATTAAGAAAAATATTGACTGTATAACACTTATGCAAAATTTTTCGATCGCGTTAAAATTAATTAAGTTATTGGAAAATATATTGAAACGAAAAAGTGCCCACACTAACGCAAAAAAGTGAAAAAACGCTACTGTTTATAATAACTTGTAAATTTCAAATTTTAAGGCTAATTAAACAAGAGGTGGTCAAATTAAGCATAACCTGTCGTTTATTAAAATTCGATAGGGCTGTTGAATTTTCAAAAACAGGGGGTGGCGAATGTGCCCCAGTGGCGAATGTGCCCCATTCTACCCTACGTGTGGTTAGCGAAAAGCCGCCATCCCAAATTATTTTTCATTGAATGATTTCCAAGTTTGCTTGTCTCTGATTTAAAAATTTAATTCCCGCCTTTCAGTTTCAAGCCATTTGGAACATGCTTTCTACATATTTTAAATTTTTCATTGGTGCGCAGAAAGAGATTAAAATTCCGTTCCTTGAAACATCTACCTTTGTGAGCACTGACACTTCAGGGCTGCAGCGCTCAACGAAAAAAATCACTTAGAAGCCAAATATCATGTTTGCCGCGCCATTTAATGACACCAAATGTACAATTAACAGCTTGCCACCCTGCTCAACAGCAAACGGCCCGATTACGCGGTATGTTTTGGCTCCCCGGGCAAGCAAAGCGAAAAAAAACAAGAACGACATTTTGAAAAAAAAAAATAAATAAAATAAAAAAAGTTAAGAAAATTATTACTGTGGCCAAAGAAGAATTATTATGCAAATGTGCCAAAACGAATAACCGACAGCGACTCGCCTTTGCTGTCAATAAACTCGCTACTTGCTTAGTTGCAAGATTGTTTTAATTTTTTCTTTGTTTTTTTTTTTTGTTTTTGTAACATTTTGGCAGTAACATAACTAATGTGGCAATAATTAAAAGTGCATTGCCGCTTTGCCGCCGTTCTTTCTTGTGTGATTGTTGTTGTTATTGTTGTTGTTGTTGCCTTCGCTGCTGTTGTTTTTTGTTGCATCTTGGCTGCTCTTGGTTCGAAAATAAATGTTGCAACGTTCGCAAAAATGTTGTTCAGTCTATTTAATTAATTGCTAACAAGCGGCAATCGGTGAATGTGTAAGTACGCAAGTTGTGATAATGTTGGAAACAGCATTTTATAGCCTGTAGTAAAATAATGCAGAAAGAATTCCACAAACAAAAACTACAAAAGGGGTTAAGCACCTCTTCGGAATCAGCTCATGTGTCTCTCACTGTTGGGTATGCAATAAACTAGTTCATTCAGAAAACTAGTTGCTGTTATTATTGCCTTTAGTTAATATCACTCTTAGTAACATTTGTAGGTTGACTATTATTTCCATTTATATTTGGTAGGCATATACATACATACATTCATTGCTGCTGCTCGTCTTCCTCGCTGGTGTTTGCCTTTGATTTTGTTGCTATCAACATTGCGGTGTTGCCGGCGACAGATTCATTGACACGTGATAAATGTGTGTGGATAATCCTGTTACATGGCACTGAATGCTGTTGACAGCTTACCTGCAACGCCATTGTTGTTGCTTGCTATATTTGCATCCACATGTAAAGACGCGATGCATCCAGCATTCAGCATGTGATTTCGTGTGAATTTCCTTTAATTAATTTTTTTTTTAAATGAATAACGTTTAACAGTTGGCCATTATCATTAAGCAGCAACAAGTTGCTGTATTGTAAGCTAAACAAAAAATTACGACAACAACAATGCAGCGCAACACTATATACATTCTTTGTGGCACTTGCTACTTTCTGTCGTGGAAAAGATGCATAAGTATGTGGCATAGCCGCCAAGTTCAGAGGCAGTTGGTAGCTGCGCCCTTTTCGAACGTTATTTGTATTTAAGTCTTGTTTTCTCAATTGAATTGGAACACCCATAAAAATGTTGATTAATTGCTTCTTACCGCTGACAAAGTGTTGACACAATTTTCTGTCAACATTATGCATTCTTGCATGTATTTGTGGGTGTGTGTGTGTGTGTTAAAAGCTACATAACACGACTTCAATTGCCCGCTGGTGAATTTGTTTGTGTGCGATTGCAAAGAAGCGATAAAAAATGTTATTTTTTCTTGTTATGAAACGCACTAATCTACATTTATTCGTGTGCTGCAAAGCAAGTTGTGCTCTTCTTGGGTAAACCTAAAGGACTTACGCCTAATTAGCACAATACACTGCTTCTGGCTGGCTTTCCCATATCCTAAATCGAGATGAGTTTCTGGTTGATATCATTGCTACTACACTCAAAATAATATTTCGTAAATATTACGAAATCTTTCGTACATAACTATTACGAAATACTTTCGTAAAATTGAGCAACGAATGGTTTCGTAAATAGTACGAAAGCCATTTCGTACTATTTACGAAATACTTTCGTTTATTTACTAAGGCTTTCGTACTATTTACGAAATACTTTCGTAGTATTTACGAAGGCTTTCGTACTATTTACGAAATACTTTCGTAGTATTTACGAAAGGTTTCGTACTATTTACGAAATACTTTCGTAGTATTAATGAAATACTTTCGTATATTTACGAAGGCTTTCGTACTATTTACAAAATACTTTCGTAGTATTTACGAAGGCTTTCGTACTATTTACAAGGTACTTTCGTACTTTTGAGCAACGAAAGATTTCGTAAATATTACGAAACCGCTTTCGTAAATCTACGAAGGCTGTTAGAGCTATCAAATTGTTGTACAATTGACCAAATTATTCTTTAGCTTAAAGCTAAAAAAACCCTAATTATTACATACATATATATATGTATATATGATGTATATTTCAACGAAATTTGAAAACTTTTTCGAAATATGTATATCAATAAAATAATGCTAAGAGAAAAATGTTTTATATATGCATAAGAAATAAGTTTAGATAATTTCATTTTAGTTTTAAATATCTACTATAATAAATTTATTCAATTAATTAAAAGTTCTTTATTAATTTAATATTTTACATTTATATTTATATTAATTTTAATAACTAAGGGCACTGCCAGACTATGCAAGGAATTACTTTCAGAAAGGCAACAAATACAAAAATTTGAATTTTTCACTTACTTAATTTCTTGCATCGTCTGGCTGTGCCCTAATCAAATAAGAGGTACATATTGCTTATACGTCTGACAACCATAGGAAACTTTGGGAATCGCAATTTGCAAATGTGGACGTCGTTCCGATCCACTTAAATAGATAACCCTGTCAAAAAGAAAGAAAAAGAAAAGAAAAAGAAAAAGAAAAAGAAAAAAAAGAAAAATAAAAATAAAAATTAAAAATTAAGACTAAGATAAAGATAAAGATAAAGATAAAGATAAAGATAAAGATAAAGATAAAGATAAAGATAAAGATAAAGATAAAGATAAAGATAAAGATAAAGATAAAGATAAAGATAAAGATAAAGATAAAGATAAAGATAAAGATAAAGATAAAGATAAAGATAAAGATAAAGATAAAGATAAAGATAAAGATAAAGATAAAGATAAAGATAAAGATAAAGATAAAGATAAAGATAAAGATAAAGATAAAGATAAAGATAAAGATAAAGATAAAGATAAAGATAAAGATAAAGATAAAGATAAAGATAAAGATAAAGATAAAGATAAAGATAAAGATAAAGATAAAGATAAAGATAAAGATAAAGATAAAGATAAAGATAAAGATAAAGATAAAGATAAAGATAAAGATAAAGATAAAGATAAAGATAAAGATAAAGATAAAGATAAAGATAAAGATAAAGATAAAGATAAAGATAAAGATAAAGATAAAGATAAAGATAAAGATAAAGATAAAGATAAAGATAAAGATAAAGATAAAGATAAAGATAAAGATAAAGATAAAGATAAAGATAAAGATAAAGATAAAGATAAAGATAAAGATAAAGATAAAAGATAAAGATAAAGATAAAGATAAAGATAAAGATAAAGATAAAGATAAAGATAAAGATAAAGATAAAGATAAAGATAAAGATAAAGATAAAGATAAAGATAAAGATAAAGATAAAGATAAAGATAAAGATAAAGATAAAGATAAAGATAAAGATAAAGATAAAGATAAAGATAAAGATAAAGATAAAGATAAAGATAAAGATAAAGATAAAGATAAAGATAAAGATAAAGATAAAGATAAAGATAAAGATAAAGATAAAGATAAAGATAAAGATAAAGATAAAGATAAAGATAAAGATAAAGATAAAGATAAAGATAAAGATAAAGATAAAGATAAAGATAAATATAAAGATAAAGATAAAGATAAAGATAAAGATTAAGATAAAGATTAAGATAAAGATAAAGATAAAGATAAAGATAAAGATAAAGATAAAGATAAAGATAAAGATAAAGATAAAGATAAAGATAAAGATAAAGATAAAGATAAAGATAAAGATAAAGATAAAGATAAAGATAAAGTAAAGATAAAGATAAAGATAAAGATAAAGATAAAGATAAAGATAAAGATAAAGATAAAGATAAAGATAAAGATAAAGATAAAGATAAAGATAAAGATAAAGATAAAGATAAAGATAAAGATAAAGATAAAGATAAAGATAAAGATAAAGATAAAGATAAAGATAAAGATAAAGATAAAGATAAAGATAAAGATAAAGATAAAGTTAAAGGGAAACTACTTAAAACCTTAAAATTCAAGCAGCACGTTTTAAACCAGATCGTTTTTATTTTTAAAATGAAAATTTGTAAATTTAAAATGAAAGTTTTGAAATAAAAATGTATTTTGGATTAAATAGAATCATTTTTAAATTAAAAATTAAAATGAAGGGAATAAAAGCGTAACTTTTAGGTTCGAAATCTCATAGGGCTTGAATTAAAATAAACACTTAAATTTAAATGTTTTTTCTTGTTTTACAATGAACATTTTTAAAATAAAAATGGACGTATCTACATCACTTTTAAATACGTTTTTGTCCATTTTAAGCACGTTTTCACATGTTTTTAAAATGTTTTTCTCTGAGTGTAGAAATATCTCTTTATATTATTTTATTAAGTATTTATTTATGAAAATAGATAAGACCGAAAAAAGTAAAGTAAATGCAACTAATGTACTCACCCTTAAGTTGAATCAAGTTGGAAAATATCACAGTTTATTTTATATATCAATATTGTCTTTTTATATACAATGCATTATTTTTTTATACATTATTTCATTACGCACTTACTACTTAAAATAATTTTTGATATTATTGCACCGACCCAACACTTCACAATGAAAGAAAACTTGTACGGTAAAATATTGTTGTACGAAAGTATTTCGTATATATTACGAAAGTATTTCGTAAATCTTTTAATCCTTTGATAATATTACGAAATTATTTCGTATATATTACGAATGTATTTCGTAAATCTTTTAATCCTTTGATAATGTTACGAAAACTTTCGTACAATATACGAAATTATTCGTAAAAACAATTTTAAGAAAATTTACGAAAGTGTTTCGTAATATTTACGAAATATTTCGTAATATATACGAAAAAAATATTAGAAAATGGTTTACGAAAGCCCTTTCGTAATATTTACGAAAGATTCGTAAAATTAGATTTTGTTGAGAAAAATTCTTTCGTAATATATACGAAACTTTCGTACATTTTACGAAACTCTAGACTACGAAAGTCTTTCGTAGTTTTTTTACGAAATTTTATTTTTAGTGTAACCAAACCTAGTTTCTTGGTTGGTGAATAGTACCTCAACTTTAAAGATGGAAGTCGGAAACTACGCATGTTTGAAATATGTAGCAAATAGGCGGTTATCAAATCCAAATACAATAGTATTATAGAAATTTACCAAGGTCTGATTTTAACAGCTCAAAAAGGGTTTTCTTTAATCTATTAATACGATGCCGTAACAAAAGTCGGAAATAATAATTCTAGACTCAATGGTTGAACTCAAAGTGCTTCAAAACTATTCACCTGCAAAAAATTTTCATTATATGTATATTAAATCAGTAGTAGACGAGATCAAAAAATTTAATGAAATATTCCTGAACTCGTTAAAGATCGACATCAACTTACTGGTGCTCACTAGCATCGTTGTTGCCTTCAAATGCATATTCTACATTTAACAAGCATAAACAATCTAAAACGTAGCGAAACGAAAATGATTTACAACTAACACAAACAACCCTCATGAGTACACAAGTAATACCATGTCTCCACATAATACCATGTCTCCACATAACGTGTTTCGTTCTTTTTTTCTGAATTTTCTCTCTCAATCTTGTTTCGGCACGGAAACCAGTGCCGAATCTCGCCAATTTCCATACAAAATTTCTGAGAGCGAGTGAAGATTGAAACACTGTTTCATTCTGAATCAGTGTTTAAAAAACTGGCATAAGTTTCATTTCTGTTGATTTTGATTTTGATTCCGCTTTTAAAAAATCAGAAGTCGCAGTTAATCAATATGAAAAAATATGAAAATGAACGATTTTGCCTGATTTTGATTTTGCGCTGATTTCATATTGCTGAAAATCAAAAGCAGCCAAATATCAAAATTAGCGAATTTGCCTGATTTTCATTTTGCGCTGATTTCATATTGCTCAAAATCAAAAGCGGCCTGATTTCAAAATGAACAATTTTGCCTGATTTTGATTTTGTGCTGATTTCATATTGCTCAAAATCAAAAGCGGCCTGATTTCAAAATGAACGATTTTGCCTGATTTTGATTTTGCGTTGATTTCATATTGCTCAAAATGAAAAGCAGCCAAATATCAAAATTAGCGATTTTGCCTGATTTTCATTTTCTGCTAATTTTGATTTTGTGCTAATTTCATATTGCTGAAATCAAAAGCAGCCAAATATCAAAATCAATGCTTTCACAGTTTTGCTATTTACGCTTACATGCGCATACATACATATGTATGTATACAAACGTAATACAGAGGGTAAGAAATTACGTACATACACACATGTGTTCATGTAAGCGTAAATAGCAAAACTGTGAAAGCATTGATTTTGATATTTGGCTGATTTTGATTTTAGCAATATGAAATTAGCACAAAATCAAAATTAGCACAAAATGAAAATCAGGCAAAATCGCTAATTTTGATATTTGGCTGCTTTCCATTTTGAGCAATATGAAATCAACGCAAAATCAGGCAAAATCGTTCATTTTGAAATCAGGCCGCTTTTGATTTTGAGCAATATGAAATCAGGCAAAATCTTCATTTTAAAAAGCGACGAATATCAAAATCAAATAAAATCAAACATTTCACGACTTTTGCTAATTCCGACTGCAGTTTTTTAAACACTGTTCTGAATCATCTTGCCAACCTCGATGATATCGATGTCTCCTCTAATTTTGTATCGAAAATCTATCGAAATCTCACACAGCCCAAAACAAAAACGCAAAAATAAGCAAACATACAAACATTTAAGAAGAACAACAAAGAGAAATGTTAAACTGAATCACGATCAGCCACGTGGAGACGGGTTATTTAGCGAGATGTTTTGATAGATGTTTTGTTGGTGAAACAAGTTATGTGGAGACGGGCTTTTAATCCTTTTCCACAACCACTTATATTTTTACTCTCCACAGGTATTTCTCACAAAATTCCTATGCACATGCAACATCCTGCGCACTGCAGCATCCCTTGCAAATGGCTGCATATGATATTTCCCTTTTGTAG
The DNA here is from genome assembly GCA_960531455.1 of Urophora cardui. Taxonomy (NCBI): domain Eukaryota; kingdom Metazoa; phylum Arthropoda; class Insecta; order Diptera; family Tephritidae; genus Urophora; species Urophora cardui. The sequence goes on from OY482671.1 coordinate 158,428,114, forward strand.
AAACATCCCTCGTCGAAATGCAGTGTAAATAAATACGTTCCACAAATCATCCCCTCAGTAGCTGTGTGCATAAATGAAGCAAAATAATACTGAACATTTCTAATTAGAACTTAGTTTAATTTAGAATTTGGAAATGATTTTACTTTGCTTTACATTCAATTGGAGATACACATGTAAATAGTGGCGATAGATGTCGCTGAGTGGAGTTGATCATGCAGTTGATCTGTTTTCTTATAAGAATTAATTAAAATTAATCTGTTTAAGATTTCTGTAAATGTCTTCCTGTACATCTTATTGGAAAATATTTTTATTTCCTTTTACTATTAATTTTAATTTTTTCAGTGCAGTGCCAATCCAATTGTATGAATTTATTCGGAAAATGGTGTTCCGCTATTTTGCACCAAAATAGAGTTTGAAATAAATAATGCAAAGATATGAGAACTACAAGGAATCGTATGTTGATTAATATCTAGAGCTCGGAAAAATATGCTACATGTGGTAAATTTTGTTTGTTTTTAGTGGCGGGATTACAATTCAAATATAAAGGCGTATTATATTGGTATGGTGGGTGAACATTTTATTATAAAAGTTCTTAATCATGTTACACAAATTTGCAGTTTAAATAAACATACAGTGGTGTGTGATGGAATAAAGCCAGAATAAAAAGTGGCTAGCGTAGAACTAAACTGGTCTATCTAACAAAATACAAAATTGGAGAAAACAGATGAAACGCGTTTTAATGCGGTGTGCAATTGTTGATGTATGTATGTTAAGTGAATATTGTAAATTATTATGTTAGCTTAATAGTTAACTTAACATTCTGCATTAAAAAAAAATTATTATAGAAACGTTTTTTATATAATATTTATATGTTACAAGAAAACTTGTTACATAGACCACTTTAGAATTTTTAACTTTTAAGAAAGTTTGAACTACAAATTGAAAAGCATATGAATAAAATAAAAAATATGTGAAAGGAAGTACTTTAATTACAAAAATAACATACACATGTTCGTAAATGATATAATAATAATAATAATAATAATAATAATAATAATAATAATAATAATAATAATAATAATAATAATAATAATAATAATAATAATAATAATAATAATAATAATAATAATAATAATAATAATAATAATAATAATAATAATAATAATAATAATAATAATAATAATAATAATAATAATAATAATAATAATAATAATAATAATAATAATAATAATAATAATAATAATAATAATAATAATAATAATAATAATAATAATAATAATAATAATAATAATAATAATAATAATAATAATAATAATAATAATAATAATAATAATAATAATAATAATAATAATAATAATAATAATAATAATAATAATAATAATAATAATAATAATAATAATAATAATAATAATAATAATAATAATAATAATAATAATAATAATAATAATAATAATAATAATAATAATAATAATAATAATAATAATAATAATAATAATAATAATAATAATAATAATAATAATAATAATAATAATAATAATAATAATAATAATAATAATAATAATAATAATAATAATAATAATAATAATAATAATAATAATAATAATAATAATAATAATAATAATAATAATAATAATAATAATAATAATAATAATAATAATAATAATAATAATAATAATAATAATAATAATAATAATAATAATAATAATAATAATAATAATAATAATAATAATAATAATAATAATAATAATAATAATAATAATAATAATAATAATAATAATAATAATAATAATAATAATAATAATAATAATAATAATAATAATAATAATAATAATAATAATAATAATAATAATAATAATAATAATAATAATAATAATAATAATAATAATAATAATAATAATAATAATAATAATAATAATAATAATAATAATAATAATAATAATAATAATAATAATAATAATAATAATAATAATAATAATAATAATAATAATAATAATAATAATAATAATAATAATAATAATAATAATAATAATAATAATAATAATAATAATAATAATAATAATAATAATAATAATAATAATAATAATAATAATAATAATAATAATAATAATAATAATAATAATAATAATAATAATAATAATAATAATAATAATAATAATAATAATAATAATAATAATAATAATAATAATAATAATAATAATAATAATAATAATAATAATAATAATAATAATAATAATAATAATAATAATAATAATAATAATAATAATAATAATAATAATAATAATAATAATAATAATAATAATAATAATAATAATAATAATAATAATAATAATAATAATAATAATAATAATAATAATAATAATAATAATAATAATAATAATAATAATAATAATAATAATAATAATAATAATAATAATAATAATAATAATAATAATAATAATAATAATAATAATAATAATAATAATAATAATAATAATAATAATAATAATAATAATAATAATAATAATAATAATAATAATAATAATAATAATAATAATAATAATAATAATAATAATAATAATAATAATAATAATAATAATAATAATAATAATAATAATAATAATAATAATAATAATAATAATAATAATAATAATAATAATAATAATAATAATAATAATAATAATAATAATAATAATAATAATAATAATAATAATAATAATAATAATAATAATAATAATAATAATAATAATAATAATAATAATAATAATAATAATAATAATAATAATAATAATAATAATAATAATAATAATAATAATAATAATAATAATAATAATAATAATAATAATAATAATAATAATAATAATAATAATAATAATAATAATAATAATAATAATAATAATAATAATAATAATAATAATAATAATAATAATAATAATAATAATAATAATAATAATAATAATAATAATAATAATAATAATAATAATAATAATAATAATAATAATAATAATAATAATAATAATAATAATAATAATAATAATAATAATAATAATAATAATAATAATAATAATAATAATAATAATAATAATAATAATAATAATAATAATAATAATAATAATAATAATAATAATAATAATAATAATAATAATAATAATAATAATAATAATAATAATAATAATAATAATAATAATAATAATAATAATAATAATAATAATAATAATAATAATAATAATAATAATAATAATAATAATAATAATAATAATAATAATAATAATAATAATAATAATAATAATAATAATAATAATAATAGGGTCAGAATTTTTCAAATCAGCACAAAAAATTTTTTTTTCTTCGATTTTTATGATTCGCATCTTAATCGATAGCTCTCCGTGTCAAGAATTAGTCCCCGAAATATTTTTGCAAAATGAACATTTTTGCAATAGTTATTCGCCAAAAAAGTTTTACATCAACTTCTTTAAAAAAAATTATTGTTAATCGACGGTACAATTAAATTTAACGCGAACTACGCCACATGTTAGGTAATTATGTATATTTTAAAATAGTTTTTGAAATAAATTAAAAAAAAAATTTTCTGTATCCTTTTTAAGGATAACTGTTGTTATCAATGTTCTCCGCCTAGGAAAAATTCGCAAAAAATATTGTAGATGTAATGATGCATCGTAAGCTGAATTCCGAAGAAAAAAGATGGGGACTCTTACCGTTTAAATGCAAAATGTGATTGAACGATTCCCCTCTTCAGCTTAGTAATATTACACTACTCTAAAATTATTAATTTGAAATAATTCCAAGAGATTCAGGTATAGGGGAGTTGGTCCGGTCTTCCTGATCTCAAAAATTGTTTTCTTTATATTTTGTATGGTTAGTTTTCGAGATAACGGTAAATTTTTGCAGCTTTGGGTATCACTACATTCAAACCTATTTTTCGCTAAGGTTGCAGGTGCGATAACCGCAAGCAGTACCTTGTTAGAAAGATAATTAAAATGCGCTTCTAACGACATGCATCTTGCAGTGATTGAACAAACCCTTGCTCGTCAAAGTCAGAATTTTGTTGGTTTTTCTGATTCATTTTTTTATTCAAATATTTATCGTTTTTATAAAAAGGATTATGCACAGTATACACAGTAGATTCTCTACATTACAAAGTTTTGGCAACGGTTGGTATGAACGAGTGGTACGATCGAGTTCCAACTATGGTAATGGTTTACTAGAAACGAGTGCTTAAAGCATTCTTTTCGATTTAGTGAGCATTTAATTACCTACCACTTTTTTACATTTTCTGGCTCACTTTTTTCATTTATCCTTTTATGATCTACTTACTATCAACTGTGGCCATAGTTGGAACTCGATCGTACCACTGGTTCATACCAACCGTTGCCAAAACTTGTATACTGTGCATAATCCTTTTTATAAAAACGATAAATATTTGAACAAAAAAAATGAATCAGAAAATCCAACAAAATTCTGATTTTGACGAGCAAGGGTTTGTTCAATCACTGCAAGTTGCATGTCGTTAGAAGCGTATTTTAATTATCTTTCTAACAAGGTACTGCTTGCGGTTATCGCACCTGCAACCTTAGCGAAAAATAGGTTTGAATGTAGTGATACCCAAAACTGCAAAAATTTACCGTTATCTCGAAAACTAACCATACAAAATATAAAGAAAACAATTTTTGAGATCAGGAAGACCGGACCAACTCCCCTATACCTGAATCTCTTGGAATTATTTCAAATTAATAATTTTAGAGTAGTGTAATGTTACTAAGCTGAAGAGGGGAATCGTTCAATCGCATTTTGCATTTAAACGGTAAGAGTCCCCATCTTTTTTTCTTCGGAATTCAGCTTACGATGCATCATTACATCTACAATATTTTTTCCGAATTTTTCCTAGGCGGAGAACATTGATAACAACAATTATCCTTAAAAAGGATACAGAAAATTTTTTTTTTAATTTATTTCAAAAACTATTTTAAAATATACATAATTACCTAACATGTGGCGTAGTTCGCGTTAAATTTAATTGTACCGTCGATTAACAATAATTTTTTTTAAAGAAGTTGATGTAAAACTTTTTTGGCGAATAACTATTGCAAAAATGTTCATTTTGCAAAAATATTTCGGGGACTAATTCTTGACACGGAGAGCTATCGATTAAGATGCGAATCATAAAAATCGAAGAAAAAAAAATTTTTTGTGCTGATTTGAAAAATTCTGACCCAATAATAATAATAATAATAATAATAATAATAATAATAATAATAATAATAATAATAATAATAATAATAATAATAATAATAATAATAATAATAATAATAATAATAATAATAATAATAATAATGATAATAATAATAATAATAATAATAATAATAATAATGATAATAATAATAATAATAATAATAATAATAATAATAATAATAATAATAATAATAATAATAATAATAATAATAATGATAATAATAATAATAATAATAATAATAATAATAATAATAATAATAATAATAATAATAATAATAATAATAATAATAATAATAATAATAATAATAATAATAATAATAATAATAATAATAATGATAATAATAATAATAATAATAATAATGATAATAATAATAATAATAATAATAATAATAATAATAATAATAATAATAATAATAATAATAATAATAATAATAATTGTTGAAATACTACTTTGAAAAGCAGCCCTGCTGTAACAATGCATATGTTCCAATATGTGGAACTATTTTATGTGGAATGTAAATTCAAGACAAACGAATGAGTGTGAAATAAAATGTCTACTTGTCAAGTCGTTCACAAAAGATTAGCTTGTTATATTTTTTATTAATTTCACAAAAAACACTCCAACAGGTTATGGGCCCAGTCCCACATTTCGACTGTGTAATTAGTTCGCGCTAAAGAAAAATAAAATCTTCAAGATGAGTTCTTTATACCAAATAGAAAAATTGGACGAGAATAACTTCGATTCTTGGTGCATCCAAATGCGTAGTGTACTCGTACATGCAGAGTTGTGGAAAGTTGCTTCAGGCGAAACAGCGAAGCCTGAGGTGGCGGCACAGGCTGCGATTTGGATGGCACAAGACGAAAAGGCACAGGCGATGATCACATTGAGCGTTAAGCCGTCACAGCTTAATTATTTGAAACATTGCAAATCATCGGCAGAAGCGTGGAAGAGACTGAAAGAAGTGTATCAACCTAGTGGTCCTGTCAGGAAAGTATCGTTATACAAAAAACTGCTTAACTTAAAATTTATTGAAGGCGAAAAAATGCCAGCATATTTGAACACGTTCACAACAGTCATGGATAAGTTAGCAGAAGTTGGCATTTCGTTAAACGATGAACTTGTGAGTATAATTTTGTTATCCAGTCTTCCTAAGGAGTATGACTGTGTAACCTAAATCAAACGCACGCCGTCAATTTACTGTCAAAAATTTCTCATGCCCATACAACTTGTATGGGAGTAACCGAAATTGAACGGCGTGCGTAAAAAGCAAATTCGACGCCCAATTTTTGTTTTGCGTGACAGTTGAAATTAAGCATTGTGGGTGATTGTTTGCAAAAAAATTTACACTTGCTTTTGATATCGTGTCTGTTAGGTACATATTCCACAAAATAACAAGATTTTCTCTGATTTTCTGTATTTTTCTATTTCTTTATCTGAACACGCACGCAAGTCAATTCCGGTTCAACGCATATGAAAAATTTGCGTGCGTGCGTTAAATTGACGACTTGCGTTTGATTTAGGTTACACAGTGAGAACTTCGTAATCGCAATGGAGACAAGGGACGCACTTCCCACAATAGCAATTTTGAAGATGAAGCTCTTAGAAGAAAGCGAACGCAGGGTATGTAACGACACACAAACAAAAGTTGATAGTGGTACGCAGCAAGCGTATGCAGCGAAGCCGGCGCAAGGCAACGAAAAGAAATCAAAAGGCAAACAAACAAAAAATGTGATTTGCTTTCGTTGCGGGCAGAGCGGACATATAAAAGCAAATTGCAAAGTAAATCAGAAGGACGGATCGAACACACAAAAGCAACAAAAACAATATTCTTTCACTATGTTAGGCGCATCGAACAGCAGTATGTTTGACAGAACGAAATGGTGTCTCGATAGTGGCGCTACTGCTCATATGTGTTGCGACCGTAACATGTTCGTTAATTTGGTTGAGCACAACGAGTGGATTTTGTTGGCTGGCGAGAACAAAATCAAAGCCGAAGGTAAAGGCAAAGTAAAAATTTCAACAGACTTGTGTGACGTCGTGTTAAATGAAGTTTTGTTCGTTCCAACAATGAGGGGAAATTTTATTTCTGTTGGTCGCGCCGTCGAGTCGGGCTGCACAGTCAGCTTCAACAAAAGGCTAGCAATAGTAAAAAAGAATGGTGTTGATATTTTACGGCTTGAGCAAAGTCACAATTTATTTATGGTTGAGAGCAAAATCACTGCTACGTTTTTTGGAGCTACACAAAGGAGACACAACAACGCAATTATATGGCATAATAGGTATGGACATCTAAATTATGCAAGTTTGAGTGAAATTCAACACAAATCGTTGGTGCGCGGTATGGAAGAGGTGAATTTCTCAGAAAAACCAACATGTAAGACGTGTATGATGGCAAAAATACACACACAACCATTCGTAACTACTAATGAGGGTAGATCCAAAAATTTGCTTGATTTAATACATACAGACGTATGTGGGCCATTCGATACAAAATCGCTAGGTGGATCAAAGTATTTTGTAACATTTATAGATGATATGTCCAGGCGAATTTTCGTGTATTTTATCAAATCGAAAGCTGAGGTTTTTGAAACATTTGTATCTTTTGCAAAAATGGTCGAACGGCAAACAGGCAACGTCATTAAAGCGGTAAGAAGTGACAATGGCGGAGAATTTGTCAACAAGGCATTTGATGAATATTTTAAAGAGCACGGAATTGTACGACAGCTATCAGTTCCTTATACCCCGCAGCAAAATGGTGTAGCGGAGAGGGCTAACCGCACTTTAGTTGAGATGGCAAGAAGTTTGCTGGTGCATTCGGGTATGTGTGAGGCACTGTGGGCAGAAGCTGTGGCTACCGCAGCGTATTTGCGCAATAGAGCACCAACAAAGGCGCTAAATAATAAAACACCATTTGAAGCATGGTTCGGGAGAAAGCCGTCAGTACAACATTTAAGAGTTTTTGGCTCAGTAGCGGTTGCATTACTTAAAAACCAATCGAAGAAATTTCGTGCAAAGGGCAAGGAATATAGAATGGTAGGGTATTCGCGAGTATCAAAGGCATACCGATTATACGATGCAGAGTTACGGCAAGTAATTGAAAGGCGTGACATACTATTTGATGAAACAAACGTCGTTGAAGGTGTTGGCAATGACACAGTGGAATTTGATTTTGAGAGCGAGCAGCAGCCTCGAATGCTAAATAGTGACATCGACGATAATGGTGATGATAACAACGTGAGTGGCAATGTCATAAGCGAAAGCCGTAGTGAGGAAGAAAACGAAGAGTATTTTAGTGCTGATGAACAGAAACCAAAGCACGGACCAGGTCGGCCCAAGTTAATCTACACAGGTAAGCCAGGCCGTCCAAAGAAACAATATAACGTGTTGCAAGTCATGGAAACGAGCAATGTGAAGGTACCAGAAACATATGAGGAAGCAGTAGTTAGTGAGCAAGCTGCTTTATGGAAAGATGCGATGGAGCGTGAACATCAAGCACTTACAGCAAATAAAACATGGTCTGTGGTAGATATGCCTGAAGGGCAATCGGTAATAGGCTGCAAGTGGGTATATAGCGTAAAGCGAGATATACATGGTAACATCGAACGTTACAAAGCGCGTTTGGTTGCGAAAGGTTGTTCGCAACAGTATGGCGTAAATTATGTTGACACATATTCACCAGTTTGTCGTTTCGAAACAATAAGGCTTATTTTGGCGTTGGCGGCGGAGCTAAAAATGTACCTTCACCAAATGGATGTATGCACGGCATACCTCAACAGCGAGCTAAATGATATAGTTTACATGAAGCAGCCAAAGGGTTATCGCACCAACAACAACAAAAAGGTTCTCAGATTAAAAAAAGCTATTTACGGTCTAAAACAAAGTGGTCGAGAATGGAATTTTAAACTGGATGCAGCATTGCGTGAGATGGGTTTCATTCAATGTGAAAGCGAGCGATGTCTCTATAAAAAAGATATTGAAGGTAAACTTTGTTTGATCCTTGTATATGTCGATGATCTTCTTTTAGCATGCCAATCAAAAGAGATATTGATTAACGTTAAAGCGAATATATGTGAAAAATTTGAATGCGTCGACAAAGGCCCAGTTAAAATGTTTTTGGGTATTCAGATTGAGCGAGACGGTGATCTGGGTGACATATCAATTGGTCAGCCACAATACATAAAAGATTTATTACGCCAACATGGTATTGGTGAGTGCAGAACGGCAGCAACTCCTTTAGATGCAGGTTTCCAGGTGGCATGCGATAAGGAAAATTGCAAGAAAATAGATCAAACGACTTATCAATCTACGATTGGGGCATTGATGTGGTTAGCACTTTGTACGCGACCAGACATCTTGCACTCTGTAGCAAAATTAGCACAGCGTAACAAAGACCCACATAGTGAGCACCAAGCGGGTATAATACATATATTGCGATATTTAGCATCTACTTCAGATATGAAGTTGCATTATCGTGCATGCAACCAACCATTGAAAGGGTACGCAGATGCAGACTGGGGCGGCGACAAGGGCGATCGAAGGTCGTACACTGGCTATATATTCTTTTTAGCTGGTGGTGCAATATCCTGGAAATCCGAAAAACAGGATTGCGTCGCATTGAGTAGTACTGAGGCAGAATACATCTCTCTATCATCTGCAGCGAAAGAGGCGGTACACTTAAGGCGAGTAATTATCGAAATTGGTTGCGGCGATGAAAATACACCAACTCTCATATACGGCGACAATCTTAGCGCACAGCATTTGGCAAAAAATCCTGTACATCATGGTAGAACGAAACATATCGATATCAGGTATCATTTTATTAGAAATATTGTTGAGAAAGGTGATATAAAATTAAATTATATATCTACTAATGAAATGATAGCTGACATGTTAACAAAAAATCTTTGTAAGAAAAAGCATAATGAATTTTTGAAAATGTTAAGTCTCAATTAAAATTTGTATTAATGTGAGAACATCTGCATTGAGGAGGACTGTTGAAATACTACTTTGAAAAGCAGCCCTGCTGTAACAATGCATATGTTCCAATATGTGGAACTATTTTATGTGGAATGTAAATTCAAGACAAACGAATGAGTGTGAAATAAAATGTCTACTTGTCAAGTCGTTCACAAAAGATTAGCTTGTTATATTTTTTATTAATTTCACAAAAAACACTCCAACAATAATAATAATAATAATAATAATAATAATAATAATAATAATAATAATAATAATAATAATAATAATAATAATAATAATTTTTTTTTTTTTTTTTTTTTTTTTTGTGGCGTGAGGAGGTTGAAAAATCCCTTCGGACTTCCCGGTAACACGTTATCACCGGTTCGAGTGGTGATGCCACTAAAAACAATCCCCCTCTTATGTCAAACACCTTACCTTGGAACTGCGGTGGCATTACTTCAGAGTAGGTGTCGCTCATCTGTCAGCAACTGACTTTTACATATGTAGCCTGCGTCCAGGCCTCGCCTTTGTGCAATCTGCACGTTACGTTATCTCCCCTGTCTATGCGGCGCGTTCATGGCTCACTGCTATTAGTGGTATCGCGATCAAGATCGGCTTTCTTCAACCTTAGCACTTTTTCTACATATACAGAAATCAGGTTCCACTTATCTTCGTTTTCTGTCATTTTCCGTACAATATTTTCTGTAGTAATGACGCCAATAGCATTAACCAACTCCGAGCGCAGTGTCTGCCATTTCACACATTCAAAGAGTGTATGCTCTACGTCGTCGTTGTCTGTATCGCCATATATACAGCGCGCGTCTCTGCATTTCCCCATTCTGTGGAGGTATTGACGGAAGTATCCATGACCCGTTAGCAACTGAGTCAGATAATAATTCACTTCGCCGTGTTTTCGCTCTAGCCACTCTAATAGGTGCGGAATCAGTCGTGCTGTCCACCTGCCTGTTGTATCGTTTCGCCATCTGTCTTGCCAGATTGTTATTGTGCGTCCTTTAACAGCTTTTTCCACTTGTATGTTGTACTCCGATGATCTTTTAAGCTCATACAGCTCCTTGCGTTCTTTCGCCATCAGGTCTATGGGTATGACTCCGGCAATGACAAGTATTGCCGCCGCGGAGACTGTACGGTACGCGCTAGCGATTCGTAGCGCTGCCGTGCGTTGCACCCTCATCATTGTGCGCTTGCGTTTGTCCGCGGATAGTGCGTCCGCCCATATTTCGCAGCCATAGAGCAAAATGGAGTGACATACGCCCATCAAAAGTTTCCGTTTACTGGGCAGGGGTCCCTTGATGTTGGCCATCAGCCTGCTTAGCGCTAATAATAATAATAATAATAATAATAATAATAATAATAATAATAATAATAATATTAATAATAATAATAATAATAATAATAATAATAATAATAATAATAATAATAATAATAATAATAATAATAATAATAATAATAATAATAATAATAATAATAATAATAATAATAATAATAATAATATTAATAATAATAATAATAATAATAATAATAATAATAATAATAATAATAATAATAATAATAATAATAATAATAATAATAATAATAATAATAATAATAATAATAATAATAATAATAATAATAATAATAATAATAATAATAATAATAATAATAATAATAATAATAATAATAATAATAATAATAATAATAATAATAATAATAATAATAATAATAATAATAATAATAATAATAATAATAATAATAATAATATTAATAATAATAATAATAATAATAATAATAATAATAATAATAATAATAATAATAATAATAATAATAATAATAATAATAATAATAATAATAATAATAATAATAATAATAATAATAATAATAATAATAATAATAATAATAATAATAATAATAATAATAATAATAATAATAATAATAATAATAATAATAATAATAATAATAATAATAATAATAATAATAATAATAATAATAATAATAATAATAATAATAATAATAATAATAATAATAATAATAATAATAATAATAATAATAATAATAATAATAATAATAATAATAATAATAATAATAATAATAATAATAATAATAATAATAATAATAATAATAATAATAATAATAATAATAATAATAATAATAATAATAATAATAATAATAATAATAATAATAATAATAATAATAATAATAATAATAATAATAATAATAATAATAATAATAATAATAATAATAATAATAATAATAATAATAATAATAATAATAATAATAATAATAATAATAATAATAATAATAATAATAATAATAATAATAATAATAATAATAATAATAATAATAATAATAATAATAATAATAATAATAATAATAATAATAATAATAATAATAATAATAATAATAATAATAATAATAATAATAATAATAATAATAATAATAATAATAATAATAATAATAATAATAATAATAATAATAATAATAATAATAATAATAATAATAATAATAATAATAATAATAATAATAATAATAATAATAATAATAATAATAATAATAATAATAATAATAATAATAATAATAATAATAATAATAATAATAATAATAATAATAATAATAATAATAATAATAATAATAATAATAATAATAATAATAATAATAATAATAATAATAATAATAATAATAATAATAATAATAATAATAATAATAATAATAATAATAATAATAATAATAATAATAATAATAATAATAATAATAATAATAATAATAATAATAATAGTAATAATAATAATAATAATAATAATAATAATAATAATAATAATAATAATAATAATAATAATAATAGTAATAATAATAATAATAATAATAATAATAATAATAATAATAATAATAGTAATAATAATAATAATAATAATAATAATAATAATAATAATAATAATAATAATAATAATAATAATAATAATAATAATAATAATAATAATAATAATAATAATAATAATAATAATAATAATAATAATAATAATAATAATAATAATAATAATAATAATAATAATAATAATAATAATAATAATAATAATAATAATAATAATAATAATAATAATAATAATAATAATAATAATAATAATAATAATAATAATAATAATAATAATAATAATAATAATAATAATAATAATAATAATAATAATAATAATAATAATAATAATAATAATAATAATAATAATAATAATAATAATAATAATAATAATAATAATAATAATAATAATAATAATAATAATAATAATAATAATAATAATAATAATAATAATAATAATAATAATAATAATAATAATAATAATAATAATAATAATAATAATAATAATAATAATAATAATAATAATAATAATAATAATAATAATAATAATAATAATAATAATAATAATAATAATAATAATAATAATAATAATAATAATAATAATAATAATAATAATAATAATAATAATAATAATAATAATAATAATAATAATAATAATAATAATAATAATAATAATAATAATAATAATAATAATAATAATAATAATAATAATAATAATAATAATAATAATAATAATAATAATAATAATAATAATAATAATAATAATAATAATAATAATAATAATAATAATAATAATAATAATAATAATAATAATAATAATAATAATAATAATAATAATAATAATAATAATAATAATAATAATAATAGTAATAATAATAATAATAATAATAATAATAATAATAATAATAATAATAATAATAATAATAATAATAATAATAATAATAATAATAATAATAATAATAATAATAATAATAATAATAATAATAATAATAATACAATGGCGCTATTATAACTCTGACGAGTTTTATGGCCGAGCTTCTCTCCCAATTCGAGGTGTGCTCCTTTTTGTTTTTCCTACTAATTGGGTTTTATGCCGGCTCCGAACGACGAATGCATTTTTTGTGAGAAGCTTTTTCATGGCAGAAATACTCTCGGAGGGTATGCCGCCCACTGCCAAGAGGTGACCGCTGCTCTTAAATCCCCAATAATTGGATTTTTACTAATTAGAAAAATTTTTTGGTGTTTTGCTCGGACCGTGGTTTGAACCAGAGACCTATGGCATAGCAGGCGAGCACTCTACTACTGCACCACAGCGGCCACAAATCGTAAATGATCACCTCTGCATTAAAAGTAACAGTAACCTAGTTTTCTCCACGGGGGACTGGTAGAAAATCTTCTGGATTGTTTTCTGTTTCATCTCTGCGGTTTATATGTGGAGAGACAGGTAAAAGGAGTGATGAATCGGTGGTACAAATTTCAACATTTTTTTTATGTCCTGCATTTTTTTGAATTTCAAAACGCGTATGTCGCTGCCCTGATCTGGTGTAAAATTCTGCAAAAACTCTATGAAATAATGTAGGTTCACGCTAGATTTCTTTATATTGACGGATTTATATGTTTCACAATAATCATCATTAAACTGCATCACAGATTCACCCTTGACAAATTTTGCCTTTCGTATTTGGGAAACTTTTGCACCGTCGTCTACTATAATTTGGTAGTCCCTGAAAATTGGCCGTAGTTCTTCAAATGACATAAATTTCCCCACCATATTATTAACATCAAAAGGAACATGCTTTCTACAATTTTTAACCAATTCCATTAACTCATCTGGTGTAAGATCATACTGGTCTATGGTAGTCTATGCTAGTTGAACCACTTTAGAATTTCTTGAAATGATAAAAGGACGTGAATTCTAAAGTGACATTTTTATCGTTTGGACACTTTGGTGCAGAAATAATACCTACATCAATTTTGCACTGATAAATTTATGATTTTCAAGTTCAAAAATGTGCATAACTCGATTTCTGAAAAAATGTTAGATAGACCAGTTTAGTTCTACGCTAGCCAAGTGATTTTATTCGTAAAATATATTCATTTATGTGTTTTTAATAATTTTAATTTGTTATATAAAACAAGTAAAAGCGCGGCTGTCTTCGGCCGTACCGAAGACTTCATACCTTTCATGAGTGGGGAAATGAAAAGTTACCTATGTATGTACATAGCCTGATTAAGTTTAATTTATAATTTTAATTCTGTGGGTTATTTATGGAAAGATTTATTAGAAAAAATGGTGTCTTGGCTATTTAAATGGAGGAGCTACACACCAAAATGTCCATATGTGAACAATCGGTTGTAGGGGAGCTATATGTTATAGTGGTCCGATCTTGACAATTTTCGGTAACCCCGTTTGGGCCCATATGGATACAAATACTTCAAAATTTCAGGCCGTTAGCTGTTAAAATGGAAGAGTTATACACCAAAATGTGCATATCTGAACAATCGGTTGTAGGGGAGCTATATGTTATAGTGGTCCGATCTTAACAATTTTCTGTAATCCCGTTTGGGCCCATATGGGTACAAATACTTCAAAATTTCAGGCCGTTAGCTGTTAAAATGGAGGAGTTATACACCAAAATGTGTATATCTGAATAATCGGATGATGTGGAACTATATGTTATAGTGGTCCGATCTTGACAATTTTCGGTAACCTTGTTTGGGCCAAAATGGGTACATTTACTTCAAAGTTTCACGTCCTCAGCTGTTTAAATTGGGAAGTTATGCACAAATTACATCCAAAAATTTCATGTATATCTGAATAATCGGTTGTTTTCTATATGTTATAGTGGTCCGATTCGGCCGATTCCGACAAATGATCAGCTGCATATAACAACATACCTGTATTCCGAATTTCATTCAGATATCTCAAAAACTGAGGGACTAGTTTGCGTTCACACAGACGGACGGACGGACAGACGGACAGACGGACATGGCTTAATCGACTCAGCTCGTGATTCTGATCATATCGGTATATATTTTGGTGGGTCCCCCACGCTTCCTTCTGGTACTTTCGACAAAAATTTTTTGGCACCAAGTTATAATACCATTTCATTCTCATGAAAGGTATAAAAATCTATAACAGAAACCAAATATATTAAAGTTAAAAAGTCTGTGCAAAATTCTGGAATATTCGCCAATTTTTCAGCAAAATTTGTTACTTTTTGAGTAGAAATTGTATATTATTTTTTAGTAGGCAATTTTTTCGACTTATAAATTCGCATGAAAGAAATGCAGAGAACAGCTAGAAAAAAATTCTCAAATAACAGGTATCAGTATTTTTTATAGTAAAACACATTTGCTAATATACACTTGCTTCATTTTCATTCAAAATATATTTGGTTTGAAACTGTAATTGTTTTTCCTTCACGTGCGAAGAATTTGTCTAATATTTAAGGGAGTCACTAAAAATTTTTAATTTTTTTCTTTATTCTTTAAAATTATATATTTATTTATTATTTATTTATTATACTTTATTTATTATTATTCTTTATTATTACGTTTATTTATTGTAGCTTTCTTTGCAATTTTTCACGTGCAACCCATAAAAAAACCTTAATAATTTATTTTTCTGGCATCCTTGTAAGCAAAAAAACCAATTGCATTCACGGGGGGCTTAGACCCGAAGACACCCTATTCTGAAACTTGCCACTGGATGTGCTCACAAACATTACGTAGCATAATTTTAGGCGTCTGATTTTCACCTATTATCCGAGCTCTATTAATATCAGTAAACAAAATGAACGTAAATTGTTTTAAGAAAAATTAGTTGAGAAAGAAATAATCCAAATTTTCAAAGTAATTTATGCAGAACGAAAAACAGATACTGAAGATGGCACATTGCCAAAACCGGTTTATAATCAAATCAAACTGGCTAAGGAATGACGGAAATTCGTTCCACATTAAATTTCAAACTTGTCAAGGGATGACAGAAACTCGTTTCACATTAAAATTTTCATTGCATATTTTGAGCACAAATACTTTACCTGCGAAATATGCACCCTGCCAGCCATCGGTGGGTAAAAACCACGGTTTTATACTAAGTAGTAGGTAACACACACTTGCAAATACGGTAAAATTTCTGGTAATTATGAATGGACCAATGCAGATTTTACCGCCATATACATATGTTAACCATCTCGCTCTCTCTCTCTCTCTCTCTCTGCTAATAACATATATATATATAGGTTAATTGTTGCATACGTTTAGGCGGAGTTTTCAGTACTACTATGCCAAATAAGCCAGTAGATGAGCGCATGACAGAGAAAAAATATGTGTTTGTATTTCATTGAAAAGGGTGTAGAAGTGTGTATCGATGGCTGGCAAGGCATACATAGAAGTGCTGTAACGTTTTAATAGAAACATCGTCGTCAAAAATACACAAAACAAGGAAATTGTCATATCTTCCAAAACTTAGCAACATTTGAGCTAAGCCATGAGGCTTTTTTTTATAGATAAGTATCTCGCCATTTTTAGTGATAAATGTCTTTTTCAGTTTTCAGACATAACTGAGTCTTAATCTTATGCATATGCAGCTTTGGTAAGAAGAATTACTTGCAGAAAATGCCCTTTGAAACTGTACAAAGTTTTCGCTAAAACAAAGAAAAAAATACAAACACATAAACGCAATCAATTCACCCTTTAAAGAAAACAACATTACAATGCCATTTACTCTCTAAGCGAGCGTTCGAAAATCGATTTGTTTCAACAAGTAAGCATCGATTTGCTGCGGAAAACACCCACTAAATATTGAGCAAAGGAGTAACTACATACAATATACATATGTATGTATGTAGAAAATAAAAAAAAGAATTGAAAAGGTAAATTGCGCATTTCAAAGGATTACGCAAGGTGCGCCAGCAAGGGTTGATTCTTAACAAAGAGCAGCAACAGCAGCGGCTAAAAGAAAAAGGATACAAAACGGTGAATGAAAGAAGATATGAAAAATGATCTTAACATCAGCGAACAAAAAACTGAAGTCGGTAGTGGTAAACAGTAGCAATGAAGGAGAATTTTGATGAAAAGGATTTTTTCCAGGATGGGCGTTGCAGTGATGACGCAACCAAATACGCTACAAAAATCGGTTATAAATGGATTTTTTTATTTTTGTTATTTTATTGAAAATCTATCAAAAATGCATCAAAATTCAATTTGCTGTTTATTGCTTTAGTGGGATTTATGTATGCATTTAAATATTGAGTTAATTTGTAGTTTTTATATTCCACAAAAAAGTGGGCGATTTCCAGTGCAAGATTTAGATTAACTTACAGTAATCGGTAGTGAATTGAAAAGGTCAATATTTCAACTTTTTATCTTGCTTTTGCTGCTAACACCTCTACTTACACGGAGAAAACTATATGGATGTCATATCCATTTATGTATATGGATAATCCTGTCTGATCCATAAACTATGGATATCATATCAATATAATAAGTATCACATCAAAAAAAATTTGTTATATATAAAGAAATATGGATATGGCATCCATTATATGGATATGACATCCATAATTTATGGATCAGACAGGATTATCCATATATATGGGTGTGACATCAATATAGTTTTTTCCGTGTATATAAGAACAGCTGAAAATTAAGAGAAATTTAAGCCAGCCAAATCGCCGAAAACTGAATCTCTTATAATCTATCCGTGACATTCGGTCCATTCGTTGATAATTTTTGAAAATATCTACATAAGTACAAGAGAAGCTGCTACTCCATTTGAAGGCAGAGGTTACAGTCGCAAGCGACACATTCCAATTTCAGTTGTCCTTTCAAACAAACAAATATATAAACTAAACTATTTCTATATAATCGATAATGCGCCAGAATCTTTGCATACTAAATCGAGGTAGGCTATTAATATTTGCAATCAGAAAAAAACTAATAAAGCAATCTTACAATTATCCTTGTCCTGTGTAAATAACTTACTATATTAACATTTTCAACGAGTTAAGAAATATGCAAATGTGCGGCCACCACGCTGGCGCTTCCTTCCATTTACTTCTTTCCACCTTTATTGCAGGCAGAGCGTACGAGCATAATAATCAACATACATATATACATACAGATATGTATTGCTACTGCCGACACCAAAGTCAATTGTCTATTAGTGTGACATACACAAAGTATGATTGCATATCTTTAACAATTGTTGCATGCAACGTGCTGATTCTTGGTGGCGCTAGTAGCAGCTGCTTTCCGGTTTATTTTTATTTTTGCTTGGCCAACTAACAGACTGACTCACTTCCAAGCAACCAACCAGCCGGCCGGTAATCCAGCCGACTAGCCGGCTAGCGCATATTGTACGCGATTCATTTCATTTGTTTGCAAAAGCATTTATGTACATACCCTGCAGGCAAAATTAAACTAGTATGAAAATAAACTAGTTGATCAACGGGTATGTAAAGGAAACAATTCAACTAATTGGTTTTCTACTAGTTGATCAACTGGTATGAAGCGGACAAAATTATACTAGTTAGCTATCTACTAGTTGATCAACCGCTTTTAAAAAGACAAACTCATACTAGTTGGTATTCTACTAGTAATATACCAATTTATTTATTAACTGAATATAGCAGTTTGTGCAATTCTATCACAAACTAAGCTTTATTGGTGATTTTAAAGTAAATTTACTTTATTATTTACAAAAGGGTCAGAATACTTATTACTTACTTTCATTTGGCAAAAAGAAACACGAAAATTTCTCACAAAATAAATATTTTTAAGGCTTTTCATTTATTTTTGTGCAAGGGTACGCAAGAACAATTACATACATACATACATACCTACATACATACATATATGCTTGCAGCAGGTGGCAAAAAGAGTTTAAGAGAGTTTAGTTAACTGATTTGGTTTCATCCAAATCGGAGATTCTATCAGCCAACTGCCGCAGTAACACGAAGCCATTATTCTACTTTACTATACATCTTTGCGTGTACTGTATATAATATGTACTAAATGCAACTTTAAAAAGTACTGAGCTACTTAAAGTGAGCTTTATTAAATGAACTAAAATGCTGTTTTTTCACCTAGATGAACTGGCATTTTTCTAGTATTATTCTGACTGGTATTCTTCTAGTATACCCTTAACTGGTATTCTTCTAGTATGAAGCTGATGTGTTGTCTACCGGTATGAAACTGAGTGGTATTTTTCTAGTATGAAGCTTATGCAAGGGAAGACAATTGCCATCTCGTAGGCCATCGCCACGTTAAAACTACCAGTTGCTTTCAAGTAAAATGGATAGTTGGGCAACTAGATGCCGACATTTTCAAACTGGTAGAATTGTAGTATGCAACTAGTTGTTTTGCCTGCAGGGTATGTACATATGTATGTATGTATTAAAGGTAAAGCTGCGCCTGCGCGCCATAATTCCACGCGCCACTTGTTGTCGTCGTGTGCCTACCAACACCTCGCACAGTGTTGCAACAAGTGTTGTACAAGTTTTAAATGTGAAAAAATAAGCTACATTAGGCGCCACACTAACTAAAACAGTTACCTCCCATTAAACACTGAAAAAGAAATTATCAAACGTTTGAGAAAATATTGTTTCTAAAGTTGAGAATCAGCATAGATATCATTTGAAAATAAATATATTTTCAAGTGTTCATCAAACATTGTTTATCAATTTTAGATTAACTTACAACACATTTGAAAAAAAAAAACTTGTTTCGTATTTTGTACTATTTCACGAATTTCAACATGTGAACGAAGAAATTTTGTGCGTTTGCAAATTTCAGTCAGCGTTCGTTGTTCTACTCGAGCAGTCCCTTAACGGTTGAAATGATGATAGTTGAAAATGATTGTGTGTAATAATGATTCTGTATTTCTTACTCTTATTTTATTTGTTTGTGGCTTTTTATGAAGTTACACAAAATTTAATAAAAACATATGTAGTTGGTTTCCGGTATGTGTGTATGTACATATATTAAAAAAGATATTAATATACTCATGTACTCATGGCACCGGCGAAATTCACCCGCACGGGTAAATGAATAAGCGTACAAATATGTAATACATACATATGTACATCTATTTATTCCATTCTATATCTGCGCTCACACCACAAAGTCTCTCACTCTCACTATTCCTCAATTTTTCTGCACTCTAGAGTACATATATGTAATACATACATACATCTATTGATTGCATTCCATTTCGTACCACCTTTGAAATGGGTTTGAGAAAATGGAATTTATCAAATTGAGAATCAGCCCAAAATCCCATACTAAAAATGAGCCTTTTTGTTTGAGAACGCTATCAGGGGAAATTTGAGGTGCATTTGATAACAAACGTTTGATATTTGACAATAGGGTTACTTCTCAAATGAACCTCAAATTGAAAATGAAGAAAAATGTTTATTGGGCTGATGTTGTGGAAATATAAAGTTTGCGTATTCTGAGTTCGAACTCCGGTTTTATAATTATCATGGACATATATGTATGATGTGCCATAAAAGTATACGCACTACAATTTTTTTAATTTAATAAAAATGCAAACGTTTAATCTAACCTTTGTACAGTTTTAATATTTGGCACTTTCTATCATTACCCACACTACTGTGCGAGCGCAACACACTCTAGCACGTTCTACACCTACATACATAGTTGCCCCTAGCACAGCGTAGTTGATTTTGCTGTGGCGGTAGCGGTGACGGCAGAACGTGCTGCACATCTGACCCTCGCCAAGCTTTGTGCCAAATCACAAACTTCCAATAGGCATGGCGGGGTGGGGTGGATTGAATGTATGGTGCCACAACATGTTGACTAAGCAAAAAAATGCAAATATCAGCACGTGCCACTGCGCCTCTGCGTGAGTGTGTGTACGCCCATTTCAGTGCTAATTCCGAAGCCGTTGTTTTTTATCGGAAGCACGTGTCAATTGGGCGCAATCACTGCCATGCAACAATTAATAGGTACATGTTTAATTTTTCTGTTTATTTTTTGCACTTTTTTGTGTTTCTTTTTTGGCGCGGGTGGCGACTCATATTATGTCGGCAAAAAGTAGCCAGTCAAGGCTGAGGTGGCGAATTTACATTTTTTTTGTGGCTGGCGTACGTTTGTCTTAATGAATTGGCTATTAAGTGTACCCTGCAAAAAAGTGTGCGACGAGTCTCTAAAAAGATTTGTCCGGGAGCGCTCTCTTTCGGGTACAATTAGTCTACAATTGTTCCCAATTGTACCCGAACGGGTACATATGTATACTAATTGTAGACGAATTGTACCCGAAAGGGTATCAAACGGGTACAATTAGTCGCACAAATGGATGTGTCGCATTTGCTACCTGTTCGGGTACAAAACGGGTACAATTGTGCGCTTTTGCTACCCGTTCGGGTACAAACTGGGTACAATTAGTCTCTTCATAGGACATGCTCAAACAAAAGAGAACACTTCAACCCATATAAAGAGATACAAATGGGTAGTAATCGCATGCTCCCTTGCGAGTTGTCCCGGATGTATCCCGGAGTGATCGCATTTTTTGCAGGGTAATTGTTGTACACTGAGCAAAATTAATGCGTGTATTATAAAAATTGCTAGAAATGGCATATGGTTGCTTTTTTTTTTCAAATTTATATACATACATACATATGTAAGGATGTATCGACATAGTTGCTATGTAAGGCCTTAGTTCGGCATAAAAGAGATTTGGTATATTGTAATAATTAAGATAGTGATCGCCTCTGAGAATCTTTACTTTAAATTTAGCCGAAGCGTGGAAGAACTTTATATTCCTAAGCTTCTCATTAAGGCCTTCATCCTCAACACTGACTTCATATCTCAATGAAAGCTTCATTGAAGCTTAGTAATGTCTATCGCTAACAAGGTGTGGAAAGAAGCAACATTATTCGCCACTTGAAGAATTTAGTCGAAAATTTTATTTCTACCGATGATCTTGTCCAATCATGATTTTGAACACACATACTTACATATATTCATCTATTTGTGCTAATGTGACATGAATAAAATAACGACAAAGTATTAAACAAAAACAAAATTATGTTGAGGTCCACTTGCAAGGAGAGCTATGAGAATTTTTTTCAATTTTTAAATTTTAGTATTTAAAATTGTGTAAAATCCATGAAGAATTCATTGCAAAATTATTTTATATTCTGAAAAGAGGTACATTAAATACTTTGGAAATTCGCTGTTATCTTATATAAAAATTTTCACATAACCCTGTTTGAAAGTGGACTATTCATTTATTTATTCCGTAGTAAATCAAATCAATTTACAAACATATAATATAGTACTTCTAATATTTACATTTTCTAAAAGATTTAATGAAGATTTTGCCTCTTTGCCAAGAGTATTGCCTTCCTGCTTCTATCGAAAATTGTATCCTTGTCTCCTTGCAGCGGCCACTTGCGCAGCAAACTACCTTTCGCAGACTGCCAACATTTTCTGTGGCAACAATGCTTGCAATCGTTGAAACCATTAGAAAAAGAAAAAAAAATTGTTCACCTCACGCACACACACCACTAATTTACCAACACATACACAAATTCAGCATTTTCACTCAGAGCTGCCAACAGACACTTTCAATTTTTACTGCTTTGCGACGACGCAGACCCAACCGACGCAAAGCAACTCCCCCGTGCAAGTGTTATTTGCAATGAAAAGAAAATCCTAATGAAAAAAAAATAAAAATAAAAGTAAAATAAAAAAAAACACAGTAAAACTAAAGACAAAATTGACAAGCATACAAACAAAAAATATATCCTTATTCACAAAGGTACGCATTTGAGGCTCAAAGATCAGATATCCTTTGTGCAAGTGAAGCAAGGAAATTGTATAGCTGCGCGACTGAAAGGCAAGAACAACAATAATAGCAATAATTCCTATTCGACATACATATATATGTATGTACATTAGGGTGGGGCGATTTGTATGGAGGGAAATTAATCGATCCCGCGCCATAGAATTCGGATTCCTCTAATTTTTCTGAGTAGAAAACTCTTCCAAGACATTTGTCTAAAATTAATTTTGATGTTCCGGAATTTGCTTTTTACAGACCAAGACGGATTTTTGAAAATAAAAATTGGACAAAAATCGACAAAAAAATAACCAGGCCAATATGCACATCGAATTGATGCAGAATTTTATGCTGAATCCAGATGTGAAATCAGAATTAAAATCGGATAATCCGTTTTCGAGATATAGCCTGATTTCCGGTTATGGAGGATAAATGCCGAAAATCGCATATTTTCGCGATTACCTCTTGCTGTGTACAATATATCTTAAATTTTTTTGCAAATTTCTTAAAGATAGGTCAATACAATATATGAGCAACATTTTAAAGTATTAATTTATCTTCCGGTATAGGAAAACTAGGATGCACTCTTTTTTCCTTAGCCCAAAATCGCGGTATGGGATATCCATGTTATAGTCATCCGATATCGATGATTTTCGCTGCCAGCGCTTTGTGTACAATAAGTGCTCCAAATTCAAAATTTCAGAATTTTAGCTGCAAAAATTTAAGAGTTATACCCTAAAATGTAGACGTATACTGTTTGGGACTTGTTTTTTTGCTTTATTCAACTCTAAAAAAAACTCAAGGGTACTCATACGCCATAGGGTACTATTGGAAGCAAAAAACAGTTTTCAAGCAGCATAAGCCTACGTATTAGGGAATAACTGTTCATTTTATGCAGTTAAAATTCTGAAATTTTTGATTTGGAGAATTCGATGTGCATATTGGCCTGGTTGTTTTTTTATTGATTTTTGCCCAATTTTTATTTTCAAAAATCCGTCTTGGTCCATAAAAAGCAAATTCCGGAACGTCAAAATTAATTTTAGACAAATGTCGTGGAGGAGTTTTCTACTCAGAAAAATGTGAGGAATCCGAATTTCGATGGCGCGATATAGGTTAGCGAATCGCCCCACCCTAATGTACATACATGCACGTATGAGAATAAGCAATTTTCTAAGGATGTAAAGAAAAATAAAAGGACAAGTAAGCAATAGCAAAAACAATGCCTATATAGTTTTCTATGCGACAACAACAACAACAACAAGAACAACAACAACAACATCTTAGACAAGGAATTAAACATATAGCAGCATAGTCACTACATATTTACATACATATGTACGTACATTTGTACATTCCTAGAGGCACAAGAAAATCTTTAAATAAGAAAATCATGCACAATGAAATTAAAAATCTATGCGTTTGTGTGGGTGTATTCAAGAAAAGATATACATAGGTAAATGTGCTGATCGATCAGGTATATATGTATGTATGTGTGTAGCTAGCAGCAGATATAAGAAGCGCAGCCAGGATGCTGTCTCTGCCTCTGCTGCTGCTGCTGATGCACCGTCTCGAATTTATGAAAATAGAGGAATTTTTATGCTACGCAGGTTTCATCTGTGTACCACCGTGTGCACCAAGGTGAAGGCGAAGGTTATCTGCGGGGCATAAATTTCCTTTACGCACACATACAAATACAAAGTTTCTGCTTAACAGTTGTGTACTGTCGTCCAATTTAGTATCCTTTGCGTACTTGTTATTCTGTTAGTGCAAGGGTGTTTTTTTGGTTTTTTTTTACTCTGAGAGTTATACTTATTAACAGTTCTGTAAGAAGTGGTTTTTGTTGAGGCAGAGCACTTGTAATCAAAAATCTGAGATGCGGAGGATTATCTATATTTTTGTAGTTGAGGTTAAGATTAGTGATATGAAAAAACAGCTTACATAAGCACCAGTAACACTTGTAAAATTATTAAGGAATACCCTTTATGTATTGTGGAACGAATTTCCGTCATCCCCTGTCAAGTTTGATTTGGTTATACATCGGTTTCGGCTATTTGCCATGTTCAGTATCTTGTTTCGTTCCCTTGACCACGAGCTGTATGTCTGGAATTTATAATTTATTTCCACATTTTGAAATTATATTAACCTTAGGATTACCAGAGATTTTTATGTACGAGGTTTACCAATACCTACCCGGGTGACCCTCACAAATTTTCGTGCACTGCGGACGCTTTCGTTTGCTTTAACTTTGTATTGCCTAAACATATTTATTACTATTGTAAAATGTAAGCTTATGAATGATTAAAAATATTTAATTTAATTGGTATCATATTTTTTTAATACTCATGTTTTTTAGAATATTCAAACAACATGTTAAATTTTCAAGCTGTATTTTTGAACTGCATTTTCAATGTTAAAACGGTGTAAGTTTTCGTACACAATTGTTCCCTTTGCCCTTTGCATAAAATGCTTTTTTAACATTTGCGCTCCAAAATATTTCTCTCAGTCTCACTTATGAATTTTATGCTCACCACCAGCGTTGCCAGAATGACGATGGCATCGTCATTTTGACGATTTTTGGACTCCATGACGATGGGACGATTTCATGCCGCAAAATTACGATTTTAGGAAGTACAGAGAAATATAGATTTATTCGTAATAAAAATTAATTACTTTATACAAATTTACATAATTAGAAAAAAAAACGAAGGCAATCTGATTGGTTTTCTTCAATCCTTTTCCAACACTGGTATTATGGTTTTCATAAATCCTTTTACTACATTAAAATGGAACATTGCCTTGGTTATGAGCGCACTGCCACACGAGAAGTTGGCATCTCTGCTGCTAAGGTGACATTTTCCAATGAACCGCCAAAACTAGTATTTTTATGTTGCAGACTGCAACTTGCAGTTACATTTTTCCATTTTACATACAAAAATGGACAAATTTGTGAAGAAATTAGGTAAGAAATATTTTGACTGTGAAAACTATTATACATACATACATATTTAGTTTCATTACATAGGTTATCAAAAAGCAACTAGAGGCTTCTACCAACTGCAGGAAAAAAATAGTTACGGCTGAACTGCGAATAAGTGCATTCATTGCTCAACATAATCTACCATTCTCCGCCATAGATGATCTTGTAAAGTGTATAGAAATCAGTTTCGACGATTCTAAAACGGCGGCAGCTTTACCGTGTGGAAGAACAAAATATAATATAATACAATGGCGCTATTATAACTCTGACGAGTTTTATGGCCTAGCTTCTCTCCCAATTCGAGATGTGCTTCTTTTTGTTTTTCCTACTAATTGGGTGGACCTACAGTTTTATGCCGGCTCCGAGCGGCGAATGTATTTTTTGTGAGAAGCTTTTTCATGGCAGAAATACTCTCGGAGGGTATGCCGCCCACTGCCGAGAGGTGACCGCTGCTCTTAAAAACCCCAATAATTGGATTTTTACTAATTAGAAAAATTTTTTTGGTGTTTGCTCAGACTGGGCTTTGAACCCGAGACCTCTGGCATAGCAGGCGAGCACTCTACCCACTGCACCACAGCGGAAGAGCAAAAGCAACAAGTATTATTCAGAACGCTCTTGAGCAGTACCAGCTAGAATCGCTATGTGCCATACTCCGAACAACTAAATTTTCATTGTGGATTGATGAATCCACTGATATATGTAAGTAATACGAAGTTAGTCAGTCTTGTAGTCAGAGTATGTATAAACTTTTCAGTGAAAGACTTTTTTTTGGTTTGGTCCGTGTTGAAACCTGCGACGCTATCAGTTTACATAATGCGATAAAACAGTATTTCATCGAAAACAATGTGCCTTATAAAAACAACATGATTGCATTTGCCGCAGATGGAGCAAATACTATGACCGGTGGAAAACACTCTGTTGCACCACTTCTAGAAAACGAAATTCCAAAACTTCTGATTTTTAAATGCATCTGAAAAAACTAAACTCGAGCTTACTATATACATAAATATATAATAATTTAAAATATTTGCAACCAAGTACATTTTGTATTCAATACATACTGTACAACTTATATGCTACCTATCTCATCGTTAAGTTTGCTGTTGAAATAAAAACAAAAAAAAAATGGATGACGATTTTTATTTTTATTGACGATTTGGGACAAAAAAAATCTGGCAACACTGCTCACCACCCTTTCATTACACTGTACTCGACATTACAGAAGAGTTCTTGCACCTCACTTCGCCTTGCCGTGCCCAGCTCTGCCCTGCTCTGCTCTGCTCTACACCAACCCGATCTCTGTCAAAATTTTACAATACAAACACGGCCATTATTCGAGACACTGATCGAGAACAGCGCTCAAAAGTATAGCACTACAATGTACCTACGATCACTTGTGTTGCTCTTTAACCCTCTGCAAAGCGAATGTTGTACAATGTACATGATTAACAGGGGAGGAAGCAGGTATGTATATGCGTGAATGAATGAGCATACAAATGTTCTCACAAAGTGCGCTCTGCCTGCTTATTATTGCCTGTTGACTGTTGTTGTTTGCTGCCAACAGCAGAGCAGCAGAATTTCGTATGTGTTTGGCGTACACAAACGGTACTTAAGGCAGTGCCAGAGGACGAAGGGAATCATTAAGGCATTTGATTTCGTAGTAACACAAGCTCAAAAAAATAAAATTAACACTTTAAATATTTTGTGATAGAAACTTGTTGTAAAAGACTTAAAAAAAGTGTGTGAGGACAAAAAATACATACAAATTAGTTTATTGAAATAAAAACAAAGAACTCTTTTTAAAAAATCAAAAATGACAACGGTTTGCTTGCCCCAAACGGGTTACCAACAACAACAGCACCAATTTCAACTGCTAAACGGCAACATAATGTTGCTACAAAAGGTGCAGCAGCAACAACAACAAACACCCTCCAGCTACCAAACGAAGAAACACCATCATTCAATTGCACCCGCACCAAAAATCCTGGGCAACAGCAATTTGCATAACATTCAAATGGCTCACCATGCCAACGCCGCTGCAGCAGGTGGAGTTATGCTGCCACGCAAGAAATATACGTACATGAATA
This sequence comes from Urophora cardui, assembly GCA_960531455.1. Lineage (NCBI taxonomy): Eukaryota > Metazoa > Arthropoda > Insecta > Diptera > Tephritidae > Urophora > Urophora cardui. Next base: position 158,457,019 of record OY482671.1, read on the forward strand.
TGCCGTACGGCGAGCAGCTGCCCTCCGTGGCGCGTCGCAATGCGCGCGAACGCAATCGCGTCAAGCAGGTGAACAACGGCTTCGCCAATTTGCGCCAGCATCTGCCACAAACCGTTATCAATACGTTGTCGCATGGCGGTCGTGGTGCCAGCAAGAAGCTCTCCAAAGTGGATACCCTACGCATTGCGGTTGAGTATATACGCGGGCTGCAGGATATGCTGGAGGAATCTCAACCCGCCACCACGGACGGTTTTAGTAAACAGTACCCACAATCCAAACAGTTGTGCGGCGATGATTCGAGTGATGATGGCAGCAATTTCGGTTACTCTTCGATGGGCGGCAGTCCCGCTGGCGATACTTACAATCACCAGTTGGCACACTCCTACCACTCAGAGGCCTCAGCCTCACCCACGCCCAGCTTTAGTGGTGATTCAGATATTTCAATTGGCGGCGCTAACTATTTGCATCCGGTGAAGGTGGAGCGAAATGACAAACAGCAACAACAACAACCACAGCAATATCAGCCAGTGATGCAAGATGTGACGCATTTCAAATTCGAAGCTTTCGACGATTTCGCCCACTTGCCGCACAAACAGGACGAGCAGCCCGACGACGAGGAACTGTTGGACTATATCTCATCGTGGCAGGAACAATAAGCGTGTAAGACTTAGAGAGTCAGTGATTTGAAAATAACCTGCGCACGAGTAAATAATTAGTTGTAAGAAAATTTGGGAAAACCAGCTATTTTAAAGACAAACACCGACCAGTGGCAACTCAGGGTTCTCAGTAATGTTAGATCATAATTTTTGTGCATCTATTTGAAGCTAACAAATGTTGTGTATAAGTAAGAGATGTAGCGTTCTTATGCCACTCTATGTAAAATTGTAAATAGTGCCTTGGAAATTGTAAAAAAGCAGATGTTTTTAATGATGCTAAAAGATATGAGATATTTAGTTTTAGGTTATGGAAGACAAATGATTTAAAACAAATCATTCTCTACTAATTAGGATAAGCGCTAATTATAATTATTAGATAACTAAGTATTGGAAGACACTAAACTAAGACTAAGCAAACCACTCTAAAATAAACAAAAAGACAAACAAGCAAACCAAATAAAATAAAAATTTTAAATGAAAAACAAAAGAAAATCATTTTTTAATATTTTATTTGAAGAACAAATAAGCTGGAAGCATTCAATATGTATTGCACTGCTCGCAGAAAATATTTATCAAAGCTGCAGGAACTGAATAGTTCACGTTGAAAAATTTAAAAAGGATCACTAAAATTATTTCTGCACTTCGACTAGATCCTAAAGATCAGAAGCTAATACCAAAATAGCGAAAAGCCTCAAATACTAGTCTTAATTCAAAAGGAACATAATCCATGTATACATATATCGGTAAGTGACAGAACGCAAAATTCAAAAATTTTCAGGAGAGCCAAAAACTTTTTCTTTTTTATAGGCAATGATATGGCAAGAGGGAAAGATTTTTTGGCAGTCGATAAAGATATATTATATGTACCGACTTATGAAAGAAACCCGATTTCGAAAAATTTTGAGTTGTGTCACTTTATGATTTAAGGTGCGATATATAAAATTATAGGGTTTCTTTGTGAGTAGATTGCTCAAAAACTACTAAACGGATTTTTGCCAAATTTTGAATGTTTTTTCTTTGGATAAGTCCTCTCGACATAGGCTATATATTTTATCGCTAGATATGGCTATATTTGCCAAATCCGTATTTATGATCCGATTCTGCTCGTTTTTAGCAGGTAAGTAAAAATCCAGTTATTGGGTTTTTTAAGAGCAGCGGTCACCTCTCGGCAGTGGACGGCATACCCTCCGAGTGTATTTCTGCCATGGAAAAGCATCTCACAAAAAATGCATTCGTCGTTCGGAGCCGGCATAAAACTGTAGGTCCACCCAATTAGTAGGAAAAACAAAAGGAGCACACCTCGAATTTGGAAAGAAGCTCGGCCATAAAACTCGTCAGAGTTATAATAGCGCCATTGTATTATTATTATTAAGAACTCGATTATAAAATATGAACCCGCTAGGTGGCGCTGGAGTCGAGATATTCATTGTATTGTATTTATGGTAAAGGTAAAGGGGAATAGAAAGGGAAAGGTAGAGAGAAAGAGCGAATGAAAGATCTGTACCACATTGCATGTAAGCGTTTAATTTATCTCAAATATTACCCAATTCGCTACGGTAAAAAAAAACGAAAAAAAAAAAATAAAAAAGCACGCGCTTAAAGCGTGTAAACAGCCACTCACCGTGCCATACCCGACATCAAGGTAACAAAAATAAATTAAAATTAAAATATTTTATCATTTCCGCTGAGCTTAAAGAGCATTAACCAAATTAAAAACAAGAAAAACTAACAAGCAAACAAATTAAATGCATAAGCGGAAGTACGGCAGTCACGCCTCACAGCGCAGCTAAAAAGGATCACGTGGTGGGTAAGACAGGCGAAGAAAAACTGCAACCAAATTTTTGCCGTGAAGCAGAAGCAAAGCTGAGCGATCGAGTATGGGCAGACAAACCGCCAGGCAGGCAATCAAGCAGTCAGAAAACAGGCCCGTGTTAGATGCGACTGCGAAGGCTTTTTACGGCTGGTCAGAGAACGGCAAGCAGCGTATAAAATTTGCCTGCTAATGCACTTCCGGAGTGGCGGCGCAGGGTTGTTCCTGTCTTTGGCTGTTGGTTAGTTCTTGCTTGTATGGCCAGAAGCAAAAAAAAAATACAAAACCAAAAACAAAACCAAAAACAGGAATACCACAACCCCAAAGCGAATGCGATTGCAAAGGTAAAAAAGGATAAAGACAAAATTAAACAGGACATTATGTGTCTATGGCTATGAGCATGTGTGTACGTGTGTGTGTCTGTTTGGTTAAAGCGGAAGGGACAAAAGGGGTGAGCGCATGATAAACAATTCTTTTACTTTTACTTTTATTTTTATTAATTTTGCTTTTTTTTGTTGGTTAAAAAAAATTGCTTACGTGTGCCGCTAATAAACAAAAGCGAGTAGCATAAACACGGTAAAAGGTAAATGAAACGGGAAATTGCAGCCGAACCCGTTTTTGGTGTTCTTTATATTAATGAAAAATTATTATTAATGCCGTATTTTTTTACCTACTTTGTACCCGTTCCATGCGCAAGGGTGGCCTGTGACACTCAACAAATACATTAAAACATAATAAAGCAAAAATGTATGTAAGAATACGATATAAGTATTAAAGTTTGATGGCATTAAATGTTGCATGTATAGCCTGTTGTGAGTTTCAATATAACAATTTTCTAAGTTTTGCAGTGAATTATGGTGGCTATAAACGGTTTTTGGTAGAACTTTATTAACAATATGCTATCTGAATAACAGTGTTGCATTTATATACAATTTATTACGCTTTTGCTTTAGAAGAAAAGATGATTAGTATACACAGCAAACACAGGCCTTAACCTTTGTTTACACAGGTCAACAAAAGGTCGATATTTTGGTGCAGCCCTGCTTGTAACTGCAATTGGTAGTATACGATACACTGATAAAAAAATGATAACAACTTTTTTGAATCCTACGTGTAGTTTTCGAGATATGAGCCCTGAATTGGTTAAGGCATATTTGGCCGGAAAACTTTTTTTCTGCTTATCCTATCATATTTGATGTCGTTGAAAAGGCGTCATTCCACCGCTTTTATCGGTATATTAACCCTCGAGCACTCGCGCTATGAGCATTTTGCTCAAGCAATTTTTTATTTCGCTAAATTTCTATGTTCTATGGATTCGTGGCACTTGGTGTGTTGAGTACCTTCGCAAGTGGTTGTGCTTCACACTTTGACGAGTATTTCTTTTCGTTAGTGCACCATCACAGCTTCAGATGGGAGATTGTTTTTTGAGAGCGGCAATTTGCTCATTGCGCGAGAAACGATGTAAGTATTTTATGTTTAATCTTTTTTGTTGGAAATCTAGGGTTTAACGCTGATATTTATTATTTTTGCAATATTTTCATTTGTATTTGCAAGTACTGTTGAAATGGAATGCAGGCGTCATTGTGGCAGGGCCTCTTCACCACTTGCTTCTTGGTTGGAAGAAGTGTTATATGACGAAGGCTTACACTCAAAAAAAAATTACTCAGATTATGGAAAAATGGGAATGATTCGGCGCTAAAGACATATTTCCATATTTTGATGTACAATTTTCTTTAAAACGTGGTTTTTATTCCTTGATTTGAAGAAAATCGTACATCAAAATGTGGAAATATGTCTTTAGCGCCGAATCATTCCCACTTTTCCATAATCTGAGTAAGTTGTTTTTTCAGTGTAGACAATGACGAAAATTAATTATTTCAACAGAGTGATGGCGAAACAGAAAAAAGTGATTACAACACTACCTCTGAACAATTCGCCGATAGTTTGGAGAAGGAGGACAACATAAATGAGCATACTAAAAAGCCTGGCTTTTGCGAGCTTTGCCTAAGGAGTAAAAATAGGCGTTCAAAACAGAGGGTGAACTTTAAGTGCAAAATTACTCTGCACGGAACATGTTACATATACGCGCTTATTTTGCTGCGAAAGCAACATTAATGTGAATCATAACGCAGACTGATTTTATAATTTTATTTAGTTTTTTTTTTTTTTTTCAATAAATATTTTTGTTAATGTACTACTTGGGAAATGTGAAATGGCCAATTTATGTTTTATTCGATTGATTTACTAAAATTTTAAAAGGTGAATTCCTTAAATAAATATGCGTTTTCAAAAACAATTAGTTAGTAATATTTCTACGACAAAAAGGAAATGTTTAACAATGTAAATGCATTAAAAAATTACATTACAAGAGCAAGTGAGCAAAATGCTCCTGCGCGAGAATCCGTGTTACTCTACGAGGCGCGAGTACTCTAGGGTTAATTATTAATGTATCTTGATAAATGCCAGAGAAACTGTAAAAACAATCTCAAAAATTAAATTTTTTGTTAATTTTTTTTTCAATTTCTTTCATTTTAATCACGGTTTGCTCGAATAATTTGGTAACCAGTGTATATGCAAAGTTATTTCGATATAATCTCCTATTAATTCTGCTTTCAACGATGTATAACTTTTTCATATCCGCCATTTTAACCTTCTATCGACCATCAAAACACTATTTTTTTGGACTTTCTAAAATAGCGGTCAAAACGACCACTTCGTCGGGGTGTTAGAGGATTAAACTGTTCTACGTAATTAAACTCGTGCAATTTTACTACATATATGTTATGTTTCGGTTGAAAATTTAAAATGCGAGCAAAACCGTTTGGGAGTTTTACTACTCATATATATAGTGGTCTTTCGTTCTGTGTGAGAAATATTCCGCCCACAGACAACAACCCTCAATTTGTGTCTCATTCTTACAAGTCGTTAATACAACTGGGTATATAAACAAATAAGTATGAATAGACAGATATCGAATTAAATGCAAGAAATCAAAATCCCAATAAAAGGGCGACAAAACGACTAAAACGGCCAACAATCACAAGACACGCACTCAGTCGAATAGACAGGTATGCAAATAAGTAAGTGAATATATTACATATTCCGGCATACAAACATACATATGAACATATGTATATGTGCATAAAATGTAGGGCATGCGGTTGCGTTTTGCGCACGCGCAACCCCTATTCAAACACTACAGCCGAACAATGCAACAAGAAAAGCGAAATTATTCTGGTTTCTTGAGGTAACAATTGCGCCAATGCTTGAAATATGATCGGACGATAATAATTATGCAAATATTGCAAGTTTTATACCTCAACTAAACATACTTGTGTATGTGTGTATGTATATCCACATGAAGAAGTTTCGACTTACAGCAGAAGTTAGGCGATTTTAAGGGCACGCGTACGAAAGGAAATGGGTGGGCAAGCAGCCGTGTGCCGTTGACAAAAAGTAACAATTGGGCAATGATTTGTTTTGTGTATGAAAAGAGAAGCGTCTTGGAAGTACAGTTTGCATTAAAATATACAAAAACTATATAAACATACATACATATTGAAATGAATTCAAAAATCTCGAAGATTGAGAAGAAATCAATTTTTCCTAAAGAACTTTGTGATTTTGACGTAGAATGTGGCTTATAGTTGAACTAGTCACCGACGTAAGCCCATAACGCGTAACAACTTACACGACCTTACCCTGTAGAAATTGTGCGATCAGTCTCGAAAAAGATTTGTCTCGGATTCCTCTCTTTCGGGTACAATTGTGCTAGAATTAATCCTCAATTGTACCCGGAAGGGTAAAAATGTAGACTAATTGTTGACAATTGTACTCAAAAGGTTATAAACGGACTTCGAAATATGCTTTTGTTCAGGTATAAAAGGGTACAACCTCCATTCGATATCCGATTGGCATCAAAGTGGAGTAGTCTACCTTCGTACTCGTTCAGATATAAAAGGGTACAATTAGTCTGCCCACAGGACATGCTCAAACAAATGGGAACACTGCATTCCTTTTTAAAGAGACCACAAGTTGCATTAGTCGCATGCTCTCTTGCGAGTGATTCCGGACACACCCCGGATTAGTCGCATTTTTTGCGAGTTATTTATGTGATTGTAACACCACATGAAGGTAGCATTTCGTTGTCCGTAAGTTAACGTTCAACGATTGTGCTTCCTTGGCATTCAGTAAGCAAAACTATTCGACACTTCGGTGTTACGGCAGGACATGTTCACTCGGACAACACCTACTCTACAAATAGCACAAGGCGAATGCATGGAAAATAATAGGAAAACTGCATTTCAAAGTACATATATACATAGATATGTATTTGCACACGGACGCACAAGGAAGTGCAGGAAGTAAGGCGTAAGGCAGGCAGCAATTTTTGAGATTTTCCTTCTTGGCTGAGGATTAAATTTTCTAATGCTGTCTTGCTTACAAAAAAGGAAAATTGTATCAAATTCTTTATAGAATTTATAATAATTGTCACCAGCTAAATACGGATATGTGTTGAAATTAAATACGCATACAAAATGCAGCTATGCAAGAAGAAATTGTGAGTCAGTTCCATTGAAAGATTGTTGGGTCGGCAAATGCGATATGTCAGCATAAGTAGGCAGGCACTTCCTTACAACTTTTATTTTTATTATTATTTTTTTTTTTGTTTCTTCTTGCGCAGCCCATGCAGAGTGTTTGGTCATCAGCTGCAGCGCTCTGGCTGCTCCGCTGCTCTGCGCTTGTTATATAATAACTAACAGTTAAACGATTTGAGTTACATAGGTGTCAAAATTCGACATAAGCCAATGACATAAGATTAGTACAGCGCAACAAAAAAAAATGGAAAAAGAAAAAAGATTTATGCAATTCTTTTAGCGAAATAATCTGCAATTCGGTGAATGCAATGCGCATGCGCCTCGACAAAAGTTTGCAGCTCATATTCCAGCTCTACACGCTCAATTGAGTGTCATATAAAAGATTTCTTTTTTTTTTGCTGGTTTCGAAGGGCAATGAGCTGAGAAAGGTCGGCTAGAAATACATACCTATTGCTTTTTATTACTTTTATTTCTTTTGGAAGAACTACTATGTTGTAAAAATTAGTCTCACAGCACGTTTCATATTGGAAGCGGTGGAAAATGTATTGCGTTTTGCATAATATCCGCTGGAATTAAGCAGAGAAGATGTATGCATGTATGTACCAATATCCAGAACAAGTGGAGTACCCGAATTTGGCTTCCCAAAGCGAGCAGAGGTGAGCTCATTATGGCTCCTTTTATATACATACATACATACATACATACATACATATGTATATAAATAAGCTGAAATTCATATGAAATAAGTAAGAGCGCGGCTGTCTTCGGCCGTACCGAAGAGTTTACAACTTTCATGATTGAGGAATTTATATTTTCAATTATGTGAGTTCTTTATAGAAAGATTTATTAGAAAAAAAAGTGTCGTGATCTTGGCTATTTAAATCGAGAGTGTCTTTATCTGGACAGTGGTTGCATGGCAGTTATATTATAGTGGTCTGATCTTGACAATTTTCGGTAACATTATTTAGGTCAATATGGGTACAAATATTGCAAAGTTGCATGCCCTTAGCTATTTAAATCGAGAAGTTATGCCCCAAAGTGTCCATATCTGAAGAAACGGTTGCATAGAAGTTATATGTTACAGTGGTGCAATTCGGCCCATGACCAGATTCTCCTAAAAATGCACTCACACGACCGCCAATGTAAAACTTTCATAAACGCCTATGCCAAAATTGAGATTTGCCAAACTGTAACTTCTATCACGCAGCTCTATCGATCTATATCACAAATTTGGTCTTTGGCTAGCCTGGAAAGCTCTATACCAGGGGTGCTCACCTCATAGGCACTCAAAGCACAATTGTTTTTGTTTTGTTCCGAATCATAGGCACAGATACATATTTTCACCTCAAATATGAAAATAAAATTTTCTTTGCACTCCGATAAGCACTCAGATATAAAAAAATGTTATATGTATGTGCCTATGATTCATATTGAATGTGCAGAGCAAAGGCACTTTGTATAGGAGCTCGAGCACTGCCGTAAGAACCCAATAAACACAGACGCGAGGATGATATCGCGGCGAATTCGAGGCGAGTTCGCGAAAGCAGATTTTCGCGAATGTAATTTCTCGGACTCGCCTCGAGTTCGCGGCAAGTTCGAGAAAATCAATTTTCGATATGGCATTTATTTATATTTTTTTTAAGTTGTTTTGCACTAAAAAATCATTATATTTCTTATAAAAATATTTTAAATGCTTTGTATTATTTTATACGGATTTAACCCAATGCCAGTAAAAAAAATTCTGAACTTTAATTTTTCGAAAAGCTATTTATTAGAGCTCTAGATACCCGGGTATCGAACAAATCGAATTGATCGTTTTTGTTTGAAGCCCGTTTGTTGTTCAAATGCCCGTACAAACATTCGAGCATTCGAGCTTACAAACAAAAAAAAATGTGTATCGAAAAAACAAAAATAAAAACAACTACATATGAAGAAGAAAAAAAATAATAAACAAAAGAAAAAAACAAACTTCAAAAAGCCCGAATTGTCCAAATGCCCGTACAAACATACGGGTAATAAACAAACAAACGACTGTTCGAGCATTTGAACAACATTTGTTCGGGCTACTCGAAAATGTTCAAAAAAAATCTGGAGCTCTACTATTTATAAAAAAATCTTGAATCGCTAATGAACAAATTTTCGAATCGCCAACGATCAGAGAAATTAAAAATTCTCGAATCGCTAATGATAAAAAATTCGAATCGCCAGCGATCCGAGAATGAACAAATTCTCGAATCGCTAGTGATAGGTGACATTCCTACGAATTTGGATTCGCCGATCTATCGCCGGGAACTATTGCCGCGATAATTTAATCAGAGAAAGCGTATCCGACGCGAATTCGAGGCGAATCCGTTGTGTTTATTGGGAAATCGAAATTTACAATAACAAATGTGTACCTAATGAAAAAAAAAAATTAAAGCACTGTAAAAAATTAGTATTCAAAAAATTTTCATATAAAAAATAAAAAAATTTGTATGTATGTGATACTACCATTTGAAAATAAATTCTAAAATAATATTTTATTGGAATTCATAAAAAAAATTAAATGAGCAAAAAAATGTTTCAGTGCATATACAAAATTTGTAGATGTATTGAGTTTTGTACTTTCAATACGAGAGCGTTGAGTAGCCCTGCTCTATACTATATCTATCTAATGTGCTTTTCAGCTCTGAAGTCGTAGAGTTGGGCGTTAGGCATTCAATTTGAATTTTTGGCACAAATGTCGGTTAGGCGGTTATGAAGTTTCAACGGCAATATGCCAGCAAGGGAGTATGTGTTTATTTTGCATGTCTCTGTTCTAGTCTCAGGTCCTCGCCAAGCAAACAAAAAAAAAAAAACACCGGACTTATGTCAACTCGTCACAGAACATTTCCTCTCCAAGTGCTTGTTACACAAATTTTTATGTATTTTTTGTCTTTGCCCCCAAACGGGACACAACAACAACAACAAGTTGTAATATAAATATGTTTAAGTGCATCCCAAAGAAATTCAATACTAATGTTAATGTTTTTTTACGACTTTAAAAATATGTTCATATTGTAGGTACATAGAACTATGTATGTAGACATACATACATACATACGAATATGCATGTAAATAAATAGAAAGAGATAAATATGTATTTTAACAAATAGCAAAAGATGAATTTAGTACAATTTTTAGTGCGGAAGCATTTGAATCTCTCTCTCGGCACTTGCAATAAATTTTGATCAGGTTCCTGCGCCTAAGCAGATATGTATGAAGATATGATTATTCTATGTATGTAAATCCATCTACACATGTTTGCACATAAATTTTTCCCATATGTTTGTTTAGTAGATGACATTGTTTGTTTGGCGTCACATAAATCTTTCTTGGCTCCCTTGACTCTGCGCTGCACTCGGTGCTGCCCAGCTTGCGCTTAGGACAAAAGTCATTACGCCCATTTTGCCACTAATATCATTTTATTGATTATTTTTCTTTTGGCGTGATTTATGCTTGTTTATGGCAGTTTGACATTAGTGAGTGCATAATAAGTATTCATATATCTATGTACAATTTTTCAAAAGAAATACCCACACATGCGCTATTTCTTATGTTAGGAGCCAGACACTTGAAAGTCTCTATATAAAGATTAGTATTTTCTTTCAAATTTCAATCGAGTGAATTTTGACACCTTCTTCGGTAGTTGCGCAAGTGTCACTTTAACCAAAATTCCAGCGTCATTTGCAATGCAATCGAAACTCTTTATTTCGTAGCGCAAACTGCGAGTGCATAAAGTAAGCAAGTATGGACTGTTGAAAGAAATTTTTTGAAGTGTGCCATAAAATGTGAGTGCATTTTCACATGAATTTCTGGAGTTTTGCTGTTTGACAAAGTAATCTTTTTGGTGCATTATTCCACGAAGAGTGTAATTAAACTGCATGAATGAATACTATATCTAAATTCCTAATAACCAATTAGAGTTGAATGAGTTGAATTCTTCTCAAATTTCAACATTTCATAAATCATTACTTAAGTATTATATAGATCTACCTGAATTTAGAATGCATGAAATGTTGAGCGAAATGTTCATATGTGCGTACTTCAACTCTTTTACTAGAATTTTGTTTTTAAATTACGCCTTACTTGGTAAATTAGCCTCATACACTAATTTACCTGCGAAATAATGCTAAGCCCCTTAAATATCCTCTACTTTTATTCTTCTGTCAACACTTTGCGCTAACAAAGTCTCATACATATGTTTGTTAATTACTTTGTGTACACTTGTTTGGGAAATTCCATTTCTCCGCACTGTTTGCCATTTAAATCACGTAAATTCCCAGCGCTGGTTTAGAAGACAAATTTCTGTTCTGAAAATGTTTGCTCAATTATTCAGACTTTTATTTTTCGTTGTACTTTACATACAATTCAAACAAATTAAAACAAAGGCGACCGAGATTAACTTTAAGTAAAGGAAACTAATGGCGTTTTCTTTTCTACGAAAAAATGTTGCCCTCCTATATCCCAATTATCTAATTACGTATCCTGACTTTCTATAAAATTGCTGAATTTGTAGATAAAGGTACCCTCTTACTTAGTTAGAGGTCAATATTTGGTGAAAGGACCAGACAAACTTACAAAATGGCGAAGAAAATCAAACAGGGCAACATTATTTCGAGAAAAGAAAACGCCATAAGTATGTAACTAAGTCTGTTTTTAGTTTGTGTTTGGCACAGTTAATCGTTGCCTTCTTTGCTTAGTTTAGTGCATTTAGCTATTTCATTTGCCAAGATAGCCGTTTTAGGTATCTACCTAAATAATTTAGGCAGCAGTAGGTATCTACCAGAGGCGGTCGCTTCATACAAGCCGAGAAGCCCGGCTTGCGTACACATTTTCGTTCATTTCATACGAAATTCTTTAAAATCTGGTCATTTTACGTTTTAAATGTGTTTACTATTTAAGTTCTCAATAATATAGCCCCCACTGTAACATGCCCCTAAAAGCCTGCTAAGAAAATAGCGCAAATACACCACCAATCCACCTCACAATGTGTATTTTGTTTGTACAGCCAATCACAGCACAGTGAGCATGCTTCAACGTTTCCACACATTAGCTTTTACGTGGATTTCAAAACAGAATAACATAGCTTGTTTTCTCGCTTTCGCTAAGGAGAAACCAATTGCTTATTTTCACACTTAAATTGAAAAAAAAACTAGCAAAGCACTTTTTTTATTTTTCACATCAAATTTGTATGCGAATATGAAGCTGGCTTCGGCATAGTGATGGGCGAGTCCGAGATGTTTAGACAATCGAGAGAATCGCCATCGTTGCAAAATCACAATCGAGTCAAAAGTTGACTCGCTCCTTGACTACACAATCGAGATGTTTTTGCGATTGTTCCGAGTCAGCGAGTCGGAGGTTGTTTCGATGACACACACTGGGTGATAGCGGCCAAAAATAAAATCGAAATTAAAGTATTAGCAAATCAAATTTTTTTGAAAGTGATTGACAGATATAACAATTTGTAAAAAAAAAGCTTATATAACATTTTTTGAGTCTCGTTTTGTTTAGCCGTACAGGGTGTTAAAATCTGAGCAAAAAATAGGTCCTTTTATTTCTCAACAATTACACCTTATACAAAATGCTGTAACTCATTCAATTATTAACATATGTAATCGAGTGATACATCATTACATAGATATTGATTTGGCCTTTTAGAAACAATAAGCCTTTTGTAACCAGCGGTAACTCTTAGATTTATATGAACTTTCAAATATTGACAAAAAAAAGTCGTAAAAAAAAATTTCAACTTTAAACAAAAAAATAAAAAAAATAAAAAATGTGACCTCCCCAATTTTTTCATATGTTTTGAAATGATATATTTTTAATCAAACTGCATTTTAATTCTTGAAATCCACCTGCGCTTTTCGCTTAAATAATCTTTTTCCCATTTGACTAAAAGTGCCTTTTTCAAAACGCAATAATTAGGCTACTTTTGACATTATGAAAAATCTTATTCTTAGGCGACTAATCGAATAGCTTGTTCACCGTGTTGTAGGCAATGGTTCACACTTTCAAATTATGAAAGAATTTTTTTTATCAGCGTTATCATTATTTTTTTGCAGCCTTTTTCTTTTCGAACAGAAAAAAAAATTGTGTAAAAATTGGAAAATTTCAACATGAAATAAAAAAAAAATACAAAATATGACCTCTCCAAATTTTTAATATTTGGTGCTAGTGAACGTGCTTTATAAACAGGTGAAGAAATCTTAAAAATTCGTTTGCGCTTTTTTGTTTTATGAACTTTTTTATGGAGTGAGTTTTTCTAAGTTTTCATACATTTTTCCCATACAAAATCCCCAAAAGTATGCTTCAAAAAGTATTAATAATTTTGTATGGGGAAAATTTGCCAAGTTAATGAAACTTAAACAACAATTTCTCCAATTCTAATAAAGATATCTGAAAAATTTAAACGCCATATTCAGGGGGATGGTTTATGCTTTTTAACGGTGTATTTGATTTTGAATAAAAAAATACTACATACAAGATATTAAGCAGGGAATATAGTCAAAAACGTGTTTTTTTGCCTAATTGGACATGAATATCTCAAAAACTAGAACCAATTTGAAAATTCTGACTTCAGATTCAGATTCAGCACACTGAAATCCTTTAGCAAAGTATAGTTTCATTTGTGGTATAAAATTTTTTTTAAATATGATTTTTTTGAAGGAAAATTTTATGATGAATGCTTATAAAATGCTCAAAAGTGCATATATTTTTAATTTGAAAACCATGGAATACTTTGCGCTTTTTCCAAAATGATTACTGTATATTATGTATATTTAAAAAATGTGTGCTCTTATTAAAATTGAGCATTTTAGCTATAATAATTAACAAAATATTGAAATTTCAAAAATACCGTTATATGGGAGGGGGGTGTATTTGTGGGCCGATTTTGTTCAAATTTTCACAGTTTACTATCTTCAATCAAGAAAGCTTAAGTTCCGAGTTTAAAGTTTCTAGCTCAATTATTACTATTTTTGGCCGCGTTTGTATGGAGGTGCCCCCACTGTGTGACATCTCGACTACACAAGCGAGATGTTTTTGCGATTGTTCCGAGTCGGCGGGAGGTTGTTTCGATGACATCTCGACTACACAAGCGAAATGTTTTTGCGACTGTTCCGAGTCGGCGGGCCGGCTGTTGTTTTGATGATTTGTTTTAGTTGATAAAATAAACTGAATGAGTGTTGTTGATGAAGAAAGTAGGATTGTTAATGGAAGTAAGGCAAATACATATGTAAATAAATGAACCAAATTGAAAAATATGCTATATATAGACGCTGCATTTTTGCAATCACAATTAAAGAGTGTCGTGCTTAATAAATGCAATTAATTATTTAAACATTAATACATTAATAAATTTTCTGAAGTGAGACGCTTACGAAACAAATTAATTTTACGAGCAGTAACAACGGCAATAGATTTGTACCACTGTATACTTTTTTAAGCAATTTTGATATTCAAGCGGCAACAACAAATGTTATCTATTTTTTGCAGCGAGTCCGAAATGTAGGGTTGCTTTGAAAACGAGAGTAATCATTGGCGAGTCCGAAATGTGTGAGCGATTGTTTCGACTGACGGCCATTTACGACTTGACTCGAATACGAATGAAAACCATCGAGAGCATTCGAGATGTTTCAACAATCGAGAGAATCGAATAAAACATCTCGGACTCACCCATCACTACTTCGGCATTCAAAAGTTCAGTATTCACAGCCATATGCATACATATTTGATTTGATTTTTGTTTGCATGTACTAGGTACATACTTATGCACATAATTTCTTACATCTGCATGTGCATGCAAACGTGGAAATCAAATTGGAAATCAAAAGCACCCATTTTTTAGGCAATAAGCAAATACACTTGCTACTGCTGAAATTTCCGTCGGTATAAGGAAACTAAAAATACCTCTGCGCATTCGTGTAAGATTTCCCTAGTGCACGTTATTATATTTAAGAATTATGTAAATACGAAATTTTTTATTTTAAAAATGTTCAGAGTAAAATTGTAAAATCCAGAAAAAACAATTTTAATTTAAAAATGTTTATTTTTTTTTTAAGCACTATGAGATTTTGAAGGAATAACTTTCGTTTTTATTCTATTAATTTTAATTTTTAATTTAAACATGTTTCTTTTTAAATCCTATATACATTTTAATTTCGTCGCCCGGATAAATTAATGTCGTATGTTGCATTTGAAGACTTTTGGGAAAACAGGTTTGAAGTTTGGAATTGTATTTCTCCAAAACTTCTGATTAGTTTTTCTCCAAAGTCTGGCAGAACACTACTAGGCCACAAAGTTCTTAAATTATTTTAATTTTGTTATATATTGTTTATTATTTTTGAATTTATAAAGGATTTTCTTCAGTAAAATTTTGTCGTATGTTACCTTTAGCAAAATTTTTGCAGGAAATTTGTATGACGTACGACAAAATGTGTTCCCAATTTGAACTAAATTAAAGATTTTTAAAATTAGTTAAATATTGTATTTGATTTCTCATAAAAGTAAATAAATTAAATAATTGACAGCAATTAAAAGCACATTGGAAATTAGACGAAATCGCTTGCGACCTTGCACAAACGAAAAAATTCTGCTCAATATCTCTTAAACTAAAGGAGATAGCAAAAAACGGATAACGTCATTCGAAAGATCTTGATTAGTTTAGTATAACTGTATTATTAACTCAATTCGGCCCAAAATTCACATACGACACTAATTTATCCGGGCGACGATTTAAAAAATTTTATTTTTAATTTAAAAATTTTCATTTATAAAATAAAAATGACTTGGTTTAAAACGTGCATTATAAAAACAAAAATTTTATTTTTGATTCCTTTTCTCTGAGTATACAAACAAAAAAATGTGTATCAGGAAAACAAAAATAAAAAATATATATGAAAAAAACAAAAAAAAAATAAACGAGAAAAAACGATCTTCAAATACCGGAATTGTTCAAATGCCCGTACAAACATACGTGTAATAAACAAACAAACGAGCATTGAAAAGCATTTATTCGGGCCACTCGAAAATGTTAAAAAGAAATCGAGAACTCTAAATCAAAGTCATTGACGGAACGCAATCAGACTTTTAAATAATACAGCAAAGGAAATTACATAAATGGCTAATGGTTATGCTTCACATATAGGCTTGCCCAGGCAATTTATGCTAGGTCCGCCACTGGTATCTACATACGTTAAGGTTACAAACTATAATTTCGGTTCCTTGGCTTGTAAAATAATTGACTAAAATGAGAAAAGAAGACTGATCAAAACAAGAACTGCTTTCTGAACTGCTTCTTTTTTTAATATTTTCGTTAAAATATTCTTTATTTTAGCGCTTGAATAGGAGAATATGTCATATGAAACTATTGTGCTCCAAAAAAAAAGTTTTTACATAAAAAGAAGAATGACCCACAGAAGAACTTAACACAAAAAGTAGCTTGTAAACAATGCGTATTTTTAGTTTTATGAATTGACAAAAATTCTTTTGTACTATATACCTATCTAGGCTCCCTCCGCCAAACTAGCGATTTCAAACAAACAATTTCTTAGATGAATGACGTCAACAAAGGAAAGTATGTATGTATGCGAAGGTGAATTGACTGCGAACAAGTCATAAAAATCTGAATATAAAGAAATGCCACAATACATAATATATTCAAAGCACAAGACGGATAACGTGTATAGAAAATTACATACACACATACATACATGTATGTTACACACATGTTTAAAAACGAAAAATACTACGCATCACAAGTAAATCAAAGGACTTTAGCTACAAGGAGCAGCAAACAATGTGGGGGAGCAATAAGAACAATAGCACTACGAGATATGCGCAACGATATACTACTTACGGTATACAAATGTACGTGTAGGTACTGTGTATGTGAATACAAATATGCATGAGAGGAGCGAAAAATTCACTTTTATCCTTAGCATAAGATGCAGGATAGCACACGTGTATATGAGTTGACAAACCGGCGCAGTTTTGGAGCTACCAAATGTCAGCGAGTAGAGTTTTCATTTTCATTTTCGTTCTTATTTTTTTTTTTTTATCTATCCATTCAATTTATCAAAGAAAAAGACTGGAAGAAGTAAAAAAAAATTAATATAACAGCATAAAGGTCATGAACAGCCAATGAGATGAAACAAAAGGACTAAACCAAAAGTAGTATTTGATAGTGAAATCAATTTGGAGCAAAAATTTGATTGCCAAGGATAATTTATAGAGCCGTAAGCAAAAGCAGCAGGGATATATGTATGAATTTTCAAAATATTGTACATTTGATCCTTTATTTCATATAACTTTATAACCTTGTCAGTTTTGCCGCATTTATATTTATGACAGCATTCCACATTAGACATTTTTTTTAAATCAAAAGAAACAAGAAATGCAACCACAACTTCGAAGAACTCCATTCATTGAAGAGTTTAATTTACTTGTGACTTGACTTTGATTCGTGGCAAACAAAAAGCCTAAAAATCATTTATTTTTTGATTTTAGATTTCTTTTTTTTCTTTTTTTATTAATTTCAACACGTGATATTCTGCCGCCAACATCATTAATGCGATCTGCTATGCGATCTGCTATGCGATCATTTGCGGTTATGTAAACCGGTTGCGGTTTCAACTTGACAGAACACCGTTAAAGTGGAAAAAATAGACAATAGAGTGAATGAAGAAAGGCATTTTTAGTGAATATTCTTTTATATACTCGTATGTATACATACATACATATGTACACATTCATGCTCCTGTCAAGATAGCGACTATATTGGAAAAAACTAATTGAGAATCTGCTCATAAGAAAATTGATTACTCCCCTTTTCACTAATGCCTTGTAACATTCAACTTGACATAACTTATTTTGCCGCCAAACTCGGTGATTTAGCCTCTGGCGCATGCGCAGATCGTTAATCGATCATCGTTGCTATGTCGCAGTGACTCAGCAACGTGCATGGCGAATTAATTAAATTACGAATAATTACCAGTTTAACTCCAGCGCTTATTTGTTGCAATTTTAAATGCAAATCCGGTGCCGGCGGTTGTGAGTGTCATGTCGCATTTTACACATTCTCAAAGACTCGTTGTGGAATAATATTACAAAACTATTGAAAAAAGAAATGAGGTGAAGAAAAATAACCAAAGAAGGGTTCAGGATTTCTATGCCGACAATTAGTCTCGATTACTCTTTTTATCTAAAGTAAGAGAGCCATCGATTTGGCCGGAGTTTCTTCTATGCCTTGAATTGCACACACCTTCTGACCAAAATTTTTAAATCTTTTGATTTATACCTACACAGAGAAAAAAGTACTATTTTCACATGTGAAAAGAATTAACCAGATTTTTAGTAAATATTAAAATGCTGATTTTTTTCATATTAAAATCAAAATATTGAAAAAATGGACTATGAAATATTTAACGGAACTCGAACTTATTCCGTATGAACCAATTTTGGGTTATTTTTTTTGTTTCTAAAACGAAATATTGCATAAAATCAGAAATTTTGTTTTAACCAAAACTCTGGTTGATTTTATTTTTAATATAAACAAGTAAGGAAGCCTAAGTTCGAGTGGAATCGAACATTAGATACTCAGCTGTATACTTTCATTGTTTGGTTGCGTTTGATGCAAACACGGTGTACTTTATATAAAGCGAGTGCTGCATAAGTGAGCGTAG
Source organism: Urophora cardui (assembly GCA_960531455.1). Classification (NCBI taxonomy): domain Eukaryota; kingdom Metazoa; phylum Arthropoda; class Insecta; order Diptera; family Tephritidae; genus Urophora; species Urophora cardui. The sequence continues at coordinate 158,475,788 of OY482671.1, forward strand.
CCACGCCCATTTTCAAAATTTTTATCAGTCATCCAACTAAGCATACAAATATTACTGTTAGTGCAACATTTCATTCCTTTATGACTTCTAGTTACAAAGATGTCACGTTACAAATTCCCAAAGGGTGTTCCAGAAATATCTTTGTTAAAAAGTAGGCGTGGTCATAAACCGATTTGGATAAATTTTGCGTGTCTATTAACACAAGCTATAAAAGTGTATAAACCAAGTTTCGTCATAATATCTCAATTATTTGTCGAGTTATGGGCTCCGAAATCTCGTAGATTCCTTTGTCTAAAACGGGGCGGTGCCACGCCCATTTTCCAAAATTTTTATATTTTTTGTTTCCGGTCTATTGTGGAACTCATGCCACAAAATTTCAATGAATTATCTTTATATTTGACAAAGATATCGCTTAAAATGTTTTTATTAGGTCACCTTATAATACCCATATATAAAAGTGGGCGTGGTCGTCAACCGATTTTAACAATTTTCCATCCAAATGTTTGCCTAAGTAAGTAAATCACGCATACCAAATTTCATCGATATATCTTCAATGGTTTCTGAGTTATGACATATAAAACTTTCCAGGTTTGACCCTTAATAAGTGGGCGTGGCACCGCCCATTTTCCAAAATTTCATCAAATTTCTTCATAGGGGCCTGAGCTCAACACGTGGGTAAAATTTCATCGCTCCAGCTGTATTAGTGACTGAGATACCAAATTCCCGATTTTTTCTATAAATGAAAAGTGGGCGTGGTCATGGTCCGATTTCGCCCATTTTCAATACCAACCGTCCCAGTGTCGATGCCAACTTGCATTCCAAATTTCATCAGAATATCTCAATTTTTGCGCGAGTTAGAGTGTTTACAGGCGGACGGACGGACGGACAGACGGACATGGCTCAATCGATTTCTCTTTTCACCCTGATCATTTTGATATATATAAGTCTATATCTATCTCGATTATTTCATTCTGTTACAATCTACCGTTATGTGATTAAAACTATAATACTCTGTGTACTAGTACAGCTGAGTATAAAAATAGTACTATTAACCAATTTTTGGTTGATTCTTTTCTCAGTGTAATATGCTGCCTTATAGCTCCTTATCGGGACTTCATTAACTATATTTTTTTCCAAAGTCCGAGAGCCATTTTAAAGCAACTTTTTTCCCAAAACAACCCAATACTATTTTCAGACTTCCTTCCCACAATGCTAAGAACATTTCCACTTAGATAATAAACCCCAATTAAGTCACGCTCCGATAAGCATGAAATCCATATTGTGCAACAAAACCGCAACCGCAAATAATCAAAATCAATACAAGAAAAGATAAGAAATAAAGAAGAAAACAAAAAAAAAATTATACGTGGACAAAGAACCCGCCCTCTGAAGATAACCAGCTTAAAAGTAGAGAAGCTACTAAGAATATATATCATGATCGATGAACGTTATCTAAGTAGGTATAGGGAACAGATTAGCAAATGACTTTGCTTGCTTAATGCGCGTGGGTATTACCGCAGAGGACAGCTATGATCCATTGAAGTGTGACATACCTACATACATATATGACCACAAACAACGGTTGCAAAATAAGAAAAGAAAGACAAAGAAAATCCGAGAGAAAGAACGTAGTTTGGGGGCGGTCTTGGCGGCGCACTCAATGCGCAACACTGAGTTGTGGTCGCAAAGTGCAAAGAATGAAAAGAAATGTCAACGGGATAATTTGTTGGGCGACTTGATTATACCCAGTAGCATCATCAGTATAGATATCATTGCAACTTTGTTCTTATTCTGGGTTGTTTGTTTTTACACAAGTCCTTGCATCATAAAATCATATGTACGTCCTTCGTCCATGCCCGTTGAATTGTAGAAAAAGCGGCAGTTCTCTTTTTTGTAATGATAAAAACTGTCTATGGGGTATATATAAAGTGGTTCCATCTTTTTTCGCGCGTAATATCATGCACAAACGGACAATGCAATGATATGGAATAAAAGCAACGGCAAGAACAGAAAACATATATAAGAAGAAGAAGAAGAAGAGCAAATTCAAAATCTAAATCCAACTCGGCATTTTCTTATACCATGTCTCCACATAACGTGTTTCGCTCTTTTTTTCTGCATTTTCTCTCTCAATCTTGTTTCGACATGGAAACCAGTGCCGAAACTCGCCAATTTCCATACAAATTTGTGAGAGCGAGTGAAGATTGAAACACTGTTTCATTCTGAATCATCTTGCCAAACTCGATGTTATCGATGTCTTCTCTAATTTTGTATCGAAAATCTATCGAAATCTCACACAGACCAAAACAAAGACGCAAAAATAAGCAAACATACAAACATTTAAGAAGAACAAGAAAAAGAAATGTCAAACTCAATCACGATTAGCCACGTGGAGACGGGTTATTGAGCGAGATGTTTTGCTACATGTTTCTCTGGTGAATCAAGTTATGTGGAGACGGGCTTTAAGACATTCTATATTAGATTGCTTTGTCTCGAATTGAATAATGTCGATAATCGATTTATCATCAAAAAATTCTCTGTTCTACTGCTTTTTCGGTCAAACATTGATTCTTTGGCTTAGTTTATTGTTAGTTTTGCTTTTTGCAATTATTTATTTTGCCGCAAAGGACTACTCATACTCTCGTATATGTATGTATGTAAAAAGACAAAGCATGACAAGGCAAGCGGCATCTTTGCCCAAGTCATTGATGTGCATTAAGACGTGAAATTGTCACCATTGTTATTATTGTAGAGCGCTGCCTTAGTACAACAACAAAAAAACATAAAAAAATTTTAAAAATCTTTTCAATCCGTCGCTGATCGAAATCAAAAAAATGTATTACACTACACACACAAATATGTAGATACACGAATATTTTTAACAAAATAAAAAAGAGCTTTGTTTCTAATGCAGCACAGCCTTCGTTGGCATGAAATGAGCAAAAATTCCCGACGCACAGTGAGTACACCGACCAACCCGAGTTAGAGCAGCAAGCCAGCGGCGAGTGCTGAGCGTCCTGCGGCGGCTACTGTGCGCAATCCATGCAAAAATGCCCGTAAATATTTCATAGCACAATGCACCCTCAGCATTTGTACAATAAGGGGGAACAAAAGCGAATGGCAACATTTATTGATGAGTGTTGACAGCATCAAAAGGCTTTCAGACAAAAATCACTTTGAAAATAGTCAAACTACTTTTGCGCAAGTGCGCACTGGCCGATGGTCGAGCGTTGGCAAGGCGCGCATGCGTCCACGACAACAACAAAAGCAGAGCACAGAGTAAACTCGACACACGCAACTATTATACACTTCTATCCACATGTACATTAGACCGTCTCGCTTTATATGAAACAAGAAAGAAAGTCCACCGCACGCTCCCCCATGTGATGTCTTTTGGAAAAAGGTTCCGAAAAAGATTTTTAATTTTTTTTGACGCTGCTAGATGTCGCTAAAATACTTTTTTTCATATCTTCAGTATTTATGTTCCGATCTCTAAGCTTGATAAACCAACATATTTAGCTTGAGAGGACGATTTCTACAAATATAAAAAATAATTACTCTTTTGCAAAAGAAGTATTTCGATCGATGCAGTGGAACCGGAAATAAAACACATCCAACATTTCGAAGAATACTCGTAAGTATTTGTTTTTCATTTCCTGTGCTCATTTAGGTTAATTTTTAAAAAGATTCTTTTTGAGGAGACCCCTAGTAAAATTTTATAACCAATAATTTTCCAGAAAATTTTAACCATCTAGCATCCCCATGAAAGGGTTATTGTGATCTCTTTTTCAGGAAAAATAATAATTTTTAGGTCGCACTATGAAGCACTATCCTATGAAAAATTCATTGTAAAATAAACCTAAAATAGCACCGGAAGCGAAAAAACATAGATATATAGATAGTTTTATTTCGGGTTCTGCTGAAGCGGTCGAAATAGTTATTTTACAAAAGATTAAAAGTTATTGAAGACGTTCAACACATAGGTAAAAAACGGTACATTAAGGTGGTATAAACTAAGTACTGGGTGATAGTGATCCCAATGGCGCACATAGTGTTAATACGACTATATAGTCAAAACCTCCCCCTCCGGCCAAAGAAGTTGGTTTAGAAAACTTAGCAGTCAGACTATAAATACCGACAATATGAAACAATACATTTTTGCGACAACTGGCGGCGTCCAAAAAAAATTTAAAAGTTTTTTGCGGAATTTATTTTTTTGCGATACGGTCTAATTTATTTATTTATTTATTAGCAATTTGATTAGTTACAAATTACAAAAGTAGTCTAGTACAAAAATATGCTTACAGACTACGTACAGATGAAGAATATGTCTGTATGTAATACAAAATACAAAAAAAAAATAAAATATAATATAATTATGGATGCGCAATTACAGCTTTAAAAATATCTTTAGATACTGAAAAGTCGATTTCTAAAGAATCTGAGCGAAGATTAAATTCAGTTAATGTACGAGAAATGGGAGCATTGGAAGCATAGAGGGTCCGAGTAAACCCCGAATAAAACATGTTGCTATTTCTAAGCGGCCTGTTAGGTACATGGAATCGAATACCCTCGAGGAGAGCTGGCGAATCGATTGATCCGTTGATAATGTCGAAGACAAAAGTCATTGAAAGCAAGGTTCTTCTGGATTCTAGAGACTGAAGGTTGATGAGCGCACATCTGGCTTCGTAGGAAGGAATCGGGTCGGAGAAATTCAATGAACGCAATGCAAACCGAACGAAGATTTTCTGCACACGTTCGAGCCTCTTGATATGACACTCATGATAGGGTCGCCAAATGAAGCAGGCATATTCCAACTTGGAGCGAACAAGTGAGGTGAACAGTATCTTAAGAGTATAAGGATCCGTAAAGTCTGAGCTAAAACGCCGGATAAAAGCAAGAAGAGAATAAGCCTTAGCAATTGTAGAATTTAAATGTGTCGAGAACGACAATTTTGAATCGAAAACTACCCCTAAATCTTTCAGTTCTGTTAGAGTCGAGAGGCGAGAACCGCAAATGGTATAAGAAGTGAATATGGGATAGCGCGATTTTGAAAATGTTACGTGAAAACATTTACTAACGTTTAGCGGTAGATTGTTCGAGTTACACCAGACAGCGACATTGTCCAAGTCGGATTGTAACTTAACTGAATCTGACAAGTTTGAAATAGTAGAGAAAACCTTTAAATCATCAGCATAAAGCAGAAAGTTTGAGTGTTGAAAACAGACCGAAATGTCATTTATAAAAATTATAAATAGTAGTGGTCCAAGAATGCTACCTTGAATTCGAATGCGCATTTTCTATCACAACCACACAGTTCCGCTGGTCAAGATACGATTTTAGCCAGGAAAGAAAAATTGAGTGGAAACCCACACCGGCCAGTTTTGAGATCAATATTGAATGGCTGATTTTGTCAAATGCTTTAGAAAAATCTGTATAAACTGCATCGACTTGAAGGCGACTGTTAAAAGCTGATAGACAGAATTCAGAGAAAATCGACAGGTTCGTCACAGTAGATCTGCCAGACACGAAACCGTGCTGATTCTCTATGATTAGACGCCTAACGGCAAAATACATTTTCTGTTTGACAATATACTCAAAGAGTTTGGAAATGGTAGACAACTTGGCAATGGGCCTATGGTTGGCAACATTGTTTTTGTTACCGTTTTTGAAAATAGGGGTGATGAAGGTCACCTTCCATGCATCTAAAAACTTGCCGCACTCGAGAGATTTGTTAAAAATTAGCAGGAGTGGGGTGGCCAAGGCCAGACAGTTTTTAAAAAGATAAGACGATAAGCCGTCAATATCAGTCTGGGTAGATAATTTTATATTTTGAATCCCATTAACAATATCGTCTAGCGACAGAGTTAGGGCGCCGAAGTTAATAGGATTATCAACTGATGAGGGGAAAAGCGTTGGGAGCTCAGACTGGGCCACGAAGTTGGAGCGAAAGAAGTCTGCGAATAAATTAGCCGCCGCATAAGGTGAAGAAGCTCGCTCCGTATTGTAAAAGACTGATGAGGGAATAGACGAGCAAAGTTTTTTAGCCTTAACATAGTTCCAGAAAGCCTTTGGGTTTACTTTGATGTCAGATTCGTAGTTGCTAACAAAAGTCCTGTGGAGCCTCTTGCCTAACACTTTGAATTTATTGGAGTAAGAAATGTATTTACGTTTATAAAGCAACAATTTAGTAGATTTGAACTTTTTAAAATATTTGTTCCTCAGATTCTTTAGTCGCTTTAGTTTCTTAGTATACCATGGAATTTTATAACAGCTCTTTTTCTTTCGCGGAATATTATTAATACAAATTTGATTTACAGTATTTTTAAAAATATTAAAACACTCGGAAAGATCATAACCCAGAAAAAGAGCTTCCCAATCAATCAAGGAGACCTCATTAAAAATTAGATCAAAATTGCCACGTCTGAAAGAAAAACTAGGAGACTCATTATCGACAGTGAAGCTGTCGAATATGTAAAACTCAATAGCAAGCGTAAGCGGTATGTGGTGTATACCAGAGCTGGATAGTGGATCCAGACATTCAGCCAACATGCAATTAATATTATCACTAATGAAGACAAGGTCTAACATTCTCGATAACTGATTGGAGAAGCTATTAATCTGGGAGAGATTAAGATTTAAGAAATTATCAATAAGATACACCTCGGATGTACTGGAAACATTCGTAGGAATTAGATTTGAACTATTGTTGACACATGACCATACAATATTAGGCAAATTAAAGTCGCCTAAAATACAGAAGTGATCATCAACATGATTGCGTACTATGCCAATAATGTTATCAACATGCGATTTATACATAGCAATATGAACTTGGGCTCCTGTGCGACACCCTTTATCTATCTCCTATAAGGACCTATATTTAATGTGGTAGTTTTTACCCAACTTTAATCGATTTAGGGGGTCGAGAAGAAAAAATTTTCATTTAATTTTAAGGAACACCCTAATATACATACATAAATACATATCTACATTTGCGTGCACAATTTTTCCATTCTTAACATTTTGCTCTTAACCCTCGAGTACTCGCGCCTCGTAGAGTAACACGGATTCTCGCGCATGAGCATTTTGCTCACTCGCTCTTGTAATGTAATTTTTTAATGCATTTACATTGTTAAACATTTCCTTTTTGTCGTAGAAATATTACTAACTAATTGTTTTTGAAAAAGCATATTTATTTAAGGAATTCACCTTTTAAAATTTTAGTAAATCAATCGAATAAAACATAAAATGGCCATTTCACATTTCCCAAGTAGTACATTAACAAAAATATTTATTGAAAAAAAAAAAATAACTAAATAAAATTATAAAATCAGTCTGCGTTATGATTCACATTAATGTTGCTTTCGAAGCAAAATGAGCACGTGTATATTACATGTTCCTCGCAGAGTAATTTTGCACATAAAGTTCACCCTCTGTTTTGAACGCCTATTTTTACTCCTGAGGAACAGCTCGCAAAGGCCAGGCCTTTTAGTATACTCACTTATGTTGTCCTCCTTCTCCAAACTATCGGCGGATTGTTCAGAGGTAGTGTTGTGATCACTTTTTTCTGTTTCGCCATCACTTTGTTCAAATAATTCATTTTCGTCAATGTCTAAGCCTTCGTCATATAACACTTCTTCCAACCAAGAAGCAAGTTGTGAAGAGGCCCTACTACAATGACGTCTGCGTTCCATTTCAATACTGTTTGCAAATACAAATGAAAGTATTGGAAAAATAATAAATATCAGCGTTAAACCCTAGGTTTCCAGCAAAAAAGATTAACATAAAATACTTACATCGTTTCTCGCGCAATGAGCAAAATGCCGCTCTCAAAAAACAATATCCCATCTGAAGCTGTGATGGTGCACTAATGGAAAGAAATATTCGTCAAAGTGTGAATCACAACCATTTGCGAAGGTACTCAACACATCAAGTGCCACAAACTCTTAGAACATAGAAATTTCGCGAAATAAAAAATTGCTTGAGCAAAATGCTCATAGCGCGAGTGCTCGAGGGTTAAAAATGTTTCGTAATTTTGTTCCTCTTTCTGTTGTTGCTTTGAAATTTCAATAAAGCGGTTTGCCAAGGCAACACCCACTTTTTCATTTTTCATTTTTAATTTTTCCATTTTTTTTTTTGGTTCAAATAATTCATTTTATGTGCGCATTTTTGTGCAACAATATTTTCTTTTTGTGCAATTCATTTATACAAAGAAGCATATCCTTTGTCGCCTGCTCGGCTTTATTCTTCTTATGCGGCGTGGGTGTGGCCTGCGTAGGCGTCGCTTTTGGGGCGTTAATTGCAGAATTTCTTCGCACCATTGTTAATTGGAAACATTGGGAAATGCGCAAAAAGTAGGTTGTAATAAACTCCTTTAAAGCAAAGTAAAGGAAGCAATCTTTTTTTCGTCTTCCTTAAAAGACATAAAGCGTGTTTCAAATACGGTGATCCGAAGCCTGAAATATCCCTATAGATACCTTAACAAAATGCCATTTTGGTGCGCTTAAAGTGTAGTAACATACAAACAGATATATTGTATAAATTGTAAATTATTTACACATGTCCTTCCAGTTAATTCAAATAATCGTTATAAAACTAAAATGTGTCTATTTTAATGTGGGCATGTCGCCAAAAACCCCACGATCACTCCATCCAATCGTCTACACCTTAGCCGCTCAGGCGTATCTCTTGCAGACAAATCTCGTTGCATGCCTCACACCTCAAGATAAGCGTTTACCTACTAAATATTGTAAGCAGAGTAGTAAAAAAATAAAACGCTGGGGCTTCGAATCGCCAGTGTCATGCATATAATTACGACGTGTATTTATTTAGGCACATACAAAATAAAATACCGAATGCGAATACCGCCGGCTGTGCAATTTCGTTGCGCTCCCATTACTCGCTCACTGTCATTTTGTTTGCAGTAATTAAGTATTTTTGCGACAGGTATCCCGTTGTGTTTCTGTTTCTAGGGGTTTTCTCCGTTATCTTCCATCTTACACGTGGAATAGCAGCGTCTTTGCATGGGTTCGTAGGTATTTATCTATCTACTTTGTTTTTATGTGCGATTCACTAATGCGACCATGTAATGACTAGAGATAAGCAAACGATTTGTTAGATGCTTAGATATACATATGTATGTTAGACTTGTTTTATTCTAAAGGCATGCCATTGATCGGGCTAAGATTAAGCAAATAATTAGTGTTCGAGTTCAGCTCTTTGCGTTCTTTGAATTTAGTTCATTTTAACATCTCAATATAGACATGTTTCGATAGAAGTTTAGTGATAGGGTGTTACACACATTTGCAAAGCGAAATCCTAACCTTGAATATTTTTCATTAGATGTGAAACATATAGATATTTTTGGAACAGAATGGAAAAAATATTACTAAACACCCTGCCTAATCAATCTTGGAAATAGTTCGTCTTACTTTATTGCTTTAAAACACATCAATAATACACAAAGTTTCGGTTGTAAAAACTGCTAGAAAAACCAAAGTTTTCTTGTACCTAATACAGAGATTTCCCAAAGTCATAGCTGGCCTAATTTCTGATAATTTTGAGCGTTATCAGAAATTCAGAACAGGACAGTATAGAGTAAACGTAATACATTATCGAAAATGCTTGCAATCTGCAAACTCCATCAATATTTTCTTTATCATCGCTGTATCGCTAGCTTAAAGAACTCGTCGATTGTTAATAAAATCGACTATAATTTTGAGTATTTATAAAGTCTGTTCAATAACGAAACTAATTTGTTAAGGTTTGCTTTCTTTGGTGGCCAAATTCTATTTGATAAATTTGCTTCATAAATTTATTTATTTTCATAATAAAAGGGCAGAAATGTAACTACTAATTAAATAATATTTATTTTTCCTGTACGAAAATTTGATACGCAAAGTGCCGACAAACTACTAGCGATAACGAAAAAATAATTCCACAGAAATTTTTAATAACCAAAAACCACTTACTTACAAGGCGTGAACAATTACTTGTGCAGCATTTAGATTAACCACAAAAAATAAGGATCAACGGCAACACCTCTTCTCATGGCTAATATTAAGGAACTAAATTTAGAGGAGCACTTCCGAGACGCAAATGATATGAAAAAAAAAAAAATAATAATAATAATAAATAAATAAATTTGAATAGATTCAAAGTAACCGCAATAAATTGAGAAACCATGAACACAACTAATAATAGATAAATTCATATAAATCGATCGTGTGGGCGTTGCACATACTTAAAATAATAATGGCATTGAAGGGCATGAGCAATGGAAATATAAATATTTGTGGCAAGAAGGGGATTTCAGTTTGGTGGTCAAAATGTATGTGCCTCTGTGTATAGAACTTCACGTTCGCAGCATTGGCAGACGCCATTTAATTGACCTAAAGTTGAAAGTGGAACAATGAATGTACATACATACATACATACATATATATAAATACATACATATGCATGGTTCTTTTTGACTACACTCAGCTTGCCGTCGCAATAAATTTTACAAAATAAACACTTTCAAATCTAATGGAAACAAGTGCAACGCCTGCATTTGAACCAATTACACTGCATGACTTCGCAATGATCAGATGTGGGACACTTGTTCATTAAGATTTGCCAATAAATAACAGTGTAGTGTAAAAAAAGGTAAGAAACTGTTTGTAGCTGAAGATAAGCGTACGTACACACAGTGAGTGTCATTGAAAATTGTACATGCACTTTTTCTGAATCTCTTTTTCACAACATACTTAATGTACCTCTGACGAAATGCACATATGTATGTATAAGCTGCAAACAATGTTAGAAAATACGTTGGTGCACATTTGAGTGCCACACACTGTATTTGTAAATTAGATCTGTAAGCGGCAAGATGTAAGCCATTTACTAAAGCAAAGGCAGCACTTCTGCACAACCTATTTTCACAGGCTACCGATTGTGGCGGTGTCCTTTAAAGTGCAAATGACAAGAGAAAGCATTGACTATTTTCAGGCGAACAGGTACGTACATACATACATACATACGAAGAAAATGAAGAGCAAAGCAAAAAACGAAGAGTAATAAAAATGGAAACACGACAAATTTTTTTCTACCTTACCAATATTATTACATTCTCATTAAACACTGAAAAAGAAATTATCAAATGTTTGAGAAAATATTGTTTCTAAAGTTGCTGATTATATATCATTTGAAAATAAACATATTTTCAAGTGTGCATCAAACATTGTTTATAAATTTTAGATAAACTTATAACACATTTGAAATTAAAAACTTGTTTCGTATTTTGTACTATTTCACGAATTTCAACATGTGAAGAAATTTTGTGTGTTTGCAAATTTCAGTCAGCGTTCGTTGTTCTACTCGAGCAGTCCCTTAACAGTTGAAATGATGATGGTTGAAAATGATTGTGTGTAATAATGTTTCTGTATTTCTTTCTCTTATTTTATTTGTTTGTGGCTTTTTGTGAAGTTACACAAAATTTAATAAAAACATATCGTCGCTATAGAAGAAAAAAGACGCAAACTGTTTTGTTGAGGAAGAAAGACGCAAACTTTTTTTCTTTCAAAGAAAGACGCATTAAAAATATTTTTCGAAAGAAAGACTCTTTATTTTTTTTTTTTTTGATAACGAAGAAAGACGCTTTATTTTTTTTTTACTATAAAGAAAGAAGCATTTAAATATTTTTTAGGAAAGAAAGACGTATTCGATTTTTTATTTTTCTTTGTCAATATTAATGCTAAGGCGTCTTTCTTCGCAGTTAATAATGCTAATGCGTCTTTCTTCGTCGAAATATTTTATAATGCGTCTCTGTTCGTCGAAATATTTTTTAATGCGTCTATTTTCGTCAACATGTTTTGTAAAGCGTCTTTCTTCCCCGACATATTTTTAATGCGCTTATTTCGTCTACAAATTACTCACATGCGTCTTTCTTCTTCCGGAGCGACGATATGTAGTTGTACATATATTAAAAGAGATATTAATATACTCATGTAATTGTACAAAAGTAACAAAATACCGGCGAAATTCACCCGCACGGGTAAATGAAAAACATCACATAAGCGCGCAAATATGTAATACATACATATGTACATCTATTTATTCCATTCCATTTCTGCGCTTGCACCACAAACTCTCTCACTCTCATTATCTCTCAATTATTCTGCACTCTACAGTACATATATGTAATACATACATACATCTATTGATTGCATTCCATTTCGTACCACCTTTGAAATGGGTTTGAGAAAATGGAATTTATCAAATTGAGAATCAGCCCAAAATCCCATACTAAAAATTAGCCTTTTTGTTTGAGAACGCTATCAGGGGAAATTTAAGGTGCATTTGATAACAAACGTTTGATATTTGACAATAGGGTTACTTCTCAAATGAACCTCAAATTGAAAATGAAGAAAAATGTTTATTGGGTTTCTACAATTTCCTATGTGGAAGTGTTCCATTTTTACATATCTTTCGCTTATGCTAATAAACGCATAGTAAAATTACCGCAGAAACACCAACTCATATTTCTACGCTAATTTAAATAACTCTTTCATAGAAAATATTCCACACAGTGCGCGCCATTCTTCAACGCCACATGTCTTATCAAAACCACGAATCAATCTTTGGCATGCGCCGTCAAGCGGGCGGCCGCGGCGCACTTGAGTGAGACACTCTTGTATATCAAAGCTAGCACTCGTTCATGAATACATAGAGTAGGTAATGATTTTGGGCACAAGCTACGCTGGTATGGAAAATTTTGTTTGTTGCACACGTGCTTATCATTTGATTAGATAAACAATTGTTTAAATTTGTGTACCTACATACATGATATAAATAGCATACATAAATACGCATTTATGAGTAAAAAAGTTTAATGAATGAATATTTTGTTATGTCAGGTTATAAGTTTAGCTATAAGAAGGTTAAGTTATAAATCGAGGAAACGTTATAAATTTGAATATGATATCTTTTATGAAATGTCCCTGTAAGAAATTTATTGTAGTAAGTTACTTTTTCTTTGATTAAAGTAAAAAAATCTAGGTTAGTTTCAGGAATGGTTCTGTGCAATCTAATACAGAATCACTTAAAACAAAATATGTCTTTTGCTGTTATTTTTATTTCATAATTTAACATAATTAAACCAAATTTGACAAGGGATGGTTCCATAATATCTACACCCTATTCCCACCCTGTCGGAAAAGCAAGAAACCAAAACGTAATTTATATTAGCCTCTGTTACCAATAAGAGCTCTCCTGAAAATCGGGGCGTTGAATGCAACCGTTTGAGGAAGCAATCTTCTAGGTACCCTGACATAATCCCAAGGGGCATAATCCCAAATTTTTTATTTGGGATTATGTCACTCCCCCTAGGGTGACATAATCCAAACTTTTTTACTTGGGCTTATGTCACCCTAGGCGTAGTGACATAATCCCAATTGGGATAATGTCATTTTCAAGCCCAAAAAAACATTTCAGATTTTATTACATTAAGCAAAAAAATTAAAGCTGACAATAAAGTTAATGTTGTTATACAATAATACATTGAGTATATGTATAAGATGAAATATTTATGTACTTAAATACACATGTTCTCAAAAAATTACTTTAAAACTAAAAAATTACATTAAAATTAAATATATTTACATATATACAGACTTTTTTCAATAAAACGATAGGTATATAAATATTTGTGTACATTGTATATATGTCTATAAAAAGATGAAAATTTGGAAGAAAAAATCGCGCGATTTTGATTCCAAATTTTCGCCTGTGGCGCTTTTTTTTATTTTAGATCGATAGGTATATACATATGTACATATGTCTATAAAAAATAAAAATTTGGAAGCAAAAATCGCGATTTTGCTTCGCACTAGTACCTACTCGAGTGATTTGGTATTCTGGCTCCCTTTTATTTGGGATTATGTCACCCCCACATAGGTGACATAATCCCAAATTTTAAAATTGGGGTTATGCCACTTGGGATTAAATCACGGCACCAATCTTCTACACTCTCAAAAAAATAATCAATTCTCTCGACAAAAGACATATTTTCCATATTTTTAACCTGCGTTCAAATACAAAATTTTCTTTGTGTTGAGTAAATTTTCTCAAAAATGTGAAAAAACATCGAAAAACATTCAAATAAATTCGTTGCAATGGTGATTTGTATAAGGATTCAACTTACCAAAATTAACGAAATCAAAACAATTTCGCCCACGCTGGTAAATATTTCCCACTGGGTACTTACATTTGGACACGCATACGTAAGTTTTGTAGATACCTATTTAATTTTTTTCCAATACAAGAGGCTTTTTTTTATAGAAAGAACATTTAACTACTATAGACTGAAATTATTCTCACTTTACCAAGCACCGGATATGAATTCTCGAATTAACAGCTCAAACTCAATGTGTAATTTTTATGGCAAAACTTATAATTTTGTGATTTCCTGTGCACCAGATAACGTACAAAGGCTGCCCGTGTAGTAAGTGACAAGTTGTATGTACAAAATTTGTACGAGTATATATATGTGTTAATTGTGATAAAATCTTAGATAATCTTAATATGAAAATCAAGCGAATCGCACGTAAATTGGTGGAAAATTTTTATGCTCACACTGGAGCGAATTGCACTCGATCGAAAATTTTCTGCTTGACAATAAGCGGGCACATAACCTGAGATGTAATTTTGTATGTAGCACGCACATAAATGTAGGTGTGTTGAAATCTAATGCTGTAGGAGGTGACAAGCAGTTTTTTGGGGAAGGAATTGCTCCAATTTTCTTTAAATTGTATCGAGAAACCATTTTAAATTGCTCAACGCAGTGTATGCATACATATATGTATATACCCTGCAAAAAAATGTGCGATCAATCCCGAAAGAGATTTGTCCGCGATTGATCTCTTTCGAGAACAATCGGTCCACAATTAGTCCCCGATTGTTCCCGTACGGGTATAAATGTAGATTAATCGCTTTCATCCCGAACGGGTACAAATCTAGATTCCTTAAATGTAGACATTTTACAAAAATATGCAATGTATTAAAAAATTGTAGAACAACCGGTAAAACGAATTGAACACCCTTTCTTTTAATAACAATGATGAATAATAATTTTAAAAAAATGTTGCCTAAAATATTCTATGAAAAAATCCTTTACATTACGCTCATATAATGCATACTCAAAAGTTTTGTGTCAAAACTTACAATTTTTTAAATTTATTTATTGAGATTTTTTTACAAAAGTAAAACATTATATAATCTTTATTTAAATATGCATGAACATTTACAATTTTTTAAGGAAAAATCTACATTTGTACCCGTTCGGAATGAAAGCGATTGATCTACATTGGTACCCGTTCGGGTATACAAGTTGAACAATTAGTCTCTTCATAGGACATGCTCGAACAAATGCGATCAATTCACTCCATATAAAGGGATGTAAAATTGTATTAGTCGCATGCTCCCTTGCGATTGATCCCGGACACGTCCCGGATTAATCGCATTTTTTGCAGGGTATCTCTAACCCGCCACTATTGACGATGTACGCGATATACATACATACATATATATATATGTACCTATGTATCACATTGAAATATACACGCTCTACGAAAATCTTCAAATCTTCAGTTGCTGCTGATATGGCCTGAAAGATATGTATGTATTTCGAACAAATTTCGAACCGAAAAACAGTTTGAGGAATCTAGTTGTATGTGGAAATTAACGAAATGTAAAACGCTAAGAAATTTATTCTCAAATCTTCATTTTTAAATTTCCTCTCTGATTAAAGTATTAAAATCCGCAAAATAATAAGGCGGAAGTCTTTTTAAAATAAAAAAAAAATCCACTTACATTTTCCAATATCTTCATTCTAAATCTTGCGTAAAATTCTATAATTGACTTTTCAAGCTGTGACTTGGCATTAAATTGAGTAATTTTGCCGCATTTCACCACAAATTACGCTGGATGCTTCATAGACGACGAAGACCACCAATGCAAAGTGTGAAATTTCTCAAATTGAAGCAAACACGAGCGCAAATGCAGATGCAGCTACCGGCATGGCATGCATTAAGTGTATGCATAGATGTATGTAGGTGGTTCGGCCCAATCGCCGCTAATCGGCTTATGACAGCAATTTTCACACCGACATGCCGCAAACGAGCCGCTGGCCGGTGTAGTTTGAAGAAATTTCACTGCAACGTTAAGCATAAAATTGCATTCGAAAATCAATTAAGTCATAAGCGATGGTGAACATTTTTGGACAGGCCACAATTCTATATAACGCTTTCTCTCTCTATTCGATTCGATTCGATTCGATACGTTTGACAGTGTTGGTGTGTGTGTTTTTTTTACGTTTCATCATTTGGTTATTGGTTTGCGGTTTCAATCGCCAACCGCCATAGAACGGTCACGTGCTCTTCGTGGCTGCCATTCCATCATCGATCCCTATCACTGATCAAACAACGATTTCTCCGCGGCACTCGCATAATCGTGGAGCGTGTCATAATTGGTAAACGGTTGGTCAATATTCTTATCGTACCTTTAACATGAATACATACATATTTGTATATATGTCGGGGATTATGCGCTATTTTAGTATTTCCGCGTAGTAATTAAGTGCGAGCTAGCTGCCCCGGAAATTGCTGTAATTATTTGTTATATATAGCTTATATATTACGTACATTAGACAGTGTCGCAAAAAAAGAAGTTCGCTGAACATTTTAACCCTCTAGCGACCTTAAAAATATTATATTTCCTGACTTTCTAAAACAGGGGGTCAAAATGGCCCTTTCGTGGGTGTGCCAGAGGGTTAAAATATTCTAGAAAATTATTTAGCTTAAAATCTTAGTAGAAGTCTCCTCAGAAAAGATCTTTGTAAAATGAACCTAAACTACTACAGTAAGCGAAAAACATATCGCTCCCTAAATCATCAAGTTCCACAACTCGAAATTCGAAATTTTTCAGCAGAGCCAAACAACTCTTTCCTTTCTATAGACAATGATATGGGATAAGGCCGTGTAGGTATAATAGTTATTTTTCAGTTATAAAAGACTCTGATGGAGATAGGAAAGAAACCCTATTTAGAAAACTTTTTAGTTGTACCACTTTATGATTTAGAGTGCGATATATTCCTCGAAATGTTGCACGTGTTTTATTTGGGGTTCAACTGAAGCGATAGAAATATTTCTTTTGCAAAAGATTAATAATTTTTTACGACGTTTAACATGCAGGCAATAAATATACATTAAGGCGTTATAAACTAAGTATGTAGGTAACGGGCGGCAGTGACCCCAATGGGCACAGAGAGTTAATACGATTATATACGAAAATTTCCTCTCAGTCCAAAGACATTGATGTACTAAACCTAGAGATCATAACAGATATGAAAAAAATTGATTTTAGCAACATCTAGCAGCGTCAAACAAAAAAAAATTTCCGGAAATGTTTTCTAAAAAGACATCATATGGGTAGACGTACGGTGAACTTTTTTTCTTGGTCCCTATAATGAGAGATGTACATATCGTCCTTCCCTACAAAAAGTTTACCGTGGAAGTTTTCGTGGCTCAAAAATCTTAAATGTGCTTCGCCTTTCGTAGGAGTCTAAATTTGGTAGTCTTCGACGCGAATAATAAATCCTGACACTCGTCGTAGGTGTATTTAAGTCTGAGTATACATGTAAGTATATAGAGCAGACCCCGGAAAAATTATGAGAGGGATAGTGTACGAGAGCGCAGCGCGATTACCGCTACATTGGTTAAAATCTTTGTGATGTTTCTCATTCACTCACAAGGGTAAAAATGCTGGGGTCTGAGTTAAGTTAAAATATTTAAGATTAAAAATGAACAAACAAATGTCAGTCTTCGTCGCAGTAACTATAGAGGTAAAAGTGGCCTATCGCCAGTGGTTGACATAGCCTAACTTTGGATTAGGTTCTGAGGTGATACATATATGCAAGTGATCACGCATTGCCCGAAAAACATTCCTATATATAAATCAACGAATGCACAATGGTGACTAAACAAAACTAATCAATATAATGAATGGCGCCTTAGTATCATAAATTCTTTTTACAATTCCATACAATTTTCAAAATTCTTTGGTAAAAACTAGCCAGATGTGTTTATGAGCACATACGAATAGTTTCTGTAATGTTTTATCTGTGCAGCAAAATCTCTGCGCCAAACCGCAGGCGAGCAACAATGATTGCTATTGTCAACGACAATGAATTTATAAAACAAACGCCCACAAATTGCGGCATACATTATATCCACATATAAATATACATACATATATGTATACATACTTACTTATTTATAAAACTGAAAAAAAAAAACACAACAAGGATGATTACGTAAATTTTTTAGTTTGCAAAACGACTCACGCCTTTTGTCATCAAATCAATAAGAAAGAGAGAAAGACATCAGCGATCGATGTCATGCCTGCCAGCGCAATGGTGATGCCTCAATTCGTTGGAAATTCTTTTTGCTTTAGGACATCTTTTGTGTTCAAAGGTATTTTTCAAAAAAAAAAAAAAAATATTCCTAAGAATAAGATGTCACCAAGGGCTATGGCTATGATAACACAATTCTCTACTTTATTTGAAGAAAAAAGTGCAAAACTGAAAAATACCATTAAATGAGTTGCAACAATAATGAAGCAGTGTTTTGCCAACATTACGCACACACCACAATACGAATGCAATTGAAAAGAGGACCACCAACGTTACGAATATCCTGAACACTCGGATAAAACCACCCGCAATCTTTCCTCTTACGCTGCGCTCGTGCTATTAGTGAAGAATTGTCAACATGATGTCCAAGTAACAAGTAAGTAATCGTATGAAAACAACAACAAATATCGCAGGTTGCACAAAATTTTTAACATTTGTATCAACTGCCAAATGGCAAATGTATGAATATCCTGTGGTATATCCTTGTTGGTTTTTTTTTGTTTCTAGTTTAGTGTTTTGGTTATATGTTTGTGTATTTTTTGATCTTATTCTTTTGTTCAATATATCACATATGTGTATGTACATATGTTTTGTTTCATTGTGGTCAAAACATTATATTAAAGGACAATATAATATAATATAATATAATACAATGGCGCTATTATAACTCTGACGAGTTTTATGGCCGAGCTTCTCTCCCAATTCGAGGTGTGCTCCTTTTTGTTTTTCCTACTAATTGGGTGGACCTACAGTTTTATGCCGGCTCCGAACGGCGAATGCATTTTTTGTGAGAAGCTTTTTCATGGCAGAAATACTCTCGGAGGGTATGCCGCCCACTGCCGAGAGGTGACCGCTGCTCTTAAAAAACCCAATAATTGGATTTTTACTAATTAGAAAAATTTGTTTGGCTCGGACCGTGGTTTGAACCCGAGACCTCTGGCATAGCAGGCGAGCACTCTACCCACTGCACCACAGCGGCCACAAAGGACAATATCCAAAACTAAATAGATAACAATGAGCTGCACAGCCACAAATGGCAAACCTTGTGTTACCTTGGTGGCTAAAAAATACTTATGTACATACAGAAAATTGTAACAGACGAATATTTTATAGCATTTTCAGGTCAAATTAAACTTTTTTCAAGTCAAGTGAAACTTTTTTGAACTCAAGTGAAACTATTTTCAAGTCAATTGAAGCTTTTTTCAAGTCAAGTGGAACTTTTTTAAAGTCAAGTGAAACTTTTTTGAACTCAAGTGAAACTATTTTCAAGTCAATTGAAGCTTTTTTCAAGCCAAGTGAAACGTTTTTCAACTCAAGTGAAACTTTTTTCAAGTCAAGTGAATCTTTTTTCAAGTCAAGTGAAACGTTTTTCAACTCAAGTGAAACGTTTTTCAACTCAAGTGAAACTTTTTTCAAGCCAAGTGAAAGGTTTAACTCAAGTGAAACTTTTTTCAAATCAAGTGAAACTTTTTTCAAGTCAAGTGAAACATTTTTCAACTTAAGTGAAACTTTTTTTTCAATTTCATTTCCATTGAAAAAGGTTTCATTCCTATTGAAAAAGGGTTTCAATTCAATTTAAAAAGCTTTCACTTGACTTGAAAAAAGTTCCACTTGAGTTCATAAAAGTTTTATTTGACTTGAAAAAAGTTTCATTTAACCTGAAAACGGGGCTGCACATTAACGTTATTTTTTATCAATAACACTGTAGGGAGGTCAAAATATCACAGCGAAACGCCGAGACACCCCAACTTAATTTTTGGCTGTAGAATACGATGGCATTTACAGAAAGTCAAAGTTAGCTCGCGTTTTCGAGATATTTAGGAAAAAAGTTTCAGAGCTCTGAAGGTAATTTTTTTTCCGTCTAAAAACTTTACTCATGCTTGGAACCCTTTTCCCGCATAAAAATTCTGACAGTTGTTCTTACGTAATTGGGATATTCTAAATTCAATGCCACCTTTAGTTTTCCAAAATTGGCTCCAGTTTTTGAGATAACGGTATTTAAAAATTACCATCAATTTGGACTTTTTTGTTAATAACTCAGTCAGTTTACGAGATAAATTGCCAAAACTTTGCACGTGACAATATTTTAGTATTACCTTAACTATTTCTGAAAATAATTGAAATCGGATCACTATAACATATAGCTGCCATACAACCGATTTTTCAGATATGGACATTTTGGGATATAGCTTCGCTATTTAAACAGCTAAGGACATGCAACTTTGGAGAATTTGTACTCATATTGGCCTTAATCTATTCCCTGAAAATTGTCAAGATCGGGTCACTATAACATATAGCTCCCATACAACTGATGGTTCAGATATATGTTTTTGCACTTTTATTTCTTTATAACTCCGAAAATAGTCATTCTGCGTGAAAAAGCAACATAAACACTTTCATTCAAAATGAATAGGTGAACAATTTTCTCATATATGATTTCCACGTATCTGCATCAGTTATTGCAGTTTTGTGCAACCAAAATTAAAATATCACCATAGGCATTTTTTTCTAGCCCAATAACAGATATATCGTATTAAATTAATTGGATGATCTTTATATCGTCTTACAGTGAATTAAAAATACTTTTACGCAGTTTTTAAATGAAGAAAATTAATGCATGTTTGAGGATTTTATATGCATTTATAGTAAAATTTTCCTACAAAAATATTTGTTGAAAACTATTGAAGCATACTTTTAGGCATTATTTGAAAAAAAATTTATGAAAAATTAACAAAAAAAATGATTCAAAAGCGTATAAAATCCTCAAAAATGCATATATTTTCTTCATTTAAAAACCGCGTAAAAGTATTTTTAATTCTCTGTAAGACGATATAAAGATCATCTAATTCATTTAATACGAATTATGTGTTATCGGGCTTGAAAAAAATGCCTATGGTAATATTTCAAACTTAGTTGCATAAAACTGCAATAACTGATGCAGATACGTGGGAATCGTATATGAGAAAATTGTTCACCTATTAATTTTGAATGAAAGTGTTTATGTTGCCTTTTCACGCAGAGTAACTATTTTCGGAGTTATAAGAAAATAAAAGTGCAAAACCACATATCTGAACAATCAGCTGTATGGCAGCTATATGTTATAGTGACCCGATCTCGACGATTTTCAGGGAATAGATTAAGGCCAATATGAGTACAAATTCTCCAAAGTTTAATGTCCTTAGCTATTTAAATAGCGAAGCTATACCCCAAAATGTCCATATCTGAAAAATCGGTTGTATGGCAACTATATGTTATAGTGATCCGATTTCAATTATTTTCAGAAATAGTTAAGGTAATACTAAAATATTGTCACGTGCAAAGTTTTGGCAATTTATCTCGTAAACTGACTGAGTTATTAACAAAAAAGTCCAAATTGATGGTAATTTTTAAATACCGTTATCTCAAAAACTGGAGCCAATTTTGGAAAACTAAAGGTGGCATCGAATTTAGAATGTCCCAATTAAGTAAGAACAACTGTCAGAATTTTTATGCGGGAAATGGGTTCCAAGCCTGAGTAAAGTTTTTAGACGGAAAAAAAATTACCTTCAGAGCTCTGAAACTTTTTTCCCAAATATCTCGAAAACGCGAGCTAACTTTGACTTTCTGTAAATGCCATCGTATTCAAGAGCCAAAAATTAAGTTGACGTGTTTCGGCGTTTCTCTGTGATATTTCAAAAGTTAAAAATTTACCTACAGTGTAACCGACAAAATATTTTGTTTTCAATTCAACTTTGAAAAATTTTAACGTTAAGTGCTGAACAAAAGAATACTGTTTTGATAATTATCAAAAAAAATATGAAAAAAAAATTTCGTTTTGTTGATTATCAAAAAACAAATATTGAAAAAATTTTGTTTCGGTAGCCAACAAAAAAAATTATCAAAAAAATAACGTTAATAAATATTCAAAGTAAAATGAAGCCGTAAGCCCGAAACAAATTCTTATTATTATTTTGTTTTTGATAATCAACGAAACAAAATAATTTTGATAATTTTTTATTGATAATCAACGAAACGAAATAATTTCAATAATTTTTATTTGATATTCAACAAAACAAAATTTTTTTGTTAATTTTTATTTGATATTCAACAAAACAAAATATTTTTGTTGATATCGTTGTGCAGCCTCC
Organism: Urophora cardui; assembly: GCA_960531455.1. Lineage (NCBI taxonomy): Eukaryota > Metazoa > Arthropoda > Insecta > Diptera > Tephritidae > Urophora > Urophora cardui. The sequence continues at coordinate 158,498,369 of OY482671.1, forward strand.
CTGCAGTAAATTTGTTTCACTGCTGAAGGATCAGTGATGATTCTTTGTTGAATATTCATCACTGTCGCCATTACTCAGTATATTTTTATTTGTTCTTGTTTTTTTTTTCTGAGGAAAGCAAACCATTTATATGAAAAATTCATCAGTCTTTATATGAAAGTATTCACTGATGCCTCCTCGTCATAGGTGAATTGCATCAGTGATTCATTAAGTATTCATTGCGGATATTTACTGCAGGGCTTGCCTGAAAATGATATATGTATATGTACATATGTACATATATGAAAAGCCAGAAATCTCTTCCCAAAACTCTTTCTCTAAGTATCTACCTAAAAAACCTATTTTAACAACCAAAGTAACTCTGTAACCCGTAAACACTTCAAGAGCTCAACACACGCGAATTGACCAAATTAAAAATGCGCCAACTCGAAATAAGTTGTAAAAGCTTTCCTCAAAGGAAATTATTGAAATACCTCAAGCGCAACAGCAACAACAATGTGAGCTGTTGCGGTAAAATGAAAGCAAAATAACAACACAAACGCGTGCGCGCGCGAAATTTCAAGCACGATTTGATGATTAAATTAAATTTTTTGGCCGCAAGTACCGTTGTGTAATGAAAAACAAGCTTTCAACGGCATGCAATAAAGGATATAAAAAAAATTAAAACCGCAAATAATTGCAAAAAAAAAAAAAACGAAAAGTCACAGCAGACACTACGAGTATTTTGGTAGTTGATAAATTTAAAACTACGCACTTTCGGCTGAATTAAGACGACGGCCACCGTAGCTGGCAACCGTGCAACGTGCAACAGTGGCACTATGGCCATTATTTAATACCGTTATTAAAAGAGAGTAACGCGTGAAATTTACACACGGAAAACTTTATATGTCAAGTGTCTGGGGCAGCAGAGCAACAACAAATTGTTTAATATGCAATTTTTTTTGACGATTTTATGATTAAATTGAAGTGTTTCACTCACTTTTATTTTCATTTTTTGTTCTGTTTTTTTTTTTTTTTTTTGGTGCGATAAAACTGATAAAATGAGACTGAAAGTGAATGTTTAAGTGCAAGTGAGACTTAATTATGTACGCACAAATTCATACATCAAGGTATACATATGTAGGTAAGTAAGCATATGCAAAAGTTTGTTGCAGCAAAACAAAATTTAGCGTCGCACGACATCTTCGTTGATATGCGGCAGACTTGCGCCGCCGCTGTTATGACGTTGAAGGCATGCATGTAGGCAAATTTTATGCACGTTTCAAAAGCGGCAGCTGCTCTCTATCAATACATGTCGCATAAATATAGATATGCGCACATAATACCTACATTCATATACATATGTATGTAGTTGCCCATTTTTTGAAGTGGCAGGCTGGCATCACGCCTGTGGCACACGCATGGCCGATCTGAAATGTTGCAGGCGCTGTGCTGATGACGCACAGTGTACTGAAAGCGATGAAATTGAAATAGTGGGTAAGCTATCAATGTGAAACGAACGAAGGAGTAGTACCTACACTACATAACTTTGGGAGAATGTTAGTAAATATTAACAGTTTTAATAGTCCTGGTGTCATTAAGGGTATAATTCCGAGATCTAACCGAGCTCGGACCAAAACTAAAAAATTTAATTAAAACTAAATTATTGAGGTTTTCAATAAATAATGATCACCCCTCGGCAGTGGGCGGCATATTCGTATATTTTTCCCATAAAAAAGGTAAAAACAAAATGCATTCACAATTCGGAGACAAACTAAGACTGTAAGTCCTAGTAAGAGTAGTAAATCGAAATGGGTGAGATGCTAGGCATAGAACTCTTTAGAGTTATATAAGCGCCAGTGTATTATTATTGGTTTTTAACGGTCTTCTATATCACTTAAATTTCAAAAATACTAAATAATAAAAATTCCCTTCTCCCCATAAAATATTAAATAAAAAACAAAAAACCGAAATCGTAAACAGCCCACTGTATGGACGCCAAAATACACGTAAACGCTAGAGAAATTCAAGCCACGTACGCAGGCGCATGGATATGCGCATAAAGGACATGCAGGTACTTGAGAGTACTTACGCTATGTACTCGTGTATAAACATACATATGTATGCAAGGCACGGATATTTATATTATATACCAAACATACAAACGTACACATGTGATCATTGGTACGTTAGGCCGTCTCGCCTTATAGGGACCAAAAATAGGTCCACTCTCCACCACTCCTATATTATGTCTTTTTGGAAAACTTTTCCCGGAAAAATTTTTACTTATTTTTGGATGCCGCTAGTTGTCGCCCAACACACATTTTTTCATATCTGCCGTACTTATAGTCCGATCTCTAAGTTTAATACACCAACGGCTTTAGTAGCACCCGAAATAAAAAACGTCTAATAGTCCGAGGAATATATGTTTTTTGCTTCCTGTGTTCTTTTGGGTTAATTTGACAAATATTTTTTCTAAGGAGACCCCTAAATAAAGTTTCTTTTAGGAATTCAGGAAATATGTTCCAGAAAATTATTCGCCATAAAATTTCGGCAAACCTATTACTACTGCGTGGTAGGTAGTGACCCAAATGAAGCACGTAGGGTTAATACGATTGCTTAGTTACAAACCAGCCGCTTGTGGCAACCAACTAGCCCAAAACCTGCCACATTCCATATACAAATATTGGTCCAATTAACATTGCAATGTCCTAGCACAGGACCACAATGGTCCATCGCTCGATCGCAGCAAACTAGTTTAAAAACTAACTTGCCGTAGCTACTTTGCAAACCACCTACAAGAGGTTACTTTTTAAACTAGCTACGGCAAGTTACTTTTTAAACTACTCCAAGGAGTTAAAAATGTAAAATATTTCCATAACTACTTCATTCTTGAGCTCTCCAATTTTATTTATTTTTTTTTTTTAAGGAAAAATTGATGTGAAAAATTAATATTTTTTGGTAGAAGTTATAGATCCATTTCGGAGACCACCACATCTCTTCAAGCAATTCTTTGTGCTAATTAGTAGAGCTTGTTTATCGGCTGGCTGATCCGATTAAATTTTACTTTTGGTTTTTTTGGTCGTTTTTATTTTCATAACTACTTCATTCTTGAGCTCTCAATACCATTTTTTTTTTTTTAATATTTAGATTAATGCTTCTTGGCAACACTGTTAATAAACATCGTGCAGCGGTTACGATCGTTAAAACCGATCTTCAAACACGAATCTACATACATACATATATATGAACTGGCCCAATGATTGGCTGCATGTGGCAAGTTCGTAGCTAGTTGAATGTGGCACAAATGTACCAAGTAGTCCAACAATTTTTGCAGGGTAGGCATATCCATGCAAACATACATACATGGTAATATATATGTATGTATGTATGTAAGCGTGTCTACAATTTACTTAAATTACTTTTCCAATTCTAATGATCTTACTTAAATGCTGCTCCCACAGTATGCGGTTAGTTGTTGCAGTTATTGTCAACATTTTGTTTGTGACATAAAATGAAAAAAAAAATGGTTTAACATTTTAATGCCCACCGTTGCAAACGCCAAGCTGCAATGCAAATAAACCGCAAAATGTTGGTAAATGCGCCAATTTTGATTTTCATTTACTCTGCAATTAAGTTGACAACTCCCTTAAGGGAAATAAAAGGTACACCATTAGAAATGATTTGCTGACACACCTGGTGTATATTATGTATATGAGGAGCAAATAAATGTTGAACCACAAACTGTGCCATCACACAGCTGGCGCTGTGGCCAGCCAGCAAGATGAGTGCCAATATCTGGCATTGGCATCAATTTGCCAACCATTCGCCTTCACCTTTATGGTGCTGTTGCAAGTTGCTCGCCAAGTCACTGTATGACAATTTATTTATTTATATCTCAGGCTGACCACACGCGTCAATATCTTTTTTGTTTTTGTTTTTGCAATAGAATTTTTCTATATATGTACATTTCCCTAATTGCCACAAATTTGATGTTTTTTTCGATTGAAAATGAATAAAAAAAAATAAAAATTGTTTTGACATACTGTGCGCCTGCGTAGCTCACGCCAAAGGGTGCCCCTGTGTCCTCGTGGTTGTGTATATTGTTCAGTTGTATGAAGAAGGTTTGTCAATATTTGCCACGTGCAGCGTATCTACTCATTCTTTCAATAGCAAATTAATGCTAAATTCTACAGTAAATAAAAATCAAATTGTTCTTTTATGAGCAAAGTTTTGGCTAGAAGATAATTAGTTTTGTGTTTACATAAAAGAGAAAATTGTGCTTTGTCAAATTTTTATTGTTTCTTGATTCTTTTTATTTATCAGAAAAACAATAGAAATAATTCCTGCCATGATCCAGGAAGTCCCAAGCGAGCACTTAATTTAAGTGATTTTGTAAACAAAATTTAAATAATGATTTAAAAAAGGAAAATTCAAACCCCATCAATATGGATTTCCGATTTTTGGCAGAGTCTAACAAAGCAAGCCAAAACGGAAATGTCCATCGAAACAAATGTTGTTTTATTTGATCTTTCCAATTCATGGTGGCCAAGATTTACATACATATGTCCATACCCAATAAACACAACGGATTCGCCTCGAATTCGAGACGAGTTCGCTTCTCTGATTATATTATCGCGGCGATAGTTCGCGACAATAGATCGGCGAATCCGAATTCCCAGGCGAGTCACCCCTCATTTGCGATTCGCGCATTTTTATATTCTCGGATCGTTGGCGATTCGAGATTTAGACTCATTGGCGAATACATTCTGGAAAATCTTCTTCTGCGAATCCGCCTCGAATTCGCCACGATGTCATCCGAGCTTTGCAGTCGCTTGAGTAGAGTTTTAAATGGTAAATTAAAGTCCAACAGGGAATTTCTTCGTGTAAAGCAAGATTTAATAAAATTAATAAATGCTATTGCGATAATTGATTTTTCTCGAGTCCATCTCGAACTCGATACAAGTCCGAAAAATTACATTCACCTCCGCGAATTCATCTCGAATTCACCGCGATATCATCCTCGCGTCTGTGTTTATTGGGTATATATATATATACCAGCAAATACCTGTCCCACTTCGCTGCGACAAATCATACTATGCGACTCCTTTCTATCGGCCTTCCTACCACTCTACATCTGCCGTTCCATCTATGTCTTAGTCCCCCTATACAACTGGCTCTCTCTCTCCCCCCTCTCCCGTTCCATATCAACAACTTTCCGTGGCCTTCCGGGTCCAAATATCGGTCTACATCATTTGAAACGGTTTAGGTGTCGAAAAGAAGTACATAGTTGTAGGTATATAGGAACCATGATTACTACTACTTACTTTCAGAAGAGAGTTCATCAAAAAAGTATTACATCTCATGTGGACCTCAGGTTGTAGAGAGGTTATGGATATGCGAAACACGGCGTGACCAAGCGGCCTTTTCCTCATAAAGCGTTATAAACGTGGGCGGTGGATATATTGTTGGAAATTAGCTTGTAATTTATATAATACAAAGTAGGATATATCTCTTGGTTAAATAATACTTTTTCAAACGATTTTAAATTGTTCTAATTAAATATTCAAATTTCGTTTTCCATACATGTGTATGTATATTATCAATGGATCTTAACAAACAAAAGAAAAATTGTATATCCTCAGTAAAAATAAAACAGTAATCTCCTAGATATGCGTGAAATTTTGTGCGAACAAAATTGTTCGATTGCTTAACTACATACGAACAAAAAAAATGGTATTAACTGCGTAACTGATTTGTTCACAATGAAAAACTGGCATGTTTTTACAGCTTCAAACAATGCAGACAAAGGAAATTTTCCTCCAACCAAATTAACCTTTACGCTCAATTGAGTTGCACAATTGCTGGGAACTCTAGCAAGGGCCATTCTTTTTCTAATCCTTTTACGCTGACGAAACTATTACCGCTGTCAACATTTTGTTATTTAGCAGCGCAGTTAGCAATAAAATTTTCTGCATGAATTTCGAATTGTTATTTGAACGAAGAAAAAAAAAATCAATCCCAGAGATATATGTAGGTTAATACGTTGTGGAAAATCATAACTAAAAGACGCAAAGCATTTTTTTTGTTGTGTCTGTAAATGTAGGTATATATTATGTACATATATGTGTATAACTAAGATTTATAATTTTCAATTGGAACGTGTGCACGTTGCGCATGCACCGGATTAGCTGCTCTAGCATAATCAAATTTAAGATGGAGAAATGCCTTAGATCCCAAAGCACATACGAGTACACACATACACGTTCTTGCGTCGTTTGAATAGCGGTGCAACCATAAATTGTATCCTCGACATATCCTTGTTGCACAACAAAAGCGGCAGCAAGATAAGGCAAATGTAAAGCAAAAACAAAGCACAATTTAAAAATTAATGTGCTTCCTTATACCCGTAGGAGTATGTGCATCGGACCACACGCATTTTCGAGTTCTCATGCAGCGCGCAATGCATGTCTTTCTATTGCTTTCCCTTTTCTTGCCATGGGCATTTGTGCCGCCTGCAGGTTTCCACTCTTAATTAGAGCAACTATTTTACATATTCCTTTTTATTGCCCACTTTTTTTCTTATTGACATAGTGACCTTTATTGGGGATAATCGTTTAATTATACCAGGATACAGGTCGGTGGCATCAAAGTCAAGTTCACAGTCACATTTTATCCAGCGTTATGCGAAGGCGTTAGAAACAGCGGTTTTATCTCTCATGTGCCACTGTTGCTGATACCGTGTCGGTAGTTTTTCTAATCAAAACCAAACATGTACATATGTACATACGTATGTAAGAGCGATAAGTTTTGGTTGGCTGACATAGAAATTCATTTCATATCAAACGCATTCTGTACGTTTTTCTTTTTATGGCCGTTTAATTAAGTGTTGCATTTCGATGCAAATATGTACGTTCGGTACCCGAAAAATATGCAGACAACAAGAGCATTCATTCGATTTTGATCGATTTGGATAGAAATCATCTGTCTTTTTTATTACACTGAAAAAAAAGAATTTTAATTAAATTTAGTTAAAGGAGATTGGATTGAATCTGATTAGTTCGTAAAGCGCACAGTTGAAGGTATGTGTCTTTTAATTCCCATCTACTACAAAAGCGCAAAATTCATTCGAATTATATTATAATACATTTAGGTACACTTCCATTTCTGCCAGTGTCCAACTAAGTAAATTTTACGCCAATATCATTAAGCAATACACAAATCAATTGAAAGATTAACAAACGAAATGCAAAATATGCCCACATGTTTTATAAAGTGAAAATAAATGATCGCGTCGCGTCGGCTGCTCTGGCTTGTTAGCCAATTTGCCAATTTGCCTGCCAACTCCAACTACAACAAATAAATTCGACTACAGCAGCGGCATTTGGCTTAACGATCATAAAGCAAAACGGGCAAATTAGTTAAGAATTGTGGCGGAATTTTCGAAATAATACTGTGATCTGCCAGCCCAGTCCGTTCTGGAATACGACAAATTCCCTTTCAACCAGCTACCGGCGATTGCGCAAAAAGATCTGACACGCAGACAAATCACATAACGAGTCAAGAGCAAGTACAATTACTTTTAATTCAAATTGGTTGAAGCGAATTTTTTGGTGAATTATCACAAATAAATAATACCAATTTGCTTTATTGTTTATTAGCAGAGAAAGAGAAGGCAAGGGAACGGCGACAGGAATTTGTGCTAATTTTTTGCAATGAGAACAGTTGTTGCAAAATGAAATCAGAATGAAGTAGAACGAATCGAAAGGAAGCAGTAGATGTGATAAATTAATTTTGCATACATACATTTGTGTGGGACATATGGCAAAATTAGTTTTAGACAGATGATCTAGAACAGACCATGGCATTTTGACTCATGTGAGTAAATGAGAAACATCACACACATTTTAGCCAATGTAGCGCAAATCGCTCTGCGCTCCCCCACAAAATCCCTCGCATAACTTTGCCGGGATCTGATCTAGAAAGCACTTGGCAAAGACTTCAGAGAAAAAACCAAATCAAATCATAAGAGATAAAGGTACTGGTTCTATGTTTCATAATTTGAACACTTTTAACTCATAGGAATGAATATATGAATTTTTACACAAGCCAAAAATTATAAAATAACGTCTTAAATAAATAGAGAAAAAAGTTTAATCCTTAATTAATCCTTATTTCTCTTTGTTTTTGCAGTGAAAGAGCATGCATATGTACCTCTATTTAGTTATGTACCTTATTCGGGCCACAACTCAACTCTTTCAACTTTATGTAATTTAACTGGGCACACACATTAAAAGCAAATATGCTAAGATGTTTCACAAGGCATATGTGGCGGATGCTTCATACAAGCCAGAAAAGCCCGGCTGGCTTAAATATTTGCATTCATTTCATTTTACGAATTTCTTTAAAATCTGTTATTTTAAGCTTGAAATGTATTTACTATTTAAGTTATTCAATGTATTTACTACTTAAATTCTGATGGCGCATTAGCCCACCAACAACATTCACGTTCCTTTGTACAGCCAATCGCAGCACAACCTGTGTTAGTGAGCATGCTTTAACAGTCTCACACATGGGCTTTTAAAAGGCTTTCAAAACAGAATAATAAGTAGCATTGACAGACGGAAGGGATAATCCCGATTACCGCAACACTTAATTCGATTAAAATTTTACCCTTACAGACGGTAAGTATTGCGGATTAACAAAACAGCTGAAGGAAGGTAGGCGCAGCGGCGAATTCAAAAACTTCTTGTTTTATTTCCAAAGGTAGGGTAATGTAAAAATCAAAACGAAGTCACATCATGATCAATAGGAATGGGCGAGTCCCAAACGAATTCAGATTTCAACCAAGGCGAAATATCATTTTGATATTACACTACCAATTACAGTAACAAATTACATTCGAAATTTCTGAATTCACTTATGCCTAGATCTGCCCTGGGTTCTTCTTTTTCTTCCCTTTCATTCACAATAGACATTTTTCACCAGGGATGTCATTACAAAATGCTTTAATCCGCTAAAATTTTGAGGACTAACTTAAGAGATATTCCGGTTTACCTCCAGTTAATTCTCAAGTTAAGTCCAAATTAGCTAGATATTCCGGATTATCGCTGCCGTCTGTCAATCATAGATGGGCATAGGTACTGCAGTAAAGTCAGTAATGCAGTAAAAAAGCAAGTGCAGTAAAGCTTACTGAATGCTCCTGAAATTGCAATAGCTATTAAAATATTACTTTATGTTGCAAAATATTCGAGTTCAAACTGAGTTTTGCGAAAATTTTCGGTAAAAAGTCAAAGACAAACATTTTACTTCTTGAATACTGGTAATGAATTACTACTGATACTTGAAAATGCCCATCTATGCTGTCAATGCTATAACATAGCTTGTTTACTCGCTCAAGTAGGTACACCTGAAGTGAAGTAATAAAAGTCATATACATATCTTCATATTATCCATTGTATATCAAAACTTAATTATTCATCATCTTAATTTTCTCGATTTATTCCAATACATTCAATTTCATACGGTATGCATATAAGCAACAAACCAAATATGCAAAACGAATTTAATCAAAGTCAATGACGGAAACGCAATCAGAAAATTAGATAAATGGCTAATGGCTTTGCCTAAGACATAACCTTGCTCAGCCAATTTATGCTAGGACCGCCCCTGGTAGATATGTACATATGTATGTCTAAAAGTAGAGAGTCGTAAATAAATCAATGTATTTTTGTTTAATATGGAAGGAGGTAGACAACTTTCTAAAGGACGACGCTACCAAGTGACATTTTTTTCATTTGACACAAAGTCGAATTTATTGGAAATGCACGCGCCAAATTTAGAAAAAGCAAAACAACGATTTTTATTCTTGTGTGTTTCTTCTTCGTGGGAAAAACAATACAAACAAATCAAGGCTTAAGCGGTTTAGGCGACACATTGTCAAAACAAACGCGCTGTTGAACGAAAACAAAAACCAGCAATAAATATGGGGAAAAAAGGATTTCAACTTGCTTTGGACATTTTGTGGTTTTCCAAACAATAGTGTCTTTACTTTGTTTTTAGTTTTACATTTCAGAATCCTTTCGTATTATTTATTGTTTTAGAAAAATCTCGCTGAAATTAAAAAAAAGCAACAACAAAATGCGGAAGTGAGTACTTAAACTCTTTCAAATCAAGAATCTTTTTCGCTGGAAAATCTTAGCAGTAGAATATTTTGATAGATGCTCTCACTGCAACTGACTGCCAACTCCCCAAAAAGTGGGAAGAATGCATAGATTAAATGCAAGTGAAAACGGTAGCTAGAGAAGTAAAAATGAAATCCGAGATTTTTCATTTTAAAAATGATTGCTGACTTTTTGAAATTTACTAAATATTGAGAAAAAAAATTTAAATGTAGTTTGAAAAGATGCCCATGAATACATTAGGGTGGTATTTAAAATCAAATGAAAATTGTTTTCATTCTAAACCACTAAATCGGTAAAAGTACGGCCAAAGTTACCACATATAAAAGCGATATTGTACATATTGTAGCGATCTGAGAAGGATTAAGGGTGTCGCACCGGGTTCAATACAGGACTATCGATTTTGGCCATTAGATATAAAAATTTGTATTTAATTTTTTAGTCTTTATATGGTAATGTGCGACATACCTTAACCGCTTCCGATCGGGATAAAAATGTACATGTGTTATCTTCGACTATATTAGCATCTACCTAGGGGGTGAGGTTTAGGAAATATGCTATCAAATTTGTCTCCATACATTTGGGGACCACCCTAATGCATATATGTATGTATTTATATAGATAAGCACATTTCATACTCTGCTGTAGGTAAAACATCGCACAATTGGTCACTTTCCATTGTTTTGCACAGCGCGCATGCGCAGTGCAATGTCTATTGTTAAAAAGCAAAAAAGAAACTATTCCATTTCGGCTTATGCCTTAATTATGCACACTTTTTCGGACTAATGGTCAGTTTGGGCATACAAAAAGAAGAAAAAACTGTAAAAGATTTAAGGTTGCTCATTTTGCAGCAAAGCAGCATTTTTGCAGGAAGATAGATAGATAGAGATGTCTACAAAAAGTAGCGACAAATCAATATAATTAGTATAGCAAAAGCTGACACTAAGCCGGAGATTACATATGGATTTCAAAACTGTACATATGTATGTTTGCATTTATAAATAGCTATGTGTCAAAATGAATTCAAAAAGATCATATTTCTATGGTGCCACTGGGCAGGACAGATACATAACTAAAAAAGATGAATCAGATGCTCGGTGCTGATGGTATCGAACAGCTAAAACTCTACTATAACAATATTAAAATCGACTGGTTACTATACGCTGCTTTTGTAAGCAATCGTGACACCAGTGGCAAATTTTCTTCGAAAGAAAAAAAGATGATCTTTGCGGCCTCTCTTATGATTTGCCTTAACTATAAGTAGTTCTGCTTCAGCTCTTTGCCTTAAGCGTGAAACACTAACCAAAAAAAACAACAAAAAAAATAAAAATCGACATAAAAATCCTCAACTTCAGTTATCAGCTGAAACGCCAATAAGGAAATGTTCATTTTCGCCTTTTGGCGTTTGTCAGGGTTAAACATGCCACGTAAATTGCATTATCGCCAATCAACGTTAAAGATAATTCAAATCATGTCACCGCGATACGTATTTGATATCAAATAAAAGCCAATCAGTTGATGAGGACCGCACTGCAGTGGCTGCAATTTACACTCTTTTATCGTTCATGGGGGCACTCAAAGAAACATACCCTGTAGGGAAAATCTCTAGTTCCGAACTAGGTCGCTTCTAGTGCATATTTCGACACTACTAGTGCAAGCTAAATCTCTTTTGCATGTTATCAACTGACGAATTTAACACGGCGATGTCCTGTGTCAATTGTCACTCTCTGCACTACATTTTCGATAGTTCCGAACTAGTACTAAATTCTACAGTTTTCACTAGTTCGTTTATTGGCACAATTTCGATAGTTCTGAACTAGCTGCAAGTACCTACAAATTCTACAGTTTTACATCTGCCGCTTAAGTGCAGCCTTTGACACACTTCATGCAAGTATCGCGATGGCCGACTGGCTAAAGCATGTGCCTTTCAATCTGAGAGCCGCGGGTTCGAATCCTGTCGGTGTCAAGTTGGATGATAATTTTTTTTTTTAATTTTTTTTAAACTAATATTTTTTATTTATTTATTAATTAAAAAGTTACAATAATATTTAAAAAGTAATAAAATAAAAAAAATTAAAAATAAGCCTGAGGGATCGAAAAAGCATAATTAGGGGAACATTTCATTTCATACAAGATGCAAATAGAAAACTCTTTATATGAAATGCTTCACTAAACATCTGAGAATTGCAGAAATATACAAATCAGACGGCAATTGAACCAACGAAAAATTTTCATAGAATTGCATACAAATCAAAGTGTGTCTTATAATGGTCACTCAATTCACTCCTTCTGAACTGGCGAGGGTCTATTTAAAATTTATCTAGTTCCTTTTTGACACCTTTTCGCTAGTTCGGAACTAGAAATTTTGCTCACTAGTTATTGAGTTCCCTGCAGGGATACCTACATATGCACATGCATACTCGTACATACATACACGCATTAGCGCGACTGATTGGCTGGCGATCATGGCAGACTATTTGAGCAACCATTAAAGTTTGTAAGCAGAATTACAAGCAAGTAAATCCTCCTCATCACGACTGCCATGCTACAAACTTAGATAAGAATTATAATTTTATCACCAAATGTGCGATAATGCTTTGGAGTTTTGCGTGGCAAATGCGTGATAAAAGTGCATACAGCGGGTAGTTGGTATTGTTTGAACTTTCATTGCTTTGCTGCTGCCGATCAGATAAACGTTGATGGCGATTACATTTTAATTATCGGCAAGCGAAGCGAATTTCTTTTGCGTTTTTGCATGAAAAATCACCGAAAACACAATTTTAATTACGGGCAAGTGCCATCAAAAGTTTTCTTGCTCACTTGCATACGCCCGTTCATAGAGAAGAAGAAGAAGAGTTGGAGTTGTTGCCGTCAGAAATAAAAGGTGTTGCAAAATTTGCTATGCATTTGTTAAAGCTAATCGTCGCACATCCAGCTGTTTGCAGGTCCTTCAAGCGATGTTGCTGTTTTCTTCGAAGGAATCCCAATTATGAACAGAGTACAGGCGGAGTAGTATATAAAAGGATTACTTAAAGTATGTTTCCACATAACGTCGTTCGCTTTTTTTATCTGTGTTCACTCTCCCAATCGTCTTTCGACGTCGAATCCATTGCCGAACTACGATAATTTCCATTCAAAATTCTGAGAGCGAATAACGATTGAACTACATACGTTAGTCGTTCTCACCACTCTCGCTAACGACGCACACTGGGGATTTCGCGGAAAAAAGTCAAATTGTCAACATACTCTTCATGCAATATGGAGTGATATTTTGGAATTTTAGACTAAATGGTACAACCAAATCAAAAAGAATTACTCCGATCTGACTGCTAGTTTTTTTTTTTATAGCCGTCTCAAACTCAGTACTTGTATGTTTTACCGTACCAACTTAATTTAAACCTAAGAATTTCAAAACGAATAATCTTTTATTATGTGAGATAACGTTTTCCTTTTTATTTTTTATTTAAAGTAGGATATTTCAATCTACTAAAATTGAAAAAATAAACTCTGCAGAGACTTAAGTTTTTTTTTTTATTTATTTTTATGAACATATAACAAAAATCCCTTTTTTCTCCAAACATTTGGACCTGCAATTTTAGCTCCACTTGCCTCCAGTTTGAAATCACTACTAATACATTGTCTCATATATGTTTTTACATTTTTAATCAGTTTCAAGTGCCCCCAGCTGCCCCCTCTTGATTTATTGTATTATACAGTACAACAGTTTTCAGCTAATTGATTCGCGACTCAATTCTGATAAGGCTCTTTTGTTTAACATAACTCAAGAACCACTAGTCGGATTTTGTTTAAACAAATTTAGAAAAATCACGAATTACAAGTACTTTCATCTGTTTATGTAACGTTTCGCAATATAGGCAACAGTTTCGCAGTTATAAATAAATGTATGGAGAAAAAAAAAATATTTTTTGCCTAAAAATAATTTTTTTTTTAATTCATAAAAAATCGAAAACGGTAAAAAAGTTCAAAGTCCTATTATTTTCACGTAAAGTCGCATAACCTATGAATAAAATTATACATAAATCATGAAAATCGGTGAACGCGTTTCGCTTTTATTCACAATTAAGTACAGGTATGAATTTTAAATTATTTTTATTTTTTACTATATGTCCAAGGGAGGTACCCCTAGGGAGTGGCAGATTTCAATTATTTTTTGTACCGTCAATGCCTTTTATGAGAGCAACTGATATGCAAAGTTTCGTAAAGATATCTTACTTTTTTGAGCTGAAATTAAAATTTGTATTTAAATTTTTTTTTTAATTTTTTACTATAGGTCCAAGGGAGGTACTCCTAGGGAGTGGCCGATTTCAATTATTTTTTTTGCCGTCAATGCCCTTTATGAGGGTAACTGATATGCAAAGTTTCGTAAAGATATCTTACTTTTTTGAGCTGAAATTAAAATTTGTTTTTCAATTTTTTTTTTTTTAATTTTTTACTATAGGTCCAAGGGAGGTACCCCTAGGAGTTGGCGGATTTCAACCATTTTTGGAGATTTTTTTAACTAGCTCATATATAACCTGTGTGCAAAATTTCAAAGCCCTATGACAACTCCTTCTATTTTTTTCCGCTGAATGTATGGAAGCTGCCCCACTGTGTGAAGGTAAAATCGATACCTTCTCTAATTTTCTATCGAAAATATAGTTCGCGGTTAGTTCGCGAGATTGTTCGAATGTGGAGACGGTCTTTTAACTTTTAGAAAACATTTGTATTGTGTTTTCAAAGTTGTTATGCTTTTTGGAATATTCCCATAATCTTCAATTTCTCTATAATAGTTCGCGAACCCTGATAGTTGACAACGCTCAGAAACACTTGGTGATCTCAAGTCATTCTCCACCTCATTTGTTCTCTGTTACCAGCGTCAGCTTTCTATAAAAATTATTTCTTCGTAGATGCGGATATCACCAACCACGCTAATTCGAGCAGCGTTTGTTCCAGTTATTTCACTTTTATTCTAAGTCCAAAAACTTCTTTTGACATATTTCATCGAACCCTGTACGAATCTACGAGTATTTGATGCCACTGGTGGGTACTGTGTGTAAATTTACTAAATAAACTGCATTAGTTGCAGATCATGCCATTCGAATTCACATTAACACACACATACTTAAATACATTTGTTTGTATGTATGTTAGTTTGTCCCTGCCTGAGCGTTGTAAATGTCATTTGTGCCGCGCTGTTTGATGCTGAGCACTTCATTAGCGCACCAAATGTTCCATTCCTCACAGTGTCACTTCATTTCATTTGTGCATTTGGATGATATTTTACAAATGGTACATGATTTTGCAATTTCACTTAATGCATTTGCGTGCGCAATAAATAAACAAAAAATAAATACTTGACAATAAATTTGGAAATTGCATGCGCAAAAAGGACATATATGAATACGATTTATTTGCACAAAGTAGAGAGTTCATCATAGGTACTTAAATACATGTGTAAGTAGAGAGATGCTTGAATACTATTCCACTCATCAGATAAATTTTCATACTTTCCTTAACTTCGCCTTGTGCGTTCAAGTGTGTCACATCATGCACAAACATATGTACATATCTTCTTCTTATGCAACTCATTGACTCTGGGATTTTTTGTGACAAACGCACGGCATGTGCTCCTGCTGCTTTCTTTAAATTCAAATTCATTTTTTCATGCAAATTTCTTTCGCTTACAACCACAAGCACTTGAAAGAATGTTGCATGGCTAATGCGTTTTAGAATTTTCTTCTCTTTTTCTTCATTCCAGGGACCGTAATCATTATCAGTTTTATAATAAAAATCGCCATTTAATCATTTTATGTTGAGTTTTTTTATATTTTATCAAAAATAATCATTATTTTTTGAGTTTTATTATTTTTGATCAGAAATAACACTTATTCTTTGGGCGATATTTAATTTTTCAGAAATAATCATTATTGTGTGAGTTTTATTTTTTTCGATCAAAAATATCACTCATTCACGAAGTTATATCGATGGGAATTTTTTAGTAATTATATTCCAGAGCACTACAGAGGAATTTTGAGTTTTTCGACCTAAGCAAAAAAATAAAACTCAAAAAATAATGATTATTTCTGAGCGATAAATATATCATTCAAGGAATAAGTTTTGTTTTTGATCAAAAAAATAAAACACAAAAAATAATGATTATTTTTGACTTTATGGATACCGCTTAAAATTTTTCGATCATAGTGGATTCGGATAGTGCTCTTTCAGACATGCACACACATAAACTCAATACTCTTCTGCGATGTTTGCAAGTATTTGATTTTTTTCACTGAAAATATAACGAATAATGATTATTATGGGTCCCTGCTTCATTCAAAAGCAGTTTATAATCCTACTGTATTCTCTCTCTAGAGTCTCAAGTATTCGCCATTATTATCACATCTTAAATATTACTTTGTGGTTTTGTATCTAAAAGTACTTAACGTCCTTTACAAATCTTTTGCGTCTTGTTGAGAAGCGAAGCTAATTTTTGGCATTTTTCTACTTTTCTTACCTTTATTAACTTTCGCTTCAAGTATATTAAATGCAAATATTCTTGATGCACAATTACTCCATGGGTGGCAGAGAAGTTATTCATGAACTGCGTAGATAATAACTATTATGGATTATAATTCGTAAAGTGGACAGAAAAAGTGAGTGCATATGAAATGTCTGTCGTCGCCAGCTGTGTTAATATTTATGTATGTGTCTATAATATGAGAGTGCCATTCCTAACTGCAATTTGAGATCCCAACTTACATCCATAGTTACCTCAAGGATATTGAAAATTTTGTTACATCAGAGAGCTTTGAAAAAATTATTTACCATAAATTTATCCCACTGACCCGCTTTTGAAAATGTTATTTGCATTATTGCAACTACTTTAATACCGTTCTAAAAATGTATCCTCTATCTAAAAAAAAAAAATGTCGCACATCTGTCAAAGCAAATTCTCATGTTTTTTCATATGCTATGAGCAAATGTATGCCGAGTAATTAAGCATTTGCATTTGAGCATTTTCCATTAAAGATCTGTCAGCTTACTCCCACAAACAAAGTTCATTGAAAAATTACTTGCACTTCCAGCGATCGTCACTTCGAAGTGATCTAACGTTGCTTTAACAGCACAAACAAACAAACCTGTGACGGCTGAGACAGTGCACCAGTCAGCAAGTCCATGTCAGCACGCTGAGGATCATAAACTGTCTATCACAAGTTACAATAACCGGCGGCAAGAAAGCGCCATCAATTCCTAACAGAAGACATAAGCTCTAGATAACGAAAAGGGAAGCGGTTGGGTAGGAAAAGGGGAAGTGAGTAACAGAGGACAACCGCTAAGCGCCACAAGCGCAAAAAACTTTGAACAAGACAAACGATCGACTAAATGAAGTACAGCAGATCACCGCTCAACGCAGCTGATCGCAGACAGTAAAGATCACTATGACTATGCCGCGGCCGTCGCAATGGAGTTGTAATGGCAAGTCAAATGGTTCAAACGACAAACCGATGAGTGAATGCTAAATATTTGAAAGAGTTGGCAGTTTGTTTGAAGTAGAGCTTTTCATATAGCGATCATTGGCTTTTTGAATATCCGACACATTTAGCCAAAGGCTTGGCGGCTTTGACGTACATACTACATATGCACGTACCGGGGGTATCATCATCAGCTATGTAACTTAGACGTCAAAAGCAACACAACGTCATCCAAACTGGCAACTGACACACACTGCACTTCTCAACTTGATCTGTGTTGATCTGATGATCGCTTGTTCTACGCTATCGCTGATGATGTTGTTGATCTTACTTTGTTGGCTTCTTTATTTGTTTTGTGTGTACATAGTGTGGCTTCATAAAAGTGCATGTGGCTGTTGGCCAACAGCAACATTAGATTAGCGCGGTGTTATGCCGCAGTTAATGGCGCTATTATCGGCAAATTTAATGTTGAACATTTCAGGTGGTGGGAGCAGCGCGCAAGACGATCGCTTGACGCTCTGCAGTGGGATGGATGGATGGCTGGCGGGCTGGCTGGCAAATATAAAAAACACCGGAAGCGTTTTCTACTGAACACCTTCTCGGAAATTACCAGTTGTTTGGCATTTAAGTATTATTCGAAGTGTACTTGGCTTGCCGAGTCAGCTTATCTTGTATGGATTATGGTTGTATGTTGGGACGTATGTATGTGCGTGTGGCTTTTGGTTATTGTAGTTGGTACATATTTTGCCTGTTGGCTATTTGCACTGAGTTAAGAATTTGTTAGTTTTTGGTAGCGTAATTTAACTTGAAAATTTGTATTATAAATCAAAAACTCGGCGTTGACGTATGCGATGGTTTGGGTTTCCTTTTTTTTTTTTTTTTTAGAAAATGTGTGCCTTATGATAGCAATAGGCTGCTTTTGATTGCGAGTGAAGAGTTGCATTTTAGTGTAAGTTCTTTGCTAAAATTTCGGTGTCGGTTTCATGTTTCTCGAAGACTACTGAAGATAGAGAGCAGTGGATAGTCCCCAAATAGGGCGATCACCTATTATTACTAACATAAAGCAATTAAAGTTTGATTTAAAAAAATTGCTAAGCTATTTTATCGATAAATAATATAATTTTTTTTTTCATAACGAAAAGCGATATGTTTGATCGCAAAAAATATGCTATCCATTATATTTTCTCTTAAATAAAACTCTTATCTTGCAGTTTGACTTACATCCCACATAGCATTTGGAAAATTGTTTTATAAAAACTGACTATACCGAGTCTTTTTCGCTTCCCTTTGATGATCAAAACCTGATTATTCATTCACTTCTGCAATTAGAATAAGACTCGAAAATGAGTAAGACCAGCGATTGAAAAGAAATTTTATTTTTTGTCATATAAAATCACCTAACTGAGCCATTTTTTCATAAAATGCCATGTGGGTATGTATGTATATATGCATGTAAATACATAAGTTTTACTCAACCAAACATATGTATTTGTCCCGTAGACCGTGCCCGGCACACTCAGCAAATATCATAAACGGTTTTGAAAGATAGTGTTGACAGATTTACTTAAATAAAACGACAAGTAAAAAAAAACGCCAACAACAAAAACAAAGTTAAATAAAAACCCTCACACATAAGTCACAGCACATGGCACAAATAAAAATAATTCAACATTTCATCGTCGTCAATTAATCCACCCGCGCAATTCAATACAACTTCCCAATAAAAAATGTGAGATGCATTTGAGAATAAACCCTTTTCTCAAACCTCAAACATTTATTTGAAATGCATCTCAAATTTCCCTTGATAGCCTTCTCAAACTAAAAGGCACATTTTCAATATGGGATTCTGGACCGATTCTCAAATTGAGAACGTCAATTTTCTCAAACCTATTTCAAAGATAAATTTTTTCTCAAATACTTCTCAAATTGTTCTCAAATTGATAAACAATGTTTGAGAAGCACTTAAAAATATTTTTTTTTCAAACGATATACATATAAGTAGTTGCTGATTCTCAAATTGAGAAACAATATTTTCTCAAACGTTTGAGAATTTCTTTTTCAGCGTTTGATGGGTTGTGCTTGGCTGGCGTGTGCCAAGTTCTATCGAGCACTTGGTCAACAAACGCCTGTCTTCACACAGGCATAGATACGTACGTATCCACACATTGTTGATACATATACATATCTTTCACGATCCGCCGGGTTGGTCGATCGATCCACCGATCGCTTCATTTGTGTATTTAATTGAACCGATCGATTAGTGGCTGGGGCCAAAGCAAACATGAACTCTGTTTGGGGGTAAACAAGAGCGAGTGTCGCACATTTGCGGTAGGGTGAATGTAGATTGGGGACTTGGCGACTGAAATGTATCGCATCGGAAATACATAAGTTTAATATAGATAAGTGAGCGCGCGCTCAACAAAAAACCAAAAAACAAAAAAAACACGTTGTATGACAACATAAGTGGCATGTTTCGTTGTTAGCCAGTGGCGGCTTCCACTGCCGCTGAACCAGCCATCCATCCTACCCTACGCCAAAAGCGATGGGGTAATAAAGCCAAGAAGCCAAGTAATGTACATACATATGTACTACACTTTATCGCGCGTGTTGAAAGTGTGCCCAAGTGTTGTTGTTATTGTTCACGTGTGCTTCGTTGTATGTACGCATTTAAATCATTTAACAAATAAGTAAATACATACGTATATGTTCATACATACATATGTATCTTCTTATCTACACATTAGATTTGAGTTGAATGGGTTCATCGCGTTCGATTGTGTGCTTCTACCGTCAATTCCTTCACATTTCTAATGCCGTCCGCGCACTGAAGCAAAACAACAACAAAACAAGAAACTATTGCTAATTCAGTTGTTTGGGTAATTTTGATGTTTTTTATATGTATATACCCAGTTGTTATTAATTAATTCAGTAAAGTTACTTTGTCCACATCGCTCTTCCTTTTAGCGAATCAATGTTAAAGTGCACGCAATCCGTGGTATTTTATACTCGTAAGAAAAATAGTCATTCCATTCTGAAGCCAAAACACCTACTGTTAAATAATTTTTTTTACATAAACTTAATATAAATATTAAAAAACTTTCGCACGTGGCACTAATAAAATTATTTTTGAATCTTCATTTAAGAAAATGTTTAAGAAACTTTCAATGCGTAAATCCACAATTGGCTATACAAATAAAAAAGCAGTCCACAGCAAGAAGAAAGTGAGGACATTCTTATTCAATTTTTTTTCCATCATATTGCAAATTTTAGCTCAACTCGCGTCACACCCGCGTCGTAGGTGGAGAAGCACACACAAATTTGCAAACATCAACATTTATTGGTCGTCGCTTGATTGGCAAATTGTCTTATCACAAATTATTGAATATTGATTTACTTTGAATTTTTAAGCATTTTTCGAGGGGCGTGGCTATAGTTAAAAAGCAATAAAAATAAAAGCAAGAAATAAGCGTAAGAAAAAAGTGCTAAAATCGAATAATCGCTAATTTTTGCACGTCTGGCATTTCTCTCTATAGACCTGAAAATAGTTAAATATCTGTTGCAAAGAGTAATTACAGCTATGCAAATATATGTATATATCATAGAAATATGCAAGAAAAAAATCATTTATATTTGCACATGTTGCTACGCAGATGGTTTGATTGCAAAATAGAAAAGGCTTCTGCTCTTCCAAGCTTGGCTAGGCCGGAAATGTCTATCTATAAAACTACTAATAAAACTAATATTTGCTTACAATATGTTTGAGCCAACAAAAAGGAATCAAACTTACAAAAAGGATAATGTTCATAAAAAAATTATATTTGAAATGTAAGCAGAGAAACGCTTTTTATGCAATTCGACGGAGCTCAACAAACTGAGGTTAGCTTACATGAACTGATATTCTGTGGCCTACTATGTACATGAACTGGTTAGATACTTTATTTTGCAGCCGCTGTGGACATGTGTTTTATAACATTTTAGCAGCTTTTTCTGTTTTTTTTTTTTTTTTTTTTTTTATTCAGAAAAGCATCAGAGTCCAACTGCCATGACTTTGGTACAAATTACAAGCAATTCTAAGAAATAAGTACCAATTGGCTTACATTTTTCGGCAATATTGATAAAAATAAGCAACAAGTACACATGGTGAGTGATTTATTTTCTACTAAGATGTTCGTATAGCGGCACTTAATTAGGAATTGTCACTTTTCACATTTTCGCAAATAGTTCCCAGAAATTTGACAAACTCAATTTTCTTTACCTGTCCTCAGTTTCAATTAATAATATAAAATCTTCGCAATTATGATGGAATATGAACAATCCCGTTACATCTGAAATAAAAGCAAGAATAAAATTTCTCAAGTAACACAAAATCAATCTTTCACGCAGCCAGCATTGAAATGACAATAGCAAATGTTATACGAGACATTTTTTGGCTACTACGCATAAATCTTTTGCTAAATAACTTCATTAAATAGAAATGAAGAATAAAAAAAAATAAAAATAAAAAAAAAATATTAAGAAAATCAATTCAATTCGTTGTTTTTCTTTGCTCGTATTTATTGTCCTCATTCAGCACAATTGGATACTCCAGATATTTTGTTTTCCATGAAGTGGCACAGTTTCAGCAGTTAGAAACCATTGAATGTGTTTTTGTCCAGAATGAGACAAAATCAAAAGATTCACGTTGAAAAATGCGGAATCAAATAGTCAATAAAACAACAATACTCACGCATATGTAGTATGTTTGTATGTATGTATGTACTTACACTTATGTACTTGTCAATTGACCGCAAAAGTAAAATTTCCCAATCGGCAAACAATTCCGCGATTTTCAATAGACGCAGACGATAAGAAGAAAATTAGACCTTTTCTATTCACATACATAAGTACCTATGTACATACCTACATATGTATGTATGTACAGAATTTGTGTCAGGTATCGATAAAATGAATAAGACAAAAAGGTGAGTTTGATTTTGCGGTTTGTCTTTATTGTCGCTCAATTGATTTCGTATGGCTATTTGATGATCAATATTTATGAGACATGAAATTGTAATGACAGGACGTGCGAAGTTGTATACATACATATATATGTACATATGTAGGTACATTAAATATTTTAAGTCTTTATGAAATTGAAATAAGAACATATTCGCACACAAAAACGAAAGGAAAGAAGACAATACAAGCACGACTTACTTAAATATACGAGTATGTATGTACATATGTACCCTGCGGCGAAAGTAACCAGTTGCAAACTAGAATTATACCAGTTTGCAGTGTACACAGTGATGGTAGATACTTTTTTGGAAATTCCCTACAGAGCAGGAAAAAAATCCCTAAATTTCCCTACGCATATTTAATTTTTTCCCTACGTAATTCCCTACATTTTTTTAGTTATTTCCATGCTAGAACAATGAAAAAACCGTACGGCAGTAGGTGAACGTTTTTTTCTTTTACTAAATAATGAAAATCGGCTGTTCTGCTGCATAATGCATACACACTGGCTCTCACCGTAGCCATACACGGTGCGACCGTTGACCCAACTCGGTTGCAATCGAGTTGGACTGTTTGCCTACATACGGTGCAATTTTTTGTACAACCATGTTGTAAAATCTCATTTTGTTAAAGAGTACTTTGAGTGAACATGGAATAGGATAATATTGTGCTTGTAGGAAGAAGAAGAACGTACAGCAAACGTTTTTTTGGCATTCGGAAATTTTTTGGACAATGGCATGGTATAAAAAATACAGGTATGTGCATTGTCATTTTGACGCTGTCTTTTTGATTAAAAAGCAGATTTTTGAAGTTTGATCTTATGTCAGTTTTGGAGTATAGCGATGCCAGACTTTTATTTTTTGAATGCGTAGATTTTTGTGTGAAAGTTTGGGTATTTCAGGAATCAAAGGACAGAAATAGAATGGGCACTAGTGAGCAGATTTATGGAACTTCCGGTAGCTCCTCTTCGCTCACTCCACAAATCTTCATCCACTCTCCGGGAATAAAGGGTATCGTCGCCATATTTGGTATTATTGCACCGCGGAAATAAGCGACTCATATTGTTAAAATCTAGGGTACATATATTTTTGTAATTGGATTGGACATATGTACATACATACATATATAGACTGAAATGCTCACTTAGTATGGTGGTGTACATACATATCGTTGTTTAAAGTGCAAAACCGCGTGACATTTTTGCCAAAAATGAGATTTCATCAAAAATACATTCTTGGCGTCCGTCCCCATCCATTCATGCAACAATTTTGAGATTCACACAACGCAATTCCAAATAATGACACAGTTTCAAAACCGCTTTTTTTAAGGAAATTTTTCGAACCAATACCGCGAATAATAGGTGTTATTGCTTTATAACTGTACTGTAATGTACTAAAGTTGATTATACTTTCATAAACACGAAATGGATTATAACTTTGCTTTATTGAAGAAAAGTTTTTATGTACGCCTGCAAAACCGCCTATACGTCACTATTGAACAAAATAAAAGACGCAAAACCGCTTATAAATACATAAGTAAGGCAATAACTGCACATTTAACTGTTTTTCGCCAAAATGATATTTGGATTAAGAATATAATCCAAAAATCTACCTTGGTTTGGATATGGGTTTGCAAAATTCCAAACCGTTTTGAATTAAACCAGTTTTCACTGTCTCCTGTAAAATTTGGGTGGTAGCGGATACGTAGTATTACACTTTATGCGACGATATGGAGTTATAATAGATCAATCTCCAAAACCTCCCCAAACTATATACCAGAGTGATCACAAAGCCTAAATTAAGTGATCGTAACTACTAAACTAAATTAAAAACTCACCGAGAATACCGGAAAGGGGCTACTTTGTAGTACGGCTAAACTGATATTCCGCGAAGTAAAAATGCGAAATGAATCTTTTATGAATCACTGATGAAATTCATCTATGACTGAGGAGGCATCAGTGAGTATTTTCAAATAAAGACTGCTGAATTTTTCATATAAATGGTTTGCTTTTTTCAAAAAAAAAAAATAATAATAATAATAAAAATTGTACTCAGAAGAAACATTAATGATCATTCAGCAGTGAAACAAATTTACTGCAGGATGTGTAATTTTTTCAAATTGAAAAAAATTTCTTTCAATTCAAATTGAAAAAATTCGTTACTATGAATACCATGGTTACAATTTATTTTTAAAACAAAGCAGTGAAAAATACCATTAATGGAGGATTTTTATCATTGAGTATGGCAGCACGAAATGTCATAATCTGCTTAATTGTCAGGTGGTTAATATGGCGACGAAAACTTGACGTTTGTTTTACCTGGTATACTTATACCATGGACAATGGTTTCAATTGACAACTATGAAATAAATTATATTTAAAATAAAAAATGTATGGTTTTCAAAGCAAAAATACCAGAGAAAAAACTTAGTGTCATATAGGCATTTGCTTTTTTCATTTGGTTGTGATTTAATAGGCAAACATCTATTTGAAACCTCAGTGCCGCATGTATTCAGTCAAGAGCAAAATATTTGCCGTAATAACTTTTTTGTTGAAACAAATTCGACCTTTTTCGATACTGACAATTTTTATACTTTAGACCTGTATTCATTAAAAATATAATATGTTTAAAAATATAATATGTTTTAACTATTTAGTAAGAAAAACAAACAAACGGCATCCCTGATCACCACAACAAAAAAAATGGTAGCTTGTCTTCACTATACGGTATTCCCTCTCCAATTACGTCATTGAAGGGTTCGCGATTTAACTCGTCTTCGCAGCATTTTCATTATTCAGATCTGAAAATTTGAATAGAAATTTTGATTTCACTTTGCCAGAAAATCCCTACATTTAGCTATTTTATAAAAATCTGTCCTTCTTTCCCTACGGTCACTTTTTTCCGACTAAAATCCCTACATGTAGGGAATTTTCCCTACGTATCACATCACTGAGTGTACTATCAACTACTTGCCCGACTGTAAATTTCCCATGTAAACATCTGGTATTTTTCGTTTGTTAATGTCCTACGAAATGGCAATTGTCTTCCTCTGCATAAGCTCACACCAGTTAAATACCAGTTTGTATGGGTTAGAAAAATACTAGTAGTATCTACATCAGCCTGGCCGCTGTGGTGCAGTGGGTAGAGTGCTCGCCTGCTGTGCCAGAGGTCTCGGGTTCAAACCACGGTCCGAGCCAAACACCAAAACAATCTTTCTTATTAGTAAAAATCCAATTATTGGGTTTTTTAAGAGCAGCGGTCACCTCTCGGCAGTGGGCGGCATACCCTCCGAGAGTATTTCTGCCATGAAAAAGCTTCTCACAAAAAATGCATTCGCCGTTCATAGCCGGCATTAAACTGAAAGTCCACCCAATTAGTAGGAAAAAACAAAAGGAGCACACCTCGAATTGGGAGAGAAGCTCGGCCATAAAACTCGTCAGAGTTATAACAGCGCCATTGTATTATATAATATTAAATCAAAAAGCGTTACAACTCAAAATTCAAAAATTTTCAGGAGAGACAAAAAACTTTTTAACTTTTATAGGCAATGATATGGGAAAAGGCTACGTATAATAGTTAGTTCTCAGTTAAAAAAGACTCTGATGGAAAAGATTTTTTGCCAGTCGCTAGAGATATTTTCTGTGTACCAATTTATGGAAGAAACCCGATTTCGAGAAATTTTGAGTTGTAACGGCTTTTGATTTAGTGTGCGATATGTACATAGGTGACAGTTCAGTTTTATAAGCAAAAACAAAACGTAAGATACATATTCAGTAATTAAAAAACAAAAGCAGACACATTGCATAAAAATTCAGGCAATCGGGAATCTTAAAAGTATTTCTTAAATTAAATAACTAATAAGGTACCATTTCAGTTTAAAAACAAAAACATATTCAGTAATTAAATAAAAAAAAAAAAACTCATTGTATAAAAATTCAGGCACTCTGTTTTTTCAATTCCTTTGCTTTTTTTTTTGAAAAATACTCCTTTTTGTTCAATTGCAATGCTTTTTCTAGCTGGACTTCATCAAATTTCTTTATACTGGATAAAATAAACTGGTATGATGGTGCCTTTTGGATACCAGTTGTTAAGCTAGTATTTCGATAACTAGTTTGTGATGCAACTACATTTAACTGGTATAATACTAGACAAAATAAACTGGTATGGTATTGTCATACGAATACCAGTTAATATACTACAATTTTGGCATACTAGTTAGCTGTTTGGCTGCAGGGTATGTATATAGTTTAAGGAATATTAGGTTTTGAGTTTTTGTATTAATAGTCTTGAAAACAAAAACAAAAAAACATAATAAATATTTTTATTAATGAAAAAATTTACTTTGAGTGCTTTCATTGCTTAAAGATACTATATTTTTTATTTATTTTTGTCTGACCACCCTTGGCCACCTTCTTTCATATAAATTTACAAGCGTTGCTTAATTTGTTAAAGAAAATGTTCAGACCTCTACATCATTATGTTAAAATATAATGACCTAAAAACTGCACATCGGAAAACCTTCTAAGAAATTTTAAATTTTGAATTATTTACATATGTACATATTTGAAGAGTTATTACTTTTTTAGAAGGTTTACTTTTGTATAAAAAAGGTAATAAATAAAGAATTTCGTAATTCGAAAATGATTTTATACAACAAGAGGATTTCCCTTTAACACATATGTATGTATGTATGCTTTAAAAACGCACCTATGTTTGTATATGTGTACATGAACTGACCTAATTCGGATATTTTAGCATTATTCTATTATTCATTCCTAATAGAAAATTGATGCCAATATACAAACAGTAATTTTTCGATTTAATTAATTAAAAAGTCTCCATTTCCATCTTTGATTTTAGAAAGGTAATATTTCTTCATTAAAATATTTTTTTTATCTATAATTAAATAATTTCATGTTCTTGCTCTTCATCCCATTTACATACATACACTAAAACAAAAATATATCTATTCTGATGTGCGAGTTCAAAGGGTCATTACCTAACCGACTTCACTTATTTACGATGCGGCTGGCAACATTCAAATTCTAACAAACCGTACATCATTTTGTTAGCCGGCTTAGCTGCAACTGTTTGCATTTCAAATACGATCATAAACTATTTTGTCGATCGTCAAGAGTTTTGATTGATCGCTTTATATTTGAACGCAAGAATTTTGGAGGTAATGCATTATTAAGGAGGAATATTTTTGAAAGATGGCCCGCATAGTAAGTAGTTCGTAAGAAAATGAGATCGTTTGTAGGGATAGAGGCGAAAAATGTGCGAAGGTGTGTGAAACAATGGGACAAATGTGTATAAGAAGAAACATACACGCATAAGTATATACAGACGTATGCATATAGAGAGAAATGAATAAGAAAAGCAAAAGATGTACATATATTTTTTTAATCAAAGTCACATATAATTTTATGTATGTAAATATGTACAAAAAACGGAGGCCAATACAACTTCACCTGCAACACAACAACCGAGCAACCATTTACCGTCCGTTGCGTTGACGTTAAGATGTTCGAATTGGCATTGGCGTTGGCGTTGCTGATTGTGGTGGTGGCTGTGCTGGCGACGACAGAGTGACTTGTTGCTATCAGTTTTGACTGGCATAATAATCAAATTTATACAAATCGCATGCGGCAATGAACCAAACGAGAAAAACACAGTACACAAAACCAAAAGAAAAATGGCTTGCAATGAATTTACCACTCAATTTTTCGGTGCCACAAAATCGAGGAAACAGGAATCAATCGACAAAATGCTAAGCGACCACCCCGCCGATATCCTCAGGAATCATTTTTTGTTCTGAATAAAACAAAGAAGACAAAGCTATAAGATGTACAAAACGGTTACATATACATATTATGTATGTACCTATGTAGGTATAGATAGATCGCAACAGCTCATCAAATCAATTGTGACAAGAGTCATCGTTGACATTTTTGTTGCAACTGTCTGAGCCGCTGATCGGTCAAGCGAACGTTCAAGTTCTGTTGGCGTCGCATCGTCACACCGAACCGAACGTCTGCACAATCACACTGCAGTATGTACAGTTTTTAGTTTGCATGACAACCAAGTGACTAGAGCTGACATTGTCGTTGGTGCACTCGTAGCATTTGAACTCCTCGTCGCGTCGTTCCAACACGCATCACCACCGTCATCGCGTCGGCGCAATATTGATGATCTTTTAATCTAGCGCTGTAGATCACAAAATTGCCGCTGCACTGGCTTTGGACTTTAGCTGTCTGAGTCTGTCTGGTGGCATGCAATTCTTCCGCTTCGATCTTGCCCTGCAAAATGATTGAATTGTGTCCATCTTCTGCATGCCTTTTTTGTCTTATGTCCTGATCTTTTGTTCTCCTTCGATCGCCTTCCGTTGACAGGCCTTCTTTTTGCTTTTCATTACCATGTGAGATTTGTTTGTGATACTAATGTATGTATGTCGCTACTATTTGTACATCAATTGATAGAGATGAAGCAGTTGTTGGCTCTTACCTCATATGCAAAATGACAAAAGCTTTAGCGTCGGATTTTCATTGTGATATTAATCGGTACAGTGCAGTGGGTAAGTGAAAATGAAAAAGTGAAAGTTATTAAGAAAACAAGTAAGTCGGAAAGGGTAGTTAAATTTGCAACAATAAATTGGTGGTAGTTTGCACGCGTTCGGAAAGCTCCCTTACTGCTTTCTGTAATCAACAAGCTTTTCGAAAACATCTGTTGGTTCGGTAGATGTCCCACCAGTTATGTACATACATATACAGATAAAACAGTTTGCCATATTAATAGCTAAACACCTTTTCTATTGAATATATATACTCATTGGTATTTTAAATTACAGATTTTCGTTCATTATTTATTTCTAAACACTTCTTTATAGAAACGTCACCACTGTACTCACTGCCAAAAGCTCGATGGCTCTATTTTGCATACGAATTGCACACATAAAACTCGGTTTGATTTTTTGAATCAAATGAACGCTTAGAAATCATTGCATAATATTTTCAGCAGAAATTCATACATACATACTTACATATTTATGTATGTATGTGGCTAGGCGCAAGTCAAATTTAATGGTACGAATATGTGTTTTAAATGACAACAGTTGCTTTATTGACGTTTCTTTTTGGTAAAAAAATTTGATTGTTTTGCAAATTTTATGAATTGATTTTTGATTGCTGAAAAAACGGAAAACAAAAACAATAGTAAAAGACCCCCCAACGAATTGACGAAATCTCGAGTTGCAGATAAATCTTTATTTGACAAAAATACGACAGATTGTATAATATGCAAATATGTAATGTGTATGATTTGAATATGTGACCGTTATTTATTAGCATTTAATACCTGAAGAATAAGTAAGAATATACAGATATATTTATGTAGGCATTTGTTGCAAGAACGTTCTTGTGAGCTTTCGAATATGAAAGTTATGCTAATTTGATATTTCGCCTTAATTTTTATTCTTCTTGGATCTTATGAAAGCAATTTACCTCTGGATTTTACAACGAAACCGCGCAATATTTGGCAGTTTCACCAAAAGTTGTCATCACATACCTACACTCAGGGAAAATTATAAAAACAGATGAAAACGTGCCTAAAATGGACAAAAACATATTTAAAAGTGATGTAAATACTAACATTTTTATTTTAAAAATGTTCATTGTAAAATTTTTAAATCAAGAAAAAACATTTTAAATTTAAAAATGTTTATTTTTATTTTAAGCACTATGAGAAAAAAAACGCTGCAGTGTTCTCTATATTATTTTCTCCTCCGGATTCGAAAATGTATCGAATGGAATTCTCTTCATCTTCTCTCAATACGAGTCCCAACTACAAAAATATAGCCTCCGGTTGTTCTTCTCTTCTTTTCTACTTCGCCTTATCTGTTTGCTATCTTTATTTCTTATTCTCCTTATACTCCTTTTTCTTCTTTATTTTATATTCTCCTCCGGATTCGAGCCATGACATCAATCTGAAATTCAATCCAACGCCATCACATAGTGGAACATTAAACATTACATTGAATTGTAGTAACATATTTATACTTCCCATTGCAAAAAAAGAATCCATGAATTATATGAATCATTGTAAAAGCAAAATTAAAAAAAAATCGATTCTCATTATTATTATTTTTTTTTTTTTTGGATTTCTCACAAAAAAATGTTTTCTCACCAAAAAATTTTGAACAAAGAGCGAGTTTTTGAATCAACGTTCATTTTCATTTTTAAGTATGTTTCTTTTTAAATCCAAAGTGCATTTTTACTTGAAAAATGTCTTTATTAATTCAAAATTTTCATTGTTAAAATAAAAATGGTTTGGCTTAAAACGTGCATTATTAAAACAAAAAATTTATTTTTGATTTTAAAATGCTGTTTTTCCCTGAGTGTATATTATATATATATGTATTTACAAAAGCCCAACAGAAATACATTAGGCCATATCACAAAAAATAGCTTTCGCCATATGTACCAATTGAAGTCTTTTTGGAAAACATTTCCGTAAAAATTTTAAATTTTCATTTTGGACGCCGCTAGATGCCGCCCAAACACATTTTTTAATATCATCCGTATTTATCGTCCAATCTCTAAGTTTAATAAACCAATGTCTTTGGCTTGAAACTGCAGTTTATACTCTATAAGTCTAGTAACCCTATGCGAGCCGTTGGGGTTTCTACCACCTGTTACTTAGTTTATACCACCCTAATGTACCTTTTTTATGCCTGCATGTTAAACGTAGTCAAAAATCATTATTCCTCTGCAAAATAAGTATTTCGATAGCTTTAGTAGAACCCGAAATAAAACACATTCGACATTCCGAGGAATATAAGATTTTCGCTTTCTGTGGTCTTTTAGGTTTATTTTACGAAAAATTTTTCTGAGGAGACCCCTACTAAAATTTTATGGCGAGTAATTTTCTAGAACATTTTAACCCTCTATCGATCTTAAGATACTATTTTTCCTGAATTCCTAAAAAAAATGGGTCAAAATAACCCCGTATTAACTACTCTTTATTGGCTGTGCTACGGGATAAAAATATTCTAGAGAATTATTCCCCATAAAACCACGCGTGGATTTTTTTTCTGGTACCTATAAGCGAGTCGGCCTAATGTACATACGTATATATGTACCTACATGGTGGCGCAAAAGTTTTAATTCCTCCCAACAGCGCAAAAAGTAATGAAAAGTCAGAAGTGATGCAAAAAGTTCACACAAAATCGGATGTTAGTTTTTGAGTCACCTATTACACATCATGCACCTACGTTACTTTCATCAGCACCATCTGGATATTTACAACCCAGCAATTTACGTGGGGACGATGCTGTAGCCTACCTTAACCTCTACATACATACATGCATATTTATATAAAAAGCAGAAAGTTAATTTTATTTTTATACAGAAATGTAGTTAACTGCAGCTGATTAAAATCCCATAAACGCTGAATGCAGTTATTCATCAAATGTAGACCCACTTATTTTTGTGGCCAATGAATGGTCAGCGCACCAATGAGGTTCGTTTAAATCAAAAGGGGCGCGTGCGCCTCTTTAATCAGTTTCATAAACCCAAAAAAAAGGATGAAAATTAATCGTCCAATATAAGATTAAAAACTTTCTTCATTACAAGCACGAAAGCCGCTCAGGCGCAGGCGCAGGCGCAACAACCAACTCCAGCTCATGTGGGCGATGCAAGTAAGTAGGCGCTCCTTATTGCCTTACAGCAACAACCACTTGGCCACACGAGCTGAGTTGCACCGCAATTGCAGCCATTCGAATGCGTCGCGCCTACCTTGTTAAGCGCTAAAATAGCTGCCGTATGTTGTGCTTCTTCCAAAAAAATAAAATGATCGCGAAATGTTTTCTTTGTTTTTTTTTTTTTTACTTTTTCTCATTTTGAATAACTCACTACTGCTCAGCAAATCAGTCAACCAGTCAACCGTTCAGGCTATGCCAGCGCAATAATGGCTTATTAAACGCTTGCAGAGCAGCTCATTTCGGTTTTGCAGAGGCTGCGCGGATTAAAAGACGTCGGTTGTCAGTGCTAAGAAAAGCGAAGAAGAAACAGCGTAATCGACAGTGGCGCATACAAAATCTGATTACGAATATTTCAATTAGTTGAGCCCAAAAGCGGCGGCAACACATTTCGCGAGCTCAAAGCCAGCGTGACCAGTGGCTGAATTTTATGATTTAAAGCTTTGCAACGCGCATGAGTAGATCAAAATGGCAAGCGTTTATCTTTTGCGCTGAAGCGATTACCTTTAGTAATATTGCATGCATACATACATACATATACTCGTATGTATTCCTTTTTCCAATTATAGAAAATTTACGTGTTTATATGCCACAAGGTATGACTTTATCTCCACAACAGCCAGCCGGATAAGCTCAATGAAAATTTTAAGTAGCCGATGTCGTTCATTCCATATTGTTTTGATTGATTGTTGTAAAATGCGATTGATTGAATTGATTGCATGGCTTTTATCTGCGATAACCTCGTAAATATTGAAAGCCATTTGTGCTGTGATTAATGTCTCCGAGAGAGGAAGAAATCCTGATGCACAAGCAAATTCTCAATTCAGCATGATTCGGTTCTTAGAATTGGCATAGTAATGCGCCTGTCATTGAATTATCACCAGCTTGTGTTCCTAATTTAATTCCCAATAACCTCAAAAAGTTTATCAACACATTTGTTTGCCTACCAAAAGCTGCTGAAAAGATAAAGGAAAATTTAAAATTAAGCGAAGCAAAGCTTAAGGCGGTTGTAGCCTAGTGGAGATGCAATTAGACTACCAATCCAACGACCTGAGTGCGATCCTCTTGTTGTTTTAGCTCCCCGAAGGTTTTGGAAGCGTAGGGGAAGTAAGAGTATTTTGCGCGAAAAGTCCTGTACGCGCGGCTACTAGTCCCTTCAGACACTAGCCCGACTGTCATGCGAACGATTTTTATGCCCATTATCAACCTTCTAGGTCGGTGGAATTTAGTCGCCTCTTACGACAGGCATTCCTATCACGGGTATATATATTCTAAGAAACGCTCGGTGAGGCCGCCTAGCGAAAAGAAGTCTGATGAGCAGTTGTGGTGATCTCCGAAATAGATCTGTGTAGATATGCATAACCTCTACCAAAAAATGGTAGACGTGTTTTAAACGATATAAAATTTAGCACTTCATCGGACCTTGAAGAGCTTTGTGGATTAAAGTACCTAAGTAACTATCATTACTGGACATTAGCTTTATGCGATAAATATTTGATTGCTATGTATAAACCACAATATGGACATTTGCGACGCTTTATTAAAAGAAATCGTTTCCCTTACGGCAACAGCTAAAGCGGTTTTTTTTTGTACATATGTACATATATAAGCAAACTAGAAATGAAAATTGCAACTGAAAAAAAAAACACCATAATTGAAGTTCATAATCTGAAAACCTCTGTGCCTATTAAACCCAGTTACGCATGGCAGGGTTAAATGTAGTTAAACATGCAAGCATATTTATTATATGCAAGTTAATATGGCAAAATGTGTTAAGCAAATTACTATTATGTGCCATACATTATCTTAGCTGCAACACGGCACCGCACCGACTAGATTGAATTGTAAGCATTTGTGACGATAACACGATCGATCGATCGATCGGTCAGTTGCGCCAAAATAAGAAATTGCCAGTTTCAGTGTTGAACAAATGAAGTAGCAGTCAGCTAGTAAATAAGGACGCGATATTGGCATGTGATATATACATACATTGTACATACATACATAAATAAATAAGTTTTGAGCTAAATTAAAAGCCTTGGCCAGATAGTTTTTTCCTTTTGCTTATTTTTTCTGTTTAATTAACTAGTTTTATAAGCTAAATCACCTTTTTGGGGGGCAAGTACTTGAAAAATCTTTACATATAAACATATGAGCCATGAACGTATGCACTTCATACATACATACATATCTACATACTTAGTTTATATATGATTATGCCAGTTATCCTTATGCGGCGTGATCAGCTCAATTAATCGCATCGCTTCTATCTGAATGCACATTTTTTACAATCAAGCAGATTAATGAATTTATATTTACACACTTGAATGTGATACCGATCGATCGTTTGGATAGATTGCTTATTTTTGCTTGACTGTAAAGTTTACATTGTATGTATTGATGTAGATGTAGAGTCGGCAAGTATCTGTATCATATGCGAAATATTAATTGGAGTTTCACTTTATGAACTTGTGAAGTTATTATGTGCCATTTTCATAAGATATTTTTCAGGGTGTTGCTGTTTTTATTTGGGTTATCAGATAGGAAAAATTGGCCGAAAGTTTGCTAATTTAGTTGCCATACAAAAGTGGCATATGATTCATTTGAAAAAAAAAACGAGATTTTATACAAACGAGAAAAATTCAAGCTAAATTAAATTCAAGCGGAACGCCGTACCATTGGCTGGAGTGATTACGTTATCCAATGGGTTTGAAGTTATATTATTTCTGGCGCCATTAATGCCTCCATTAGTTGAGGGCTATTTACTGAAATGTTTATGAATCCGATGAAGCAATGAATTATCACATGCGGGTTGCTTCAAATATTTAATGGCATTTTCTTTTTTGGAAAAAAATGTTGCCTTTCTATATCCTAATTAACGAATTGAAAAGTCTGGGTTTTTATAAAATTGCTGAATTACTTAGTTACAGTGAATATTTGCTTAAATTACCACAGAAACCTAAGATATGGCTAAGAGTTCCAAACGGGACAATATTATTTTCAGAAAAGAAAACGGCAAAAGTTTAAGGAGTTCTTCTTGAAATGCCTTTTGATAATTATTTGATTGTTGCTTAACAGCAGTTACATAAATGCACACAAGCCACAGCAATCCAAACTGCTTTTGCAACATTAACTAATTGGCTGAGCTTGTGTGGCAAACAAAACAAAAAAAAATTTAAGAGTTTGATAGATTGCAGAGCAATTGAGTCTTTTTCTACCACATAGCCCGTGGCCACCCAACTCCAGCAGCAAGTGCAGTCACAACGATCTGTAAAAAAGTGGCTTGCAAAACGCAGCCAATGCATTGCGTGAGGTCCAGAAAAAAAAAAATAAAAATCAAATGATGGTTCAATTGTTGTGGCCAATTACTCAATATAATACCGTTGCTACTGCAAACTTCTGCCATGCCAATCAATTGTCTTTCCACAAAGCCACGCAGTTTTTTATTTCCACCATTGTTTCCTTTTTATTTTCATTGCTGACGTTGATTGTTTGATTATGTTTTTATTGCGATTTATTTGCTGCAGTGCAATTTATTTGCGTGATTTATTGTAAGCAACGGTATAACCATGAAGATGATGATGATGATGTTGAGGCCCAACAATCTGACTTGCTGCCACGGCCACGGCCACAAATGCAAGGAGAAGCGTTGGTTTCCTGCGTGGCGCTGATGCATTTGAAATGCAATTAAGTGCTGTTTCCACATTCGATCGTCGATGTAACTCGAATTGCAGCGCTGCGCGCTCACACAAGGATTTATTATGTTTTTGCAGTTGCAGGATTAGGATTTATGCGTGTCGTATTTTTTTTATACTCAGCTGTACTAGTACACAGAGTATTATAGTTTTGATTTCATAACGGTGGATTGTAACAGAATGAAATAATCGAGATAGATATAGACTTATATATATCAAAATGATCAGGGTGAAAAGAGAAATCGATTGAGCCATGTCCGTCCGTCCGTCCGTCCGTCCGTACGCACGATAACTCGCGCAAAAATTGAGATATTTTGATGAAATTTGGAATGCAAGTTGGTATCGAGACTGGGACGGTTGGTATTGAAAATGGGCGAAGTCGGACCATGACCACGCCCACTTCCCCTATATAGTAAAAATCGGAAATTTTGTATCTCAGTCACTAATAGAGCTAGAGTGATAAAATTTCACCCACATGTGGAGCTCAGGCCGTTATGAAGAAATTTGGTGAGATTTTGAAAAATAGGCGGTGCCACGCCCACTTATTAAGGGCCAAACATTGAAAGTTTTATATGTCATAACTCAGAAACCGTTGAAGATATATCGATGAAATTTGGTATGCGTGAGTTACTTACTTAGACAAATGTTTTGACGGAAAATTGTCAAAATCGGTTGACGGCCACGCCCACTTTTATATATGAGAACTATAAAGGGGCCTAATAAAAACATTTTAAGCGATATCTCTGTCAAATATAAAGATCTATCACTGAAATTTTATGGCAGGAGTCCAACTACGGATATAAAACAAAAACCATAAAAATTTTGGAAAATGGGCGGTGCCACGCCAACTTATTAAGGGGCAAATTTTGAAAGTTTTATAAGCCATAACTCAGAAACCGTTAAAGATATATCGATGAAATTTGGTATGCGTGAGTTACTTACTTAGACAAATGTTTTGACGGAAAATTGTCAAAATCGGTTGACGGCCACGCCCACTTTTATATATGAGAACTATAAAGGGGCCTAATAAAAACATTTTAAGCGATATCTCTGTCAAATATAAAGATCTATCACTGAAATTTTATGGCAGGAGTCCAACTACGGATATAAAACAAAAACCATAAAAATTTTGGAAAATGGGCGGTGCCACGCCAACTTATTAAGGGGCAAATATTGAAAGTTTTATAAGCCATAACTCAGAAACCGTTAAAGATATATCGATGAAATTTGGTACGCGTGATATATTTACTTAGGCAAATGTGTCGACGAAATGTGTCGACCACGCCTACTTTTATATACGGATATTATAAAGTGGCCCAATAAAAACATTTTAAGCGATATCTTTGTCAAATCGTCGCCCGGATAAATAAGTGTCGTATGTGAATTTTGGGCCGAATTGAGTTAATAATACAGTTATACTAAACTAATCAAGATCTTTCGAATGACGTTATCCGTTTTTTGCTATCTCCTTTAGTTTAAGAGATATTGAGCAGAATTTTTTCGTTTGTGCAAGGTCGCAAGCGATTTCGTCTAATTTCCAATGTGCATTTAATTGCTTTCAATTATTTAATTTATTTACTTTTATGAGAAATCAAATACAATATTTAACTAATTTTAAAAATCTTTAATTTAGTTCAATTTGGGAACACATTTTGTCGTACGTCATACAAATTTCCTGCAAAAATGTTGCTAAAGGTAACATACGACAAAATTTTACTGAAGAAAATCCTTTATAAATTCCAAAATAGTAAACAATGGGTACGTTCAGAAGGCGCAACGGTGGAGCACAACTGTTGTGTAGATATCAGTAATCGGAAAGTGATACAATTTGCGCCTTCTGAACGAGCTGATCCATTAAATAAACAAATTATTATTTTAATTATCCCCAACGTAATTGCCAATAATTTCGCGGCTTTGAAACATTTTTATTACATTCCAAAATTCATAAACACTATTTATATTTTTGTACATATGTCAAAATCGTAAGTTCAACATGTTGTCTAAAGTGAGCGTAAAAAATTTATGATGGAAAAAAGTCTCCAAAATCACAACATGTTGTGTTGATCAGAAATACTCAACGTTGCGTTCAGAAGATAAAACACAACAGTTGCGCAACTGTTGCGCCACGGTTGCGCCTTCTGAACGTACCCAATATATAACAAAATTAAAATAATTTAAGAATTTTGTGGCCTAGTAGTGTTCTGCCAGACTTTGGAGAAAAACTAATCAGAAGTTTTGGAGAAATACAATTCCAAACTTCAAACCTGTTTTCCCAAAAGTCTTCAAATGCAACATACGACATTAATTTATCCGGGCGACGAAATATAAAGATAATTCTGTTTGTATTTATATGGCCGTTTTAATTCTAATAATTATTTTATGTGAATTTTAAATGAGCTATTGGCCATTTTTTAATGAAGAAAATAATTCATTGAAATTTTGTGGCATGAGTTCTACAAGAGACCGGAAACAAAAAATATAAAAATTTTGGAAAACGGGCGTGGCACCGCCTCTTTTTAGACAACGGAATATACGAGATTTCGGAGCCCATAACTCGACAAATGACCGAGATATTATGATGAAACTTGGTTTATACACTTTTATAGCTTGTGTTAATAGACACGCAAAATTTATTGAAATCGGTTTATGACCACGCCTACTTTTCAACAAAGATATTTCTGGAACACCCTTTTGGAATTTGTAACGTGACATCTTTGTAATTAGAAGTCATAAAGGAATGAAATTTTGCACAAAGAATAATATTCATATGCTTAGTTGGATGACTGATAAAAATTTTGAAAATGGGCGTGGCTACGCCCACTTTATGCCACACACGATTTTTATAAATACACCGTGTTTCCATCAAACGCAAACAAACAATGAACGCATACAGCTGAGTATCTAATGTTCGATTCCACTCGAACTTAGGCTTCCTTACTTGTTATTTCTGCTCTTTTTTCTGCGCATGCGTTTGTACCGTTCGACTAATGAACGCGTCACTGCTGATTTATGTGTATGTATGTATGTATGAAGGTACTCGCATCGGTGCTCAGCTATCAAAGTCGATCGTCGCGATTTTTTATCAGGTAAGGGTTAACATTTCTTTTAAAACTTAGTAATTTCGATTTCGTTTTTGTTTGCTTTTTTCTTATTTTTTTTTGCCACTGGCAATCAATCATACAAAGAAATCAATTGGATGAGTTGAAATGTTGTGCGTTATTTTTGGGTTTGTGAAAAGGACCACCACGTTTGTGTTAGGATTGTTGTAAGCCTGTAATTGCCGATGGGCGACGAGATAAGCGTGGAATACTTTTATATTTGCTTCGCTCAAAAAATTGATTCATTTGATTTGTCTTGTGTGTGTGTGTGTGTGTGTGTGTGTGTGTGTGTGTGTGTATGTGTATATATATAGTATTAATTCTTTAGCGATTCTATAGTGTGATTATGACTTACAATAATTCAAAACAGAATTTCACAAATTTCTCACATTTTTTTTTTTATAAAAAAAGGAAAGCTGCGTTGAAACTGAAAATTCGATAAGCAGTCTATAGTCATGGGTCAGACTGTGTTTGCTGATATATCATGTATTAATAACTATCTATATCAGACATAGGCGGGACATAGCACTTTTGTGCGGAGTCGATTCACACATATGTACATGCGAACCAATGAAGCAGAGATCACTCTGCGCTCTGCGACACAATCTCTCTCACAATTTTGCCGACCATTAATCTACATATGGTTGGGCTACTAGTACGTAAGAGAGAGAGAGCGAAAGGCGACACTGAAGATGGCACTTTGCCGAAACCGGTTTGTTTCAACAATAAAATCGACAAGGGATAACGGAAAATCGTTCCAATATACAGCGTACTTAAGAGCACTTTCCCTGAACTTATGTATAGCAATGCATGGATATCCACTACTTCTCTCAACATAAAATAGCTCACACTACATTCTACACTCTGAAAAAAGAACGTTGTAAATCTAAAGACTGTTAAATCAACTACTTTCCGCAGTTGAAATGTGCCCAACAACCCTCCGTTGTTGTTTCAAAGGTGCGAGCGTTGTTGATTTAAGTCAACCACGGAAACTGTTGGATCAAATACTTTTGCCTTTAAGTTAACAACGGAGATTGTTGGAAAAAATTTTCACCTAAAAATTAATTTTTGTTTGCATTTTACACTTCATCTTCTCTCCGCCCGGGTCCCAACTGCAAATATATAGCCTCCGCTTGTTCTCCTCTTCTTCTCTCCTTCTTATCATTCACTGATTGCTATCTTTATTTCTTATTCTGATTTTCTTCTTTATTTTATATTCTCCTCCGGATTCGAACCATGTCATCAATCTGAAATTCTATCCAATCATCACATACTGGCACATTCAACATTATATTGAATTGTAGTAACCTATTTATACTTCCATTTCCTAAAAAGGAATCCATGAATTATTTGAATCATTGTAAAAACAAAATTTAAAAAAATTTGTTCTCATTAGTTTTGTTTACAACGGAAAGTGTTGTATCAAATACTTTTGCCTTTAAGTCAACAACGGGGAATTTTGGAGAAAATTTTCTGCTAAAAATAAACTTGTTTGGATTTTTCTCTTCATCTTCTCTCCATCATTATTACCCCAGCGGCGAAAATTTTGCTTACAGAATCGATTAAGTCATGCATACATGTAAGGCTGTAATGCACACCACCTCATATACAGATCTGTTATACATTTTCATATACATGGCCGCAAATGTAGAGTGAACGCCTACACGTTACATACAAAGTAATCAAGGTAGTGAAGTGTTCATCCATTGACCATATCACTAACTAGCATACATTGTAAGCTACAGGTAGGCAGTTCGAATCCTACTTCGCCAACGTTGTAAGGTGGATGTAGGCGGACTGAATACAACTCCGTTTACAGGGTAAGTTGTTGGTAGGCACCTCGAATCCACTTTCGCATACCTTGTAAGGTGAACGCAGGCGGACTGAATACAATTCCACTTACATTGTAAGTTGTAGGTAGGCACCTCGAATCTTCCTTAGCGTACCTTGTAAGGTGAATGTAGGCGGATTGTACACAATTCCGTTTACATTGTAAGCTGTAAGTAGACATTTCGAATTCAAAAACCACCACTACCCCCACTAACCATATGTATGTACATATGCAATGACTTTCAGATAATACAGCAAAGAATTATACATAAAGGGCAAATGACTGCTTCACACATAGGCTTGCCCAGCCAATTTATGCTGGGACTGCTACTGGTACATACATATATATTTAAGGAAACGTGCATAATTAGCGAAACTGAGAAAAAACCACATAAAACACCAAAAGAAAACACCGAAATCCGCCAATAAGCCAATATATCTGCATAGGGAGAACGTCCATGAAGAAGTAGAGCATTTTTTAGCACTCAGATCTCTTTTATACAATATTATTCTATCAGCGCTTGATTCACAACCGAATTTCCCAGCAGTATTTGAGGTAAGGAGCTGCATATTCAGTAGAATATTCATTATGAAAAATAGCCTGAAACTAAGTTCAAAATTCATTGCTGAAAAAATAACTGAACACGCAGTGAAGACATCAGGTGTACTGAAATACATGCTATGGAAGTTCTCCCTGCGTATTCAGGCCTTTTTTCCTACAGAAACTCTCCCTT
Organism: Urophora cardui; assembly: GCA_960531455.1. Classification (NCBI taxonomy): domain Eukaryota; kingdom Metazoa; phylum Arthropoda; class Insecta; order Diptera; family Tephritidae; genus Urophora; species Urophora cardui. The sequence goes on from OY482671.1 coordinate 158,540,103, forward strand.
CTCGTTCGGCAGTTTTTAGGTAGTTGATTTTCGACGCCACCTCTATATAAAAACGAAAGGGAAAGTTCAGATATTAGAACTACATCTCTATTGAATATTCAGTAGGAAATATGTGCTGTTTTCCAGCTGATAAATACTGCTGGGTTGTAACAAAAAAATTCTTCAATGTGATTGTTATTTTGTTTCTATGGAATTTCCGAATTTATTATACATAGCAACACAACAAGAATGAAATTTGAAGAAAAACAGAAAAATGAACAAAATTCATTTTTGTGAACCCAACTTACTTTTTCATATACATTGTATGTTAGTTGGCATTGTTCGTAATGTGTAGTATACATCATTGGGGAGAATGATGTATATACCCAATGATGTATACTACACATTACGAACAATGCCAACTAACATACAATGTATATGGAAAAGTAAGTTGGGTTCACAAAAATGAATTTTGTTCATTTTTCTGTTTTTCTTCAAATTTCATTCTTGTTGTGTTGCTATGTATAATAAATTCGGAAATTTCATAGAAACAAAATAATAATCAAATTGAAGAATTTTTTTGTTACAAATTCGGTTCTGAATCAAGCGCTGCACATTGGGGTATTTAATCAATCTGGGCGGCCAAAACTCTTTTTGGCTTTAAGTTGTTAATTATGTTACCCATGGTGATTTCAATTCAATTTAACCATGATACAACTATACGGGTAGTAGCATGGTCGCCATATTGAAATCCGCTGCCTCTCAAACGTCAAAATACCCGGAAGCAAAGCAGATCTAGGAAGGTAGGCGCATAGGCGAATTCAGAAATTTCCCATGTATTTTACTATTGTGATTGGTAGAGTGTAATATCAAAATAATATTTCGCCTTAGTTAAAATCTGATTTCGCTTGGGACTCGCCCATTCCTATTTGCCATGATGTGAATTCGCTTTGATTTTGACATTGCACTCTACCATTTTAAATAAAAAAGAAGTTTCTGAATTCGCCTATGCGCCTACCTCCTTAGATCTGCCTTGCCAGGAAGTAAACAAAATGAAAGTTTGACAATCGAGGGAAATTAAAAATGAAAAAAGTAAAATCAGCTGTTATTATGCTACTACCTGTATAGTTGTAACATGAATTTAACATAAAAAAAATATGGCTGTATATTTTTAAAAAGTGATGTAGTGAGACCAAACCGACCTCAGATTTGGATTCAGAACGTCGAAATACATGTTAGTAGGTTAGTTCGATGAAATGTGCCATTTGGGGCTTTTTTTAGCTTTTCGCAATTTTCTCCAAATTTTGGGGGTATATTGGACAAGCGGACTTTGGATTCGGATTCGGATTCAGCACGTCGATTTATATGTAGATTGGTGTTGTCGAATCCACAAACAACTAATTTTTTTTTGTGTGGGGGCCGGGCAATGCCGGGCACCTAAACAAAAACCCTTTTGAAAACAAAAAATTGGGAATTTTTTTTTTTAATACATCATTTTTTAAAAATGTAATTAAGAAGACGCTAACAACTAACTAAATCTCAATAAACATGAATTTTGTACTCGATTACCTGTATTATAAGAATCCATAACAGTATTCTAAAAAACTTCACTTAAAACCGTAAAAATATACCGTAAAAATATTAATTGGAAATGTTGAAACTTTAAGAACGTTATAAAATGCCGCGAGAAATACAAGAATGACCAATCTTTCATTGACTGTAAAAACTTTGTGTTTGAGTTTTGAGAATAAACTTTTATTGAAAATGATGCGTTAGGGTCCTGGCCTACTAAAAAATTTTATTTTTTGGAAATCGGGCCAGTTTTAGGAAATGAGGTTTTGGCCGCCCAGATTGATAAAATACCCTTATGTGCGCTGATAGAATAAAATTGTATAAAACAGATCTCAGTGCTAAAAAAAAAAGCTCTACTTCTTCATGGACGTTCTCCCTATGCAGATATATTGGATTATTGGCGGATTTCGGTGTTTTCTTTTGGTGTTTTATGTGGTTTTTTCCTCAGTTTCGCTAATTATGCACGTTTCCTTAAATACATACATACCAGTAGCAGTCCCAGCATAAATTGGCTGGGCAAGCCTATGTGTGAAGCAGTCATTCGCCCTTTGTGTATATTTCTTTGCTGTATTATCTGAAAGTCAATTCATGTCTACATACATATGGTTAGTGAGGGTAGTGGTGGTTTTTTGATTTCGAAATGTCTACTTACAACTTACAATGTAAGCGGAATTGTATTCAGTCCGCCTAGATCCTCCTTACAAGGTAAGCGACAGTAGATTCGAGGTGCCTACCAACAGCATACCCTGTAAACGGAGTTGTATTCAGTCCGCCTACATCCACCTTACAACGTTGGCGAAGTAGGATTCGAACTGCCTACCTGTAGCTTACAATGTATGCTAGTTAGTGATATGGTCATTGGATGAACACTTCACTACCCTGATTACTTTGTATGTAACGTGTAGGCGTTCACTCTACATTTGCGGCCATGTATATGAAAATGTATAACAGATCTGTATATGAGGTGGTGTGCATTACAGCCTTACATGTGTGCATGACTTAATCGACTGTAAGCAACATTTTCGCCGCTGGGTATTTTTGTTGGTTTTCTCATAAAAAAATGTTTTCTCACAACAAAATTTTTAAAAGCAAGCAAGTTTTTGAAACAACAGCGCCCGTTTTTGAATCAATTGTTGGATCAAAAACTTTGCTGTAAAATCAAATACTTTTGCTCTTGAATCAAAGACGGAGATTCAACAGCCGAAAGTTTTTGATTTAACTACGGGTATTTTTTTCAGAGCAGAACTCCTGACATAACACAAACCAATTCATATGCAAATAAAATAAATTTAATCATACTCAAATTACATACATACGTCTCTCTCCTACAAACAAACATCACTGATAAATTTATTACCAAAGATGCTCAACGTAGAACAATCAGCAAAGCAAAACGTTATCGCGATTGCATGCAAACTGTTAAATTTAACGAAAAACCTGTCGGTATCGACAACTAAAGTGCCACAAAGCAACAAAATCAAAAGCCAAAAACTAAAAATGAATGCCACAAACGGTATTTAAACAAGCAATCAACGGCAAATGATCAATGCCATTGCGCAAATGTTGCCGAAACACACCCGCTCATTGGCTTAGGGGACCCTTTTGGACCATTTTTGTTGCACATACGCAAAGCGCAATAAACGCGCAATGTGCAACAAACAAAGCGTTCATTTAATAGTTGCAAGCTTATTTACATTTAATTTGCATATTTTTTGTGTTGCTTCTTTTGCAAAAAAAAATCAAAAAGTTGAGAAGATCTGCAACATTCGAACATCAAAACATAGCCAAAACATAGCAGACAGTTTGCGCGTGCGCAACAAATGAATTTGAAGAGTTTGCCGTTGCCATCGTTGATTGTTTTTGTAGTACAGCAACAACAACAAAAATCGCATGCTAATGCTGTCCATCGCAGTCAGTAGATGTTTGCTGGTGGCGTTGATAAGCGTTAAAAAATCTTTTAGATTTTATTTGTTAATTGTGTGCTTTTTTTAAGTGATGCAGATATGTTTAGTATATTTACTTATTTATGTACATATGTTTGAGTGCTTATTAGACTCCGCCAGAAATAAATTGATGTGCCATGCAGCCTCTTAACTACCCTGCAAAAAAGTTTTGCTTATTGTTGACAAATCAGTTCTAAAAAAGGAGTACGCCGGCAGCGCTGCTTCTGTCATGCACTCACTCTGTCTGCTCCTAACTTTCTAATACTTATCTAGGCCTTATTTCGATGGCGGATACGCCTTTGGAATAAGGTGTACTCTCAGAGAGAGAGTACTCCTTATGGCCTGATGACATCAACACAGGAAAATCAGCCATATTTTAAGCCTTACGCCATACAAATTTGCTACCCTTATAATTTTCCGGCCTTATTTCGGAAGCTTTTAATTCTGCTGTTTTAATACTTAAATAAGGCTTAGATTTTTTGGTGGGTAGATACATAGTATGTATGTATGTATGTATGTATGTATACTTGCGAAGTAGTTCTCTTTATATTTTTCTTCTCTCAAGCTCAGCAACTTTGTAATTTGCGCAAACATGCGGCATTTCTTGCTTCGACACAGTCTAATGTGCCAATATGCATAAATTTCCGTTCGAACATTTACTTGTTGTGGGCATGTGTAATAAAGCATGTCCATTTGATGCCAAAAACATGCGATAAATGTGAGATTAGCAAGCCGCGCCAAGTTGAAGCATGAGCCCTCAGTCTCTTCTTTAGTCCAACAACCGATTAAACAATATGCAATACATAGAAATAAAATAATAAATATTTGTTAAACTGAAATTTTATTTGTTGTTGGCAATGCCATTAGGCGTTACTTATGTATGTATCTATAAGCGATTGATTCATCGATGCAGTTGTCGAATGCTTCGGCAGATTTGGCTGATATTGAAAATGATTGCAAATTACTTGTTTGGTTGTTGAAAGATATTCATCTAAGTATGTACATATACTTAAACGAATTTAATTGATCATTTAAACAAGCAAATGAAATTTTAATGAAATTTATTGTTATTGTAAGCGAATGGTTGTAGTGGCATACTTATTTGAATATCGATTATATATGTAAATAGAATAATGAAGATATTTTGCATAAACGTGTAAATTTAAAGTCAATGAACTTATTTTTTTTAAAAAGTTTTAGTGTTATGCCAAGTGATGGGTTAGAGCGATCTTCTTTAGCTATAAGTATCGGGTACCTATCACATCTGCCTAAGCGTTGTAGCTAACAATGTATAAGCAAGTAATTCTCAACTCCTTTTAGGCACTTAATCCTGGATGCCATCAATAAATAAAATTTGATACTCAAATTAAGCAACGATAAATGCATATTTTGACTGCTGCTTTCTTGTTAAACGACTGTGTGCGGAATGCCATTAGGCAAATTGGTAATGCGATCCGCAACAATAACAGCAACAACAACGGTTCAATACAAACTAAATGTTGCCAAATGAACGTACAAAAATTCATTTGAATATCATAAATTAATCACATCAGCACGAGAGACGAGTGCAAGATATCTAGTAAAGGTTAACAAAGCCAGCGGTGTTGGAGGGGAAGGAAAGGCAGCAAGCGAACAAAATCGAAGCATTTGCATATTCAAACGAATTTCGCACGGTTGCGCAGAACAAAAAAAAAACGTTTCGAATAAAAACAAAAAAAAAACGCTAAAAGAAACAAAAAAAACTAAAATTTGGCGTTCAAAAAATTGGCATTAAATGAAAATGTAAAAGCTTGTTGAAACAAAGAAAATATCCGTTGCAAATAAAATGTTGCATAAACGGATTCCGAAACAAATTAATTCGTTTGGCGGCGAAAATTCTAAGTGAGTACCGCTGCTAGTGCAACATTGCTAAATTGACATGACCGATGCGTTGCATAAATACAGGGTGACTGATAAATGCTATAGCATGAGAAATATGACAAACAAAAAAATCACAAATAAAACAGGAAAACATGAACTCTTTAAAAATCACTTTCGGTTATTCATTTTGATCAAATGAAAAAACAATATTTATAGAATTACTAGCTGTACCCGGCCAAGCCTTGCTTTGGCTCACTTCCTATTATCTATGGGCATTTGAAGCGAAAACGGCACACTTTAAAATAAGTTGGAAGTTTCTAGAAGCCTAACTTACCTCGGGCTGCAGAGCTCAGCAAAAGTCAGATAACTAATATTTTCAAAAGTTTACATAGTCCTGTATTCCTCTTCTCATTTGATACCATCGTTGCTTAAAAACATTCCATGGCATCCGGGTCCACTCTTTCACCCATTATTAAGTACCGGGCCTAAAAATCACTATGAAAAGAGCTCTCTGCAGCAGCCCTGGTCAACCCATTTCATTTTATATCAGTATTTCTCAGCAGCATCCCACGGTCATCCAGGTCCACATACCTATTGACCCACATTTGGGGCCTTGACCTAGGAATCATAATGGGTACGGCTTGATATAAAATTCCTGCTCAACACATTTCATTTGATACCAATAGCAGTGAGCAATATCCCGGTGTCGTCCGGGTCCACGTTTTGCCCATATCTGGGGATCCGACGTAGGAATCGAAAAGAGTACAGCTCTATGTGAAAGCCATGCTCCACGTTTTTATCCATATCTGGGGACTTAACCAAGAAATCATAATAGGTACTACATAAGAGTATTGCTTAACAATTTTCATTTGGTACCAATATCCCGGTGTTATCCGGGTCCACATATTGACCCACATCTTGGGACCCGACCTGGGAAACGTAATGAGTTCGTCTCTAAGTAAAATCCCTACTAAACACCTTTCATTTGATACCAATATCGCTCAGAAGTATTCGTGGGTCATCCGGGTCCACATGTTGACCCATATCTGGAGACTGCGCATAGGTATCACAAATAAAACACATCTATGCCGAAGTACTCATCAAGACCTTTCATTTGATACCAATATCGCTTAGAAATATTCGAGGGTCATTCAGGTCCACCTTTTGACCCATATCTAGAGACCCGACCTAGCAATCACAATGAGTACTCTTTTATGTAAATTCCCTGCTCAATACCTTTCATTTGATACCAATATCGACCAAAAATATTCAGCGGAAAGCCGGGTCCACGTTTTGACCTATATCTAGGGAACCGACTTCCGGATTTGAAAAAATATGCATATAAACCATTTAGGGCAAGGTACTCAGCTGGTGTGTAAATTTGGTCCAAATCCCTCCACGCGTTTGGGTGAAAGCCGGCGACAAAGAAATAGGCTTGATTTTTATATATTTACTAGCAAATACCCGTTGCTTCGCAATAACGAATAATAGGTAATCCAAGTCAAGTTAAGTCAACTCAAGTCAATTCAAGTCAAGTCAACTCATGTCAATTCAAGTCAAGTCAAGTCAAGTTAAGTCAACTCAACTCAAGTCAAGTCAACTTAAGTCAAGTCAAGTCAACTCAAGTCAAGTTAAGTTAAGTCAAGTCAAGTCAAGTCAAGTCAAGTCAAGTCAAGTCAACTCATGTCAAGTCAAGTCAAGTCAACTGAAGTCAAGTCAAGTCAAGTCAAGTCAATTCAATTCAATTCAATTCAATTCAAGTCAAGTCAAGTCAAGTCAAGTCAACTCATCTCAAGTCAAGTCAAGTCAACTCAAGTCAAGTCAAGTCAAGTCAAGTCAAGTCAAGTCAAGTCAAGTCAAGTCAAGTCAAGTCAAGTCAAGTCAATTCAAGTCAAGTCAAGTCAACTCATGTCAATTCAAGTCAAGTCAAGTCAAGTCAAGTCAAGTTAAGTCAACTCAACTCAAGTCAAGTCAAGTCAACTTAAGTCAAGTCAAGTCAAGTCAAGTCAACTCAAGTCAAGTTAAGTCAACTCAAGTCAAGTCAAGTCAAGTCAAGTCAGGTCAAGTCAGGTCAAGTCAAGTCAACTCAAGTCAAGTTAAGTTATTCCGGGGTTATCATGGTCCACTTGATGACCTGGTCTAGACATCACTATGAAAATAGCTCTATGTTGAAGGCGTTCCCAAAACATTTCATTTGATACCAATATCGATAAAAAACATCCGGGTCGGCATTTTGACACAGATCTGGGGACTCGGCTTAAGAATCACAATTAAAGAATTTTGTGTTGAAGTCCTGATCAAGGCCATTCATTCGATACCAATATTGCTCAGAAACATTCCGGGCCACCCGAATCTTCGTTTTCACCCATATCTGGAGACCCGGCCTAGGAATTATCATGCATAGAGCTCCATGTAAAATCCCGGTTCAAAAACTTTCATTTGATACCAATATTGCTCAGAAACATTCTGGGTTAATCCGGAGTTACATTTTGACCCATATTTGGGAACCCGGTCTAGGCATCACAAATAAAATAGTTCCGGGGTCATCCGCGTCCACGTTTTGGCCCATATCTGGAGACCCGGCATGGAAATAACAATGAAAATACATAGGTATGTGTTAAAGCCCTGCTTAATACCTTTAATTTCATACCAATATCGTTCAAAAACATTCCGGAGTCATCCGGGTCCACATTTTCACCCATATCTGGAGAGGATGTCTAGGCATCACAATGAAAATAACTCTATGTAGAAGTCCTGCTCAACACCTTTCATTTGATACCAATATCGCAGGTGTAGGTGCAGGCGTTCTTGAGTTATAGCATAATATGCATGCATAAACAGGTTTTTGATTGCCACCGAGAAAAACAACAAGCCGTGCAAAAACAAACATATGGGTCGCATGCGCTGCTCTGCCTGACACGACTGCGACGCGTCCACTGAACACGGCAAATGACCAAACGAAGCTATTAAAGTCTCAGAAATGCGCAAAAAAAGTACATGGTTGTCGAGAATTCACCATTTATGACATTTTAAAAAAAGAATTATTAAAATCGGTCCAGTACTTTTTGAGTTATCGCGTTACATACATTTTCCATACAATCAATCTTACTAATCTTACTAATATTATAAATGTGAATGTAGCGATGTTTGGATGTTTGGATGTCCAGACGTTTGCTTTTGTTCCTCAAAAACGTGAGAATGGCAAGACGGATTTTGTTGAAATTTGGCAGGCATACAGGTTATAGTCTGGAAGGAAGTATAGGCTATTTTTTGTTTTTAATTTTGGGGGTTCCGACCCTGCTAAGGACCGTTACTTTTCGTTATATTTTTATTCCATATAACTATGAGTATACTGGAACTATACTTATGATATTTCGCATATAGGTATAGATAGATCGTACAATATAGGTATCAAACGAAAGGGGAAGGTCCCAGGTTACATTTGGACTTCGATATATTTCGATAAATTGATCGATAACTGAGTTATCGGTGAAAATGTGATTGCCCAAAAACCTTAAACTTGCCCTACAATATGGGTATCAGACGAAAGGGGAAGGCTCCAGGTTTCATTTAGGACTTCGATATATTTCGATAAACTGATCGATAACTGAGTTATCGGTGAAAATGTGATTGCCCCAAAACCTTAAACTTGCCCTACAATATGGGTATCAAACGAAAGGGGATGGCTCCAGGTTTCATTTGGACTTCGGCATATTTCGATAAATTTATCGATAACTGAGTTATCGGGGATTGCCCAAAAACCTTAACATTACCCTATAAAATGGGTATCAAACGAAAGGGGATAGCCCAAGGTTTTTTATTTGGATTTCTATATATTTCGATAAATTTATCGATAACTGAGTTATCGGTCAAAATGCGTTTCCCGAAAAAGCTTAATATTACCCTACAATATGGGTATCAAACGAAAGGGGATGGTCCCAGGTTTCATTTGGACTTCGATATGCTTCGATAATTTATCGATGATTGAGTTATCGGTGAAAATGTGATTGCCCAAAAACCTTAAAATTAACGAACAAGGGGAAGTTTTTTAGTCTATGGACACACGGTTGGTGCGACGGCATCAATTACGGTGCATTGCCCACCCGCAAAAACAAAAAATAAAAAAAAAACAGGTAAGAATTTAAATATTTCCCTTACGTTTGTTCTTACAGCCTCTTCTATAACCATCTTTGGGCCTTTTCACATTACTCTGCACGACTTTTGTCTTCAATGAATCCATTAAGATGAATTTTTGTTAATACATATTCAAACCCATGAGTTTACATTTTTTTCTCTTTATGCTGGACTTCGACAAACTGAATGTTGAAAGGGGACTTCGTAGGTGCGGACAAGACCGCGGGTAAAGACTAGTTTTATATAATTAGTATAGATAGTTAAGCAGAAACTCGGAGGCCTCTCCGCAACTACATAGTTAAGTTAACTTGGGTTGGCCAGGATACAGTGATTCCTGACATAGATTCCATATGGTCCTTAGTTTAGCCAACATCATATTGGAGGCGTTATACTAAACTTGGAATGCAAGACTTCGCAAGTTTTATTATTTTATGTATTTTCTGAAGACTATTTTGTTGACCACTAGATTCCACAACAGGGGTGAAAGTACTCCCCCTTGCGGGCTGCCTCTATGTGTCCTGCTTGACATCGTCGAAAGACCCCGCACAGCCGTCTGACACCGCCGGACAACTGAAAAGGTCCTCGATCCAGCGCTGAATGATTGTGGGTATTCGAGCACCTCCAAACAGCGCCGCAGCAGATACGTTGCTAAAGGAACCCGAAATATCAAGAAAGACACCCATCGCAAGGCCTGTAGTGAAGGGTGTTTTCGATATGTTGCACAGCGTGTGATTCTTTATCCTGTTTATCATCCATCACGACAAGATAAATGCGTTTTATGCCTTCCGCCAGGCACCTCGAACCATAACTGAGGTCGTCTCGCACCTCTCGCCCTGGCTCGCGCCTTGAGGGAACCTGCTCGACCGGACAAAAGTCTTTGCTAGCCCTCCCCGGTCTCCTCACCGCAGTCTGACCTGGCGCAAGCACCAGAAACAGGCATCGGGGAGAAAAGACGGAGGTCAGTTGCATAGGCAGCAACCTCTTGGAAGTTTCAGCCGAGAAGAATAAAATAGTTACCCTGTATGAATGTACCTGAGCAAGTAAGGATGTGTCAAGAAGGCCAGGAAGACCAAGAAGCACAGTGAGGGTGTTGCAAAGCTTCGCCAAAAGCGTATTACATATAACACCGCATTCAACGTGCTTTATTTTGCATTTGCTTGTTGATCGATTTTTGCACGCAAGTAAGCCCATCAACGAAAGTTAAACAACAACAAAATATTAAATAACAAGTAAAGAAGTCTAAGTTCGAGTGGAATCGAACATTAGATACTCAGCTGTATGCTTTCATTGTTTGTTTGCGTTTGATGGAAACACGGTGCACTTAATATAAAGCGAGTGCTGCATAAAGTAGGCGTAGTCACGCCCATTTTCTAAATTTTTATCAGTCATCCAACTAAGCATATCAATATTATACTTTGTGCAAAATTTCATTCCTTTATGACTTCTAGTTACAAAGATGTCACGTTACAAATTCCCAAAGGGTGTTCCCGAAATATCTTTGTTAAAAAGTAGGCGTGGTCATAAACCGATTTCAAAAAATTTTTGCGTGTCTATTAACACAAGTTATAAAAGTGTATAAACCAAGTTTCGTCATAATATCTCAATTATTTGTCGAGTTATAGGCTAAGAAATCTCGTATATCCCTTTGTGTAAAAAGAGGCGGTGCCACGCCCATTTTCCCAAAATTTTTCTATTTGTTGTTTCCGGTCTATTGTGGAAGTCATGCCACAAAATTTCAATGAATTATCTTTATATTTGACAAAGATATCGCTTAAAATGTTTTTATTAGGCCCCTTTATAGTTCTCATATATAAAAGTGGGCGTGGTCGTCAACCGATTTCGCTAAAATTTTGAGCGTGTATTACCACAAGTAATGAAAGTGTACACACAAAGTTTCGTCATTATATATAAATTATTTGTCGAGTTATGGGCTCAGAAATCTCGTATATTCCTGTTTATAAAAAGAGGCGGTGCCACGCCCATTTTCCAAAATTTTTGTGTTTTTCGTTTTATGTCCGCAGTTGGACTCCTGCTATAAAATTTCAATGATATATCTTTATATTTGACAGAGATATCGCTTAAAATGTTTTTATTAGGTCACTTTATAAGACCCATATATAAAAGTGGGCGTGGCCCTCAACCGATTTCGGAAATTTTTCGTGCAAATATTTGACTAAGTAAGTGAATCACGCGTACCAAATCTCATCGATATATCTTCAACGGTTTCTGATTTATGACTCATAAAACTTTCAATGTTTGCCCCTTAATAAGTGGGCGTGGCACCGCCCATTTTCCAAAATTTCATCAAATTTCTTCCTAAGGGCCTGAGCTCAACACGTGGGTAAAATTTCATCGCTCCAGCTATATTAGTGACTGAGATACCAAATTTCCGATTATTTCTATATAGGAAAAGTGGGCGTGGTCATGGTCCGATTTCGCCCATTTTCAATACCAACCGTCCCAGTCTCGATACCAACTTGAATTCCAAATTTCATCAAAATATCTCAATTTTTGCGCGAGTTAGAGTGTTTACAGACGGACAGACGGACGGACAGACGGACGGACGGACAGACGGACGGACGGACGGACGTACGGACGGACGGACATGGCTAAATCGATTTCTCTTTTCACCCTGATCATTTTGATATATATAAGTCTATATCTATCTCGATTATTTCACTCTGTTACAATCCACCGTTATGTGATTAAAACTATAATACTCTGTGTACTAGTACAGCTGAGTATAAAAATCAACAACAGAAAAAAAACATGCTGTATGTAAAATAAATTGACCGCACAAGCATATGAAAAGTGATCAACTTGCAAGCAATAAACTGCAACAAGTTGCATGTACTCGCATGTATGTATGAAGTGTTGCACGTTCGCATTTTGTATTGCTGCCTACCTACTTAAGTGCAAAATTTATTTGCGCTTGCAGGCGGAAATGAGCGAAAAAACACGTAGAAGCAGAAAAAACGAATATGAATAAATAAGCGAATGTAGACTTGCTGTCATGTAAAAACATGTATGTATGTATGTATATGTACCTCTTGTGGCATGTTGGCTGATATTACAATAAATTGTTTTTGCTTCATGAATTCAATTCATTCATTTGATGTTGTGATCACACGCGTTCATTGCTCTTTAACTTTTCTTATGGCTTTTTTTTATTTATGTGCTCAAAGCTACAATGTCAATGCAATAGCGTTCTTTTGCTTTTACATGCGTATAGGGGACTTATGCCGCACGGTGGCATTCAATAGAGTTTTTCATAAAATAAGACACTTAAAATTGTATAGGAGTTCAAGTTCAATACTTTCCATGTCATCTGGCGATCACCAATATACTAAATTTGTTGCTTGCCTTGTGAATAGATATAAATTTATATAAATACTATCACATACCTCTCCCGCGTCGCTGCGATGAAAAATGCTTTTGTCTTATAATGAGTCTTTCCCTCTGTCTCTACTTTTCCCTTTCTCTTCCCTTTCATTTTACCTTTCATTTTCGTTCCCTTCTTAATCTTTTGTTTTCACTATCTCTTTCCATTTCTCTATTTTTTGTTCTCTCCTACCTCTCCATACTCTTTTTCCTAATCTTTCTCATTATTTTACTCCCTTTCTCTCTTTCAACCCCCTTTCGATTTCTTTTCCCATCCGCCTTTCTCTTCCTTAAGCATTTCCCTTTCTCCTTTATTTTCCCTTTCCCTAAGGAACCGGTTTGATCATTACATAGAAAAGAACTTTATATAGAAGACCTTATTTCCTCTTTTTATTTGTTACCAATATCGCCGAAATATCTGGGAAACGGACTTAGAAATCAATCAATGAAAATAAGTCTATGTTGAAGACCTGCTCAACGCCTTTTTTTGCTACCAATATCGCTCAGAAACATTCCGGGGTCAGTCGAAGTCTTTTAGTTTAACGTGCGCAACTGCCACGAAAGGCCTAAACACACGGTTTTCTTCAAACACGGATCAAACGTTGATCAACGCCCCAAGTGCAACGCACTTGGTACCAATTGGAATACGGAATGGACGCGTTACCACCTTGGTAGGGTTCGAGGTCTATCAACACCTCTGCCGTACTATGGGTCCGGCACCCGGTTGCAATGCAACACCACACCGGGTTATAAATAACCCTCCCCAGCGAACTCTGGGTTTCAACCACAGCCACCACGAAAACTCCCCGAGGGGCCGTTCCCAATAAACAGGCTGGCCGAAGCCATGGGCACCCTGTTTCCCGTGGTACCAGATTTAAGTCTCCGGTCGAACCTCGTAGCCAAATGTCCACCCGACAAATGACTACTACCAGTTTGAGCATCCATCCTGCTCTGGACTGGTCACCATACGCCCCATTCACCTCGTACCAATTCATTCTCCATTCAATCGATCACCAAACCCCCCAATCATGCAATCATTCACCAATTCAACTCAACAAGTGCCTCCGCCGTCTAAAGACCTCTCGCGCAAATCCACTCAGAAGTTCGGCATTCCGACTAGTGGAGAGCACACCACTCACATCATACCGTCCATCAGTCCAACTAATTCCCCAACCCCCAAGGTCCCTAATGTCTGAGTACATCGGGCATTCACACAACACATGCATCCAATCCTCACTCGCACAACCGCACACACACCCCGCAGTATCACTCAATGTCCTCGCATACAAAAACGCATTTAACGCACCGTGACCCGTTAGCAGAAAGCCCAGACTCAGATTGAATCTGAAGTCCGGGTTCTCCGCCACAAAGGTCACGTCCCGAATGTACTCATATGTCGCTCGACCGTTGGAACTACTGTCCCAACGGTCTTGCCACTTACGCTCGACACACAAATTTAACAACTTTTTACACTCCAAATACCCCTTCTCCACATCATTGTCGGAAATCCATTCATCCCGCAGCAACGGCACACTCAGCCCCCTTCTCAACCTGAAGGATATCGCTCTTTGGATAACGATCAGGTCGAGAGGAGGCGCCCCCAGTAACACCTGCATCGCATCCGTAGAAACGGTGCGACACACGGGCAAACACGCTAACATCATCACTCGCTGACATGATAACAGTCGCTTCCTACCAACAACCGTCTCGGCTGCTCTGTACCACACCGCAGCCCCGTACGTGGCGCAAGCCACGAAGAGACCACGGTATATAGTCCGAACAGCCCGACGGCTGAGGCCCCACTCACACCTAATTATGCGGCGAACTTGGCCCACAACACTCACCAATCGCTCTTTCAGTCGTACAAAATGTGGGGTAAAACACATTCTTTCACCCATTGTCAGCCCCAAATACTTGACCTGCGTCGCATATCTGATGCTGACACCATTCACTCGCACAACCGGTGGCCTATCCGGCGACAATTTGCCCTTAAGCAACATTGTCACCGTTTTGTCCACCGATATGTCCACACCCACGAAATTTCCCCATGCATGCACAATCTCACACAAATTTTCCCCACCCCTCTCGACATTCGCCCTTGACTGACCTTCCACCAATAGTAGAAGGTCGTCCGCATACGCACAACATTTACACAGTGGCTCGAGTTGCCGCAACAGGTAGTCCATCATTAGGTTCCATATGTATGGACCACAGATGGATCCCTGTGGACAACCGCGAACCACATCCACTTCCACACTTTCATTCACACCAACGATGGAGGCTCCTCTGCCTTGGAAGTAACTGCGCCACAAAGTTACCTCCGGGCAGCGGAGCTCTTCCAACCGTTCAATCACTCTATCCCAGCGAAGGTAGTCAAACGCCCCCTTGAAGTCAATAAATATGCCAAGGACATATTTATTGACACTCATCCCTACAGCATTCTGAACATACATCCACGCATCCTCAACACTCCGACCTTTCCTAAACCCAAACTGCCTATCCGACCTAACATCCCGCGTAATTTCCTGAAGCCGCTCGACCATGATCCGTTCCAGTACCTTGCCAAGCACTGGAAGGAGGCTGATTCCCCGGTAGGACCGGGGGTCAGTCCTAATCTTGTCGGGCGACTTCAGAAGAACGACAACCCTAGCCACTTTCCACTCACGTGGAAAGTATCCCTCCCATATGCATTTGTTGTAAACAGCCATCAAGTATTCCGGAATGAACTTCCACAAGCATTTGCACATCTCTCCGTTCAAACCATCAAAACCCGGTGACCGTTTAGACCTGACCAGGCCAAACGCATAATCTACTTCTTCGTCATCTAGTGGAGGTATTGGCACCTCTTGTGCATGAGGAACCGATACCTCCGCCCTAGGAAAGAATTCACCAAGAAGAGCCCTCATGCAATCTCTCCATGTATGGGTCAGGTTCCCTCGGACCTGGAGAGAGTTAATAATGTCCGACGACCGGGGACCCCGACAGATCTGATAGACCTTCCCCCAGGGGTGTTCACGGAAGTCATTGACAAACCCCCTCCATTCATCTTCTTTCGTACACAAAATCAACCTCTTATACTCATTCATCTCCCTACTAAGTTGACTCCTTAGCTGGGCTACACTCTCAGAATTGTTCCGCCGGGCGCGCTGAAACAGACGTCTCGCATGCCTGACGGAACGCTTCTTCGCCTCAAGCTCCCTAGTCCACCATCTCACTTTCTTAAAACGCACCTTTTTCCACTTCTGGAACATACTATCATTCACATTCCAGACACATTCATTCAGACGAGCAATTTGCTCATCAACCCCCAGTTCCTGAAACACTCTAAGCGGTATATTAAATACCGCTTCTCTCACACACCGTCCATAATGGACCCAATCAGCACCCGAAGTTCGCCATCTTTTTAAATTACACTCACCCTCCACACGCTGGCGGTTGAGGGGAGTAATCACAATCTTGATCGGATTGTGATCACTTATCCCCCAACCCCCCATAACACTCCACCTAAACTCAAACATTCGAGTTGCTGCCTCATTCATGAGCGTCACGTCAATATCACTCGCACCCATTGGCCCATGAAAACTATACCATTCACTTGGTTCATTCATCACATAACAGCCAGAGGCCGTCAACCATTCACTCATTACCTCACCCCTCTGGCTACTGGCATAACCAGACGAATGTCTGGAAAGTTTACTATGCCAGGCAGGGGATGAGGCATTCGCATCCAAACCAAGGATAACAGGATTGCTACTCACTAGGAGTAGCACCGTATCCAGGTACCTCAGATAGGGCTCAATGGGCTCGCCAAATTTGCAATAAATGCTGGCCACATACACTCTACCGAAAGTACCCTCAATACATACACAAACCCCCCATTCCGACGCATCCACCAAAACACATTCATAGCTCTGCTCATTCACAACAACCGCGGCGTTAACCCTCAACATTCCGGGGTAAATAGGTTCCACGTTTTAACTCATATCTTGGGACATGGCCTAGGTATTGCAATGAAAGGAGCTCTATATTGAAGCCCTGCTCAACGCCTTTCATTCGATACCAATATTGCTGGGTCTCACTGGGTCCACATTTGGGCCTGTATTCCGGGAAGCTCAAACTTTTTTCAAAATACTATATACCCTGTTGTGTGTTAATGCCATATGAATCTACTGTGGAAATTTCATTTAGATCGGTGTATGTCTTTGGGAGTGCATAAAGGACACACGGACACAAATTCATGTTTATGTAATAGATGTATGTACATCAAATGAACAATTTCTCCAAGTCGCACACCTTCAAGCGGTAATTCCACTGATTGGAGACAGTTTGGCCCCTTTTCTATATAGTCTACGTGAAAATATTGCAATTTCTACTCAAATTATCCTGCACCAGCTCTGGCGAATTTAAATGAGGATTACGCATCATTTACAATCTGCGCTTCGATTCAAATTTTCATAATTTCCCAGTCATCTTGCCACACTGTCCATCTCACCTCTCCACACGTCTCTCTTTCTCTCTCTCTCTCTACCCATTTGTTATTTACGCTTGGCTGTCTTGTCTTTGGTTCGTCGGCGGTGGGCGCGTGAAGCCGTCTACTCCCTGTAAATGCCGGAGGCTAGATAAGAATTGTTGCTTTTATATTTGTAATTGTTCGGTAAGATATTTAAAATATTAAATGGCACAAAGTCGGCAACTGAAGACGTGCAGCAACAACAACAACCAAAAATCGAAAACATAAAAGGAAAATTCAATAAAAATTGATATCGCCAAACCAAAACAAAAAAGACAAACACATTTCTGGCCTTTTCCGCCTACACGCAATCGCACTTTTGCACCATCACCTCGCTTCCCATGCGCTGGAGCACACTAATCTCTGCCGCTTGCCGGTGCGTGGCGGAGCTTATGGTCTGAAAGCTCATGCGCATGCGCTTTTTTGCCCCGCAGCCAGTCGGTGTTGCTGCGTTTTTGCGTAAATTTATGAAGTGATTCCGATCAATTGGCATAATCTATTTAGCTGCTCGCGTGAGGCAATAACGGGCGGACAGCAACCAAATGAGCCGACGAGCGTTGAACGGACCAGGGCAGAGGGACAGACAAACAAGCAAAACATAAAGCGCCGATCGATTGGATTGGCAGCGGTTCGTATTGCATTGCAGTTATACTCGTATGTATGTATGTATATTGGTATGAATATTGCCAGAATTGGTATGTTTAATTTGTAATAAGATAATTTCTTATTTGCTGGACTCACGTGCAATACCGTGTTGATGCCGTGGCTTGCAGAAAAATTCTTTTATATTTCATATATATTGTGTATTTGCGTATGCCAAGCGTAGTTAATCCTTCAAAGTAGCCTGTAGCTAATCAGATATGATATACATACATATATTTACATATATGTGTAAACCATAGCTGTTAAATTATGATTACGATTAGTAATCGGTTAGATTATTTTCTAAAAAGAATCGTAATGATTATTTAATTGTACGCATGAAATATTGGGATTACGTAATGATTACGATTACAAATAATCAAAAAATAATCAGGATTACTTTAGATTACTGAAAAGAATCAAAAAGAATCAAAAATAATCAAAATAAAGAATTGATTCTTTTCGACGATTCTTTTTGATTCTTTTTGATTCTTTTCAATCCAAAACCCCAAACAACTTTTACTAATGTATGAAAAACAACAATGCTAAAGCGAGTAGTGTTAGAATTCCAGAACGGTTGTTAACTTGTTGCCAATCTTTCGTTAAGAACTCAAACAAGAGCAAATCATATAATCTATACTTCATACTTCACGTGTCAGTCAGTTGTTATTAATTGTGTTTTGTGTGTAAAAACGCTCCATTTGAAGATAACATGTCACAAACTGATCAATTGGTTTTTGGAGAAAGCGACTTCTCAAGTGATGATGAGATCTTGGACAAGAATTACGTGCCAAGTCCCCGCAACAGGAGAAGGGTCTTCGAAAAAAATTCTGGAAGCTTTCAAAAAAACCAGTCTTTTGAGGTGTCTGCAAAAACTATTTTCAACGCGAAATTTTATACGGATATTGAAAAAGTTAGTTTTTATGTGCATATGGTTCAAATTAGTTAGGCTTGTTTTAGTATTGTTTGTTATCAAATTTAAATTGTTGTATGAATTCACAGATTTCTGATCAAAATAAGATGTCGACAATTGCAAAATGTGTTGGATGTGATCGGAAGATAAGAGCTACCGGTGACGTGACCTCCAATTTTGTGAAGCATTTACGGGTCAAACATAGCGAATTGTATGCGGAATACAAAAGTTTGAAGTCGGGCAGCCCTTTCAGAAATTCTGTGCAAGCTGCCTTCGATAGAAAGCTTCTGCATGCTATTGTTGATGGAGCACTTCCTGTCTCAATTTTAGAAAGAAGGTCTTTCATAGACCTCTTGCAGACCAGTGGCATGAAGATAATGAGCAGGCAAACAGCTGTAAAAAAATTGAAGGAGCATTATGACGAAGTGGTACAAAAAATCAATTCGGAAATGGCCTCCGTAAAACATTTCTGTACAACCGCGGATATTTGGTCTGGGAACCACCGGAGCTTTTTAGGGTATACTTGCCATTGGCTCACAGAGAACCTGGAACGAAAGTCGGCTGCTCTTGCTTGCAGGAGAATATTCGGCGTGCACTCAGCTGAAAAAATTGCGCTAATCGTTGCCGAAATTAATGCCGGCTTTGGCCTGAGCCCGTCCAATGTTATTTTGACGGTGACAGACAATGGATCCAATTTTGTTAAGGCTTTCAAGGAGTACGGGTGCACGGAAATTGAAACTTTTCATGAAGATCAAAGCGAAAACGATTTGCCAGTTTTCGAAAACGAGCTACTGCTGCCAAAGCATCTTAGATGTTGCAGCCACACGCTGAATTTACTTGCTTCCGCCGATTACGTGAAGATTTTGAAAAGTGAGCAGGCTTTGTATATCCAACATTCGATGGTAATTGAAAATTGTTTTGTTCAACTATAATGTACTGACCACAATATTTTCCAGACATTCGAAAAATGTAACGCCTTGTGGAGGAAGTGCAAATGGCCGAAGTCCTCGGAAATAATTGTGGAATGCTTGGGAACGACATTGCTTGTGCCCGTTGTAACTCGTTGGAATTCCCTGTTCGACGCAGTAACGAAGTTACTTTGGGCCAAAGATAAGTTGAATCATTTGTGCGAAAGACTCAGCTTGTCACAATTTTCTCCGAGCGATTTGCAGTATCTGGAGATGTACCAGTTGTTGATGGAGCCTATTGCTCGTGCCTTGGACTACCTTCAAGGAGAAAATAACGTGAATTACGGTAAATTGTATTAGTATTTTTATCGTTTTCACATTATTTAAGTAAGTGTATAATCTACGTAGGCTGCTTAATTCCGACTCTGATGACCCTCAGCAATAGATTAAATAAGCTGCAAAACAAGCCAGAAATGCAGCAAGTTTCATCTGTGGTTGCTAAGTTAGAGCAGCGATTGAGAGATCGGTTTGACGCCTTTTTCACTTTAAAACCGGAGGCCAATATAGCACTAGCGGCAACTGTACTAACTCCAGATATTAAAATGAGCTGGATCAAGGTGTTGCAAAGGATAAAACCGGAGGTGACAGAAGCGGACATAAGTACCCGGGTTTTAAACACAATTTGCGATTTCTATGCAAAAGATAGTCGTGCTTTCAATGCACAAATATTGAAAAGTAATGCATTATTTGCAAACAATAGGCATTTTGATTTTGACTTCAACGGTAGGATTGCCTGAATATTTTTATATTATTTTTATTAAATTCATTTATCTTTACACAGACACAGATAACGAAGAAGGAACAAATGCTACTCCTGAGCCAAGTGCTAGTGATCGTCGATCTTTTTTGACCCATCACTTTTTCTGTTACTTAAATGACAATTCAAGAACAGACGACACTTGGGAAAAACATAGCAGTCTAAAAGAAGCTTTTGTTGCCTTTAATACTCCTCTGCCATCCTCAGCACCAGTAGAGAGGCTATTTTCCTTTGCGGGGATAGTGAACAGTCCAAGGCGCCAGTCAATGTCGGACATATCATTTGAGAAGTTGGTGTTATTAAAAGCAAATTCTAAATGGATTTAGTGTATATTTTTGTTGTTATTTTGTTATAAATCAATTTTGTTAATTTTTTATGTACATTTAGTTATGATGAAATTCATATCAAAGCCAATATGCGTTGAACCCGACCCCCTCAGAATTTGATGAAATTTTGCACAGAGGTACATCTTACCTACCCCAACACAACCTCATTTTCAGAAATTGCATTTTCGAAAAATTGTGGGCGTGGCAAGGTATCGAAATATTCAAAAATATTCGAAAAAATTCGAAAAATGACGATAATAGGTACTTTTAAAGTGTGATTACTAGGGAACGGCTTTACCGATTTCAAAGATCTTCATACCATTAGAAAGGTATTAGCTTTCAAAAAAATACACTGTAAAATTTTTTTTTGTTTTAGTACACTGAAAAAAAAATGTTTTCCAAAATAAAATTTTTTTTTTTAGGTGTAATATGTATATAGAATTTTTACAGTGTATGTTTTCAAAAGGTGATTTTAATACCTTTCTAACAGTATAAAAATTTTTGAAATCGGTTGATTAGTTTGCGCGTGATATCAAAATATAAGAAGGCCAAGAGATGCATTTACTTAAATAAATTAAAAAAAAAAATAAAGAAAAAGGCCATTTTAGTTTTCAGATATGTTATATATATTAAATGGACCTTTCTAAACAAAATTTGTATTTTCCAAAATCGCTTGATCTTTGAAGTGTTTTTTCAGTTTCAAATTTTATTTTGAAAAACATTTTTTTTTTCAGTGTACTAAAACAAAAAAAAATTTTACAGTATATTTTTTTGAAAGCTAATTTCAATACCTTTCTAATGGTATAAAGATCTTTGAAATCGGTAAAGCCATTCCCTAGTAATCACACTTTAAAAGTACCTATTATCGTCATTTTTCGATTATTTTCGGATATTTTCGAATATTTCGATACCTTGCCACGCCCACAATTTTTCGAAAATGCAATTTCTAAAAATGAGGTTGTGTTTGAGTAGGTAAGATGTACCTCTATGCAAAATTTCATCAAATTCTGAGGGGGTCGGGTTCAAAATATTCGTTTTTTTCAGCCTTTGATATGAAATTCATCTTATGTGTTATGTCTTGAATATCTTTATTTGTTATACAAAATTGAATAAAAAATTTATTAAAAATTAAAAAAAGCAAAAAGAGAAAGGTTGTTTGGGGTTTTGGATTGAAAAGAATCAAAAAGAATCAAAAAGAATCAAAAATAATCAAAAAGAATCGCTGAAAGAATCAATTCTTTATTTTGATTATTTTTGATTCTTTTTGATTCTTTTCAGTAATCTAGAGTAATCATGATTATTTTTTGATTATTTGTAATCGTAATCATTACATAATCTAGTTGGGACCAAGATACTCGTAATGTAATCAATTATTTTACTATCAAATACAAAGTAATCAGATTACTAATGATTACGATTAGTAATCGTAACTTAACAGGTATGGTGTAAACATATAATATTTTTTACATTCGCAAACTCTTGCAGAAAGTTTGTTCGCACTTACATTTCATAAAAACTCCCAGGATCTAAGGCTAGTTGACTAATTATCTTTAGCAAACTGATTTGCACACTGGAACGACCCGGTTATACCTATATTGCTCATAGAACTGCTGCGTCAACTAAATTCTTCAAAGTTTCTGCGGAAGCTTTCTTGTCATTACAACAGCAGCAATCGTATAATAAATCTTTGACAGACCTTCGACTGAATGAGTTTCTCGGAAAATGCAGGAGCTGAAATTCTAGCATAAGGATCCAAAATGGCATAGGTGAAAAACCATTTTTGTAAATTCATTCCATTTATCGATTAAATAATAGGAAACAGACCGAAAAAGTTAATGTAAACTCTTATAAGTTTACTTGTTTTGACCCACCATTGTTTGGTGCATATGTATCTAATAGCATGTCTCCACATAACGTGTTTCGCTCTTTTTTTATGCATTTGGTCTCTCAATCTTGTTTCGACACGGAAACCAGTGCCGAAACTCGCTAATTTCCATACAAATTTCTGGGAGCGAGTGAAGAATGAAACACTTGTTTCGTTCTCAATCCTCTTGCCAAACGCGATGATATCAATATCTTCTCTAATTTTGTATCGAAAATCAATCGAAATCTCACACAGACCAAAACAAATATAAGCAAACATACCCACATTTAAGAAGAACAAGAAAGATAAATGTTAGACGTGGAGACGGGTTGTTTAGCGAGATGTTTCGCTAGATGTTTCGCTAGCGAATCAAGTTATGTGGAGACGGGCTTTAAGCACTGAACTGATTTTCTAGTGAATTTTGCTAGATATTGATTTGCCGATTGAATTGTTGCAGTTGTTAGGTGACAAAATGTTATCGTTTTTATAGCAACTCAACTTGACAATGTCGCAACCGAAGGCAACAACAAACAAGTAAAAGCGCGGCTGTCTTCGGCCGTACCGAAGACTTCATACCTTTCATGAGTGGGGAAATGAAAAGTTACCTATGTATGTACATAGCCGGATTAAGTTTAATTTATAATTTTAATTCTGTGGGTTCATTTATGGAAAGATTTATTAGAAAAAATGGTGTCTTGGCTATTTAAATGGAGGAGTTATACACCAAAATGTAAATATCTGAACAATCGGTTGTATGGGAGCTATATGTTATAGTGGTCCGATCTTGACAATTTTCGGTAATCCCGTTTGGGCCCATATGGGTACAAATACTTCAAAATTTCACGCCGTTAGCTGTTAAAATGGAGGAGTTATACACCAAAATGTCCATATCTGAACAATCGGTTGTAGGGGAGCTATATGTTATAGTGGTCCGATCTTGACAATTTTCGGTAATCCCGTTTGGGCCCATATGGGTACAAATACTTCAAAATTTCACGCCGTTAGCTGTTAAAATGGAGGAGTTATACACCAAAATGTCCATATCTGAACAATCGGTTGTATGGGAGCTATATGTTATAGTGGTCCGATCTTAACAATTTTCGGTAATCCCGTTTGGGCCCATATGTGTACAAATACTTCAAAATTTCACACCGTTAGCTGTTAAAATGGAGGAGTTATACACCAAAATGTGCATATCTGAACAATCGGTTGTATGGGAGCTATATGTTATAGTGGTCCGATCTTGACAATTTTCGGTAATCCCGTTTGGGCCCATATGGGTACAAATACTTCAAAATTTCACGCCGTTAGCTGTTAAAGTGGAGGAGTTATACACCAAAATGTGTATATCTGTACAATCGGTTGTAGGGGAGCTATAGGTTATAGTGGTCCGATCTTAACAATTTTCTGCAATCTCGTTTGGGTCCACATGGGTACAAATACTTCAAAATTTCAGGCCGTTAGCTGTTAAAATGGAGGAGTTATACACCAAAATGTGTATATCTGAATAATCGGATGTTGTGGAACTATATGGTATAGTGGTCCGATCTTGACAATTTTCGGTAACCTTGTTTGGGCCAAAATGGGCACGTCTACTTCAAAGTTTCATGTCCTTAGCTGTATAAATGGGGAAGTTATGCACAAATTACATCCAAAAATTTCATGTATATCTGAATAATCGGTTGTTTTCTATATGTTATAGTGGTCCGATTCGGCCGGTTCCGACAAATGATCAGCTGCATATAACAACATACCTGTATTCCGAATTTCATTCAGATATCTCAAAAACTGAGGGACTAGTTTGCGTTCACACAGACGGACGGACAGACGGACAGACGGACATGGCTTAATCGACTCAGCTCGTGATTCTGACCATATCGGTATATATTTTGGTGGGTCCCCCACGCCTCCTTCTGGTACTTTCGACAAAAAATTTTTGGCACTAAGTTATAATACCATTTCATTCTCATGAAAGGTATAAAAATAGCATCACATTATGCCGCTGGAGTGTCGCTTCTAGATTTTAAAAGCAAGAAAAAACATTATTTTTTTCTTTGGCATAACAAAAGGCTTTGCGTCGACGCACGTGCAATACATGCAACAGAAGTCAGTATACGTTGACAACAACAAGCAAACACACAAATTGGAGAGTGACCAAGAACTGAAAAAAAACAAAACATCATAAAACAAAAGATTCGCTTTTTACAGTAAGCGAACAGCTCAATCGATTTTTATATGGTTCAGCGATTTTGACACTTCGATTGTTTTGCTTGGTGGAAGTCAACTGTGAGGGCACACAAAAACTCTGTCACTAAAATACATGCATACATATGTATATGTAAATAAAAAGGCGAATGTTCTTATTTTTCAGCAGACCTCTAGGAAAATTTTGGGTCAAAGGGACCGTCGAATATTTCTGAGCGACATTTGTATCAAATGAAAAGTTTTGATGAGAAATTCAACGTAAAACTCTTTTAATTGTGATGCCTAGGCCGGTCCGCAGATATGGGTCACAACGTGGACCGGTAGAATATAGATATATCTTCGATGGAATGGAATGGAATGGAATGCGAAAGGAAGTTAAAAGGAGGGAAATGGAGAGGGGAAAGTAAACGAAAATATAATGAGATAAGGAAGGAAGAGAGAGAGAGAGTCTGGGAGACGGAAAGGAGAGAGCATAGGAGGGATAGAGAAAAAAAGGGGGTGCAAGGGAGAGCGTTAGGGAAATTAAATGGAAAATGAAGCGGAGATGAAAGAGAGGGGACAAAGAAAAGTAGGGGGAAAATAGTAGAATCTAAGACGAAGAAGAAAGGGAGAAAGTCACGAAAAGGTAGAGGTATCGCGACGAAGCCAGACGGATTGATTTCAGTTCTGGATCTCACAAACGGCTGCAACAATTTTTATAAATTTTAGTATACAAGCGGTCTTGGGGGCAAATTTCTGAAAAGTTTAATTTTTCCACTGATTTTTTTTAACTTTTTATTTCGCTAGCGAAGACCTGCAAAAAAATGGTAGCCAGAGATAAGAGCGGTCATCCGGGTACTTCTTAATTATATTTCAAACTAGAATTTAAAGATCTGAGTTGTTTGATTCTAGGTACTTCTTTTAATCAAATGCACATTCATTTCCTGTCTCACATCTTCGGGTAATTATTCCCTAAAATTTCTTACTCTTAAACTGAACATCAATCTGAAAACCTCGGTCTGTGTAAATTCTGCACCGCATTTCCAACAGGGCTATATTGCATTTTCGCATTTACTTGACAATTTTTGTGCAACATAACCATAAATACCTACATGCACCTACCTTACCTAAGACAAATATTTCTCCTTTTTCTTCTCTGGCTCTGCCATTGCCACTGCTTTGTGCCAACTGTGTAGGAAATTGATTTGATTTGGCGCAACGCAACATTTTTACCTATTTACCTCCTACGTTCTTTTTGTCTCTGCGTTGACTCTTCTGCTTTGGCGGCGACAATGCAACGATCAGTACCGAAGAAGAAATGCATGCATAAATTTTTATTTTCCATGCCCAATGGCTTTGCTCATAATTTTCTTTTATTTGTTTTTTAAATTTGGTTTTTTTTTTGTTTTTTAAACAGGACCCCAAAAGTCGATTCATAATTTGGTGCGCATGGAGTCCAAAAGAAATTTTACCAACGGATGTTCTACTTAATTAAAGCGTTACGGTCGCGGCGTTGACATTTATGTGCTGCACAGCGAATCCGAACAAAGTTGACAGCAAATTCAAAGGAAGAATGTAGCCACGCTTCTGTAAAAGGACATTAATGCCAACATAAAATAGGCAAATTGTACATTTCGCTCTATTTTTTATGGTTTTTCGTTCACTGCTCAAATGTCACAAGCGAATTTTGTACACAAAAAGTTATGAAAAACATTTTAATTCATGCATTTCGGTACTTGTGAATGCTTAATCAGTGGCACTCAATATTTTTTTTTTCTCGTAAAGAAAGACGTCCTTACTAGGTTTATCATAAACAAAAAGAATAAGATTAATGAAAAGAAGAGAACCAAAAAAAAAGCAATAAGAAAAGTTATTTTTATAGACAATCTGATTTATGAGTTCACTAGTGCTTTTTCGTTCATTCAAATTTTTCCCATAATAAATTCTATAATTTTAAAGAGTTGCGCATATAATTAAAATCGAGCAGGCGATTGAAAAGACCGGAAGATCAATTTACATAACTCCATACGTAAAATGTTTTATTTTACTTCCTTTTCGAAAACAAGCGATATAATTTGTGGATTAATGCACTTAAATATCAAAAAAACAAAAAAAAAAAAACAAATACAATGGCATATACATTCATATATACATATTTTCAAGCAGGAAATTATGAAAGAATTTTTAATGAATGGTATTAGTTTTATATTAATTATGTAAATAGAATATTAACTGCAGCTGCAATAAACTATCTATTTGTTAAGAAGAAGCCACTTTCTTTTGCACGCAAGTTCAAATAAAACACTAGCTAGATTAGCGAATAACATGGAAAGCAATAACAAAAACCAAACCAGCGAGCTATGTTAAGCGCGTTGAGCTAAAAGCGCTTAGCTGTTAGTCGACCTGAACAACAGTGTTGCCATGTAAAAGAATGAAGTTACTGTGAATTGAAAAACTACACTCTAGTTAGTGATGGGCGAGTCCGAGATGTTTTATTCGATTCTCTCGATTGCTGAAACATCTGGAATGCTCTCGATGGTTTTCATTTGTATTCGAGTCAAGTCGTAAATGGCCGTCAGTCGAAACAATCGCTAAAACATCTCGAACTCGCCAATGATTACTCTCGTTTTCAAAGCAACCCTACATTTCGGACTCGCTGCAAAAAATAGATAACATTTGTTGTTGCCGCTTGAATATCAAAATTGCTTTAAAAAGTATACAGAGTGATACAAATCTATTGCCGTTGTTGCTGCTCGTAAAATTAATTTGTTTCGTAAGCGTCTCACTTCAGAAAATTTATTAATTTATTAATGTTAAAATAATTAATTATTATTATTATGCACGACACTCTTTAATTGTGATTGCAAAAATGCAGCGTCTATGTATAGCATATTTTTCAAATTGGTTCATTTATTTATGTGTTTGCCTCACTTCCATTAACAATCCTACTTTCTTCATCAACAACACTCATTCAGTTTATTTTATCAACTAAAACATATCATCAAAACAACAGCCGGCCCACCGACTCGGAACAATCGCAAAAACATCTCGCTTGTGTAGTCGAGGAGCGAGTCACCTTTTGACTCGATTGTAATTGATTATAAATTCTCTCGATTGTTTAAACATCTCGGACTCGCCCATCACTAACTCTAGTAGATGCTTGTAGAATAAACATCAATCAAGTAATAGATCTGATAGCATCAGACCAACATCAACCAATAGCATAAATATCAACCAATTGTGTTATTTTATAAAGAGGCTACAGCAGCGCACTCTATCGGCAACTATCCCAACACCCACCGAAGTCTGCTGGTGAATGAGAAAAATTCGAATCCCTGGAGTGCTTATATAAAACTAAAATTAATGTATAGCAAGTTGAGTGTTTTTTTCACAGTCGACAAGCAAAGAAAAACACTATAATCGGAAATAGTTTCCTACAAAGTCCTTTGTATGAGTGTCAACTGGAATGGTCGTTAACTCAGCTCTTCAGACGCCAGCTAAAGCTTATTATTAAATTTCAGATAACTAACTAATAAGTATATTCAAAAAATTTGGCGCGCCAAGTTGTCAAAAAGCAAATTTAATAGCCAATAAGATAATTTCGCTATCATTATTAATAACAACACATTTATTGGTTTAATTGAATTTAATGCCGCCACGTGAAACGACCAATTGTGTTTTTATAAATGAGAACATAAACAAGACATAAATATTTTTTTTAAACAATTTTTTATTGCAAAAAAATATTTGCATATATTGAATAAAATAAAAAAAATACGAAAAATATGTTGAAGAATAAATAAAAACAATAAAAAAATAAAAAACGAAAAAAGTTAAGTTAAACACAATCAGCAATATGTAGCTGAAATAGCCAATATCAGTTAATGGCTGCGCGTTTGCGGTTTGAACTTGAATCATAAGTATCGATCGTAAAAATTGCGAATGTAACGTGTTGAAAACCACATTTTGCGCAAAAAGCAGAGCACAAGACGCGCTTTTTTATGACACAACAACAAACGAAAAAACAACAACGACAAACGGTGTGTGTAGATGGATGAGCTACAGCACCAACCGCACCATCAGCAGCCAAAGAACCAATATCGCGTATAAAACAATATGAGAGTCAAAGCAACAACAACAAACAAACTGTTAAACATACTTAGTTTATAAAAAAAACAACAAGAAATGCAGCAGCAAAAGCCATCAATGTTCAATGGATAACCAAACCATTGATGACTTTGTTGATGACTGACTGTGGCTGACTGGATGGCTTTGCGGCTAAGCTGGTGGTGAATGGTGGTTGCATGTGGTGGCACAACGCCACTTGCAACATAGATATCCTCTTTGACTTGGCGCCTTTTTAGTAGTAGCTTCTTCGTCACAGTTCACAGTCCATTGACTCTTTATATATTTATGTATGCAAGAAATTGTGAAGTTTAAGCTTTGGAATTAAATAATTTTTTTTTTTTTTGCATGTTTATGTACTAATCGATGTTGGCGCGAAAAATTTTATGCTCTGCCACTTGTTGTTGAAATAGCTTTACATGCATCTCTACAAGATGCATATGAATATTCATGGGAATAGGCATATACATATATGCCTATACACATACATATATGTAATTAAAATATGCTATACCCATGTCTTAATATCAATAATATTTAAGGATTATAAAAGTCGTAAAAGTTAAAGATGAGATTAAGGCGATTAAATTCAGATCATTATTGACGTTGCTGTAGGAGACTATAAGCATAGATGTGTGTATAGTATAGTAGTGCAAATATGTGTATATGCATTGCATATACAGACTTACATATATTTTTATATATACTACATACATACTTGCCGAAGAAGATGCATATACAAACTCTATATATTAACCACTATTATTAAATGAGCGGATCACATTTGTTCGGTCGTGTCCTGTGAAGAGACTCCATTTCATGCACATGCGAATATGCAGTGGGACTAGTGTCTTTTCTTGATACCTAGCATTTTCAAGTATATTCCCTTGTATGTATATTCTCATATTCAATAACTTAATACACAAACATACATACGTCAAAATCTGTATAACAAACTACCATAATTAGCTATAAAAAGACATCATCATTTGTCATAATGTCACAGTAGAGATTTCATTGAAAGATATACAAATGTATATGCATTAACTTTATCCACATACAAATAGCTAATAAGTTATCTCTAATAAACCCAAAAATATTAAATTCCTCTATGCTTAATGAAAAATAAAAAATAACTTACAGCTTCTGAGGTGGCATGTATAGGCGTTGTCAACATGTCGCTTTCCGTTTTAAACCCAGCAAGACCCTCCACGTTGCATGAGTTGACACTTGAATGGTTTGTTAATGCATTTTGATTTTATGACTGACTAAAATTATTCTTTCTCATTTTCTTTTATTTATTCTTTTTTTTTTTTTCAAGAGTGTCCTTTCCAATTGTGTTTGCTGTGTGTTGCTTGATTTCTTCGACTTTCCCTTTCAAATTTCAATTTATTAGACACACAAAAATATTTCGCTTTCTTTCTAATAAGCCTGGAAATGATAAAGGATTAGGAGAGGTTGTGGATTTTTAAGCGTTTCGGCACGGCTTCACCGCAGTGCGGTTAAATATTGCTTGTAGTGGCTAATTGCGTCGGAAAATATTTTGTTTTGCTTTTTACCTTTTTGCTTCTTTTCCATTCATTTTTATTTGTTTTTCTCATTTTTTTCTCCAGCGCGCTTACAATCATTTAATGAGCAGTTATTGCTTTTTGACCCACATTTCGTGCAGCTCATGCCAGCCTGCCTACAGGAATTTTTTTTTTTGTTCTCGTTTACTGTTGTTGTTAGGCAATTTTTCATAATCTGCTTTTAACAAAAAAAAACACTTAAAAAATGGGTTACCGTGTTGAAATGTTATAGCCCATTTTGTGTTACCTACACGCGTAAATCCAGCGACTCCTTAAACTCTTCCAACTCCTGCTCATCACTTAAATTTTGGTAATTTTGCTGCTGATGAGCACTAATTGTTTGTTATTAATATGCTTGTAGCATGTAGTAACTACTTAGTGAGTGAACCGCAATCGACTTAATTTTGTTTTGTAGATTTTTAAGCAACATTTTGAAACGGTTGTTAAATCCATCCAGCGGTTGTCTACAGCTTTCTTTTTCTTTGAGCGTTAATATTTTTTGTTCTTTTGTTTAGTTTTTATCCCCTTTTCGTTGGCAAACGTTTTCTTGGATCTGGCTTAACTGGGGCATATCGATTTTGGTTACACAGAACTCCTTTTTGTGGCTGATCATCAACAGCTAATCATAAGTCTTGAAATGGCGAACGCAGTCGTTGGCTAAACGAGCATGGCGTTAATCTGTTATTTGGTTAAAGACAGAACATGTGGGTCAGAAAAACAGCAGGTTCATTTAACAAGTGTTTCATACTTCAAAAGTTGATAGCGCAATTGTGGGTTGGGATAGAGTGCATTGGTGGGTGAAATGATTTCGAAATACCTCTTCAACTTTCTTTAAAAAATCTCTTTTCCATAATCATTTAAAAAAAATAAGCCATGACCCACTGTGCATATGTACATTAGGCCGTCTCGCCTTATAATATAATAATATGATACACTGGCGTTGGTATAACTCTGACGACTTTTATGGCCGACCTTCACTTCCAATTCGAGGTGTGCTCCGTTTTGTTTTTCCTACTAATTGGGTGGACCTACAGTGTTATGGCGGCTCCGAACAGCGAATGCATTTCTTTTACTGAGAAGCTTTTTCATGGCAGAAATACACTCGGAAGTTATGCCGCCCACTGCCGAGAGGTGACCGCTATTTCTAAAATCTGAATAATTGGTTTTTAATTAATTGGAAGAATTTTTTTGGTGTTTGTCCGGACTGGGGTTAGAACCCGAAACCTTTGGTCTCGCCTTATAGGGACCAAAAAGAAAGTTCGCTGTACGCTTTTTCGCTTCCTGTGGTCTTTTAGATTAATTTTACAAAGATTTTTTCTGAGGGAACCCCTAAATGAATAGTGTTTTCGACTATATATTAACCATATGTGCACCGTTGGGGTCACTGCCACCCACTACTTATAGCATTTTCGATTCTGGCCAAAATGTCACACTTGTTCTGCATTTTTTCGGGCTATCAAATTTTTTCGTACTATTGACAAAATTTTACACTCTCCCCGACAACAGGGGAGTATTTTCTTCACTTAATAACCTAACTGAAGGCGTTGCATTATTTCTGTTTCATACATCTCATGTAATAATACAATCTTTTCATTTAGAATAGAAAACGCCGTTCATTTATACAACTTTAATCATTCACCATTTGCGAAAGAAGGAAGTACGGTGTACTTTTTTGCGATACGGTCTAATGTACATACACGTTGAAAACTTCCTTACCGCAACTAAGAAATGGTAACTCCCTTACAATGCATATGAATACATACATAAATACTTAAAAACTATGAAACAATTTTTAACCAAAATATGTTGATGTTTTCATTAACTTTTAAACATCAACGCAACCAAAAAACAAGACCACCCAAGCAGCCGTCGAAGGTGAAATTCAATTCAATGTTAATTACGGCTTACGAAGTGACGTATTGCCTTTTATGGACACGTAAAACTAATTTGTAAGACAAGTGAATTTCGAATTTTACGCGCGAATGTTTGGGGCAGTTGCAAATGTAATAAAGCTTAATTTTTATAAACGCAGAAAAATTTATTTACTTACGCTTTAAGGAATTTCCAAGTGATTTCCACTTACAAAAATATACAAAACGCAGCACTACGTACTAAGTAAGCAAGTTCATAAAATTAACCACAGCAACTGTAACTTTTTCACAACTTGCATTGCTGAAATTCTCCAAAAAATTCCCTGGGGACTTACAATGGCGCTCATATAAATATATGTATGTATGAATATGCACTAAAGTAACCAAAATCATTTTGCTATGCGCATGTGCGAATTTTCAACTATTTCACAAATCCAGATTGTCATGCGCATTACGAATATTTATTAAACGTTCAGAATCGGCCGTCGATGTGGCCGAAGAGGAGGAGACTTTTATGATGGCTAAGCATGCGCTTAAGTATAATTTGTTGCTTGTGTTTTTGTATATACATTTGTATATGTATGTGGCTTTAGTTGCTCCTCAACAGAGATTTCAATTAAAAATTGACAAATTTTTATGGTTTGCCCGTCAGCCCGCGTAACCGCAATGGCCACTCAGTCAGTCGGTCAGTCAGCATCTCAGTGCTTCGGCGCGTCTTATGTGTCTTCTGCTGCTTTAGCTGCCACAGCGCTGGCGCACTAGCATTCAACACAGATACGCTGCTTGAGTTGCATCTTACATGCCAACGCCAATTTAGCGAAATCGTTAAAGTTTTATGTGCAAAAAAGTCCAAGGCACAGGCGCCCAACCGTGCAGCGAATAAGCCAATGCCACTTGAACGCGCCGTAGCGCAATACATCGAGACGAAAAGCACCCGCATTGGCAAGTTGTATAAGTTTGTGATAACCAGTTGCATATCAAGGACGAGAAATTTTTAAAATGGACTTGACCTGCAATTTGTGGACTCCTTAAGAAAGTATCTGTTCCTAAAGCTTGACAGATCTCAAAATTTTATATTAACAGCAACATTTATCAATATAAAATTCTAAGCAATTGCACTGCTGCCCAAAATCCGCAATTGGTTATCTTATAGAAAACGACATGCGACGCAGTTCGTCTGCAATCAAACATTTTATGTTGGCGTTGAAATGGCAAAAAAGAAAAACTTTAAATGCAAAAAATGCGAGATATGCATAATGTGTTGACAGTTTAACAAGCGAAAAATTCGGCAAATCTCGTTAAGAACGAGCCGTTTATACATATATATACATACATATGAACATACATGTGTGTGCAGATATTTATGTTTTATACTTATTAATCTTTGCTAAATACTAAAACTGTCAATCAAATTTGATGTTTAAGCATAAGCAAAAAATTTGTAGTTTTTTTCGCACAAGCGATGGTTAAGTCTTTAATCGAAAGCCTTATGATTCTTCTTGTTAAATGATGTTAGTAAATCTTTGGACTTTAATTGATCCACTTTGTCTTAGAAGTAAATCCAATTAAAATTGTGACATTTATGACATACGTTTTTGATTGATATTTCAAGTAGTCATTTATTTAGTAGCTTACGATGGCTCATCAGCGTGATGAATTTATTTGTTGTTTACGAGTACACAAAAGGAGCAAATAGGCACAGGGTGTGTGGAAGAGGTCATGTATTGGAGATTGTATGTTGTAATTTTACACCTTTTTCAGTGGTACTTCAAAAAGCATAATATGTACTTCAAAATAGTAAATTTTATTTCAAAAGTCGCAATATGTACTTCCATTAAGTAACATTAATTTCAAAATACACCAAATATATTTAAAAAAGAACGAATCGTAATTAAAAATATATAAAATTTATTTCAAAAAACGTTATATGTACTTCCAAATGTACAAAATGTACTTCAAAAGGTGTACATATTTCGAAAAACATCAAGTGTTTCAGAAAACACTCTGAATACCATATTTTTTAATTTACATAATAATTAATTTAATTTACATATTATGTACATACATATATGTATAAATTGGTAAAATATTTGAATTTAATTTAATGTTCTTTGAAGTACATATTACTACTCTGGAAAAAAACGTTGTAAATACAAAGACTTTTGCAGTTAAATGAACAACTTTCCGCAGTTGAAATGTGCCCAACAACGCTCCGTTGTTGTATCAAAGATGCGAGCGTTTTTGATTCAAATACTTTTCGTATTTAAGTTAAAAACGGAAACTGTTGAATGAAATACTTTTACATTTAAGTTAACAGTTTTTGCTTTTGAATTAACGGCATAAAAATTTAGTCCAAAAGCGAGCACTGTTGATTCAAATACTTTTCGTATTTAAGCTAACAACTTTTGCTTTTGAATTAACCGCAAAAGTTTTTGGTCGAAAAACGGGCACCATTGAAGCAAATACTTACGCATTTAAATTAACCTCAAGAAAATTGTAAAAATAATATTTTTTTATTATAATAGATATTATTTTATTTTATTTAATTTTTTTATACATATAATATATGTAAATATGTTTACATATCGAGCCCTTACCGCCATAAAGTGTATCCAACAAAATTATCGATTTTAGCGTTTTTAAGGAAATCAATTGGGCAACACAAGCTGTTGTAAAGTATTGTAATGTTGTATACTGGTAAAGGTTTACAATAGGTGTATCAGTAGGGTTGATTTTTTTCATACACATTTCAATACAACCAATACAACTGGGCAGCCTATGTTTATTAAGTGTGCTATTTGATTTGTTTTTTATTCTGACAGTTTGTTAAAAAAAAAATTTAAACAAAAATATGGAAGCGGTGAGACGAAAAAAAAAAAAATAATTGCATCGTGTGTATCATATATCAATTAGGACTTGAATCGGCCGCTAACAAATCTAATAACTGTTTTTCGCTTTCGCCTGGCATTTTTTTATTCAAACAATAACGAAATACAACAAAACACATACGAGAGTCTGTTCACAGGTACTGCGTTCTTATGCACATTTTCCTTTACAACATACAACTTTACAATAGCCAGTGAATTGCCCAAATAACTTATTATAGTACGCATCAACTCCCACAATTTCAGAGACTTAGGGCCGGTTTGACCACCTCCGGTTAAGCACTTAGCCAGAGATTTTTGCCCGGTGAAGCAATTTATTTGACGTCAAACTAACCAGCGATTAAATTAACCGCAGATTGTGAAACCGGCCATAAATAAATTTCAAGGCTGATTAACAACTGTATGAAAAGAAAATAAAAAAAACCTCTAAAATTTAATTTTTGTTGGATACACTTTTTGGCAGTAAGGGCTCGATATGTAGTAATATTAATACTAAGGCCCGCCGTCACCAAACGAACTTTAGTCATTCATCCATTCACCATTTCCAAACGCGTCAGTACATCTGCAGACAACTCTCACGACATCAAAAAAAGCTGAGTTTATCAATAGATACATATGTATTAGTTTATGTTTAATAAATTTTTTGTATTTATGTACATATGTATGTTTGTATGTATATTACTTTATTTTATTTTAAAATAGAAACGAATTGAACGAATATGAAAAATTTTGTTTATTTTTTATTTTTTCTTTCAAATTCTTCTTTCTTTTTACTTAAAAATTGTTTAAGAGCAACCGAGTTTTTGAATCAACAACGCACGTCTTTGAATTAACTACGGAAATTTGTTGAATCAAAAACTTTGCCTTTAAAACAAATACTTTTGCTGTTGAATCAAATACGGAGATTCAACAGCGGAAAGTTGTTGATTTAACTACGGGTATTTTTTTCAGAGTATTTTTGAAATAAAACTGAATATTTTGAAGTACATTTTATGTGTTTTGAATTAAATATTACTATTTTGAATTACATGTAACGACTTACGAAATATACATTTTGATTTTGGAATTACTGTTGGAAAAGGTGTAGAGCAGATCCCGGCATTTT
The DNA here is from genome assembly GCA_960531455.1 of Urophora cardui. NCBI lineage: Eukaryota > Metazoa > Arthropoda > Insecta > Diptera > Tephritidae > Urophora > Urophora cardui. The sequence goes on from OY482671.1 coordinate 158,576,690, forward strand.
GACTCATGTGAGCAAATGAGAAACATCGCACATATTTTAATCAATATAGCGCAATTGCTATGCGCGCTCTGGTCTGTTCTAGACTGAATCGCAGACATTGGCGCTTGTTGCCTTTTTCATTTGAGCGCAGACATGATCAAGACTTTGTGGATCCCATACGGCTTAAAATCGCTATCCTTGTTGAATACTTAGTTAGCGAAAAAGATTTTCACTCCTCGAGCTGAACTATACCATTACAAGTGCGTACTAACTGCTTAAAGAATAAGTCAACTATGGCCTGACCTCAGCATTTTTTCTGATTCGATATGTATATTGGCCAAGATGTGTGGTTATTCTCTAGACTTTATTATTTGTACAAAAGAGTGAAGACAATGTTTTAAATATAATAAGAAAAAATACTATATTATTTCATATTATAAAATTTAAACAAAAGCCAAATTGTTGCTTAAAAGTCCTTAGCAGCAGGACAGAAATTTGGCAACCGGTGTGGTCCAGCCGAAAGGACACACGCTACAACAACGACTAATGAGGCAGTAAAAGAATTTTTGTTTGAATGCGAAAAGTGTGCGTAATATTGAATGCTGAAGAATAGGCAAAATGAATTGCATAAAATTAACACAAAAAAAGCAAGAAAAATTATTTTTATTTAGTTTTTTTTTTCTTCTTACAAACATGATCGACTGAGTGATTAAGTAAAGCAAATGTGCGCACAACTCAATTATATTGTGGATAAGTAGGAAACCAAGAATGCGGCAAGACATCGTTTCCGGTCAATGAATAAGCATGAATGGAGAATATGAATTGTCAAAAAGGATGAAAAAAAAAAAATAAATGATGCTGAAAATAAAAATTTTAAGGACTTATTTTGAAAAGGATTTTTGGCAGGTAAATGAACTCAAATTTTGCAGGATATGCAGAATCTTCTTTCCTTGTAGTTAACTATGTGTATGTGCATTGTGAATTGCTTTGTTCGAATGCTGCTACGACACGGGACGGATGTCCGGCTGAAGCGTTTGGCGCATTTGGAGTGGCATACCTTTTATTTGAATATATTTTTTTTTGTTTGCCTGCTGCCTAGATTTGTATGCCAATTGTTGCAAGTGTCAGCGCCATAATAGTTATATATGTATATAGGTATTATGCACCCTTATAAATCCCGCTCGAGTGCAAAAGAAATATGACATAGCCGTGACTTAGAGTGATGCAAAAACATCAAATAAAAAATGTAGATGAGCCTGGACTAGGGTAGAAGCTTCTATTTTATAGCCAACTGGTTTCTGCGAAAACATCAAGTACGTCAAAAAGTGAGTTTAATTGAAAAACTCTGGATATAGCATTTTCAGATCAAATGAAACTTTTTTCAATTCAAGTGAAACTTTTTTCAACTCAAGTGAAACTTTTTTCAACTCAAGTGAAACTTTTTTCAACTCAAGTGAAACTTTTTTCAACTCAAGTGAAAATTTTTTCAAGTATAATGAAACCTTTTTCATTTGAATTTAAAATTTTTTCAAGTGAAATTAAACTTTTTCAATTTCATTTCCATTGAAAAAGCTTTAATTTCAATTTAAAAAGTTCTTAATTCAATTAGAAAAGGTTTCACTTGGCTTGGAAAAAGTTTAACTTGAGTTGAAAAAAATTTCACTCGATTTGAAAAAAGTTTCACTTGATTTTAAAAAAGTTTGATTTGGCTTGAAGATGCTATATTAAAATTTTGCAGCCTACGTTCTCAGAGATCTTTAGACCACATGCGTGAACTTATAACGTCTCTTTCCATGCCAGCTGCGTGCAATTGGGTATAAGAAAAAAATAACCGTTGCTCTTTAGAAGTTTCTAGTTTTTGAAGCAAGATTTCTCTTTCTAGCAGGAAAACCATTATTTAATATTTTATTTTTAATTCCATTTCATTACATTGCCTTTGTTGCTGCAAATGGCTGTTTTGTTTGTTTGCATTGTTGTTTTATTGCTTTATTGTTAATGTCGCTGTGTTGCATTGTTTGCTTGACACGCGTTTCAATTTAGCAATTCAATGCTGAACAACAACCTTTGGCATTATGTATTATTACATTTTTGTTTTTATTGCATTGATCTAAATTATTTTTAAGTGAATTTACGAGTGCTTAGCCTGACACTTCGTCGGAATTTTCTGCCAAACATAAGAGACTTTTCGCAGTTGACGCACATGTGTATATAAATCGTCCCACTTGCTGTCCGATCCATGTACGCTTTTCATTAATTTACTATTGCTTTGCTATTAACAGTTTCGTCGGAGTATTTTATTAATCTTCTTTTTTTTTCAAATAAATTTTATTCTCTTGGCGAAATATTTATCGCGTAGAACAAATTGCTCGCACTTTCAATCTTTCCTGCTGTGCGGCATTGTTTGTCTTGCATTGTGTCTGAGTACAAAGGACACTTTTGCTTGATTTGTCATAGCCCAGTTAGTCGAGAACGTAAACCCGTGTACCGTGTCAGCTGATCCAACCTATTTAATGGGATTTGTATGTAACTGATTATTCAACGACGTACGACGCAGAAGCCCGTATCGCAGAAATCAAAATCATTTTGATTTTTTACGTAAAAACGTGGCAGCTGATCGGTCGCATGGTTGCAAGGTAGAAGGGTTGCCAGTTGAACATTTTTAGTTATTAAATATTTAAACAGTAATTTTCACAGCATTATACAACTAACTCAACAAGATTGTAAAATGTTATCGAATATACATATATGTGTTCACATGGAAAAAATAGTATGTCTACTTAAACGAACCATTTATTATTACTTTAGTTTTTAAAAAGAAAGGAAAGAAAACGTTTATAAATTTTTTTAAATCCCAAACAAAATGTAAATATATATATATAGATATATATCTATATATATAAAAATGGTGTAAAAAATGTTACTAACCTCATCAGGTGAGAACGGCTGGACCGATTTCTGTAAAATCTTTTGTTAGTTGTTCGTATTCTCGAGGAGAAGGTTCGTACGGAAGAAAATTTTGGAAAATCTCTTCGGAAAAGTCCGAAAATTGGAAAAATCGGTGTGTATGTGTGGATGTGTGCATGTGTGGATGTGTGTCCTTTATAGACTCCCAAAGTAACCAACCGATCTTTATGAAATTTTCACAGCAGATTCATGTGGTGTTAGCGCGCATAATAGGGTACATAGAATTTCGAAAAAGGGGGAGCTTCCCGGAAAACATTCCTAAATGTGGACCCAGATCGACCCAGCAAGTCTTCGAGCAAAATTGGTATCAAATGAAAGGTATTTAACAGGCCTTCAACACAAAGTTATTTTCATTGCAATGCCTAGGCCGGGTCCCCAGATATGGGTCAAAACGTGGGACCGAGTGACCCTGGAAAGTTTCTGAGCGATATTGGTATCAAATGAAAGCTGTTGAGGAGGACTTCAATAAAGAGCTCTTTAAATAGTGATACCTAGGCCGGGTTCCAAGATTTGGGTCAAAGCGTGGACCCGGATAACCTCTGAATGTTTTCGAGCGATATTGGTAGAAAATGAAAGGCGTTGAGCAGGGCTTCCACATACAGCTATTTTCATTGTGATTTCTAAGGCTGTTTCCCAGAGATGGCTAAAGTAGTGGGCCCGGATTGTGATGGGCGGCTCCGGTAAGGTAAAGGTAGATATGTATAGGGATAGGGATAGGAATAGGAATAGGAATAGGAATAGGGATAGGGATAGGGATTGAGATATAGATTGAGATTGAGATTGAGATTGAGATTAAGATTGAGATTGAGATTGAGATTGAGATTGAAATAGAGATAGGGATTGAGATAGAGAGAGAGATCGGGGGCAGTAGGTTTGTCGCGGCGAATATAACTATAACTTTTATTCAGAGAATAGACAATTTTTTTATTATTCGCAGTAATTAAGATGGACTCTAAGATAATGGTTAGCAATACGGTAATCAAAGACTTTTCTTTAGGCTTCATAGGAATAGATTTTAGCAGAACAACGTCTGCCGGGTCAGCTAGTAAATTAATAAAAAGATAATAGCTTTGTTCAACAACTTTACTTGCAAGTACTTGCAAAAAGAGCGTCAATGTCAAATTAAGAGTAAAAACGAGAAAAAGGGAAAATTATCAACCAAAGTAATTGAACACAAAATCGTAAACATTCGCAAGAAAACAGCTGATACGCTGTTTTAACAATTTGATTTTTAGGTTAGGTTGTAATTGAAATTTTGAAATTGGAAATGAATGGAAATAACTGAATTAGGAAAACGAAATTCTACTTTGGCTATTCCACAACATCATCAAGATTCGTTTTTGCGCTAACTTATTTAGTACGCAATTAGAAATTTGAGTTTAAAATGTTTGTATATTTCCAATTGAAATTTTTGTGATCATATATTTTTGACACTTCTATTTTTTTAAAGCTGCTAGTAGTTGCAATTGAAAATTTTACTTGCAGCGTTTATCAACTCTCTCGAGGTCTTACTCTCTCAATTTGGCTCTCTTTTGCGAATTTTTTGGGTTATTGAACATAAATTCGTAACTATTCGTAAAAATATGTAAAAATTTTGAGATATTGAACACTCCTAATAATTGAAGATATTACTGAAAATTAAAGCAAACATTGTATTTATCCACAATGGTGGCGGTATTTTCTTAATTGATAACTCTTGGTGGTCTTCTTCTGCAATTTTTCTACATTAAAAAGTTATAAATTGCCACAATAAATCTGAGTTTCTGTAACAAAATCAATTAAAGTGATGTCACACTAATACGATCCACACCACCATGTCACCACCTATTTATACTAGAAAAGATATGAGTTACAGAAACTCAGTACAGATTTCTTATTTAAACACACATTTTTGTGAGAATCTTGTTGCTTCCCAATATAATTTTTTATGGATTTTCAATTGTAAATTTAATGTTCTGACTGTGTTTTTTGTTATTTTATGTTTTAGTCCTTGATAACTATCACCAAGGTGTGATGGAAATATATCGGGCAGCAACAAAATTACAAAAAAAATGTGTTTTAATTACCAACTAAGCCGTAAAAAAGTAACTGAATTAATAAAAAAAAAAGTCGTCAACGACAACTTTAAAAACGATTAAATTAGTATTTTCTTGTCATTTGGCAAATAATGCACAGTTGTGTATTGAAGAGTAATCCGCATAACACTTTGAAGATTAGTAAAAATCTTGTTTGTTCAAAAATGACTAAATGGCAACCCTGCCAAAATGTAAACAAACTATATATATATGTAAATATGTGTGAGTAAAACAGCTGATTGCTACGGGCTCAAAAAATCATAAAAATTGCATACGGGCGTTTGCGTCAGCGAGCGGACCACACGTTCTCGACTAACTGGGTTATCAGTCGTTCGTCCTGTCAGCATTTATCAACTTAGTTTTTTTTTTTGTGCACGTTGAAGTTACGCTAATTGCTTTTGAATTTCACTGCTTGCTTTTGAATTATTTTCTTCCACTCTCTCGTTTTGTCCTTTCTCTCTGCTCTAGTTCAAAAAATTGCCTCGCGTCAGCAATAGATGTGCATTGCGAATTTTCCAATCTTTTTTTTTCAATTCATTTTGAAATTTTGTTACATACAAACACCTTAAATAGTTTCGTATAAACAATTTATTGCTGTCCCATGCACCAGCACTAATCAAAGTTGATTGTATGTTTTGTGGGCGTGTTGCAAATTAATTCGATCTGCTCAGCGATCACAACAACGGACGCTAATGGGAGCCAATTGTTTGCCGATGGACATTTTTCTGGAGCAACGAAGAAAATTGCAAAAACAAATCTGTTGCAATATAAATCGGCAAATGTTAAATACGTTTTTAATATATTTTATTTGGATCCTTATTGTTCAAATTCCTTAAAATTTGGCATGCTTTGTCGCACTGCAATTAGATAAGGTTTAGCTTGCATATGTATATACGAGGGTTGTTTGATAAGTAGGTGACTTTTTGAACTTGGCTACGAGTAATTTTAAATTTAACACTGCCCATCTCAACTACCATCTCTTACAACACTACTTTTTTATGAAATTATTTTGGCCCTTTTGTTGTGAAAATTATTTATTTATTGTTGAGCTCAAGGCCGTTTAAAAATTCCAAAACATAAAATTTTGAACTTTTTTAAAAAACATTTATTGTTTGTCGATATTTGGACCTCATTTTTTAAAACACTACCGTAAAAATTTGAGCAACCTACGCAGCAAGTTTGTGTTTGGCAGCTGTTTAAATTTTAACAAAATGGCAAAAAGTAAATTTCGTGTGCTGATTAAACATTATGTTTTCGTAAAAAATCCATTAAGGAAGCCAAGTAAAGACTTCATAAATACTGTGGGAAGACTGCTCCATCATTTTCAGTGGCTAAAAAGTGTTTTAATGAATTCCGTTGTGGTCGTATTAGCACAAGTGTTGCCGAACCTTCGGGTCGCGCAAAACAAGTAGTCATGTCAGAAATCGTTGATAAATTCCATGGACTTACATTGGGCGAACGGAGTATGAAATTGTGTGAAATAGCTGAGACCACAGGCATCTCAACTGACCGAATATGTCATATCTTATATGAATATTTAGACATGAAAAAGTTTACCGCTCGAGGGCTGCTGCGATTGCTTTCACTCGGTAATAAGCGTAAACGTGTGACAACTTCAAAAGAGTATTTAATGCAAGCCGAACGATATTTTGTGCCATTTTGTTACCGTAAATTGAAACTTTGATTCTTCTCAACTCATCAGAAACCAAGTAGCAATCAAAACAGTTGGTTTCTCCGGATGTACGTGCTTCCAAGACGCCCAAAATGGGGGTCTGTCGGTGAATAAGATTATGGTCGCTGTTTTTTGGAATGCACGAGGTGTCATTTTCATCCATTATCTTGAAAAGCGTAAAACAATTACCGACGAATATTACCCAGAACTCTTGGATGGATTCGAACTTGATTTGAAGCAGAAACGACCGGATCCGCAAGAAAAATTATTCTGTTTCAGCATGACAATGCACGACCACACACCTGTATAGTCACCCATAAATTGGGTTACGAATTGCTTCCTCCAGATTTAGCCCCCTTCGATTATTTTCTGTTTCCAAAACGAAAGAAATGGCTGGGTGGTAGGAGATTCGGGCCAAATTAAGAAGTCATCACAGACAAAAATGCCTATTTTGAGAGCCTTGAAAATCCAATATTTGGCAGGAATAAAAAAATTGAAAAACGCTGGACTAAGTGTATCGAGCTAAAAGGAGGTTATATTAAAAAAGAAAATGCCTTTTTGCATTTTTATTGCTTAGTCAAAATGTCATGGACTTATCAAACAACCCTCGAATCAACTGAGTGAAGTGTGTTTCAGCTGGCTCTTCTTCAAATACGACATATAAGCGATATTCAATAAGCAACTATTTTCTGCTTAATACATGCTAAGGGTATTACAATCTAAGTATATATATATGTAAGTATAATTATAATCTAGATTCTTCGCAAACCACTTTTGCATATATGTACATATGTATCTATATCTAACCTTATTAGTGCTGGGTTTTATAAGATTCCGTTAGCCAATGCAAGAAACGCATATCCACCTCTTTTTGGCAAGGGCAACACCATCAGAATAAATACGCACACACACATACGTATATGTATCCACAAATATGATATTTATTTGTATAATAATTTCACCTGTTACCTCACACTGCAATCAGCACATCAGCAAATAAAGGTATTACGCAAATAACAAACAACAAACAACAACAAAAACCGCATGCGTGAGATTACAGTTAGTGGAGCGTAGATGATAAAATTAATGAAATTAAAAGAACGGTACATAAAAATTATCGGCGCACCAGCACTGCTGATGATGCTTTTAATTTGCAACAAATATTGTATACATATTTATTTTTATACAACAAAACAAGAAGAAGAAGAAAAAAATAATGAACAAAGGATTAAAATGTGAAATGAAGGCGCGTGGCTGGACACCGCATTTGGCACCACAGCGCCAGCGAACCAACAAAGGCGAAAAAACTGCACACACAAAAAAAGATTAAATGGAAATCCTGTGAATTTAAGATTTCTTCAAATGATACCACCGAACCACTTTTAAATTAAATAAAAAAGAGTTACGTTGCAAATACATACATACATTTGTATGTTAGTCAGCCTGCGTGTGTGTGATTGTGGGGCAGTAATTATTCTTGGCTTTGCTGTTTTTTGGCCCGGTCAAGAGCGTTTGTACCTACATACACACAGCCACACGTTTGTTGCTTTGTTGCATTTTGACAACGCCAAAACAACATTAAGTCAAATTATCTCAAAACTAAGTGCTTGAATGCGAAATTTAAAACAATGTCAAATTATTTTTTTTTCTGTAGTGATATTCCTTTGATACTCTATCATCTTTTGTGGCGCAATTACACAGTCACTGAGAAGTAAATAAGCAGAAGCAGAGGGCAGATTACACGGAAAGAATTTTTTACTAGAATCAATGCCGAGACAAGAAAAATTAGACTTGATTTTGAACTTAGAAAATAATTTCTTAATATCAAGAAAATCCAAGAAAATTGGATTTTAAATAAATAAGTAAAAGTTTTCTTTCTTCAAGCAAAAATGGATTTTAAATAAATGAAAAAAACGTTTTCTTGCTTCAAGTAAAATTGGATTTTAAATAAATAAGAAATAATTTACTTACGGTAAGTGGTTTTTTCTTGTTTTTAGAAATAAATAATTAAGAAATAATTTTTTGTTGCAAGTAAAACTTTTCTTATACGAGCTTAAGTAAATAAGAAAATATTAAATATTAAATTAAGTAAAAATTTTCTAAAAATATTAAAAACGTAAAAAATAAGGAAAATTAAAACTAATCATGAGGGATTAGAAAATCATAATTAGTCAACTAGTACTTATTTTCCTAGGACTTGTTCACTGAAATGACAACATTTCAATTAATATAAATGAAGATGCAAATAGTGAACTCCTTATACCAAATGCTTCACTAACAATCTGAGAATTGTAGAAATATTCAGAAATATGCAAAGCGGATGGCAAATGAAAAAAAATACATGTAACTTTGGAAATGCAAATTCAGCAAGAAATATTTTACTTCGCTCAATAAAACGTTTTCTTATTTATTTTCAATTTTTTTTTGCTGTAGTTTGTTGTTCCAATTCATCGAAACACAATCTACTTAAATTCTTCTTGATATTAGCAAAAAGATTTTCTTCATTTAAGTAAATTTAAGAAAATATGTTCTTATTTATTTAACCCTCGAGCACTCGCGCTATGAGCATTTTGCTCAAGCAATTTTTTATTTCGCGAAATTTCTATGTTCTAAGAATTTGTGGCACTGGATGTGTTGAGTACCTTCGCAAATGGTTGTGATTCACACTTTGACGAATATTTCTTTCCATTAGTGCACCACCACAGCTTCAGATGGGATATTGTTTTTTGAGAGCGGCATTTTGCTCATTGCGCGAGAAACGATGTAAGTATTTTATGTTAATCTTTTTTGCTGTAAACCCAGGGTTTAACGCTGATATTTATTATTTTTCCAATACTTTCATTTGTATTTGCAAATAGTATTGAAATGGAACGCAGACGTCATTGTAGTAGGGCCTCTTCACAACTTGCTTCTTGGTTGGAAGAAGTATTATATGACGAAGGCTTAGACATTGACGAAAATGAATTATTTGAACAAAGTGATAGCGAAACAGAAAAAAGTGATCACAACACTACCTCTGAACAATCCGCCGATAGTTTGGAGAAGGAGGACAACATAAGTGAGTATACTAAAAGGCCTGGCCTTTGCGAGCTGTTCCTCAGGAGTAAAAATAGGCGTTCAAAACAGAGGGTGAAATTTATGTGCAAAATTACTCTGCGAGGAACATGTAATATACACGTGCTCATTTTGCTTCGAAAGCAACATTAATGTGAATCATAACGCAGACTGATTTTATAATTTTATTTAGTTATTTCTTTTTTCAATAAATATTTTTTTAATGTACTACTTGGGAAATGTGAAATGGCCATTTTATGTTTTATTCGATTGATTTACTAAAATTTTAAAAGGTGAATTCTTTAAATAAATATGCTTTTTCAAAAACAATTAGTTAGTAATATTTCTACGACAAAAAGGAAATGTTTAACAATGTAAATGCATTAAAAAATTACATTACAAGAGCGAGTGAGCAAAATGCTCATGCGCGAGAGTCCGTGTTACTCTACGAGGCGCGAGTACGCGAGGGTTAAACATTTTTTTTTTTCAACTTTTTTTCTATAGATTTTGTTAGTGTTCTTGAATAAGAAAATAATTGTCTTATTTTTGGAAAACTCAGTTTCTTAATTCCAGTAATAATTAAGTCAATTTTTCTTATTTCCCAAAAAATTTTCTAAATTGAGTTCAAGAAAGCATTTTTCTTGAATCAAGTATGCAAATTTCTTTCCGTGTAAGTTGCGAAGAGGGTTTTATAAATTTGATGTGTACAAACGAAATTAATTTTAGCCGAGTTGAAATCAGAAACAAAGTCTATATTACATAGTAGGTGTTTCATTCGCTAAAAAAATCTCCATGAATAGAGTATGTTAGTGTACAAAAACCTACTGGCAACAAGAAAAAAAAACAAAAAAAGGGTTTTTGTACCCCAACAGACTCGATATTTGGAGGATTTTTCAAATTGGTCTCTTGATAATTATCGACAAGTGCCACAAGCGTATTTCTGCTTCATAAAAATATTTTCTGTGAAGAAAAAAAAAAACATTATCGTCGTGTTTTTGGACTCCTTTACCATACCCCTGCTGCCCACGCCTATGCTAGAGCAAAAGACGCGCGCGCGTCTGTTTTGATTTTGTGGCGTATACGCAGAGATAATAATATATATAACGTTAATCTCTCCAAAGCAAAAGTCATCACCTCACATCAAACTGGCAGCGCTCAACAGCGCTACGCTGATTGTTGTAGCATCGGATCACAGAGTGGTCAGAGAATGGACTGACCGCGCCGAAACGTCGATTATGTGACTTTGCAGCACCATTCGTTGATGATTTTGATTAGCGCAGCCGTGCGGGAATTCAAAGGCCATAATCGAAATGAAATTTCTCAATGGATGATGCGCCAACTTATCAAAGTGGCAGCGGCAGTGCACGCGCGGCTGTTTGTGTCTGCACGCGTGCCTTTGCGCTTGGAATTCGCGCAAGAGTCATATCTGCCGTCGTCGTCGCTGCCATCGCCATCGTCAGCCGGGCAATTGAATAACCCGTTTATTACTGCAATGCATGAATGGACTACTTCAGTAGTGGAAATCAGCAGTTAAACAACCACGCATTTAATCCTGCCCACTAGAGCCACCGACTTATATACATACATACATACATGTGTGTGTTTAATGCTGGAACTGTTGGATCGGATGCTTACTAGCCGCTGTACGTACTTTTGTTGTAGTTGCCGCCGCAGCCGATGTTGATGTGGCTGATGATGATGGTGATGATGGTCGCGGTACTTGTGGTTTAATGTTTGTGATGATAGCTGTGCTACCGCCTCATGCTACTGCTATCTTTCGGGAGCAATAACAACAATGCGAATAAAGCGGATGAATGGCCCTTTATTCAAGGCTTTTCTCTCGTAGTGGATTACAGCACTGGCGTGTTGGGTTTATATTGCGTTTAATGACGTAAAGTCAATGAGCCAAGCAATAAGCGAAAGAGTCTGACAGTTGGTTTGGTTAAGTAGGTATGCTATTCGAGTTTGGTTTAAGGAAGACGCAAGTGGAGCAGAACTCCCAAATAGAAAAGAGTACAAGGACGTGTAAAATTGTAATTTGAGCTATTGGATGGTCTATATATATTTGTACCCGTGCACCATTCTGTTAGCAGTTAGGATATTATGACGGTGCTGTGTAATAGTATAAATCAAGATAGAGAGTGGCAGAGATGCCCATAGAGAAAAATCCTCCAAGTCTGTAGTCTTTCTGTCTTTTCAATGAAAACTACTCATATAGGCTTCACAAAGATAAAACGATACATTGTGGGGTATATGATTCTCCTTTATATCCCATTTTTACTCCCTTCTTTTACTTTCTTTCCATAATATCATTTTATTTTTGCATTAATATTTTTTTATCTTACGTTGTTTCTTTTAAGAATTTCTGTTGTTTACATCAAGGTACACACACTCACTTGCTTTTGCATCATTCATACAATCGTCGAAACTGTCAATTTGAATTCCAAACGCACCATTTTCAATCTTCAGCGATTCAGCATTAATATGACGTTTGATCGCACGCTCACTTTTTGTAGAAAAAAAAAATATCATACACATGTATCTCTTCTTCTTACTCGGTGTACGCTTTAATTGTCATCACTTTTGATCAAACACAAACAATATTGGCATTTATTCGTGTGCGGATTTGTGTCGCTCGGTATTTGTTGTCGGTTGTCGCTTGTCTCTTTAGTACTTTGACAAGCTTTGTCACTGATGGAGTTTCGGCATCTTCGCTTCGATACATTTCATTCACGCCAATGCTTTGCAGCTTTTTCTTCTTCTTCTTCTTTTCACTTGTGTCTTCCTGTCTTCTTTTATGACATTACGTTACGTAAATAAGTGATAAATCGGTGAGTTGACATTTTTAGCCACACTGTGATACCCACTATCGACAACAGTTCACAATTCGAAGATTTACTTTCAACGGTACGATATTGAAATTGGAGTTGACAGGCGCGCATAAAAAGCTCTTTGGTGTCATTGCCATTGCAAAGTTTTCTACTGTACACGGCAACCGCAACTGGACGTGCTAATGCATCTACTTGAAGAAACTCATTGCTGCCGGAGCAGTTACGGAAAGGTCTGATAAAGAAAATATGTATGTACATATGCATAGATAGTTCAATTTATAATGTTTTCTTACATTAATTTAATTTGAATAACACAGAATTTCCTTTTATACCTTTTTAATAGTTCAAAAAAATTGCAGAAAAGAGATCGTTCTCAAAATGCGCTCAAGTCCGTGAATTTAAGCCAATTCTTTATTTGTTTTTTTTTCTATATGCATACATACAAATAATAACGCAATACCACTTGCTCAAGCGATTTTATATCTCAAATTAAGTTTATTAAAATCCATTTAGTTTTGCAAGATTTTAATGTTTGGATTGCGTGTACGACTTTGATTTTTTTCTCTTATTCAACACGAGCCCTTTCGTCAGCCATTTATTGTAAGAACATTGAACTATTTTCTGAAGGTGAATGAATCTTCATTTGAGTTCATTTCTTAACATTTAGATTTAAAAATAAAACGCTAAGCTTAAAAGGATTCGTTATCGTTATTTTGAGGTTTTGAGCATGATTTGATGATAATAGGTTAGATTAATTTCATTATTTTAAGAACAAAACACAAATCAACTTTTAGAACATACTTAATGTTCCAAAGTAAGTGCTAAGGAGGATTGTATTCCGAAAGCGGCTAAATTAGTTTTTTTTGTTTTTTTTTTATGTTATTAAACAGTCAAATAACTCGCATTAAATTTAATAAGTATATGAAAACAAAGAACTCTTGCCTCAAATACAAACTCTTATATTTAATTGTTAGTTGATTACAATTCGAAACATCTTAGAAAGTTGATTGCTCTATTGTTACACTTATGATATTCCAAGCTATCATAAATAATATATTAGACATGAATAGATAACAAGCAGGACTTGGCAAATGATATCTAGTGAAAGCGATTTAACTTCCTTGCTCAATTAATCAATATCAATTAAGTAGTTGAATGGAAAAGACCATTGCGCAGAAGGAGCTGCTTGATACATAACTCAAAAACTTGTGGCAATAAATATAACACAATGACAACTGAGTGAAATATTCGCAACAGTTTTGCAACACTATCAAATTACACTAACTCACATACATCAGATACATATGTATCAGTGGCGGACGCTATATACAAGCCGAAAAGCCCGGCTTGCCTAAATATTTTGGTTAATTTCTTTTTACAAATTTCTTTAAAATTTGTTTATTTGGTGCATAGATGCTCATGCCTATGCCCTTGAATCACATTTGTTTTTGTTTTTCCCCCCAGACATAGGCGCAGATACAAATTCGCCCAATGAATATAAAAATAAAATTTTCTTCCCCTGCCATATGCCCACAGGTATAAAAAATTTCAAATGAATGTGATTGAGTTTCTTATGGGAAGGGCGAAGCTACGTTGGCGTCGCCCTTCCCATATGAAATTGAAAATTACACTAACAAATTTAAAATAAAATTTTTTTGAAAAAATTGAATTCTTGAATTGAAAAGCGACGTAACTCAAACCCCAAATAAATATAAAATAAATGGAAGAAATGCAAGAAAACCTTTTTCTTTACAAACGAAGCTTTGAAGTAAAACCTTGGGTAAGGAAGAAGACTTTTGCTGGGAGGAGCCTAACATTTAGCAGTCCCTAAATACGTTATTCATGGATTCAAAAAATTTTGAGTTGTGCAGTTTTTTGATTTAGGGTGCGATTTGTAGGCAAACGAAAAAACTGAACAAAATTTCTAATTAATATTGAAAAATGTGTTGCAAAAGTGTATTTCAAATTTGAAGAAAAATGAAAGCAGATTTTAATAAGAAAAATAGGAATTAGAGCTTTTTTTGCTGAAATATTATTGCAAGTCACAGTCTATGCTAATTAATTATAGATACGTATGTAAATTAATAATTAAGGTAAGTTACATATATGACACAAAAATAAAATATGACAAGTATCCACTCATAAGAAATGAAATTTTAAAATACTTATCCATGTTCGGAAGCACATACATATCTATATTTGCGAAAAAGCCTTTTCTAGCCTTAAGTTAATCAAAAAAAAACCAAAGAAACCTTTTATCACAAAAGCATTTGGAAGCTATTCTGCAATTATCCACCTCTGATTCGACAATAAATATTGACAATTTATTAAACAGCCTTGAATAAACTTATCACTTATTGTTATTATGTAATATGTAGATACATTTTTTTATATGTACGAGTTCATATCTTAATTTAATATAAAGAAAATATGTTGTAAATATTGTACATATGTATGTATTTATGTTGTATGTAAAATTTTCCAATCGTACAATAAAAATTTACTTGTAGTTTGTAACTTTTTTTAAATCTAACACAAATTTTTTCTGAGTGCACTAATAAATTTTTGTAGATGTATTGGAGTTTCCCCATTCAATACGAGAGCGTTGAGTACCCTTGATTTGGTGCTTAAAATGTGTTTACTGTTTAAGTTCTTTACTACTTAAGTTCTCATGGCGCGTAAGGCCACCAACAACATTCACGTGTATTTGGTTTGTGCAGGCAATCACAGCACAAACTGTGTTATTGACCATGCTTTAACAGATACCTACACACATGAGCTTTTATGGGGCTTTCAAAACAGAATAACATAGCTTATTATAGAAGTCAATTGCTTATTTTCAGCGTTGAATTGAAAAAAAAGTAGCAAACCCATTTTTTAATTTTTCACACCAACGAAAATCAAAATCAAATAAAATCAAACGTTTCATGCATTTTGCTAAATGGGCTTCCGTTTTTCAAACAGAGTTTAAAATTTAAGCTACACTGAACAAAATATATGGAGGGGTCAGCGAAATTGCTTGCCTATATTGAATACTATTTTATTTGTTTTGAGTAAATTTTCTCTAAAAAAGGATTATAAAATAAAGTTGTTTACATGCGTTGCCATGGCTTCAAATACTAGTTTGTTTGAATTTTTTTCCACATTTTTGAGAAAATTTACTCAAAATCGAAAGAAATTTTTTTTGAGTGTAAAGCACCAATTTTTTAGAAATTCTATTATAGTGCTATAATAAGCAAATCCACTTGCTCTACTGAAATTACCGTCCGTTTAAGGAAACTAAAAATGCCTCTGCGATTTCTTGTGAGATTCGGAGATATCTCTATAAGTTTGGCACCAGCAATCAATTCAATTCTTCCCATATGATGCTAATAATAACTTCTATACTAAAATTTAATTATTCTTCATCATCTTCATTTTCTAGATTTAGTCCAATACACTCATACGTTTCATACGCTATGAATATAGACAACACACCAATTGTGAATCGAGTTTAATCAAAGTTAATGACGGAACCGCAAGCAAACTGTCAGGTAATACAATAAGAGAGCTATGCTTCATACATAGGCTTGCCCAGCCAGTTTAAGCTGGGGCCGTCTCTGGTACGCAGATATATATATATATATATATATATATATAGAATATACGTTATGAATCCTAAATAATCAAATGCGTGCTCCCAAATCGTTTGGCCGCTATCAAAATCTGTAAGCACCGTGCAACCAAAAAAAGAATGAAAGTAGCCAAGTCAACAAACATGCATTCATTCATGCAAACATACATACATTGATCGATGCATACATATCTTCATTGATTCATATATACACACATATGTATGTATATGCATTGATTCATTTATTACTTGCCAATTTTAGAGCTTTTAATTACGCACCATGCCTGCATGTGGAATTTTAATTTGAGGGCCGCTGCTGTGCCGTGTCAAGCTTCTGTGCTTCCGTGTGCGCGTTGCTTCTGAACATGCGCTTGTGCATAATCGAATGATCACCACGCGTTAGTTTAAGCACTCTTTTTGTGTGTTTGTTTGTGGATTTTGTGTGTGATCTTTGAAAGCAAGCATTTGCGTTAGCGCAATTCATTGTCAGCAAACAAATGCGAATGCAATTGATGAATGCGTCTTTCACACGCAAACTCTAACTTCGAAACGGCGATGATCGCACATTCGTTAGCTTTTTGTTTTGCAATACGATCGAAGCTTGATCCGTTGGTTACTTGATTGTTGCTTGCGTAAACTGGATCGTTGCGTACAGAATTATTGCACAATGGCGCGAAATCGATTATTGACAATGCTAAAGCTATTACTAAAGGCTTTCTAAATAGTGATGCCACATGCAAAAGAAGGAACATATTTTTTATAAAAGAATGAACATTAACATAGATTTAGATTAAAAACAAAAAAATAATAATTACAAATTAAGAGAAAAAAAGTGAGATAAAATATAATTTATAATATCAAACATTAATCCTCTTTTGATGTTAAAATTTGTTAAGTTTTTTGCATCTAGTGGCATCACAGTTACACACGCTTCTATTTCGCTGGATATTTGATATTTTGCTTTACTGCTGGGCATGAACATACATTCATTCATACACACGCACATACGCACACCTACAAGTACAATATATTTTAATTATGAGACACCAATTTCATTGATTTTCTTACAACTCGCCATACAAACTTGCAACACCAACCAACCAAACAACCAACCAAGCAAATAACCACTGACTTTTATGTTCTCTGGCGCGATTTGTGGCACTTTGATTTTTTAATTTCTTTCATTATTTTCCTTATAAATTTTAGCGTTTTTCGCATGAATTTTTTGCGCTTATTATTTTGTTTTATTTGTAAACAAGTTCAAGTGTGCGTGCGCTACAATTCGTTTGCAACAGTTTTTGTGGCACAAATTAAAATGTTCGTGTTTAAGCACAATTAAACGCGTATTCACATGCATCGACTATGCGCAATAAAAACAATAAAAACAAACGACACTACTGTCGCCAACTGCAGCGGTGCGAGTGTAAATGCAATCCGTGCCATCGATTTCATTCAGGCGCTGCCATCCAATACCGAAGGCCGGTCTGCCAGCCTGCCAACCCTTTGACACTCCCCATTTCGATTTGCGTGCCGCTAGCCCTTTTATAATATTTAGCACTGTTCACAGGGCTTTAGGAGGGCTTTACACTCTTGTTTACATGTGTACATATTGTTCGTGGCATGTTGCCATTTTCCGTTGAAATAATTAGTTCAGCAGTAAGTACGTACATACAACAAGCGTCCGTCCTTCCTTATCGCTTGGGCCGATGCGATTAATCGATTTGTTTGGGTACATTGCGCGCTATTAAATTGTCGCACGCCTACATGGCCTGTTATTGTTAAGAACATTCGCGAAAATCTTGAGTGCATCTGTAAGAATGTACATACATACATAACGTTCATTTATTTCAACAGTGTATTAACTTAAAGGAGCGCAAGAAGAAATGCGCGCATTTTCATGAATTTTAGGGTTAAAATTTCGTCTGAAAATCCATAACTTTTGAGTTGTGACACTATTGCAGCAAATGAAAGGTTTTGCGATACCTCCACATACACATATCTCCGAATAGAGCATACAATTTTTATTTAAAGAAATCCCAGTTAATCCACGCTTCCGTTTACTCCAGGATTCGATGATGATATAATTAAAAAATCACAAAGTTTCCATTAACAACTGAACACCAAATCTTGTATAACTTCAAAAATTTGCTTCAATACCGTTATATAACATCACTTGCACTAAGCCACTGGCCTTACTCACACGTCTTTGTTTTCAACGAATGTCCTTTCTGCGAAAAATATAACTGCTTACTTGTATTGCTGTTGGCTAAAAACGGCACAACACTCAACACCGTTTGTTGTGTTAATAACCGAGTAGCGCTTCAACAGTTCAAACCCAGAAGGGCATCCACCTTTGCAAAAGAAAAAACATGTGTCAAACGCGCCAAAACCAAAAGCTCAATAATGCAAAATGCCCAGCGGGCCCAGCAGCTCATCAAACCGCCGCCTATAAAAATTTTAACTAACTCAATCATTAGCCACCTGTGATGTGATGTTATGTAATGCGATGTGATGTGATATGATATGTTGTGACATGATGAGAACATTATCTCTATGTATGTACATTGTACATATGCATACGCTGTTATGCAGCCACTTAAGGTCCACAATTTAAATGATATTACAATGGGCGTAATAAATGTTTGAAGACTTAATGTCCCACTGCCGTTATTGTTTGCCCCAAACTGCATATTAATATTATGCAAACACACAAAAGCCTTGTTGGAAAGTACGCTCGCAAAAAATCTAAGCCTTATTTAAGCTTTATTTCTGAAAATTTAAAGGCTTACGAAATAATGTCTGAAAATTGTAAGCGATCAAAAGATGTATGGGCAAAGACGTATGCATACTTAGTATGGCTGATTTTCCTGTTTCGATATAGTGGGGCGGGCTGTAAGGGCTATCCTCTCAATTTCTCTCTGAGAGAAAACCTTATTATCAAGGCTTATCCGACATGGGAGTAAGGCTTAGATAAGTCCTTATATTAAGGCCTTATGCGGTGTCTATATAACTTATAATAAGGCTTATTAGCCGTGGGAAATAAGGCTTAGCTAATTCCTGATAATCAGGAATAGTAAAAAGGTGTTTTTTTTTGCCGTATAATTCAAATTTATTGCACAACTTAAGCGCTGCGGCTTATTTAATAAACAAAAGTATATTCTGCTAGGGTTGAAACGTTAATAGTATAATATTCATGGACAGGGCCGTGCGCACGGGGGGGTTTTGGGGGTTAAAACCCCCCCATGACCAAATCTAAGTTGCAATGATTTTGCAAAAATTTTCAAAACACAGTTTATAAATTTTGCATTGAATCTTGACTCATAATTTTTGACAAAATTAGTACAATAATTTTACGGAAGATGAAATCCCGGTCCAAAAACCAAGATTCGCTGGAAAGCAAACACACCGATGTATATTCCATACTTGGATCTATTCGTCACACATCTCAAAGATCGGTTCTTAAATCAGCGAAATATTCTGTGAAATTTTGCTTGCCTTTTCCCCAAAAGAATGCAAAATTTTGAGGAAGCGGCTTGCACAGAACTGTTTAAATGATACGACTAGAAGCTCTTGACATTTGTAAAATAGATGCTTTTCCAAATGTTCATCTAGTGCATCGTATCATGGCCGCTTTACCGGTTACCACAGCAACAAATGAACGTACTTTTTCGACGCTGCGACGATTAAAATCTTTCTTGAGGTCAACAATGAAAGAAAATCGTCTTAATGGACTCGCGTCCTTGAATATATATCGCAATGTGAATGTGGACATAAATTCAGTATTGACAGAATTCTTTTCCGTACCTCGAAGAATCGCAATGTTAAACGGACTTTAATTATAGCCATGTATTCATAAAAGTGCGAATAATATGCCACCATATCACAAATTCTCTATCAAATACAGAAAAATTTTTACAACCAAAAAAATTTCTTGGGTATAATTTTAAGCATCAGAGTATGCAGTTTCAGAAAAGTTAGAGAACAGAGTCTGGATATCTGTTTCAGCAAATATGTTTATCTTAGCGAAAAATGTATGCGAATGCAAACCAAAATTAAAAACCCCCCCAAGGCTAATTCCTGCGCACGGCCCTGTTCATGGAATTAATTACATATGTTCTCTTTGCCTATGTTTGCTCAAAAAATTCAATTCACTCTCTATGTCCATTTGAGATATCGACGACTGAGTATAAGACCGCCCTATTTCAAAAATTATTCAAAAGCGCCCTATTCCAAAAATTGTTTGAATAACGTCCTATTTCAGATTTTGCTTCAAAAACGCCCTATTTCAGAATTAGTTTATTTTTATTTATTTTTTATTTTTTTATTTAATACAAACACAACAACCAAGGGTTATAATTACAGTTTATTATTCAAAAGCTCCCTATTTCAGAGAAATATATATGGAATTTTCTCTGAAAAAGGGCGTTTTTGAAGCAAAATCTGAAATAGGACGTTATTGAAACAATTTTTCAATTGGGGCGTTTTTGAAATAGGGCGATCTTATACTTAGGCGTCGCACACTGGGGCCACTTATATATATGAGGACGCTCAAAATTCTGAAATCAACTTTTTTACATCAGAATCGCTTTATCTGCACTAAAGCAGTTAATCTATAGCATCTTAACCCATTGACGGTCATGAGTTAACCCGTTGGCGACCTATGTTTTTTATTCTAGTTTCTTGAATCAGAATCGGTATATCGATACTAAAATAGTAAATCCCAAGAATTTTAACCCCTTAACGACCACGCATTAACCCATTTTTAACCAAATTTTTTCACTTAATTCTTAAATTAAAATATTTAAATCACATTAGTTGTATCTACACTAAAACTAGTAATCTTTGGAATCTTAACCCATTAAAACGGTCATGAATTAACCCATTGGTGAGCAGTTTTTTTTAAGATCTGTAAACAAATTATTTAAATCAAAATTAGATAGTATGTCTGTGGTATGGTGGCCGCTGTGGTGCAGTGGGTAGAGTGTTTGCCTGCTATGCCATAGGTCTCGGGTTCAAACCCCAGTCCAAGCAAGGCGGCATACCCTCCGAGAGTATTTCTGCCATGAAAAAGCTTCTCACAAAAAATGCATTCGCCGTTCGGAGCCGGCATAAAACTGTAGCTCCACCCAGTTGGTAGGAAAAACAAAAGGAGCACACCTCGAATTGGGACAGAAGCTCGGCCATAAAACTCGTCAGAGTCATAATAGCGCCATTGTATTATATTATTATTATATTAGTATGTCTGTACAAAAATAGCCAATGTGTATTGTATTAACCCATTAGCGGCTATTTATTAACCCATTGATGAAATATGCAGGTGCAGGTACATATGTATGTATACAAAAATGGTTTTCTCCAATTTTTTGTTTCGAGATATTAAAAATTTTTTGTGGTCACAAGTATGTTTTTATGGGAATTAGGAGTTTCACCGTTAGCGTTTTAAGCAGATCACGTATTTTCCCACACATTTTCATGCCTAACATAAAAAAAAAAACAAAATTGGAGTAACACAACTTGTGCTTCAAAGAACTCATATTGTAATCCAACTTACAAGTCTAAATTAAAGAAACCTGGCTTGACAAGTAGCCTTAACCACAATTTGTAATTAAAGTAACCAGTAAATAATGGATCAACTAAATTTAAGATAGAACAGAATCAAATTCAACCAGATATATGTGTTTTTTTTTTAACTAAAATTGGAATGCAATTTTTAAACTCACTTTTTTTAAAATGCGCACTTTGCTTTTGGTTCTGAACTCGGATTCTTTGTCACAAAGGACCATATTTTACCGCTGCATTTTTACATTTGCTACGTTTTTGCGCAAATTAAAAAAAATCCATTTTGAAAAAAAATATTTAAAAAAAAGAGGTACGTTTATTTTTATACTAAAAATTAATTTTTTAAAACATCTAGTTCCAAAAAAAAAAACACTCATCGATTATGTAAGCTTCACTTAATGTTATGGAAAAAGCAGAATAATAAAATTTTATATCCTTCTCTTACATCAACTATTTCAAATACACATTAAAATTTCACACTTTGGAAAAAAATTATTTTTTGGAAAATTTGCCATGTTTGTGTATGGATAACTCCCAACTGAAAAACGATAGAAAGCTGAAAATTGGGCCAGAAGTGTAGAATTTTATAGGGAACAATACAGCGTTTTTATTTTGTTGAAAAACTCATTATTTAAAAACTGAATTTTGAGCACGCTCGGCCCCAGTGTGCGTCGATATGATCGCATAACAGAAAATTAAATTGCAAAACGTGTGGAGCAGAGAGAATGAGCGTATAACAGCAAGCAGCGCTGCCAGCGTATTCCACTTTTAACAGCTTAGTTTCAGCTTATGTTTATTAATCTTTTTGCAGGGTGCATACATATGTACATACATATATATGTGTGTAGTTATGTACATATAAAACTAAATAAATATGTGTTCGGTCTGATGAAGGTGGTAAAAACTCAAGGGTCGATGCCATCAGCATTTATTTGAGCGCAAGTAATTTGATAATAATCACATTGTCGTTGCTTTATATTTAATTTAAGCTGCAGCTTCAACATTTTAATCACTAATGCAACGTGGCACGAGAATGAAATATGAAAAAAGAAATAATAATAATTAACTGGGAATTTGGATTGGGAATTCTTCTAAAGATCTAAACTGTTGTTAAAGGTAAACATATACTCCATGTGAAGCCTATTATAAGGTATTAATTTAAAAGTCCAGTAACGCTTTAGCTGATTCAAGCTTCGTAACTGCGTTGTTATTATACAAAAACAAATTTCTAGTAATGTTGAACCGTATCAAAGAGCATTTCTCAAGTTTTTTTTCTTGTTTTTGTTGAGCCTTGCATACCGCAAAGACCCAGTTTGTTATAACCAATTAATGAATTAATGTTAATGAAATTAAGCTATTTGAAACACTGTACAATAACGCGTGCCTCACTTCCATCAATACATAATGCATTTAAAACAGCTCAACAAACTAAACAAACACAAAAAAAAACAACAACAAAAAGAAATTATTCGATGCAAATGTCGAGGACACTCAATAAAGCTACCGAAGACACTGCCTCAATTATGAGGGTTGGCAGTAGGGATGCAAATTTTGAGGACCAACATCGATACATCGATGTTCGATGTATCGAAAAAATTAACATCGATTCTAAAAAAACATCGGAAGAAAACCATCGATACATGGATGTTTTTTTTTCAGCTAAATTGTTCGAAAAATGTACGGCTCCGGTGGATTTGATGATAATTATAATTGATTTGCTGTTGGGTACTCTCTCACACACCCCGAAATTGGAATTTTCATGGAAATTCGACACGTAATGTGGAGTCACATTACCAGCCTGTGGAGGATTTATTATGATTATGTATAAATTACCACTGTTTAAAACAACAGTCAAATATCGTCAGAGTTGACATCGATGTATCGGCGATTTTTCGATACTGAGTAATTTTCAAACATCGATGTTAAACATCGAATTTTCGTTCGATACTATCGATGTTTCAAAAACATCGCTGTATCGTTTGCATCCCTAGTTGGCAGTGCGGCCTGAAATATTAAAAAGAAAACTAAGAACAGCTTCGAGATCACATATCCACATTTCTATGTATGTATGTAATATCAGGAGCATCAAAGCAATGATGCATAACAACAAAGAAAGGCGGGCTGAGAAATTACCAAGAAGGAGGCAAAAAGCCAAATGAGAGTGTGTAGACAGGAGGCGCTAAGGCAAATGTCAAAAGGCTGCCAAATCAGAATCATATGTAAATGATATGTGCAGGTACTCGTGATGTGTGGAAAACAAACACGGCTCGGAGGGACGAACGAACCGATATATGGATGGATAGATGGCGGGACATCAAGTCGGCGAGAAGCAAAGTTGTTGCGCGCGCGTCAAATCGCAGCAGATCACAAAAGATCAATTACAGCAAAATGATATGAAAATGACTTGAAGTGGATATATGAGTATGTTTGTACGTACCCCAAATAATTAGCTTGTGAACATGCAAAGCTCAGTGCCATGCACAAAGTATGCTTGTATGTGTAAGTAATAAAAACATGTGCGGTCGTTATAAAAAAGAAACCAATAAATAAGAGGCGATTGAGTTACCACTGCTCTCTTTGTTCTTCAAGCAAAAATATTTCGTCATAAAAAAAAACCAAAAAGGCACACGAGCCATGCTTTTGACATGTGAAGCGCATGATAATAATTTGAACATTTGTTCGATAACTCCTTGGAGCATTTTTGTCGCAAGCATTTCGCCGATTACATAATTCATTTCAGAGCAGTTGTCTGTAATTTCGAAATAAGAACGCTTATGAGCTTATGGAACCAAGTCTTATATAGCCAATGGCGCGCAGTGGGCTTTAAAAACTTTTTGCAATAAATTTCTTGAGCTGCTGACCCTTTTTCTCCCTAGAAGTTCCGCGCATACGGACAGATGGATGACCTTGCAGATATGCACTTATTGGATTATGTTATGCTAAGACAGCTATCGGATAAGAAAATTAAGTTATGTCACCCTTTTGTTAAGGCAACTGGGTATAAAATCAGCAACATTTGCTCAATGTAATTTGTAAGTGGGCTATGTATGTATGTAGTCGCTTTATTTTCGTTAGCAAATATCAAACGCCATCAGCGTGGCTGCCACACGACGACACTTGACGTCAACCACAGTGGCAGCTCACGATCAAGCAAGCAACCAACCAAGCAAGCAAGCAAGCAACCAGCGTCCTTGTCAAACGATCTCATCTCATATCATCACATCATCGCTACAACTTGTCAGCACCTATGCCAGCCGCCGCACCGCCTATTGCAACGCACAATGCACATACATACATACATATGTACATAAAAACATAAATATTTACTTAGCTTGCGGAAGCGCAAAAAGTCCCTAATAATTACCTAATTGAAGTTTGGGCCAAGTTGCAATTACTTAACTACCAAATGGTAAAAGCTCGCCCGACGCAATGGAATGATCTGAATTTCTCAAACGCTCGTCTTAGTGTGTGTGTGTGTGTGTGTGTTTGCTTGTCAAGTGGCTGTGCAATCGTTTGGAATCGTTTTTGAGTTGTAAGAATTTCATCTGATTATAAAAATAGGTAAAAAAACTTTTTAAGTTAAACGGTTTTATGTTATACATACATTGCAATGTTTAAGATAAATGTACTAAAAACCAAAAAATAATAAAATAGATACAGTCGTGGGAATTATAAACATTTGCATAGACTAGACTAAAATAAAACCGTGGGGCACGTCAATTGTCTACAATCGTTGATTAAAATGTTTGTTTTGTAATGTTACACTATAATTAGGCAGTTGTTCAACCGACAACGATGGACGTGTGATAAGTAGGGCTAGAATGTGGAAAAAAGCTAGCAAGCTCGATTATAAGCGAGTTTTAGGGTTTCATAGTGGTGAGCGAGTAGTACTTTTATCATATGTTTTGTCGATTAAAGACAAACTACGAGCAGTGAAACGATTCCTCGTGTGAATGTCCAACGATAAACTAGTTGAAACATCTCTTTTATTAACATGGAGTGTATAACTATTGGAATTTCCATGAGCAAGAAAATAGTAAGTATTTTCCTCACCGTCTGCGGGCCAACTGCCTAACGACGAATTAAACGATTCTTCTATCGCACATTAAGTCGATAATTTGTAGACAATTGACGTGCCCCCCGGTTTTATTTTAGTCTAGTCTATGCAAATGTTTATAATTCCCACGACTGTATCTATTTTATTATTTTTTGGTTTTTAGTACATTTATCTTAAACATTGCAATGTATGTATAACATAAAACCGTTTAACTTAAAAAGTTTTTTTACCTATTTTTATTTTCTAGTTTTTAGTTTTTATTTCGCATTCTGTTTAATTCATTTAGTGCTTCATTATTGCAAGGTTTCTTGCCCGTTAGTTTATTGCAGTCCAACGCCTCTATAGCGACCCACGCGCCACCTATCGGAAGTTTTTTTTAGGAAAATATTTCCTTTCAAGGTAGTAATACATGTTCCGAATTTCAGCCAAATCGGACCATAAATGCGATTTTTGTAAATATAGCGACCCACGCGCCACCTAGCGGAATTTTTTTTTAAAGAAAATATTTCTTTTCAAGGTAGTAATACATGTTCCGAATTTCAGCCAAATCGGACCATAAATGCGATTTTTGTAAATATAGCGACCCACGCGCCACCTAGCGGAATTGTTTTTTAAGAAAATATTTCTTTTCAAGGTAGTAATACATGTTCCGAATTTCAGCCAAATCGGACCATAAATGCGATTTTTGTAAATATAGCGACCCACGCGCCACCTAGCGGAATTTTTTTTTTTAAGAAAATATTTCTTTTCAAGGTAGTAATACATGTTCCGAATTTCAGCCAAATCGGACCATAAATGCGATTTTTGTAAATATAGCGACCCACGCGCCACCTATCGGAATTTTTTTTTCATAATATTGCATTGTCATCGGGGTTATACATGCGTGCAAAATTTCAGATTAATCGGTTGACAGGAAGAGGGTGAAATTTGAATTACTAAATTTGACCCAAGAATAAAGAATAAATAATAAAACAAACGGGGTGAGCTAAATAAAACCGTTTAAAAATGAAAAGTGTCTCACTTCACTTGCTCGTCCACTCTCAGCATCTGCTCGACGTCTCGTGGCCCATTATCGTGCGTTCTGTCGTTTGCTGCTCGTTTGACTAAGTGCCCTTTTGCGCGTAATTGCGCATGCGCACATGTTTGATGTCCTATCTTAACAGTTTGGCATTATATAATTTATGTTTTAACATTTATTTAAAGATATTAATTGAAAAATGTGAAATGCATATGGGCTAATCCTGAAAAAGTCAACCAAGCGCATGAAATAAAAAATGGTCCGAACTTTTTTTTTGGTATTTGTTAGTAAGGATAATACATGTATATGTTAGAAAAACATAAGCATTTTCTATTCGTTCTTAAACTCAGGCTGAGAAAAATCGCCAAAAAAATAATTTTTACTAAGGCTTTTTTATTAGCAAAGTATCATTTTTTTTCTTCGCGGGTTTAGTTTATTGAAAAGAGAGTAATATTATTGTTACATGCTCTAATCATTCTACTTAGAACGTAATTTAATTTAAGATTATCAAATCTGCGAAGCTAGTAAGAATAAAGGAGTTTTTTTACTTTAAAATTTCGCTTATCCTTATGTCGCGTGCGTTACCAAAAAACTACATAAATAGTTATTAAACCTAGGAAACCACTTGAAATAAAAAAAAATTTCAGTGACAAAGTAAGCTTGTGTACCTTTTTCCAAAAATAAAATCAGTGTTGTCCGAAAGCTGAATGTTACCACTTTATGTGTGTTTTAAATTTGTCGCGTGCGTTACCGTAAGTGCAAAAATTCAATCTATACATAACAAAAAAATTAATCACTATTTCCTTGGTCATCGGATCACGCCTGAACGGATGGAATGATTTCCATAATTCTTTTTTTGTTGAGTTTAGTATTGTCTGGAGAAAGTTCTATTGGAAAATAATTTCAAAAAAGTTAAAAGGGCGTGGCACCTCCCATACAAACAAAACGTTTCATACTGTATACGTATTTCTGAAAATATTCTTTGTAAGGCTTAGAACTTGGGATGATACACTGAGAGAAAAAAGATATATGGAGGGGTCAAAGAAATTGTTTACCTATTTTGAACACTACTTTCTTTGTTTTGAGTAAATTTTCCTTAAAACATGTTAAAAGGTTTATAAAATATTGTTGTTACATGCGTTACCATGGTTTCATATACTTGTTTTGAAAAAATTCATACAATAAAATAATGAAAAATTCTTTAAGCGCCATTCCCAAGGCTTATCCAATACAGGTTAAGTTACTTGCGTTTGCTTTATCTTGTTTCTTCTTTAAAAATGTCAATGTGAAAGAGGAGAGAAATGAATTTCAATGTAAAATTTTTCCCAATTCGTTTTGTCTGACATTCACACTTTTTAGTATACATACACAATTCCAATCAGCTTATCTACTACGATATCCTTCTTTAGATAATTCTTGGCCATTCCATTCCCAACTTTCCTTGTTTTGAAGACTTGATTTCTTTAATTTTGAGAAATTAAATTCCCATACAAATCCCCATGGCAATGAATTTGTTTGAATGTTTTTTTTATGTTTTTTCCACATTTTTGAGAAAATTTACACAAAACAAAGAAAATTTTGTATTGGGACGCGTGTTCAAAATAAGGAAAATTATGTCTTTGATCGAGAGAAATTTTTTTTTTGAGTGTATACTAACGTCATGCCAAGCTCACAAATAGAGATGAGCGTTATTACAAAAAAGGGCGTGGCACCTCCCATATACCCCAAATTTATTATACTCAATATCTCTGGAAGTGTTCATGGTAGGACCCTGGAAATTGGTAGGAACATAAAAAATGTCAAATGGGACCTATTGGAAAAGGGGGCGTGGCATCTCCGATACAAAGTTTATCTCTCTAAGTTATGGAAAAGTGTTCCAAACATTATCGGAATTAAAAGGTTGCGTTGGTTTTCATACATCGATGGCGACTTTATTGAGGTTGCTCGAACAGCTTATTAGCCGAAGAAAAAATTAAAGTACAACGTACCTAGTTTTAAGTTATTTTTTACTTATTCTACCAAAATACTTTAAATGTACTTTTTTATTCATTCTTTGCTAAAAATTCATTAAAAATGAGAATTAAAAAAAATTTTTGTTTTATATTTTTTCATTAGGAAATTTTGTTGCGTGCGTTACTGTCGCGTGAGTACTACTATTATAGTCCATAAACAAAATTAGAGAAATATTTTTAAAAGTTCGTAAATCTACGAACCTAAGGTACTCTTCGAACTTCATTTCCTCATTTTTAGTAAATATGTTATTGTGCAAAATTCGCTAAATTTTGCATACTTCCAGACGCATTAAAAAATAACTTCTATTTTTTGTCGCGTGCGTTACCACTATATATTTGCGTGTATATCAGAACTTAACTGTTACTCCAGCTTAAATTTTCTCGTGAATGTAGTACTCTGGTAGTGCTTTGCATTAGATAAAATAAACATGTAATCCTCTCGTTGTTTCCCTCCTTTATCATTGATTATATGCGTACGAATGTCGCGTGCGTTACCCAGGATTAGCCCATATGCGTATATTTGTACATATGTATGCATGTATGTATATAAAACGGCACGAGCTATTTAGCGGTATGTTCTTAAAATGCATATGTATCTGAAGTACTTAATCAGTAAATTACACGGCTCTACAGCCAAAAAATACTCTAAACGCGACCATCCTATCTGTATGTAAAATCGGTCGCTGATTCCGAAAATCGGGTTCATTTTTAATTCTATCTTTTTCCCAATAGAATAGAGCTTCACGGAAAAGAGTAAAACCGAAGGTGAAAACATTGGTTTTAAAGATATTGCCTGACAAAGTAAATTTTTTCTTCAAAAAATTGTAAAAAATCGAAAAAATTCAAATTAAGTCGTCAATATTTCAGAAACTATAAGAGGTAGTTATAGGAGCCATGAGAAATAAATTTAATTTTCTTTCGTTTGGTGTCACCTCAAGGAAGATAGCTTACTGCGATAAAGAGATATAAAGGATTAAGTGGAGCCATTGACCAAATAACGGTAAATTGCCGATATCTCAAAAACCTTTCCATAGAATTAAAAATCAATCTGATTTTTGGAATCAGCGACCGATTTTACATATAGATAGGATAGTCACGTCCAAAGTACAGACAACAAATTTCATTTTGTGATCCAGTGTTATCAATATTTTTTTTCAAAACTTTGTCAACTTTGCGGCATAAAATAAATGGTACACCTAATATCTTATTAAGAGAGATATTTTTTACTGCATGCACTGAAAGTGACCTCTGTTGCTGATATCTCAATACTCTGACTACTTTCTTCTTTGTAAAGATTAGTGGATGAATGAGCCAAGCTACCACTTCGAACTCCTTTTCAAAAATACTTCAATGATCAACTCTTGTTTTCTTTTAACCAGCAAGTTGAGTATAAAATTAATGTAATTGCGCTAAGCTTTCTTTTATTTGCTTTTATTTTAAGCAAGTGAATATTTGTCAATTCCCGCGAGTGCCATAAAGCTTCGTCACCACACTTTAGCGCTGAGTTGCATCAAAGGACACCGACAACAGTTTAGCTAAAGAAAATAAGTAATTTTCGTTGGAATTATTGTATCAACGGGCTTGTAAGTATTTAGTTAGTTAAGTGATTAAGTGTATATTTCGGTAGCTTTGCGTTCCGGCGAGTATTGGGCGGCAAAGGAAAGTTCAAGTGGCTGATTAATCAATTTCCACTTAAATGAGTAATTACAAAAATAGGTACTAAAGAGAATTGCGCCAAAAGAAGTTGAATTCTGTATCGAGAATAATAAAATAAAATAAAATAAAATAAAATAAAAGTAGGAGAGTAAAATAAAAGTTCGAATTAAGTATTTTATTGGAGTTGCGCGCATGCGTAGCTACATTTTTTTTTTGCTATTTCAAGCTACGCAGACGTATGTACATTAACCAATTTTGCTTGTATGCAATTTTCAATTTTATTTTCTTTCACATTAAATGTGGCATGCAACACAATGTTCATAAGTATATTGTAGGTGTACGTATTATTCCACTCAAAAACGAGGCGCGCTACTTCAGCAGGCAAAAATTTGGCTCTTAGACATGCACTCAAAAACTCATCCAGACAGAACAAAACGTGCCGAAACATAAATATATCGCTATGCTCAGGAAAACAAAAACGATCGCTTTTTTCTCTATAAAAATTGCTTGATTGAAGCAAGTGCTTTTATTATGAGCTACAAGTGACAGCAAACTTCATAAAAATCAATAAAGTTTGCATTCTTCATTGTTGCATTATTTGTTTCTTATCGATTTTCGTAGTAAACATTGTTTCATTAAGCGACGCATGTCGAAACACTTGTATGCCACACAATACCGTTGTTTATGCGTTGGCACCATAGAGCCTCCGTGCCTCGCCGCATGTGGTAGCTTTATTACATTTTATTTTTTTTTTTATTTAAGGCAAAAAATTGTAAATGAAAAATTGAATTATGCTGGCTTTGAAGGCTAAGCTACTTGAGTTCATCTGATTTTGACAGATTCGACGTGTAGTGAAGGATTTTTTCTCCTTGATTTTGCTTAATGCTGTTTGAGTCTAGTTCATTGAAAGTGTATGAAGGATTTAATATGAGTTGCGCATAATGGTGACGATAGATAATAATGATTATAACAAAATGTATAAAAAATATGAATGACAATAATAATAATAAATATAACAATAGTCTAACAAATAACTCTTCTTTTTCACATGCACTGTACAATCAGGCACGATCTTCATGTTGCAAGTTCGTTCGATTCAACTCCCTACTTGAGCGTAGCAGCAGCGCCCAAAGACAGTGTGCAAACAGTTTCTACTGCCAATAACTGCTGATTTACCTCAACTCCATTAAACTATTTTTCAATTATACCACTTCAAACGGATTCATATTATCAGTGAAAACCATAACTTTTAGCAAAATAAATATAATTTTTTTAGAAAATTTATGCCGCCTTCGCGCTGGAAGCTACACAACTCGGTCACATGCCTTCGCCAAAACGCCACCAAACGCTGAGCGCACTCTAACAATTCGAAACACAGACACACGCGTGCAATTAAAAAGGGGCGACTTCCTGCAGTTAATTACTGTCTTGTTAAGGTCACCAATACCGCCGATTGCGAGAGGCAAGCGCAGCTTACCCACCTCCTTTACTGCACTCTTACTTACCAGTGATCTGCACAAGCAACTTGTTTGCCCTTTCAAGCGCTTGAAATTTTTTCCAATCTCTCCCTTGCTTGGTTTGCTTTTAAACAAACAAGCAATAGCTTGTTTACAATTTTTTCAATCTGCTTAAAAGCGAAACAAGCTGATTGAAAAATTTCCAAGCAAGCTCTTGCTTGTTTGTTTAAAAACAAACCAAGCAGGCGGTTGCTTGAAAAAAAAAATTCAATCATTTTCAAGCAAATTTCAATCAAAAGCAAGCAGGCTGGAGGAGATTTTCAATCAGATTTCAAGCGTTCATTTCGCTTTTCCAAAAGAAGATTTTTAAAGAGATCTTTCAATCATTGAGGAATAGGCGCACAGAAATGGAAGATGAACTCAATTCTACCAGTATTTTTCTGCAGATAATTGTAAGAAAATGAAGGGCAAAGCCTTTTTACATATTTAAGCATGCATATACCCTGCAAAAATTCCTGGTTGTTGACAAATCAGGTCTAAAAAAGGTGTATGCTGGCAGGACTGCTTCTGTTATGCACTCACTCTGTCTACTCCTAACTTTCTAATACATGACATCAACAAAAGAAAATCAGTCTTATTTCAAGCCTTACGCCAAACAAATTTGCTACCTTTATAATTTTCTGGCCTTATTTCCCAAGCCTTTAAATGTGCTGTTTAATTCTTAAATAAGGCTAAAATATTTTAGTGGGTATGTCAAATTTTA
Organism: Urophora cardui; assembly: GCA_960531455.1. Taxonomy (NCBI): domain Eukaryota; kingdom Metazoa; phylum Arthropoda; class Insecta; order Diptera; family Tephritidae; genus Urophora; species Urophora cardui. The sequence goes on from OY482671.1 coordinate 158,609,400, forward strand.
CGACCAGCAGTTTTTATATGTATGTAAATGGTCTTGTCGTCGAAATGTTCAACATTCGACCCAAAAAAAGAAATGTATGCACATAAATTTATGTTGAGTACGACATTGAAATTCCCAAAGGAACTAAGAAATTATGGAAATAAATAACTAGCGGGAATGTGACAAAAATGCAAGTAGCTTAATTGTCATTAGATTCTCACCAGCTTGTAAGTGGTCAATTGAGTAATCATTCCAATGAAACTACTGCTGTATGTATTATTATTATAAGCAAATTCACTTTTGAAACATGGAATTTAAAGAAAATCTGCCATCAGTGTACCTGAAAGAGTAGGCGCACAGAAATGGAAGATTAACTCAAATCTGATCTAGTATTTTTCTGCAGATAATTGTAAGAAAATAAAGGACAAAGCCTTTTGTACATATTTAAGCATACATATACCCTGCAAAAATGCTTGTTGTTGACAAATCAGGTCTAAAAAAGGAGTATGCTGGCTGCACTGCTTCTGCTATGCACTCACTCACTCTACTACTAAATTTCTAATATATGACATCAACAAAAGAAAATCAGCCTTATTTTAAGCCTTACGCCATACAAATTTGCTATCCTTAAAATTTTCTGGCCTTATTCTGGCCTATATATTATATCCGCAAATTTTGCAACCGATACTTTTTATATGTAAATGGTCTTGTCGTCGAAACATTCAACAATCCACCCTTTTGTCTCCTAATAAAAGAAAATTTGTATGTATGCACATTAGGGTGCTTTTAATTTGTATGAAAAATTTAAAAGTTCATAAAAAGACTGTATCGCCCCCTCAATCTGTAGTAACATGGTCAAAGATATGCGACACTAAAATGTAAGTCTTCAATGGCAATGTGAACATTGACCCCCTTAAAACACCACTAAACCGTCATCAATCGGAACCAATATTTATATTTGTTATCCTTGGGTATAGAAGTATTAATTTTGGGTATTATATAATTAAAGAAAATATTTTGATTTTTTGACCCTTCATAGACTTTTCTGAACTTTGACCTCAATGCGCCACGCCTTAACCGCCACCAATCGGGACCAAAATTTATGTGTGATATCTTTGACCATGTTACTACAGATTGAGGGGGCGATACAGTAAAATATCTTTAATTTGAATTTTAAACGCACTCTAATGCACATATGTACATATACATAAGTGTGTTTTTATGAGTTTTTATGAGCAAAGTGGTATGTCCGGCGAACGTAAATATACCTGCAAAAAATGCGATTTCTCCGGGACGTGTCCGGGATCAATCGCAATGGAGCATGCGACTAATACAAGTTTACATCCCTTTATATGAAGCGAATTGATCGTATTTATTCGAGCAGGTCCTTTGAAGAGACTAATTGTTCAATTTGTATACCCGAACAGGTACAAATGTAGATTAATCGCTTTCATCCAAAGTAGTAAGCCAAGGCAATTTTTTATGAAAATGTCTAAAATTTATAAATTGTTATATATGTATATTAGAAGAAAGTTTATTCAATTAGCTTTTATCGTGTAGTGAAATCTTTTCAAAAAATTAAGTATTTTCTGAAAATATTTTAAGTTTTGAGAATGCATTATGTGAGTGTAAAAGACATGTGAAGAATTTTTCAAAGTTGTTAGCCAAGGCTGTTTCTTATAAAATTTCTTTAAAAATTATAAATGTTCATGCCTATTTAAAAATTTTACAATAAGTTTTACTTTTGTAAAAAAATCTATTCAATAAATTAAACACTTTTTAAATAGTCAGTATTGAGTGTATAATTGTAATTGATTTTTCCCGTTCGGTATGAAAGGGATTAATTTACATTTATACCCGTTCGGGAAAAATCGAGGCCTAATTGTGGACTGATTGTTCCCGAAAGAGATCAATCCGGGATAAATCTCTATCGGGATTATTCGCACATTTTTTTTCCGGGATATGTATTTTGGTCTGTTACAAAAGTAGGTAGAATGCCATACATGTATATACATACATATGTATATTTTGGTTTATTAACAAAGTAGGTATAGAATACAAAAAGGTTAGAATATTGACGCCTTTGCAAATAAAGGATAGGTAATTACACAAGGCCATTCATATGTACATATTTACATACAAAAATATTTTCCTTTGTTGACAAAAGGATAAAATACTGATGCGTATAGAAAACAGAATGTATATACATACATGTGGTATGTGCATACATACAAATTTTCTTTTTTTTGGGTCGAATGTGGAACATTTCGACGACAAGACCATTTACATATAAAAACTGCTGGTCGCAAAATTTGCTGGCATACCCACTAAAATATTTTAGCCTTATTTAAGAATTAAACAGCACATTTAAAGGCTTACGAAATAAGGCCAGAAAATTATAAAGGTAGCAAATTTGTTTGGCGTAAGGCTTAAAATAAGGCTGATGTTCTTTTTTTGATGTCATGTATTAGAAAATTAGGAGTATACAGAGTGAATGCATAGCAGAAGCAGTGCTGTCAGCATACTCCTTTTTTAGACTTGATTTGTCAACAACAAGCACTTTTGCAGGGTATATGTATGCTTAAATATGTACAAAAGGCTTTGTCCTTTATTTTCTTACAATTATCTGCAGAAAAATTCTAGATCAGATTTGAGTTAATCTTCCATTTCTGTGCGCCTACTCTTTCAGGTATAATGATGGCAGATTTTCTTTAAATTCCATGTTTCAAAAGTGAAATTGCTTATAATAATACTACATACAGCAGTAGTTTCATTGGAGTGATTACTAAATTGACCACTTACAATCTGGTGAGAATCTAATGACAATTAAGCTACTTGCATATTTGTCACATTCCCGCTAGTTATTTGTTCCATAATTTCTTAGTTCCTTTGGGAATTTCAATGTCGTACTCATAAACATACATTTATGTCCATACATACAATTTTCTTTTTTTTGGGTCGAATGTTGAACATTTCGACCACAAGACTATTTACATATAAAAACTGCTGGTCGCAAAATTTGCGGACATACCCACCAAACTATTTTAGCCTTATTTAAGAATTAAACAGCACATTTAAAGGCTTCGAAATTAAGGCCAGAAAATTATAAAGGCAGCAAATTTGTTTGGCGTAAGGCTTGAAATAAGGCTGATGTTCTTTTGTTGATGTCATGTATTAGAAAGTTAGGAGTAGACAGAGTGAGTGCATAACAGAAGCAGTCCTGCCAGCATACACCTTTTTTAGACCTGATTTGTCAACAACCAGGAATTTTTGCAGGGTATATGCATGCTTAAATATGTACAAAAGGCCCTTCATTTTCTTACAATTATCTGCAGAAAAATACTGGTAGAATTGAGTTCATCTTCCATTTCTGTGCGCCTATTCCTCAATGATTGAAAGATCTCTTTAAAAATCTTCTTTTGGAAAAGCGAAATGAACGCTTGAAATCTGATTGAAAATCTCCTCCAGCCTGCTTGCTTTTGATTGAAATTTGCTTGAAAATGATTGAATTTTTTTTTCAAGCAACCGCTAGCTTGGTTTGCTTTTAAACAAACAAGCAAGAGCTTGTTTGCTTTTAAACAAACTAAGCAGCGCTTAGATTGAAAAAAAAGGAAACAATCCCAAGCGCGCTTGTGATTGTTAGGTTACAAGCGGCGCTTAGATTGTTTGTTTCCGTTGCTTGCTTGTACAAAACAATCTGTTTGAAAATTCAATCTGCTTGTGCAGTTCACTGTTACTTACACTACGCAGTAGCAGCCAGCAGCAGTGGCGCCACAAATGGCTTTAGTGTTGCAAGTTACGCTTGTGCTGCATTATTTAGCGCATGATTAACGACAAAGCGCCGCAGGTTGGACACAATAACTATAAAGGCACAAGTGCGCTCACGCCTATAAGCACATGCATATATGTATGTATGTATGTATGTATGTATGTGTATAAAATAAAAAAGAATCTCAAATCTCCACCCAAACACACACAACCCTAGGCAAAAACAAAAATTATTAACCACCATTTAAGCATTTTACAAATTCTAATGTAAACATTTTACGCAGAGCGAATATATTTTAAAGGCGCTTTGGCTACCGTTTGTTGCAGTGCCACACAAAAACACGTATGTACATTGGCGTGTTTTGGGCGGGCGTAAAAGGCAAAAGCGAATAAAACAAGCGAATTTATACAAAAGCAAGAACTTCGCTTGACATATAAACCACAAGCACAATTCGCACAAATTTATTGTCGTATAATCCTGCAATATATTTTGTTATGTTGCATGGCAATTACACTTAAAAAAATTATAGCTATGGCTGCTATGTTTTCTGGTGCTGGATGCTATGTTCTTACTAGAAATCGGGATAGTGGCTGTTTATTACTGTCGCTGCTATATTTTATAATAATAGAAATAGTGGATCACGCTATGGTTTATCATTGGGTTTCCTATGTACATTGCCTCACTTGCTGGATAAAATTGTAGCTACGGCTATTTAGCATTGCAACGACTGCTATGTGGCATTGCAACGACTGCTATGTAGCATTGCCTCACTTGCTGGATAAAGTTGTAGCTACGGCTATTTAGCATTGCAACGACTGCTATGTGGCATTGCAACGACTGCTATGTAGCATTGCCTCACTTGCTAGATACAATTGTAAGTACCAATAAAATAATGGCTAGTGACGATGAATAAAAATGCATTGACTGCAGTTGTATATTGTTTTATTTTCATTTTATTAAATTATAGGCTTTAATTAATAGTTCACATTTTCCTTAATCTACTTATATATCTTATATTTTCCTTAATTTACTCTTATAATATCATATTTAAGGAATTAAAGTGTATTAAATTGTATGTTTTAATGTTTTCGGTGATACCAAATTTTTTGAGGCTGCGGCAACACTGGTCAATTTTCACTTTTAGCAACGCGGTTTGCGTTTCAATAAATTTTATTTTACATTTGCATTTTGCACTTTTTATTACGTACTTACCTTTAAAAACATCAATTAACGACACCAATTCCCACTCAACAAGTTTTTTCTCCACATATTCATTCATTTTGATTTATAAATTCTTTTTCTTTTGTGTTGCACTTGAAATGTCGCACTTCAACTTAAAAATGCAATTTTGACAGCTGATCGAGAGTGAATTGGCATAAAAAAGCCGAAACAGCAGCGAACATAGCCATAAATGCTAAACACATAGCTCTCACAGCTAAGTTACATTGCTGCATCAGCTACCGGCAATGCTATGGGTTTCAGATGTTTATATTAGCGGCTGGTGCTATACAAACGGCACTATATACCATAAATACTTGCTGCCACAGTGATTTATGTTGGCTTAAAAATAAAGCTACTACGGCTATAATTAATACTGATCATGCTATATACATACTAGAAATGGCTTTAATATTTAGCGTATGCAGTAATAACACGGCTGCTATGGTAAATAGCAGAGGAATAGTGATTCTGTTTTTTGAGTGTATGTCGCGACAATTTGTTTAAGCAAATTATAGGCGATTTATTTGCAAACGAGACGATGAAAATGTGTCTGAAAAGTAGAAATATACAGCTTACTCCAAGATGCGCTTACAATGCGCTATACTTTTTATTGACTCATTTCCATATGCGGTGCATGTGAGTTGTACAAAAGACTTAAGCGAGAAACTCGATATGCGTGAGTTTTAGAACGCAGCGCACGATAGACTCAAGAAAACATTTCATCACGCTTTAGTTGTGTTTAATGTTGGTTGAGCGAAATGCAAAAGCGCTGCTGAAGAAATAAATGAGATCACATGAGCAGCGGCATTTTTTTTTTTCAAAAGGCGATTTATAGCAAAATTGGCCATTCAATGCTATGGATCAATCAATACTTTAGATTCTATTCTTTCTCAAAAAGGCTGCATTTTATAAGTTCTGCTTTAAATTTGGATTTGTTAATAATTAAATATAAACGAAAATATGTTCACATAGATTTTGTTAAACACTTATTTAAACTTACGCCTCTACAACATGCACACATTGTACCAATCAGCAATGCTGTAAAACGGACAGTGTATTGATAAGTGTTCACGCAGCATTACAACAACAACAACAACAACAACAACAACAACAACAACAACAACAACAATACAAACACTCGACCCGCACTGCAGCACCACCCATCACATTACACTTGCTTGCTTTGTGCATACATTAAAACACACACTTCATATCCATACACACTTAAGCTCCCCACGACAAAACATATCACTTTTAAATTATTTCCACTCCACACTCAGCAACAATATCTACCTCCTCCAGCTCCTCCAATATGAACATACATATGTAGTTCCCCCAAAACAGCAGCAAAAGCTTTACTTAAATCCCTAAGATTGATGTTAACGGGAAGCGAATGCATTTCACTTGGACATCAATATTGAGAGTTTCCTTTGAATTGTTGTTCTTTTATTTGCTTGTTTGTTGTTTTTGTTGTTCACTTGTTTTTTTTTTTTTTGCTTACTTAGTACCTCATGTGAGGGATAAAATGCACGTTTAACAATATTTACAAGCAATCATACAATATTTCCTAGTTGGTTGTTGCTGTTTAGCTCTTGGTGTCGTGTCGATCCCCCCATAGTAATCTTTGTGATACTCGCCTCGCTCCCCTCCTTTCCAATCGTGCTGTCCGCCTGTCTGTTCATTCGACAATCTCTCACGGCGAACGGCGCTGTCCGCTTCATTCATTGTTCGGGTGCGTATTTATGTCTGTCTGTCAGCGTATTTAACGTAGAGAATAACGCCCAATAACAACAGAAAACAAGTAAGGAAGCCTAAGTTCGAGTGGAATCGAACATTAGATACTCAGCTGTATGCTTTCATTGTTTGTTTGCGTTTGATGGAAACACGGTGTAGGTAGGCAAGTGCTGCATAAAGTGGGCGTAGCCGCGCCCATTTTCAAAATTTTTATCAGTCATCCAACTAAGCATATGAATATTATTTTTTGTGCAAAATTTCATTCCTTTATGACTGCTAGTTACAAAGATGTCACGTTACAAATTCCCAAAGGGTGTTCTAGAAATATCTTTGTTAAAAAGTAGGCGTGGTCATAAACCGATTTCAATAAATTTTTGCGTGTCTATTAACACAAGTTATAAGAGTGTATAAACCAAGTTTCGTTATAATATCTCAATTATTTGTCGAGTTATGGGCTCAGAAATCTCGTATATTCCTGCTTCTTAAAAGAGGCGGTGCCACGCCCATTTTCCAAAATTTTTATGCTTTTCATTTTATGTCCGCAGTTGGACTCCTGCCATAAAATTTCAATGATATATCTTTATATTTGACAAAGATATCGCTTAAAATGTTTTTATTAGGTCACTTTATAATACCCATATATAAAAGTGGGCGTGGCCGTCAACCGATTTTGACAATTTTTCGTCCAAATATTTGCCTAAGTAAGTGTATCACGCGTACCAAATTTCATCGATATATCTTATACAGTTTCTGAGTTATGGCTCATAAAGCTTTCAATGTTTGCTCCTTAATAAGTGGGCGTGGCACCGCCCATTTTCCAAAATTCTATCAAATTTCTTCTTAGGGGCCTGAGCTTAACATGTGGGTAAAATTTCATCACTCTAGCTATATTAGTGGCTGAGATACCAAATTTCCGATTTTTTCTATATGGGAAAAGTGGGCGTGGTCATGGTCCGATTTCGCCCATTTTCAATACCAACCGTCCCAGTGTCGATACCAACTTGCATTTCAAATTTCATCAAAATATCTCAATTTTTGCGCGAGTTAGAGTGTTTACAGACGGACGGACAGACGGACAGACGGACGGACGGACGGACGGACATGGCTCAATCGATTTCTCTTTTCACCCTGATCATTTTGATATATATAAGTCTATATCTATCTCGATTATTTCATTCTGTTACAATCCACCGTTATGTGATTAAAACTATAATACTCTGTGTACTAGTACAGCTGAGTATAAAAACTGAAAATGGGTGTAGCTTATATAGGTTAGGGTGGGCTATAGCTTATTACAAGTAGATATAAAAAATTTCAAATAATATTTGTTCGATAAGAACTCCGAACGCAGACTCAAATATTGTTTGGGAATCATCAACAAATTTTGCATCCATTTTAAGACTCACTACTCAAGTGTTTCTACTTTTCTAAAAAAAGGGTTATTATTTAAAGGAACACCCTAGGACAGATTTAGCAATTGACAGGTTTATATATAAATACATATGTACGTACATGTGTTGCATCCTACAAGTGTAAATTTTATTGCAAATTTAATCTTGATGCAATGTCGATCGGCGATTCACTTGCGCAGAAGTCTATACAAATACATACATACATACAAACATATCAACGCACATCTTTACGTTACAATTGCCGGCAACAGCAGTTAGCATTTACCAATAGGTTTTATGCATATCTACACTGACACACATATGAACGGCAGCAATCATTTTGCACCGGAAAGCGAGTTTATTTTCGCGATTTCCGCTTGATTATTTTATCTGGACACAAAAGCGTTCTAAAAAATACTTCCTTGTTTTGTTCGTTTGCCGTTATGAATGAAAAGAAATGAATGAAGAGTGTTGTATCTTTGCTTTAGGGCATTTTTCAGCACTCTCTCCATTCAATCATTTATGTGTGTTTAATGCTTTTACATATGTATGTATTTATGTGCATATGTTTACTTACATGTAACAAAATTTATTGATTTGTACTTGTACGACTTTCCACTTTCATCTTTAGCACTAATGCAGAGAAAAAAATTTATTATTTATTAAAGGAAATTGCATAATTTAATTGCCACTTACAGAAAGATACGTATGTAAGTACATAAAAACACACATGTAAATATGTATATGAGCATGCAAAAATTTTGTAGGAAAAAGTTAAATTTATTGTAAAAGATATGCAACAGTTAATATTTTTAACATCCCATTTTGATATCAATTTATTGTGATATTCTTACCAAAAAAGTGCCAAAACCATTTTGAGGATACTTTGCTTTTGCTTTCTATTTTTCAGCTCTCTAAACCGATAGTTCCTTCAATCTTATATGAGTAACTATATTTTTAGATAAGGGTAATCATGGGGAACTTAACCCACCTTTGAAATCAAAAAAAAAAAAATTATATTTTCTTGTACTTTCCGTCCCAAGATGACCACATAAATCCTGATATCAGTTGGGTTAGGCTTAAAAAATAAGATTCTGGAACAGCTTTTTACTTCCAGCAAACAATCGGAGTCATTATCTATATATTAATAGGCTAACATTTTTTCCATACAAACAATTGCCAGGCTGTTTAGCACATTTAACATACTCATATCCACAAAAAATTGATATGGATATGTTCGTATGAGTCAGGAGAAGTGCATAGAGAGAAATAGATATCGTAAACGTGTTTACAAATATCGTAAACACAGTTGAAGAGTCGCTTTAATTTAAAAGCGCTCTCTCTATTTTATATGCATTGGCCCAGTTTACGCTCAGATCAAAATCAACGCGGGCAAATATCTCCTATTGCTTTTCCATTAAAGCGAAAAATGAGGGAGAGGGCGGGAGAGCACTGAGTAATTTTAATTTTGACCAAGGCATATCTAACAGGTAGGCTCAGCGGCGAATTGAAAAACTTCTTTTTTTATTTACAAAGGTAGAGTGTAATGTCCAAATCAAAGTGAATTCACATCATGGCCAATAGGAATGGACGAGCCCAATAACAAAATACATGGGAAATTTCTGAATTCGCCACCGGGCCTACCTTCCTAGATCTGCCTTGATTTCGGCCATGATTTCGCGACGGACAGTAATCAAAAGGGCAAATCAGTGGTGCGGTACATTTTGAATTTGGAAAGTGTTGCTTATCTCCGCGAAAAGGAATAATTTTTGTACCAATATAATAATATATATATAATACAATGGCGCTATTATAACTCTGACGAGTTTTATGGCCGAGCTTCTCTCCCAATTCGAGGTGTGCTCCTTTTTTGTTTTTCCTACTAATTGGGTGGACCAACAGTTTTATGCCGGCTCCGAACGGCGAATGCATTTTTTGTGAGAAGCTTTTTCATGGCAGAAATACTCTCGGAGGGTATGCCGCCCACTGCCGAGAGGTGACCGCTGCTCTTAAAAAACCCAATAATTGGATTTTTACTAATTAGAAAAATTTGTTTGGCTCGGACCGTGGTTTGAACCCGAGACCTCTGGCATAGCAGGCGAGCACTCTATCCACTGCACCACAGCGGCCTTTGTACCAATACAAAGTTGAAAAAATAAATTGCATGGTCGAATTTCGAGCACCGGCGATACTAGTTTCAGTCTAATATATGATTCCAAAAGTTTAAGGCTCATATTATACACATATGTATTTCGGATTCATAACGTGCTCCGAGAATGTTTGCTGGGTATATTTATATGTATATATATGTATTTAGTACAGAAAATATTTTATGTAAATATGAATTCTACAATTGAAGAATGAAAGCTCTTCTCAAGACGTACACCTTTTTATACCTTTCATGAGAATGAAATGGTATTATAACTTAGTGCCAAAAAATGTTTGTCGAAAGTACCAGAAGGAAGCGTGGGGGACCCACCAAAATATATACCGATATGGTCAGAATCACGAGCTGAGTCGATTAAGCCATGTCCGTCTGTCCGTCTGTCCGTCCGTCCGTCTGTGTGAACGCAAACTAGTCCCTCAGTTTTTGAGATATCTGAATGAAATTCGGAATACAGGTATGTTGTTATATGCAGCTGATCATTTGTCGGAACCGGCCGAATCGGACCACTATAACATATAGAAAACAACCGATTATTCAGATATACATGAAATTTTTTGATGTAATATGTGCATAACCTCCCCATTTATACAGCTAAGGACATGAAACTTTGAAGTAGACGTGCCCATTTTGGCCCAAACAAGGTTACCGAAAATTGTCAAGATCGGACCAATATAACATATAGTTCCACAACATCCGATTATTCAGATATACACATTTTGGTGTATAACTCCTCCATTTTAACAGCTAACGGCCTGAAATTTTGAAGTATTTGTACCAATATGGACCCAAACGAGATTGCCGAAAATTGTTAAGATCGGACCACTATAACCTATAGCTCCCCTACAACCGATTGTTCAGATATACACATTTTGGTGTATAACTCCTCCACTTTAACAGCTAACGGCGTGAAATTTTGAAGTATTTGTACCCATATGGGCCCAAACAGGGTTACCGAAAATTGTCATGATCGGACCACTATAACATATAGCTCCCCTACAACCGATTGTTCAGATATGGACATTTTGGTGTATAACTCCTCCATTTTAACAGCTAACGGTGTGAAATTTTGAATTATTTGTACACATATGGGCCCAAACGGGATTACCGAAAATTTTTAAGATCGGACCACTATAACATATAGCTCCCATACAACCGATTGTTCAGATATGGACATTTTGGTGTATAACTCCTCCATTTTAACAGCTAACGGTGTGAAATTTTGAAGTATTTGTACACATATGGGCTCAAACGGGATTACCGAAAATTGTTAAGATCGGACCACTATAACATATAGCTCCCATACAACCGATTGTTCAGATATGGACATTTTGGTGTATAACTCCTCCATTTTAACAGCTAACGGTGTGAAATTTTGAAGTATTTGTACACATATGGGCCCAAACGGGATTACTGAAAATTGTTAAGATCGGACCACTATAACATATAGCTCCCATACAACCGATTGTTCAGATATGGACATTTTGGTGTATAACTCCTCCATTTTAACAGCTAACGGTGTGAAATTTTGAAGTATTTGTACACATATGGGCCCAAACGGGATTACCGAAAATTGTCAAGATCGGACCACTATAACATATAGCTCCCATACAACCGATTGTTGAGATATGCACATTTTGGTGTATAACTCCTCCATTTTAACAGCTAACGGTGTGATGTATAACTCCTCCATTTAAATAGCCAAGACACCATTTTTTCTAATAAAACTTTCCATAAATGAACCCACAGAATTAAAATTATAAATTAAACTTAATCCGGCTATGTACATACATAGGTAACTTTTCATTTCCCCACACATGAAAGGTATGAAGTCTTCGGTACGGCCGAAGACAGCCGCGCTTTTACTTGTTAATACCTCAGCTGGTGAATATTTTGACTTCCATAGATCACTTTATACCAACTTGTGAATATTAATTTTATACCGAAGCTCAGAACTCCTCGTTCAGCCGATCTTCTACCATCACCAAATTACCGTTAATTGCCTAGCGTTCCAAGGACTAGAATGATAATCCAAAGATCCATGTGTATGTATAAACTAACTTACGATTAATCTTATAATACTATTTTAATGACGTGTGCATAGTGATCAGTGTATCCTACTCCAATTGTATAGCAAATATTAGTCCTTGCTACCTTCGTAATAGTAATACTAATTTGTAAATGAGCAGCTGCTGCCTAAGTACGTACACACATACAAAAATTGAGCAAAGAATATAATAAATAGCAGCAAAGGAACATTCTCCTGCCAGCGGATCAGCAACAAGACGCAAAGGACCGGCTAAACGAATGGAGAATGAAGAAATAAGGAAAAAATTGTTTGCGCAACTGAATGAATGGAGACTCGGCTTAAGAATTATACAAACATTTCGATTTTTTATCAGCAGTTCTTATAATCTTGTATGTGTACTTAGTACATAATGTTTATGTAACCACTTAGCCTACAATTTTTATAACCAGATGTGTGTAGTACACATAACCAATAAATTATAGCCATAGATATGTATGTATGTATTTATGTATGTATATCAAATATAACATACATACATATGTATAAAGCACGAAGGAATAAGTCAATCAGATTCTGCACACTTTTTGCTATCGAAACTTTCGTGATTGGCTTTTATTCGACAGCTGAGCATAAGTAGTGATGAACTCTGTCATTGACCCTAAAACACACCGTGGGGTATATCCTAATCACTATCAGTCAAAATTAAAGTCCCTAGAGGGTTTGGCTATTTTTTTATAGCTTTGTGAATGGCTACATTTTGTTGCATCTTTAGGTTTTCTTTAAGGATTATTAAAGACACACATCAACATTAAAACGAAAAAAAAAAATAGCTGGTTGCGCATGCGCCTTTCCTAGCGCTGGAGGCCACGAGGGACAAAATATATAAGTACACACAGATACACAGGCAAAAAGGCCCGGTGTTACGATTTTGAAACAAACAGAGAAACACTTGCAATATGCAGAGCTCAACACCTTTCAGTGTCTAACCCTTTTCTTTGCTGCGTCGGTTGTTGTTTTGCTTTGGTTAGCTGCTTCATCTTCAACTTCTGGAATATATTCCTTGTTTTTTTAACATATACCTACATACATATGTATGCATAATATCGAATGAAAGGGTTTTGGTGAAAGGCTTTTCCATTTACAATTGCAGCAATACTTGCAACATATATGTACACGGTGCACGTTCCCACTTCGTTTAGTTTGGCGTCCGCTTTGGCTGCTGGGGATGCAAGCTGCATTTATAGACATTTTAGATATTTGTTGGTAAGTACCATAGATGGGCACTTTTAAGTACCAGTAGTAATTCATTATTTTTACCCTTTTTACTGCTTACTTAAAATTTTTTACAGTAATAAGTAACGCGTTACTTATTACTTAAATTTTTTTACAGTATTAAGTATCGCTTTACTTATTACTTAAAATTTTTTACAGTATTAAGTACCGCGTTACTTATTACTGTAAAAATTTTACAGTAATAAGTAGTCTTTACTTACTACTGTAAAAAGTTTACAGTATTTCAGTATTATTTACTGTATACTGTAAGACTACTAAAGTAGCGAGGATACAGTAGTCTAAGAATTGGCATACACACACACGCACATTGATGAGCACAAGCGCATGCGCTAACGAGCATATGAGGTACGATGCCCAATAAACATAATAGAAAAAAATCTTGAACGTTGAAAAAACGTTTATACACATTTCTAATTCCAGAGTATTTTGAAATTCACAATTAAACGTACCTATTCTCAATTTTTTCTCAAATATACCAAGGTAAGTCCCCAAGTATGTATAAATTAAGGATATGAAAATAAAAACTATATTTTTACCACAATGCTCGGTAAAACGTCAGGAAGCAAAAATTGACTTAATTTTTTTTATAAAATCTTAACCCAGAATACAATTAAGATACTTGTTGCCACTGCTTCAAATAACATTTGGATGAAAAGCGATTTTATTTTTTCAATTGATTTTTAAGTAAATCTTTGCTTCCCGACGTTTTACCGAGCATTGTGGTAAAAATATAGTTTTTATTTTTATATCCTTAATTTATGTATACATACCTGGGTACTTACCTTGGTATATTTGAGAAAAAATTGAGAATGGGTACGTTTAATTGTGAATTTCAAAATGCCCTGGAATTAGAAATGCGTATAAACGTTTTTTCAACGTTCAAGATTTTTTTCTATTATGTTTATTGGGCATCGTACCTCATATGCTCGTTAGCGCATGCGCTTGTGCTCATCAATGTGCGTGTGTGTGTATGCCAATTCTTAGACTACTGTATCCTCGCTACTTCAGTAGTCTTACAGTAAACAGTAAATAATACTGAAATACTGTAAACTTTTTACAGTAGTAAGTAAAGACTACTTATTACTGTAAAATTTTTACAGTAATAAGTAACGCTGTACTTAATACTGTAAAAAATTTTAAGTAATAAGTAAAGCGATACTTAATACTGTAAAAAATTTTAAGTAATAAGTAACGCGTTACTTATTACTGTAAAAAATTTTAAGTAAGCAATATTCTTTTACTGCTTACTGTTTGCTTTACTGAATTACAATTTTACTTCAGTATGCCCATCTATGGTAAGTACATACAGGTAGTTCTGTATGCATGGCGACTGGATATTCCAGCAGCTGACCTAAAGCCTGTGTTAGTTGTTTGTTGCTGCGTGTTCGTCCGATTAGCTGACTATTCGGCGCATGGCGCGTGGCACTGAACGCTGGAACGTGCATATGCATATAAACGTGAGAGTCAAAGGGTTAATGGTGTTAATAGAGTGTGTACAAACCTACATTCATACGTTCATATGTCATGTACACTCAATCATGTCTATGTTGTATGTATGTTTAATTAATAGAGTGCACAATCTAAAAGGCTTATGGATACAAATATATGTAAATACGAATGACGAATGAATATGAATATGAATATGAATATGAATATGAATATGAATATGAATATGAATATGAATATGAATATGAATATGAATATGAATATGAATATGAATATGAATATGAATATGAATATGAATATGAATATGAATATGAATATGAATATGAATATGAATATGAATATGAATATGAATATGAATATGAATATGAATATGAATATGAATATGAATATGAATATGAATATGAATATGAATATGAATATGAATATGAATATGAATATGAATATGAATATGAATATGAATATGAATATGAATATGAATATGAATATGAATATGAATATGAATATGAATATGGGATGGCAATACGAATACTAATCAAATACGAATACCAGTACATAGCAAATATTAAAATTGAGTAATATAAAGAAATAATTAGGGGATTCACAACCTGTCATATTGCGCCATATCGTCATAAGTCATAATATATTGTGGTTGCATTCTATGCTATATGTGTACTAAATAAATACAACTCTGCACGATATGTATTTGGGTCGTCGTATTTGATCATCTATTTTTGTTTACTTCTTCACAGGGCTTCGGAAAAGTCCTTTATAACTATTACCGTACAATATTTTAATATGACATATGACTTTATGACAGTTTGTCAATCACCTAAATAATTTATGTGAATTACAAGTGCCACTTTATACACAATGAGAGCCCGTCGATTTCAATTCAGAAATAAATAATAGCCTACAAATTGAATTCTCCTTAACATAATTAAATATCCAAGGGCATATATATTTCTATATGTACACCCAGAAAAAAAATAGTGTGAAATCAACCAAAAATCAACAAATTTTGTGGTTAATTTTTTTCAATACGATGCTTAATGTATGCCATCATGTAATCGTGTAAATTTAACACTACTGTCAAGTGTTAGTTTAACAGGATGACAACTGTAGAATTAACATTAAAAAGTATTGAGTCTTCCTGTT
The DNA here is from genome assembly GCA_960531455.1 of Urophora cardui. NCBI lineage: Eukaryota > Metazoa > Arthropoda > Insecta > Diptera > Tephritidae > Urophora > Urophora cardui. The sequence continues at coordinate 158,625,581 of OY482671.1, forward strand.
GATTTTACAATTTTAACTAGTTAATGTTACAATAAAAGCTGGTTAAATTAACACGAAATGGTCTTGTTGAATTAACAATAACATCTTTTTGATTTTACCTTAAATTTATTGTTAAATTAACTAGAAAGTCTTGTTGATTTTACAATTTATTTTTTTAAATAAAAAAAACATATAAAACATAAAATATATAATCATCAGATCAATAAAGCATATTCGAGTACATCACCCGCACAACCGACCAAATTGAAAGCGTCCTTCTCATACGAATAGTTTATACATGGGCGATAGTACTTACTATCACTGGCACCGAGTAATGTTTGGCCGCTAATGCAACGGTATATGCACCGCATGCTGCGTGAAAGACTCCATTCGGTAAACATCTCTTCGTGGTAAAAATTGCAAACTATGAAGAGGAAAAACAAAATATTTAACATTAAAAACTTTCAGCAACAAAAATGCAATCCACTTTTATCTTACCTGCGAACTAAAAACATAAATGGAAAAACCATTATCACGCACTGCCAATTATGCTAAAATCCCATCATTACCACGGCACAAAATTTTCTTTTTGTTAAAAAAAAATAATATTAGTTTGTGTTTTGCAGAACTTCAAACGTTGAAAAAATTGTGTATGTTTCAAAATAGTTTTGACGTTCTTTTTAACACTTTTTTAGATTATATTGACACCATCATCGTGTTGAATAAACCAAAATTCCAAATGACGTTTACGTTTGAACATTGTTTCGTGTTATATCAACCAACTTTTATTGTTAATTGTGGTTCTTGTTGTTTTAACATTTGTTTTCATGTTGTATTAACACTAAAATTGGGACGTCATTTTTCTAACATTTTTTTAGTTTATATTGACACTATCATCATGTTAAATAAACCAAATTCCAAATGACATTTAGGAATAAAATTTTATATTTGAATCATCTTGTATATTTTAAAATTTCTTCATGTTGTATCAACAAAAAAAATTTGGTTGAAGTTACCAAATTTTCAGATGACAGTTACAAAGCCATAATCATGTTTCAAACATCGTGTAAGTTCAAAAAATTGTTGATGTTCCCTGTGTAAAGATCGATCGTGTTAATTTTACATGAATCGTGTTGATAATTTTTTTTCTGAGTGTATGTATCTTTTCATCTTATGGCACAATTGTTAAACGATACTTGTAATGAAAATGACATTTTCTTTAATGTAGGCGTATGTCATACATACGTAAACAGACATATGTATGCATGTATAATACCATACCGACATCGATAAGCATCAAACAAATCCTTTTACTTGTGTCTATGCTGCGCGCAAAGGATATCTTTTCTGTCCAGCCCCACACTTGAATGCATGCTCAGTCTTTTTGATGCACGCCATCGATATCAAATACAATTTTTATGTACAAACAAAATCCTTTTTATAGCGCATGCGTAGCTGCAGAAGAAAATGAGAACGTTAAAGGCAGCGAGGGACATAAAAAGAACAAAATGATTGGCTGGTGATACAAATTTCACTTTTATGTTTTCTTTGCATTTAAGCGGAATTTGTTGAGCGAGTTGACAGTTTTATATCCTTTTATGCCCTGTAAAATTATTAACATTTTTCATTTTTGGAGGGGGGCTGGTACATGGTTGACGGGGCGTTGTCATACGCGCCCCGTCGAGTTTTTCTTTCACAATTGATTTATATGTAGGCCTTCTCAATAGCAGAAACAAAACCTGCGATATGAGCAAGGCTTTTTGTTTGCTTCGAATGTGTTTGTATTTTTCCTCTTATTCTGATATGAATCTGCATTTGATTACAACCTTAATCAGCTCATTTGGGGCGTTTTATTGTGTAATCATTTTTGAGATCACGAAGTGTTTCTTTGTGTTAAATATTTGGTATTTTATTTGTAATAAATGTCATTTCGGTTGTAAACAAGAGCATTTTTTTCTTTGGTAGACAACTAAATTAGTAATAGATATATACGAGCTATTCATTTAACAATTATTCTTGCTCTGTAACCGTTGGGTACTAAAATGTGTTTTTATGAGTGTTTACTCAATTCATTGAAAATTACTTTTATTAGTATTTGAAAGATAATTAACATCGCTTTTGCTTTTGTTTTTTTATTTTTTATAGAATGAAGTATCCACCCAAGATTTAAGTTGTTGTAAATGCAGATAATGGGCCGTATTAATAAAAACCAAGCAAATGCTTTTACTCAAGATTTTAAAAATTTGACAATAATTTGTATGAACCAAATTTCAATATTTGAGTAAAAGGTCTGAAATCTTAAGCAAAAGCAAATGCTTGGCTTTTATTAATATGACCCAATATTTAGGCATTTTCGACTATAAGTACATATGGATTTCAGCTGCTTGATACGAGTATCGAGGAGTTATTTTGTATGATTGTGTCGATAATCAACCGTAGGTGTATACAACATAGTTTTATGACATTTTCATTTTATGAGGAAAAACTTAAGATTGGCAATTTTTCTGAATTTTTTCTAAGTTTCAAATACCATGATCAGATATAAATGCTCTTTTAGAGAGTGAATAGCATATTAGACGCCAAAATGTTCAACCATTCTTAAAGCTTATTATTATTATTACTATTATTTAAAAAAATATATATATACTACCTATAAAATCCTTAACAAGCTAATTGACCGAAGATTAATGATGCTTGTTTATTTTATCTGACACTAGATCCCAAAAACACTTGTCATTGCATTCCTTTTAAATCCCAAATGTCTTACCTGCAAATTTTAGCGCGGCATTGCGGTGGTCCTGTCCAGCCAAAGCAACAACACCAGTCAATCACTCAGTAGTCCAAAACACATGTTTCTTGCGGCTTAAAACACAATATTTTCTCACAATCGACAAATAAATACATGCATGCATATACGATGAGATGACACGACCGCAGTGATGACGATGATGGCTTAGCAATTAGTCCAACAAGATGGTAGTATGATGGTAAATACTTAATTAAGAGAAAGAAAAAAACAGAAACCAGCAGAAAGAATTAATGTAAGTAAAAAGAAAGTTCATCAATATCAACAGTACAAAGACAGCCGAACAGGTTAATCAAAGAAACAATTTAATTTCACTCTCGAATGACTCGACAATGCAAAAAACAAAACACACACCGAAAACTGCCAAAACAAAAGGCACCGCCAAAAACGAATGTGTGGTCGACGCCAATTATGCACTTCCAAAAGGATTTTCATTCATGCTTACGATTATATTATGTACATATGTATGTATGTAAATATTTACTAGAGTTAAGAGTCGGTAATCGCTAATAAAGAGGGACGCCACAGCCGCCGAGACACATTAACTAAACAATTTTATCACCACACACAAGTGGTCAAATCAAGAGTCAATTCAGCAGATGACAAAAGAAAAAATAAATAAAAATAAAAATAAAAAAATTGTTGGGGGTAAAAAAATAATAAACGATGTCTTGTTTTGGTACTCGAAATTGTAATATATTTAAGCTAAAGGAGTGCATGCAAAATAAACTCAGAACCGTCTCTTAGTTCGAACGCTATCAGAGATTATATACGCTGTGTACTTTGTCCAAAAATGGATTAGTGTTAGTCTGATAGACGGCTGACGCTCACGGAAACGATTTTTTACACCACATATGTACCTTCAAAAGCCTCGATAGAACTAGTTATACATAAATGTATGGCTGCACACCAAATCAATAAAAACCAAAACACATTTGGGTATAAAAATCGCCGCAACAGCAGGACAACGTGACCATAAACAAATGCCCACATGCAGCCGCGGCGGTTCAGAAGGTCTTTGCGATATGGCAAAGTGGCAAAGTGAATCATTACGTTAATGATAAGCGCAATTTCTTAATTTAATGAACAGCCAACTGAAAATAAACAGCGAAAATAAGCAACCGCAGCAAAAAAGTGAAAACTACAAACAAGGAAGCTCGTATCTACCTACTTCTTCAGCTCAGTCTCAGGCTAAGATTAGATTTTTTTCTTTAACCCAAGAGCAGCTCATTAATGAAACACTCGCCAGCTACAAATGTACAAGTAGTTGACATTGCCACCAGTTGAGATTCGTTTTTCGTTTATTTTCTTGTTTTTACTGACTTACAATGGCAATTGAAGCAGACATACATATTACGAGTATGTATGTCCATGTGTAGTGGACTAACCCTAGAGCTTGACCTTCATTATACGCCATTAAAAGCGCCTATGCAAACGGCAAACTTCAAAATATATTGGCGCACAGCTATAAAAGTAATAAATTTACATAATTATCAAGTGAATAGCAGCAAACCCCCCGGGAAGTGGCATACCAGCAGCAACACAGTAGTGTTGTAAAAGATTAGAATACCGGTTGGCCGTTTAAGGGTTTTACCATTTGCCAATTTTCCGTGTTAGAATTTAAAGAAAAGCGAAATGAAAATACAATGTTAGCAGAACCAATTCAGTTCTGGAAATCGATCACTCGAAATATGTGTATATAACAGCACTTTTGGGGATGAAAAATTCCCATACAGAACGAAAGACCCACTATCCACATAGTAAAAACCCCCAAATCGTTTTGCTCCCTGAGTTCTTTTAGATTCTTTGTACAAAGATTTTGTCTGAGAATATCCCTAGTGAAATTTTCTAGAACATTTTAAGCCTTTATCGATTTTCAAACTAAGTACTATTTTTTGGGACTTTCTAAAAAAGATCTTAAAACGAACTCTTCGTAGGGGTGTTATCGGGTTAAACTATTCTAGGAACCCTGCAGGCAAAATTAAACTAGTATGAAAATAAACTAGTTGATAAACTGGTATGTAAAGGAAAAAATTCAACTAGTTGGTTTTCTACTAGTTGATCAACTGGTATGAAACGGACAAAATTATACTAGTTAGCTGGTTTTCTACTAGTTGATCAACCGCTTTTAAAAAGACGAACTCATACTAGTTGGTATTCTACTAGTAATATACCAATTTATTTATTAACTAAATATAGCAGTTTGTGCAATTCTATCACAAACTAAGCTTTATTGGTGATTTTAAAGTAAATTTACTTGATTATTTAGAAAAAAGGTCAGAATAGTTATTACTTACTTTCATTTGCCAAAAAGAAACACGACAATTTCTCACAAAATAAATATTTTTAAGGCTTTTCATTTATTTTTGTGCAAGTGTACACAAGAGCACTTACGTACATACATATGTATATGTTTGCAGCAGGTGGCAAGAAGAGTTTAAGAGAGTTTAGTTAATTGATTTGGTTTCATCCAAATCGGAGATTCTATCATCCAACTGCCGCAGTAGCACGAAGCCATTATTCTACCATCTTTGCGTGTACTGTATATAATATGTAGTAAATGTAACTTTAAAAAGTACTGAGCTAATTAAAGTGAGCTTTATTAAATTAACTAAAAGGCTATTTTTCACCTAGATGAACTGGCATTTTTCTAGTATTATTCTGACTGGTATTCTTCTAGTATACCCTTAACTGGTATTCTTCTAGTATGAAGCTGATGTGTTGTCTACTGGTATGAAACTGAGTGGTATTTTTCTAGTATGAAGCTTATGCAAGGGAAGACAATTGCCATCTCGTAGGCCATCGCCACGTTAAAACTACCAGTTGCTTTCAAGTAAAATGGATAGTTGGGCAACTAGATTCCGACATTTTCAAACTGGTAGAATTGTAGTATGCAAATAGTTGTTTTGCCTGCAGGGAAATTAAAGCTTGTACAATTTTACTACTTATATATTTCCTAACAACATATTTCTATAAGATAAATATTTTAACCCTCTTTTTCATTTATTTGAAAATCACTCAGGCAAGATTTCGCATATTTAAAATGGCAATAAAAAAATGTGACCTCAGGGGGAAAAATGGTTTGGCGTTTTTATTATATGCATAGTGGTCTTTGGTTCTGTGTGGTCATATTTTCGCCCACAGACAACAACCCTCAATTCGTGTCACAGTGTAATCAGTCCCGAAAATAATAATCAAAACGCTTAGCAATATCGGTAACACTTTTATACATACATACATTTATGTATATGTATATACAAACTTGGATAGCCTCACAGCTTGTAAATAAAGTTGTTGCCGGTGCAGCAGCAGCGGCAGCATCCGTGGGGCCACCATGCAACGCACTATTTAAATAATCATACTTTATGACGCACTCAGTCAGACATCCGCTGCTACAAAAACAAACGTACATACCTATAGACAGTATAACCATCAGCAAACACATGAACAACGCATCGCGAATGTCAACCCAGCACAATCTGGAACTCATTACAAACATTTAACCAATCTCTCCATAGCACACACACATAACCACAATAAACTGCAAAAGTTAAATTCAAAGTCAATCTCGGTGCATTGTGTGCGATCTCCTCTGTTCGTTGCTAAACAATATTAACCGCTGATGACAACAGCAACAGCAACAATGACAACCGCAGTTTGCCGCACTGATCATCCCGCGCTCAATGGCTCAATTAAGACGATAACTTTTCAAGCTCAGCCAAGCCAAATGGCATAATCAATAGCCAACTGGTCTGGCGAGCTGGTAGCGAATTGCATTAACAAAACCGTCAAGCCCTGCCACTTGTTGCGCTGGCCGGCCCACAGGAATTTCTATAGCATTAAAGGCAATTACATGTACATGGAATTAACAAATCAATAGCTGGCGGTGACCTACCTGTGGCGAGCGACATTCGCATGTACATATGTAATGAACGAATATTTTGCAAAATGATTATGATAATTTCAATAAATTTAATTTGACTAGTCAAGCGAAAAAATAAATGCATTTAGATGCGACGATTTTAGGACAAGTGCGTGGCGGCAAGTTGTGCTCCGCAGATGTAAGGTACGACATACTCTTGGTTGAAAACTTGCCATTCACATTAGGCCGGATCGATTTTATTTATAAAAAGTAATTTCAATGAGCTGAAGACGTGCATTAACTGGAATTGAGCTTAGTCTTTATAAGGTGAGTGAAGAATATTGAAGAGTTGTAGGCATGGGTAATGGCGCAATTTTTTTGGCGCTGATACAATAACTCCAGCGCCACTCGTGGCGCCAACTCACGGTACTGGCGCAATAACACCTTTAGCGCAATTGTCATGGAATAATCGATAAATAACATTTTTTCGCTTGTTACTGTTCACCATCCCCGTTTTATTTCTTTTGACGCAATTCTGCTTACATTTGCGAGGGCACAATTGATTTAAATTTTCATAATCATTTGGAAACATATTCCGTATATTTGTGAAAATATGCTGGAAATTAGAGTCACTTAGATCACTATCAAGCTATATTGGTGCTGGTGTTAGCGCACGAAATTGAGTCGGTTTTATATTACAAAATTGAGTTGGCGCAATATTGAGTTGGCGCTATATTGAGTTGGCGCATTTCCCAAATCGGAGTTAGCGCAATAACGCCAGGGTTGGTGTTAGCGCAATTGCGCCGCGCAGCGCAGTGTTACCCATGCCTAAAAAGTTGTTTGGCAGCACTGCTCTGTCCTAATACGAGCTAGCAAAATTTAACGCACATACATATAGGCACATTGACTGCTCCCGGGCCATACTTGACACAGTAATTCAATCAAATTAATGTTTGTGACGATTGGCGGCGACAAATATTGCCGCTGCGGTGGTGGCTGATCGCTTTTCAACGACCTCAGACATACACACACACGCATGCGCGCATACACGTTGATGCTAATGTAGTTGTTTTTTACATATCGACTTAACAAATGCATTTATAGCAAAAATATTTTATTTTATTCGAATAAACTAGCTGATTTTATTTAAATTTTGGATTTTTGTGTTTTAATGGATGAAAGATGAAAAAGTCAGAAAGGCTGTGAACGTCCTCGCAAAGATGGAGACAGTTAGTATATCAACACCATAATTTGAAATAGATTCGCCAGATTTAATTGATGAACCAGAGGTAAAATAGAAGAGGTTAGGCCTCTTCCAAGGCCACCAGCAATCCGTTCATTACTGCCACCCACAGAAGGGGAGAGAGAACTCCACCCTGCCGCGTGCCTCTTTCAACTAGTTTGCTTGTCGAAGTTCCGGCTAGATCTGCAAGTACCCTTCTGTCCGTTAGCATTCGGTCTACTAGAGACACTACCCATGGTTCGACCCCCAAATTCGCCAGAGCTTCAGTGATCGCATTTGAAGTGACGTTGTTAAATGCACCCTCTACGTCTAGGAATGCTGCTAGTGTTTCCTTTTCCGCTAAGGATTTCTCAATTCTCAAAACGATTCTCTCTTAATTTTGCCGGGGTCTACTCTGGCCAATATCTACAGAGGATTAAAAAGCAGACACGCCTCAACTATAACCTGGCTTACAAATATATCAAGAGAAACTAGCTTGATACGACTACAGATTTAATAAAATTTTTCTATCTAGCTGAGAAGAGTATTTTGAACTTCTGTTTAGCCAAAATGTGTTAAAAATTGTATGGGAAACTCATTACAAGCAAATTCATTTTATTATTCTTACTTCTTATTTATTTGTTTTTATGCTTTTCTTTTATAGGAAAAGGAAATTCGAAAGTATTTTCCTTCTTTGTCAGTTTGCACAATAGCGAATGCTGTGCTAAGTGTTTTTTTTAAAGCGTCGCTGCATAAACAAGACAATGTGAAAGGCTTGAATACGAAAAAAATAAATCCGCAATACAAATCAAATGCTTAATCCTTTCGCTACGCAATATTGCAACACTCTCGATAAAAAAAATTCTTGGAATTGCAATAAATAACATTTATGCTGTGAAAGTGAAGAAAGGAGAAAAAAAAATATAAGCAGCGAATGTCACATTAATCTGCTTATAAAGATTGCAGTGACATTAAGACAAAAGCTAACTAGATCCCTGCAATGTCGAACATTCGACCAAGAGTGCACGCAAGCAATATTTATCTGTATCTACAGGTATGTGTGTATGGTTGTATATTTATGATGTGAAAGGACACATGCAGCAATTTTATTGTGCGCAAGCAAATTCATTTTCCCAGCTTAGCAATAGAAAAACTGAAACACTCTTTATGTTACATTGCTCACGTCATTTCAAGGAATTTCCAATATTCGCACACATTTTGTTTTTTGTTACCTATGTATGTATTTTACCTACATACATACATATGTATGTGTTCTTTAGCTCTGAGTTCATGAAAAAGATTTTCGTTAGAGAGCATGTCCTTGCGGTTTGTGGAATACAATACTTTTTATGGTAGGTATATTTTTTGTTGCAGCTTTCTTTTTTTTCTTCTTGAATGGTTATATAAAACTACGTGTTTGCTAAGGAAGTATAATGGAAAGAAAGAATGGCACATGTAAACAAAATCAATATTTATGCAATTTTTTGATGAGGGACCAGCGCCCATTATTTTGCTTATTTTGTTTATTTTCTTTAAGGCTATATATGTATGATCGTGTTCTTTCCTTTGGCAATAAATTGTGTTACTTTCTTGGGAGCATTTGAAAATGTTAGATTTAGCCATAGCATACCGGGTTATTTGGATTGGGCGTTATAGCATTCAGTGGCAGAATATTTATTACAGGGTGTTTTGTGCAAGATTTATTTATTTATTCTTTGCAAAATTTATTAGAGAATGGATTCTGTAAGACAAATTTTAGAAAAATCCTCCCGCCAAGTGTGGGCTTATGTATCTAGAGCATTGTTGATGGAAGCATTATTCTTACTTAAATTTGTCTCTTTGTCCTCTTAGAATCTCAGAATAAATATTTGGTAGATCTTGTCTTAAAACTATACAAAAAAATTGCCTCGCTATCAATTGCCAAATTTTTGCCAAACTGCTGTAGAGCCTCAAAAGGCATGCTATGCTATTCGCCACCAAACACCATGTACGCATGCGCGCGCTTTCGCTGCAAATCCTCAATGTAAATAATGTAGCAAAGTCCACAATTGCAGAAAAGCAAAGTTGATTGCTTAGACAGTTTACGTTTCCTCATTCTTTTGTCAAACAAAAATCAAACCTTCTCGTTAACCTTTCGGGCAGCGCAGCTCAGCATGTGGGCAAATTCTCGTGCTACCGAGACTGAATACAAGGAACAAACATACATATGTACATTAAGGTGGTCTTATAAATCAAATTAGCGATTTTCTTCGGTCTCACACCCTACATAGTGCATACATAGCTAACAACACGGTCAAAGATACCACATACATATTTTAGTCCCGATCGGAGATGGTTAAAGGGTGTCGCACAGGCGTCAGAGTTCAGACAACCACATGGGGCCCCTGTGTCACACTTCTTAATCGTCTCCGATCAGGAGCAAAATTTATATTTGGTGTTCTTGAGTGCAAGACTATCGATTTCGGCCGTTAGATATACACAAATTTATTTTAATTTTTTAGTCTTTATATGGTAATCTGAACTTGGTCCCTCTGCGACACCACTTCAACATCTCCGATCGGGACCAATGCATTTGGTATTTATGAGTAAAGGACAATCGATTTTGAGCATTAGATATATAAAAAATGTAATTTAATTTTTTGAGTCTCCATAGATTTTTCTGAACATTGGCCACTCTGCGACACCCGTTGATCCTTTCCGATCAGGACAAAGATTTACACATATGAGGCATCTTAGGGGGTGAGGTTGAGGAAATATGCTATAGAATTTGTCTCCATACATTTGGGGACCACCCTAATGTGCATACGTACATGTATGCAAAGGTATATAATGCTTGCAACAACAGAAAATATTTTTAATTGATTTCATTCATGCAACAGCATTAAACGAATAAAAAACAGATTTTATTTTTTCTTGTCTTTTGGGCAAAAGCAAACAAGTGCCAAATAAAATGCATTGATGCTGCAACAGTTGTAACAATTGCAAACAAACAAACATCCCCATGCGCATGCGTATAGCTGCATTAAAATAATAAATAAATAGTCAGTTGCTTTTTATTTTGGCAGAGGAGTGAGGGCAGAGAAGAAAACCGAAAATTTTTAATTGCATCAAATAGCAAATTTTTTGTTTCTAACAAATCGACTGTTTACATGTACTATTCTGCAACGCGCAAACAACCGATTGTTTCAACTTGCAGCCTTTTGTATAATTGTCAATTGCTGTGCTGTTGCTGGCTACAGCTAAGGATTTCCATGGCAATGCAAACAAAAATTGCTTACATGAAAACGCCTTTTTATTGTGCCAATGTCCATTGTGCTGTTCTTTTGTATTTGTATATGTTTTTTTTTTTTATTTTTTCTCTTTTTTTATTCTTTCCCCATTTTTTGCTTTCTGCTATCGATTATGCGTTATAAAAATGATAGCCACGCCTTGTCCACACATCGGACAATACGTTTTCCGCATGTGTAGCTATTCAAGAATTGAAGATTCCATGAAATTTATTTTTTTTTGTCAGCGAGACAATCAAAGGACATCATAAATTTACTACTGTTTGCGTTTCCCACATCACATGAATGCTGGCATAGCAAATAATTTGTCATGATTTGTCATTGCTTGGCAAATAGTCTCAATAACTTATTGGGTAATGCTTTCTTATTTGTATTTCAATTTATTGATTACTTTCTCCCGTAGAAAGCAGCAGAAATACAGCAAGATCGATACAAGTCAGTCATGAACCAAATATGTTCTTCTCAGCTTTTCGAAAATTTTTAGAAACCGGACCTCAAATTTAAAAACGTTAAAAGCAAGGGTGCTCAACGCTCTCGTATTGAATGGGGAAACTCTAATACATCTACAAAAATTTATTAGTGCACTCAGGAAAAATTTGTGTTAGATTTAAAAAAAGTTAAAAACTACAAGTAAATTTTTATTGTACCATTGGAAAATTTTGCATACAACATACATATGTACAATATTTACAATATTATATTCGCTACGTTAGCTTCGCCCTTCCCATATGAAACTCAATCACATTCATTTGAAATTTTTTATACCTGAGGGCATATGGCAGGGGAAGAAAATTTTATTTTTATATTCAAAGGGCAAACTTGTATCTGTGCCTATGTCTGGGGGAAAAACAAAAACAAATGTGATTCAAGGGCATAGGCATGACCATCTATGGTTTAAAGATCTTTCGTGCAGCATTTTCTAAGCGATTCCTGTGCCTGTGCCATCTTTTCTGCGATTTCCTTTTCTCGCCTTGTTTTTATTTCACTTTCTTTACTTCCTGTGCAATAAAAAGATTGATAAATGTTATTTTCTAACATTTTTATTTACATTTGTAATGAATTTTCAACGCTGCTCAGTTAGAAGAAAGGGCTGCCTGCATCCGCTTTTCAGTGCGTGGACGTTGAAGAAAACATACATGTATTGCCCAAAGAAAACTCAGATATATCAATCAAGGTAATTTTAGTTTGTAGATACATACGAGTATGTATGTAAGCTGTCCCATTAAATTATTTTATGCCCTTAGCCCTACTTGGCTGATGCCAACTCACAGGAGTATTTTCATCTGAAGTGTCCTTTTTCATCTACAGGCGGCTGTTCACTTTGTACTTTTATCGCAATTTCACTTGGAGTACACATGTACATACATATGTACATATGTAAGTAGCATGCGACAAGTGCAACTGCATTTTTTTTTTATTTTATGTTTTTTATTTGTTATCCTGTCGCTTTCTAGAGCTGACGACGAGACAGATTTTTATTTTAATAGCCTATTTGTTTATTTTTGTCTCTTGTTAGTTTGTTTATTTGGCGGCATTTCGTATCCGCCTTTTGACAAATATTTGCAAGTACTTTTAATGACTTTGTAAAATGATCTTAATTTACAAATAAGCCCAAAAAGTGCTCAAAATAGATACCTAGTCACCAATGAATTCAAGTTTCCCATTTCTATTAGTTGTATCAAATCTAGCAGTTAGCTATGGAATCAGCACAGCACGATATTCGATATAGAACTGATAATGTCCTGTGAGGGGAACCATATATCATAGCCCAAATTCTAGACGAAACGAATAATTTTGAGATAAGAACTCTAGAAATATGTTACTAAAGTAATTCATTTCAAAGCAAAAACTACGCCTTAACTTTACTTTATTTTTTTTTATGTGTGTTAGTGCAATTATTTGTACTCACCAAATCAAATAAACCGCAATGTAAGGAAAAAATTGTGTTTATCTTCTCAAGCCTTTCATCAGTTTACGCCATCTTAGCATAGTCGATTTTGTGAACAATAGAAGAGATTTTTTGTTACAAATACTTTGTAGCTCAAAATTTATATACTTTGCGAATTAGCCCGCAAAACATGCATACCACATCTATATGTACATACATTTTCGTAGCACATTGTTCTTTTCTTGCAAAGCAAATTAGAACGCTTCACTTGACTTCAGCGTCAGAATTGATCTTCAAGGATAGAGGAGTCTTCTAAGAAGATTTTTTGTTGTTGTCAAATTGTTTCACGAATATACACTTCAAACACTTACAGCAGCACATTTATGCATGTACTCTCAAAATCACGAGTACATTGTGCTACGATAAATAGATTCATTGGAACAATACTTGTGTGGGAACGGATTTAACCACTGCAAGGGGTAAAAGAAATTTTGAAGTTAACAAAAGGAAATAGCGAAATTTACGCTCCATTAAGCAGCCATTGGTTGTGGCTAATCGTAAGCGGTTTGCATTGATGCTCAAAGATTGTATAGTGATCGTATTGATGATATGGAAGGTAATGGGTTACCCTCACTTAAGACGAAATAAAAAAATATACTAAAGAGGTTTAGATTACGATACGGAATGATTGAATATGAGCGAAAAATGCGCCAAAAGTGAATTAACAATTGTTAACTATTGGAAATTAAGAAAAAAAAATTAATTTCAAGGAAGAAATTAAAAAAAAATATATATATATAGTAAGGAAAATGTAAGGACTATTGTAAATTGCTATTGATTTTGGACATTCTGATAAATGTAATTGCAGTGATAACAAACCTAAAACATGGAGAATGAGACGGAACATGCTTCATAACTAACCATACAAAGAATGTTTAAAATCCTTTAAGCTAATAAAAATTAATCTCTGTACAAAAGTTTATTTTCAAATTTCCTTAATGGAATCTTTAAAAAATTTAAAATCATAAGACAGACTGCCATTATATCCGAAATAAATGACTTTGTTTTGTAGCTGCTTCTAAGTAGTAAGTACTGAGTTGCATCTGTACATATCCACATAGAGATACTTATGTACATATGTATGTATACATATGTATATTTACAAGGACTCGCGCTGAGATCCTGTGGTATGATTGTCAATTGCGATCACTTCTAACAAGTGCCAACTTTAAACAAAGACATATCGATTCGCATTGCACATGGCATCAGCGCGCCTTTGAACTCAATATTTATGAACATCTTTTCACTGATCTTCTGCCGTAAGTACATACGTAGATATGACTTCTACTATACACAGTCAAGTGTCGCCACAATTATTGCCTAATTGCAGAGCAAGCGCTTTGGCGCACGACCGTATGTCCTCCTGCTTGAACAGCAGCCACAAGTTGTTTTCATCATGTATGGAGATAATTCACATGCATAATTTTATAACAAAGTCGGTTTTACAAATTATTGCGCTTGTGATAAGATAAGCGTGTTAACAAGTTATTTTATGACCAAACAACTAATTTGAACTAGAGCAGATTATTGATAACAGCAGAGAGAGGGAAAGAGGCAGATGTTCTGTTTTATGATGCTAATGGCAATATTATTGGAAAGATCACTTCAAAAGAGAATATTTAAAGTCAAATGCACACATTGCACGAAATATATTTGGGCCTTTATCCACATCTAGGCTCGTAAACAAAGATCAAAGTCTATTGCAAAAAAATTACTAAGCAGCAAAGAAAAATTACACCCAAATTTCTAGTACAGGGTGAAATGTGCCACAGTAACCAACTTCCCTTGTGTAACGATCACACAGCGCAATGAAAAAACAAAACCAACTCACCTTGTGATATTGACTTGCAACACCTCAAAAACGACAGCAGCGACGCCACTGGCCATTGCGGCAGTTAAAGACAACTTTAGCAAATATCCAAACCTTAGCAAAGTAACGGAAAAGTGTAACTGTTTATTGTTAGAGATGTGTAGATAACTATACATACATATGTATATATGGAGTATGTAGATATGTATGTAAGTATGCACACATATGGATGTATGTAGATTTGCATGTGCCAAGCAAGTAGTACTTACGTTTGTGAATCTGTTTGCAGCATGTAGCTTTGTATGTATTGGATGTTCTTGTATGTGTTTCCTTGTTTCTATGCCGGCAGATCAAAAATCAAATTAAAGCAACAAAATTAATTGCGTACTTAATGAACGCTTGGAATGCGCTTACGCTCAACGGTAACACCTTTATTTTACTTCGCTTCGCAAGTGAACGCATGCGCCACAGACGGCTGATAATCGCAGAGGACATTTATGACACCACCAAACCAGCACCCAATTACCTACCCACATTGCATTGGGGCTTTGTGTTGTTGCGCACGCGCCACTTGCCACTTGCCACTTACCTACCGCTTGTCAATTGAGTCTTTGGGCTTGCCAATCGGCACTTACCACCTTGCTACTTGCCACCTTGCCACTAACTTCATTGCCTCCTTGCAATAAATATCATTGTTTATTCTGCGAACTTGCAAGGAGACATTCCAATGCATGTTAACTATGCAGCTTCGTATCTTAGAGCTGCTCGTTGGCGGCTGAAAATAAGGGAGAACGAATCAGTGGCAATTTTGCATAACAAACGATTTATGAGGGCGAGCAGGTTGTAAGTACACACATACACACATGCATAGCTATGTATTTGTAGCTTGACCAACATATGTGTAGACTAGTTTACGCCACGCCTCTCTCATCAAAATCAAAAAAAAAAAAAAAGTGGAGCACCTTTTAAGCGGGAATGTACATAAACACTTTCAGCCCCAAGTCTGTTGAAATAGTGGGGACTTATTAATTGCCAGTTGCTGAAGTGATGAGCACTTAAAGGCTGGAAAGGGGGAATGGCAAGAGAAGAGTGGGTGCGCATAAGACGAATCGAACATTAATTAGGAAAATTAAAACAATTATAGCATTTTTTCTTTTTTTTTTTTAATTTTATCTCGCGCTTATCGTCTAAAAAATATAAAACATGAAATTGTTGCCACAATCTTTTCCATGATCTTGTTTATCCACGCGCGATACTAGTACCAACTACCCTAGAAAATCCATCAGCCAGAGCAATTAATGCATTTGGACAATAACGAAATGTTGACTTAGCGAAAAAGCTGCTGGATACCCGATTGCTAAAGGAGTCAACTCCGTGTCATAAATGTTACAAAGGACGAAGGGCATTAAAGCACAATGAAGTTAAACTAGTCAGACCAACACCTGCGTTGCACAGCATGAGTTGCTATTGATTGAAATAGGGGACGATGTTGAGTAGGCAATAAAGGGTGTTTAATGGCACGAGAGGCGAAGTCAAGGGACAAATGTGAATGTGTGTATGTATGAGTAAAGTAAAAACAATATTGGAACAATCTCACGCTAAAGCCTTTTAGTCTCTGAAATAGCTCATCCTTCATTCGTTTGCAAAAAATGACATTGGCAAAGAAGAACGTTAACTTTTATATATTCGTATTAATTTTTGCGCTTGTATCCAGCATACTCCAACTAGAATACACTCAGGGGCGGATTTACCTCTAGAAGCGCCCTGGGCAAACAAATCAAGCCGCGCCCCAATATTTCCAAAAAAACCGTACTTGCCTTCGTGTGGTGACATTTCATTATTGATATATTTTACGGATTTAAAAAATTTGATTCGAGTTTTCTTAGAAAGAATATTTATTTCATTTTTATTTATATAACTAGCTGTACCCGGCCAAGCCAGATAAGTTAAAAAAATGAAGGAAAAATTTGTTTACCCTCTTTATGTCGTTATCCCCTTTTCTTCCTATTAGTATCCAACTCCCTTTCCCTCTACTATTCTCTTTCTTCTCCCTTTCATTTCCGCTTCGTTTTCCCGTCACATTTCTGCTTCCCTTTCTCTTCCACTCTCCTTACCTCTCCTATTCTGTCTTTATCCCTTTCATTCCCCCTCTTATTGCTTCTGTCATTTCCTGTCTTACTGTCTCTCTCCCTATCCTCTTCATTTTCATTATATTCTCCCTCTACTTTTCCGTCCTTTGCCTTTGCCTTTCCCATTCTCATTACCTTTCTCCTTTCCATTTCGCTAGGGAACTGGGTTTAGCGCAACATAGCCCTGTATTCCACTTCTCATTTGATAAAATTGTTGCTGAAAAACATATCGTGTCATCCGGCCCTAAGGATAACTAT
This sequence comes from Urophora cardui, assembly GCA_960531455.1. Lineage (NCBI taxonomy): Eukaryota > Metazoa > Arthropoda > Insecta > Diptera > Tephritidae > Urophora > Urophora cardui. Next base: position 158,642,882 of record OY482671.1, read on the forward strand.
GAAAAGAGCTCTATGTAGCAGCCCTGGTCAACACCTTTCATTTTATATCAGTATTGCTCAGTAGGATCCCGGAGTCATCCGGGTCCACGTATTGAACCACATCTGGGGACCCGACCTAGCAATAATGAGTTCATACCTACGTAAAATCTCAGCTCAGCACCCTTCATGTGATACAAATATCGCTGGGAAATCTTCCGTGATCATCCGGGTCCACGTTTTGATCCATATCAGTGGACTTGACCTAGGAATCATATCTAATGAGTACGGATCAATATAAAAGTCCTGCTCGACACCTTTCATTTGATACCAATATCAGTGAGAAATATCCCGGTGACATCCAGGTTCTTTTTTCACCCACATTGGGGACCCGACCTAGGAAACATAATGCGTCCTTCTCTATGTAAAATCCCTGCTCATCTCGGGACCTGACCTAGAAATCATAATGAGTTCATCTCCATGTAAAAGCCCCGCTCAACACCTTTCATTTGATACCAATATCGCTGAGCTATTTTCCGGGACTACCGGGTCCACATTTTGACCCACATCTGGGTACCTGACCTAGGAATCATAATGAGTTCATCTCTATGCCCTGCTTAACAGTTTGCATTTGGTACCCATATCCCGGTGTTATCCGGGTCCACGATTGACCCACATCTTGGGATCCAACCTGGGAATCGTAATGAGTTCATTTCTATACAAAATCCTTCATTTGATACAAATATTGCTGAGAAATTTTCCAGCGCCATCCGGGTCCACGTTTTTACCCATATTTGGGTACCCGGCCTGGGCATCAGAAATAAAATAGTTCTATGTTGAAGTCCTCATCAAGACCTTTCATTTGATACCAATATCGCTCAGAAACATTCGAGGGTCATCCGGGTCCACGTTCTGATGCATATTTGGGGACCTGGCCTAGGCATCACAAATAAAATAGTTCTAAGTTGAAGTCCTCATCAAGACCTTTCATCTGATACCAATATCGATCAGAAACATTCAAGGGTCATCCAGGTCCACGTTTTGGCCCATATCTGGAGACCCGACCTAGGAATCACAATGAGTACTATTCTATGTAAATTCCCTGCTCAATAGCTTTCATTTGATAAGAACTGTACCAATGTTCTGAAGTGTACTTTGATTCATTTTTTCTCTGTAAAAAATTGAAAAAATCTTTCATTCTTGTTGTAATATTCAAAAAAAAAATTTTTTGATAAATAAATAAAAATTGTTTTCCTTGTCTTAGTTTTGGCGCCCCTATTGAAACGGCGCCCTGGGCAGCTGCCCATGTTGCCCCTATGTAAATCCGCTCCTGAATAGTGAATACTGAAGTGGTCATCGTACATGCATTCCTTGTTTAAAAACGTCAACCAATTTTGTGCACACACCCTAATAATTTTCTAGCTCCGTTGTCTGGTAAAAGCATTCCATTTGTACAAAATATGGGTTTCATTGTGTGCAATTAAATTAAAAAACATGAAAAGCACTAATAATAAGTATGTATTCAAGTAGCAGCTTCTGAACAGCATTTCAATGAACATTCAAAATTGTATATATAATTGTATGTATGTATGTAGTATGTACATTAGGTCGTCTCGCCTTATATGGAACAAAAAAAAGTCCGCCGTACTCCTACCCCACTGTAAAATTTCACAAGGGGTATCCTCGGATAAAATCTTTGTCAAATTAACCCAAAAGGCCACAGGAAACGAAAAACATATATTCCTCGGAATGTTTAATGTGTTTCATTTCGGTCTCTACTGAAGCGATCGAAATACTTCTTTCACAAAAGATTAATGGTTTTTGATGACGTTTAACATGCAAGCAAAAAAAGTACATTAAGTTGGTATAAAATAAATAATGAGTGAAAGTGGGCTCAATGGCGCATATAGGGTTAATAAGATTATAAACCTTGCTCTCAAGCCAAAGATATTGGTGTATCAAACTTAGAGGTCGGACCATAAATACCGGAGATATGAAAAAAACTATTTTAGCGACATCTAACGACATCCAAAAAAAGGTACACAAATTTTCCGCTAATGTTTTCCAAAAGACATCATATGGGGGGGCGCATAGCGAAATTTTTTTCGCGATACGGTCTAATTAACATATGTAGCAACTGGTGCGACTTTACGCATAGCACACTTCATTAAATTTTTATGCTTCGCTCTACATGCAACTTAAAATGGACAATGTAACGCATAACAGAAGAGGGAAAAAACAATAACAAAATAAGCAACAGCAAAAAAACAATTGGTAAAATTCAACGCATGACATCGCATTACAAAAGAAAGGGGAAAATAGAGACGGTATTTTACTGCGAATAGAAACAGCAGGATGGAACCGCGCTGCGAAATCAAAGGGTGTTTTGCGCATGTGCAGCAATGTCCGCGACGACGATAAATTCCGATCGTACAAGGTCATTTATTAATATTTTTCGTTCTAATAGCCTTCGCTATCGATTCAATAAAGCTTCGAATTTTCAATACACTGAGCCTTTACTCTGAAAAAAAAAACGTTGTAAATACAAAGACTTTTGCAGTTAAATTAACAACTTTCCGCAGTTGAAATGTGCCCAACAACGCTCCGTTGTTGTTTCAAAGATGTGAGCGTTTTTGATTCAAATACTTTTCGTATTTAAGTTAACAACGGAAACTGTTGAATGAAATACTTTTACATTTAAGTTAACAGTGTTTGCTTTTGAATTAACAGCAAAATTTTTTAGTCCAAAAGCGAGCACCGTTGATTTAAATACTTTTCGTATTTAAGCTAACAATTTTTGCTTTTGAACTAACAGCAAAAGTTTTTGGTCCAAAAACGGGCACCATTGAAGCAAATACTTACGCTTTTAAGTTAACATCAAAAAAATTGTAAACAATAGTAATTTTTTTTAATATAATAGATATTATTTTATTTTATTTTTTTTTATATAATATATATGTTTACATAGTAATATTAATACTAAGGCCCGGTTTCACCAAACAAGTGATGGTCATTTGATACATCATTTGAACAAAGCGATTGATGAAAAGAGACACGGACACAAAGGTTTTCATGACATTTTTCACACCGTCCATATAAAAATTATGGAAACTTGTAGGCAGTGTGTGACAGAATTATCCATCAATCGTGCGCCTCAAATGATATATCAAATGACTATCACTGTCTGCAGGGCTTTTTACACAAACACAAACACATAAACTCAACTTATTTTTTTTATTATTTCATAACACATTTTTTATTGTTTTCCGACCGCCACATTTGTAGGTTTGCGGAATTTTATCCTTTCGGCGATGAGTTCTTTTTTATTTAGTATTTCGTCGATGTCGTGGGAGTGCATCATTTCAAGCAGTTTTTGATACCGCATTCATTGAACTGCATCAATGCACCTGTACATAACTCCCACGACAAGAATAACTTGATTATTTTCTCATCGCCGACAAGTTTTACCTGCAGATTTGGCTCGTTCGATTGCTCGCTATCGGAAAAACGGGATAATCAAACATATTTAATCTGAAAATACAAAATAAATTTTTCAACGTATATATGTATGTACATATAATTTTAATATATTATAATAATATATAAATAATATCATTATTGTGACTTACCTTTATTTCAGAGCTGGGCGATAAGGATTACATGTGCAATCCATTACACATAGGATTACGATTACATTAATCGTAATTTCAAGTTTTTTACGATTACGATTACAGTAATCGTAATTTTTGTAACGACGATTACGATTACATTAATCGTAATTTCAAGTTTTTTAAGATTACGATTACAGTAATTGTAATTTCAAGTTTTTGACGATTACGATTACAGTAATCCTTATTTTCTGTAATCTTAAATTACAAAATTTAAGAATTACATGTAAAAAATTATTAAAATTGCTTTTTGATACTAAACGGTGTAGGGAGGAAAATATGCTTGGCTCTGAAATAAGTGCTAAAAACTACAAATAATTATGTAAAGCTTGCAATTTCACACATATTATATACATTTTGAAATATTTGCGGTTGAGATAGCAGCTTGTAGTGGGCTGGAGACAATGGCCTCATGCATAAAAATCGGGCTGTAGCTCACACTAATTTTCTTCGTAAAATGTGGATTTTGCATGTATAAAAAATATGTATTACAATTGCTAGATTTTACTTAACAAATTACTTAGGTTTATCTCATAACAAAATTAAAAAGTAATAAAACTCCACTGAAACTTTTGAAGATGTAAATGACCATAACTATGAAAAGCCAATACTAGATGAGGATTTTTTGACTTCGGCGGTAAATACCTAACTACATATGTATATAACAACTTAATATATATTTTATTTAAAACTCAATATACCTTTAGAAAACACTGATTTACCTGAAGTGCTTCCTGGTAGTGGCTCAAACATTATAGGAGAAGAATTTTTTAAATATTTGAACGATGCTGATAGTAGCCATGGCTGTTTTAAAAGATATCCTCTGATAAAGAAAGCATCTTTAAGATTCAGCACCCCGCTTACATCGTCAGCACCTGTGGAAAGGCTATTTTCGTTGGCGGGCATTATAAACAGTCCTCGACGCCAAGCACTTTCCGATGTTTCTTTTGAAAAATTAGTTCTGCTTAAGGCTAATATTGAATATTATTGAATGTAAATTATCCAAACAGCAGTCTTAATTTTGTATCTTTATTATTTCCGCTAATTTTCTCTCTTCTTAATACACATCCCAGTTTTAATTGTTTACTTAATATGTGAGAAATAAACACATATGTATGCATGTATGTAAAAATTATTATTATTTCTTGGAAAATGATGTTGGGTAAGTATATTACTGTTTTTGTAATTGTAATCCCAGAAAACGAGAACAGTAATCGTAATTTCAAGTTTCTTACGCACTCAAAAAGAAATTTCTCTCGATCAAAGACATAATTTTCCTTATTTTGAACACGCGTCCCAATACAAAATTTTCTTTGTTTTGTGTAAATTTTCTCAAAAATGTGGAAAAAACATAAAAAAACATTCAAACAAATTCGTTGCCATGGGGATTTGTATGGGAATTTAATTTCTCAAAATTAAAGAAATCAAGTCTTCAAAACAAGGAAAGTTGGGAATGGAATGGCGCTTAAAGAATTTTTCATTATTTTAATGTATAAATTTTTTTCAAAACAAGTATATGAAACCATGGTAACGCATGTAACAACAATATTTTATAAACCTTTTAACATGTTTTAAGGAAAATTTACTCAAAACAAAGAAAGTAGTGTTCAAAATAGGTAAACAATTTCTTTGACCCCTCCATATATTTTTTTTCTCTCAGTGCGATAATTTTTGTAACGACGATTACGATTACAGTAATTGTAATTTCAAGTTTTTTACGATTACGATTACAGTAATCGTAATTTCGAAATTTCTAAGAGCCAGCTCTGCTTTATTTGTAATTATTAGGGCAACCAAAAATTGGCACAAACAAGTTTTTTTTTTCTATGGTAGCTATCACATAATGCTTAATTTAGGGTAGTTTTTAAGAAAAGTTATACATTCTGACCTACTTTTGATAGAGCTAAAAATTGCCAAATTCATAATAAATGCTAATTTATGCTAATTTCACTATTAAATGAAAAAATTACAAAAAAAAATCGGAAAAAATATGTTACGGATTTTCTGCTCTCTGATTGGCTAATCGCCAATGCTCCAGATATGGCATGTATAGACGTCCAGTAATAAAATAAAATTTTATTGCACATCTAACCCTCCATATATATTTCGTTTAATCTTCACAACCATGGCATCGGAGCAAAAGTTTGGTTTTTCTTTAGCTACGTTCCTGCTCTATTCTAAAACATTTTTTTCCCTGGCTCTGCTCCTAACTCGCAATTTTTTTTGCTGTGAGCTCCGCCCTTGCTCCCATTTTTATGTTGTGTTGATCGGGGATTTCGTATGTGGCAATATGAATTAAATTTTTTATACCGGAATCCAAATTTGGCGTTCGGTCGGCCGCGCTTTTGACAGGTGAGTAGAAATGTATGGAAATATATGAAGCAAATCGCATTGTGACCTCAAGCGTTTGATCGTAAATTTTTTGTAATATGAGTTGAACATTTCTCTACTGAGTCGGGCGTTTGACATTAAGTAAATTAAATTTTTTTTTTTTTTTCGATGAAAAATTATGAAATTTATGAAAAAATTCAACAAAATATATTAGTGGCAGTGAACACGTTTACCATCCAACATCTAATATCGAATGTCAGTGTGAAGCGGCTTTGAGGTACGATCAACGCGCGACCGACCTAACGCCAAATTATGATTCCGGCATATTGTCTTGCTCTTTTGAAACATGTACCTAAGAGTTAACATTTTTTTATTTTATTTTATTTTATTTTAGTTTACTTTACTTTGTTTTATGTTTTAAGAAAATGAACTGAAATAAAATAATTTTTAAGGCTAATTCTTTAAGTTTAACGACAATTTGAATTAATTTGTTTGAAAACATGTACCTAAGGTTTACATACATTTTAATATTATATTTTTTACGTTTAAATAAAAAAAAATGCATTTTTTAGAGCAATTTTTTGGTTGCCCTAGTAATTATATATTGCATATATGTACATATATGTATATATTTTTCCCGAAAATTTAAATTAATTGAACGAGTTTGAAAAAAACAATTTTCTATTTTTTATTTACTTCAAAATTTTTCAACAGCAAGGGAGTTTTTGAATCAAAAACGCTCGTCTTTGAATTAACTATGGAAAGTTTTTGAATCAAAAACTTTGCCGTTAAAACAAATACTTTTGCTGTTGAATCAAAGACGGAGATTCAACAGCGGAAAGTTGTTGAGTTAACTACGGGTATTTTTTTCAGAGTACTACATACATATGTGCAAGCCAAGTACGTACATACATACATATGTATATACTGCATTTGGAGACTAGTACCTAGACATTGAATCACGCTAAAGGTGCGCTTTTGAATTGAATTTGCTGCATTTTGATTTTGTCAAAAACAAGTTTTCTGTTTTTTGAAGCGTTTATAGGTTCAAAATGATCCGCCTGCAACATTGTGCTTTTTGTCCTTTTTAATTTGCATAAAATCCGCCAACGATTGTAGTTTATAATGCAAGTCGTTTCAAAGCTTTTTAATTTTCTATACAACAAATTCCTTTCTATCAAAGAAAAAGGAAAAAAAAAAAAAACAACAACAACATCTACCCTATCATCCATCAGTGTCCTATCTGTTATTTTGCTGGCTTTGTTTGGCTGTTTTTGTTGCCGCAACATTAAATCCTTAATCAAGGACATTTTGCGCGTGCGCAAATATATTTGCAGAGGTTGAGTTTTTTATAATTTATTCTGCATATGTATGTATGTTTTTTTTTCTATACCAGCAGCTAGTTATTTTGTGGCGGTTGAAGTTTTTTTACGGCTTTTGTTATTCTTTATGTTTTTTTGTGTTGTTGTCTGTTTTTATTTTGTTTTTGTTTGCCAACTGCATGTTGTCTAAAAGGGCTGTGTTTTTGAAAGTATTGTCTCGCGTTATTTCGACTCTGCAACATTTTTTTCCATATATACATAGGTATGTATATATATTTTAATAATCCGTACTTCCTATAGGTGCATTTGTTATTATTATTATTATATTTTTTTTTTCATTCTCGATTTCATGCACAGTAAACAAGAATGCTAAAACTGCGGGGAGAAAATGATAGGGCCTAAGGAAGATTTGTTCCCAGTGAAAAGTTAACCATTTATGATTGGAAAACTAAAGTGGAGATTGAAAGTATTCAATTCCCACATCATCCTTTTACAAGATTTCTGAACCGATATTTCCTGAACCTACAACTAAATTAAATTCTTCATACTTACGCAAACTTTTTTGAAATTATTTTTGTTCTCAAAATGGACTATTTGGGTATTTCAGTTGGCATCCACTTGTGTTATCTGTTATACCTGGTTTGATATATCGCATATGACAAATATCTTCTATCGATCTAGTTTCAAGAGGTTTATTTTTAAATAAAACAAGTAAAAGCGCGGCTGTCTTCGGCCGTACCGAAGACTTCATACCTTTCATGAGTGGGGAAATGAAAAGTTACCTATGTATGTACATAGCCTGATTAAGTTTAATTTATAATTTTAATTCTGTGGGTTATTTATGGAAAGATTTATTAAAAAAAATTGTGTATTGGCTATTTAAATGGAGGAGCTACACACCAAAATGTCCATATCTGAACAATCGGTTGTATGGGAGCTATAGGTTATAGTGGTCCGATCTTGACAATTTTCGGTAATCCCGTTTGGGCCCATATGGGTACAAATACTTCAAAATTTCAGGCCGTTAGCTATTAAAATGGAGGAGTTATACACCAAAATGTCCATATCTGAACAATCGGTTGTAGGGGAGCTATATGTTATAGTGGTCCGATCTTGACAATTTTCGGTAACCCTGTTTGGGCCCATATGGGTACAAATACTTAAAAATTTCACGCCGTTAGCTGTTAAAATGTAGGAGTTATACACCAAAACGTCCATATCTGAACAATCGGTTGTAGGGGAGCTATAGGTTATAGTGGTCCGATCTTAACAATTTTCGGTAATCCCGTTTGGGCCCATATGGGTACAAATACTTCAAAATTTCAGGCCGTTAGCTATTAAAATGGAGGAGTTATACACCAAAATGTCCATATCTGAACAATCGGTTGTAGGTGAGCTATATGTTATAGTAGTCCGATCTTGACAATTTTCGGTAACCCTGTTTGGGTCCATATGGGTACAAATACTTCAAAATTTCAGGCTGTTAGCTGTTAAAATGGAGGAGTTATACACCAAAATGTGTATATCTGAATAATCGGATGTTGTGGAACTATATGTTATAGTGGTCCGATCTTGACAATTTTCGGTAACCTTGTTTGGGCCAAAATGGGCACGTCTACTTCAAAGTTTCATGTCCTTAGCTGTTTAAATGGGGAAGTTATGCACAAATTACATTCAAAAATTTCATGTATATCTGAATAATCGGTTGTTTTCTATATGTTATAGTGGTCCGATTCGGCCGGTTCCGACAAATGATCAGCTGCATATAACAACATACCTGTATTCCGAATTTCATTCAGATATCTCAAAAACTGAGGGACTAGTTTCCGTTCACACAGACGGACAGACGGACATGGCTTAATCGACTCAGCTCTAGATTCTGATCATATCGGTATATATTTTGGTGGGTCCCCCACGCTTCCTTCTGGTACTTTCGACAAAAATTTTTTGGCACTAAGTTATAATACCATTTCATTCTCATGAAAGGTATAATAAATCAATATTTTAAATGTGAAGTCTGTTTGCTGGAACCCTTTTCACTGAATAACCGGTAAAAGGAACAACACGAAACTTTGCACACTTAATTATTTTCATCCCGGGAATATTATAGGCATATTCTTGATCTTATTAAAAAGCAGACATGGGCACCTCCCATAAAAAATTTACCGTTATTTCGTAATATTATAAATGTGAAATGGAAATTGTGTTTAAACTCAATTGGCGAGAAAACCGCTGAACGGATCCTCACGAAACTTTGCACACCTAAGTATTTTCACCCGGTAATTGCTATAGGCATATTTTTAATCTGATTAAAAGTCAGGGATGGGCACCTCCCGCACAAAATTTTCCTTTTTTTCGTAATATCTCTTGAAATATTTGTACTAGAATAATGAAAATTTTTGTGAAGGAATAATACAAAAATATATACTCAACGGATAAACAATTTAGGTCTTGGTAAAGCAGGGATGGGCACCTCCCATACAAACTGAAACTTTCGCAGCGAATATCTCTGGATATATTTGTAGTAGGGTGCTGAAAACTGGTGTGCGGGCATGTGAGATAACTATGTATTAAACGGGTAAAAACGCTAGGTCTTGGTAAAGCAGGGATGGGCACCTCCCATACAAACTGAAATTTTCACATCGAATATCTCTGGAAATATTTGTAGTAGGGTACTGAAAATTGGTGTGAGGGCATGTGAGATAACTATGTATTAAACGGGTAAAAACGCTAGGTCTTGGTAAAGCAGGGATGGGCACCTCGCATACACACTGAAACTTTCACAGCGAATATCTCTGGAAATATTTGTAGTAGGGTACTGAAAACTGGTGTGAAGGTATGTGAGATAACTATATATTAAACGGGAAAAACACTAGGTCTTGGTAAAGCAGGGATGGGCACCTCGCATACAAACTGAAACTTTCACAGCGTATATCTCTGGAAATATTTGTAGTAGGGTACTGAAAACTGGTGTGAGGGCATGTGAGATAACTATGTATTAAACGGGTAAAAACGATAGGTCTTGGTAAAGCAGGGATGGGCACCTCCCATACAAACTGAAATTTTCACATCGAATATCTCTGGAAATATTTGTAGTAGGGTACTGAAAATTGGTGTGAGGGCATGTGAGATAACTATGTATTAAACGGGTAAAAACGCTAGGTCCTGGTAAAGCAGGGATGGGCACCTCCCATACAAAATTTTCCTTTTTTTCGTAATATCTCTTGAAATATTTGTACTAGAATAATGAAAATTTTTGTGAAGGAATAATACAAAAATATATACTCAACGGATGAACAATTTAGGTCTTGGTAAAGCAGGGATGGGCACTCTCCTCCCATATAAACTGAAATTTTCACATCGAATATCTCTGGAAATATTTGTAGTAGGGTACTGAAAACTGGTGTGAGGGCATGTGAGATAACTATGTATTAAACGGGTAAAAACGCCAGGTCTTGGTAAAGCAGGGATGGGCACCTCCCATACAAACTGAAATTTTCACATCGAATATCTCTGGAAATATTTGTAGTAGGGTACTGAAAAATGGTGTGAGGGCATGTGAGATAACTATATATTAAACGGGAAAAACACTAGGTCTTGGTAAAGCAGGGATGGGCACCCCGCATACAAACTGAAATTTTCACAGCGAATATCTCTGGAAATATTTGTAGTAGGGTTCTGAAAACTGGTGTGAGGGCATGTGAGATAACTATGTATTAAACGGGTAAAAACGTTAGGTCTTGGTAAAGCAGGGATGGGCACCTCCCATACAAACTGAAACTTTCACAGCGAATATCTCTGGAAATATTTGTAGTAGGGTACTGAAAAATGGTGTGAGGGCATGTGAGATAACTATATATTAAACGGGAAAAACACTAGGTCTTGGTAAAGCAGGGATGGGCACCTCGCATACAAACTGAAATTTTCACAGCGAATATCTCTGGAAATGTTTGTAGTAGGGTACTGAAAACTGGCGTGAGGGCATGTGAGATAACTATGTATTAAACGGGTAAAAACGCTAGGTCTTGGTATAGCAGGGATGGGCACCTCCCATACAGACTGAAATTTTTACAGCGAAAATCTCTTGAAATATTTATAGTAGGGTACTGAAAATTGGTGTTGGGCATATGAGATAATTACGTACTCAACGGACAAAAAAAAAATAAGAAAACTATCTTTGACGTCAAGAATGATATTTTTCTATGTAACTTTTTTGGAATAACTCAATATGCTAATATTTTTAAAAGCACGTGGTGTGAACCCGCGGGTAACCTCTAGTTTCGTAATATCTCTGGAAATATTTGCAGTACAGTATTGATTGGGCATCTCCCATACAAACTAGAACTTTTACAGTGAATATCTCTTGAAACATTTGTAGCAAAGTACTGAAAATTGGTGTGAGGGCATATAAGATAGTTGTGTACTCAATGAATAAAAATGGTAGGTATATGAAAAGCAGTGATGGGCATCTCCTATAAAAGCGCAAACTTTAATTCTGAGGTAAAGGTAAAGGTATAGGCAAAGTTAAAGGAAATGAGAAAAGAAAGGGTGGTGTAGTTTTTCGTTGCCGCAAAGCGGGACGGGTATTTGGTAGTAATACCATATATATATTTTTTAAATTAAATTCGTAGTAGTTACGAACAAGGACACTGTGCTACCACACACATGCAAACATACACATGCTCAACGCAATAACCCCACAAACTGTTTCAAGCATAAATTCTACAACAATAAAGGTATGAAATCATTCCATCATTTCGACAACCACCCCAATATGCGCGTAAATTAGGAACACTGCCTTAACATACCGAGCACACAATCAACCGATCCTTTTCAAGGATAAGCTTTGATTAAATCACAAAAGCAAACGAACAGGAGTGGAATTACAGTGCGCATGTGTGCTGAATGTGAGCAGAGGGTGCTGAGGATTTGTGGTAAGTTACAAATACATAAAATTGTACATACATTCCTAGCCACATATATATAGGTAGGCACACGCATACGTACATAGCAGTTATGCGGATTGCGATTGTGACTTTTTTACCCAAAAAAAAAATATGAGTAATTTTTTTATAACAAAAATTTGTCTGCGGCAAAGTAATTCGAATGAATATTTTTTATGCAATTACTTATAGATATAAATGGCTTCATATATGTACATTATGTATGTATATGTACTTACATACCCTGTAGGGAAAATTTCTAGTTCCGAACTAGATCGCTTCTAGTGCATTTTTCGACACTACTAGTGCGAGCTAAATCTCGTTTGCATGTTATCAACTGGCGAATTTAACACGGCGATGTCCTAGGCAGTGTCAATTGTCACTCTCTGCACTACGTTTTCGATAGTTCCGAACTAGTACTAAATTCTACAGTTTACACTAGTTCGTTTATTGGCACAATTTCGATAGTTCTGAACTAGCTACAAGTACCTACAAACTCTACAGTTTTATATCTGCCGCTTAAGTGCAGCCTTTGACACACTTCATGCAAGTGGCGCGATGGCCGACTGGCTAACGTATTTGCCTTTCAATCTGAGGGCGCGGGTTCGAATCCTGTCGGTTTCAAGGTGGATGATAATTTTTTTTTTAATTTTTTTTAACTAATATTTTTTTATTTAATAAAAATTTACAATAATATTTAAAATGTAATACAATAAAAAAAATAAGCCTGAGGGATCGGAAAAGCATAATTAGGGGAACACTTCAGTTTATGCAAGATTCAAATAGAAAACTCTTTATATAAAATGCTTCACTAAACATCTGAGAATCGCAGAAATATACAAAGCCGACGGCAATTGAACGAACGAAATATTTTCATAGAATTTTTGTCACTTCGAAATTGCATACAAATCAAAGTGTGTGTTATAATGGTCACTCAATTCACTCCTTCTGAACTGGTGAGGGTCTAACTACAATTGATCTAGTTTCCTTTTGACACCTTTTCGCTAGTTCGGAACTAGAAATTTTGCTCACTAGTTATTGAGTTCCCTGCAGGGTAGTTACACGTATACATAACTATAAATACATATGTGATATGGGGGTTGCTACCCTGAAAAAAATACGATTAATCCGGGACGTGTCCAAACGGGACGGGTACAAATGTAGATCAATCGCTTTCATCCCTAACGGGTACAAATGTAGATTAATCGCTTTCAGCACGATTTTTCCAAGTTGTTAGCCAAGGCAATTTTTAATAAAAATCTTTAAAAAATTGTAAATGTTCATGCATATTTAAATGAAGATAATGTAATGTTTTACTTTTGTAAAAAAATCTCAAAAAATAAATAAAAAAAATGTAGGTTTTGAGTATGCATTATATAAGCGTAATGTAAATGATTTTTTCATAGAATATTTTAGGCAACATTTTGTTAAAATTATTATACATCATTGTTATTAAAATAAAGAGTGTTCAATTCGTTTTACCGGTTGTTCTACAATTTTTTAAATACATTGCATATTTTTGTAAAATTTCTACATTTAAGGAATCTAGATTTGTACCCGTTCGGAATGAAAGCGATTAATCTACATTTATACCCGTTCGGGATGAAAGCGATTAATCTACATTTATACCCGTTCGGGAACAATTGGTCTACATTTATACCCGTATGGGAACAATCGGGGACTAATTGTGGACCGATTGTTCTCGAAAGAGATCAATTCGGGACAAATCTCTTTCGGGATTAATCGCATATTTTTTTGCAGGGTACGTTCAGATATGTTTTTTTTTTTTGCTGATTAATTGGTTGGCTAACTTAATGAACGACGGACAGACTGATTGTCACAAAGGTTCGCTGACTCACTGGCCGGCTAGCTGGTTGGCTAGCCGACTGGTTGATGACGAGCTGTCCAAACGAGTGTCTATTCCTGTCTTCACAATAAGCTAGGCTGACTGCTTGCTTTGAGCCTGCGTTGCGTCCGCATGACTGAAGAAAGGTGGTTCCACTCGGCTCGGCTTATTGTGACGGGTTGCTCGGTTGGCGCATGCGCGCCCTTATTACTACACAGATGAGCAGATGTTTTTTTTAGTGCGCGAAGGTATGAAAGTACCTGAGCGCACGGGACAATGTACTCTTGATATTGTGTTTATTTTTTTTTTTTTTGTTCTTTTTTATCGTCCTTTGTACGAGGAAATTAATTTTTATTTCCTTTCCCCCTCGTGCAATGTCTTTTTTATTCACAGTGTCAGTTAGGAGATAAAAACAAAAAAAAAGTAAAAAAAAAGTTGCTCATTCCACTTTTGATTTCTGCCTATTCCAGTTAAAGGTTCAACTAGGCCTTGAGGCGACAAACTAACTACCGGATTCTGCTAAGCAAACGTAGTCATAAGAATTTGAAAAGGGGCATTCTGGCATTTTTATACTCATCTGTGTATAGTAAACTCAACTCGGTCTTATTGCTTTAGGTTAGCTACCGTTCTTTGCAGGAAAATTGTCATATAAAATTGTCAAAATCGGGCGTTTATTAAAACACAAACAGCTGAGTATATATATTAGCTCTGCAGGTAAAATTAAACTAGTATGAAAATAAACTAGTTGATCAACTGGTACGTAAAGGAAAAAAATGAACTAGTTGGGTTTCTACTAGGTGAACAACTGGTATGAAACGGACAAAGCTATACTAGTTGGTTTTCTACTACTTGATCAACTGGTATGAAACGGACAAAATTATACTAGTTAGCTGGTTTTCTACTAGTTGATCAACCGCTTTTAAAAAGACAAAATCATACTAGTTGGTATTCTACTAGTAATATACCAATTTATTTATTAACTAAATATAGCAGTTTGTGCAATTCTATCACAAACTAAGCTTTATTGGTGATTTTCAAGTAAATTTACTTGATTATTTAGAAAAAGTGTCAGAATAGTTATTACTTACTTTCATTTGCCAAAAAGAATAACGACAATTTCTCACAAAATAAATATTTTTATTTTAATTTAATTTTCATTTATTTTTGTGCAAGGGTACACAAGAGCACTTACGTACATACATATGTATATGTTTGCAGCAGGTGACAAGAAGAGTTTAAGAGAGTTTAGTTAATTGATTTGGTTTCATCCAAATCGGAGATTCTATCATCCAACTGCCGCAGTAACACGCAGCCATTATTCTACCTTACTGTACATCTTTGCGTGTACTGTATATAATATGTAGTAAATGTAACTTTAAAAAGTACTGATCAAATTAAAGTGAGCTTTATTAAATGAACTAAAATGCTATTTTTTCACCTAGATGAACTGGCATTTTTCTAGTATTATTCTGACTGGTATTCTTCTAGTATACCCTTAACTGGCATTTTTCTAGTATGAAGCTGATGTGTTGTCTACTGGTATGAAACTGAGTGGTATTTTTCTAGTATGAAGCTTATGCAAGAGAAGACAGTTGCCATCTCGTAGGCCATCGCCACGTTAAAACTACCAGTTGCTTTCAAGTAAAATGGATAGTTGGGCAACTAGATGCCGACATTTTCAAACTGGTAGAATTGTAGTATGCAACTAGTTGTTTTGCCTGCAGGGAGGCTTCCGCGTGTTGCTATACACACATACATACTCCTTTGCTTATTTTTCACAATAACCTACATACAATTTATATTGCCTTACGGGAATAAGATCGAGTTGGAGCCGGATTTCGGGTTAGCCGGTATTGGTATAACTAACGATCGGCCGTTTGTAATTTTCTAAAAGCATTTCATTTCATTTCAATTGTCTACTTTTCTGCCATTTTTATTGCTGTTGGCCGTTTTAGGGTGGTTGCTTTTAGTGATATGTTTATGTTTTTTTGCTTGATTACATCTGAGCAGTCCTGACGGATCATTAAACCGGACTGATAGTGACTGGCGGCATTTGTATGTGCGCTGTAGGGTATAAGCATTTTTGTCTATGCGTATGAATAAGGGAGGACATTTTTCCACTCAATGCGTTTGCATTTCTATTGAAAAACATTCTTTTATTATTGTTTTTATGTCGAATGAAAATGCATTAATGCGAAAAATCTTTTGTTCGGCAGTTTTCCTAAGCCTTGCGCGCATGCGTGTACACACTTTGCGCACGTGCCAACATTTTTGTAGGTACCATACATATGTATTTATGTACTTGTTTACGAATTTAGTTACATTTTGCTGAATTCGCATTTTGTGTACGCATCATCCATTTACATACATTCGTATTTTTATGTTCTCTATAAATATTCTGTTTTTCCGGCCTCTTATCATGCCAGTCTCGATTACACTCCTTCGGGTTGTGTTACGAAGATTGGAGCTCGGGGCACTAGAATTTGTTTTGCAGGCTGCCAGAGCAATACCCTTTATTTCTGGCCCAAATGAGTATCTTTTGATCGATCGTCCCACAAGCGATCAATGGAGAGATCCAGAAACTCTACTGGTAGTATCGACGAAAATAATCTACACAGACGGATCAAAAACAGTATAGTCTATTGCATGCGGCTAGCATCTGGAGGCCGACTTCAGGTGACATTATGCTTTATGAACAATGGCGATGGTTTTTATGTCATACTAAAAACAGCAGAATTTGTATATGCAGTAACAGCCAGGCTGCATCGAAGGTACTGCAAACTATGCGAACCTCTTTAAAAATTGTTCTCAAATGTAAGTTGCAGCTTTGCTTCATAGCAAAATGGAATAAATTTTAACTTATGTGGATACCCGGACACTGCGGTGTTCAAGCTAACGAACTGGCCGATGAATTAGCAAATTGCGCAACAGGAGAACAACCAACTAGACCACAGCAATTAATATGACCAAATATAGTGGGCACTGTGAAGTACATCAGGGACTCCATGAGGGGAACTCTCGGCAGACGCTGGAACTCTACAGATTCCTGCAAACTTGCAAAGTAATTTCTGAAAAAGTCTAACATAAAGGTAGCAAACTTTCTCCTCAAGCAGAGAAGGAGAGAGCTCTGCGCCATTGTGGGGGTGATTACAGGACACATTCCACGGGGACAACACATGACCACCATAGGCATCGTCGGGAGCTCATTATGTCTATTTTGTTGGGATAAGGACGACGACGGTACAGAATATTTTATCTGCACCTGTCCAGTCTTCGCTAGACTAAGATTGCGCATTCTCGGGTCGGAAGTACTGAGAATGGCGTATGCACATACTCTACTTTTACAAAAACTTCTCAGATTTTTTTAAGGAATCTGGGAAGTTTCCAGAGGAACTCTGATTCCACTATTCCACATTTTCCCTACATCCTAATCCTTTCTAAGGAATTGGAAAAATTGCTTAAATGCTTGCGAAAGACAAGGTTTTTCCCGGCCTGCCACAATTCCAATCCACTATATTACATTCCCCTTTCCAAAACAGCCAGCATTTTCCACAAAAAAAAAAGCTTAACATTTGCATCCATAATTTCTTCACATTTTAGATCGGTAGTCAGGCTACTTCGAGCAGTTGCTACGGTAACAATTTCTACATATGCATGCACCAAATATTCCAATGACTAGTTCTTGCGAAATTTCCAAATACAGATTTTGTCTCCTCGGCAAAGTTTTTTTATTTAATAGGAGCTTTGATAAAACTTTCTTTCTCACGAGAACTTTTAAATTATTTTTTTCTATATAACTCACTATGGCAATTATGAAATTGGCAATGTGGTCCTCGAATATTTAGATATCCTATGCTCTTCTCACATTTTTAGAAACAAAATCATTCATTTATTGCACAGCTTCCTGTAATCCATTTTTCATCAGTTTTATCTATCCGGCAACACTTGTGCTCCTTAAATCAATCAACCGAAGCGATTTCATAAAAATCCAAACACATACACACACACACAAAATACCAAAATAACGTGCTATTTTGCAGTCGGCAATAATAATAAATTATGTTCGTATATGGTAGCAGCGCAGTGGTGGCATATTCTTTCGAGTAGCTAAAATTAGCTTTGTAATATGAGCTCTTCAAGCGGCAAGTCATAAAATATTAAATCTTTTTTTCGTTAGATGTATGAAAAATGGAAAAATATGAATGAAAAGTGAAATGGAAGTAAATGTCTTTGTGTGTACAGATGTAGATATAATTTTACTTGTTCGCCGCGATTCAAGTGGATACACTCAGCCAAATTCGTCCAACTGTGTTTTCAATTCTCACTCATGCTTCCCTTGTAATATTCCAAAAACTCAGCGCCGCAATGCCTCAGCGCCTTAAATAGTAGTGTAGTGCATTTGTTGAGTTCATAAATTTTCAAGTGTCTGTCGACTGTCTGAAAATCTAGCATACGAACGAGTAAGTGACTGGCGCAGACTCAAGTGGCACTATAAACACTTTCTTCAAGTAGCAATATGCGCGCATGCGCAATACTTACGTTTATGCACTGTGCACCACTGTACGCGCACATTAACCCGCAGGCGACAAATTTTAAGTGCGCTGCACTGCGATTTATGTTTTTACGTAAGAAAATAAAATCCGAAGTGCGAATGTCAATGCAATTTATGCAGTTGACTGCAATTGATTGATTCGTAATGAAGACATTTATGACGTTGTGATTGTTGTTATTGTTTCTGTTGTTCCAAGTCATCGCTTGATTGCTGATACAAAGTGACATTGAGTGTTTTGGGCTGAATGTTAATATTTTGAATTGCTATTAAGCTTCATATTTCGTTGAGATTTTGTAAACAATTGTTTAACAAAAAGGATATTATTTCTTTATGCTCGCTGTTTGTTTGCTTTGCTAGAAAAAAGTCTTTTTATGTAGATAAGTAGAAGCGCGGAGAAGCTTAAAAACAAAAGAAACTGAATATTGAATAATAAGTTACTGCTTTGTGCCATAAGACGGAATATTTGAGTGTTAATATAATATGAGTATCCCTGCAAAAAATGCGATCACTCCGGGATACATCCGGGACAACTCGCAAGGGAGCATGCGATTACTACCCATTTGTATCTCTTTATATGGGTTGAAGTGTTCTCTTTTGTTTGAGCATGTCCTATGAAGAGACTAATTGTACCCAGTTTGTACCCGAACGGGTAGCAAAAGCGCACAATTGTACCCGTTTTGTACCCGAACAGGTAGCAAATGCGACACATCCATTTGTGCGACTAATTGTACCCGTTTGATACCCTTTCGGGTACAATTCGTCTACAATTAGTATACATATGTACCCGTTCGGGTACAATTGGGAACAATTGTAGACTAATTGTACCCGAAAGAGAGCGCTCCCGGACAAATCTTTTTAGAGACTCGTCGCACACTTTTTTACAGGGATGTGAAGGTTCCCACACATAGTAGATATTGTTCTACATAGTTTTAAAAATCCTTTTGCTCTATTACAAACTTGTTGAATACAATATTTATTACCCACTGTACTCATATGATGTTTTTATAGAAAGCAAATAGTTAAAAAACTCTATGCATACTCCAATTATGATCTACTATTTGTGCAGCTGCCCCACTTAACCTCATATCAGCCATCTCCCCAGCTCAGATTTTTCAAACTATCGTTGGTATTCTTTATACGAGGAAACATTCATTCGCTCGCTCACCTTTTGTCACATTTTTTATATGTTAAATACACCCATCAAATATTGATCCCTCAATTTTTTTTTTTTTTTTTTTTTTTTTAGCTTCTAAACGCACGTTAATAGTTGTGGTTGAATTGCAGTTTAATAGTTTTTATCGATTCACTTACACATGTTCATAATTTTTTCTATCAGATATCATCATATCGATATATGAATGTATGTATATACGTAAAATGCATTCAATTTTCCACCCTCGATATTTATAGAGATTCTAAAACTTATTTACAAAGTTACACAAAGCCGCAACTAGTCAGGCGTACAAGCCACAATTTTGATTATTCATTTTGATCGATCGAGGGCGGTGATCATTATGCAAAGTGAAAAAAAAGTTGCTTTCACGTGATCTATAAATTAGGAGATTTATTGTTGGCTTCGAATAGTGTTTCTATATGCTATTATTAGTTTTTTTTTTTTTGAGGTTAT
This sequence comes from Urophora cardui, assembly GCA_960531455.1. Classification (NCBI taxonomy): domain Eukaryota; kingdom Metazoa; phylum Arthropoda; class Insecta; order Diptera; family Tephritidae; genus Urophora; species Urophora cardui. The sequence continues at coordinate 158,663,147 of OY482671.1, forward strand.
TATTTTTTATTAGTTTTTAAATCTAATCATAAAGCATCCATTGTGATATAATTGAAAATTCTTAGAAATCATCGAAACGGAAATTTCTTACCAATTTCATAACCGACATTTTAATGTTCTACAAAAGAGCTGTTTCACGGACCATAGATACTGGGCCGTAGTCATTGTCGATTTAAAACAGTGTTTTACCACACACTTAGAATGATGCTAGCATAAACGTCATTTTATCTCTGTCATAGTCGACTTAAAATCAGTTTTATCACTTAAACAACGTTGTAACTTTAAAATGAGGTGAATGTCATTTTAAAATCTTAAAATATTGTTCTAAGCTGGGATTTCGTCATGAATTCAATAAAAAAAAAAATAAATAAAACATATAAAGAAGACATTTTAATTAATATGTTTGGAAATGGCAGAATTTTTCAAGATTTTGCCATTATAGACTATGCTATGCTGGAACGGAGAACAAAGGTATGCATATAGAAAGCGATGTGATCCGTTGTAAATGGAGGAAGAGGAATGTTATTCGAGATGTTGCTTTCATAAGGCCACAGTGGAATATCTTACAGATATTTTAGAGCCTGTCACCGATTTTTAGGGCGGAATGCTCATCATGTGGCACTCAATGCTTTTCCGCAGACAAGCTTTTTCTCCCGCGATCCACCTTGATTCAGGAGCTTGTTTTGTTCCCTAAAATCACAAGCTTATTTTAATTTACATACATATGTATATGAAGTGTGTAGTTTTATCTCCAGTAGTTTTATCTTTCACAATAAATTTTTATCTCAAAGTTTAATTCACTTTTAGCTGCTCCATATTTTAAATATACGATTAAAATAAAATTTCTAAAAATAAAAATAGCGAAGAGATATGTTTGTACATACATATGTAGACACGCTTACTTTTTTGAGCAGTACTTGTAGTTGACACAGGGTGAACTTTTAAAACACTCGAAATTTCTTAAAATTACAGAGCGATTCTTATTATTTTACATGGGTAACTCTGTTCCGTTTCATTTTATCAAAAACGTTGTTCTAACTGATCTATAACACACCACTATTTTTAACGTCGCTCTAAATTTAATACCGATTTTAACTAAAACCGATTTTAATGAATGACTATGACTACGGCCCACTTTGAATATTTAAGAAAATTAAGTTAGGTGCACTTATTTGGATTTTTTGAGCGTATGTGGGCGCAGGTATGGAACTTAGACAAACAAGTATTCGACATTGTTACCAACTATCGGCAGGAAGCAGCAGTACATAGATATGTACCTATGTGTTGTTGGCTGCAAAAGTCAGATTGATATACTGCCTATACTCGTATAATACCAGTACATATATGTACAATGTACATATACCTACCACATAAAAATGCATAAAATACTAAAGAAAAAAATTTGATTTATAACAACTCTGATCAAATTACCAAGAGCACAAAACAAGCACAACTATACAGAAGCAAATGTACAGATAATTTTTATGATGCACTAAATTTATATGTGAAGCATGTGTGGTACAGGGCCGTAGCTAGACTTAAATTTAAGGTAGGGCAGCGTTGGTTTAAGGTAGGGCGGAAGTCAGTCTTGGCACTACCACCATTGAGCGCCAGGTCAGTTTTGGCAATTGACATGCATGTGAATAGAAATATAATTAATGGAAGATAGCGACCAACCGCCATACGCAAATAAGCGAGAGACAAAATTGAAGCCGAAAATATTATAAAAAATGTAATGCAACAAAAAATTTAATTTTTAAAATTTTTAATTTTAATTTAATTTCCTTCGATTATTCCATACCATATTGGTATGTGGGTCGCCTGTAGGTATGCACGCAAGTCAAGGTGAGAAAAAAACTCTCGAAAATGATTAAACGATAACCATAGAAAATTTAGACACCTCATTTTTCCAACGAGTAAAATGTTTTAGATTAGCACACAGCCTTAGAAATCATTTCCGCGATTTTGGTGTTGTTCGCTCACAGTGAGATTAGTTTTTGTCAGAAAACTGCCGGAATGAACCATTCCTTTAACCAAACTACAAAAATTTGATGGTCTTATTTAATTATATCTGTGATGCAGGGTGGATTCTCCATATCATACATTGCAACCGCAATAATTTTTTATCTCAAACAAACAAAAATTTAATTATAATAACTCTGTAGAGAGGTCAAAATATCACAGCGAAACGCCGAGACACCCCCACTTAATTTTTGGCTGTAGAATACGATGGCGTTTTCAGAAAGTCAAAGTTAGCTCTCGTTTTCGAGAAATTTAGGAAAGAAGTTTCAGAGCTCCGAAGGTAATTTTTTTCCCGTTTATAAACTTTACTTAGGTTTTGAACACTTTTCTCGAGTAAGGATTTTGACGGTTGTTCTTACTTAATTGGGGCATTCTAAATTCAATGCCATCATTAGTTTTTCCAAGCTGGCTCCGGTTTATGAGATAACGGTATTTAAAAAGTACCATTAATATGGACTTTTTTGTTAATAACTCAGTCAGTTTATGAGCTAAATTGCCCAAACTTTGCACATGACAAAACTATTGTTTGAAAACAATTGAAGCATACTTTTAGGTATTATTTCGAGAAAAATTTTATGAAAAATTAACAAAAAAAATTATTCAAATACGTATAAAATCCTCAAACATGCATATATTTTCTTCATTTAAAACTGTGTAATAGTTCTTTTAATTCTCTGTAAGACGATATAAAGATAATCTAATTCATTTAATACGATATGATGAATTTCATATCAAAGGCTGAAAAAAAACGAACATTTTGAACCCGACCCCCTCAAAAATTTTTCAAATTTGAATTTTTTTTTTTCAGTGTAATATAGAGTTTTTGCAGTGTATGTTTTCAAAAGATGATTTTAATACCTTTCTAACGGTATAAAAATTTTTGAAATCGGTTGATTAATTTACGCGTGATATCAAAATTTAAGAAAGCCAAGAGATGCATTTACTTAAATAAATTTAAAAAAAAATAAAGAAAAAGGCCATTTTAGTTTTCAGATATGTTATATATATTAAATAGACCTTTCTAAAAAAAGTTCTTATTTTTCAAAATCGCTTGATCTTTGAAGTGTTTTTTCAGTTTCAAATTTTATTTTGAAAAACATTTTTTTTCAGTGTACTAAAACAAAAAAAAAATTTACAGTGTATTTTTTTGAAAGCTAATTTCAATACCTTTCTAATGGTATGAAGATCTTTGAAATCAGTACAGCCATTCCCTAGTAATCGCATTTTAAAAGTACCTATTATAGTCATTTTTCGAGTATTTTCGAATATTTCGATACCTTGCCACGCCCACAATTTTTCGAAAATGCAATTTCTAAAAATGAGGTTGTGTTTGTGTAGGTAAGATGTACCTCAGTGCAAAATTTCATCAAATTCTGAGGGGGTTGGGTTCAACGCATATTGGGTTTGATATGAAATTCATCATATATGAGTTATTGGGCTTGAAAAAAATGCCTATGGTGAAATTGCAACTTTGGTTGCACAAAAGTGCAATAACTGATGCACATACGTGGAAATCGTATATGAGAAAATTTTTCATCTATTCATTTTGAATAAAAGTCTTTATGTTGCTTTTTCACGCAGAATGACTATTTTCGGAATTATAAAAAAATGAAAGTGCAAAACCATATATCTGAACAATCAGTTGTATGGTAGCTATATGTTATAGAGACCCGATCTTGACAATTTTCAGGGAATAGATTAAGGTCAATACAAGTACAAATTCTACAAAGTTGCATGTCCTTAGCTGTTTAAATGGCGAAGCTATGCCCCAAAATGTCCACATCTGAACAATCGGTTGTATGACAGCTATATGTTATAGTGACCCGATTTCAATTATTTTCAGAAAAAGTTAAGGTAATGCTAAAATATGGTCATGTGCAAAGTTTGGGTAATTTAACTCATAAACTGACTGAGTTATTAACCAAAAAGTCCAAATTGATGGTAATTTTTAAATACCGTTATCTCATAAACCGGAGCCAGTTTTGAAAAACTAATAATGGCATTGAGTTTGGAATGCCCCAGTTAAGTAAGAACAACCGTCAAAATCCTTACGCGAGAAAAGGGTTCAAAACCTAAGTAAAGTTTATAGACGGAAAAAAATTACCTTCAGAGCTCTGAAAGTTCTTTCCTAAATTTCTCGAAAACAAGAGCTAACTTTGACTTTCTGAAAACGCCATCGTATTCTACAGCGAAAAATTAAGTTTACGTGTTTCGGCGTTTCTCTGTGGTATTTGAAAAGTTAAAAATTTTATCTCACTTGTTGGCCTTTTTAAGGTAGGGCATTCTAATTTTAAGGTAGGGCATTGCCCCACAATGCCCCCCCTAGCTACGGGCCTGGTGTGGTAGCTGAATATTCCGGTTTTAGCGCATACAGTTAATCTAAATTCTAGAATCTAGATGATAGGCGTGCATACATTCAAAAAAAGCACCTAGTACACAAGTCCTTGTTGGGAGTTATGCGTATAAATGTTTATCTGCTTTCAGAATAGTTTTTCGTTGTCATGACTAGATATTATTTCAATATGTTTGTAGGCAGTGCAGCGGAAGTTGCGACGCGACACATAAAACAATAGTTAATCACATGATCGTTTGTATTTCGTTGGTGACTTTCGGAGCAAATGCAAAAATGGAAAGGACCAAATCAACGAAAAGCAAGTTCAAAAAACAGTAGAGCATGTGTATGTATGTACAAAAAGTTTATAAGCTACAACAACAATAAGTACATGCAACAGCAAGCTAACAAAGCCAACCCCATTTACATTCATGCGAGTATGTATAATGCCTAACCCCTAACTTGATCGATCGTGACGAAACGCACGTGCAACCCCATGCAGAGTTTTGAAAACCGTAGGGACTTTTTTTACAGCATACTTTTATGTATAAAGTGCGTGTAGCTATGCATGTTGAAAAGGACATTCATTCATTACTATATATGTGTGCACTTATGTATGTTTGCATGTGTATTTTCAAATTAATTTTCCACGCCAACAACAATGGCAAGTTGCTGCCGCATTAAGGTGTAGCTGCCGCAAGCACAAGCACATAAGCACTTATAAAGCATTCGATCCATTGTGCTTATGTGTGCGCCAGTGATCTGCTCAAGCTGATTGCCTTGGGTTTTCAAATGCATCGAAAAATTTGTATTTGAAATAGGAGTAAAAGAAGGCAATTCATGAATTGGTAGAAACAAGCAGAGAAAGCAATTTGTTGCAAACGAACACATTGTCGATGCCTTTGCAAGACCGCTCATCGAACAATTGCAAAATCGCCCATTTAATAAAATCCTAATTTTATAGCAGAGCGAAAAGATTTCCACCAAAAAATATAAGCCTTATTTAAGAATTAAAACAGCAGGTTTAAAGGCTTACGACATAAGGCCTGAAAATTATAAGGGTAACAGATTTGTATGGCGTAAGGCTTGAAATAAGGCTGATTTTCCTGAGTTGATGTCATCACGCCATAAGGAGTACTCTCTCTCTCTGAGAGCGCACCTTATTCCAAAGGCTTATCCGCCATGCGAAGTAAGGCCTAGATAAGTATTACAAAGTTAGAAGCAGACAGAGTGAGTGCATAACAGAAGCAGGTCTGCCAGCGTTTTCCTTTTGTAGACCTGATTTGTCAACAATAAGCAAAACTTTTTTGCAGGGTGTGCTTACTTGGCCATAGAGCTGGTGTGATAGATTGTAACCGAAATAATGCTTTTACGATTTGTACGTGTGCCAGCGATGTCTGGAGCTCAGCGTTTCCAAATCTCATTTTGGTGACAAGTGCCAAATAGGCGGTTTTGCAATTGTTCGATGGGCGGTTTTGGAAAGGCATCAACGATTTTATACTAGGTTGAAATTGACTTTTTATGTACAAATTACCTAGTATGTGAGTTGGTAAAAATGGTATACTTAGATAATTTCTAGTGACTTGAAAATATAAGCAGCTCGCCGCAGTTCTCTGGTGCGTGCTTACGGAATCTTTTTTATTTAGCTTCAGTGCACCATGAACAATTTTTGTTTCCTGTAACTCCAGCGCGGTGCATATGCATATATTGTGTGCATATTCATATGTATGTACATTAGGGTGGGGCGATTTACTAACCTATATCGCGCCATCGAAATTCGGATTCCTCTCATTTTTTTGAGTAGAAAACTCATCCTCGTTATTTTTCTAAAATTAATTTTGATGTTCCGGAATTTGAATTTTATGGACAAAGACAGATTTTTGAAAATAAAAATTGGGCAAAAATCGGCAAAAATATAACCAGGCCAATGATCGAGTTGCAGCAGAATTTTATGCCGAATCCAGATATGAAATCAGAATTAAAATCATATGATCTGTTTTCGAGATATAGCTTGATTTCCGGTTATAGAAACTGAATGCTCAAAATCGCATATTTTCGCGATTATCTCTTGCTGTGTACAATATATCTTAAATTTTTTTTGCAAATTTCTTAAAGATAAGTGAATACAATATAGGAACAATATTTTAAAATATTAATTTATTTTCCGGTATAGGAGAACTAGAATGCAATAACTCTTCAATTTTTGCAGCTATAATTCTAAAATTTTGGATTTAGAGTATTTATTGTACACAAAGCGCTGTCAGCGAAAATCATCGATATCGGATGATTATAACATAGAGATCCCATACCGCGAATTTGGGCTAAGGAATAAAGAGTGCAGTCTAGTTCTCCTATGCCGGAAGATAAATTAATATTTAAAAATATTGTTCCCATATTCTATTGACGTATCTTTAAGAAATTTGCAAGAAAATCTAAGATATATTGAACACAGTAAGAGATAATCGCGAAAGTATGCGATTTTGGGCATTCAGCTTCCATAACCGGAAATCAAGCTATATCTCGAAAACAGATCATCCTATTTTAATTCTGATTTCATATCTGGATTCAGCATCAAATTCTGCTTCAACTCGATGTGCATGTGGCCTGGTTATATTTTTTATCGATTTTTGCCCAATTTTTAATTTCAAAAATCCATCTTTGTTCATAAAATTCAAATTCCGGAACACTAAAATTAATTTTAGACAAGTGTCGTCGAGGAGTTTTCTACTCAGAAAAATGAGAGGAATCCGAATTTCTATGGCGCGATATCGATTAATTTCCCTCCATACAAATAGCTCCACCCTAATGTACATGTATTTATGTACATACGTATGTATGTATGTATGTATGTATGTATGTATGTATGTATGTACTCTCCGAGCATCGCTTTAATATTTGTTTAACCCACACGCGATATTTTATATTCATCTGCGTTAGCAGTTATTTCAGGTTTTTCCACCACAACCCCTTTGGCAGGCTAAAACAATGAGGATTTCGTTAAAAACTAATAAGTATTGCCAGACTTTTTGCTATGGGCTTTATTTGTATGAACTCGTTTTCAAACTATTTTTCAACATATGAATCGAAATCTTTAAATGGAACTACGTTATTTTTTTTTTTTAATAAATCATTTGGTTGAATTCTAAATCCTTTTGAAGCATCCATAGCATTATTTATTTGTTTTGTTTTTTTAATTTTTAGTCATATTTCCTCACTAGCATATAAGAATATTTTAATATATACCTACAAAGCTTCAATGAAATGCGAATATAAAAAAAAATTATTAAAATTTTGCTACATTCCTTCAGTTCCTTTCAAGTGTCCTTATAGGCAACTTGACGTATACGCTATAAATGTTCACATGCATATGTACATACTTATGCATGCTTACAAACATCTCCTCTACATATACAGCTACCCTACACAAATTGCGGCGACAAGTTCCTTTACAAGTACAACATACTCCTTGTCAGTCAGTCGCTCAGCCTGTCAGTCAAATAAACAACCAGCTGAGCATAAAAGCACCAAACCACTTACCACTTACCTGTTTCAATATTTCAAAACAATCGAAATAAAACTTATGAATGTATGAAAAGAGTCTCCAAAGCATTGAAATTTATATTTATGAGTAGTAAAGAGAGAGCAAAGGATCCTTTGAAAGCATTCATTAACGGCATAACAATGGAGTAGGAACCCTTTATTGTTAAGATTCGTAGACATGACTGAGTATCCTTGCAGCTCAAAAATATGCAGATATATGGATGCGAGTGCGTGTGTGTATGAGTGTATAACATTGTCGAAAAACCACCCTACCTTTCTTTGCTAATGTACTTATGAATGTATGTATATACACCAGAGTGGGTTATGGAACTTTAAAAAAAGAAAAAAACAAAAAAAAAAGTGAAATATTAGAGGAGGACGTTACCAAGTCAATGCGTTAAAAAGCACTTTTTAAAAAATGCCGAAACTGCTGATTGTACGCAATAAAAAAAAATATGTATGATGGAATGTTTGTATGGGTATTGGTAGATATGCTTTTATTGGTAAGTAAAAGAGTTTTTTGCACTGAGCATTAAATGCTTCGAAGCTCTTTTTCTGTATTTCTTTTTTTTAATTTGATAGCACAAAAAGCAAAAATTTTATAAAAAATAAAAAATAATTGTACTCGGCAAAGTTTAGTTTCTTTGTAGAGGAAAAGATTGTTGTTCTTGTGGTGCCAGCATACAATTGATGAATGTGAAGTAAAAGAGTTTTTGGCTCCGCCGGAACCGGTAATAACTCAACGAACGAAACTTAAGTTTCAGTCAAGTTGGAAATTATTCACTTTTGCGCATGTACCTACAAACATGTCCATACATACAACAAGGAGCTTAACACCAGGATATCATGCCGAAAGTCTGAACGCATGCGGATGTATGTATGTATGAGTGCGCTTTTTGGCATACATGCCATCATTTGGCCTTACAAGGTGGTGGAAAAGTTTATTATTTATTTTTATCAAACTGAAAACTTAAAGTTTACCTTAGAGTTTTGTTTGTTCTTCCTCCTTACTGTTATAAGCTTAAGTTGACGATATTTGCGTCAGCCTGTATAAAACCATAAAATATGTACTTATCCATGTATGTATGTATATACAGCAATAAAACATTTAATTTTGCATGTAGTTTTTAAATGTAGTAGTGTGATAATAGCTCTTTTTGTTGTTTTGTTTTATTTTACTGAACATTTCAACGCATAGTTCACCACAATTGAAAGAAACTTCATCGGGCTCTGTGTAGTAGCTTTTTCCGGCTTAGTAATGGGGAAGAAATACGTTACGATTTTATGCAAATTGGTCTTTATATGTACAACACTGTCATACATACATATGGATGTATATATATATGCATTCCCACTGCCATGCAAAGTGAAATAGAGTAAACCAGTTGAACCGGGTAAGTGCAATACTTGATTTCTAAATAATAACCAGATACAGCCGACAAGTTAGCAATGCCCGACATGCCAACTGACAGACATCCTGTCGCTGTTATATCAAAGAAATGGAAATTAAAATAGTTCAGGATATTTAAGTTTTGGGTTAAGCCATGAATATATACCCGACTGTGTGCTTTAAATTCGAATTTCTGTATTGTTTAATATGAAATATTCGGAAAGTGGCATTTTCCAATTTTGGCTGACGAAATCAACAACCTATAAAACAGAAAGAAGGAGAGCAATGTCTATTGATTTCACCATCGTCATTGGGCCTTAACAACAATTTTAAAATCAGCTGATCTCAGCTGTTGAACCCCTTTGACACACATCCCAGAGTAATTTCACTTATGATCCATTCACAATGGATGAAATTGCTCAAAAGCTACTGAACGAATTTTGTTTATTCTTTGGATAAGTCCTGTCGACATAGACTTTATTTTTCTAGCTAGATGGCGCTGGAGTCGCTATACTAACAAACCCGTATTTATGATCTGATTCTGTTCGTTTTTGACACATATAGTTCTTATGTAATAGAGCACCCGGTCACAAAAAATGAAACCGCTAGGTGGCGCTGGAATCGAGATATTCAAAAAATCTCTATTTATGGTCCGTTTTTGTCAATGTTTATCACGTGTGTTTGTTATGTAATGAAGAACTCGGAAGGGTGAGGTAATTGGGAATGAGAAAGGGAAAGGGAAAGGAAAAGGGAGGGAAAAGGCAGAGAGTGAGAAGGAAATGAAAAGAGGAGTCGGAGTGGGAGAGTGAAAGGTATAGTTAGAGGGAAAAGTTCATTATAACATAAAAATATTTTCGTCGCTGCGAAATGAGATGAGCATTATATATTTTTCTCTGCGTCCACGAAACAAAACTGCTACTTTTCGTTAGACACAAAAAATCTGGTGCTAATTTTCGTATGGCGCGACGATATATCGCACACTAAATCAAAAAGCGTTACAACTCAACATTTTTCGAAATCGGGTTTCTTCCATAAATTGGTACACAGAATATATCTCTAGCGGCTGCCAAAAAATCTTTTCCATCAGAGTATTTTTTAACTGAGAAATAACTATTATACGTAGCCTTTTCCCATATCATTGCCTATAAAAATTAAAAAGTTTTTTTGCATCTCCTGAAAATTTTTGAATTTTGAGTTGTAACGCTTTTTGATTTAGTGTGCGATATAATATATTAAATACTTTGATGTGGTCACATCCGGGTATAAAAACGTATACATGTGTATACACCTCAGAGTTATTCTAGCGTGAATTCCATCGCTGATATACATACACAGGTACATACATATGTATAAATCTAATTACAGATGCATGTACATACATAGAACTTGCTCGTATGTCAATGTCCCAAACAGGCATTTGTTTTTCTACTTATAAAAAAAAAGAAATTGGGATCGAAATATAAAATATTGCAGTAGAAGGACACTTCAGTTATGCGCGATATGTACATATGTACATATGTATGAATATGTCTATCTGCTCTGAAAAAAATACCCGTAGTTAAATCAACAACTTTCCGCTGTTGAACCTCCGTCTTTGATTCAACAGCAAAAGTATTTGCTTTAACGGCAAAGTTTTTGATTCAACAACTTTCCATAGTTAATTCAAAGACGGGCGTTTTTGATTCAAAAACTCCCTAGCTGTTGAAAAATTTTGAAGTAAACAAAAAATAGAAAAAATTTTTTTCAAACTTAAATTTTCGGGAAAAATATATATGTACATACATATACATATGTATGTATATGCAATATATAATTACAAATAAAGGTAAGTCACAATAATAATATTTATATATTATTATAATATATTAATATTATATGTACATTTGTACGTTTAAGAATACATACATATATTTTGTGTTTTCAGAATAAATATGCTTGATTATCCCATTTTCCGATAGCGAGCAATCGAGGTAAAACTTGTCGGCGATGATTGCGCAGAAACCTACAAATCTGGCGGTCGGAAAACAATGTAAGTTAATATAAAGAATGTGATTTGATATATCATTTGAGGTGCAGGATTCATGGATATTTGTGCCACTACTGCCTACAAGTTTCCATAATCTTTATATTGGCCGTGTGAAAATGTGATGCAAACCTTTGTGGCCGTGTCTCTTTCCACACATCGTGTTGTTCAAATGATGCATCAAATGACCATCACTGAATGGAAAAAGTTTGTTTGGTGAAACCGGGCCTTAGTATTAATATTAATATGTAAACATATATTATATAAAAAAAACTAAATAAAATAATATCTATTATATTAAAAAAAAATACTATTGTTTACAATTTTTTTGAGATTAACTTAAATGCGTAAGTATTTGCTTTAATGGTGCCCGTTTTTGGACCAAAAACTTTTGCGGTTAATTCAAAAGCAAAAGTTGTTAGCTTAAATACGAACAGTATTTGAATCAACAGTGCTCGCATTTGGACTAAAAATTTTTGCTGTTAATTCAAAAGTAAAAACTGTTAACTTAAATGTAAAAGTATTCCATTCAACAGTTTCCGTTGTTAACTTAAATACGAAAAGTATTTAAATCAAAAACGCTCACATCTTTGAAACAACAACGGAGCGTTGTTGGGCACATTTCAACTGCGGAAAGTTGTTCATTTAACGGCAAAAGTCTTTGTATTTACAACGTTTTTTTTTTCAGAGTGCCATATGTTTTCCAAAAACATACATATATCTATACGTAAATACACTAACAAACATACAACAAACATGCATTTCCACTTAAAAACGCGCATACAAACACACACATTCGCGCCAGTGAGTGATATGCCCACCCTAATTACACCCAACCGGCCAACCCACTTTAAAGCGACTGTCAATTTTTAATTGGAATTTATTACAATGCCGTTGAGATTGCGCCAAAACACTAAAAACATAGGACAATGGTTAATATACATAAATCTTAGCAACAAGCCAGAAAGAAAACATAAAGCAAAAAAAAAAAATGGAAAATCCAACATTTTCCTTTACAATCTATGCACATTTCTTGCATAGCTATTACCTTCTGCAAAGCAACCCAACGTCTTTTCTGTCTGTCTGTGTGTCTTTCTTCATTCTCTGCTCTTTTCTTGTGGAAAATCTTTACCTTCTGTGCAACAATGGCCCATCCAATTTGCCATCATTGTCGCACAATTCGCAATTAATTAGATTGGTTTTGGCGGAGCGCGATTTTTTGTTCCGTTGCTCAAGCATTTCCACTTTATTTCAAAGGCTTTGTACCGTTAATTAAGAATTATTGCCTTTTTCATTTTCATTTTCACTTTCGTTTTTTTTTGTTTTTGTTTTTGTTCTTTTTTGAAACAATGCAAAACCCTTCGCGCTGGCTTTGGCGATATGAAGAATTACACTCGATTGCCAATAAAACAATAAATACAATCAATAAATAAATTTTAGCAAGCAATTGTTTTATGACAATAGCAACAACAAAAATATGCTGCTGTTGTTTGTCTTGGAAGAAAATAAAGCGCAGCAATTTCCAAAAATAATAATCTGCTGTCCTTTCTAAGTAAATGAATTAAAGCATAAATTATATACATACACGAAGCATCCTCAAAAGCAAACTTTCCAATACTCACAAACGTATGTAATAGCATTGACAGACGGCAGCGATAATCCGGAATATCTAGCTAATTCGGACTTAACTTGAGAATTAACTGGAGGTAATCCGGAATATCTCTTGAGTTAGTCCTCAAATTTTTAGCGGATTAGAGCATTTTGTATTGACATCCCTGGTGAAAAATGTCTATTGTGAATGAAAAGGAAGAAAAAGAAGAACCCAAGGCAGATCTAGGAAGCTAGGCGCATAAGTGAATTCAGAAATTTTGAATGTAATTTGTTGTTGTAATTGGTAGAGTGTAATGTCAAAATGATATCTCGCCTTGGTTGAAATCTGAACTCGTTTGGGACTCGCCCATTCCTATTGACCATGATGTGATTTCGTTTTGATTTTGATATTACCCTACCTTTGGAAATAAAACAAGAAGTTTTTGAATTCGCTGCTGCGCCTACCTTCCTTCAGCTGTTTTGTTAATCCGCAATACTTGCCGTCTGTCAGGGTAAACTTTTAATCGAATTAAGTGTTGCGGTAATCGGGATTATCGCTGCCGTCTGTCAATGCTATAAGATGTAGATGAAATATCTTTTTTTCCACTGCAAGAAAGATCCAGAGATCACATGTCATTAGAGATCCCTCGAGGTTAAAATGAAAGGTCGACCACGAAAACTTATCCAAAGGAACGATACTTTGCCGCTGTGGTGCAGTGGGTAGAGTTCTCGCCTGCTATGCCATAGGTCTCGGGTTCAAACCACAGTCCGAGCAAAACACCAAAACAATTTTTCTAATTAGTAAAAATCCAATTATTGGGTTTTTAATACCAGCGGTCACCTCTCGGCAGTGGGCGGCATACCCTCCGAGAGTATTTCTGCCCTGAAAAAGCTTCTCACAAAAAATGCATTCGCCGTTCGGAGCCGGCATAAAATTGTAGGTCCACCCAATTATTAGGAAAAACAAAAAAGAGCACACCTCGAATTGGGAGAGAAGCTCGGCCATAAAACTCGTCAGAGTTATAATAGCGCCATTGTATTATCTATATATTAATAGGCTAACATTTTTCCCATACAAACAATTGCCAGGCTGTTTAGCATATTTAACATACTCATATCCACTTAAAATTGATATGGATGTGTTCGTATGAGTCAGGAGCAGTGCATAGGCATATAATTTTTTCTATAAATTATTTAATTTCTTTATAATTAATAAATAAAATTTTTAGTTAGAGAAATAGATATCGTAAACGTGTTTACAAATATCGAAAACACAGTTGAAGAGTCGCTTTAATTTAAAAGCGCTCTCTCTATTTTATATGCATTGGCCCAGTTTACGCTGAGATCAAAATCAAGGCGGCCAAATATCTCCTATTGATTTTCCATTAAAGCGAAAAATGAGAGAGAGTGCGGGAGAGCACACTGAGTAATTTTAATTTTGACCAAGGCATATCTAACAGGTAGGCTCGGCGGCGAATTGAAAAACTTCTTTTTTATTTACAAAGGTAGAGTGTAATGTCAAAATCAAAGCGAATTCACATCATGGCCAATAGGAATGGATGAGCCCCAAGCGAATTCAGATTTTAACCACGGCGAAATATCATTTTGACATTACACTCTGCCAATTACAATAACAAAATACATGGGAAATTTCTGAATTCGCCATCGGGCCTACCTTTCTAGATCTGCCTTGATTTTGACCATGATTTCGCGTCGGACCGTGATCAAAATGGTAAATCAGTGTTGCGGTACAACTGGAATTTGGAAAGTGTTGCTTATCTCCGCGAAAGGGAATAATTTTTGTACCAATACAAAGTTGACAAAATAAATTGCATGGTCGAATTTCGAGCACCGGCGATACTAGTTATTATTATACACGAAGCGTCCTCAAAAGAAAACTTTCCCGTGCTCACAAACTTATGTAAGATATAGATGAAATTTGTTATTTCCCAAAGTTACTGCAAAGAAAGATCCAGAGATCTTATATAATTAGAAATCCCTCGAGGTTAAAACGAAAGGTCGACCACGAAAACTTATTCAAGGGAACGATTCTTTGCTATTTACATTCCGATTTTCGATGGTTTCGGAGCTTTCAATTTTTGCAAAATTATCCGACAGCAAATATAGCAAAAACCAATCTCATTATTGTGTCTGATTTATGCATGATCTTAAGTGATAATGTTATCCATGAGATATACACATATACACAAAATTGCACATGCCCTGTAGCAAATCGCGCTAGCCGTAGGTTAGTGCAGAGCTACATACTTCAAAAAGAGACAGAGTTTGTTCTCGTTCTATTCCAACGCAGTGCTTTTAATCCTATTTTTTAACACAGCGATCACCCTCTCTAGAATTTTGGAACGCGTTCTAAACTAGTTCCTACGAATGTATGGACATTCTTGGGATAGTTCAAAAAATCAATAGTTCGGAGATAGTTCAAAATAAGGCACTTCAGCACTAGTTCTAAAATGGTCGGTATTTGGGCACGCTATGCAAAATTAATCCTCGCAACTTAGCCATGCAAAAGCTTATATCGAACGAAGTTCTTTTCTAATTGAGTAAATGAATAAAGTAAGTAAGTCTAAACCACCTTAATGCACAGTCAAAGCAGTTCCATTAATATAAGTATGTACATATAAAAACTCTCAACTTGATGAAATATACATAAGTATTATGTATTTTGTTAAATTTGATATATGTATGTAAACTCACTTATACTGCTTATTTACCTCTGAGAGTGAATATATGTACATATGTATAAAAAGGCTCTTATGTATGGACTAGGGTGCACATAACCATAAAGGTGGGCTAATACATAGCGACATATGTATGTATCTATGTACATATATATGTTTATATTAATATAGGTATAAAAATGAAATGGAAAACAATGTTCATTATGATATAGAACCGGGTTTGAGCCACCCCTAGAGCAGGCGCATTCGCCACACAAAACTCAAACACACCCAGAAATACATACATACATAGATATAAAATATGTGCCATACACTTAAAAGCATTAACTTCAAAGCAGAGAGAGATGTGAATTTTCTCTGTTGAGGCGCAGTCAAAGGCAGCTACAAGCATCTACTGCACAACCGCAGCCAACTTCAACATTTAAAAAATTGTTAAGTAAAGCTGAAATATGTTCGGCAGGGGGAGACTTATGCCGGTGACTCTTGTGGTGGAAACATTTGCGCTGGCACCCAAACTAGGGGATGATATACAAACATACCTATACTTATGTATATGCATGAGAACTCACACATGCACACTGTGATGTAGATTCACCTTTAGATTCACTCACGCGCAAGCGCATGCTGGAAGGTGAAGCGTCGCGTCGCGTCGCCGCTGTTTGCTCTGCGCATGTGCGCCGACAGAACATTATTTTCTCTCCGATGTAGGTATGTACATTTAAAAAAATATTTTTTCATATGTGGAGTATCGATATTGAATTTTCTAATGTGCATGGATGGAGTATGTACATTAGGGTGCTCCCCAAATATATGGAGACAGATTGTATATCATATTTATAAATATAAATATTTCACCCACCAGATCGACGCTAATATAGTCGAAGATACCACATTTAAATTTTTGTCTAGATCGGAGACGGCCAATTGGTATCGCGCAGGGGTCAAAGTGCATATTACCATATGTCTCCAATCGAGACCAAAATTTACATTTTGTATCTTCGAGTACATAACTATCGATCTTACACATTAGCTATAAGATGTTATAAAATTGTTTGGTCCTTACTTTGGTATGAAAATTGCCCCTTTGTGGCACCCTTTAACCATATCCGATCGGAACCAAAATTTATGTCTGCTATCTTTGACTGTGTTGTTGCCGGTCTAGGCGGTGAGACCGAGGAAAATCGCTAATTTCATATTTTTTAAGGACCACCCTAATGTACATACAAACGGCGCACATATGTATGTCTGTAGGTATCTTACTGCCAGCGTACAATAAATTCAATTTACGGTTTATTGTTAAGCTACAGTCATTATAGGTGTTCCATAAACCAATGTAAGTACGTGTGCAGGATAATAGCGAATGTTCTTGATGGCGCACAGTGTGCTGTATTCATAGCAAAGGTGCGCAAAAGTGTTTATGCAATAGATGCTTAGATCTACACCTTTTCCAGATTGAAATCGGAAAACGCCAGTTGAATTTCAGAAAAGGTAATTGGATTTCAGAATTTGTCATTTGGATTTAAGAATAGTTATCTGGATTTCAGAACCTTTTAATTCGATTTCAGAATAGGCAATTGGATTTCAGAGAACATAAATTGGATTTCAGAATAGGTAGTTGGATTTCAGAATGTGTGAATTGGATTTCAGAAATAGACAATTCGATTTCGGAAGGCGTCAATTGGATTTCAGATATCATAAACTTTATTTGGTAAAGTTGGAAAATAATTTCTAAGCTGTATTCAGGTTATAAATTCACATATTTAAGCTATGTCCTACAGATACAATTCAATATAAGTAAATAATTGTGTATTTACAAGGCAAAACAGTTCGAAAAGTATTTTCTGAAATCCACTTGACGATTTCTGAAATATAATTCACACAATCTGAAATCCAATAACCTTTTCTGAAATCCAAATGACAATTTCTGAAATCCAATTATCAATTCTGAAATTCAATTAACGTTTTCTGGAATACAATTGGAGTTTTCTGATTTCAATTTGGAAAAGTGTAGTGTTTTCCAGTATACATACATATATTGGAATATATAGCAATATAAATACATATTTAAACTTTAAACATGTTTCTGGGACTTCAATTGTAATAGTGGGCGTGCAGAATTTCCCAGTAATATTTAAGCCTTTAACTACTTTCCATGGCATGTTAATGAACATTTTAAATTTAAACAACCTCACTATCCCATGTGTCACATGCGCCTCACGCGAGCATTTGCAGATAAATTCATGAGTCATATGTGACTTGTTTTTTTGGTTTTTACTGCAGGCTTGGGACTTATTTTGTCCCTGATATAAGGCCCTTTATAGTGCAAGAAAACAAATTAATAAAACCTGTTTAAATATTTTGCCCACTCTTGCCCACTGTGCGGCAGCAGTAGGCAGGAGCGCCAGGATAAATTTACTTTTATGTGTGCATTTCTATTATGCTACACAACACCAACAGTCACCCGAAGTCATTTCCTGCATTTTCGGTGGATGGCTGGCTGGCAGCGCACAATAGCAAAGGGGCCGGCATTGGTCTGGCGTCAGCTTACATACATACATGTGAGACTCAATTTGCGCTGTGCGGTTGTGTGCTCTGCTGCGCTCTCTGCTGCACAGCAGCAAGCTATAAAGGTGTGCACACATACATATATGCATAATTGGTAAGTAAGGTAGGACGTTTGATGCGAGCGACGCCCCATGACATTTCATTGCAAGACATCGGGCACGCGACAACCAAAATAACGAAACGCCGAGACGCAAACAGCTGTGCTCTCTACCCATAGGATCAGTCAGGACACTCACCTCGCACCACACCTCACACACACAGGAGGAAAAAAAAACACAAACAAAAAAACACAAAAACAACGAACGAAACAACAGCAGGGAAATAGAAGTTGCGGCAGCAGACACAACCGCAGCAGCAAACTAGAAACGTAAAATTCGGTGTGCTTTGTAAGAATTTTCTCATTGCACCACATAGTATTCGTGAATGGGCTAGCGAATGTGCTGGATGTGGCGGGACAAAATTTGTGATAAAAATAAAATCGCATACCTACGACAATATCTAGTAAGAATAAGGCAGAGCTTTTAAACCGCGGCCAAAGAGCAGCTGCGCTTCTATTGATTATAGCAGCTTCAATTTCTGCGAGGCGCGCGCAGCCACACTTTGGCGCTTATTATCCTTTTCTATGGCATTGAGCATTCTGAGTTATAATTTGCCGCACGGCTTAAAGATGTTGAGCTCCAACGCGAATAGCAGCAACAACAACAACAGCAACAATATCAGTGTCAGCAGTCCGCCCACAGGCGATGAGAATTCATCTAACAGCAGTGGGGGCGGACGTACCACCATTACTATTGGCAAGTCGCCCTTCAGTCGCATAACAATGCAAAATGTGCTGAGCGAAAGTAGCAGCAATGTGCTGAATATCAGCAACAACAGCAATGTGAATACGATTGTGCGCAAAATCAAGGACATCGGCATGTATGGCAGCGTGAATAATGCGGGCGGTCTGGGCATTGGACGCAAGCGACCGCTGAACCAGAGCAGTGCAACAGTTCAGGTTAAAACCGCCGAGGAAGTAAAGCCAACAAAGAATGACAACAATGACAAGTTGGAGAAGACAAAGCTAAGCGGTAAGCATCCCAAAACCGTTAGCCGCGCTGAGAACGCAAGTGAAAAGACGCCTAAGGCGGCTGCAGAAAAGAAAACCACGTCAGTTCCTAAAACTGCCAACCGCCAACCGACGAAACCCAAAACGCCCGGAGTGAAAAAGACTGGTGGCACGCCCGGTCGCAAGGGTTTGCCTTTGCCGCAGGCGGTGGCACGTCGCAACGCACGCGAACGCAATCGCGTCAAGCAAGTGAACAACGGTTTTGCGGCTTTGCGCGAACGCATACCCGAAGAAGTCGCCGAGGCGTTCGAGGCGCAAGGTAATGGGCGCGGCACCGTTAAGAAGCTGAGCAAAGTGGAAACGCTGCGCATGGCTGTCGAATATATACGGAGTTTAGAACGTTTGCTCGGCTTCGATTTTCCCATTGGCAGTGATCGTGGATTAGCATTGCTGCAGGCGAGCTCTTCCAGCGATGACAGTTTCACTTTTATCAAAGATGAATTCGATGCATTGTCACCACCGCTAGATGACTCGGCACGCTACGAGGACTCACTGAGTACATATGATGTGGATGATTATTTGAATAGCACCGATCTCGACAATCAATCGATCTCAGAAACGCAATCTTCAATGCAAACCACCAACACCACCACCACCACAGATGCCAGCGCCTATGAAATGGACCTACTGCCGAGCCTAACCACTATTAACGGACTGCAATATATACGAATTCCGGGCACCAACACCTATCAACTGCTCACCCCCGACATGCTCTTCATGACGAACGCGCCGCACTCGCCGCCAACTTCGAGTTTGGATGAAGAGTGTTTTCAGGCTTTAATCGACTCCAATTGTAGTCCAAGTCCAGTAACAGCAACATCATCGCCGCACATATCGCCAGCGTCCCAGCAATCAATTAACGCTACCGCTGCACCTGCCATGCAAGCTACAAACAATTTACATATGCAACAACAACAACAACAGCAGCAACAGCAGCAGCATGATGCCGCAATGTCGGTTAATGAGGAAATAGTCATTGAGGAATGTGTAAATGTAGCGGCGGTTGTGGATGTGCTATCGCGGCGAACGCCTGTGGATTCATCATCCCCAACGGCGCATTCGTCATTACATCATCGCCAGCTTGAGCTGCGTGCCCAGTCGCAAACACCAACGCAAGGGTCGACGAATTTATCACCTGCCGATAATAATACATTTTTATTACGAACGTGTGCCACAACGAGTGCCACAGCAATAACAACAACAACAAGAAAGCAATTAATGGCTGCAAAGACATCGCCTGCCAACGCTGCTGATGAAATTGACGGATATGCGGAGCGTAATGGAGGCAACAATCGCGCTCGCCAACAACAACAACAACAACAACAACAACAAAGTCCATTTATGACTCTGGCAACCCCTATCGCGCTATCAATGCAGCCGTCGCGTGCGATTAAGCAGGAATACAATGATACGCTAACGTGCTTTGCCCCCGCCAATGTAACGCCTTCGCCACCGCCACCGCCACCGCCACCGTCGTCGTCGCCACAGACAACGCCAAAGCATTTTATAACTGGCGCGGGTAGCGCATTGGCATACCAACAACAACAACTACAATTTAACGAACGTTTATTGCTTAGCCACGCGGCACCTTTGTCCTCAATGTCACCGCCGTTGGAACGCTGCAGTTCACGGGCCACACCAACAGCGCCAACGATTTTATACATGCCCAACAACAATAACGACAGCTCAGCAACTACAGCCTCAACCCCAACCCCAATAACACCAACATCAGCACCTTCCACACCTGGCCTAACGACATTCTATGAAAGCGAACAGGAAAGCTCCTTTTTTGAAGGATCGCATATAATTTTTAAGAAGGAATATAACGAAGCTATACTACAAGCGGCGGCGGCGCAGGCGGCAGAGGAGGATAGCGCGCTAAACGAGCTGGCCGATGAGAATATCATCGAGGTGATGGACTGGTGGGAGGCGCACACACCAAAATCTGCTGATGGTAGTGTAGCTTTGTTGTAAATTTATTTATGGGTTAACGCTTAGATGATGTTAATTGGGTGACTTCACTTAAATTTAACGAGTAGATTGCGGTGGGTTATTTGTTTAGTTTTCGCATATTTGCGAATTTTTGTTGATGACGCTTACATTTTTCGAAAATGACAAAAAAGTTAGTTGTAAGAAAGGATAAATACTTTACTTTTTTTTAATACTTAATATTTTTGTGAAATATACATATGTACATACATATTTTATCTACCAAATACATACATAAATGCCTGTAAATATGCAGCTTATCTTAGTGAATAACGTTAGTGTTGTAAACATAATCTATGTATGTATAAGAAAAAGCAAAAACAAACATTAACTCTAAGTTTATCGGAAGACATTTGATTAAGTTTACGCCATTATGTTTTAATTGATTTTGGTTAAGTTATTTATTGAAACCCATTTTATCAAAATAATATTTGTACTGATAAAATCTAAAACAAAATAAATTTTTTCACATCAAAAAAAAAAAAAAAACAATTTTTTGGGCTCAAAATCCACAAGTTAAGGTAAATTGTCCAGGTGATGTATGTATATCTTACACTCAAAAAAAAATTACTCAGATTATGGAAAAATGGGAATGATTCGGCGCTAAAGACATATTTCCATATTTTGATGTACAATTTTCTTTAAAACGTGGTTTTTATTCCTTGATTTGAAGAAAATCGTACATCAAAATATGGAAATATGTCTTTAGCGCCGAGTCATTCCCACTTTTCCATAATCTGAGTAAGTTGTTTTTTCAGTGTACTATTACTTTTTGGCTGCTTGCTTTTCCGACAGGGCAGGAATATGATGTATTGTGGAACGATTTTCCGTCACACTGTAGATAGAGCATATTAGCCGAAACTGGGTTTTCTCCAAACCAAACTTAACAAGGGATGACGGAAAATCGTTCCACAATACATCATATAGATACATATCTAAATATTTTATTACAGCAGATGGCGCTAACTCGGCGATTTTAAAGACTACACGGAAATGTCACAGCAAGCAGGAAAGCGTGACGTGACAGACGATTCCAGAAAAGACTTGTAAGTGAAGGTGCCTCATCCAAATTTGTTTCTGGCATTTTTGTTTATTTCTTTTTTGTAAAACAAAAGCCGCTTTCGATTCACAATTTCTCTGCTGGCCCTCTGCCAAATTTATATGTGAATGATAGCGAGCAGAGGGAAATTTTTATCGGCCAGTTAGCGAGTATGGCTACTACTAATTATGCGTTCAAATATTTTTGTTCGATCCTACATCGCTTGTCTGATGGCGAATCCAAAACGCCAAAATTTTTTTTCAAACAAACATCGAGCTACTCGAATTTCTATCTAGAGCTCTAGAAAAAATAAGGAATAATTAATTAACAAAATCGTCAAACTCATCGGATGTATACTTACCGAGAGTTGTCCCCAAATATATGGAGAAAAATTGTATAGCATCTTTCCTCAACCTCAACCCCACCTAGGTCGATTCCAATATAGTAGAAGATAACACATATAAGTTTTTGCCCAAATGGGAAACTGTTAAGGGGTGTCGCACAGCGCTCAAAGTGAAAAACCTTTTAAGTTCAATTTTTTAATTTTTTGTATATCTATTCTCCGAAATCGATTGTCCTGTACCTACTCAAAAATACCAAATGCAAATTTTGCTTACAATCGGATATTGATAAAGGGTGTCGCACAGGGTTCAAAGTTCAGATTAACATATATGGACTCAAAAAATTTATTTTAATTATTTCTTTAAAAAATATTAATATCTGGTATCTTCGACCGTACTTTAACCGGTGTTAATTTGATTTGAAAGACCACTCTAATATACACACATGTAGATATTGGGTTGCAAGCTCTTTAACATCCCTTCAACAAATTTTTAGTTACAAGTTGACAAAAGCTGGAAAACACGTCTAGACGATTCTGGCCGAGTCCAATAAAGCGCATCAGTCGTTTCTGTTTCATGCTGCCTAGCGCCAATTGGAAATACCAAGGGACGCAGCGTCGCTGTCCACCTGATCTTCCCAACGTAGTGGAGGTCTCCCCTTTCTTCTGCCTTTAGCGGATTTCGATATAGATACCTTATGGGCCGGAGCACCTTCATCAATTCTCACGACATGACCGATCCAACGCAGCCGCTTGATTTTTATTCGCTGAACAATGTCGATGTCTGTGTAAAGCGCGTACAGCTCCTCATTAAATCTCCGTCGATACTCGCCCTCTCCAACGCGCAAAGCTCCATAAATCCTGCGAAGAACTTTCCTCTCGAAAACTACAAGTGCCATCTCATCTGATTTTGACAATGTCCGTGCTACTACGCCGTTATGAGGACTGGAACGATGAGCGTCCTGTAGAGCGTAATTTTTGTTCGTCGAAAGATGACTTTAGTTTTCAATTGCCTACTTAGTCCAAAGTAGCAGTTATTGGCAAGAGCGATTCTTCATTGAATTTCGGTGCTGCTTTTGGTGTTAATTCTGGTTTCCGAATATTAAAATTACCAATGCCATTAAAAGTCTACCGCTAAGAGTCATATGTATGAACAACCGGTTTTCCTTTCATATTTACAATCATTGTGAATATTTAACTTCGCTCATAAATTATTCAAACAAGCTAATTGAGTTAAATATATGATTTTGACTTTAAGCTGCATCTCGTAATCTTAAACATGATTTGGCGGATGCAGTAAAACCGTTACGAGCTTCTAATTACATGCGAAAGTAAAACACAAACCACGAACGGGATAACAAGACAAATAAATATTTCCATGAGTAAAAACCACAACCAAACCAAATATTGACAAACCGGAAACGACCTGCAAGTATCTTACATACAAAAATCATTAATACTTAGAATGACAACATGCAACAGCAATAAAATTAAACTGAAAACGAGTAATATTAGCATTCAAAGGGTGAGTCGTTTGCTGACTTCGGGTTTGAGAAGATGAAAAACATGGCGAGGTAAGTTTTATAGGGCTATTCTGGCAACAGTCTTTCCAAAGACAACTACTATCTTTCGAAATAGCCTATCTAATCAATAATTCACACATAATTGTCTTATTACTAGACATTTTCTATGGCATTTTCAGGTCAAGTGAAACTTTTTTCAACTCAAGGGAAACTTCTTTCAATTGGATTGAAACCTTTTTCAATTAAAATAAGACCTTTCTAAATCGAAATGAAATTGAAAAAAGTTTAACTTCACTTAAAAAAGCTTTAAATTGAATTGAAAAAAGTTTCACTTGACTTGAAAAGAGTTTCACTTGACTTGAAAAAAGTTTCATTTGACTTGAAAGAAGTTTAATTTGACCTGAAAATGCTACAGTATACATCAGTTCTTATAAGTCACAAAAAATCCAAATAGAGTATATCGACGGCTGAGAATAAGATCGCCCTATTTCAAAAATTGTTTCAAAAACGCCCTATTTGAAAAATTGTTTCAATAACGTCCTATTTCAAATTTTGCTTCAAGAACGCCCTATTTGAAAATTTGTTTCAATAACGTCCTATTTCAGACAATTATTCAAAAACGCCCCATTTCAGAGAAATATATATGGAATTTTCTTTGAAATAGGGCGTTTTTGAAGCAAAATCTGAAATAGGACGTTATTGAAACGATTTTTCAAATAGGGCGTTCTTGAAGCAAAATCTGAAATAGGACGTTATTGAAAAATTTTTTCAAATATGGCGTTTTTGAAACAATTTTTGAAATAGGGCGATCTTATTCTCAGCCGTCGATATGCTCTCGATAAATTTAGGCCTAATCAGGCGCAGAAGTTTACTCGCTGAACTCGAAAAGCAGTTATGAGACCAGTCATAGGGTATGTTCAGAAACGCAGCATAAAGCGCAACAGCGGCAGTAAATAATTTTTTGATGATTGTTGTACAGAATCAGGTTGCGCTTCAAACTGAGTTTCTGAACAAAGCCATATTTATGTATATGCACATTTACATTTAATTCTGTTGTGGAAACATTTCAGATCAGATCAAAACACCTAACACTGTCACACCCTTTATAAACACTCTTACCCAAAGTATTATGTGAACTTTTCTCTTGAAGGCAGCAAAACGCACAAAAAAAAAAAAAAAAAAAAAACAAGAAACGGGAAATTGTTAAAACAAGAAAAACACCAACAAGAGCCCAAAAGTCATTAAGCGCCGTGAACAGGACATAAAGTATCTAGCTACTAACGGTAATGTCCCAAATGACGAAATTTATGTATGAAAACATTTACAAATAAATATGCTAGCAAACGAGGGCCATATGGGTGGATGTATGTGTGTATGTACATATGTAAGGATATGCAGATCTGTGTCTCTCCAACGGCTTTCTTTGTGCCTTCCTTCACATCATTATGATCATCGTACCTATGCGTCCAAGCATGCAAAGCGTACATATGGCGGCGATCAAAGTAGCAGACCAAAAGCAGAAGAAGGGAGCGCTTTTGATAAATGCTAAGTAATGCACACAGCATGATAAGGAAGAAAAAGGAGATGTTTTTTTTGTTTGCTTTTTGTGTGTGCTGTCCCTTTGACAACGAAGCGATGAAATGAAATATTCAAATGAGTGAGTTGCGCAGGCGCAAAGCCATCAAATGATGAGCGAATCGACCGCTGACACAATTACAGAAGGCTAAAGGTCCTTGCCATATTATTCACACACTTACTTAGGTACATAAGTATGAATATTTGTATGCACCAGCAGTAGATAAATATATGTACATACATACACATGTATGTGAGTATGCAAGTACATACCTTTGGGCGCATAAAAATATGAAATTATAAAAATATGCAAACTCATCAAAAAAGAAATATTAAGTATATGAAAATACCGCTAGCTATGCATTGCTACCTAAATATGTACAAACATGCATATATACGTACCTACATATTTACATACATATGTATGTATGTATATCCTTTTAAGAAGTTATTAAGGTAAGATTTTTGTATCAAAAATGTCTTTTCCCAAAAACGTTTTATTATGTGCCAAGTAGGAGTAGAGAGTTTCAAACTTCAAGGGGTGTTGCAGCTCCCGTCTGCGTACAAAACTGGGCTCAAGGAAGATGTGATCATTCATTGCTGATACATATTTGATAAGCAAAAACAACTCAACATTTCTATCCAGGCAAATTCGCCCAAAGCAAGACTGCACATACACACATATGTACATAAGCTGCTCAACTGAAGGACAAACTGAATAACTGATTGTTTCACTGAATGATTGTCAATCAGACCGTGCGGCAAACTTGCCTCATAATAGCAGAGCAAGGGCGTCGTTGTTGTGAAATTAAAGTCGAGCATCATCACCATACAAAATACAAGTAGGTAGATACATGCGACCGTTTGCCATAGTGTCCGCCAACAACAACAAAACATGCTACAGATAAACATATATAATGTAGGTACATCAGCCGATCTAGTTTTATTATAAATGGCGCATATTTCGAACGTGGGAATGCGGCGGGCTGAATGAGTGCTACTCACTCAAATCTATTTACCTTTGATGCGAACGACGTTGGTGCGCATGCGCGCCTGCAAACACACATATGTATGTGTCTGTGTGGATTTCTGTGTTTATTCTGTTCGCCAAGTGTCCTTTTCCCAGGAGTACTGCTAGGTGCTCGTCAATCTTCCCATATTCTGTTTCAATATTCATTATTTTTTCCATTTTCTGCCCTTTTTGCTTTCGTTTAGTCGCTTAGGCTGTCTGTTTTCGCGCTCTCTATTGATATTTGTTGTGCTTATGGTTTTTGATCTGCTTTTAATTTTTTTTTATTTCTACCTTTTCGACTGCTGCAATTTAATGCATTGCAAAGCATATTTATTTAGGCGCTTTGGCCTTTCGTACGATGCAAAAAAAAAAGGATCCATTCCACAAAAAACATTATTTGTACTTAAAATATTGCTCTCAAAGTCGGGCGTGATTTCAGAGCGTAATGCGATAGCTTGAGCAATTTTAAAATTCAAAAATTTCAAAAACATAAAAACTCGATCCAAGTTTTTCCTCTGCATGTCTTGAGGGCAAACATCCATTATCAACAAAAAAAAATTAAAAAAAATTCAAGCATACATATGTATAAAAAACCCATCTGCTTTCACACTAAACATTATCGCATAAGTCGGTTATCCTGCAATCGCTTCTTGCTTGTCCTGTCCCATTCTTTACCAGCGTTGGCACGCACGCAATGCCTTTTATATATATTTGCATATTTACGTATACATACACAAATTTACATGTATAATTTACATATTCATGTAAATTAATTTTATTTTAGAATTTTCTTACGCGCTATAAATTTATGCTAATTTATAAGTAACCTTAATCACATTTTTTATTTCAACCGCCAGCTTTGCTCTATTTCTTCACGTCAATTCTTGTTATTTTTTTTTTATTTTTTTTTTTTGTATTGAATGCATTTTCCATTACACGCCGTCATTATTTAAAAGCACACAATACAGCACATACATACATATGGATGGGTGCCATAGCTAAAAAAGACTTTTTGTCTCACACACAATTGTCTACGACTGGGTGACTGGGTGACATTCAGCGCCTTATAAGTTTCACATCAGCTTTTGCTTTGTACGAGTATTATTCTTATAGGGATTTATTCTCTTTCTGCAGCACTTTCACTAATTTCACGCCTCACCTTAGCAGCTCTAATATCCATAGGTGCGTATGCACTTATTCATACCTATATTACTTATGTAAATATGTATACATATATCCCATAGAAGTAGCTTTACATCTGTAGGGTGGTACATATATTGAAATTTGTATTTTTTATATCGTATATAGCTAATGTGGATTAATGGAATAATTTCCGAATGTTTCATAAACAGCATTGAGAAGTAATACTCAAACAGCTTCGGAAAGGACTATTGAATAATTGTGAGATGTAATCCGTATTCATAGTTACATACATACATACATATGTACATAAATATATAATCAAATGCTTGAGTCACCCCCATGAATGTGTTTCTTATGTGCTCAAAAGTTTTTATATTTTGTCGCAAAAATAAAAGGACCTCAGGATCTTCTTCTTAATTGGCGCGTAACCGTCTGAGTACAATAAAGCGTGCCAGCCGTTTCTCTTTTTCTTGTAGCATGGCGCCAATTGGAAATACCAAGGCAGGAAGAGTCAGTCTTCACCTGATCTTCCCAAGGCAGTGGAGGTCTCCCTTTTGTTCTCGCCTTAGCGAGTTTCGATAGAAACACTTTCTTGGCCGAAGCACCTTCATCCATTCTCACGACATGACCTCACCAACGCAGCCACTGGATCTTTATTCGCTGAACAATGTCGATGTCTGCGTAAAGCTCGTATAGCTCAACATTAAATCTCCGTCGATATTCGCCCTCGCTAAAACACAACAACATTTCAACAGAAAATTTCGACAATTGTTTTTGTGTCACCCTAATGTACATCGAATATCTATGCACATACATAAGTTCACACGAAAAAAAGATTTGTACCTATATCTTAGAATGCGTACAATTACACTATAATGCTAATTTCCTTTTGAGTGATGTAAGGTGTCATTTCATGGCAAATGAACTTGAAATTAATTCCTTTCAAGATTTAGAACAAAATATTTGTGTGATAAATTACTTAGAAGCATAGCAAATGTTGTTAAATTTGCGTGTGACAAGGGGGTTGGTTTAATGTTGGGTTTGATATATGTAAATACATACATACATACATATGTATGTACATGCATAGATACTCGTAAATTCTGATTTGGGATTGCTCTGCGATCGTTACATAATACACTCCCTTTAATCCTTACATAAATACATACATATATTTTATTCCTTTAAAGTGACAAATATGGAGCGTTAAGGATTAATCGTAAACGTTACAAATTAGTGTTGGGCAGAAAAATTTAAGAAAATAAAAAATAACGCTTACTTAATCTTGCTGTCAGAAACAAATGCAGAAAAAATATGTAAATTGGTCGGGAATGGAATATCTACCTTTCATGGAATCAATGTGAAGTTATCTTAGGTATATGTATTTACATATGGATGTGAACAGATATACATAGATAAAAAAATCTGATAGGTAACTACATACTCGTATTTAAGGGAGTTGCAATAATATTTTCCACAATCTTGAAAGTGAGGATTTTGGTCTGAGAACTTGGCAGTATTTTAGATCTATGTACATAAGTATGTATGATTGAAAAAGTCTTTGGTGCGCTTTCACTAGCTCCTCTTACTTTTTACATTTTAAAAACTAACAGAAAGAAGGAATCTCTTCAACTATGTTTCCAGAAAAGACTAAGAGACAGAAAAACGAATGTATATCCCAGGTATATCTATTGAGGTATGGATATATTTTAGTATAGAGATTTGGGTCTGCCAGTGGCATGGCTGAATTAAACATGTGTAAAAGTGAGACCCGCTGTGGTGCAGTGGGTAGAGTGCTCGCCTGCTATACCAGAGGTCTCGGGTTCAAAACCCAGTCCGAGCAAATACCAAAAAAATTGTTTCTAATTAGTAAAAATCCAATTATTGGGTTTTTTGAGAGCAGCGGTCACCTCTCGGCAGTGGGCGGCACACCCTCCGAGAGTATTTCTGCCACGAAAAATCTTCTCACAAAAAATACATTCGCCGTTCGGAGCCGGCATAAAACTGTAGGTCCACCCAATTAGCAGGAAAAACAAAAAGGAGCACACCTTGAATTGGGAGAGAAGCTCGGCCATGAAACTCGTCAGAGTTATAATAGCGCCATTGTATTATTATTATAAAAGTAAGACCCAGATAGCAGTTAATATGTATACCCCAGGCGCTATATACATATCGTCGTTGAAGATGCATTTTTGCGTAAGAGGTATGTAATTTAATACCTCTTACGCAAAAATGCATCTTCAACGACGATATGTATATTATGCAAAAGAAATATGTACGTGTTCATCTACATAAGTAGGTACATACTCCCGTAGAAATATCCCATAATCATGTTACTCTTAACACCTGGTCCAATGTAGCGCCCACATTACAAATGGAAATCGGATATCGACACGTTGGCAATTATGATTATTAATATGAAATTTCAGTAAACTAATAATTACACGTTAGAAGTTATAGTACCGCTACTTTTCACATATACAGCTAGGTATGTGGCACGGCTTTTGTGGTATACATTGCACATGCACACACATACAACAAATACATTTAATTAAAAACAGCATATCACCCTTCCGATACGAATTGCTGATCGCCTTACGTCAAATTGGCGTGAGGGTGCATGGTTTGTGTTGTTTTTGTTCTCGTTTTCCAATAAAGGATTGCAACTAAATCCCTCGCACAAACGCAGAACTAAATCATTGAACGACATTGTGCGCTAAGCCTTACAACAAATAAATGATTTGAAAAGAGAGAGTTTTTTTATACTCAGCTGTACTAGTACACAGAGTATTATAGTTTTAATCACATAACGGTGGATTGTAACAGAGTGAAATAATCGAGATAGATATAGACTTATATATATCAAAATGATCAGGGTGAAAAGAGAAATCGATTTAGCCATGTCCGTCCGTCCGTCTGTAAACACTCTAACTCGCGCAAAAATTGAGATATTTTGATGAATTTTGAAATGCAAGTTGGTATCGAGACTGGGACGGTTGGTATTGAAAATGGGCGAAATCGGATCATGACCACGCCCACTTTTCCTATATAGAAATAATCGGAAATTTGGTATCTCAGTCACTAATATAGCTGGAGCGATGAAATTTTACCCACGTGTTGAGCTCAGGCCCCTAGGAAGAAATTTGATGAAATTTTGGAAAATGGGCGGTGCCACGCCCACTTATTAAGGGTCAAACCTTGAAAGTTTTATATGTCATAACTCAGAAACCATTGAAGATATAACGACAAAATTTGGTACGCGTGATTTACTTACTTAGGCATACGTTTGGACGGAAAATAGTTAAAATCGGTTGACGGCCACGCCCACTTTTATATATGTATATTACAAAGTGACCTAATAAAAACATTTTAAGCGATATCTCTGTCAAATATAAAGATCTATCATTGAAATTTTGTCGCGTAAGTCCAACTGCGGACGTAAAACGAAAAACACAAAAATTTTGGAAAATGGGCGGTGCCACGCCCACTTATTAAGGGGCAAACATTGAAAGTTTTATGAGTCATAAATCAGAAACCGTTGAAGATATATCGATGAAATTTGGTACGCGTGATATACTTACTTAGTCAAATATTTGGACGAAAAATTTCCGAAATCGGTTTAGGGCCACGCCCACTTTTATATATGTGTCTTATAAAGTGACCTAATAAAAGCATTTTAAGCGATATCTCTGTCAAATATAAAGATATATCATTGAAATTTTATAGCAGTAGTCCAACTGCGGATATAAAACGAAAAACACAAAAATTTTGGAAAATGGGCGTGGCACCGCCTCTTTTTATAAACAGGAATATACGAGATTTCTGAGCCCATAACTCGACAAATAATTTATATATAATAACGAAACTTGGTGTGTACACTTTCATTACTTGTGGTAATACACGCTCAAAATTTTAGCTAAATCGGTTGACGACCACGCCCACTTTTATATATGAGAACTATAAAGGGGCCTAATAAAAACATTTTAAGCGATATCTCTGTCAAATATAAAGATCTGTCATTGAAATTTTGTGGCATGACTTCCACAATAGACCGGAAACAAAAAATAGAAAAATTTTGGAAAATGGGCGTGGCACCGCCTCTTTTTACACAAAGGGATATACGAGATTTCTTAGCCTATAACTCGACAAATAATTGAGATATTATGACGAAACTTGGTTTATACACTTTTATAACTTGTGTTAATAGACACGCAAAAATTTATTGAAATCGGTTTATGACCACGCCTACTTTTTAAGAAAGATATTTCTGGAACACCCTTTGGGAATTTGTAACATGACATCTTTGTAACTAGAAGTCATAAAGGAATGAAATTTTGCACAAAGTATAATATTGATATGCTTAGTTGGATGACTGATAAAAATTTAGAAAATGGGCGTGACTACGCCCACTTTATGCAGCACTCGCTTTATATTAAGTGCACCGTGTTTCCATCAAACGCAAACAAACAATGAAAGCATACAGCTGAGTATCTAATGTTCGATTCCACTCGAACTTAGGCTTCCTTACTTGTTTTGTTTGAAATTGTACCTAAATTTCCAACAACGGTAAATGCGATCGATCAGCGAAACGTGAAATCGAAAAATAAATAAATAAATAATTCGCTATAAGCCGAAACGTTCGAGATAAATTGGCATTTGGCAATTGATCGTGAAATGAAATATAAAACTCGATCAATGCGGTTACATGTGTGAATATGCACAGTGAGTGTCAAGTAAAATCGGCCAAGCACATTTCTACGGAATTTTGAAAGCAAGATTTTACATTAGATAATGTACAATGTGAAATTATGCTTGGAGTGATCGAATCAAGTGTTCGTTGAGTAATTTTAAAAGGCAAGCTTATTTGGCAAGAACGTCGAGGTTTGTTGCAACCATAACGAATAAAGAAACATAAAACTGACTATGTACTGCGGAACGATTTTCCGTAATGCTTTTTCAAGTTTGATTTGATTAAAAACCGCTTTCAGCGATGTGCCATCTTCAGCATCTTTTTTCAACAAAAAGAAAAACGGAATTAAATAAAGCTAATGCTTAATTACAAAATGACTATGTTTGCTGATCTCGAATATATATGTATGTTTTCCATGCGCTTTTTAGTGGCGCCTACTGTATATTATTTATCTGTGTGCTGTCTCGTCTTCCTCTTCTTCATCTTCATTATCATCATTCCATCATTGTTTAGCGTTCAGCGCTTCATTTGCACTACCTTTAACTGCCCTGCCCTACTGTTCGTTTCGGTTTTCATATTCAATATTTTTAGGGCGTGTTGAATTACGATTTTCCATAAATAATAAGCCTAACGGCATTTCAAAACAAAATCAAAGATTTTCACTGCTTTTACTTGGCGTGTAAGCATAACGGGATCACATACATATGTACATAAATAGGGAAATGCACAGAAAAATAAATAAGAGCGAGTGTGTGAGTTAATCAAATAAATAACGGTATAACGGGACAGTTAGTTTCAATCAGTGCCGGCACATGCAATCATGCAACCAGAGCAATCGGCAGCGAGACATTTGTATTTTCCAACAGAGTAAGGAGCGGCACAGACGTAGCGCCTACAATATTTGCTTGCCACACGCAACAAACAGATCGGAGAGGAAAAGAAAAGAAAGCAATCAAGGTAAAAACTTCACTGATATTTTCTTCTACTTTTTCAGCTGAATACAAAAAAAAAGTGCAATTGCATAACTAATGTCTTTCTTTTCAATTTTTGCTACGTGCCATCAAGGGTGGATCTTCCGTTACTGCGCCACAAAACAGACAAAGATCAGCTGGCGCTTGCATTGTCCTGTTCATTGCTTCCTCGATTTTTATTATTTTTTCTTTTTCTTTTTTTTGCTGAAAAATTACCATTTGTGCATTAAGGTTTTGCCGAAAGGAGGACAACTATGATACATAAATAAAGTATGCACGTTGATACGCGGGACTTAAAACTTATCATCCCCCTGTGGGACTTTTAAAAATTACTTTGCATTAATTTCTTATTTGTGTCTTCCATAATTCTCTGCTTTTCCGCAATATTTTTCTTATTTCTTATTATTATTCTTTTTTTTTGTGATTATTGGCCATTCTGCCTGCTGTGTGTGTCGTCGTCGTCCTCATTCTCGTCCTCATCGCTGTCCGTTGATCCTTTCTTGTTTCGCCTGATGCGTTGTGATGTGATTGGTTTTATCGGCATTTTTTGTTGTGAATATGCGTGTAATGAAAATCTTTTCATTTTAAAAGCCAGCTGTATTTTTCTTACCTTTTGATGCAATCGCAATGATTGTTATTATTGTACAATATTTATGTGTGTAA
This sequence comes from Urophora cardui, assembly GCA_960531455.1. Lineage (NCBI taxonomy): Eukaryota > Metazoa > Arthropoda > Insecta > Diptera > Tephritidae > Urophora > Urophora cardui. The sequence continues at coordinate 158,697,361 of OY482671.1, forward strand.
CGTATGTATCCATTGTTTGGCGCTTGTTGGTGAGTTGGGCTTCTGGCAGATCTTGTCTTGCCAGACATTGGGTCGTCGCGTCGTCATTGCCTTTTGTGCCTAAGAAAGCATAAATGCATACATACGTACATACATACACATATTCATACTATTTATTGTATTATTTGCTATGTGCGTTTCGTTGCATCTTGACGGAGCACGTGGTAATATCTAACGGTGGCTCTTGTTGGAACAAATGCAGTAGCAGTTGGACATAAATTAAATATTAGATGTGCGATTGTCTGATTTTTATAGCTGATAAGTAAACTGTGTGCCGAGCCTAGGAAATTGCAGCAACAAAGAAGAAGTTATTTGGGGTGGTAGCGAGAATATAGGAATGTTTTCTGTGTGTGGGGGGGTTGGTTGTAAAGATTGACACCAGATTCTTAAATTTGTACACACTCTATTGGTAGCAGCTGTTTTGCGTCATATTTTATTTTTTTTAACACCCTATTGGTTGAAATAAGAAACTATTTTGCGTGCTTGGTTGAGATCCAACTTCATTTTTAATTGGGTCAAATTGCGCAAAATGCACAAAAGTCTTGTTTAGTGATGAATTTTGAATATCTCCAGAGGAACTAAATACGTACATATACAAAAGCATGTGGAGCTCTAAAAGGCATAAAACCCTAGAACAATCTAGATTACTTTCTTAAACGAGTTTATTTGTAGAAGAAAGTTTCAACAGAGATTTGCAAACTCACTTGGTCGTCGCAGACAGTGGTAGAGAAATGCACTTCTACGAATTTTGTGTACCGCCCGGCACTGTAGATAGATAAAATTTCCCTCCATATTCAAAAGTACTTTTGGAAAAAGTACGTCCCATTGTCTAGATTACCTCATACAAGTAGGACTGTATACCAACGAAAATGCGACATTTCAGCTGAAAATTGTGGCGATTTCGAGTTCAATGAGAACCCACTAAATAATCTCAACTCACTAAATAAATCACTATGCAAGTGTATAATCAGTTACAAATCCACTTTTGCGGTTTTATCTTTTTTAATGCTCAATAAAAGTAATCCGCTAATCGTTTCAACCACAAACTAATCGGCTGAAAATTCATCGAACAGTATTACCACCTAGTTAAGTATGCACGTATTTTATATTGAATCGAGAAATTGCAATACAAAAACACTTAAGAATTAGAGCAAAAATACTTGTGGTATTCGTAAGTAGCTTACCACCGCACAGAGGACAATACGACAATGCTACTCGAGGCTCAAGTGCAAAACAATAAGGAAACACTTTAACACTTCAAAGGATTAGCAATGAATGAAACAGTTAATAGTTTTCTTTAAGTATGCCAAAGGATCAAAAGGAAGTGAATGAAGGTAACTATGCTTACATGAATGATGAATTTTTTTTGAATACGAAAGACATTGGCAATTCTTGCTTCGTGAATGGTTAAGAATTTCTTCGAAAGAAAAACTCTCAGTTGTAACCTTTTATTTTGTAGTCCATTTACATCTTCAGAGTTATTCAAGCGCAGGCAATACCTATAAAGGTATTCTTTTATTTTCCTTTCAATTGATCACCGATTGGAGTGCGCGTAAAAATATTGAATGCGCTCATCGTCATTTCAAGTCTAATGCAAATTAGCAAAATAGTCGATGAAGGTACTTTATAGATATGCCCTTTTCTTGCTTTCTGATACTCGTAGGTATGTGCATGCAAAAGTACATACATACATATGTATGTATGTATGACATACTTATATGTATCTTTCAAATATTTTCAAAAATATTTTCAAAAATTCTTGCATGCATTGTTTGCTTAAGGAATTCTTTTTAACTTGCATATATGCATATGTACTAGTAGTGGGACTTTTTTGGAATAATATTCGAATAAACGAATAATACTATTGGAAAAAAAAGTTGTAAAAGTCCGCCCCTAAATTTGAAGCTTATGTTGAGAGGGTTAAGGGACACAAAAAAAATTTTTTTCATCCCGCGAAATACCACCGAAATCGTTTTTTTTTGTAACTTTGTTATTTTTCATCCGATTTTTAAAATTGATACGTCATTGTTCTAGTATTTCGAAGCTCTATATTTTGTTCTAATGTCCTTTTGAACTCTGAAGTCTAATAAAAAAGTTACAATAAAAAAACTATTTCGCTGGATCAGAAAAAAAAATAAAAATTTTTTCTTTGATCCTCTCAATATAAGCTTCAACTTCAGGGTCGGACTTTTACAATTTTACATATACTGAATTGCTTAAAAAAAATTTGTTAAATAATAGCTACTTTTAATATTCGTCGTGACGTAACTTCTTTGTTTATTAATTTAGTAAAACCGTTTCAAGGCAACATTGTCATGAATTTTGAAGCACTTTCATTTGGCAATACAAAGAAGATAATTCATGGACATACAAAAAAGTTAGCTGACCCAACTATGTGAAAACGACTTCAGAGCTCAAAAAGACATTAGAAGGAAGTGTAGAGCTTCAAAATACGAAACTAACGACGTATCAACTTTAAAAATCGGATGATAAATAACAAAGTTACAAGAAAAAAACAATTTCGGCGGACTTTTACAACATTTTTTTCGACCCTATCTAATGAATGTACATGCATAATTTGGGAATTCCACTTGCCTCCGCGCAAGCCAGAGTACATATATGTATACTTATATGTGCATACATATGTATGCACATACAAAAACAAATGCATACATTCATTAGCTATTCGCGGATAGTGGTATTCGAATAGTGATATTCGAATAATACTATTAGAATAGTGTTTATTCGAATAAATATTATTCGAATTACGAACACCTTTCGAATAAAAGGATTTTTTATTCGAATAATTTTTATTCGAGTAGTCCCATCCCTAATATGTACAACGCCAAATCATTCAACTCAAAATAATTATCCTCGTTTTTGTTATTTTCCCATTTTTTTGCTCTTCTTTCCTTATTTTTATACCCATTTTCTTGATAGACACACACCGTCTGTCATTACTCCGGTCTAATTTAAATATCCTTAAATTACCACATGGTAGAAAATACATAGGTACATAAATTTACATACACTTGCATGTGATCATTAAGGTGGCTCATAATGAAAATCATGTGTAGAAGGTGGCACAACATTTGAATAATCGACTAAAAGTCCGTCTCCACATAACTTGATTCGCCAGCGAAACATCTAGGGAAACATCTCGCTAAATAACCCGTCTCCACGTGGCTGATCGTGATTCAGTTTAACATTTCTCTTTCTTGTTCTTCTTAAATGTTTGTATGTTTGCTTATTTTTGCATTTTTGTTCTATTCTGTGTGAGATTTCGATAGATTTTCGATACAAAATTAGAGAAGGCATCGATATCATCGCGTTTGGCAAGAGGATTGAGAACAAAACAAGTGTTTCAATATTCACTCGCTCTCAGAAATTTGTATGGAAATTGGCGAGATTCGGCACTCGTTTTGAGGTCGAAACAAGATTGAGAGATCGAGTGCAGAAAAAAAGAGCGAAACACGTTCTGTGGAGACATGGTATAATAAGGCAAAAATAGAATGGCTTGTCTCTGGAATCGGATCTCAGGTACCTAAATGTAGCAAATTTTGGTTTGTAAATTTAAATATACCTTCATACCATTATTACAATTTTATAAATTTTCCGATTTTATCAACCAAGTAAATAAAGTTATCCATATTATTATCCACCCTAAATTGTGCAGCTCATATGCAGATGTGATAGAATCTACCTTTCTATGGATTATCATAGCTTTACGCATGTGCCACATGTGTTCCATAGCTGTTAGGGATACTGTTGCATAAAACTAAATATCTATATGCAAATGTAAATATGTGTGTGCATATGTTAATACTACATGCATTTATGCACTGATCTTCATATTCTTATAAGCCGCAAGGAATAGTCCAATTTCATGCTTCATAGCATAACAACATATTTACATGTAATATTGCACAAATAGGAAATTTTAAAATGTTATCTGGTAGATTAATTGTATATGGCAGTTTCCAGATAACAATATACTCGTATGTATATAGATATGTACGTACATACATATGTACATATAGATCAATCGATATTCAGCATAGTGAGAACGGAATACAAAAAATTCTGCAAATTCATTTTAAAAACGCGATGTTATCTTTTCGTATTTCTTATCATCATTGGCATATGGCCTTTAGGTAAACGTAGTTCTGGAGTAGTTATGTCGATCTGCAATTATGTAGATACATATGTATATTACGTTCATAAGCATGTATACATCATATAGTACATACTGTCACATATGTTCTACTTACCATACATTAGCGTGATCCTATTTTACTTCTAAGTAACCCCAGTTCTTCTTATCTAAATGCATGGAGAGTGAGTGCATTCCATTCCATTTCATGTACTAGGTGCATGTGTCGTCCATATGTCGCCAATTAGCACCATCACCAAGTTACATACATATGTACATGTGTGTTTATTTTCGTTTCAAACTTGGAATGCATGTGACAGTGGTATCATCCTTTTTGCCTTGTCAGCAATGGAATGTACTGTAATTTTTAGAAGTTGGAATAGGAAACATGCAACGATAGACATGACATATGCTCTAATTATATGTATATGTACATGTATGTAAGTACGTATGTATGTACATTAGAGCGGGTCCATTTGTATGGGAGTGAAAAAAGTGAAAAATCGCATACGCGGATAATGTTCTAAGGACTATTCTAACTAACTTTGCCAAAGAAACCATGGGTCTTAAACAAATTCTTAGTCCGCGGGTTTTAAGCCGAAGTTTTTTTGACAGGTAAAAAAAAATTTTGTATTTCGCAGGCAGAAAAAAATGATTCGAACTTCTTACCAAGAAGCCAGGATATACTTTTCCGAAGGACTTTGATGTGCTGAATCCGAATCTGAAGTCAAAATTACCAAATTCGAAATAGTTTTCGCGATATCTTGACCTAAAAATGCAAGTGCAAAAAGTGCAATTTTCTTCAGATTTTGGAGTTAGGGCCAGCCGAAAGTTATGATTTCATTTAAAGTCTACGACCATTATCTTAACAAATAGGCTTTGCACTTTCAAATGCCGTTGACCTTGTTAACGTGCTTTTTTGGTCTCCAGGGATATCGCTGTTTTAAAATCTGCATACTTTTCAGTGCGTACACAATGTATTTATATACTCAGCTGTACTAGTACACAGAGTATTATAATTTTGATTTCATAACGGTGGATTGTAACATAATGAAATAATCGAGATAGATATAGACTTATATATATCAAAATGATCAGGGTGAAAAGAGAAATCGATTGAGACATGTCCGTCCGTCCGTCCGTCTGTTCGTCCGTCTGTAAACACTCTAACTCGCGCAAAAATTGAGATATTTTGATGAAATTTGAAATGCAAGTTGGTATCGAGACTGGGACGGTTGGTATTGAAAATGGGCGAAATCGGACCATGACCACGCCCACTTTTCCTATATAGAAAAAATCGGAAATTTGGTATCTCAGCCACTAATATAGCTGGAGCGATGAAATTTTACCCACGTGTTGAGCTTAGGCCCCTAAGAAGAAATTTGATGAAATTTTGGGAAATGGGCGGTGCCACGCCCACTTATTAAGGGTCAAACATTGAAAGTTTTATATGTCATAACTCAGAAACCGTTGAAGATATATAGATGAAATTTGGTCTCTTTGGCAAAGTTGCTTAGAATAGTCTATAGAACATTATCCGCGTATGCGATTTTATCGAAAAATAATCGAACCTACCTAATGTACATACATATGTACATATGTTTGTATTCTAAAAAAAAGAATATACCTGTCAAGCTGGAAGTACATATCTTTGCAAAGGGTTACACTTAAACTATACAAAAGGGCAATTCGACTTGAATATGAATATGTGATAATATCAATTTGGTCCTTGGCGCTATAGCACTTCGTAATATCTAGGTGGGTTTCTGATCTGTCCGAAGTCAATTTCTAACATCGAAGGTGCTGCGTCAGTACCAGTGCAAAGCTAGTTTATCAAATCCAAAATAGATCTTGCAACCTGTACCCAGATTCTAGAAATCGCTATCGTTAAATGAGATCGCCAAAAAGCGCTAAATTTATATCAGACGCGCGGGGGGGTTTTCACTATCCGACGGAAAATTAAAAAAAAAAAATACTCAAAACTCGTCCAGACAATTTTTACTTAAATCTTAATTAATTATGGAAATTTGTATAAAGTAATTAATTTTTATTACGAATAAATCTATATTTCTCTGTAGTTACTAAAATCGTCATTTTGTGACATGAAATCGTCCCATCGTCATGGAGCCCAAAAATCGTCAAAATGACGATGCCATCGTAATTCTGGCAACGCTGGCTCACCTGTATTATTCCATCATGATTGCAACTCAATTCATATTTTTCGTCATGTAGCAGCTACATTGTAGCTTTGGTGGAACGAATTGGATTATGGTGAATTAAATTTTCGTTAAGTCCACATCGTCAGCCCCCGTACACAAAAGTAAAAAATGTTGGTGTTTCAAGAAGAAATCTCTGTCATGCATTTCTGTGGGAAATATATTTAATTTTATGGAAAACATCCTTCTATACGCAATAGACACCATTAAACGTTACTTTGGCTCATTTAAAGTCAACACATTTGAAAAAAAATTTTTTCTGGACTTTTTCTTTTGTGTAAATAAGTTTATTAAGATTTTTGCGAGATTTCAAGTTTGAGTGCTAAAAAAATGCGGATAACTATGGAAACGCAAGAAAAGGTATGTTTCATGATTTAGCGAAAGAAAATAGTGAGCAAAATTTATTTTTAGCAAAATACAAGATGAAGAAATCTTAGTTTTTCTATGAGTGTAATTTTAAGCATTAGCATTTTCATTTAAACTTTTAACAACTAAGGACCACTCTGGACCAGGTCTTATAAGCAGATTTGAGTTGTTTCAAGTTTTCCCTTTTTTCCCTTTTTCTTAAAATATCAAATGAAATGTAGCTAGTCTATAAAAAATATTGTTGCCCAAGATGCCACTTTTATGTATTTTTGTACATAATATGTACGTCGACTGTTTTCGATAAAACTTTATTTTCGATAAAATCTGAGTAATTGAGTCTCCTGCCAGAAACACGAATCTGAAAATTTTTTTAAGTACGATGTCTGCTCTTTATCGGGTATATATTGATGTAATAACAATTAATATTTGTATAAATTCCTGTGTAAATATACATACATTATATGTACTTGTATGTACATAAGCATATATACAGATATTAATTGTTATTATATCAATATATACCCGATAAAGAGCAGACATCGCACTTAAAAAATTTTCACATTCGTGTTTCTGGCAGAGGAGACCGACGATATATGCTTTTAATTTTTCTGAAAGATGAGTCGTTTAGTGGGATACCAATGTGCAAAATTTGGTTTCGGTAGGTCCATCCGTTTCCAAGAAACAGAGTTTTGTCCTACTCTCCATACAAATGTGACCAGTGTACGTTGGTGAATTATTTTAAATTAAAACAAACCTCAGCTAATATCCACAGCATACTTTTAGGGAAATGTCTCCACACTTCTTGTTTATAAACATAATCAGTAGATGTTGACAAACATTGGAAATGTACATCCACTAATATTCATAGATTTTACAACATGCATTTACGCAAATATTTATGCATGTACGATCTTTTATAAAATTATTTTTTTTATGGTGTGCTGTCAAATTTTGGAGGGTGTTTTAACCCCAAAATCCCCCCCCCCCTTGAGTGCGCCAATGGCTGTCAGCATGCTGTAGCTTAAGAAGATATAAGTAAATAAAAGAAGGGCATACTTTTATTCGCGTCTAAATAAATTTAGTGATTTTTGGCGATCTGATGAAAGCCTGTATGGATAAATGACGTTCCCTCATAAACGCCGAATGCACGTCCTTTCTGACGAATAAATACATGAGACGTTCTCTTGCTAACGGTAAAAAGCCGTCCCTTATGACGGCAGTAAATATGTATATATATATATTAATTCTATTCTCGATCTAGGCTAAATAAGCCGAAAAAAATATATAAATAAATAAATAAAAAATTTAGCGAGAATCCGGGTATCTCACCAGAACATAATTTAAAATTTTTTAAGAATCCTATAACGTAGCCTCAAGTCGCAATATGTACTCCTGAAATATCATTTTGTGGTTAACTATCATACGATCCATAAAATTAAGGTTGACGAATAATAAATGTCGCTTGTCCATATCGGTTTGTAATACAAAGGGAAGAGCATGTGGAAAATTGCACAAATTTTCTGCTGCTTTTGTTTAAAATGTAAGTTTTTTCTTTCAAAAGAAATAGTGTTATTTAAAATGGCTACAACCAAGATCTATAAAAATATTAACTTTAAGAATTAGCCATTAACATCTCTACCTACCGCACGAGACCTTTTTTTTTAAATTACCTACCCTGAGGAGCTTAAAAAACAACCTCCAAATATGTACATAAACATGCATATTTTCTTTCCATTTCGTGCTTGAATTACATATTTACAAAAATCCTAAGAATAACAGTGAAGTGCTACCAAAAAGCGGGAATATGATTACCATCAATATAAGAATAACAAACATGAATAGCACGGGCCTTACACTTGAGTTAATACACCGGCACACAAGTCCAAAGTGGTGAAGCAAAGAAATGTAATTCCATATACCGATATACACATATGTACATACATACTAACATACTTATGCATACATATGTATTTGCAATATTGCAATAAACCATTATAAGAAGTTGCAAATCTTTCTCACATTTACGTATCATCAAACAAAAGTCCCTAAGCTGGATAATCTGGGTGCAAGAGAAGTGCTGAATGTCACACGTAACGACCAAAGTTGCAAACACTTTTCTCAGTTTTGTTTTGTTTTTTTTTTTTTTCTTCCTTTCTTTCCTTATGCTCTTTCGCTTAGCATATTCACACTTCAATTTATTGTCTGACCCCAAAGTAATAATAAAAATTAAAACAACAATGTCACTTGTGCATTGAATAGCCGAAACAGCAAGATATCCGCAATTATTGTTGCACAAAAAAGCCAAATGTTGTTTCAACTTAGGGTTAAGATAACTGTGGTGCCTGGGGTGAGAGTGCTCACTCTTTCATAGCCAAGGAAGAAAGCATTACTATACAGCACACTGCACAATAATCGATCGTTTAATAAGAAATAATGCAATGGCAATGCTGTTGTTTAGATATTTATATGTATGTGTGTACCAGCCCTGTAGGGAAAATCTCTAGTTCCGAACTAGGTCGCCTCTAGTGCATTTTTCGCCACTACTAGTGCGAGCTAAATCTCTTTTGCAGGTTATCAACTGGCGAATTTAACACGGCGATGTCCTAGGCGGTGTCAATTGTCACTCTCTGCACTACATTTTCGATAGTTCCGAACTAGTACTAAATTCTACAGTTTTCACTAGTTCGTTTATTGGCACAATTTCGATAGTTCTGAACTAACTACAAGTACCTAAAAATTCTACAGTTCTACATCTGCCGTTTAAGTGCAGCATTTGATACACTTCATGCAAGTGGCGCGATGGCCGACTGGTTAACGCGTGTGACAATCAACCTGGCGAGCGCGGGTTCGAATCCTGTCGGTGTCGAGGCGGATGATAACTTTATTTTTTTAATTTTTTTTTAATTAATATTTTTTATTTATTTATTTAATAAAAATTTACAAAAATATTTAAAAAGTAATAATATAAAAAAAAATTCATAATAAGCCTGAGGGGCCAGAAAAGCATAATTAGGGGAACATTTCATTTCATACAAGTTAAGACACAAATAGAAAACTCTTTATATAAAAGCTTCACTAAACATCTGAGAATTGCAGAAATATACAAAGCCGACGGCCATTGAACGAACGAAAATTTTTCATAGAGTTTTTGTCACTTCGAAATTGCTTACAAATCAAAGTGTGTCTTATAATGGTCACTCAATTCACTCCTTCGGAACTGGTAAGGGTCTAACTACAATTGATCTAGTTCATTTTTGACACCTTTTCCCTAGTTCGGAACTAGAAATTTTGCTCACTAGTTATTGAGTTCCCTGCAGGGAGTTTGTGCGTATCTATTATTGTTGCCACACATGCCACAATGACTTAAAACATTTGCATTATTTGCACTTTTTTGTACCTATTAGAATATACAGTGGAATAGTTTTGACATTTTCTGAAAGATCACCAGCCAAGTCTTTATGCCATTTTTTGGCCATTCAGCAACAACAAAAAAATGCACAGAAATTCAATTGAAAAGTGAAAATAATATTTCACTGGCAATTCTGCAAAATACATAAATATCATAGACGCAATGACGTCGCATTGCGTGAGTCCTTAGAACTGCTAAGCGTTTGCCGCTGTGACGCACTTCTTAGCTGAAATTTTGATCTCTTTATTCAGGTTTTTTTTTTGCGAAAAAATGTTTGCAAAGCACTTTAGAATTTATTGTTCGCTTTACCCAACAAACACTGAGGTTAGTTATCGATTTGAGAATGACTCGAGAGCTAGCCTCATTCTCAAACCTCTAACGTTAGAGGACGACTCGAAAATCTATCGAGAATCATAGCGTTCTCAAACAAAAGGGTAACTAATTCTCAAATCGAGAAAATTATAATTCTCGAATCGAATTCTAATGTAGTTCTCTAATGAGATTCTAATCAGAATTTGCAAATACTTCCAATTGAAATGAAAAACAAAGCTTTGTCTCCTTTTACATGATTTTTTCATTGTTTAGATTTTATTAACGCAATATATGCCTAAATTGCATATGATTATATACATATATTGACATGTATATGTTTACCACATTTATAAGAACTGAAATTTAAACAAAATTCTGTCTTATTATTTAAATTAAAGGTACTTCTTGTACTTTTTAATGGAAAACATTGTACTACGGTAATACTAACTTTACCATTTTTTAGTATCTAATTTCAATATATGTATGTATATTCAATATATCACAGAAATATATTGAGAATTGATAAAAGGTGTGAGATTTGGCTCCTTCTCTAACCACTCGCTAATCGAATTCTACACAGAGCCAAAAGACCACCTAAAATGCCCTGTAAATCAGAACAAAGTTTAGCGGATTTCTCTACGCTTTCTCTCCAATAAGATGCCCGTCTTATTATGACTGGATATCTCATTTTAATAAAACTAAGTAGATATACTAGGCCGCTGTGGTGCAGTGGGTAGAGTGCTCGCCTGCTATGCCAGAGGTCTCGGGTTCAAACCACGGTCCGAGCCAAACACTAAAACAATTTTTTTAATTAGTAAAAATCCAATTATTGGGTTTTTTAAGAGCAGCGGTCACCTCTCGGCAGTGGGCGGCATAACCTCCGAGTGTATTTCTGCCATGAAAAAGCTTCTCACAAAAAATGCATTCGCCGTTCGGAGCCGGCATAAAACTGTAGGTACACCCAAATAGTAGGAAATACAAAAAGGAGCACACCTCGAATTGGGAGAGAAGCTCGGCCATAAAACTCGTCAGAGTTATAATAGCGCCATTGTATTATTATTATAAGTAGATATACTGTAAAACTAATATGAAAACCTTTTCAATATTATTAAGAAGATAACCCGTGGATTTTAGATGAAATCATTTTCAGTAAAATTTAATGGATAACCTATAAAACTAAGATGAAAACCTCTTATATAAAATTAAGAAGATGACTCCTAGAATAAATATGGAAACCTTTTCACATAAATTTAGCAGATAACCTGTAAAATTAAGAAGAAACCCTGTTTAATATTATTAAGAAGAGAATCTTGATTTTCATCGGAAAACATAACACTGCTCTACAGCCAAAAAATACTCTGAACGCGACCATCCTATTTATATGTAAAATCGGTCGCTGATTCCGAAAATCGGGCTCATTTTTAATTCTATGGGAAGGTTTTTGAGATATCGGCAATTTACCGTTATTTGGCCAATGGCTCCACTTAATCCTGTATACCTCTTTAACGCAGTGAGCTATCTTCCTTGGAGTGACACTCAACGAAAGAAAATTAAATTTCCTTTTCATCCCTGCTACAACATTTTTCTGTAACTCTTATAGTTTCTGAAATATTGACGATTCAATTTGAATTTTTTCGATTTTTTACGATTTTTTGAAGAAAAAATTGATTTTGTCAGGCAATATCTTTTAAACCAATGTCTTCACCTTCGGTTTTACTCCTTTACGTGAAGCTCCATTCTATTGGGAAAAAGATAAGCTATCAACGAAGAAAATCCATGGTAAAATAGAAAAGTTATAGGCGATCAAGTAAATACATCCAAGTCGCGCAATGCCTCTGCACGGGTATATTCTATGCATGTTATACCAATACCTACACATCTGCAGTAGCAGCACATTGGCAGCGCAGTAGATAAAAGCCCATTTACGGGTATAACATGCATAGAATATACCCGTGCAGAGGCATTGCGCGACTTGGATGTATTTACTTGATCGCCTATAACTTTTCCATTTTACCATGGATTTTCTTCGTTGATAGCTTATATTTTTCCCAATAGAATGGAGCTTCATGTAAAGGAGTAAAACCGAAGGTGAAGACATTGGTTTAAAAGATATTGCCTGACAAATTCAATTTTTTCTTCAAAAAATCGTAAAAAATCGAAAAAATTCAAATTGAATCGTCAATATTTCAGAAACTATAAGAGTTACAGAAAAATGTTAGAGCAGCGATGAAAAGGAAATTTAATTTTCTTTCGTTGAGTGTCACTCCAAGGAAGATAGCTCACTGCGTTAAAAAGGTATACAGGATTAAGTGGAGCCAGTGGCCAAATAACGGTAAATTGCCGATATCTCAAAAACCTTCCCATAGAATTAAAAATGAGCCCGATTTTCGGAATCAGCGACCGATTTTACATATAGATAGGATGGTCACGTCCAAAGTACAGACAAAAAATTTCATTTTGTGATCCAGTGTAATTAGTCAACTAGTATTTTCCTAGGACTTATTCAGACAAAGGGCAACATTTCATTTCATATAAGTGCAGATGGACATAATAAACTCTTTATACCAAGTTCTTCACTAATCGTTTGAGAATTGTAGAAATGTGCAAAGCCGTAGTGAAATTGACGAACGGAGGAAACACATAAGAGCTCTTTTAAAAATAAAAAGTTCTCCCTTTTAATTTCTTGAACATGTTATTGCACACATACAAAAAAAGTGGCTCATGCAATAACTGTTAAGCATATTTCTAGTATGTACGAGTATATCCATACATGTACGTACGTTAAGACGTTTATAGCAAAATTTTAATTAATAAGGGCTCTTTTAAAAATAAAAAGTTTTCCTTTTTCATAAATTCAAAAAGGTTCTAGTAAAAATTAGAGGATGTCCTTATTGATTTGCTTTATAAAAATTTATCACAAAAACAAGCAGATTTCTTCTAACAATTTAATTTTTTTGACAAAATGACATAAAAAGTTAATTAATAAGAAGTTATCTCCTCGTTTTCAGACGGTATCCTTTTCAATAAATTTAAGAAGAAATTCAAGCTAAAATCTAGAAGATTTTCTAGCAAAAATTTCTTCAATTTTGTCTCCTCTCGCTCTCCTTGGCCAAATAGCTTTTTTAGATGGCAGTCTCTTTGATTATAGGTGAATTTTTGGCTCTGTGTATATAGTATAGTTTTCAACCCTAGTTATCGATTTGAGAATATATAGAGAATTACACTAGTTATCTAAGGTAATCTCGACAAAATTTCTAACGTTAGAGACTGTGTTTGCTGGGTAGTAAGGAAAAAAAACGTTTTTTTGTAATTTTTTGTAATTAACAAAAATTTTGTCTTGAAGAAGAATATTCTCGATTATGTGTTTTGCAAAATGATACAAAACATTTGTGATGGCTCAATTAGGGACCACCAACGAATTTATAAGGAAGCAAAATGCAATCATGACAACATCGAACAAAAAATGGAAATTCATACATATGTATATTGTTCATGGTTTTGAATCAAATTTTAATATTAAGAAAAATGTACATATCGTCGTACCATACGAAAACTAACATATGTATTTAAAATTTCTGGCGAAAGCTATAAAAAAAAATTCTGTACGAAAAGTAACATATTTCACTTTTGGCTGACGAAAATTAACAAAATCGACTTTTGGCTGACGAAAAGTAATAAGTTCGACTTTTGGCTGACGAAAAGTATCAGTAATTATATACTGTTTTTACATTAAAATTGTAGTTGTTTAAACGAAATTTATAGTTTTCGTCAGCCAAAAGTTGAACTTATTACTTTTCGTCAGCCAAAACTCGATTTTATTATTTTTCGTCGGCCAAAAGTCGAACTTTTTACTTTTCGTCAGCCACAAAAAATATGATGTTAGTTTTCGTATGGTACGACGATATGTATGTACATAATATGTACTACATATATGTATTTCCCTTGACTCCAGCATTATTCATAAAGCCAGATAATATAATATATTTTAAGTCTTTCATAATGAAAAAAATGGTAACTATAGATAGAACTTCTTCTTTTTATGTTAGACCCTAACTAGTTTTCATCTCCCAAATTGGTTTATTTTGAGCATCGAATTTTCTTCATTTTGCTATCGAACGCCCGATTTCTTTCGATAAAGCATGTGTTCATCAATCTGCGACACACAGATCAGTTCTGCTTCTGCGAATGATTTTTTTCCTTTTACAACTACATAGGTACATACATACATACATATATGCAAATCACTGAAATTTGCATCAATAAAATACAGAAAAAGGAAAACATTTGAATGGTTCATGAACAGTTCATTAAAATATTGTAGATAACCAAAATTTGCAATTGATTTAGTTTTGTCATTGCCATTTCTGAATAGATGCCGCAGAGACAATCATAAATTACTGTCAACAACTTGTTATTGTCAACATTAGGCGCATTTCTGTCGTACCCAAGCATGAAAAGAATACTCGCTTATGCATCAAATTACCTTCAACGCAACAACACCAACTTTTTAAAATAGTCGAGTTGGTGTTGTTGCGTTGAAGGTAATTTGATGCATAAGCGAGTATTCTTTTCATGCTTGGGTACGACAGAAATGCGCCTATTATGAAACTTTTCGAACGTGAAAGAATTGTACGCAAGCGCGACAACGAGACGAATTCCCCTTTAAATGCAGGTTCGTAGGCATGTATGTATGTAAGATGTACAGATGTGAGTTTTATGCAAGTAATCAACACAACCCTCTCTCGCCCAGCAAGGGTTCCTGCCATTGAACACCCATCGAGTGCAATAATGATGAGTTTAACGATGGTGACACCCTTTTGTGCGCATGCGTGGCGTTGCTGTGTTGCGTTTTTTTTTTTGTTGTTATTTTTTTAACTACTGTCACTGCAGCAACAAGATACAAAATAGACAAAAATCAAAAATGTCAAAATCAAATGTGTTGAGAAATTTATTCAAGCAATTCCAATTGTCATGTCACACTTGAAACTTTTGCAAATTTCATAATTTCAAAAGTGATAAAAAGAAATATTAATCATTTAGTAATACAAAGCAGTGAAAAAAAACTGTTGATTGAAGGGGGTATGCAACATCCGTATAAAATTCGGAAGGAATGCAAATGCATATAACCCATAGTGATTTCGCTATAAAAAAATTTCCAATTAGCCTTTTTTATAACAAAATCTTAGTCGACAGGCGTCATTAGACAAACTAATGTTGCAACAAAAAAAAAACAACTTAATAGTTAAACTTTCACAGTGCACTAATTCAATTTCTGCATACTAAAAATGGAAGGAAATGGAAAGGAATATGTGCACAGGGCAGGGACCGTAACGGTTATGAGTGATATCCAAAAAGTAGATTTTTAACGATTATTTTCTGAGTTTTATTTTTTGCTCAGAAAATAAAAGTTTTTTCTTGAGTTTTATTTTTTGATCAGAAAATAAAAGTTGTTTTTTGAGTTTTATTTTTCCTTCAGAGAATAAAAGTTATTTTTTGAGTTTTATTTTTCGATCAGAAAATAAAAGTTATTTTCTGAGTTTTATTTTTCTGCTCAGAGAATAATAGTTTTACAGTTTAATTTTGGCTGAAATTGTAGATTTTGCCATATAAATAGGTAAAGTATATAAATAAATTTTTAATTTTTTTTAATTATAAACTTTACCTACGTAATAATAATATAATACTTTCCGTTTTTTGTAGCAAGCTTAGCACGCAAGAAAACAAAATGAAAATAATGCCTTTATATTACCAATGCATTATCGTAAGTATGTACATAAGTACTTAAGTTGGTAATTTTTTGCAAAAGCACCGTACAATTTTCACACAATAGCATTAGCATTTTTCAGTTGTTTAAGTACGTAACACTTAACAGCGCGCTATCGAATAAAAGGCGCACAACATCAATGCGTCTTTTTGCTGTTGTTGTTTGCTTAAGCAAAACATAGCAGCAGTGGCAGCAGCAACAGTCGTAGCAGAAGCTGTAAAAGCAAAAATGGCAATAAAGCATAATGAAAACCCTTACGCCCGCAAGTACAAAGTTACATACATACATACATGTACATATGTATATATGCATGCGAACGCGTTTCGATCGGCGATAAATGAAGTGTCAACTTAAGTTAGTGAAAGGCAGACAGTCAGCCACACATGCCAACTTTTAATGCCGGCGAATTAATGCGCTGATATTGATCGCAGAGCGTTTGTTTTGCTGTTGTTGTAGGTACAAGTTGAGCGTGCAAATATTGCAATATTATCGAACGCGATTAGCGCATGCGGTATCGAACAAGTTACTTATAAGTTATAACTACATATGTATGTATATGGGAGTACTAAATATTTACGCACTTGTGTAATGACAAGCGATTTAGCCGAAGATTGTGCCATGTAAATATTTTGACATCAGCATGCGGCTTTATCATTTGGCCAAAACAAATTTGTATTGCATTTTTTAAATGAAATACATAGCGGCTGAAGGCTGCTGCCATCTGCAACAATGGCACTCAGAGTAGGAGCAGGTGAGTGGGAAGTATGGCCTCATAAACCTATTTTTTTATTCCAGTATATTTCCTTCTTGTATCAAAAGATGTGCGTGGGTACGCCGATGATATTGACGTCATTGGAGCTAAAACTTCTCCTGGATAAAGAGGCTAAGGAAAGGGGTTTGGCGGTTAAGGAGGACAAGTACTCCTGCTATCACACAAAGAAACAGTGCGTCTTGGCAGCCACGTCCCTGTTGACAACAACAAATTCGAAACAGTTAAGGACTTCGTCTATTTGGGAGCCAGTATTAGCACCAAAAATAACGCCAGCATGGAAATCTAGCGAATAAACACTCTTGCCCTCTCTCGCAGAGCAAAAGTCACAGATGTTCGTCGTTTCAGTCCTCATAACGACGCAGAAGAATGGACGATGTCAAAATCAGATGAGATGGCACTTGGAGTATTCGCAGGGCCGTGCGCAGGAATTAGCCTTGGGGGGGGTTTTTAATTTTGGTTTGCATTCGCATACATTTTTCGCTAAGATAAACATATTTGCTGAAACAGATATCCAGACCCATACATCATAAATTTAAATGTTCTCTAACTTTTCTGAAACTGCATACTCTGATGCTTAAAATAATACCCAAGAAACTTTTTTGGTTGTAAAAATTTTTCTGTATTTGATAGAGAATTTGTGATATGGTGGCATATTATTCGCACTTTTATGAATACATGGCTATAATTAAAGTCCGTTTAACATTGTGATTCTTCGAGGTACGGAAAAGAATTCTGTCAAATATAAAGATAATTGATTGAAATTTTGTGGCATGAGTCCCACAATAGGCCGGAAACAAAAAACAGAAAAACTTTTGAAAACGGGCGTGACACCGCCCCTTTTTGGACAAAGGAATCTACGAGATTTCGGAGCCCATAACTCAAAAAATAATTATTTTAATTGATATTTTATGACGAATAATAATAATAATAATAATATAATACAATGGCGATATTATAACTCTGACGAATTTTATGGCCGAGCTTCTCTCCCAATTCGAGGTGTGCTCCTTTTTGTTTTTCCTACTAATTGGGTGGACCTACAGTTTTATGCCGGCTCCGAACGGCGAATGCATTTTTTGTGAGAAGCTTTTTCATGGCAGAAATACTCTCGGAGGGTATGCCGCCCACTGCCGAGAGGTGACCGCTGCTCTTAAAAAACCCAATAATTGGATTTTTACTAATTAGAAAAATTTGTTTGGCTCGGACCGTGGTTTGAACCCGAGACCTCTGGCATAGCAGGCGAGCACTCTACCCACTGCACCACAGCGGCCACAAACTTTTATTACTTGTGCTAATATACGTTAAAAAATTTAGCGAAATTGGTGTATAACCACGCCTACTTTTTTACAAAAACATTTCTAAAATGGCCTTGTGCAATTTGTGACGTGACATCTTTGTAACTAAAAGTCATAAAGGAATGAAATTTTGCACAAAGAATAATATTCATATGCTTAGTCGGATAATTGATACTAACTTTGAAAATGGGTGTGGCTACGCCCACCTTAAGCGGTATCCGCATTATATAAATACACCGTGTTTCCGTCAAACGTAAACAAACAATGAGAACATCCCTTTGCCAAAATAGTTGAATTATCTGGTCTAATTCTGATTCATCAAAACCTAGTTAACCAGGTCCTGAATAGTACTGTTTACAGTACGTGTTAATTGAAACTGCTCACTGTTTTCAAAAAATTAAAATTTTTTGTTATCAGCACAATTTTTTGAAAAATTTCAAACGAACATATGCTACACAACTTTGTAATTTCGGAAAGTTCCAAGTGCAATTCAAAGTGCCGAACGTATGTATTGGCCAACCTTATTTTTTGCAACTTTCACCAATTTCTTCTTCCGTAAAATTATTGTACTAATTTTGTCAAAAATTATGAGTCAAGATTGAATGCAAAATTTATAAACTGTGTTTTGAAAATTTTTGCAAAATCATTGCAACTTAGATTTGGTCATGGGGGGGTTTTAACCCCCAAAACCCCCCCCGTGCGCACGGCCCTGAGTATTCGAGAGAAAATTTCTTCGAAAGATTTATGGAGCTTTAATGAAGAGCTGCACCTACGAGCTTTACACAGACATGACGTTGTTCAGCGAATAAAGATCCAGCGGCAGCGTTTTCAGGTCATGCCCAGAATGTATTTCTATAGAAACCCTTAAAGGCAAAATAAAAGAGAGACCTCCACTGAGTTCGGA
Source organism: Urophora cardui (assembly GCA_960531455.1). Classification (NCBI taxonomy): domain Eukaryota; kingdom Metazoa; phylum Arthropoda; class Insecta; order Diptera; family Tephritidae; genus Urophora; species Urophora cardui. The sequence continues at coordinate 158,716,591 of OY482671.1, forward strand.
AGATCAGGTGAAGACTATGTCATTATCATTTGGTTTTTCCAATTGAAAAGACTTCGCATGTTTTATTATTTTGCGTATTTCCTGAAAATTATTTTATTGACCACTATATTCCACAAAAGCGTTGAGAGTACTCTCCCTTGCGGGGTGCTCCTATGTGCCCTCCTTATCATCGTCGAAAGTCCCCACCCACCCGTCACCGTCCGACAACTAAAAAGGTCCTCGATCCAGCGCTTAATGATTGGGGATATTGCCATCCATTCTAGCCCCTCCAAACAGTGCCTCAGCACAGACGTTGCACCCGAAATATCATGAACTACAACTATCGCACTCCCTGTAGCGGCATTTTCGATATATTGTAAAACGTTGTGATTCTTTATACTGTTTATCCTCTATCGCGGCAAGATAAATGCGTTTTATGCCTTTCGCTAGGCACCTCGAACCATGACTGAGACCGTTCACACCTCCCCCCTTGCTCGCGCCTTGAGAGGACCTACTCAACCGGACAACAGCCTTTGATAGCCCTCCGCGGTCTCTGTTTTATTTTAGTGTATTGAAGTGATGCAATTGAACGAATGAGTTTTGTTTTATTTTAGCCTGATTTATTTAATACTTACGTGATGACTTATGTAAATACAAGAGCCTTCGTCGAAAGGATTCACTTCGCATCACAGAAACGAGTCATTGACACATTCAAGTGGTGGCGCAACATTCTTAAGGATTGTGTTGATTGATTGAAGTGCCAGAATTGATTGATTCCACTCCTGTAATCTTAGCGGTCCGGTATCTAATATTCTAACAAGTTCACAAATCAAAGCATTTCAAAATGGAATGGGATTTTTTTTTTTTTGCTGAAATAGCAGCTCTTAAGATAACTAAAACTTGCATATGTATATATGTAAGTGTATAAGGAACACTTATAAGTATGGCATATCTAAAGGGGTTTTTGAATGCGATATGGGATGAGATATTTTTGATGTGTAAACATCTTTGCTGTAGCTATGAGTGATTTCAAAAAACAGGTAAAGTTTACGCGTAAACGTAAGTGACCTTTGTGTTAGTGCACTGCTGCGTCCGTGTGAATCGCTTGGCACTGTCAGTGGTAGGTAGGTAGATAGACATGTATGTACTTACAAATGCTTGCATGCATAGCCGTGCAAATGCAAATATCAACAACAACAGCAACGAAGCGAAGTGAAGTTGTTGTTGTTGTTGTTTTCTGCAACAATGCGACAAATAGGCAAAATAAAAAGGACCAACCTGTTTGAACATGTATGCAAATGTATGGATATGCACACCTACATCTACCTATCTAATTTTCTATGCAATATTGGTATCAAATGAAAGCTTTTGAGCAGGACTTCGATATGAAAGACCCTAGGCCGGGTCTCAAGATATGGGTCAAAAGAAGGACCCGGATGATCCTTGAATGTTTCTGAGCAATATTGGTATCAAATGAAAGGTTTTGAGCAGGACTTCGATATGAAGCTCTTTTCATTGTGACCCCTAGGCCAGGTCTCCAGATATGGGTCAAAAGGAGGACCCGGATGATCCTTGAATGTTTCTGAGCAATATTGGTATCAAATGAAAGGTTTTGAGCAGGACTTCGATATGAAGCTCTTTTCATTGTGACCCCTAGGCCGGGTCTCCAGATATGGGTCAAACGTGGACTCGGATGATCTTGCATGTTTCTGAGCAATACAAAACAAAACAACATAAAAAATCAAAAGTCAAAAACCAAAAACTAAAACAAACAAAAACAACAAAATAATAGCAGTCACAATGACAACAAAAAATTACAAAAACGATAGTCGCCTTTTAATCCATAGAAAACCAGGAAAAAAGGAATACGGAAAAGGGAATAAATATCCGATTTCGAAACAGTTTACACATCAATATTCATGAATACCCGTTATTCACGCTTTAATTTTTTTTTAAATCTTAACAGCCGCAAAAAATACAGATAAGCGTATTTTATGTTCCCCAATGAAATAGGTAAAATTTATTGTACATATGTACATATATGGATAGTTTTTAAACTTGCATATTCCCTACAAGCATCTGGATTGCTATTTTTATATATACCCGAATTTGTATGCTTGTAGAGAAAATTTATGTTCGAACATGTGGCTATCGGCTGGTTGAAACAAATGAACAGAAAACTTAAATAAAGGATATCCCAACATCGATTGTATGTAAGAGTATGTAGACTATACTTACATATTTAAAAAAAGGAACAAAAAAGGTGTAAATACTAGATTCATACACACATATATATTCACCTTAAACCTGATGCATCCTGCATATGTCATTCATTTAAAACGTAACACTGACTGACATTGCCAAATGCATTTACCCTTTTTTTGAACTCAACCCCTGAAATCGAATGCTTTCTTTTAATCACTAAAATAAATACTCGTATGTACGCAATACCAATTCAAATTCCCATCAAATAACGGATTCCACAAATCAAAGGATTGAGTATTGAATGTCTGCATTGACAAATGTGCTCTAACAAAGATCCTTGTGCAAAATGTACATACATATGTATGAACGAACAAAAAAAAACGAACTACAGAAACTAAATTGAAGAATGAACAAAATCAAACGTAATCAACCGTATTCAGAAATTTCACTTTCACCAAACAGAGGGAAAATTTCTTTCAACAAAACACTTTCACAAAACTTTGCACAGGTACACAAATATACTACAAAGCAAAGAAGTATATACCTATGTGAAATGGAGGGAAATAACATAAAAGGTAAACAGTGAAATCGTAAAAAAGGATTGTATTGCGGAAATCCTTTCTGTTTTCACAAATCGCCATTGAATTCAAAACTTTTTTTTTTATTGTTGATCAAGTGATTGAATGCGAAAAAACTAAACAATGTTTTTTTTTTAATATGAACAAAAATAAATAACTTCCCATTTCCGTTCGCTTCGAGGAACAACAAAATAAAAAAAATAAAAAACTGTAAAATGAAAACCCTAAACAAGATTAATGAAAGGCTTGCGAAATTGGAAATTCGATTTCCATCGCTGCGATTGAATTTGTGATTGTGATAATCAGCCAAATGCAGCAGCGATTCGACATGCTGATTAAAACATATCCATTTGGCTGGTGTAAACAACCATTTTGCGCCCACCAAATGTTGTGAGGGAAGAAGTACCTACCTAGGTATTTAGAAAGTGTTTTTTTATTATTATTTGTAGCTGCGATTGAGCATTCGCCTCTTATTCTTAGCCGATAATGATGATAATTCTAATGCCATTAGCGTTGGTTTACAAATTACAAAGGCTGACCTAAACCGACGTACATGCATATATCTACACATGTTTACATACATATGGTTATAGTAAATATATTCTGTACAGTGGTGTGCATTGAAATACTGCCGCGCTATATTAACTATAAAACAGAAGAGAAAGATTGGACAGCTAATAGGTGTGTCTGAGCTTTGTTTATCCCTACAACCGTTAAGGTCTTATATCCTTTTAATAAAGCTCGTAGTCAACACAAACCAAGCTCTTAGATATTCGGTATTTGTCTGGACAGCAAAAAGGATTATAACACCATTTCTGATACACATATTTACGTTTGGAATAGTCTTCTAAAATTCTAAAGATTGTAGACGCGTCTACTAAAATACTACTGGAAACTATTACATTTTAAGGAACTTCAAGAGAGTGTCTCCATTTCCCTGGTCTTACACTGTATATTGGCTTATAAAAATACACACTCATATTTGCTCATTTGTACAACGCGTATGTGTGTTGATAAGAGTAAAAGCAAAACGCAACAATCTAGGTACCTGGCAATGACTCAAATTTTTCTCACCTGAGCTGAAATCCTGTAGATACAGAGGAGGCGCGTGAAATGCGAGTCGAGTGCAAAATGAATGTAAAGTAATTTAATACTGTTTGATCGTTCAAACGATACACTACCGGAAATCGCCAGAAAACACCTCCAATATTTCTGTTGTTTTTGCTGCAGGTCGGCAGGTTTTCTTTTACCTCATTTTCAATTTCACATTCACATTACTTATCTTTTATTCACTTTCGTTCATGCAAATATTATCTATGTAAATATTTACACGAAACCGAATTAAAGCAAACGGCTACACACTGTAGAGTCCATAGTCACTTTTGTATACAAGGTGACACGAGAGACGTCAACGACCGGTTTGATAAAATTTAAAAATGCTCAACAGAAATGTCATTGAAGTTTCCACTAGGCCCATTTGTGAGGTGATGCGATTTTTTTTTTCATGCCAGGATACTTGCTTTTGTTAGATATACCGCAGGTACTCCTAAAGCATGTTGAACGGCACGTACAAATTGAGCACAGATCATTTCTTCACTGACTAAAATAGGAGTTAAGAAGAGTAAGCCGAAACAGTAAATTTTCTACGAATGAAGTAGGTACATAACATGCAGGCAGGCAGCTATATGTTCAGCACTACAATACTGCTGCAATTCATGCTGAATACCTAACAAGAGTATAATAACGACCATATAAAATATGCATGCGGTTTGGAATGAAAGCCCGAAGCTTTCGCTTCGTTGATTTTTTTACCTTAAAAAGTCATCGCCTTGAGATAGTCTTGGGGCATAGTCATGGAAGTTGTTATACTGATGATTTTTATATCTTTGGGCTTACTGGGTTGTATTAAATCACACACACAAATTCAGCAAAAGGAATATTATTTTTATAAAATATGCCACCTTTAGCATTAGCGTAGATCATTATATTATGTACCAATAACATTTAATAAAGGAAAATTACAAAAGTCATCAGATCATAGTATTTATTAATTTATGCGCCACCCTTTATTTATAGGCTTAGGCTTTTTAATACATTATACATACATATATATACTTTATTTACCCTGCAGTAAAAATCCGCAATGAATCCTTAATGAATCACTGATGCAATTCACCTATGACGAGGAGGCATCAGTGAATACTTTCATATAAAGACTGATGATTTTTTCATATAAATGGTTTGCTTTCCTCAGAAAAAAAAAACAAGAACAAATAAAAATATACAGAGTTATGACGACAGTGATGAATATTCAACAAAGAATCATCACTGATCCTTCAGCAGTGAAACAAATTTACTGCAGGGTATATTCAATTTTAATACAATAACATTCACACATACATGTAACGAAACTTATTTAACATACTTAATTTTTTTGCATTTCCTTTTTTTGTTTTTTGTAGCATATTTACACTTGCCGCGGCGTCAACACAATCTTAAAACCATTAGCCAATTTCAAGATAATATCACCCTGCAAATGGAATTGTGTCTCGTCCACATTCGAATGAATCTCAAATTTCCGAATAAGCGTTGACAGCAATACTTTGAGCATCAACATGGCATATTTACGTCCAACACAACTGCGCGGGCCCGCACTGAAGGGCACATAACTGTAATAAGGTCGCTTCGATACTTTTTCCGGCAAAAAATTATCCGGATCAAATGTATCGGGATTCTCATAGCAATCGGCTCGTCGATGCACGGCATACTGACCCAACACAACAGTGGCGCCTTTGGGTATGACATACGGGCCAGAGGCCAGCGGTACGTCCTGATTGACTTTGCGCGCTATAACCGGTACGGGTGGGTAAAGGCGTAGCGCCTCTTTGATTACACGCTCCAAATATTGCATTTGCAGCGTATCAGCGAATGTACAATCTCTTTGCATATCATCTATGAAAATCTCTTTTTGTTCCTCAAAAACTTTTGCCTGTACATCTTTATGTATGCCGAGTAGGCAGAGTGTGAAACTAGAGCCTGCCGAAGTGGTGTCGTGGCCCTGAGATAGTGAGAGGAATAGAGAAAAAAATACACATCCCATCCCATAAATATGCATATAAGTATACATGTATTATGTTTGTAAAAATGCATTAAGTATGAAGATTTTGTCATGAAAGAAATAAATATCAAGTCTACTTGCTCGCAGATAAACATGCCAGCATTAGCTGAACCTTGAGCTACCACAGTATACAGATATCATCATTCAGTTTGATTGATTTCAAACTTCATTCACTACTAACACTTAAAAATATGTATGTACATATGTACATCACTTACCTCAAACATAATCGTGTTCACTTCATCCATCACATCGTTCTCGTTCCATTCAACATCAGGATTTTTCGTCATCTCCACCATCGCATCCAACAAGGCTAATCGACGTTTGGCACCTGCACAAAAGTAAAATAAAATGCAAGAATAGCATAACTGAATTGTGAATTAAATTAGTCACACTTTTCCCTTCATCAATATTACTCGTATTTTACCAAGCAAACAAAATGCTCATTAAATTTACTATCAATCTTACCCACGTCACTTTCATCTTCATCGATATCATCCAAATCGTCGCGCAGTACTTCCTGTTTCTTGCCAGAGAACGCTTTCGTCGAAGAGTGATCTCTATCCAAGACGCCATCTGTTTCCCAATTAAAGTTTTTACGTCGCTCCGAGATGACACGCTTAGTTAGCGATAAAATTATATTCATCATTTCATCGCATTTCTCACGCAATTTCGTAAAACGGTACATGGGTTCGAAACGGTAGTGTGCCTTTATCTGACGCTTCTGTATAATATCGCACATTTCGATAACCGCTTCGGCATATTTAACACATTCCTCGCCTTTGGGCAAGTTTTTCATGCCCATCGCTGTGCTGAGCAATATCTCGACTGTCGTCTGACTCATATGCGCGTGTACATCGAACTCTTTCCCCAAGAATTTCGTCTCCAATCTTTGGGCAACATTTTTGGAATGTTTCACAAAAGTGGGCACAAAACTTTTAAGGATCGTCTGATGGAAGGTGGGCGCTATCATTTTACGATGGTGCCGCCAATGATCGCCTTTGCTGATGAGTAGACCGTTACCGAACCATGGTTGAAAGAATTTATACTCGTCAGATTTTTCCAAATGTTCTTGACTATTTAATATTATTTCGATATCAGCTGGATTGGTTAGGAAAACAATCATAATATTGAAGAAGCAGGCGCTAACAGTTTCACCATAATGATGCATATACTCTAAAGCTTTCCTTACTAAATCTGCAAATACAAATAAATAATAAAATAAAATTAATTTAATTGATGTATTCAATAAAATTTGGGATGATTTAACTAAGTTCACCGTCCAAGAGAATTATTTGTTAGTACCTAGTTCCCCCAAAGCTCATAATACTAGAAATAGTCTTTCTTAATTGTATTAAAATTTTAAACTCACCCGGGGCATTTAAGCCAATAACCAAATGCGCGTTACCAATCAACGGCAAAATTGGTGGCCCAGGTATGTTTCTAAGCTTTTTGTACGCATCGGTATTACGAAACCAAATATCATATAATGTTATAGCCAATGCAGCACCAATCAAACTAATATATAAAGGATTTGGAACATTGCGCTCCTTTGGCAGCGACGCTGCATTTTCTAATGTTCGTGTTGTTATATTTAAAAAATCTGCAGTCTCCATATTAAAAACAGCACTCAAGTGCACCCTAAGAACTGCCGCGACCAACTGTTTGCGAATTTCAAATGTGATTGCATTTTTAATTTCAAATCCAATCGTATTTTTTCAATTTTTCGCTGTGATCGTTGTGTGCAATTGTGACGTGCAAATATATATTCCAAAATACACATACATACATATGTATGTACGTACATGTGTATACATATATATATGTATAAGCATTAGGGCAGAATTTCCTTTTTATTATTTTCGAATATGGGTATAGTTTGTACATATCTACAAATATTCTAAAATAATATATCAAAAGAACGTAAACACTTTTCACTAATTAACACTCTGTTCATTAATTTTCGAGAAAGAGCTACACTGATTTAGGAAATGTCATTTTCAACGTCTTGGTTGACTTAAAAAATTGTCTGAACCCTCATTTTTCGTGAGAATACTTGGCAGTGAAAGCGAAATTGCCCTCCTTAATGTTAGTATATACTACATATGTACATAAGTATCTTTATGTATATAGTACATGCACTGACCCGCGAACTTTTTTGAACTTTGGAAAATAATGCTTTTGTATTAGGTAAACAAAATGGCAAGAATAAATGTAAAATACATATAAACACTAAGGGCATTCGAATTAATTTACTTTTTAAATAAATAAAAATATACGAATGACGCATTCATTTGAACGAATTCAAGTTTACTTCACGAACATTTTCGAAGGTTTGATTGCGATTTTTAACACCAATTTCCACGAGTAACTTAAATAAACATAAAAATACTTTTTGGTTGCTTGTTTTTCCGACAGGGTAGGAATATGATGTATTGTGGAACGATTTTCCGTCATCTCTTGTCAAGTTTGGCTTGGAGAACGAAAAGAGACACTGAAGATGGCGCATATTAGCCGAAACCGGAAAAACTTACATGCTACTCGAAAACTGTTTTCATGTTCTTTTCAATTGAAATATGACTGATTGGTCGCTTCCCTTTTCCTAAATTAAAACGAGCGAATACCACGAGAAATGAATTCCACACAAAAATATTCATACACTGAAAAAACAACTTACTCAGATTATGGAAAAGTGGGAATGATTCGGCGCTAAAAACATATTTCCATATTTTGATATACGATTTTCTTCAAATCAAGGAATAAAAACCACGTTTTAAAGAAAACTGTACATCAAAATATGGAAATATGTCTTTAGCGCCGAATCATTCCCATTTTTCCATAATCCGAGTAATTTTTTTTTTGAGTGTAGTTATATTATATATTTGAACTTTAATTTTCGAAAGTTTTCAACGAAACTGCTTGTTGAAATCGTCTTTATTGGATTTTCATATTGAAGCCGTAACCTCTTTCAGAGACACAAGGAGACTCACGAGTACTTTAATTTGTGGCTGTTCAGCAGAGACATCCCATAATGGGTTAATAAGAAACCAAATTTTCTCCTGCATTTCAAATGGAAATATCTTTTTTAGAAGGCAACTCGAGTGCGTATATAAATACCTACATGTATATATATGCAACCTTGAAAATAATTTTAATTTGGCGCATTTTAAACTTAGACAACAAGTTTACGTGAAATTTCCATTCGTTTTGTTTTTGTTGTTGTTTTTTTCACTGTACTACTTTTGTTTGTTTTTCAAAATAAAAAAACTGCAATGTCGTATCAAGACACATTATTTTATAAGAAAAAGTTATATATAGATTTACTCTAAGTGCTGTAAAAACTTTCATCTTTCACCTTTATTATCCATGCAAAATTTTATTATTACTTAATTAAATTAATTCTAAATAATCGGACGTGTTCTATTATTATCCGTAACATATTCTTTTAAACATTCGTCCCCTTCTATTTCAACATTATATCTTGCTCAAACTTTACTCTTCCTATTAAATAAAACTACGAGAAACTCTGTACGTGCTCGTTTCGTCGGTCAGACGTATTATATTTACGTTTCCCAGAGAGTTTAGTTTCTTCAACAGCGATCCGCTTTGAAAACTGTGCTTCAGTTCTAAAAAATCGAGAAAATGGTCGATTAATTCAATACGTTCCTCCACTTGATAAATAATCCGATGGTTTTTTGTGAATTCATTCGGAATATTCGTAGAGTTAAGCGTTTGCAACTTCTAACATTATGTAGACATACATAGAGTCCAAGTCCTTAGTAACTACTATATAACAATGATAATAAATAAGTCCTAAGTACTATATAACAATAATAAACTCAGAAAAAATCGTGTGAAATCAACCAAAAATCAATAAATTTTCTGGTTATTTTTTTCAACACGATGCTTAATGTATGCCATTCTGTAAACGTGTAAATTTAACACTACTGTCAAGTGTTATTTTAACAGGATGATAACTCTAGAATTAACACTAAAAAGTATTGAGTTTTCCTGTAAATTTTACAATTGAAACTTATTAATTAACACGAAATGGTCGTGTTGATTTAACAATAACATCTTTTTAATTTAACCTCCAATTTATTGTTAAATTAGAATCGTGTTGATGTTTTTTTTTTCTGGGTATATTAATATTAATAATAAATAAAACCCAATTATTAGGATTTTAAAAGTAACAGTCACCTCTCGGCAGTGGGCGGCATACCCTCCGAGTGTATTTCTACCATGAAAAAGCTTCTCACACAAAATGCATTCGCCGTTCGGAGCCGGCAGAAAACTACAGGTCCACCCAATCTGTAGGAAAAACAAAAGTTATCAGAGTTATAAACATGTCAGTGTATTATATTATCTTATTATATTTTGATAAACACCAGAGAAACTATAAAAAGAATATCGAAAATTATTATTTTTCTTTTATTTTTCCATCTTTAGTAACGCTGTTCTCCAATAACACAGCTCAACAAAAAAGTCGATATTTTGGTGCAGCCCTGCTTGTAACTGCAGCTGGTAGTATACGATGCACTGATAAAAAAATGATAACAACTTTTTTTGAATCGTACGTGTAGTTTTTGAGATATGAGCCCTTAATAGGTTAAGACATATTTGGCCCGATAACTATATTTCTGCGTATCTTATCAACACACGTTTGACGTCAATTTAACAAAAAATTGAATTTTTGAGATTGTTTTTACAATTTTACTGACATTTATCAAGATAGATTAATAATGACTACACCGATAGAAGCGGTGTAATGTCGCCTTTTCAACGACGTTAAACGTGTGTTGATAGAATACGCAGAAATATAGTTATCGGGCCAAATATGCCTTAACCTATTAAGGGCTCATATCTCAAAAACTACACGTACGATTCAAAAAAAGTTGTTATCATTTTTTTATCAGTGCATCGTATACTACCAACTGCAGTTACAAGCAGGGCTGCACCAAAATATCGACTTTTTTGTTGAGCTGTGTAATTTGTTAACCAGTGTGTATGTATGTAAAAATATTTCGAAACAATCTACCGTTTTTGTTTGGACCGGTGTATGTACACAAGTATATTTTTTGATATATTTTGTAGAGTTGCTCTGAAATTTCTTTAAACCAAATAATCAGTTTGTAGACCGCTAGAATCTGCTAAATGTCCTCTTTTCAATGGCGTAAACATCTTTTTCATGGATTAACCAGAAAAAAATTTATGAGCAAATATAGCACCTCCGGAAAAGGGATTTTTGGCACCTTGCAGTTACTGAGTAACTCCAGATTTTGAAGGTGTATTGCAAATTTTAAGTATACAGTTTTTGCATACTTGGCAAGTTTTTTCACTGTCACAAAATGTAGATAATAGATTAATTTTTGTACTTATTTATTCCGCGTGGCATTTGTGATTCATAGTCGATGAAGATCAATTCGTATGTATGTATGTAGAACTTATTAGAAGCTTCTTTTTACATCGTTCATTGTACAAAGGGTGTAGCTGAGTTCAAAGTTGCGCGCAAAGTCTACGCATACTTAAATATTCATTTGTGTTGCATGTGGCTATGCATTCATTGATTTAATTAAATGTTGATTTTAATTAATTAGCTGCCTTAGGCGATATAAAAACAAAAAATATTACTAGGGCCACCTCTAGCTGTACGCCACCAACAACAATTCACGTATATTTTTTTAGTTGTCCAAATTCAAATCAATTTGACAATTATGTGAGTGATGTGGCACTTGCTCGCAGCCAAACGCAGCGAAGAAAACAAGAAATCTGCGGATGGCTTGCTACAACCATGTCAGTGAACCCCGAATATTAACATTTCTTCTTTTTTCAGTTTTATACTGCGCATGCTCTTTATTTCTAAAATTCATTTTGTTTTTTTTTTTTGCTTCAAAATTTTACATTCCACACTTAAAACTAGGATAAGTAAATATTTTAGGATTTTTTTTATTCCCTAACTGGAATAAAAATATGTATTAAATGTTTTTGTATGATTGATAAGCCTATAACCCAAACAGATATTGTACATACATATCGTTGTTTCTTCTTTCTTCACACTGGTCACATTCGGTTGCTTTTCTTCTCATTTGGTGGATTCCATTCTGGTTCTCTTATCGGGGCATGTTAATATATACACACATTTGCATTCGTTTTCTATAACTTAATTTAATTAATGTTAATCATACATATAATTCTTTAGATAATTGTCATAGATGTTAGATCGAAACAAAGACTTATAATAGTAAAGTAATTAAAAAATTCCGTTGACTGCTCGTTACTCCTTACGCCACAACTTGCTGACGTTTCTGCAGCACTACATTAAAACCATTCTCCAATTTCAAAATAATATCAGCCTGCAACTTCCAATCGGCCTCGGTCTCATTCGAGTGCACGGTGTAATTACGAATGATGGTCGAGAGTAGCACTTTCAGTTTTAGCATAGCATATTTGCGTCCCACGCAGCTACGCGGTCCAGCGCTGAATGGAATATAGCTGTAGTAGTGACGATTGGCGGCACGCTCGGGCAAGAAATTGTCGGGATCGAATTTGTCTGGGTTGGGGTAGATGTCGGCGCGACGATGCACACGATATTGCAGTACAACTACGGTGGTGCCCTTTGGTACAACATATGGACCCGATGCCAATTTGACATCGCTATCGACACGGCGTGCAATCAATGGTACTGGTGGGTACAAACGAAGTGATTCCATGATTACGCGTTCCAAATATTTCATTTCCATTGTATCGTTAAACGTGCAATCACGCAACAAATTATCACCAAAGATGGCCTTCTGCTCGGCAAAAACTTTCTCCTGCACATCCTTGTGCATGCCCATCATGCAGAGAGCGAAACTTGAACCAGCTGAGGTAGTATCGTGACCCTGTAAATGAAGATATGAAAAAATATTAAATTATTTAAGTAGTAGGCGCAAAAATTTTCCCAGTGAATTTGGCATTTGTGTAACTGAAAACTTACCTCAAACATAATCGTATTAACCTCATCCATAATATCCTTTTCATTCCATTCGATTTCGGGATTCTTAGCCATATCCACCATAGCATCCAACAAGGCCAAACGGCGCTTAGCACCAACATCGTTCTCATCGATCTCATCCAGATCATCGCGTAGACCAACTTTCTTGGCGGCAGCCTTCTTTACCGACTCATCAACCTCCTCCACGATGGCATTACCCTCGGCATTATAGTTTGCTTTACGATCCATTACAACACGTTTGGTCATGCTCAAGATAATGTCCATCATTTTGTCACCCTTCTTGCGCATATTTGTCAAATTGTAAATGGGATCGAGACGATACATCACTTTCACTTGACGCTTGTGAATGATGTCGCACATATCAACGACCGCTTTGGCATACTCGAAGCTCTTATTACCATCAGGCGCCTTCTTCACACCCATAGCTGTGGTCAGCAAGATCTCGACGGTTGTCTGAGACATGTAATCGTGAATGTCGAATTCCTTGCCCAATTCCTTGGACATACGTTCCACTACGTTCTTGGAGTGTTGCACGAATGTCGGCACGAAGCTCTTCAATATGCTCTGATGGAAGGTGGGTGCAATCATTTTGCGATGATGGCGCCAGTGATTACCGCTGCTGATCAACAGCCCATCACCGAACCATGGCTTAAAGTAGCGGTACTCGGTTGATTTTTCCAAATGATGATTGCCGCCCAAGATGATCTCAATGTCACTGGGATTGGTTAGAAATACAACCAAAACATGACCCAACCAAGCACGTATCGTTTCGCCATATTGTCCAAGCAGCTCATTACCTCTAGCCAAAATCTCTGTGAAAAAAAACAAAAGCAAAAACAAAAAAATGATCACAATAAGTACATACGTTTTTTTGAACTTAATTTTATTTTCTTTGCATCAAACACCACTCACCCGCATTCGATAGTCCCAACACTATATGAGCATTACCCAAGACGGGTATCTCCGGTGGGCATGGGATATTCTTGGACACACGATATTCGCGTGTATTACGACGCCAATACTCATAGAGCACCGCAGCCATCACCACACCGATCAACGAGATCCACAAGGCACCGAGACCACCTCCGCTGGCAACGGCCTGCGTGAGGTTCTCCTGTACGGTTGCTGCATCAGCGGACATTTCTCGTTGGCAAATTTGAATATCCTTAGATATTATGCAGTTGTAATCCAAATACGTTATATAAGATTCCTTATCCCGATATAACGTTTCGCTCTCTTCGCGACTGCTTTACTTCTCCCGGTTACTACAAAGCACTGCCGTTCGAAAGCACGGCTTATAATAAACTGTGCAAAACTATAGGAGGGCAAGCAAATTTATTGATTCCAAATTAAACTATAATTTTCCACTTTACGCAAATGTTTATAAATTCATTCATTCGAGACATTTAATTAAAAAAAAAAACTCAACAATTCCAAATGGATTTGCATTTTTAATGTGACGGGGAAACATTATACAAATCGGGCGAAAGGTGAAGAAGCGACAAGCGCATATGTACATATGTTAAGAATACATAATAATAAGAATGTGTGTTTGTGTGTTTTTGTTTTTAATTTAATATACTTTGTTATAATTCAATGGTGGAGTTAAAGAGGACATTCAGGACACAGGTTTATGGAGTTCTACCCTGCCAAGTATTACAAAATTGCCCATACTGTGTCGCCCGTGTATCTGAATAATCGAGGAGACTAAGGGCCTTTTACTCAATCTCTGATTAAAGCTAAAAGGGCCTCATGGCTCCTTATATCGATTTTTTAAGCTTGTATTCCCGTTTCGTATACTTTTTCATTTAATATTGCTGATGTCGTAAGCCTCGAAAGAGTGCACTTTAGATGATCCACTGATATGTATAGAGCAGGGACTGCAACTAATCGTTATCTTTCAAATTTTCATGCTGAAAGAGAACGCTAAATGCAAAAGAAGTACCCAGATATAACGCAGACTAATGCACCTAACTTTTATTTTTTCAATTTTTGTAACAAAAAAAAAAATAGATTTTTAATGGTTATTTTCTGAGTTTTATTTTTTGTTCAGAAAATAAAAGTTAATTTTTGAGTTTTATATTTCGCTTAGAAAATAAATGTTATTTTTTTACTTTATTTTTTTTTCTTAGAGAAGAAAAGTTTCTTCAGTTTTCCCACATAAATACGCATCAGATGAAAGGTAATTCAGTAAGCTTTTGAATGGTGGCACTTATACTAAATTGGAAAAAATTAAAAAAATAGGTGGCAACCTTGGTTTGAGTGGTAACCTTGGCATGAGTGGCACCATCAAAAAGCTTACTGAATTGCCTTTCATCTGATACCAAATTTATGCAATTCGGTTCGGGTTCGCTAGTTATTGGCCCTGGAATTTTATTTTGGAGTTAAAAAATAAAACTCCAGGTTTTTGTTTTATCGATGGAGCTAAAAAATAAAACACCAAGGGCCGTAGTCATAGTCGATTTAAAACAGTGTTTTAACACACTTAGAATGATGTTAGCATAAACGTCATTTTATCTCTGTCATAGTCGACTTAAAATCAGTTTTATCACAAAAACAGCGTTCTAACTTTAAAATGAGGTGAATGTCATTTTAAAATCTTAAAATATTGTTCTAAGCTGGGAATTCGTCATGAAAACTTTAAAAATAGAAAGAGAGTACGTGAATACAATAAAAAATAAATAAATAAAACGTATAAAGACATTTTAATAAATATGTTTGGAAATAGCAGAATTTTTCAAGATTTTGCCATTATAGATTGCTATCCCAGAACGGAGAGCAAAGGTATATAGAAGCCGATGTGATCCCTTTCAAATAGAGGAAGAGGAATGATATTCGAGATATTGCTTTGGTAAGGCCACAGTGGAATATCTTATAGGTATTTTAGAGCCTGTCAGTAATAGGGGACTTTCAATCTCACCCAGATTGCAAGTTCTGACTACATTACGTTTTTTAGGTCGAAATGCTCATCAGGTGGTACCCAATGCTTTCCCCAGACAAGCTTTTTCTCCTGCGCTCCAGTTCGGTGCACGAGATCTTTTTGTTCCCTAAAATCACAATTTCATTTTGATTTATATGAAGTGTGTAGTTTTATCTCAAAATTTAACTCACTTTTAGTTGTTTTTTAGCGTATTTTAAGTATACGATTAACATAAAATATGCAAACATCAAAATGTCGAATAGATAGATGCGCTTACTTTTTTCTTTTCAATTTAAAACTTGACACAGGGTTAATTTCTTAAAATTACATAGCGATTCTGATCATTTTATATGGGTAACCCTGTTCCGTATCATTTTAGCAAAAACGTTGTTCTAACTGGTCTATGACACACCACTCTTTTAAACGTCGATCTAAATTTAATACCGATTTTAACTAAAACCGATTTTAGTGAACGACCATGACTACGGCCCCAAGTATTTATTTTATCGCTGGTGCTAAAAAATAAAACACCAAATTTTTATTTTATCGCTGTCTTTAAAAAATAAAACTCCAAGTTGATTGATTATTTTTGTCCAAATAAAATATGCCTCCAAATATAAATTTTGTTTTTGGTGTTTTATTATAAAAGGAATAAAACTCCCGGTCCCTGGCAAAAAATAAAACTCAGAAAATAATTGTTAAAAATCAATCATAACTCATAACCGCTACGGTCTCTGGTATAGAGAGATTAAATTTTTTTTGCGATAAACTCAAATTGAAATGCAAGTGGGGGTCTTTGTCCGCCAAAGATATGTAATAAACGCTGGCACGCCTTTTACAAATTTTATAATTACCTATGTAGTTTAAGGTCAAAATATCTTGGATTTTTTTAATATTCCCTTTAAGCCGCGAATGCAATAGGCAATTACACAACTGCACTTCTTACACGTGAAAATAGTATTACCTACTTATTACATAGGCTAGTTCTTTAGGTTTATTGGGAGGCTATCAAAGAGACGACGAGATTAGTATAAACCTTCCTTCACTGTTATTTTTTTTTTATTTTTATTTTTTAAGTAACTGAATTATGAACTAACCTGAATTTTGTTAACGATTTTAACTATTTATTGCAAGAACGTATTAACTAGTATTATCTGCTTTGTGGACAATGAACTTCGCTTCGATTAAGTATTGATATAATATAATAATATAATACAATGGCGCTATTATAACTCTGACGAGTTTTATGGCCGAGCTTCTCTCCCAATTCGAGGTGTGCTCCTTCTTGTTTTTTCTACTAATTGATAGTATTGATATAGTTTTAGGAAAACGTGCGATTTAATTTTTGCAAATATATTTTATTTATAATACTATGTACATAGGTAACTATACATAATTTAATTTCAGTGCTTGGCGCTTAATAAATTACTCAGCACAATTGAAGCTATCACTTAAAAAAAAATATATTCAAGTTGATTAAATTCGATTTTTTGTTGTTGTTGTTCTATCTAATGTGTAGCACGAACAAACTGCATGGTAAACCATCATAGCACTGATCACACACGCACTGACCGAAGCGAAAAGTAGGCCGTCCTACTATAGAGAATTATACGCAAGACTTTGAAATATCCTCTAAGCAAAGGACTATTTAAAAATAGGTTAAATAGTGTAGTCATTAACAAATGTATTAACATACAAATGTATGTACTCGGTAAAAACTCAAGCATTCTTTCCACTTTCATAAATATATATTTTTTTAAAACAAACTAAATTCACGAGCTATTGAATAAGCGAAATGGCAAATTTAGTGTTAGTAAGTACTTTCATACAAGTGCCCAACCATGCATGCGGATATACATACATACATATATATTAATGTTATCCCACTTCTTGGAAAACACGTGGAATTAAAAGAAAGACAGGATATGTATGTACATACATACACAAATACCTACATATTATGTATGTAAGGACTTTAAAGTGATTTCCTGTGTAGCACGCGCAAGTGAAGCATGTCCTTAGACAGGAACGCGTGCGAAGCCCCATTTCAAACAAATAGAAATCACAATTACTGCTTCAAATAAATCTGTGGACGAACGGACAAACTAGTGAATGGCACAAACTTGTGATCATTGCGATTATCGCGGTACAGGCGCTGGCAAATCAAAACAAGACGATTTAACGCGAATGTTGGAGCAGAGGGAAAATAGCGGAAATAGAAAAGAAAATGAAGAAGTTTAATTTGTATGAAGCTGAAACGCATATATGTATATATATATACATATACCCTGCTGGGTGTTCTAAAATATGCATAAATATGGCATTTTACAATAAAAACAAAAATTAAAGCGTGAATAACGAGTACTCGTGAACATTGATGTGTAAACAGTTCTAAAATTGGATTTTTATTCACTTTCTGGTTTTCTTGGGATTAAAATGAGACTAGTTTTTAACCTATAATTTTTAGTTGTTATTGTCACTGCTACTATTTTATTGTTGTTTTTTTTTCTTTGGTTTTTGTTTTTGTTTTTGTCTTTGTTTTGTTTTTTTTTTAATTTTTTTTTAATTTTTTTTTTTTCTGAGTTTGTTTTTTGTTTTGTTTTCCCTTTTTCTCGTTGTGAATGCACAAACTTTTCGTACATTTCCTGCTCAGGATATTATTATTTTTAAAAGAACTTATTCAAACCACCGAACCAAGCACAACTGGTTATAAATACATAATCAAATAAATCTCTGCACTTTACCTTTTAAATGAAACTGAAAACTACATGAATACCATGGACTTGCTATAATAGCTGAGACAAAAGGCTAACCAAAAAAAATATACGAAACTAATGGTAACTAAGCGTATGAGCAAAGGTTATAATAATAATATAATACAATGGCGCTATTATAACTCTGACGAGTTTTATGGCCGAGCTTCTCTCCCAATTCGAGGTGTGCTCCTTTTTGTTTTTTCCTACTAATTGGGTGGACCTACAGTTTTATGCCGGCTCCGAACGGCGAATGCATTTTTTGTGAGAAGCTTTTTCATGGCAGAAATACTCTCGGAGGGTATGCCGCCCACTGCCGAGAGGTGACCGCTGCTCTTAAAAAACCCAATAATTGGATTTTTACTAATTAGAAAAATTTGTTTGGCTCGGACCGTGGTTTGAACCCGAGACCTCTGGCATAGCAGGCGAGCACTCTACCCACTGCACCACAGCGGCCACAAAGCAAAGGTTGCATGGCATAAAAATGAAAATAATTCAACAAAAAATCACAAGTAGAAAACCAAATAATATAATTACTTGAATGAAAACGAATTGAATGAGGGAAATATATGTACATATGCATACAACCTACATACATACATATGTACATATTTATGTATATACATAATATGATTGAACATACGCGCATAATAATATACGAAATGAAATTGAGAGCAATATCCTTCCGGTGCGCGCTTGACGCGTACGTCTGTCTTACCTTTGACAATGAACGCGAACAGGATATGCGCTATCGAGGACAAAAACGTGAAGAACAAGTGCTTACCACTGCCTTTGCTTTACATAAAACCTACAAAAAAAAATTAAATGAATTTGTACGCAAAATTTAAACAATGTGAGAATCGTACAATGGGGAGCCAAAAGCGGCAAAAAACGACCGACTATTGATAAATAGGGGTATACAAACATACTTACGAATATTTAAGTCCGGTCATTTCCAACAACAATAAAAGTTCACGCAAGGAACAATTTTAATTTTATAAATGTTTTTGAATATTTTTATTTTTTATACCCAACTGCGATTCTAAACCAAACCATATTACTTTTTTCATTTAAACTGAAGAAGCTTTACAGGTCTGCACAGACGATGAATGTATTTATAGAAAATTGAGAGGACTAAGCCTAAAACTTGCATATCGAGAATATCGAAAAATGCAAAAATGTGAGGTGAGTTCTAAAATCTGTTTCAGGTAGACTGATTTTGAAAATGCGCGCTTGCAAATGGGCTTAGGTAATTTCAATTGGAGCATGAGAAAAAGACAAACTTAAAAGCAATATATGGAATTTGAAAATGAATCTCTGGTTCCTCTCGGACTTCGCATTTGCTTCAGTCTCACAGCAGAAGTGGGTGACCTCTGGCTTCTTAGCTATTCTATCAAGCATTGATTTTCAATTCGTGCGCTTATTAAACTTTTTTCCAATATTTTGTCGTAGCAATTATTTGAGTTTTAACTCTGACTACTGATAAGGTCACAAAGCTAATTGAGAGGCTACCTGTACTGCTACAACAACAACAGCGTCTATCAAGATGAAACTTCCTACTACACTACGATATTTAATAGTAGCATTTTTTTAATTGATGTAAAGCTTAAATACATTTATTTATATAAATATAAAGAGTTATAGAAATACAGATCAAAAATCATTTAAATTATATATTTTCTCTAAGCTACAGCTCAAATACTTTAATTAACTATCCTTAATAACCAGAAGGCTTGTATTAGGCCATATCCAGTGTCGTTTAATATAAGCTATGATGAAAAACTTTACGAATTGTATTAGTGCTTTAGAACATCATTGACTTGCATACATAAAATATTTTTGCACTACATCATTATCTTTTTCCTTTTCAATAATTCTGCTTAGTTAACTTCTAGCAATTTAGAACATTTTCTTTTTGACTGCCGTATAACGTTCCATATAAACCTCGTAACCATCTAATTCGGTGAATTGTTTCGAATTGAACAAGTTACCATCTACAGTGAGATTACATATCTTTGATTCCTTCAATATACGTGGCGTAAAAGCGGTAACCTGCAAGCAATTTTCTTCCAAACGTAACACTTTCAGTTTGGGACACGCCGCAATCTCTTCGGAGAGAACAGAAATTTGGTTTTGATTTAAATTCAACTCCGTCGCATAGAGAGTGCCAACTTCTGAAGGTACGGCGGTAATCTTGTTGCGTGACAAATCCAATACATCTAGATGCTTTAGACCGCACAGCATTGTGGGAAATTCTTTGAGTTGATTATTTGACAGATTCACAGTTTTCAGATTACTGCAGTTCGAAAGTGTTTTTGGTAGCTTCACAATGTAATTGTTCATCAGCAGAAGCACTTCAAGTTTAGTTAGTTCTCCAATTACATCGGGCAGTTCTATTAATTTGTTTCCGCTCAGGTTTAAATGTTTGACCAATGTGAAATGACCGAGCTCATCGGGTAGCCGCTCAAAACGATTATCGGATAGATCTATAATTAAAGAGAAAATAAAACTGGTATCGCTGGAAAAGCTTAGTTATTTATAAGTTTCCTACTTTCTCTGTCTATAACAAAGACGTTTCAACATGCAAAAAATCAATATATCCTGTCTTGGGATACCTCACACCGAAATTGAATTAATGGAGAGTCAAGCGAAAGTATTAACACTAACAAGAATTGTATCTAGTCATGATATCCTAAAAGGTGAATTAGAACATGGTCTAGATTTTTTTTGATTATTTTACATATAGGCAGAAGCTGTAGAATACGAGGCTCCTTGGCTTATGGTATCCATAACATGACTATGGGACCACCAGTCAAATCCAGCCAAGGGCCACTGCTAATTTGGCATTTCTGGGAAGTGTTTCCTTGTTAATCCGTCAAGTGTGACAAAACGAATGGTTTAAAATGTATTAAATGGGGAAGTGTGGAACGAATTAAAGGGCTAAATCGAGGATTAATGACATCATATTGTATTTCTTGTGTCCGTACCCTTCACGGGATCCGAAAAAACTGTGATAAACAATACCTGTACTTTGAACAACGTATAATAACACTAATAATTCACATTTGTTATATTTACCAAGCGTTTTGAGCACATTTGGATAGTTTTTCAATTGTGGTGGAAATTCTTGCAGACGTTGTAAAGAAATTTTTAATATGCCAGTCTTTTGCCCCGTTTCCAGGTGCTGACGCACTTGCTTATTGCCCATTGTAGTTGATGCTTAGAAAACAAAAAAATATTATATAAATTACTAAAGTTAGAACATTTATTTATTTAATAAAACAAACTCACTTTCTGACGATTTGTTTGTTTCCAATTGTTGAGTAATTTTTGTTGTTTTGTTGGGAGCGAACAGCTGATGCAGACGTTTTTCCTCAGCATCAGTGTTGCCATTTCCATCGAAGTTGAAAGCAGTTTTTGAGGGATTCGTGCGTTGTTGCTGCAATAAGGCAATTTTTATAAAATATGCATTGAAAATATTTATTACAGCAAATAATGGATTATCCTATTAAGTTATATCTACAAATACATATTTAACGGAATTTGTTAACAAAAAAACATTTCACTCACATCAGATATATTTCTTGATTTCATTCTTAAATTATTGTTCACACGAAACGATAGATGTCGCCAAGAGAAATGTACGCATATGGCAGCGCTATGTATTTCTCCAAACAGCTGTTCGCTTATTTCTCCAAAGATTTCTCCTCCCTATGGCAATTTGTTTTTGTTGCAAATTTAGCACAGTGTTGGCATTTTAACCAAATTTTAACGCTATTTAATGAAATTTTGATAAGAAAACAATTAGAAAACATTTTTTTGATAAATAATAAAAGGAGTATAGGATGATACACAGTTTATTTATTGTAAATAACAGTGGGTAAGTAGAATAAAAGCATAAGAATAACAAAATAAACCAAGCTCAGCTTTCTAATATGTTTATGAAAAGGGTTTTCAGATTTACTTATGAATTCTTTATATGAATTACTTATCAATAGTTCCAGAGTGTAATTCATCCATGCTAACTTATCCTTTCAGCGATGTCTTTCTGGAAAAGCACTGGCGCTCTGTTGTGTCCCGTTCTGTGTGCGACTACTTTCTGGATGCTCAACGTCAGTCTCCATTGGTAAGTACTTATAGTTTTATTGGCTTTTACACTGAGTGCCATTGCCTATAACATATTTTTCTACGTACGCACCTTTACAGGATGTTCCTCCCGTAATTGCAACTCCGCATTACTACCTCATCACAGTTCAGCGCAATGGAGTTTCGATGGTGGCTGCATGCAAACAAGAAGTACCTCCACTTTTTGTCATTGAATTTCTACATCGTGTGATGGACACATTTCAAGATTACTTTGGTGATTGCTCAGAAACTGTTATCAAAGAAAACTATGTTGTCGTGTATGAGTTGCTTGATGAAATGTTGGATAATGGCTTTCCACTTGCTACTGAAAGTAATATACTTAAGGAGCTCATTAAGCCACCAAATATATTGAGGACTATTGCCAATACCGTGACGGGGAAAAGCAAGTAAGTTGCCGCATGCCAGTGAAATCAATGGAAAATTTATCTCATAAATAAATATTTACAGTGTGAGCACGACTCTGCCCTCGGGACAGCTTTCAGCTATACCCTGGCGTCGCAGTGGCGTACGCTATAACAACAATGAAGCCTACTTCGATGTCATCGAAGAAGTTGATGCAATCATTGATAAATCTGGATCGACTGTGTTCGCCGAAATACAGGGATATGTAAGTAATAGGCAAATAAAATTGGAATATTTGCTTAAATCTAGCATCACATTTTATAGATTGACTGTTGTTGCAAACTATCGGGTATGCCAGATCTAACACTATCTTTTATGAATCCACGTCTCTTCGACGATGTCTCATTCCATCCATGTGTTCGCTTCAAGCGTTGGGAGTCAGTACGCTTACTTTCATTCATTCCACCAGATGGCAATTTCCGTTTGATGTCCTATCACATAAGTTCACAATCCGTTGTGGCTATTCCCATTTACATTAGGCATAACTTCTCTATAAAGACTGGTGAACAAGGCCGTTTGGATTTAACTGTTGGGCCACGCACCACGCTTGGACGCATAGTCGACAAGGTTAAGCTCGATATTACAATGCCGAAATGTGTATTGAATTGCATTTTGACGCCGAATCAAGGCAAATATACATTTGACTCGGTCAACAAGACGCTATCGTGGGATGTGGGACGCATCGATATAACGAAATTGCCAAACATCAGAGGAACTGTGAGTTTTTTTTTTATTTTAAAAGAAAAAAGATAACCTAATTTACAATGGTGTCTCTTTAGGTATCAATTACACCCGGCAGCACGAATATCGATGCGAATCCCTCTATAAATGTGCAATTTACAATATCACAATTGGCTGTTTCTGGACTTAAAGTTAATCGGCTTGATATGTATGGTGAAAAGTACAAACCGTTCAAAGGTGTCAAATATATTACCAAGGCAGGCAAATTTCAAGTGCGCATGTAAAACAGGCATTTCTGATAGTATTCTTTAGAGCTCTTGCTTCAATTTGTTAATAGATATGATTATAATAGATTTTAAGGGAGTTGTATGTATTGTTTTAAATTACTCTAACTGGGTACATAATTATGTACATATTTAAAACGTGGCAATTGTTTATAATTGTGATTTTCTAAGAAATTAAATTTTTTGTTTACTTTGCAATGCCGAAATGATCCTTGACTGAATACCTGCAAAGCTTAGAAATTTTACTTGGACTGCACCATACCCACTTATATTTCCCTTATTCATATTATATATTATCTATGTACATATCGACGCTTCCAAACAAAACTGTACTAAGTCTGAAAAATTTGTTTTGCAGGAGAAGCTTTCAAAGTTTAAACTCGATATGAAACTTCGGTTGTATGCTAAGTATATTTTCACTTGTAACTTCTGTTTGGATTGATCGATCAACACCAAAACTCGGCAATATCAAAGTCGGGGTACGCTTTATATAAAACCGTAAGAAAAAATAAAAATTTGCTACGTGGTTTTTCATGGCAAGCTCTCAAAGTTTTTATTCTGTAAAAATCTCGAGTTGTAGTATACGTACACTTTTGCTTATAACTTTTGATTTGATTGTCCGATTGATACCAAAATTAGGCAGCATCTAAATTAAGACATGCTCTACTTGAAAACTCCAAAAACGGGAAAATGTACTAAGTCGACTTAGTACAGTATTGTTTGGAAGCGTCGATATGTACCTATATATTAGACATATACGCCGACAGTGATTCCGGCGGCGGCGGCGCCATTCCAAAAAAATTTCGGCGGCGGCGGCGACGCCGGCGTGCTGTTTCGCGCCGGCGCGCCTACCCCAAGTCTACAAATCACAATCCTCATTCAAATTAATTTTATTTAGTTACCTTAATAGCGCTGGCTTAATGGAATAAATAATCTAATTTCCACCTTAGATTGTTGAAACTTTTTTATTTACAGCAAAAAACAATTGTTACATAAACTAAAATTTAAAATAAAGAAAATAAATATTAAAGGTAAGGGTAAATTTAAATTCATTTGCTTATTTTGTATGATAATAAACATGCATACATATATGTATTTACATACATATTTATATATATATAAGGCACTTTAAAATAAATATATGTAAATACAGTGTTGGAAAAAATAATAGGGACAAAATTTTGCAATTCTCCATTTATTTCATTTTAAGACCAAATAATAATTACCATATATTGATGCTCACACGGAGAGGACATGCTTCAATGACTCTGGGGTGGTTTTTGTATAATAATTTAATTTTTATGAATAAAAATAATGAAATGTATAATTTAAGTTGGAAATAATAATAGGGACAAACTTTAAATTCGATTATTTTTTCAAATAAACTACAATATTACTGCTGCAGCTAGATTTATTTTTTATAACTTCCTTACTTCTTCGTGGCATAGGGTTGACCAAATCAGCGCAATTTGCAACTGGTATTAAGTACCAAGATTCTTTAATTTGTTTCCATAACTCTTGCTTATTTTTCCATTTTTGATCCCCCATCGTCTTTTTTAATATTCGCTATAGGGCTGAGGTTCGACAACTGTAAGGGTTACTCCAAAACAGCAACTTTCTTACGTTCAAACCATGAGTTTTCGATTCTGGAGGCATGTTTGGGATCATTTGCATGCATAAATCGCCATCTAATGATATCAAGGAGGGTTTAAATTATCCAATTTTGAGTAGAACAATTAGCAACAGACCTCGAGAAGTAGGACTAAATGGAAGAGATCCCAGAAAAGTTCCGTATCTGAGAAAAAATTATGTTTTTGTTAATAACTTTTAACGGGCAAAAAATAAAACATTTCCGCATTCAGGTTCGTGTTCCTGAGGTCAAAACACGTCGATTGGTTCCTTTTTTTTTTTAATTTTGAAGAACTTTAGCAGTTAGCAAAACTAGGAAAATATGTACACATCTCGCTCCATACGGGTATGGCGCGCCAGCGCACGCCGCCGCGCCGATTTCACGTATTATGGCGGCGGCGGCCGATTATGAAGGTAATCGGCGCGGCGGCGGCGGCGTCAATCGGCGGCGTATATGTCTACTATATATATTTACCGAGTTGCATATGCGCAACAGGCACATTAACATGCAAAAATGCATTATTCCAAACAAAGGCCGCTACATTTGCCAGTTAGCAACTTTTCATTTCTGCTGTCGGGGTCATTGTTGCCAACCGCACATTCACTCAATCTTTCAATTCCTCTCGCCCGACCAGCCGAAGCAAATCAATAGGAATTTGTGAGTTGTTAAAAATGCAAAAACTTGATTTCACGCGTAGACAAAAACACAAACTCCCATATGCACACATATGTAAATATGTACATGCACCACACATACACAAAATGCAAACTCGGCGGGTTACTGCAACATCAGCGGCTGTTGAGTTAGCGGGGGGCGACTAAGGCTGACGGCTACTGCAACTTCCAACGAGTTGCACTGGCCATGGCGGGCAGCATTTTTTGCATTTTAACTCTTTAACATTGGCGTTGTCGTGATTACTATCGCCGCGGCGGCGTCTCGGCTTGCTGTCCACATTGCTTGTGTAGCACAGTTGAAAAGTAGGCAAAACCAGTTTTGTCTGATGATTTTTTTTAAAGTATTTTTAATTTTTTAATAGGTCTTTTAATATACATACATACAAACATTCATACGGCGCGGCGTAAGAGTCATGAATGTTCCAGTCAAAAACAGTTCTCAGAATAATCGAAAATTCGTTGAGTGCCTTGAGAGAAACACCTAGACTAATCCCTTTTAACAATCTTGCCTACAGACAACTGTACTAAATTTAGGTCTTTTTATAGAATTATATTCTGTTAAATTTTAAGTTAATTCGGTATGTAGTCCAGTCATTTACCTCATTACATTCAGAAAGCATTTAGGTATATATCTTGATATTGAAAATAATCTACTAATGAATGGAAATTCAAAATTAATAAAGCTCACTTCAATCTCATACTTATTTATGCCCAATTTAATAAACAGTAAATTGCAAAAATATTTAATTTTTAATTTTAAATTCCCAGCCTGTCATTTACGTATTTCTATATTTGCATTTGCTTGCGGTTAACCATTAATTTGCATGACTTGCTCATTTCATTCAGCCCAAAAACAATAAAATGATTTCGCTTATATTTAACATCATTGAAGCTTGTTGCTGTATCCATTTAAAATTCAAAGCAATACGAAAGACTTAAGCAACGAACTTGCTGCTAGACAAATCCTTACATATGGATGCGCATGTGCGTGCGTTATACATGTGTGATTGTTGGTATACAACAGACTTGTAATTTTACAAAGCAATCACTTAGTATTAATAATTCTTCGTTATTGAATCACAAAGAAATTATTTCCGGCCAAAAAAGCAGAGCAGACAATACAAATTGAAATATTTCTTTTTTTTTGGTAAAAACGTAATTTAGGAGTTTGTGCTCATCACTTTGTGGTTTATAATATTTGGCAAGAAGCAAGTCATTTGGTAAGAGTGTTGATTCATTCCATTTGATGACAAGCAAATTCTTGCAAAATTCTTAAAAAAATATTTATTTGTTTTTATTTTTGTTTCTTATTTTCGAAATTGCAATTAAATAGACGCAAATTATTACAAATATTTAGCTTGCTTGAGATTGTGCTTATAACTAATAAAGCACTGCAAACTATTGCAGTGCTCGCTTATTCTATTATAATTAATCAACATTAATAAAGATTTCATTTTAAAAAATAAACAAACAAAACGTTAGATCACGAAAGGCACGCAATACCTGCCAGCAAGGCATTGCTAAGCGATTTGCACAAGTGCAACTCTGCTCAACAAAGTGACGCTAACAATCATTGAAAATGTTAAAAGTGACGGTCAAATGTCGTGTTTATGACTTATGACAGATAAATGATATATAACAATAAAAAAAAATAAATAATATGTTGTTGTAGTTGTTCATTTAGTAAAAATCTCATTTATCAGCATGAATGATTTTGAAAAATTACCTTTTTATTAAAAAAAAAAAGCTTGCGAATAAATAAGCTGCAACATTTAGCATAACTCTTAGTACGTACGTACATATGTACATAAGCTCAACTTTGGCACTGACCTCAAGCACGAAACCCACCATTGGCTCGCTCTGTAGATGTAAATGAATCTTAGCATGTATTTCGCATTTTCATCAGCGATACCTTCTTTATACATATTTAATCCAACGAAAGAAATTAGCGATGCTCAGCAGAAACGGCAAACAAAATTGCAAAAGGTTTGCCATAGCATTAAACCGAAATATTTATATGAATGCCTTCCTTTTCTTTTTCTTCTCCTGCAATATCACATATTCCAGTGCTTGCGCATTCGGTATCTCGTTTGATCCTTTTTCGTCTCCTTGCTCGGTGGTCATATCCTCTTGCTCGTTTTCTTAATTCACTAGAATCGAAAACAATTTCCTATCGAGCCATCTTATGCTATACAAAAGTTCAATTTTATTTTGCTACTGCAGAGCCGTAAAAAATAATTAGGGGATTCACAAAGTGTCATAAAGTCATATGTCATATTAAAATATTGTACGGAAATAGTTATAAAAACCTTTCCCGAAGCTCTGTGAAGAAGTAAACAAAAACAGCTGATCAAATACGACGACCCAAAAACATATCGGGCAGAGTTGTATTTATTTAGTACACATATAGCATAGAATGCAACATCAAAATATTATGACTTATGACGATATGACGCAATATGACAGGTTCTGAATACCCTAATTATGACTTTGACGATGTGACGCAATACGACAGGTTGTGAATCCCCTAAATATGAAAATTAAAATATTTATGCATATGAGTAGTCCTCTTTCAAAAGTTTCTATGTTCAAAAGTCTCTATGTTTTATTTGTACACTTTCAATAGTCTCTATCTATTGGCGTTTTCGATTCTGGCAAAAATGTCGCACTTATTCTGCATTTTTATCGGGCTGTCAAATTTGTTTGTTCTATTCCACATAGATTCCACACATTTTTTCAGGGTTGCTTGTTCTATTGACAAAAATGTCTCCCTCTGCCCGACCACAGGGCAGCATTTTCTGCCCTTAATATGTCCAAGGGGTTGCATTATTTTTTTTTCATACATCACATGAAAAGTGCAACATTTTCTTAGGGCTCAGGGCGCATGTGGATAATGTTGCCTTGTAATAATGCAGCATTTTGGTTCAGAATCGAAAACGCTATAAAATATGTAGGTCACTCATACGCCTTGACACACATTGTTGTAGCCTCATATAAGGGGCGCCCAAAATTCTAAAATCATTTTATTTCCATCAGAATCGCTTGATCTAAACTATAAAAGTAAATTTAAAGCGTCTTAATCCATTAATACACACACACACTTTAGCCAGTCGCTGTCTATCTGATCTTACTAACGTAGTGGAGGTTTGCCTTTGGCGCCGGTTCCGAGCGCTTTTCTGCGCTAAGAGAGAGACGGATGAGGGTTTTGTAAAAAGAACTGTATTATGCGTTCCAATTTCAAACCTATGTGAAAAAATCCTGACTCAAAACTATGTAGGTGAAATATTTAACATTGAATTTGCAAAAATCTGTCATATTGCGGTTTTATTTTTTACATATTAGAAGGCTGCACGAATGGATTCGAAACGGCCAACAAAATATTCGCGGCCGTCCAATTACAGTACCTACTTGTTTCTGTCGTTTTAGAATAAACGCAAGTAGAGCACAACCATAAACAGAACCAATACAATTACTTATTCGTAGCGACAATTACATGACCTTAAAAAGGTTCTGCAAATAGTGTACACTACTTGCGAATACTTCGATTATAATCGAAATATATGTATGTACATACATATTTTCATAAACACACATCCAGACGTTGTGTTCAGCAAAATTACGCTGCTAGTGTGAGTGTGTGTATGTGCATATGCATACACACTAGGGCGGGTCGATTGGTAGGGGCCAAAAAACAAATTAATGGACACATCGCAATTATAAAAATTTGGGTAATTTCAAGCTATTTTGCCCAAGAAACCATATGTCTAAAATAAATTTCGATCCAGAGCTTTTTACGATCTACATATTTCCAACTGTTCTATATATTTTAAAATAACTCGGTAACCAATACTTCGATTCTTTTGATTTTTTCGGCATTAGTTAGGAAACTTATTTGGCATATTAAGGTGGTTTTATGAAGGAAATAAAGTTCTCCCGAAATTCGCGGAACAACCCGATTTTCATAATACGGAAATCTAAACCTAAAATTTTTCCTTAATATATTAAAATTTAGAGGTCGTGCAAATGCCTCCAAATTTCTTTCTCCTTTTATATCAGTGATGATACATAATTTTTTCAAAGTCCTTAATGAACAAGAAAAACATTTCTTATCATTAAAAAATGGAACATATATTTGTTGGGCTTTTATTTTTTTTTGGTCCACCTTAATGCCATATGCACATTAAATAAACAAACAAACCAAAGAAGCAACAAGGTTTTGCGAATACTTCATAACATGGTTATTATTATGTTCTATTCTATCGTGGCGAATAGTGTACACTAATCGCTCCAACAGAGCAAATAGAAAGAGTATTTGCATTCCAAATGAAAAGTATGGGTTATATTCGTATCTGCATTGAAATTGTGCTGTGACTAATTGTACAATGCATAGAGTATTCGAAAATATAGAAGAGGCAAATGGTATTGTGCAGAGGTCTATTACATATATCCCTTAGTTTCTTATTGGCTTAGCTTTCAGATAATAACAAAAAATATTTAAAAAAGACAGAGCTTGAGGCCGTGGTGTTTTTTTCTTATTTGCAACTTAATAGGAAAAATTCACATAGTCACTTTTGAGAGTGGACTACTACCCTGCAAAAATCATTGCTCCATTTGTGGTTGGTTGGAGTACTTTCAAAGTGATCACTAACATAGCCCAAACGACCGATTCATGTATCTGCATAGGTTAGTAGTTAGCCGAACATAACATAAACCAAATGTTTATCGCGACGACGACGATATATGTATGTATACATACATAACTACATACATACATATCGTCGCTATAGAAGAAAAAAGACGCAAACTGTTTTGTTGAGGAAGAAAGACGCAAACTTTTTTTCTTTCAAAGAAAGACGCATTAAAAATATGTTTCGAAAGAAAGCCTCTTTATTTTTTATGATAACGAAGAAAGACGCTTTATTTTTTTTTTACTATAAAGAAAGACGCATTTAAATATTTTTTAGGAAAGAAAGACGTATTCGATTTTTTATTTTTCTTTGTCAATATTAATGCTAATGCGTCTTTCTTCGCAGTTAATAATGCTAATGCGCCTTTCTTCGCCGACATATTTTTAATGCGCCTTTTTTCGTCGACAAATTACTGACATGCGTCTTTCTTCTTCCAGAGCGACGATATGTATGTTTGAATATATGCACGTCATTCGTAGGTACTCCATGGATTGACATACAATGTTAAATGGACCATATTTTTTGTATGAAATGTGGCAATTTATGGAGTAATCGGTTGGCCCATAGCGAGCACTCCATGGATTAGCGAGTGGAGCACTCGGATTTTTTGCAGGGTAATATATGTAAGTGTACCTACATTTGTAAGTACGTTTGCTCATGTACATACATGCATACACACATATACATACGTATATTATGCAGTGCACCAAAGCTGTCAAAGCCCAGTGGCTACGCGGACAGCTACCAGTTTTATTCATTCCAGAGTGAAAATGGTAAGATACATATATTTATTTATTTATATACATTTATATGTTTCCATGCATGTAAGAAAAAACTGCTCGTGCTCATGCACCAGAAAAAGATTGCAGAAAAAAAGACTTTAGTAACAGCGAAAATGGCAACGAATTTCACTGAAGTTAAACTCGACATTTAGCGAGAATGCGAAATGGCCGAAGATTAATGGGAGTATAATGGATGCAATTTTCTGTTGTTGAACATATGCATGTACATAGTATGTATGTATGTATGTAGATATATACACTAGCAAAGAACCAATATTGTTGTTTGTGCAACACAATTTTAGATTTCTTATAAAACGCAATAAAAACTTGGACTTTATTGAAAATTGAAAGCTTAGTTTGTGGTAACGTATGGAACCAAAACTTAGAAACTGAATTTTGTTACAAAACGTTGTTACCTTTGTTTGTAACCGTAAATCATAGCGGTAATATATGTAAATTATGCCGAAACTTTGGCTGTTAAAATCTGAAAAGAGTGAAGAGTTTAACGTATGGTTTTACCACATCTATTAATAAATACTAATTTGGATATTGAATTTGTAGAGCCATGAATTTTTTCGAGAATTTCAAATAATCCCAGCTAACAATTTTATCCGAAATCGGTTAAATACATATCGTCGGTCTTCTGCCAGAGACACGAATGTGAAATTTTTTCTAAGTAGGATGTCTGCTCTTTATCGGGCATATATTGATGTAATAACAATTAATATTGGTAAACATACATACATAATATGTATTTGTATGTACATAAGCATATATACAAATATTAATTGTTATTATATCAATATATATCCGATAAAGAGCAGACATCGCACTTAGAAAAAATTTCACATTCGTGTTTCTGGCAGGAGACCGACGATATATATCTATCAGATTGTCGGCAAAAAACTCCGAAATCAATAAGATTTCTGTACGACGTCTCCAAGAGAAATGTATGGACACGTTGACAGGAATTCTTACAGACATGTCTGGGAAAGTCTGGGTTTTTTACCGACGATTCGGTGTTGTATTTGACTCCAAATTTACATTCACTAGTCACTATAGTTTTATTATTTCTAAAGCATATGCTATGTTGTATTTCATCAGGCGTAATGCCTAGGAATTCTCTGATCCCTACACTTTAAAATTATTATTTTCAGCTTTAGTGCGTTCTAGACTTGAGTATGCGTCTTTTATCTGGTCACCTTATTTTGGCTGCCATATTTCTAGGATTGAACGAATCCAGAAGGTATTCTTACGTTTTGCTTTACGTAATATTCGTTTTTCGGACCCTATTCCGCCATATGATTCCAGACGTCTCTTGATCAGCCTAAAGTCTCTTGAGGATAGGAGGAAGATTCTTTCGCTATCTTTTATATTTGGAGTTGTCAATGGAGCAATTGATTGTCCTGCTCTTCTTGAAAAGATTGCTTTCAACGTACCTGTTAGATCACTTCGCTTTCCTGTTCCTTTTTGTATCAGTGTCTCTAAAACCCTGTATACTATAAATGCTCCTCTTGCTAGAGCTTTATCTGAATTTAACAGCCTTTCCAGGTATATTGATATCGATTTTTCAGTTTCCAAATCTAACTTTGTAAATTCTCTTAATTTGTTTTTTAAGTAGTTTTAATTGTTAATTGTTATGTGTTAGCTTTAAGTTAGTAAATCCTATAATCTTTCTACATCATTCAATTAGCCGTTAAGACTTTTGCACCTTGTTTGACTAAATAAATAAATAAATAAATAAATAAATAAATAAAGATATCTAAAAGATTTCTGAACGAACAAAAAAATATTTAAGAAAAACTATAATATTTTGGCATATCTGCACAAAATTGTTCAGATATCTATGAGATTTTTCGGATGGGAAAAAGTAAAAAAGTATGTAGACAATTCTGATAGAAATCTATAAAAATCTATAAGGAATGTCTACATAGTCAGATTTTTTTCAGAATTTTCTGAATCAGAAATTGTCTGGTAAAATTGTTAGCAGGGATTTTACTTTAGTGCTTGGGAGACAGATACATACATATATGTATGTATATATATATGCATATATTTATATATGTATACATACATATGAATAAATAGTAAACGATGCAGCGCAAAACACAATAAAGCAATTCCGTGCTGTGCCACATGTTGGCCGCAGCGCCAAAATATCAAAGCGCGCATTTTTCATTGAGCTTTATTTAATTATATTTTTTATTTCACTTCTTTTACTGTTACTACAACAAAAAAAAAAAAAAAAAAAATGGAAACAATTTTCATGCTTATTAGATGACTGAGCATGCCGCAACGAATCGTGAGAAAATTTTATTTGCTTTCTGTTTGTGGAATTTTTTTACAGCCAGTCTGTCGCTTTATAAACGTATGTATGTATTTGTAGATATATGGATATTTATATGTACATACATATGTAAGATATATACATACATACATACATACATATACATATGTAGGTGCTCACAAACTAGTGCTCCAAAACACTTGAATTTTTGGGTTGGGTCCAACAAAGACTGGACTTGAAAGCTTTAAACGCAAATGTGTGCCTTGGCAATGCTAAATGGCAAATGCTCGCCGTACTTAACATGTGGGTGTTCGTGCCTTGCAAGCGTAAATATCTATAAAAAAAGAATGTACATATGTCTCCGCCAACTCCGTCTCCACCATCATCGCTTACAATCGCGATCACCGAAGAGCATGCGTTGGCGTTTCGTATGTAATAAAGGTGAATTGCCGCCGCACCACAGCGCTCAGCTCAAGTGGTCAATGATCATTACAACAGCGCTTATGTGCACATGCGCATGCATACATACTCGTACATTCATACAGATATACATGCATACTTATATAAAATAGGCTATGAAAAATTGAAGAAATACATTAAAGTGGAAAGAATAGGAAATATGTATGTTAGGTGGGCGCGTTCATGTAGAAGACGCATATAATTTTATTGTTATTTTGACTGAAAGCTTCGTTAAGCCGCAGCTGCAGCTGCATGGATTTTATAAGCTTTTTTGCTTGCACCAGAGCACTATTTTGCTGTGGATGTTTGGCTATAGGTACCTGTACTTGGCGAATTACGACAACTTTACATGCAGCTCTATCACAAAATCAATATACATACATATGCAGTTATTTGCAACGACACATTTGAACAGATCAAGTATGCATCGATCTAACTAAACAAAACTTCTGAGAATGGTGTAGCTGAAACGAAAATCGTATAAGAAACGCATCCACTTTTGCATTGACTGTATTGCTGTAGTTCAGCTATTGTACAACCAATATTTGCTAACGCATATATCAAGTTTTTGGCTTGTTGTTACTTGCTTCTACGTTCTGTGCTTATTTTCGCTACACACAGCCATCCATACGCATAAAATACAACTACACATACATATGTGTACAGAACTTCAGGTTGAATGCACTGCGGATGCAACTTGGTATTCTCATCTTTGGCAGCATCAGCACGAGCAGCAGCAGTGTTATCTATTTTATGGTTGCGGTTACTGTGCTTTGGCTTTATTGGCTTTTGGCTAAGAAGAGTTGCTGCTATGTATTTTATTGTGTTATTCTTGTTGTTGAATTGTGTGTGTTTGATGTTTCTCTTTCTTCTTTGCTGCTAACAGATATTCATTTCTGATGCTACATGATCCTCATGGCTGCCGCAGGCAAGTTGCACGTTGCATACATACATACATTCATATATACATATTTGGTGTGTTTTGTGGTTGTTGGCGCAGCGGCGCAAACTCGTCAAGCGACTTTTTTCTCATGACACCAATGGCCAAATACAAACTGTACACTAATATAAAAACTTGCGCAAATTTACTTAACTGCAATAAATATACAGGAAATTTTGTGTTTATAACCAGTAGTGGTGTAAGATAATTATCAAGACAGATGAAGACTAACTCATACCAATCAGTATCCAAGAGCATCTTTCGCTAAAGTGCTCGCACATGAGCACATTTTTGATTAGTTGACTCGCCCTAACTAACACAGCCATTTCTTTGTTTTGGTTTGTATGTTCTCCCTTAGTAAGAGTAGTAGAATAGAAAAAAGTAATATGTTCGAGCGAGAGAGCACATATTATTGAAACAATCGACAAAGTTGGACGCGAAAATAAAAACAAAAGAAACGTCAAACTATGATAAAATTATTTTATTTTCAAATTGAAAACAGCTAATTTTGGGTTTATTTTTCGGGAACGAAGATGAGTAGTTTTTTATTACATTGTTTAGCACTTTTAGTATTTGCCATGAGTAGTTTATGAGGACATTTTTCAGCACTTTTGGCATTTGGTGTGAGTAGTTTGTATGGACTTTTTTCAGCACTTTTAGCATTTGATATGAGTAGTTTACGAGGACATTTTCCAGCACTTTTGGCATTTGGTGTCGGTAGTTTGTGATGACTTTTTTCAGCACTCTTGTTCGAGCGAGAGCATATATTATTGAAAAAATCGACAGTTGGTCACGAAAATAAAAACGAAAGAAACGATAAACTGTGATAAAATTATTTAATTTTCTAAATGAAAGTAGTTAATTTTGAGTTTTTTTTCGGGAATGGAGGTGAGGACATTTTTTAACACTTTTAGCATTTGCTATGAGTAGTTTACGAGGACTTTTTTCAGCACTCTTGGCATTTGGTGTGAGTAGTTTGTGTGGACTTTTTTCCAGAACATTGTCGTTCGCTGCGAGATGTTTTTGATGTAAACATTGAGCAGTTTTAATGCTAGTACCAAAGTATTTTGTGAGCATATAAATAATGAATTGAATGCTTTGTTAGAACGAGTCAGATATATATTTTTTTTACTGTGTGGATATATAATTAGTAAAGGAGATGGTGTAGATGCTTTTGAGAAGTGCTCGGGTTTTTCACACGGCCTGCACAAAATTTAATAGGTACCATTTTAAGGGCTGTGACCTTAATGAAAATGCTTACACAAGTACTTATAAAATGATCAGCTATCTGGTGGGGATGCTTGTAGCATAAATATCAACCAATCGTATATTTTAGTGCGCTCGCTACACCAGCGGACTCTACCGGTAACTAGCTCAACACAACTGAACTCTGCTGGTGAATGGCAAAAACTCGAATTCGTCCGAAGGCCTCTAACGTGAAGTGCTTATATAAAATTAAAATTAAAGTTTAGCATTGGGCGTTCTTTTGCAGGTCGCTTAAAAGAATTAGTCGATTTTTGCGGTATTTTATATTTGCCAAATAGTTATTTAAAATGTCTGTGTAACTTACCGCGAATCGATTTTGGAAATATGCACTGTCTGGTATACAAAATTTATCCAAATTTTATGTTTTATTTTGTTAGTTGGCTTTGTTGTATGTGCGTTTGTGTGCTCGTATGCATTTTAACGGCTTTGTCTTTATCTTTCATGGATATAAAACGTGCTTGAAATTGGCATGTGTGCGCACCTATGCAGCTGAATACTTACATATACATACTTTTACATATGTACATTCATAATACTGCTTATACATAAATCCAGCCCAACTGCTGCTGTTCAAAGTTGGCTATACATACATGTATGTATCTCTGCTGGCTCCCTTCGTTAATTTTTCATTTAAATTAATTAAATTAATTTTTAATTAAATTTTAAACAAGCTTGCAGCGACTTGCAAGTGTACATTTTTAATGCTGCTCCTCCATTCTTAGCCAGCACTTTGCCAACTTTCATGCAATTTTATTTTCGTCTTTTTATCTTCATTTTTACTTTGTAATTTTCACTGCCGCATTTTATAGTGGAACTCACTTTTATGGCGCTCGAAGCATAAGCAATGAATAATCAAGTGCTGAAGAATAGTCTGTGCTTGTATGTGTGTGTAAGGTTATGTGCCTTTCCAATATCTAAGTTCGTTTAACAATTATTTTATTTTATAATTTTTAAAATTCTTAAATTATAATATTCGCTGTTTCTTGTACTCGTATATGCGCACTTTTCAATAGAGACATAAAAACGATGCAAGGCTTCAAGTCTTCCATCCAATAAAGCTGATATATATTCTATGTATTATTTAATGTAAGACGGTATCAAGGCCACTAGTTCATTTGACCGTGGAGCATGTTTTAAAGTTTATGTAAATAAAAAATAAGAACCGATCACGTTGAAAACAATGCCCTGCTCAGTTGTGAATTATTTCAATAAACAGGCTTCACTTTTATATATTTTTTATATGCCATGGCGCAAGTGTTATTTCTCTTTTACTTAAGATTTTATACATACAATTTTACTCGAATTTACTTTACCAATTTCGCCTCTACCTTGTTAACAACTTAAAGTATTTTCCATTTTTTAAAATAATTTTTTTCTGTATTTATGTAGTTTGTACGAGTATTTTGAAATTTTAGCCGCTTTAACTACGCCTACTTTTCAGTTTACTGTCATTTTATAGGCGCCTCTTAAGTTGCCAGTGGCTTTCATATAAAAACGCCTATATACGCAACCCAAACTCAGCCATACACAAAGCCTTCCTCCAGCCATGCAAAATCACAGCAAGTTCGTTGCTTAAGTCTTTTGTTGCTGCAACATAAAAAATTCCGATTGACTGGCAGCATTTTTAAATCCTTTCTTAGAAATGAAGGTAAGTAACTACAAGAAAAAAAAATATTAGCCAAACCAACAACAAAATAAAGTAATAATGAAAAAGGGTTCAACTGTGGCAAAACAGTAGAAGAAAAAATATCACATTTTTAATTAAATGTTAACGCCATCTTAGTTATAATGGCGGTGCAACAGCAACAGCGCCGAAGGATCCTTTGTGTGAACTGAAGGTAACAGACAGTCGTCAGTAGGTATACTAAACTGTGCTGACTAATGAAGCAGCAGTAATAAAAATAACAATACACATAGTGGAGCCATCGGGTAAAAAAGTGCGCCAACTCGAAAGGAAAAGCAAACAAGAAAAAAAAAATATAATAAAGCAACAAAAAAGCAACAAAAAAGTCACTCGTTAAATATCGTGAATTATTGAGTTTTAAAGGCGTTTAATTAATTCCAATTCAAACTAACAGCAGCAGCAGCAGCAGCAGAAGCAGCAGCCAAATTGGTATGCGAACCGCGGCACTAAGCAACAAAGTAATGGCACAGCAGCAGCACAGGCAATAAGCAGTTGAAAGCAAGTTTGTAGTCACTCAATTCGTAAGCAACACTAAGTCTATACGTAAGTAAGTAGGTATTCCGGTAAGATTGGTAGCATTTGAAACAAGTTAACACCAAAGTGAATACAACAACAACAAAAACAAGAATCTGCACAATAAAGGAATTGTATGTAGGTATGAAGAGTACAACTTTGCTGGTTTAGAAGTAAAAAATAACCAATCACAAGCACACACACCAGCGACAACGAAAAAGAAAAGGCAACAACACCAATAATATTGGTAGCCTTTAAGTTGGTTAGAGCAATGGAGTAGCTGACTGACTGACTGTCTGACTGACTGCTCTGTTTATACTAAAAGGCTTCTTGTTTTTCCACACCTTTATTTATTTAGTTTTTTACCTTTTATTTATTAAGATTTTTTTATCTTTTATTTATTTAGATTTCTTATTTTTAATTAATTTAGATTTTTTTTTATCTTTTATTTATTTAGATTTCTTATCTTTTATTTATTCAGTTTTTTATCTTGTATTTATTTCTAATTTTTTATCTTGTAGTTATGCTTTAGTTTTTATGATAACGTATGAATTTGGTCTTTGCTTTTGTTATTTGGCTCGAGTATAACAAGTTTACTATTAAACATATTTCTCATTGCTTAGTTAAACGTTTCCATTAAAGTGGAAATAAAAATGATATTAAGCTTAATTCAAATTTCAATATTTATGCGAACTCATTGAAATTATGTGCTAACTGTGTTTGCTTATTTATTCAGTTGTGTTTTATAGAACAAGCGTGCTTTGGTATTGAATAAAAAGTAGCACATAAATGTATATACAAATGTATCTGTATATGAATATAAATTAATATTTATAAATGTATTTATGTATATATGTAGGTACATATGTATGTATGTTTTTTAAACATTTGCATAAAGTCATCAATTTTCGTAAATTTTTTATTTACCCTACAAAGTATTCTAAACTTGAATAAGCAACTGGTGATGCTTTTTTCGCTTTCATATGCAAATACATAAACTGGGTGTATAAATTAACATCAAGTAACTATACAAATCGGTAAGCAAGGAAAAACTTGTTATAAATTTTTAAATTCAATGCGCTTTTAGTATTGACCATTTGTTTATTTATGAATTTAGGTGCTACTTGTGTATGTTAAAAATAAAAGTAGGTGGCTTTTAAATAAGCAATAGACTGTCTGGGGTATTTGCTGCTTTTATAAATATTTTTCGTGCAAGTTCTAGTTTCTCCTGAACTCAAAATTTGAACCATCTCGAGTCATGCCTTAGAAAACTGCTGCAGGTTCAGCAAAAATGTAAAATAAGATTTTGTTAAGGTCTTATTTGTTACAAGCATGTAAAGGATAAGATTTGCACTTTCTTCTTTTGGTATGGCTTACTGTGAACTTACCAATCATAATAATAATAATATAATAATACAATGGCGCTATTATAACTCTGACGAGTTTTATGGCCGAGCTTCTCTCCCAATTCGAGGTGTGCTACTTTTTGCTTTTGCTACCAATTGGGTGGACCTACAGTTTTATGTCGGCTCCGAACGGCGAATGCATTTTTTGTGAGAAGCTTTTTCATGGCAGAAATACACTCGGAGGGTATGCCGCCCACTGCCGAGAGGTGACCGCTGCTCTTAAAAAACCAATAATTGGATTTTTACTAATTACAAAAATTGTTTTGGTGTTTTGCTCGGACCGTGGTTTGAACCCGAGACCTCTGGCATAGCAGGCGAGCACTCTACCCACTGCACCACAGCGGCCACACTTACCTATCAACATACATAAATACATACTCTTTTATATATGCATACTTATACTATGTATGTAGTACATGTATACTAAACAAACATGTGAACATACATACATATATGTATACAATGCATATTGATTTTTGTAATCCATATAACAAGTTGGATACACAAGTTTTGTGTTTGCTCATTTGCATACTTATTAGCAGTTTTTTGTTATGTGATTTTATTTGCTTTCATACGAGTCTTTGCTTTAAAATTTTTTTTTAAATTTTTTTTTTAATTTTTTTTGTGTTACTATACAAATTTGCGTAGTGTAACTATTTGATGCACTTATCTATTTTAGTATGTTAAGCCCATTCATGTTAGTGCTTGCTCAATGCAGTGCTTTCTAAGACAAAAACTTTATACCCAACTGCGCATTAGCCTATTCATTCAAACTATGTAGAGTGCTGCCTACTGTCGAAACTCGACAGTTTTTCTAGATGTTTTCTTATTTCTAAGGTGCAACTATAGTTTTTGTATAATTGTTCGTTGTTATTGGCACTGTTACTATTTTGTTGTTGTTCCTGTTGATGCTGCTCCTTTTGTTGCTATTGTCACTGCTACTATTTTGTGGTTGTTGTTGTTGGTGTTGTTGTTGTTGTTGTTGTCGTTACTCTTCTTCACAATTCTCCTACCTCATTCTTTCTTTCTATTTCTGCTCTTTTCTTTCCTCAATCTTTCCTACTTATTCTTTCTTATCCTTATTATTTGACTTTGTGTTTTTGTTGTAGTGCTTTTGGTAATTTTTTATGCTCCTACTTCTTTGAAACTACACACCACTTCCAGCCAAACATTTTCACAATTGCATGGTAAGTTTGGTGAGCACGCACAAACTCATCTATGCATGCGCACTGACACAGCTTTGATGTGTGCAAAAGCATGCAACAACGCAATTGTCCAACGACGATTGTGGACGCATTTTCCAACCAATTTTAATAAAAATTGGCGCAGTTCTATTTGAGAGCAATGCCTCTCTAATGTTGTTCTTAGTTTTAAAATGATGATGGAACAAAATTTATGTTAGCGTATTAATAATATAGATTTTTATAAACTAACTAGTACAGCTACAAGATTATTATTGCTGAATGTCGCTAATAATACCTCCTTTGTTTTGAATTTTAGCTTCGGCTTCTGAGCAGTCAATCTTTTAAACGTGGTGCATGAAGGCTTTTAGTTTTGTTAAAAAGGCAGTTATATTCTTCATCTCGTAAAGGCGTGAGCACTTTTAGTCTACATATGTATATATGACCATAACTGATCAGTTAACCATCAGCGGCACTATTACATTTATGTAGATGTTAAAAGCAAGTACACAGTTTTATGAGGAAAAAGCAGATAAGACTTCCTGCAAACAAAAAAGTATTTCAACACGCCATTGAAATTAGTTACTCGTATTCGCAGATTTTAAGTAAACTTTTAATCACGCCTACCTGAGAGATATTTAGCAACAACTGAAACTCTGTTCAAAGACTACAATCTTTTACAGATTTCATATTTCTTCCGCTTAAGAAAAATGTCCGATATGTATTTTTTATGCTGCACTTTGTTTCACATTTGTACAGATGTAAAAAACGTGCCATGTAATTAGCATGTTGCATGTAGAAATGTGCAATTCCATTTGAAAAATGTTACCATCGATGGCGTTCGAGGCATTTAGCACTTGTCATACGCTTGCAGCAGACAAAGTTGCTAATAAGTACATATTAGATATGGCTAAAATTATTTAGTTAAATGAGTGTGTGTGTGTGTGCGTTGTGTTTCCATTTTCACAATTATTGCATCGTTTTGTTAAAGGAACACTTTGTTTTACTTGTGGTGAAAGTTGCCCAACAAGCAATAATTGCCAAACGAAATTTATTGACACATTCATAAAAATGTTTATTACCAAATATTCACAATGTGTTAGACTGTTTTTTAATTAACACTTTGCATAATGGGTACGGTAAATCTTAATGATGTTAATGGCTCCTGCGAAAAGGCAATAATCCTGCTTAAAACATGAAAATGTAATAAAGGACATTTCATAACAAGTGAGTGGTGTACTTACAAATGCATGAATAGATTAATACTTTTGCAATTATGCTTTGAAATTACCTGCATACATATGTACGTTTTTTTTACAATGGGCATACCCAATAGGGTGAGGCGATTTGGATGGAGGCAAATTAATCGATACCGCGCGATCGAAATTTGTATTCCCCTCATTTTTCTGAGTAGAAAACTCCTCCACGACATTTGCCTAAAATTAATTTTGATGTTCCGGAATTTGGTTTTTTTGAACCAAGACGAATTTTTGAAAATAAAAATTTGGCAAAAATCGACAAAAAAATATCCAGGTCAATATGCACATCGAGTTGAAGCAGAATTTTATGCTGAATCCAGATATAAAATCCAAACTAAAATCGGATGATCCGTTTTCGAGATATAGCCTGATTTCCGGTTATGAAGGCTGAATGCCGAAAATCGCATATTTTCGCGATTATCTCTTGTTGTGTACAATATATCTTATTTTTTTTGCAAATTTCTTAAAGATAAGTCAATACAATATATGAACGGTATTTTAAAATATTAATTTATCTTTCGGTATAGGAAAACTAGAATGCACTCTTTTTTCCTTGGCCCAAAATCGCGGTATGTTATAGCCATCCGATACCGATGATTTTCGCCGACAGCGCTTTGTGTACAATAAATGCTCTAAATACAAAATTTAAGAATTTTAGCTGCAAAAATTGAGGAGTTATAACCCAAAACGTAGACGTATGCTGTTTGGGACTTGTTTTTTTACTTTAGTCAACTCTAAAAAAAAACTCAAGGTTACTCATACGCCATAGCGTACTATTGGAAGCGATATAGGTTAGTAAATCACCCCACCCTAATACCCAATATAAGATGACGACGACCTTTTCAATAAAATAATAACCAGTCGTTGTAAGTACTCTAAAACAGTGTTGCTGAGAGTGTTTTGAAAAGTAAAATGTCATATTTATAATTGCATATTGATCAGTTTGCTCCGACTAAAAATTACCTAACTTAGATTATCTATACTTCAATATTCTATACTACTTAATACTATACCTCTTTACTGCTTTGACGACACATCCATACAGGAATGTTTTGCAGTGATATTGGTATCAAACGAGTCCCCAAATATGGATAAAAATTTGGACGCGGATGAACGCGGAATGTTTTTGAATGATATTGGTATCAATTTAAAGGATTTGAGCAGGGCTTCAGCATAGAGCCTAAGCCGAGTCCCCAGATATGGGTCGAAATGCGGACCCGGATGGTTCCGGAATTTTTCTTAGCGATATTGTTATCAAATGAAAAGCGGAAATTAGGGCTTAAATATGAAGCTCTCTTCTAGGCAATGCCTAAACTGGTATCCTGGTTAAGGAGAATGAAAAAGCAAAAGCGAGAGGGAAAGAGAGGCGAGAAGGAAATGAAAGGAAAGAGAAAAGAAAACGAAAAGGTAGTGAAAAAGGGAGTAGGAGCTGGATAAAGATTAAGAATAGAAAGAAAAGAAGAATGAGAGAGTGAAAGAAATAAATGAAAGTGAAAATTATAACGAAGGTCAAATAAGGAGATAAAATCAGAAAGAGAAAAATAAGAGATATATAAAGAAAAAGACAGAAAGAGGGAAAGTGAGAAAAATAAAGATAGAGGTAAAAACTCATTATGACATAAAACTATTCTTTGTCATTGCGGAAGCAGGGCGGGTATTTGCTAGCAGGGTTTGAAATTGCTTAACTACTTTTGCTGCATTTGCTTTTGCTTTGCTTTTGCTAACGAAAAGTAAATTAGCAAACTCGGCCAGCCGAGTAAAAAACGAGAACACGATTCATTCGCTTCAGTTTTCAGCTGAGCCGTGTTTGCTTGTATAGTTAAGCAAAGCAACGCGATTTGGGAGATTTCATTTTACTTCCAGCAATTAGTTGTGTCTTTGCATTTTTTCTGCTTTTGCTTATTTTGCTGAAACGATTTGTTTACGC
The DNA here is from genome assembly GCA_960531455.1 of Urophora cardui. Taxonomy (NCBI): domain Eukaryota; kingdom Metazoa; phylum Arthropoda; class Insecta; order Diptera; family Tephritidae; genus Urophora; species Urophora cardui. The sequence continues at coordinate 158,761,347 of OY482671.1, forward strand.
ATATTTCGATTTTTTATACATATTTACTTATGAATGTATGTATGTACACATAATATGTATGTATGTCCATTTGTAAACATCTTTTCATGTTGAATTTTGCTTAAAAACTAGTTTCAGCAAAATAAGCAACTGTAAGCAAAAATTTACCACTCAACTAATTGCTGGAAGTAAAAGCAACCCTCTCAAATTGAGTTGCTTGGCTTAACTATACAAGCAAACACGACTCAGCTGAAAACTGAAGCGAATGATTCGTGTTTTCGTTTTTGGCTCGGCTTAATTCAGCAATAAGCAAAAAACAGCGGCTATTGCTATTTTGCAGCAAGCAAATTCAAACCCTGTTTGCTAGTATTAAATATTAGCGGGATGAATAGCAAAATATCTACATCAACGTAAAGCTATACTAAAAATATGGCAACTAAGCGGCCGGTGTATGTATTTAGTATGTGCATCGGCGAGCCTTATGCATTTTACTACTGGCAGATATTTCTTACGATTGGAAAGAGCATTAAACCAGAATCTTTAATGTGTTCAGCAAAGGATTTTTAGCGAAGTTTTTGTACTCTTTAAATGCGTCAATATGCCTGCATAAACCAAACATAACAATTGGTTTTTGTACTCATATAAGAGCTTATACATGCATATATGGATATGTACATATGCACACTGATTCTGAATATACATACATATGTACGTTGTCATTCCAGCTTCCAAGCATAACCATATCTGCACTGTATTGGCTTTGGTTGTGCGGTTGCTGCTTTTCAGCTTTTGTGGTTGTTGCAATTTCTTTTCTAGTGTATTTCTTTCTGTACTTTAAATGCCACAGAGTATAAGGGTTATTCTTCCTCTTCTTCTGCATCTTTTTATACTCAGCTGTACTAGTACACAGAGTATTATAGTTTTAATAACATAACGGTGGATTGTAACAGAATGAAATAATCGAGATAGATATAGACTTATATATATCAAAATGATCAGGGTGAAAAGAGAAATCGATTGAGCCATGTCCGCCCGTCCGTCCGTCTGTCCGTCCGTCTGTAAACACTCTAACTCGCGCAAAAATTGAGATATTTTGATGAAATTTGAAATGTGCGTTAGTATCGAGACTGGGACGGTTTCTATTGAAAATGGGCGAAATCGGACCATGACCACGCCCACTTTTCCTATATAAAAAAATCGGAAATTTGGTATCTCAGTCACTAATATAGCTGGAGCGATGAAATTTTACCCACGTGTTGAGCTCAGGCCCCTATGAAGAAATTGGATGAAATTTTGGAAAATGGGCGGTGCCACGCCCACTTACTAAGGGTCAACCATTGAAAGTTTTATATGTCCTAACTCAGAAACCATTAAAGATATATCGATAAAATTTGGTATGCGTAATTTACCTACTTAGGCAAACATTTTGACGGAAAATAGTTAAAATTGGTTGACGGCCACGCCCACTTTTATATATGTGTTATATAAAGTGACCTAATAAAAAGATTTTAAGCGATATCTCTGTCAAATATAAAGATATATCATTGAAATTTTATAGCAGGAGTCCAACTGCGGACGTAAAACGAAAAGCACAAAAATTTTGCCAAATGGGCGTGGCACTGCCTCTTTTTATAAACAGGAATATACGAAATTTCTGAGCCCATAACTCGACAAATAATTTATATATAATCATGAAACTTGGTGTGTACACTTTTATTACTTGTGGTAATACATGTTGAAAATTTTAGCGAAATCGGTTTGACGACCACGCCCCCTTTTATACATGGGAACCATAAAGTGGCCTAATAAAAACATTTTAAGTGATGTCTTTGTCAAATATAGAGATAATTCATAGAAATTTTGTGGCATGAGTTCCACAATAGACCGGAAGCAAAAAATATAAAAATTTTGGAAAATGGGCGTGGCACCGCCTCTTTTTAGACAAAGGAATATACGAAACCATCTTTGACTTTATTAGCATACATTTCTTTTTCAGGAAAAAATCAATGAGAATAGTAATTTTTCGAAATTGGTAATTCGAAATTTAGCGCTTTTTCACGAAGTATTACTTATAATTCTAGCGTTTGTTGAGCCGTAGGAAAGTGCAAGAACCGCAGGAATTTTACCACAATTTACATTCTTTGTACTTATATTCGCTCTTTTGTGGTAAAATTCCTACGGTTCCTGCACATATCCCTACGGCTCAACAAACGCTACAATTATTGTACGGTATTGCTGTTATTAACATGCTAATAACAGAAAAGTAAGGCCAATTATTTAAATTTCAAGTTTTCTTTCAATTACTTATCATCTTAATCAAATAATATTAGTATAAACTACAATGGGAATAAATATGCAATGTATAAGAGTATCTAACTTGAGATTTTACTTAATGTCTGTCAAAATGGAATATTGAAAAACTAAATTATATAAGAAAATTATTGTTTATAACCGTAGCACATAGGTAGAAATATTTCATTGTGTACATCTATTCCAAATTGCTTGCTTAATGCAAAATTTTAATAATTTGTGTTAAAAGTAGAGCTCTCAATTTTTTTGAACATTTTCGAGTAGCCCAAGAATTATCTAAGAAGGATATCGCAGTAGATAAGCTGATTGGAATTGTGTATGTATACTAAAAAGTGTGAATGTCAGACAAAACGAATTGGCAAAAATTTTACCTTGAAATTCATTTCTCTTCTCTTTCACATTGATATTTTTAAAGAAAACACATAAAAACGGAAGTATTATAACCTCTATTTGGATAAGCCTTGGAGTAGCCCGAACAGTTGTTGTTCAAATGCTCGAAGAGTTGTTTGTTTGTTTATTACCCGTATGTTTGTACGGGTATTTGAACAATTCGGGTATTTTGAAGTTTGTTTTTTTCTTTTGTTTATTATTATTTTTTTTTTCTTTATACATATGTAGTTTTTTTATTTTTGTTTTTCCGATACACATTTTTTTGTTTGTAAGCTCGAATGCTCGAATGTTTGTACGGGCATTTGAACAACAAACGGGCTTCAAACAAAAACGATCAGATCGAATTGCTCGATACCCGGGTATCTAGGGCTCTAGTTAAAAGTCGATTTTATTGAAAAATATATACAGTGACTCAAAAAAAAAAATCATACGCCAGAGTTTTTAAATTTATTTCAAACAGTTCTGTCGAAAATTTGACTCTCTTATTTTCGTTTAAAAATGTAAACAATTTTTCAATAAAAATCGCCTTAAGCAGGATTTCTAAGCTTATGGAAAAATCCGAAAAATCGTAGAAATTTCTAAAAGTGGATTAAAAATTTCAAAGCGCGGCCAGAATTTATAGAAGATTTTGAGGAGATTTCTAAGTGTACTGTTATGTAGCCAACCAATTTTAGTGTAAAAAGTACTATTCTCAATGCTGTAAAAATTTCCGTCGATTTTAGTAATTTTTTTCTGTAGGGTGTTTGCGTTATATGTACGTGAGACCGTTCCAATTAAAATTTCCGAAATGCCAATGAAATTTTTCAAAAAGTTGAATGTTGCATGTTATTATATTACAATTGAATTAGCTGCAAAATTGCATACTCAAAAATCTTCTAAAAAATGTAGCTTTATAATTCTTAGCCCCTTTTTATGATAAGTACTTCCTTAACTTTGAAAAATTGGAAATACTAAAAATACTGCCTAAAAAGTTAACAATAATCGCTGCTAAATATCTGGGTTACTTTCGAGCATCACCTACATTAACCAAGATATGCGTTAGAAATATAAACATTAAAATTAGATATAAAGCACAAAAAGAAAATTATTGTAGGTACATATGAAACCCCCTGTATCTAGTAGTGAAGTGCGGCTTTGTGCGACGTAATTTTTTGTCGGCTAACTACTAATTGTACTAGATATCATGTCCGAGGGTTAATTTGACTGAGTCTGACAGAGCAACATAACAAAACCAATTTTTAACATGAAAAAGAGTGATAATTTTTTTTTTAAATATCCCAAACTTAAAAGCTTAAAACTATAAACTTAGAATTATTGGAAACCAAGGATATTATTGAAAGGTGTTAATAATTACTTGAACCTTTAGGATACATCACGATTACTTAAATGAAATGCTTTAAATAATAAATATTCAAGCTGAAACTAGCACTTAAAAATATGTAAGAAAAAAACAAAAAAATTAAATTATCTGAATATGCTAAGTTACGACCATCTGGGGCAAGTGCAGAGTATGGGGTCGGGAAAAAAGCGATGAATTATTGTTCCCCATTCTATTTCCAATATGTGGATATGTTTTTTTTCTGTAATTGTAACAATTTTACAAAATTCAATTTTGGGCGCATAAAACTTGAAAATCTACCTATGCGCGTAGATTTCCAGAAGAGAATATGAGACTTACTTTTGAAGTATAGTTAAAGGCCCTTGGCAACTGACAATCTGGCATGTCAAGCAGTGTGTATATGTGAGTTTTTTTGTGTGTGTTAGTGCAATCGGCATTCGTCGTGCTACACGTTCTTGTTCGGGCTCGCGTTGATGAGAATCAAATCTTTTAGATATTTGCGTCAATCACACGACACTCACACATATGTATACACTTCTTAACATTCCAGATTTTAAGTGGCCAAGGGCCTTAAGAGATTGATATATGTATTATAAGCGATATTTGTGTACTAAAATGTTAAATTATAGTCTGAAAAAATTACATTTCGCTAGCTTAGAGTGCAAACTGTGTAAGTCCACTTTTATGAAAAGTGTATTTTTATGTAGAACGCTAGAAAAATCAAATACGCACCGCGCTAAACAAGTCTGAGATACTTGTCATATTTCTACTCGTTGTTATTCAGTGATACGCAAATTTTGTAAGTCCAAAAAGCGAAAAAAATTGTTTAAGTCGAAAATATTTATATGAACAGAAATTTTTTTAGTTGTTGGGGTAAGTGGAAAAAAATTCAACAACTATTTACAGCGAAGGTTGAGTGTATACTTAGCTATTTCACGAAAAACCATTTTCGATCATCAGCACTCTTTTCGGAAGTGGATTTTATTTCGAATTTTTTTTTCTTTTTTGTTTTTTGTCTCTCCTACAAAGTTTTAAAAAAGGACTTACACAATTTGCATTCTAAGCTAGCGATTTTTATCATTTGTAAAAAAATTGTAGTTTTTTTTGGTAATTTTAATTTTGGTAAATTTTTTACATTGGCTGTGACCCCCCTCCCCCCCCCCCCCCCCCCCGAAAAATTCTCTAGCTACGCCACTGGTGACGTCTTTGTAACTAGAAGTCATAAAGGAATGAAATTTTGCACAAAAAATAATATTCATATGTTTAGTTGGATGACTGATAAAAACTTTGAAAATGGGCGTGGCTACGCCCACTTTATGCGGCACTCGCTTTATATAAAATACGCCGTGTTTCCATCAAACGCAAACAAACAATGAAAGCATACAGCTGAGTATCTAATGTTCGATTCCACTCGAACTTAGGCTTCCTTACTTGTTTATATTCCTGTTGTCTCTAACTCTGATTATTTTAACACCTTTTTTTCTGTAACGTTCACCACAACCCGTTCGTCTCATTGTAATCCATGTTCACATGAAGTGAAGTGTTGTTGTCGCAGGCCAAGTTGACCCAAGTTGAAGTCACCAAAACCAAACCGAACTTAACCACCAAGTCAAGTATGCATATTTAAACGATCGGTATAGCGGGAAACTTAAAGACTGTACAAAAAAGACAAAAAAAAAACGCCTTCTTATGCAAAATTGCCATTTTTATTTCTTATGGGTTTTGTCTTTTGTGTCCGATCAGAAAAGAAGAAGAATATGTTATCTGCATTTACGTTGCCATATTCAAGCTTTCATTTGCCGTGTCTTTTCTCTTTGCATAGCTGCGCTTGTATCGCATTTGTATGGCTACGCCTGTCTCATGATCACAAGTCTGCTTCGCGAACTATGTTATGGTACAGCTGAGCTTACCTATGTACAAACATATGTCATTTTATACCCAGATTTGTGTTCAAATTTGGTATTATAATTTTTCTACATTGAGTATGCATGTTTTTGATAGTTATTATTTCAAAATAATCATCGTTGAGAATTAATATTTGGTTTGCTGGTGTACCAACATCAGGAATTCATACTTGGGTGTATAATATAATACAATGGCGCTATTATAACTCTGACGAGTTTTATGGCCGAGCTTCTCTCCCAATTCGAGGTGTGCTCCTTTTTTTTTGTTTTTCCTACTAATTGGGTGGACCTACAATTTTATGCCGGCTCCGAACGGCGAATGCATTTTTTGTGAGAAGCTTTTTCATGGCAGAAATACTCTCGGAGGGTATGCCGCTCACTGCCAAGAGGTGACCGCTGCTCTTAACAAACCCAATAATTGGATTTTTACCAATTATAAAAATTTTTTGGTGATTTGCTCGGACTGGAGTTTGAACCCGAGAAATCTGGCATAGCAGCCGAGCACTCTACCCACTGCACCACAGCGGCCACACTTGGGTGTATAATATTATATTCCACTCGAAGGTAAAGCTTATTTGTTTATTTTTTTTTTTGCATTCTCCTTCTTTATTTTATTTTATTTTATTTATTTTTTGATGCCACATCGCTTGGTATTCATCGCTCAAATCGCATGGATGATTCAGGGTATCTTCTTCGTTTGGGGCACGCTATGCGGCAGCAGTCAATTTGAATAACAGTCCTCCTCGTTGTATGCTGCACGAATGAATATTTTTGGTTCTTTCTTCTGTAGGTATTTGCTGGTGTATTTATGCATGTATACTTTTCGCGTGTCTTAATCTGATTGCTTCTCTTTAAATAAACCAACAAAAAAAACCACGAGCAAAGAAGAAAATAAATCACCTAAAAGAAGAATGAAACAAAATGCAAAACGATATCGGCAAATGCGTAAGATTGCGAAATATTTTAGTTTTGCAAGCTCGCTTGTGATTTTGGTTGTTGTTGTTGTTGTTATTATTTTTTTTCTTCTTTTCTTGCCTGCATTTCTTTGCTTTAATCTGAGTTTGCCACTTGGGGGGTAAGCTTACGAAAAGATTTGCATTTTAATTATTAGACTCTACAGCAACATTGAAAAGTTTGCTTAGTTCTGGAGTAAAATCAAAGCTGTCACTGTTTCTATACTTCGTAAGAAGATATTACACTTTTATTTATTACACTATGCTCCAAGATGAGGGGTCATCTCTCCGTAATTGATGAAAGCAAAAGGAAAGGAAAGCTTACCACTCTAGTATCAAAGCCCCGTAATGTATTTTTGGCCTATAGGTCGGTTCCATTTTTATTTGCCTGTGCTTATGCCTTAGCCTTTGAGCTGGCAGCAATATCAATAACAGTAAAAACAACAAAAGCAACATAATTTATTATGTAATATCTTTTTTGATATCTGTTTGCTCAATTAAAGTCAAAAATCTACTAAAAATACGCCTCCAGAATTGAGCAGTAAGAATACCTCGCAACACGCTGCCAGCAACATTGTGATGTCTTAGCAACATTGTTTTTCTACTGGTTAAAACGTTCATGCCACTGTACCACAGCGCCATTTTATGTAAGCATAAACAACATAAATGAATATCTTGACCAAAAAACAGTAATTTAACATACATTCGCAAGAAATTATTTAAATTTATTTGATCATGAGTTGCCCTATTTTAAATACAAATAAAAATGAAACCAGACTTATGCTAGAGACACACATCGTAGTATAGTAATAATATTACGATCTATACCACATATGTGTCACCCTCATATTGTAGTTTAATTGAAAATTTTCATAGTATAGCCAAATCATAGTATTGATATTTATTATGATATTCATACCACATGTGTGTCTGAGGCATTATAGGCCAAAAATGCAAAATGATGTTTTGATATGAGAGGCACAAGTTTCCTTTTGTTCCACGGTTATATATGTAGTTATTTATTTTAGGTTTTAAAAGAAATTATCATGATTCATAAATAATATTATCATATTATAAATGGTACAGAACGCAACTCTCTTTTGAATTAAGAACTCTAAGCCTATCAGCACTTACCTGTTTTCAATGCCTGTGAGACTCTTTTATATCTTTCAAATAAAAATGTGTATAAACATGTGTATAAACATATGAAAATATATACATATGTAGGTACATACTTACATTTTTTCTCCCTTCTTTTTCGCATGTGAAGTCGTTGAAATTGTTGATATTATCTTTTAAATTTATGACCTGAAGTAAGCTAATTTTTTAAAATTATTTTGTACTTACAGTCGCTTTCTTTTTTAAGCTTGCTGAATTCGCAGACAATTCTTCAGGTCATTAATATGTTGCAAGAAAAATAAATGATTTGGAATGAATGAATGTAAGGCAATAAGGCCAAATTTGAGGATTGCATAAGCTTATATTTTATATACACTAGAAGGCTGCACGAATGGATTCGAAACGGCCAACAAAATATTCGCGGCCGTCCAATTACAGTACCTATTTGTTTCTGTCGTTTTAGAATAAACGCAAGTAGAGCACAACCATAAACAGAACCAATACAATTACTTATTCGTAGCGACAATTACATGACCTTAAAAAGGTTCTGCAAATAGTGTACACTACTTGCGAATACTTCGAATATAATCGAAATATATGTATGTACATACATATTTTCATAAACACACATCCAGACGTTGTGTTCAGCAAAATTACGCTGCTAGTGTGAGTGTGTGTATGTGCATATGCATACACACTAGGGCGGGTCGATTGGTAGAGGTAAAAAAAAAAATTAATGGACACATCGCAATTATAAAAATTTGGGTAATTTCAAGCTTTTTTGCCCAAGAAACCATATGTCTAAAATAAATTTCGATCCAGAGCTTTTTACGATCTACATATTTCCATCTGTTCTATATATTTTAAAATAACTCGGTAACCAATACTTCGATTCTTTTGATTTTTTCGGCATTAGTTGGGAAACTTATTTGGCATATTAAGGTGGTTTTATGAAGGAAATAAAGTTCTCCCGAAATTCGCTGAACAACCCGATTTTCATTCGAATATAATACGGAAATCTATACCTAAAATTTTTCCTTAATATATTAAAATTTAGAGGTCGTGCAAATGCCTCAAAATTTCTTTCTGCTTTTATATCAGTGATGATACATAATTTTTTTCAAAGTCCTTAATGAACAAGAATAACATTTCTTATCATTAAAAAATGGAACATATCGCACCCTAAATCAAAAAGTGGCACAACTCAAAATTTTTCGAAATCGAGTTTTTTTCATAAACGGATGTACGGAACATATCTCTAGCGATTGCCAAAAAAACTTTTGGAATAACTGTCACTTTCGACCGAAAAATAACCATTATACCTGGCCCTTTGCCATACGATTGCTTGTAATTAAAAAAAAATTTTTTTGGCTCTCCTGAAAATTTTTGAATTTTGAGTTGTGGCACTTTATGATTTAGGGTGCGATATGTTTGTTGGGCTTTTATTTTTTGGTCCACCTTAATGCCATATGCACATTAAATAAACAAACAAACCAAAGAAGCAACAAGGTTTTGCGAATACTTCATAACATGGTTATTATTATGTTCTATTCTATCGTGGCGAATAGTGTACACTAATCGCTCCAACAGAGCAAATAGAAATAGTATTTTTATTCCAAATGAAAAGTATGGGTTATATTCGTATCTGCATTGAAATTGTGCTGTGACTAATTGTACAATGCATAGAGTATTCGAAAATATAGAAGAGGCAAATGGTATTGTGCAGAGTTCTAATATCTGTATATTAATAGGCTAACATTTTTTCCATACAAACAATTGCCAGGCTATTTAGCACATTTAACATACTCATATCCACATAAAATTGATATGGATGTGTTCGTATGAGTCAGGAGCAGTGCATAGGCATATAATTTTTTCTATAAATTATTTAATTTCTTTATAATTAATAAATAAAATTTTTGGTTAAGATAAATAGATATCGTAAACGTGTTTACAAATATCGTAAACACAGTTGAAGAGTCGCTTTAATTTAAAAGCGCTCACCACCGGGCCTACCTTCCTAGATCTGCCTTGATTTTGACCATGATTTCGCGTCGGACCGTAATCAAAAGGGCAAATCAGTGTTGCGGTACAACTGGAATTTGGAAAGTGTTGCTTATCTCCGCGAAAAGGAATAATTTTTGTACCAATACAAAGTTGAAAAAATAAATTGCATGGTCGAATTTCAACCACCGGCGATACTAGTACACATTAATATGTTCGTACTAACCCAGCAAACAGACTCGTAAGCCTAAGTTAAACTGGAATACGCCGGCAGCGCTGCTTGTACACATTCTCTCTGCTTCAAATGTTTTAATAGTTCATTTTAACACATCCCAAACAGTGAGAAATTGAATTGGGAATTGAATTTTTATTAGCAAAGTACAATGTGTGGCGAGCGTAAAAATTGCGTTTTTTCGCTACAGTCCATTTTCAACTACATGCAATGCAGTGTTAAGTGGTTAAGTGCGCGCTTATCTCATTCCAATATATCCATATAAGTACGTGTATGTACATATGTACATATATAAATGTATGAATAATAACGTTTCAATCCTATCCTACGGCAACGCTAAATTTCGCAAAAAATGTGAATTATGCAGCTAAACAAAAAACACCTTATTAGCAAAATATTTATAAGGTATCAATACACCACATAAGGCCCGATTTTCAGGCCATAATAAGGAATTAAATATGCCTTATTTCCCAGTATCTTGTTTCGTTTTCCGTATTTGTTGTGCCTGACTGTCATCCTTAACTTCTTTTTTGTTGTTTGCTTTTTCACAAGATACTGAAGATGGCACATAGCCGAAACCGGTTTATAACCAAATCAAACATGACAAGGAATGACGGAAATTCGTTCCACAATACCTCGCAATCCTACCCTATCGGAAGAGCAAACAACAAAAAAGAAACCTTATGAATAAAGTGTGCTCTCAGAGAGGTATAGAGTATTCCTTATGGCCTGATGACTTCAACACAGGAAAATTAGCCTAATTTAAGCATTTGTCTTTGTATACAACTTAGCTTCCATTAAAATTTTCAGGCCTTTAAATCTTCTATAATAATTCTTAAATAAGGCGTAGATTTTTTGCTGGGAAGCTAGTCTACATGTTAACAAAAAAGTACACATTTATATACCTATACTAGAAATGTATGTAAGCGAAGGTGTGTTATATGCTAATTTCGTAATTATAAAACGTGTGAATTCCGCATTAAATTACTAATAATAAATTGTTTCATTAATAAATATGCGATAATAATTGTGTTTGATTGATTTGAAAAGCGAAGACCTGCATTAATAATTTTTTGTTTTCCTTTAAGTGCCTGAGCAACGTGAGAGGTCTTTTCAATACAAATTTTATATAAACAAAATTTTACTCCGCATTCTGTATGAAAATGTAACACGTGTGGTTCAAAAATAATCTGTTTGCTAATGTATAAGTTCTTAATATTTTGAAATGCATTGCCGCACATAATAATAATAATAATGCCATGGCGCTATTATAACTCTGACGTATTTTATGGCCGAGCTTCTCTCCCAATTCGAGGTGTGCTACTTTTTGCTTTTGCTACCAATTGGGTGGACCTACAGTTTTATGCCGGCTCCGAACGGCGATTACATTTTTTGTGAGAAGCTTTTTCATACACTCGGAGGGTATGCTGCCCACTGCCGAGAGGTGACCGCTGCTCTTAAAAAACCCAATAATTGGATTTTTACTAATTAGAAAAAAATTTTTTTGGTGTTTGCTCTGACTGGGGTTTGAAGCCGAGACCTCTGGCATAGCAGGCGAGCACTCTACACACTGCACCACAGCGGCCGCACATTGGGCAGTCATAAATTTCTGTATCTAAATCATACCTTTTTTTTGCAAACACTAATGTACATATGTACATGCATATAAGTATTTAAAATGTGACCGATTGGCGAGCTATGTACATATACACACATATTTCGCCATATTGACCTTGGCTTTTAAAATATTCACATGCCACAGATTCTGACCCAACAACCAAATCGAGTCCGGCGACCGTATCAAATTACAATACGATACACTGAATTGTCATTTTTAGTTTGTTTTTTGCCGCTTCGGTGAATGCTTTGGTCCCTCTCAAAATTTGTACTCAATAGCTTTGACGATCACGTTGAACATTGTGTGATGTTTTGTTGCATTGCCAATTTCGAATGCATTAAATGAATGGTTTTATTTTTTGCAAATTTAATAAAAAAAAAAAAATGGCTGTGTGTGAGAGAGTGAAGAAGAAGAGAAGAGTGTGAATAACCGACTTGTTTTTATTTAATTTAAGTGATTCAGCTAACGTGAAGCTAGTCAATAGAATTTTGAATTCACATAGCTAAAATCCCGGAGAGGATTGGTACCACTACCCGCATGACTCGAGCAAGCATTCAAAAGTTTTCTATAAAGAAGGTTTTAACTAAACATTAATCTACTGACTCGGAGCAGGCCATTTGTAGACGAATTTAATGTGTGTACAATGTACATACATATGTATACATATTTAAATATACGTACATATGTATGCATATTACACACGAATGTACAGGCATAGTAGTTGTTATCTAAGAATAGGCATTGAAAAATAAAACAAAGCGAAATTAAAATGTTTTGCACCAGCGTTTATTTTCATATCGTCGTGCCATACGAAAACTAACATCAGATTTTTTGTGGCTGACGAAAAGTAATAAAATCCACTTTTGGCTGACGAAAACTATCAATTTCGTTTAAACAACAACAATTTTAATGTAAAAACAGTATATAATTACTGATACTTTTCGTCAGCCAAAAGTCGATTTTATTACTTTTCGTCGGCCAAAAGTCAAATGTTCTACTTTTCGTACAGAATTTTTTTATTGATAGCTTTCGCTTTCGAAATTTTAAATATGTTAGTTTTCGTATGGTACGACGATATAAGCTTATATATAAGATACTTTTTGATAAGCACAAGTCGTAATATAATATTTTTATTTTCCACATTTGCATACATATGTATGTATATATGTATATACATATGCCATTCAATAACAAGTGCTATATGAGCCCAGCAGACACTCGATAAAAAAAATTTTAGTCATTGTTATGCCAAAAAAGTAAAAAAAAAATCAGCGATCCCGTGAATAACTCAAACACTTATCAGACTACATACCCAATAAACACAACGGATTCGCCTCGAATTCGCGTCGGATTCGCTTTCTCTGATTATATTATCGCGGCAATAGTTCGCGGCGATAGATCGGCGAATCCGAATTCGTAGGCATGTCACCTATCACTAGCGATTCGAGAATTTGTTCATTTTCGGATCGCTGGCGATTCGAATTTTTTATCATTAGCGATTCGAGAATTTTTAATTTTTCTGATCAATGATCGATTCGAAAATTTGTTCATTAGCGATTGAAAATTTTTTTATAAATGGCGTTTCGAAAAATTAAAAGTTCAGAGTTTGTTTTACTGGCAATGGGTTAAATCCGTATAAAATAATACAAAGCATTTAAAATATCTTTATAAAGAAAGTTTAACTTTCATAACAAAAGCTTTTCAAATAAATTTAAGCAGTAAATAAAGTCCCCTTATTTAAACAATTTTGAATTGGTTTTTCTACATACTCGCATCTATTTGATTATAAACTGATTTTATCTACTTTCGCGAACTCGCCTAGGATTCGCCACGATAACATCTGCTGAACTATAATGATTTTTTAGTGCAAAATAACTTAAAAAAAATGTAAAAAAATGATATCGCGAAAATTGATTTTCTCGAACTTGCCACGAACTCGAGCCGAGTCCGAGAAATTACATTCGCGAAAGTCTGCTTTCTCGAACTCGCCTCGAATTCGCCGCGATATCATCCTCGCGTCTGTGTTTATTGGGTATATACATACATACATGAATATATATGTGTCCGATACTTCGATATAGAAGATATTACACATAAAGGAATTATATATATACATACATGCTCAAGTTTATGAAAGTTCTTTCACAATCAGCACGAATCGCTTACTGGGTTTAATACGATACTAGAGTGCTGCCTACTGTCGAAATTCGACAGTTTTCTAGATGTTTTCTTATGACTAAGGTGCAACTGTAGTTTTTGTATAATTGTTTGTTGTTATTGTCACTGTTACTATTTTATTATTGTTCCTGTTGATGCTGCTCCTTTTGTTGCTAATGTCACTGCTACTATTTTGTTGTTGTTGTTGGTGTTGTTGTCGTTACTTGTCTTCACAATTCTCCTACATATGAACTTCTATCTATCTATTTCTGCTCTTTTCTTTCCTAAATTTCTTTCCTACTTATTCTTTCTTATTCTTTCTTATCCTTCTTATTACTTGACTTTGTGTTGTGCTCAAAAGCATGCAACAACAACCACACGTCAATTTTCCAACCACGATTGTGGACGTATTTTCCAACCAATTTTCATGAAAATTGGCGCAGTTCTATTTGAGGGCAATACCTTTCTAATGGTGTTCTTAATTTTAAAATCGGTTCAGTAGTTTCGACGGAAAAGATGGAACAAAATTTATGAACTTTCTTAAAATAACTGTAAAAACCCGTATTGTTGTTGTTGTCGTTGCTACTTTTCTTCTTAATTCCTCTACGTAAATGAATTTTCTTAAAATAACGGTAAAAAACCTTACTGTTGTTGTTATCGTTGTTTCTAGTCTTCCTAATTGCTTCTTTCTATTTCTCGACGTTCCTTTTCCCCCTTTCTTTCTTACTTTTTCTTTTTTATTCTACTTATTCCGTCTATTTCTTTTTGTTATAGTGCTTCTTCTCATTGTCACTGCTAATATGTTGTTGTTGTTGTTGTTTGTAGATATTGTTTTTGTTTGTAGATGTTGTTGTTGCTGTTATATTTGGTGTGGTGTTGTTGTTGTTACTCGTCCTACTAATTCTTCTAACTACGTACATACAGGGCCGCGGAGAGGGGGGGGGCAGCCAGGGCAATTGCCCTGGGGCCCGGAAGGTTTTTGGGGGCCCGGGAAGGCAAAGCAGTATTGACAGTACTCGAACTAGGATTTCATAGATACATACATAGGTATTTTGTTGCTACAAGAAAATGTTTTAGAATTGAAGTGTTTTACTTAACCAAATCACCAAACTAAAATTATAAGCATCCAATCAAATATTTACCTTGTTTATATATGGGCAAATCCTAGAAAAGTGAGTTGAAATTGAGGATAATCGACTTTGATTTAGAGTTTCCAAAGTACCGCGATTGGTAAGGTGGTGAACCAAGCTTCTCAGAAATATTTACACTTTAAATGAAAAATGTTGGTAACCCTGTTTAAATTGATTTCAAAGAGTTAAGGTATAAAGAATTTAAAAAATTATTAAAAACAATACCATTTTTTATCTACTATTATTTCCATGATTTTATAGTTAGATACTGGAGTTATTACCAGGAACAAGTGCAAGAAGTATTAAATAAACTGTACCTAAGATTTAGTTACTGCTTAGCTGTAATACATATAATTTCTTGCTGAAAATCTAAATAGGAAAATGAAGCGTAAGTGACGCAAAAACCTAGAAAAGTTACCTTAATTTCAAAACCGATCTTTCAAATTAGCTCATATCTTGAAGTTTCTTTAAAATTTACCTGTCAAACAAATCTGCATCATTTAAAACTTTATACTTAAGCCATTTTTTTAATTATTGCCATTTAAAAAGTGAAACGTAAGTGACGCCAGGTAAAAATAGTGTTAATTTTTTGACGATCGAGTAGCCACATAAAGGGAAAGCATAATGCTGGACACCGAACGTGAGAGGATCTTCAAGGCAAAAACACACAAAACCCCAATGTAACACAGAAGCAGTATAAAGAATAAGCCCTCTCTGGGTTAAGAGGTGGCAAAAGTGAAATACGTATTATATTTGTGCTTGAAAAGAGGAAGAGCTAAAAAGATATTTGTATTTGTATTTGTATTTATTGTAGTTCTTATCCTAGCACAACAATCAGGAAGATTATTTTACAGTGCTAGTCACGGTAACAAAATGAATTAGATCTATATACATATAAAAATATAAAATAAGAAATATAATATGTTAACAATGAATTAAATTAAATTAAATCAAACTGTTAGGAAAAAAAAATAATAAAAAAGATTAAAAATTAAACTAAAATTTATTTGTTTAAAATCATATTTATAAATACTTAGCTTAAAAGGAAGGTATAGTAAATACAGATAATATATATGTTAGTATGTGTTTAAGCAAAATGAAGAAATGTGTGTATGAAAACAAAAACAAAAGTGTGTATTTATAAATTGTTATAGAAGCATGTACCTTTTCATACAATATTCAAAAATATAAGTGTTTGCGTATGAAGATGCTGAATTTTTCAATATATGTAATTATATTAATGGATATTTGTTGGAAATTTTAACTGAAATACCATGTGGCTCATTGTAGACCTAATAAAACCTCATTTCTGTAACAAATTTACGGTGTTTGCAACGTAAGTAACGCCTTGATGAAACGTAAGTGACACTGATCATCTCCAATATGTTTATAAAAAACTAAAGTAGGCGAAAAAAAAAATTTTTTTCGGTCATCATAATAGCTGTGTTCAGTAACAAAAAATTTTTACGAATTTTTCGTAAAAAATGACAGCTCTCTATATGAAAATAACAGTTTTTATGAAAAATTCGTAACAATTTTTTGTTATTGAAACAGGTATTTTCTTAAATGAATGTTATTTTTTTTTATTAGATTGAGTTTATTTTTTAGGGGGGCCCGTAAACGCGAACTGTCCCTGGGGCCCGGCTCGGCTCTCTGAGGGCCTGCGTACATACATAGATACATATGTACATTGTACAATATATGTACATAATTGTCTCATTTTATTTCTACTTTCTTTATTTATTATTTCTTATCCTACTTATTCCTTGCCATTATGTTTTTGTTGTAGTAATTTTGCTACCTTTTTACGTTTCTACTTCTTGAAACTACACACCACATCCAGCCAAACATGTTCAGAATTGCGTGGTTTGGTGAAAACGCACAAAGTCAGGTACATATGCTTGCGCATTGAGACAGCTCTGTTGTGTTCAAATACATGCAACAACAACCACACGGGAATTTTCCAACGACGATTGTGGACGCATTTTCCAACCAATTTTAATGAAAATTGGTACAGTTCTATTTGAGAGAAATACCTTTCTAATGGTGTGCTTAGTTTTAAAATCGGTTCATTAGTTTCGACGGAGAAGAAGGAACAAAATTTATGTTAGCGTATTAATAATATAGATTATAGCATTAAGTGAAATGATATCGCGTAATTGTGCCAGTGTCGCCTACATTTGACTGATATTTTTTCATAAACAGACTAAAATTTATACTATGTATAAGTACATAATACATATGTATGTATATGCACAGCTTTTTAATCGCTTTAGCACAAATATTAGCTATGACGTTTTCTTACTCATTCTTTATTTATACAAATTTTTCTGCTTAGAAACAGAGAAAATTTTCGAATTTGGCGAAATATATTTGAAGAATAGATCTTTTTATTAATGGGACAGTTTTTACCTACTAAACGTAATACCTATAATGAAAAATTCAAAAAGTGTAGAAATTGAAGCCTTCTCGTTATTAAATTCCACGAACCAAAATTGAGAATGATATTGCTATCTTGCCTAGAACTTTTATGAGTTGTTGATATACCTTAAGTTGGTACTTTTATATGACTTAAAGATACAAACGTACATACTTATGTATATATTTACTTACTTACTTTTCAGTATTTCTGTGTGATCATTGAGTTTAATTCAATTAGTTTTGCTAAATGATCTTGTTGTTGTTGCAATTTAAATTTTATTAGCTTGATGAACAACTTTGTTAAGAGATACATAGAAGAAGACTCAGAATGAATGAAGAAGCAAATAAAGTGAATGTACTCAGAAAGATTATATACTTACATACATATCTGTGTATTTATGTATATAAATCTTTTATGACAAATGTAATAATAAAGTTAATTTATGTACATACATACGTTGAGAATAGCACGAAAAAGGTCACAAAAGTTGCCCACCATAACCATTGCTTGGAAGTTCTGAGGAAAAACGCATTTATGTATGTATTTACTCGCTCATGAAAGTTTTTTGCTTACACTGACATATTGCCCTCAAATATGATTCATAATTATATGTGGGTAACTATTAACTAAAGATATGAAAAAATTAATAATTAATATCAGACTCGCATGAAAATAATCATACATATGTTCACAATAACAACAAAAAACACGAGGTCAATGTTTTTCTTCTTAAAGCGAAAAAATCAAAGTTTTCCGCAATTGCTCATTAGGCAGTTTAAAAAATACAACAATTATCGTAATTATTTCATATATACATATGTACATAAGCATATACTCACAGACGTACTTTATAACATGACTTAGCGCCAAAAGCTTGGAAACCCTTGTGCCTATTTTCCACATGCTAAATAAATCGCGGCAATCAAAAGCGAACAATTACTTATTATATAAACGTGTCAAAGTTAATTTTTCTTCGCGCAATAATTTACAGTTAATCAAGCGTGAAATGTTTTTGTAACCTTTTTAGTAGTCATTTGTTGCTAGAACCAGCGCTGAACTATGTATGGAATTCTTCCGTGTTATACAATTATATATCCGGGTACCTACATATATGTTTCTATGTACGCGCATGTATGTATAGTATACATTTGTGCAATTCATGAGGCGTTCAACGTCAACGAACCATATTATACAATTTGTGTACTCACCTATGTACATACATATGCACATAAATTCATCAAATTTAAAGCAATAAATTCGTCACCTTAATGATTGAATTGTTTCGCAGTAGTTGAGCTCCTCAATTCGGTTCGGTCGGTCGATCATTTAGAGATAGAGGATTTGTGCATTTTTTCACGAAATGGTTGTAGTAAGAATATAATAATAATAATACAATGGCGCTATTATAACTCTGACGAGTTTTATGGCCGAGCTTCTCTCCCAATTCGAGGTGTGCTCCTTTTTTTGTTTTTCCTACTAATTGGGTGGACCTACAGTTTTATGCCGGCTCCGAACGGCGAATGCATTTTTTTTTTGTGAGAAGCTTTTTTATGGCAGAAATACTCTCGGAGGGTATGCCGCTCACTGCCGAGAGGTGACCACTGCTCTTAAAAAACCCAATAATTGGATTTTTACTAATTAGAAAAATTTGTTTGGCTCGGACCGTGGTTTGAACCCGAGACCTCTGGCATAGCAGGCGAGCACTCTACCCACTGCACCACAGCGGTAGTAAGAATATACCCTGCAAAAATTGTTGGACTACTTGGTACATATGTATGTGCCACATTCAACTAGCTACTAACTTGTCACATGCAGCCAATAATTGGGCCAGTTCATATATATGTATGTATGTAGATTCGTGTTTGAAGATCGGTTTTAACGATCGTAACCGCTGCACGATGTTTATTAACAGTGCTGCCAAGAAGCATTAATCTAAATATTAAAAAAAAAAAATTGGTTGGCGAGCTCAAGAATGAAGTAGTTATGAAAATAAAAACGACCAAAACACCAAAAGTAAAATTTAATGGGATGAGCCAGCCGATAAACAAGCTCTACTAATCAGCACAAAGAATTGCTTGAAGAGATGAGGCGGTCTCCTAAATGGATCTATAACTTCTACCAAAAAATATTAATTTTTCACATCAATTTATCCTTAAAAAAAAAAAAATAAATAAAATTGGTCTTGAGAGCTCAAGAATGAAGTAGTTATGGAAATATTTTACGTTTTTAACTCCTTAGAGTAGTTTAAAAAGTAACTTGCCGTAGCTGGTTTAAAAAGTAACCTCTTGTAGATGGTTTGCGAAGTAGCTACGGCAAGTTAGTTTTTAAACTAGTTTGATGCGATCGAGCGATGGACCATGTGGTCCTGTGCTAGGACATTGCAATGTTAATTGGACCAATAATTTTATATGGAATGTGGCAGGTTTTGGGCTAGTTGATTGCCACAAGCGGCTGGTTTGTACATGCATGTATGGACTAGTTCCGCTTTCTGCAGGGTACCGGCATGTATGTAGATATGTATGTGTATTTACTTATGTATGTACATACATATGTGCATAAAAAGCATGATTGAGCCTCTATGGAAATGTTTTAATTTACATACATACATATTTTGGTTTTAATCGTAAATTTTGCAACGAATAAATATGCACCTTTACCACATAAACAAATAAACACATACCTACATATATTGAATTGAAAGGTAAATTCTTACATAATGTAAATTTAAGGAAACGGCACTTTTATAAAAACATACCTACAAACAATTTTTTTTTTATCTTAAATTTTCTTTGAGAAATGTTGGTATAAATTTTGATGTACATTTTGTTATAAATTTGGTACTTTTTGCCCACTTTTTAACATACCATTGAATTATTCAGATAATAGATGGGTACGTGTTGCGTTGATGACGCATTGTAAACAAAAATATTTGAAATATTTGTAAAAATTAGAATGGAATTCAACCTGAATAAATAATGTTGGAATTTTTTGGTTGTTGTTATTGAAAAGTTATACCTACATATGTTGTCTATTCAGTAATCTCTTCTAACAACTTTCAAAGTAAGTTAAAATTTAAATAACTTAGTAGTGGCATAATAAATTCCAGAATCCTTAAAGTTCAACATACTTTACACAGAAAAAAAATTTGTTTTGTAAGTACATATACAAGCAAATATTAATAATGTATTTAATTGTATGAAAATATGTGAATTTACTTCTTATGAGTGGCAGAGTGAATGCATTCCTCAGCTGTGCATTCTAAGAGACGTGACTTTTATTAATGAGCATAACCCTAATGTGCTTATCTAAAAATCAATATTTGCTTAAAAACATAAAACAAACTAAAACATAAAATCACACATAAACAAGAAAATAAAACAAAACAAAAAAGTATGTAAATAAATAAATTCAAACTTTAGAGAAAGAAAGGTGAGCTATGCACCTCTACCTTTCGTTGTAACTTGCAGTGGCGTATGTACCTATGCAATTACAATTGACTGCTATGCGGAAAATATCTCAACGTCTATACACAATTTTTTTTTTTTGGGTAGGTAGGTACTGGGCGAAGCCAATGCATTATGAATTTTGATATGGATTATGTATTTAGATACGTGCCGCCACCGCCGCCATCGCTTGGAAGATGAAACGTCAAGTCAACTGACTCGCAAACAAATAAATATCTAGAGATACATAAACAGACAAAGATACATAACACTTTCAGCGTGTGCATATTCATATACTACATATGTATGTACATATGTATATACATACAAATATGCATGCATAAGTTACACTGTAGAGAAATTCTCTAGTTCCGAACTAGGTCGCTTCTAGTGCTAGCTCTGTTTTGCATGTTAGCAGCCGGCGACCTTAACAGGGCACTCCGTTTTCGATAGTTCCGAACTAGGAGTGCTAAATTCTACAGTTTGCAATAGTTCGTTTATTGGCAAACTTTCGATAGTTCTCAACTAGGTGCAAGTTCCTGCAAATTCCACACTCTTACATTTGCCACTTAGTGGAGCTTTTGACATGCTTCATGCAAGTGGCTCGATATCATAGTAGTTTTCACATTTTGAAAGTACTTTTTCGCGTCGTGAATATTCAAATAGAAAACTCTTTATATACATACATACAATGCTTCACTAACCATCTGAGAATTGCAGAAATATACAAAGCCGACGGTAATTGAACGAACGAAAAATTTGCATAGAAATTGCATACAAATCAAAGAGTATCTTATAATGGCCACTCAATTCACTCCTTCTTAGCTGGTGAGGCTCTAACTACAAATGAGCTAGTTGCTTTTGATATGTACCTTTACGCTAGTTTGGAACTAGAACTTATGCTCACTAGTTATTGAGTTCCCTGCAGGGTAGATATGCGTAAACTAGTGATGGTACAAAGTAGATTTTTTTGTTAAGCCGGATTTTCGAGATTTTTAACAACTTCTCCAATAAGCCAATGATTTTATTCAGGAAGTTGTTAGCCTAATAAATCTCTAGTCAATTTCAAGTTTTTTATAATTTATGTTACGTAATAGGTAGACATCTATTTCATTGTCGAGCTGACAGCAAATATGTCATGCATCTATCAAATACTCTTATTTTTAGGTAATCTTCTAAAAAAGTGAACTTTCAATTCTTCATCGAGAATGCTTTGAAAAATCTTATATATTTTGACTTGTTGGTCATCCAACATAGTAATGTTTGCTATATGTATCTAGTCATTGTATGAGAATTCGTGTACATAGTTAGGGAGCTTAAAGTGGGTACTACTCTACATACAATGTTTTTGGAATAAGCGGGTCTCGCATCAACAACATATGTATGTAGGTGCATTAAGGTGGTCCAAAAAATTAAAACCAAAAAAAAATCATTGCGGAACAAGACTATTTTTATTATATTATCCCTAAAACAATATGATTTCCCTGTTTTAATGACAAAAACATCTTTCTTTTTCATTAAGGACTTTCCAAAAAAATATGCACATACCATAACTGATGTAAAAGCTAGAGGAAACTTTGATTCATTTGCGCGACCTATAAACTTTAATATATTAGCGCAAAATTTTCGGTGTAGATTTCCGTAGTAGGTACGGTGGCATCAAATGCGGGTTGTTCCGCGGATTTCAGGAGAATTTTGTTTTGTTCATACAATTTTGGACCAGCCTAATGTGCATATGCACATATAATGTATCCCATTCGTATCAGTCGTAGAGATCACATATCACATTTTGATGCACTGTCGCACTTTATACAAAGAAAAAAGTCATGAAGTTAAACAAATTTAAAGCCTTTACTCTGTATGTCCACCCATGCTTCGTTCTTGATGTATGTAAGTGTTTTTTATCAAAGCGGCTTCGCAGGATTGGCGTCATTGCTGCACCACGCTTACATAGTACTTTTACTTTGCTATGGATAACGCCATGTTTGCATAAATTTATGGCGGTAAGCGCTTGGGCACAAGCCGAAAAAGTGTAAACAATAAAATATTTAGTTACGTTGTATATTTTTGTATACATTTACGTAAAAGCATACGTATGTACATATATTTGAGCTTCGAGACTGAAGAGTAAATCGTAATTTTATCACAGTAAATTATAATCCACATTTCACAGTACACATGATAGGAGCGAGACTTAAGAATGGCAACGATATTGTTAGAGAGCTTATGGCTCGCAAAGTAGAGGAATAAAAGTGAGCAGATACTTCAATTATGTAGGTACATATGTATGTGTATATTTATAGTGACTTTCGGATTTACTTAAATTAAACTCACCCTTTCTGAAAGTTTATAAATAACAAGTCACAATATTTGTTTCTTATATTGAAATTCAGTTGTTCTTCTTTATTCAAATGTTCGTCCTTCATAAAAATTAACTTAAACTTATTTAAATATCTACGCATGTATATTTTAAAATGTTTTCATAATTCTATTAACAAAAAAAAAATACCAGATCTCAAGTTCACTTACTTTCAAAGCATTCGAATGCCCGATAGTTAAGTTTGCAACAAACAAAATGGTTTCGCATTAATCACTCATACATATATGTATGTATATATTTTTACATTTTGTTACATAAATATTTTTTAATCTAAATTAATTTTTATTGCTTTTGAGTCTTCAATTTTTGTATGTATGTATATATTTTAGATGTACGTACATACATACACATACAATTGTTTGTAAGCACGTAAACTAATAATTAAAAAATAAAATTATCTATAACTAGTGAAGTAAAATTAAAATTAAAATAATTATGTATAAGCAATTAATTAAACTAATAAGAATATTCCCACAACTAAGTTAATTAAAAGAATACAATTTAAAATGTCTAGCAAAAGTAGTTTAATTTTATTTAAAAGAAAGGAAATTAGTAAAATTGCGCTAGAATTATATATGCAACTAATTTTTATTTTTTTAGTTTATTATAAAATTATGCCAAATTATACGATAAATAAGATTGCTTATATTTAAGAAACAAAATCTGAATCAAATGCTAAATTAAAATAAACAAATAAGAGGGTTTGTAGTTGTTTGGTAGAAGCAGTATAAATTTCTCTGTCAAAGTGATTAACCCTAAGTTGATAGTTTTCAGTTTACTTTTGTATTGATTTGATTGTATGAATTATGCTTTATGTATACACACATATTTTAATTGCATTGTCTTTAAAGATTTACTGCATGTATTTCATAAAAAAATTTTCCCTTGCCCTGTGGCGTTAGTCTCATTCGTCGATTTATTAGGCAATATTAATTATAATTAATAAATTTCTTAATCAATGATCACAACTCTTAATAAATACATACATATATGTACATAGGTATGTATGTAAATGTATAAGTATATGTGTAAATACGTACGCATATTTATACATATATTAAAAAATTTAAATCTTATTCAAAAATTTTCAACTTCTTTTATTAGCATTATTCATGATTGTCTGGCAGCTTCCTAACACACGAACTACATATGTATATACCTATGTATGTTTGTGTGTTTTAAAATATACAATGTTTTATTTTTTTTTTTTGCAAAAGCTGATTTTTCAAAAAATAGTTTCTCAACAGTTTCGTATTTTTACTCGTCTTTACCATATGCATATACATATGTACAAGTTTTCTGCTTATTTTTAACATTAGCAAAAAAACTAATACAAATGAGCGGTAAGTTGATATTGTTTTCTTTATAAATCGTGATTTGTTTTTGTTTTACTTGACAATGTTAACTCTTATAAACATTGTACATACATAAAGGCATTTTTTGAATGGATTTTTGTTGCTGCACGATTTGCTTTTAGATACTTTGTAGACTTTGCTTATTTTTCATAATGTTTTTTTGTTTTTTTTTTTGCATTTTACATTAATTCTTATTGTTTAAAAAAAATTTGTATACATACAACAGTAATATTTATATAAAAGTCACAGAAATCAGTTTTCGTTTTTTAGCTTTTAATTTTTGATTTTCATGACATATCGATATGTTTCTTTTTACCACCAAAGGAATCTTATTTCCATTTTATACTTTTGTGTAGGTATACAAATTACTGAAAATTGTTTATGCTTAAATATTTATATGTATGTATGTATGTATATCGGTTAAAAAGTTTTATGTGCGTTCTTTACCATAGGCATTTGTAAATGTGTCGGTGTGATTGTATTGTATTGTTTGTATTGTATTGTAGTATCGAAGGTGTTTCACCTTAGTTTATTATTCTGTGGCACTCATGTTGCAATTCGTAGTTGAAAGTCAATTGGCTGCAATGGAAAGAAGAAATTTATTATTACTTATAAAGTTGTTAATTTTTCAATAGAAGAAACTAAATATATTTTAATACATTAATTATCTCTACATATGTATATGAAAAGGTATGTATCCCAGGCAGTGGCGCACACAGAAAAATATTTTGGGGGGGTTTTCAATATCCAACAGAAAATTAAAAAAAAAAATACTTAAAACTCGTTCAGACAATTTTTACTTAAATTTATGTTTGGGGAATGGACCTACGTATGCAAAAATTAAACAAACTCACCTTTTAAATCTCAATTCATTGCATTTTCTCTGTATTTAAACTAAAACTAACAAGTAAGGAAGCCTAAGTTCGAGTAGAATCGAACATTGGATACTCAGCTGTATGCTTTCATTGTTTGTTTGCGTTTGTTCGATTAGGGTGTATTTTATATGAATCGAGTGCCGTATAAAGTGGGCGCAGCCACGCCCATTTTCAAAATTTTTATCAATCATCCAACTAAGCATATAAATATTATTGTTAGTGCAAATGTGCAACCCTTTATGACTTCTAATTACAAAGGTGTCACGTTAGAAATTCCCAAAGGGTTTTCCAGAAATATCTTTGTTAAAACCGATTTCAATAAATTTTTGAGCATGTATTACCACAGGTTATTAAAGTGTAAAAACTGATTTTCGTCATAAGATCTTAATTATTTGTAGAGTTATTGGTTCCGAAATCTCGTAGATTCCTTTGTCTGAAAAGAGGCGGTGCCATACCCATTTTCCAACATTTTTCTATTTTTTGTTTTATGTCTATAGTCGGATTCATGACACAAAATTTCAATGACATATCTTTATATTTGACAAAGATATCGCTTAAAATATTTTTATTAGGCTCCTTTATAGTTCCCATATATAAATTTGGGAGTGGTTGTCAATCGATTTTGGCAATTTTTCGTCCAAACATTTTCATAAGTAAATATATCACGCGTACCAAATTTCGTCGATATATCTGCTACGGTTTCTGAGTTATGATCTATAAAACTTTCAATGTTTGCCCCTTAATAAGTGGGCGTGGCACCGCCCATTTTCCAAAATCTCATCAAATTTCTTCATAAGGGCCTGAGCTCAATACGTGGGTGAAATTTCATCGCTCCAGCTATATTAGTGGCTGAGATACCAAATTTCCGATTTTTTCTATATAGGAAAAGTGGGCGTGGTCATGGTCCGATTTCGCCCATTTTCAATACCAACCGTCCCAGTCTCGATACCAACTTGTATTCCAAATTTCATCAAAGTATCTCAATTTTTGCGCGAGTTAGAGTGTTTACAGACGGACGGACGGACGGACGGACGGACATGGCTCAATCTCTCTTTTCACCCTAATCATTTTGATATATATAAGTCTATATCTATCTCGATTATTTCATTCTGTTACAATGCTCCGTTATGTGATTAAAACTATAATACTCTGTGTACTAGTACCGCTGAGTATAACAAACCTCAGCTAATATCCACAGCACACTTTTAGGGAAATGTCTCCACAATGCTTGTTTATAAACATAATCAGTAGTTGTTGACAAATATTGGCAATGTACATCCACGAATATTCATAGATTTTACGACATGCATTTACACAAAAATTTGTGCATGTACCATCTTTTATACAATTATTTTTTTTATGGTGTTGTCAAATTTTGGGGGGGGGGTTTTAACCCCAAAACCCCCCTTGAGTGCGCCAATGATCCCAGGTCTTTCACAAATCATATATATTATTCTAATTGGTGTTTTATAAATATCCCTTTTTCTGCTCACATAATTTACCAAAATTAATAAGTAAGGCATCGTTTTAAAGGTATTAATTAGCTATGCATGCGACACGGTGTTTTATTGGGCGTGGTACTTTATATGAAAAGTAAGGGGGGTAAAAGGGGGGTTTACCCCCGCAGCGGGGAGTGTTATGGAACCCACATAAAATGTATATCAAAATAAAGGGATTCAAAATACCTATCGAATGGTATAAAAATATTTCAAATAGGTTCAGTAGTTTTTAAGTAATTGCAATTTAAAAAATGCATAATATAAACTTTGACCTTTAGAAACTTTGGTTGTTGTTGTTTCCAAAAAAAAATTCACTTTTATACTCAACTTAACCTGTTTATCAATCCTCATACTTGGTTTTTTTTATTTCATAATTGTAGAAATTTCACATTTGTACCAGATCGTGCTATTTTTTCAACTTTGTGGGGCTGAGGGCACCTCTAAACATCCGAGTAGGTCAATAAAATTTTAAAGGCTTATTACTGGGCTAGAAGGGTGCCGTTCTGGCTTTGGAACAAATTGAATTTCCAAAAAAAAATTTTCACTCCACCTTAATATATAAGAGTATATCAAAACGATCAGGATGAAAAAAATTATTGAACCATGTCCGTCCGTCCGGCCGTATACACTCTATAATAATATAATACAATGGCGCTATTATAACTCTGACGAGTTTTATGGCCGAGCTTCTCCCCCAATTCGAGGTGTGCTCCTTTTTGTTTTTCCTACTAATTGGGTGGACCTACAGTTTTATGCCGGCTCCGAACGGCGAATGCATTTTTTGTGAGAAGCTTTTTCATGGCAGAAATACTCTCGGAGGGTATGCCGCCCACTGCCGAGAGGTGACCGCTGCTCTTAAAAAAACCCAATAATTGGATTTTTACTAATTAGAAAAATTTGTTTGGCTCGGACCGTGGTTTGAACCCGAGACCTCTGGCATAGCAGGCGAGCACTCTACCCACTGCACCACAGCGGCCACAACACTCTATACACTCTAACGTGCGCAAAAATAGAAATATTTTAATGAAATTTGGTACATAGATTCTAATGGGAACAGAGAAAATTGGGGTTGAAAATAAGGCATATGTGTGTATTTCGAAAAGCACGTAAAACATGATAATTCAATCACTAATAAAGCCCGAGTGATGAAATTACGTTATGCAGTTATGAGGAAACGTGCTGAAATTTTGAAAAATGGGCCAAGAGGAGCAAATTCTCAAAGATTTATAAGTCAAAACTCAGGAACTGTAGCAGATAAATCGATTAAGCCAAGGCAAACGTGTGGAAAAAAATTACCCAAGTCGGCAAGAACCACATACGCACATAAAAATATATATAAAATATATAAAAATATATTGCACATACCTATATAGGAATAATAAAAACATTTTATGCGATATCTTTGTCAAACATATATTTAGGTAATTCATTGAAAGTTCCATAAGGTCCACCAAACCAAATAAATAATAAGTTTTTTAAAATGGGCGTGACAGCACAAACCATACCGACTGGCGCCACGTATGTTTTGTTATTTTTTGCGCAAGATGCGCACGGGTCCGGCTAGTATATACATACATACTGAACATAAAAAGATATTTACATTGGTCATATACATAGGTATTTATGTATATACCCTGTAGGGAAAATCTCTAGTTCAAAACTAGGTCCCTTCTAGTGCATTTTTCGCCACTACTAGTGCGAGCTAAAGCTCTTTTGCATGTTATAAACTGGCGAATTTAACATGGCGATGTCCTAGGCGGTGTCAATTGTCACCCTCTGCACTACATTTTCGATAGTTCCGAACTAGTACTAAATTCTATAGTTTTCACTAGTTCGCTTATTGGCACAATTTCGATAGTTCTGAACTAACTACAAGTACCTAAAAATTCTACAGTCTTACATCTGCCGCTTAAATGCAGCATTTGACACAGTTTATGCAAGTGGCGCGATGGTACACTGGCTAACGCGTGTGACAATCAACCTGGCGAGCGCGGGTTCGATTCCTGTCGGTGGCGAGGCGGATGATAATTTTTTTTTTTATTTTTTTAATTAATATTCTTTTATTTATTTATTTATTTATTTTATTTACAAATATATTTAAAAAGAAAAAAAATAAAAAAAATCAAAATAAGCCTAAAGGATCGGAAAAGCATAATTAGGGGAACATTTCATTTAATACAAGTTAAGATGCAAATAGAAAACTCTTTATATAAAACGCTTCACTAAACGAAATATTTTCATTGAATTTTTGTCACTTCGAAATTGCTTACAAATCAAAGTGTGTCTTATAATGGTTACTCAATTCACTCCTTCTGAACTGGTGAGGGTCTAACTACAATTGATCTAGTTCATTTTTGACACCTTTTCGCTAGTTCGGGACTAGAAATTTTGCTTACTAGTTATTGAGTTCTCTACAGGGTATGTACATACATACATACATTTACATGTCTGTGTTCAACCCAAACATTCGCTTATGTCGAAAGGCAACTTTTCAAGATATTCGTAGGTAAGTGTGAAATTTTCTAGCAGTTCCCTGCACAGGATTACAAGTATTAAGTAAAATCATTGAGACTGACGCTGGTTTAAAATCTGTGAAAGTGTTAAAAAAAATGCGGAATGTACTCTCTGAGATGCAATATTTCAGCTTTTTCGAAACATACTAATTTTTTCCTTAAGTAAACTTAAACTACAATTCAATATGAACACCGAGATATGTCTATAGGTATCCAAATGTAAATTCACATCTCACATCTACATATGTAAAATGTAAATCCCTGCAAAAAATGCGATCACTCCGGGATACATCCGGGACAACTCGCAAGGGAGCATGCGATTACTACCCATTTGTATCTCTTTATATGGGTTGAAGTGTTCTCTTTTGTTTGAGCATGTCCTATGAAGAGACTAATTGTACCCAGTTTGTACCCGAACGGGTAGCAAAAGCGCACAATTGTACCCGTTTTGTACCCGAACAGGTAGCAAATGCGACACATACATTTGTGCGACTAATTGTACCCGTTTGATACCCTTTCGGGTACAATTCGTCTACAATTAGTATACATATGTACCCGTTCGGGTACAATTGGGAACAATTGTAGACTAATTGTACCCGAAAGAGAGCGCTCCCGGACAAATCTTTTTAGAGACTCGTCGCACACTTTTTTACAGGGATATTATATACAACAACATTTGCTATATTTTTTCTAGCAAAGCTGTGCTAAATGTGATTTAAACTCATAAGCAAACATACATACATATGTATGTAAATATGTATACAAAAAATATTTCCCAGTCTAGCCTGTCATACATGGCGTATAATTAACGTTTAATTGATTAAATTAAGAGCGGATACGATCATTACATATTTGTAGGTATGTATGTATGTGTCAATATGACGTGGTGTGGCAGTGTGTCAGTTTATTTTCATTTTACACGTTCTATACTTTCCGCTTCGGTAAATTGTGCTCTTGTTCATTTCACGAGGCACTAAACACAACACACTCGCTGTGACCCCCCCCCCCCCCCCCCCGAAAGATTCGTTTTGACCATAAAACCATCTTTGACTTTATTAGCATACATTTCTTTTTCAGGAAAAAATCAATGAGAATAGTAATTTTTCGAAATTGGTAATTCGAAATTTAGCGCTTTTCACGAAGTATTACTTATAATTCTAGCGTTTGTTGAGCCGTAGGAAAGTGCAAGAACCGCAGGAATTTTACCACAATTTACATTCTTTGTACTTATATTCGCTCTTTTGTGGTAAAATTCCTACGGTTCCTGCACTTCCCTACGGCTCAACAAACGCTACAATTATTATACGGTATTGCTGTTAAGAGTATCTGAACTTGAGATTTTACTTAATGTCTGTCAAAATGGAATATTAAAAAACTAAATTATATAAGAAAATTATTATTTATAACCGTAGCACATAGGTAGATTTTCAAGTTTTATGCGGCCAAAAATATTTTATTGTGTACATCTATTCCAAATTGCTTGTTTAATGCAAAATTTTAATAACTTAAAAGTCGATTTTATTGAAAAATATATACAGTGACTCAAAAAAAAAATCATACGCCAGAGTTTTTAAATTTATTTCAAACAGTTCTGTCGAAAATTTGACTCTCTTATTTTCGTTTAAAAATGTAAAAAAATTTTCAATAAAAATCGCCTTAACCTTCCTATACCCGCGTTAATTTTTGTAACACATATACCCGCGCACGGTCTCACAGACCGAAAGTTCAAACTACATAAAATATTCGTTTTTTGAAACAAAACTGAAAACAAATTATTATTTTTCAATCTCGTAGATGTAATAAAAAAATAAAACTACGCATTAAGTTTGTATTCACTTATTTTATTGATTTTAGGTGATTAACAAAAAAGCCATCAAAATTGATCATTTTTTCTTAAGTACTACAAAAACAAAACAAAAACATATTTTTTTATTCAAATAAATAAAAATAAGTTATACTAACTTAAAAACACTTCTTTTTCGTTTTTAGTCTTGAAAAAAAAAAATCAGGGCAAATACACATATACCCACAAAAAAATACACATATACCCGCGTCGGTCTCACAGACCAATTTTTATGAAATTCACCAACACGCCTGTCTAGTGGAAACGCCAAATCAACACTAATATAGAGCTTGCAAGAAAAGCGGAAGCTAGCAGTAAATTCAACTTTGTAAAGTTTCTGGAAAAAAAAAAATTTACGTAAAATCATTTTCTCGGTCCCACAGACCAACGCGCGGGTATAGGAAGGTTAAGCAGGATTTCTAAGCTTATGGAAAAATCCGATAAATCGTAGAAATTTCTAAAAGTGGATTAAAAATTTTAAAGCGCGGCCAGAATTTATAGAAGATTTTGAGGAGATTTCTAAGTGTACTGTTATGTAGCCAACCAATTTTAGTGTAAAAAGTGCTATTCTCAATGCTGTAAAAATTTCCGTCGATTTTAGTAATTTTTTTCTGTAGGGTGTTTGCGTTATATGTACGTGAGACCGTTCCAATTAAAATTTCCGAAAAGCCAATGAAATTTTTCAAAAAGTTGAATGTTGCATATTATTATATTACAATTGAATGAGCTGCAAAATTGCATACTCAAAAATCTTCTAAAAAATGTAGCTTTATAATTCTTAGCCCCTTTTTATGATAAGTACTTCCTTAACTTTGAAAAATTGCAAATACAAAAAATACCGCCTAAAAAGTTAACAATAATCGCTGCTAAATATCTGGGTTACTTTCGAGCATCACCTACATTAACCAAGATATGCGTAAGAAATATAAACATTAAAATTAAATATAAAGCACAAAAAGAAAATTATTGTAGGTACATATGAAAACCCTTGTATCTAGTAGTGAAGTGCGGCTTTGTGCGACGTAATTTTTTGTCGGCTAACTACTAATTGTACTAGATATCATGTCCGAGGGTTAATTTGACTGAGTCTGACAGAGCAACATAACAAAACCAATTTTTAACATGAAAAAGAGTGATAATTTTTTTTTAAATATCCCAACTTTAAAAGCTTAAAACTATAAACTTAGAATTATTGGAAACCAAGGATATTATTGAAAAGTGTTAATAATTACTTGAACCTTTAGGATTCATCACGATTACTTAAATGAAATGCTTTAAATAATAAATATTCAAGTTGAAACTAGCACTTAAAAATATGTAAGAAAAAAACAAAAATATTAACTTCAGATATGCTAAGTTACGACCATCTGGGGCAAGTGCAGAGTATGGGGTCGGGAAAAAAGCGATGAATTATTGTTCCCCATTCTATTTCCAATATGTGGGTATGTTTCTTTCTGTAATTGTAACAATTTTACAAAATTCAATTTTGGGCGCATAAAACTTGAAAATCTACCTATGCGCGTAGATTTCCAGAAGAGAATATGAGACTTACTTTTGAAGTATAGTTAAAGGCCCTTGGCAACTGACAATCTGGCATGTCAAGCAGTGTGTATGTGTGAGTTTTTTTGTGTGTGTTAGTGCAATCGGCAGTCGTCGTGCTACACGTTCTTGTTCGGGCTCGCATTGATGAGAATCAAATCTTTTAGATATTTGCGTCAATCACCCGACATTCACACATATGTATACACTGCTTAACATTCCAGATTTTAAGTGGCCAAGGGCCTTAAGAGTTTGATATATGTCTAATAAGCGATATTTGTGTACTAAAATGTTAAATTATAGTCTGAAAAAAATTAAGTTTCGCTAGCTTAGAGTGCAAACTGTGTAAGTCCACTTTTATGAAAAAGTGTATTTTTATGCAGAACGCTAGAAAAATCAAATACGCACCGCGCTAAACAAGTCTGAGATACTTGTCATATTTCTACTCGTTGTTATTCAGTGATACGCAAATTGTGTAAGTCCAAAAAGCGAAAAAAATTGTGTAAGTCCAAAATATTTATATGAACAGAAATTTTTTTTCATTTCGAATTTTTTTTTGTTTTTTGTTTTTTGTCTCTCCTACAAAGTTTTAAAAAAGGACTTACACAATTTGCATTCTAATGCTAGGGACACACATCGTAGTATAGTAGAAATATTGAGATCTATACCACATATGTGTCACTCTCATATTGTAGTTTAATTGAAAATTTTCATAGTAAAGCCAAATTATAGTATTGATATTATAATATTTCTACCACATGTGTGTCTGAGGCATAAGCTAGCGATTTTTATCATTTGTAAACAAAATTGTATTTTTTTTTTTGGTAATTTTAATTTTGGTAAATTTTTTACATTAGCTGTGACCCCCCCCCGAAAAATTCTCTAGCTACGCCACTGAAGCGAGTGCTGCATAAAGTGGGCGTAGCCACGCCCATTTTACAAATTTTTATCAGTCATCCAACTATGCATATGAATATTATTCTTTGTGCAAAATTTCATTCCCTTATGACTTCTAGTTACAAGGATGTCACGTTACAAATTCCTAAAGGGTGTTCCAGAAATATCTTTGGTAAAAAGTGGGCGTGGTAATAAACCGATTTCAATAAATTTGTGTGTGTCTATTAATACAAGTTATAGAAGTCTATAAACCAAGTTCCGTCATAATATCTCAATTATTTGTCGAGTTATGGGCTCAGAAACTCGTAGATTCCTTTGTCTAAAAAGATGCGGAGCCACGCCCGTTTTCCAAAGTTTTTCTAAATTTTGTTTCCGGTCTATTGTAGAACTCACGCCACAAAATTTCAATGAATTATCTTTATATTTGACAAATAATATAATAATAATACAATGGCGCTATTATAACTCTGACGAGTTTTATGGCCGAGCTTCTCTCCTAATTCGAGGTGTGCTCCTTTTTGTTTTTCCTACTAATTGGGTGGACCTACAGTTTTATGCCGGCTCCGAA
Organism: Urophora cardui; assembly: GCA_960531455.1. Taxonomy (NCBI): domain Eukaryota; kingdom Metazoa; phylum Arthropoda; class Insecta; order Diptera; family Tephritidae; genus Urophora; species Urophora cardui. The sequence goes on from OY482671.1 coordinate 158,795,816, forward strand.
CGGCGAATGCATTATTTGTGAGAAGCTTTTTCATGGCAGAAATACTCTCGGAGGGTATGCCGCCCACTGCCGAGAGGTGACCGCTGCTCTTAAAAAACCCAATAATTGGATTTTTACTAATTAGAAAAATTGTTTTGGTGTTTTTCTCGGACCGTGGTTTGAACCCGAGACCTCTGGCATAGCAGGCGAGCACTCTACCCACTGCACCACAGCGGCCACAAAGATATCGCTTAAAATGTTTTTTTAGGTCACTTTATAATATCCATATATAAAAGTGGGCGTGGTCGTCAACCGATTTCGCAAAAATTTTGAACATGTATTACCACAAGCAATAAAAGTGTACACACCAAGTTTCGTCATTATATAATAATTATTTGTCGAGTTATGGGCTTAGAAATCTCGTATATTCCTGCTTCTAAAAAGAGGCGGTGCCACGCCCATTTTCCAAAATTTTTGTGTTTTTTGTTTTATATCTGTAGTTGGACTCCTGCCATAAAATTTCAATGATATATCTTTATATTTGACAGAGATATCGCTTAAAATGTTTTTATTAGGCCACTTTATAATACCCATATATAAAAGTGGGCATGGCCGTCAACCGATTTTAACAACTTTCCGCCAAAACGTTTGCCTAAGTAAGTAAATCACGCGTACCAAATTTCATCGATATATCTTAAACGGTTTCTGAGTTATGACATATAAAACTTTCAATGTTTGACCCTTAATAAGTGGGCGTGGCACCGCCCATTTTCCAAATCTTGATCAAATTTCTTCATAGGGGCCTGAGCACAACACGTGAGTAAAATTTCATCGCTCCAGCTATACTAGTGACTGAGATACCAAATTTCCGATTTTTTCTATATAGGAAAAGTGGGCGTGGTCATGGTCCGATTTCGCCCATTTTCAATACCAACCGTCCCAGTGTCGATACCAACTTGCATTTCAAATTTCATCAAAATATCTCAATTTTTGCGGGAGTTAGAGTGTTTACAGACGGACGGACAGACGGACGGACAGACGGACATCATTTTGATATATATAAGTCTATATGTATCTCGATTATTTAGTTCTGTTACAATCCACCGTTATGTGGTTAAAACTATAATACTCTGTGTACTAGTACAGCTGAGTATAAAAAATAGAACTATGAATGAGCTCCTCCAATTAAAAAATATTTAGCAAACTCAATGAGAATAATATAAAACTCCACATGCATATTTGGACATGTGCTAACATACCTACAATATTTATGTGACTATGCTAAGTCGTTCATTGCGCTAAATTTGCTGATAATGAATGAATGACACGCAAGCGCATACTTTTTACGACACAAACACAAACATGCGCACATAAACACATGATTACGCGAGCACAAAAAATAAACATTTGGACATATGATTCATAAAATCATTTGCAGAAATATAAATACTACATAGTACATTATACACATGTCATCACAGCAAATACACACAGACGAACAAGCGCAACCTCAATTCTATGGTCAATCATTCATGAGTTACAGAGAAACCTCTCCTAACGGACACCTCTCATAGGCGGCCACCTACCTTGAGCGGACATTTTTTCATGCTCCAAGGTTTAGGTTCAATTTTTAGAAAAAATTGCGCTCTCTTAGGCGGACACTCTTTTGGGCGGATAAAATTTGCTCGACGGTGAGTGTCCGCCCAAGGGAGGTTTCACTGTAATGCAAGAAGGCATTTGTTTGAAATGAACAAAAAAAAAGAAATGCATCTTTCAAAAGCAAATGAAAAGTAAATCTCACATTGAAACTCAATTTTTTTTTGTATCAAAAATGGAATACTACTTAGCATGGTATAAAAATTCAGAAGGTAATTTCACTTAAAAATTTTTGACGGCTATTGAATTTTTCTGAAGTATCTTTTTTGTAAACATTATGAGTGACGGTGCCATATTGGACAAATATAAAAATGGAGATTTTTTTAAGAAAATTTTGGTAATTTTAGTTTTAGTTGAAGAAAGCTCAGAAATTGTAAAAGACTAGCAAATACCCGTTGCTTCGCAATGACGAATAATAGGTAATCCAAGCCAAGTTAAGTCAAGTCAAGTCAAGTCAAGTTAAGTCAAATCAAGTTAAGTTAAGTTAAGTCAAATAAAGTCAAGTCAAGAGTCAAGTCAGGTCAGGTTAAGTCAAGCCAAGTTAGGTCAGGTTAAGTCAAGTCAAGTCAAGTCAAGTCAAGTCAAGTCAAGTCAATTCAAGTCAAGTCAAGTCAAGTCAAGTCAAGTCAAGTCAAGTCAAGTGAAGTCAAGTCAAGTCAATTCAAGTCAAATCAAGTTAAGTTAAGTTAAATTATTCCGGAGTTATCTGGGTCCACTTGATGACCTGGTCTAGACATCACTATGAAAATAACTCTATTTTGAAGCCGTTCCCAACACATTTCGTTTGATACCAATATCGATCAAAAACTTCCGGGTAGGCATTTTCACCCATATCTGGGGACCCGGCTTAGGAATCACAATTAAAAAGTTTTGTGTTGAAGTCCTGATCAAGGCCATTCATTCGATACCAATATTGCTCAGAAATATTTCGGGCGACCCGTATCTTCGTTTTCACCCATATCTGGAGACCCGGCCTAGGAATTATTATGCAGAGAGCTCCATGTAAAATCCCTGTTCAAAACCTTTCATTTGATACCAATATTGCTCAGAAACATTCCGGTTTAATCCGGGGTCACATTTTGACCCATATCTGGAGACCGGGCCTAGGCATCACTATTAAAAGAGCTCTATGTGGAAGTCCAGATCAAGACCTTTCATTCAATACCACTATCGCTCAGACACATTCCGGGGTCATCCGCGTCCACGTTTTGGCCCATATCTGGAGACCCGGCATGGAAATAACAATGAAAATACATAGGTATGTGGTAAAGCCCTGCTCAATACCTTTAATTTCATACCAATATCGTTCAAAAACATTGCGGAGTCATCCGGGTCCACATTTTAACCCATATCTGGAGAGGATGTCTAGGCATCACAATGAAAGTAACTCTATGTAGAAGTCCTGCTCAAGACCTTTCATTTGATGCCAATATCGCACGTGTAGGTGCAGGCGTTCTTGAATTATAGCATAGTATGCATGTGTAAACAGGTGTTTGATTGCCACCGAGCCAAACAACCAACCGTACGACTGCGACGCCTCCACTGAACACGGCAAATGACCAAACGAATCTGTCTATGCTTGCGCCTTTTTGAGTTTTTTGAAATTTAAAACCGGGAAAACGGTATTAAAGTCTCAGAAATGCGCAAAAAAAAGTACATGGTTGTCGAGAATTCACAATTTATGACATTTTAAAAAAAGAATTATTAAAATCGGTGCAGTACTTTTTGAGTTATCGCGTTACATACATTTTCCATACAATCAATTTTATATAATTAGTATAGAAAGTCATATATTACACTGCTCTACAGCCAAAAAATACTCTGAACGCAACCATCCTTTCTATATGTAAAATCGGTCGCTGATTCCGAAAATCGGGTTCATTTTTAATTCTATGGGAAGGTTTTTGAGATATCGGCAATTTACCGTTATTTGGCCAATGTGTCCACTTAATCCTGTATATCTCTTTAACACAGTGAGTTATATTCCTTAGGGTGACACCAAACGAAATAAAATTAAATTTCCTTTTCACGGCTCCCATAACATTTTTCTCTAACTCTTATAGTTTCTGAAATATTGACGATTAAATTTTAATTTTTTCGATTTTTTACGATTTTTTGAAGAAAAAATTGACTTTGTCAGGCAATATCTTTTAAACCAATGTCTTCACCTTCGGTTTTACTCCTTTACGTGAAGCTCCATTCTATTGGGAAAAAGATAAGCTATCAACGAAGAAAATCCATGGTAAAATGGAAAAGTTATAGGCGATCAAGTAAATACAGCCAGGTCGCGCAATGCCTCTGCACGCGTACATTCTATGCATATTGTACCAATACCTACACATCTGCAGTAGCAGCACATTGGCAGCGCGGTAGATACAAGCCCATTTACGGGTATAACATGCATAAAATATACCCGTGTAGAGGCATTGCGCGAGTTGGATGTATTTACTTGATCGCCTATAACTTTTCCATTTTACCATGGATTTTCTTCGTTGATAGCTTATATTTTTCCCAATAGAATGGAGCTTCATGTAAAAGATTAAAACCGAAGGTGAAGACATTGGTTTTAAAGATATTGTCTGACAAAGTCAATTTTTTCTTCAAAAAATCGTAAAAAATCGAAAAAATTAAAATTTAATCGTCAATATTTCAGAAACTATAAGAGTTAGAGAAAAATGTTATAGGAGCCGCGAAAAAGAAATTTAATTTTCTTTCGTATGGTGTCACCCCAAAGAAGATAACTCACTGTGTTAAAGAGCTATACTGGATTAAGTGTACCCATTGGCCAAATAACGGTAAATTGCCGATATCTCAAAAACCTTCCCATAGAATTAAAAATGAACCCGATTTTCGGAATCAGCGACCGATTTTACATATAGATAGGATAGTCACGTCCAAAGTACAGACAAAAAATTTCATTTTGTGATCCAGTGTTATTAAAAGGGATGTGAAAAGTGGGAAGTATTTGGCTCGAATATTTAATACAAAGCCTTACGCAATACAGTAGACAGAGCATTTAACAAAGAAGTAAGGCTGGAGTCATCGTTATGTCCGAACAAATTTTTTGGTTTACATTTTGCTCGTTCTTTTTCACTTCTGTCTTACAGAAAGGGAAGAGAAGGAGTATAATACAAGCAAAAATTTGCTGGAACAGAAATGCAGAATTCAGATTAAATGAAACAAGAAGGTATATTTTAAAGTTCTTTATTAAACTCATTTAAGTTGTAATTTTTTTCATTTTTTTTGTTTTTGTAATCTTGTTTTTTTCTTTCATTCTCCTATTTAAGTGCCGTATACGGAAAAATGTTGTGCTTTCCACTAATTTCATTCTAAAAAATACATATTTTATTAAGATTTTTTTGCACATACTTTGTCCATACTTTGTTTTCGCATTATAACTCGGTACTGCACATTTCGGTAATAATGTTTTGTTGTTTGTGCTACTAATATCGCTAGCACCGAAATGCACTGACCACATCAACGGGTTCTTTGGAAGATCAACTTCCTCTATTTGGCACGCTTGAAGCCATTGATTCCTTATAAACGGAATTGCTGGAAACCTAAAAAAACTTCACCGCTGAGCCTTTGCAAAAGTGCACCGTATTTTCGCAGCTCATTTTTCAAATCTTTTTTCACAAATTACGCGTATGAAAGTAGATTTATTTATTTATTTCGAACAAATTACACAGCTTTCGCAGGAATTGCTTTTTTGAAAATAAATTAATTTATTTTCACAAACTTCAGATTTTGGCCCAAAAAACATTTGCTGCTGTTTAATCTGGTAGCATGATTTCAATGAAATGTCATAAATTCAATAAAAGTCAAATGGCTAAGATGGCTGCCTACGTCAATAAGTGATTTTACCTTCTATTTTTCTACCATGCTACTTAGTTTATATCATTTGCCGATAGCAAAGTCAATTGTTATTAAAAATGTAAACATTTCATGCTGATAAAAAAGAATATGTGGGAAATTGTTGGGTTGTTTCAAAAGAAAATAATAAAAATGTGCATACCCATGTATGTATGTATGTACATACATATATTAGACAGGGGTGACTTAAAGCATGTTCAAATTAACGTGATTTAAGGATTATTTAGGCAAAAATCGTTGCTTCGGCGTTGATTAACCTTAAATAACGTTGTTTCGCCATACAAAAATGCCAGCCGAAATTACCCTTGAAATGCGCATTTCAGCGAAAATACTCACGAAATTACTCGGTCTCTTCTCTAAATTTTATCGATTATAATCGAAAAACTTCTTAACCAATCGCTAATATTTCACATTAGCTGTGTTTTATTGTGGCCGCTGTGGTGCAGTGGGTAGAGTGCTCGCCTGCTATGCCAGAGGTCTCGGGTTCAAACCACAGTCCGAGCAAAACACCAAAAAACATTTTTCTAATTAGTAAAAATCCAATTATGGGGATTTTTAAGAGCAGCGGTCACCTCTCGGCAGTGGGCGGCATACCCTCCGATAGCATTTCTGCCATGAAAAAGCTTCTCACAAATAATGCATTCGCCGTTCGGAGCCGGCATAATACTGTAGGTCCACCCAATTAGTAGGGAAAACAAAAAATAAATTTGCGCTAAAATAAAAACACGGCTATTAAATTTGTTCGCGACGGTTTCTTAGATACATATCGCACCCTAAATCAAAAAGTGGCACAACTCAAAATTTTTCGAAATCGGGTTTTTTTCATAAACGTGTATACGAACATATCTCTAGCGATTGCAAAAAAAAAAATTTTGAATAACTGTCACTTTCGACCGAAAAATAACCATTATACCTGGCCCTTTGCCATACGATTGCTTGTAATAAAAAAAGTTTTTTGGCTCTCCTGAAAATTTTTGAATTTTGAGTTGTGCCACTTTATGATTTAGGGTGCGATATATTATCATTCTACATTGGTGGGAGTATTTTATTAATGATATTTTCATTTAAGTTGACCATGTAAAAAGTTTTATTTGGCGTAGAAACAGAAATGAAATTACTCAAAAATATGTCTGAACGCACGTAATTTCGGAAAGTAATTTCGGCTAATCAAATTAATTTCAAATCCAGTCTGAATGTGCTTTTACTAACATAAATATGTATACCGTGTCATTGAAATTGGGATTGCTATTATCAACGACATTTGTCTAAAATTAATCAATATCGATTGATTTCCGTGCATACAAATCGCCCCGGCCTAATGCATATACAAATTTATGTACGAACGTATGTACATATGTATGTGTTTACAAATTAAAAGTGTTTTAGTCATTTCACTATCAACACTTGAGAGCAAATTTCGCTTCTGTTTGTAAGAATTGTTTGTCACCAGATGCCTCATAACTAGAATCTAGACTCATAAACAGATTGTTACAGATGCTAGTGAACACGTATTCGTCTTTTAGCTGATTCAATGATGAGGAATGAATTCTTCTTGAAAATGCAAAATAAATTTTAGTTAAATTTCTTTTGAACACGCTCAAGACTTGAAACATCTAAAATCAGACCAAAGGCGATAGACTACTGTTTATTTAAAGACTTTCTCAAGTGGTTTTGTAATTGAAATGTTGAAAGACAACGGTCGACAACGACAATGGAATAAATTGATCTTAACGAACTAAAAATTGTTTGTATTTTTTGGGTTAATTTGTTGCTTAAGCGATATGGCTTGGAAGTGTTTAAAATTCTTGTAGTATGTATGTACATGTGTAATATGTACATATGTACGTATGAACGTTAAAAAGTGCGAACTCTATATATAAGTACATACATACAAATGTATATATGTATGTATGTATGTACATATGTATGTATGTACATCCCACATATTATTTAAGTGCTCTGTGGTGTTATTCACAAAATGTGCTTGTCACATCATAAACTACTTAGCTAGAAGCGCATGTATTATTTTACTTGTTTAAAGAACGATAAGATAAAAAAGAAAATTAGTTAAAACAACTCGTGAAGCCTTACTATGTTCTAGTCATTTAGGAATTCAAGGTTGACAAATATGTAAGTATGTATGTTTATTTTACATATATGTTTGTTAATATTGTCATACCATACGAAAACTAGCATATTTAAAATTTCTGACGAAAACTAGCAATAAAAAAATTCTGTACGAAAAGTAGCACATTTGACCTTTGGCCGACGAAAAGTAACAGTAATTATACCTATACTGTTTTTACATTAAAATTGTTGTTGTTTAAACGAAAACAAAAGTCGAACTTGTTACTTTTCGTCAGCCACAAAAAATCGTATGCTAGTTTTCGTATAGTACTACGATTTATGTACATATTATATATGTACGTTTTGTACATCCCGCTAGGCCCATTTGTGAGGTGATGTGATTTTTGAAGTTAACTTCTTAGGCGGTGATACAGAGATTTTATGGAGAGTGAAATTTTAAAAAGGAAATAGCAGGCACACTTCCGTTGCACTGAAACTGGTATCGAATGAAAGGTGTTGACCGGGGCTGAAACAGAGAGCTCTTCTCAGTATATTCTTAAATAGACGATTGACATATTTTAAATAGACCATAATTTTCATTGATTCATTCGTTGTTATTCTCACAGCACAGAAATATGAGTGGTTTTTACTAAGGTAATGTAAGAAGTTAACTTCTATCACGTGTATTTTTTTTTCATGGCAGGATACTTGCTTTTGTTAGATATACCGCAGGCACTCCTAAAGTATGTTGAGCAGAACGAACAAATTGAGCACAGATCATTTCTTTACTGACTAAAGTAGGAGTTAAGAAGAGTAAACGAAAGTTAGGTGATAGACAGCTGTATATTCAGCACTACAATACCGCTACAATTCATGCTGAATACCTAACAAGAGTATAATAATAAAGACCATATGAAAAAAGCATGCGGTTTGGAATGAAAGCCCGAAGCTTTAGCTCCATTGCTTTTTTTACTATGCAAAGTCATTCATGCGAAGGCGGCCATCGCCGTGCGATAGTCATGATGCATAGTCATGGAAGTTGGTATCTTCTCTAAAGGAACAGTAATGAGGAAAGTTTGATGATTTGTAGATCTTTGGGCCTACTCGGATGCGTATTATGTACCTATATATGGAATAAGTCCATGTAGCGCTAAGCACGTAATATCGTCGAAACGAGCCTTGTGATAATGAAAATGATCTAGTATAGTATCTAAGTATAGGCTCTTCCAACAAGAAAAAATTCGGATCATCCATAGACTAACTAGACATCGTGATAATAGGAGTGTTTTTTGGGCACTTCGCTGCCCGCTTATACTGGATTCTGCTCTCTTGGCTCACAGTTTCCATACAAAATATTAGAGACTTTAAGAGACTTTTAGAGAGTATGCCAGCTACTCATTAAACTTATCTTTACTGATTACTAGAGGTTACCCGCGGGTTTCACACCACGTGCTTTTAAAAATATTAGCATATTGAGTTAGTCCAAAAAAGTTACATAGAAAAATATCATTCTTGACGTCAAAGATAGTTTTCTTATTTTTTTTTGTCCGTTCAGTACGTAATTATCTCATATGCCCAACACCAATTTTCAGTACCCTACTATAAATATTTCAAGAGATTTTCGCTGTAAAAATTTCAGTCTGTATGGGAGGTGCCCATCCCTGCTTTACCAAAACCTAGCGTTTTTACCCGTTTAATACATAGTTATCTCACATGCCCTCACACCATTTTTCAGTACCCTACTACAAATATTTCCAGAGATATTCGCTGTGAAAATTTCAGTTTATATGGGAGGAGAGTGCCCATCCCTGCTTTACCAAGACCTAGCAGTTTTACCCGTTTAATACATAGTTATCTCACATGCCCTCACACCATTTTTCAGTACCCTACTACAAATATTTCCAGAGATATTCGCTGTGAAAATTTCAGTTTATATGGGAGGAGAGTGCCCATCCCTGCTTTACCAAGACCTAGCAGTTTTACCCGTTTAATACATAGTTATCTCACATGCCCTCACACCATTTTTCAGTACCCTACTACAAATATTTCCAGAGATATTCGCTGTGAAAATTTCAGTTTATATGGGAGGAGAGTGCCCATCCCTGCTTTACCAAGACCTAGCAGTTTTACCCGTTTAATACATAGTTATCTCACATGCCCTCACACCATTTTTCAGTACCCTACTACAAATATTTCCAGAGATATTCGCTGTGAAAATTTCAGTTTATATGGGAGGAGAGTGCCCATCCCTGCTTTACCAAGACCTAGCAGTTTTACCCGTTTAATACATAGTTATCTCACATGCCCTCACACCATTTTTCAGTACCCTACTACAAATATTTCCAGAGATATTCGCTGTGAAAATTTCAGTTTATATGGGAGGAGAGTGCCCATCCCTGCTTTACCAAGACCTAGCAGTTTTACCCGTTTAATACATAGTTATCTCACATGCCCTCACACCATTTTTCAGTACCCTGCTACAAATATTTCCAGAGATATTCGCTGTGAAAATTTCAGTTTGTATGGGAGGTGCCCATCCCTGCTTTACCAAGACCTAGCGTTTTTACCCGTTTAATACATAGTTATCTCATATGCCCTCACACCAGTTTTCAGAACCCTACTACAAATATTTCCAGAGATATTCGCTGTGAAAGTTTCAGTTTGTATGGGAGGTGCCCATCCCTGCTTTACCAAGACCTAGTGTTTTTCCCGTTTAATACATAGTTATCTCATATGCCCTCACACCAGTTTTCAGTACCCTACTACAAATATTTCCAGAGATATTCGATGTGAAAATTTCAGTTTATATGGAAGGAGAGTGCCCATCCCTGCTTTACCAAGACCTAAATTGTTTATCCGTTGAGTATATATTTTTGTATTATTCCTTCACAAAAATTTTCATTATTCTAGTACAAATATTTCAAGAGATATTACGAAAAAAAGGAAAATTTTGTATGGGAGGTGCCCATCCCTGACTTTTAATCAGATTAAAAATATGCCTATAGCAATTACCGGGTGAAAATATCTAGGTGTGCAAAGTTTCGTGAGGATCCGTTCAGCGGTTTTCTCGCCAATTGAGTTTAAACACAATTTCCATTTCACATTTATAATATAAGAAGATGAAAATTTTTTCTATTGTGAAGTGAAATGGTATAAAATGTTTGTCGATAGATGTCTCCGCGATTTCGAAACTGTCTTCGAATACCGTACGTTAGACATTTTTTTCCAATTCCGTACTTTAAAGGACGGTGTTGGGTTGAGTCTTGGCTAGATTCGAGACATCTATCGACAAAAATTTGAAGCCATTTCATCAAATAAACACACCGTTTTTTCAATTACTTTACTTTAACGAACGGTCGCACAATTTTCACTTGTTTTTATACCAGTGGTTGTTTTTTCGCAAGTCTCTAACTCTTGCCCAAACGAATGCGGCTAATATATGTAATTGATTTTTTTTTATTATTCGACCATACTCCGTATGCCGAAATAATCGGTTTGATTCGTATAAATAAAAATCGAGCTGGACTAATTTTTTCGTAAAATATGGATTTTGTATGCAAAAAAATTATTAGGTTGATCTCATAAAAAAATTAAAAAATAATAAAACTCCATCCAATAAATTTAAATTATTTGGTTATTTCTCGAGATTAAGTTTGAGTTGAGTCTCAGTTTTTATGCATAAGAGCCTATATTTAACTGAAACCGAACTCCTCAAAATTTACAACATGCCAAAAAACTTTCAACGAAATAAAAATAAATAAAAAAAACACGCTAAATTATTTTCGCTACTTCAACTTCGCATACATACATACATACATATGTACCTAAATGACAATTTCAAAACGTAAATACAATTGGGAATTACCTACATATGTAGGTACATTGGCGTAATGATGACATATTTCAGAAGACTATAAGAAGCGAGTGATAGAAGAAGAGGAACTCAGAGCTGCTTTCTGCTGTCTGCTGCTCTCAGCTACCTGAAGACCAGTTGGATATTCAATACAGGTAGCCGAACACTTGATACCCAACGTTGATGATGACGACGGCGTTTTCTACTTATTGTAGTTATGTATACATATGTATGTATGTATTCAGACGCATACATTTGTATGGGTATGTGCGGATGAGAAAGGTTTGCTGCTAGAGTCTAAAGCCCAAATTACATCAGCGATGTGGCAGCGGGCAGCGACGGTTTTCGAAATCAGCTGATGCGTCTAATATGAGCAGTGACTGCCAGACCAAACACAATAGAGCGTTCGCAGTATTTGGCAGTGACTTCTTTATATATTAGGTCTGTTTCCTTTTACCTTGGACACGTGGTGACAAAAATTTACTTACCATGTCCACTTTTTTCAATTAAAATAATCAATCTTGTTTCATTTTTTCTCTGCTCTTTCTTCTTCTTTGCTTTTGCATCCCGCCAGCAATATTTGCTAGTGGAAATCAATTAAGTAAAAATTAAATTCTCTCCCGATTGCTGGCATCAAAGTACGGAAACACAAAATTAGTAAAAAATATATTACATTGGATAGTACGGAAACAGACATAAGTTCACATCAACACTTAGAAGTTGGCTGCGATTCAAGGCAGCGGCAGCGAATTTAGAATTTGGGCTAAACGGAGCGGTGCTGCCAGCTGCCTCTGCTGTATTATGTGCCGCTTCATTGCAAACCGTAGTTTCTAAAAATCAGCTGATTTCGAAAAACGATCGCTGCTACTGCCACAGCGCTATTGTAATTCCGGCTTAACAGCTAAACTAAAAGGTATATTTTTAGAATTTTCAACCACAAATTATATGTAACTACCCAACAAACATTCTCGGAGCACTCATAATTTGGAAGTCTGATATGAGTCCGAAATATGTGTGAAATATTAGCTTAGGAAAATTTTTTTTATACTTTTTTTGTTTTTTTTTTTTTTTCTTAAAATGATAACTGTAATTCATAGATGCTCTTTCGAAAAACGGTAAGTATAAAAGTATCACTGAAGTTCAATATAATATTGAATGTTCCACTGTATAATGGCGTTGGATTGAATTTCAGGTTGATGTCAGGTTCGAATCCCGAGGAGAATACAAATAGGCAACACTATAAAGCTAGCAATGAAGTTGAACAATGAGAGAAGAGGGGAATAAGCTGGGGTGAGCTGGGAGAGTGGATGAAGAGAATTGGATCAAGGGAAGGAAAATGCAAAAAAAATAAACATTTTAATTTTACTAATCTTAAACGAAGGAAAAAATAGTCATAAATATGAGTCCAACTCCTAGTCTTATATGACTCTTATTCAGGCTCATATGATGTATGAAATTCATACCTATGGAGGTCAGGAACATCAAAGGCATACCGCACTTCAAAAGAGAGCTAATATGTCACTTTGCAAAATAAGTTTCAAAATGTCAAATTTTATTTCGTCTAGCTATCACTTCCCCACTTTCTCACTGAATATTCTCTTCATACCTCCTTAAAGTTAAGTCATATTACTTAATTAGTTATTATGTATAAGCTAAAATTACACACTGTAATTAAAACTTACGGTTGTTGTAACAGGTCGATGTCTGTATATTGAAGATATTCAAGAAAAACTGATAGGATAGGTCGTTATTGGACCAACGGAACCCAAATATACAATTTTTAGAATTTTTGTCTGTCTGTCCGTCGGTATGATTGTGCGCGCATCACGCAAAAAATACTTAATCGAATTGCCTGAGACTTTCACCATTCTATCACTTACCGTCTATCTTAAAATTTAGGACAACTTTCATTTGGATATCTCATCCAGTTCCCGAGTTATTGACCAAAATGTGGGAAAAACGTTTCCCAAAATGTGGTTTTTTACCATAACGCCCGCGTCACACAAAAATGACATCGTTTGCGTTTTGTTTTTAACTTCCGAACTCTTCTACTCAACAAATACCTATGTACATACCTGCAAGCGTAATAAAATTTGCATATGAAATTTTTTAAGCTCTTCTTTTATCGTACCTCCAGCACTTGCTTCAGTATTAAAAAAATGCTTTTCGTTTCTTTATTTGGTTTTGTTTTGAAATTTTCAGCGTTACCAACTGGAACGTCTTCGAACCATGAACTTGTTATTACAAAAACTTTTTTTGTATTTCATATATTGGGCCAAGAGCAGAAAATTGTTCAAAAAAATTTAAACGAGCCTGTAAAACCAGTTCCGAGCTACAAATATTGTATATGTACCTACATACCTAATTACATACTTACTAAAACTACAAAGGTGAAGAGCAAAACGTAGCAGTGTTGGAAAATGACTCGTGCCTGTGCACTTTTCGGCCCTTTCGAAAGCATCTTAGCACTTATACATAATCGATCGATTTTCGGCAGTATTTTGCGAAACTCAATTCAACTTATAAATATTTTTTTCATCATAATTCCATTTTTTTGCTACAGGATTATCATTGAAACAGTGAGATACCTTTAAGGTAAGACAAGGTGCGAGGGGAACTGTTTAAGTTCGTGGAATCAAATATTTCTGTACTGTACTGTACTGTTCCAAATTTTATCGATGAATGCTTATAGAAACACTCGCTATGGATCAATAGAGAAGTTTTGATAGAATCCACGTGCCGTCATCAAGATAGACAAATCTACTCGATTTCTTACAGAAACTCACTACAGGCTCGTATGATTCCTCAACTGTTACGATGTTGAATGACACGCTTTTTTAGCATTTCTTTGCACCACTTAACACGTGCCCTCTTTTGTACTTCTTTCAAATTGTATGAAATTCAACTTATGAAAAAAACGTTATAGAAAATGTTTTTATATATACTCTTCATAAAAGTAGGACGCATATTTGATTGAAAAGTGTTATATGAGATTTTTTAGTATACAATATGTGCTGTAAATCTATTTATTTTATAAAGATGTTGGTACCTACATATGTATAGACGATTTTCAAATTTTTCGCAAAATGACCTTGAACAATGTACAATTTTTTGGACAAATTTGGCACAATTTGAAATTTTAATTTTCCATCACTGGAGCGTAGCTCAATAGCTACATAAGCTATGATGGTGAAATTCACACGAACACCGTAGAATACACTGTATTGGAGTAGGGGCGAGTGTAAGGCAGTAATAATAATGAAGAAGACAGTGAGCCAGCAAACCATCGAATCACTGAAGCGTAACACTAACTGCCCAAGTAAATGCACAGCCAAGGCACAATAGTAAACAGATGCATACCTAAATACATACAAGATACATACATACGTACAAAGGTGTACGTACCAAAAAAAGCCGACGCAAAACCAGAAAATTTAAAATAATTTACTAATATTTGTTTCTGAATGGCACAAAAGAAAAATTAATCAAGAATTTTCAGTAATATTGATCATGTATGTATGTACATATATAAATGTTTTTATTTTAAGCGCTTTCAATAAAAGTCAAATTGTCAAAAAACTCGATGACCGTGGAATTAAGAGGGTAATCCAGAAAAACCCTGGCAATCGCTTCCACATTCGTTGACATAATGCCTGACATTAGCATGGGCTTGTCATTGGAGGAAAGGACTTCCCCACTGCATTACTGCCGAACGAATAAATCACGCAATACCGCAAGCATTCTAGTGAATCAAATAAAGAATACCTTACAGGGAAGCAGAGAAAGAAGGCGAATAATGTAAGGCATGATGGAAATTTCCACTGGTATTTATTCCGGTTAATTTTTCGCGCTACATTCTACTTTGCATTACGTGGAATATATACAATGCAATGCGTGAAAGAAGTGATGAACTCGCCAGATGTTCCATGGCAAGGCCTTTTGTCATGCCTGACAGGTAATAGCGATGACCAGATTTTTGCTGGGATTTTGTGCAAAACAAAAGCATAAAAAACTGTGCAGGCAATAACCATTATTGTAAATTATTGCCACTCTCCCAGATGGTTGGTGTGCTGAGCCGATTTTTATACCTGCCTACCCCGGAATTCAGCTCATCTTCATAATTCAAATTAAATTTGTAATGTAAAAACACAGAAACGATGCAGCAGCAACGCAATAAGAAGTCGTGCGCATGGGTAAGTCAGTGGGTAATATTGATAGGGTTCACTGAGTCAGAGGAAGCAACTGCAGCACTACGTACGAACCGAGTAATGAACCAACCAATGCGCATGCGCAACAACGATTATTACAACGCCGATTTCTCAGTGCAATTAGCACCAGGTAGGGATGAAGAAGGAATTGTAGCTGAAAGTTGAGAGTTGCCTCTGGTAATTGTGGTCGTTGCTATGGCGGATACACACACTGCCCGACACTGACGTGAGAGGCCAAAGTGCATCGAAGCGAAAAATAAAATGCAACTACATACATATGTACATACAAATGTAATTGCAAATAAATATCAAGTGCGAGGCATGAGAAAAAGTTGAGAATAATAACAGTAGCATTAATAAAATTTCCGTAAAGCTAAAAAACCTAAAATTATTATTTATTTTGAGTGAAATATCTCGCTCCGTCGCTATCGTGCTATCTTAAAAAAATACTCATTTATTCCCTTATTATTCACTCATATTAAATAAGGAGGAAGAACAAGAGCTAACCCAAACCCACACACTCTCATTCTTCTCTTTTTTTTTATGAAGTTGGCACAACTGTTCACGCATGAGAGCGCCATCTTTTTGCGTAACACCAGAGGTCGCCTCCATTTTTTATTTTCTTTTTTTTTTGTTCGTTCTCTCCACTAATCAATGCGCGAGTGTGTATGCGTGATGTATGTTTGTGTGTGTGATGTATGTACCCAGCAGGGTTTTTCCATATTTTTGTAATGGCTTGAAATTGTATTCAATGAAATAACGCATTACAAATAGCTAAGAAACACTCATTCGCTTACTTTGCCCATTACTTGTAATGCGACAGTTTTAAAATTATTATTTTTTCGCTTACTGGTAATGCAGAAAATAATCGAAAAGGTTTGGAGAACTGCCGTTATTTTTTTGCAAACGCTTTGTTTTGATTTTAATTTTTCTACGAGTAAATAGCAGTTTTGCAAAGCAATTTACCCTCATTCTCGTTTATTTTGCCAGTTTTCATTATAAAACTGTCGTGGTTAGTCGCGTTATTCCATCGTTGAAAATTTTTTAAATAAGCCAATAGCTGTGCAAATACATAGTGTAATAATTATTATTCAAATAGTGTTTTTTTTTTAAATACATTTTGCAAAGAATGTTTTGATTCCTTATTCATTCTGTTTGCTATTTGTTTTCGGCATAAATTGCTAACTCATAGTTTTAAAATTATTTTTTTCGCTTACCGGTATTGCATAAAATAAGCGAAAAGATTTGGAACACTGCCGATATATTTTGCAAAGCCTACATTGATTTAAATTTTTGTAACTAGCAATTTTGTAAAGAAATTTACCCTCATTCTAGTTTATTTTGCCAGTTTTCATTATAATGCATTATAGATTACTATACTGGATTATGTGATATATGCAATTTCTTATACCAGTGAAAGAACTTATTACTTGTAACAGCTTACTTTTCTCAATATTAGTAGCGACTTTATAATGCATTACTGTCTACCATATTGTAAGACAATACCGCCAATGACATGCCTATGTTAAAGTAATGCAATCCGTATTCGAAAGTGTAAGCGATGAATCAAGATTTCTCGATGATTTTACCCATTACATGTAAGAGAGAGCCCTGCTGGGTATGTTTGTGTTGGTGTCACATGCAATCTTTGCGATTGTATGCACTCATTAAAATTGAAATTGTACGGAGTGAGTTCTTTTTACTGAACTCATTGGCTCGAAAATATATTTTCTGGTTCACTGGCCAACACCGAAGTGAAATTATATTAAAATTAACCCACTTTAGCATGTGAGATACTATGAAACTTGTGGCAATAAACCGTGCTCATCTAGAAGTAACAGAATTGATATTAAAAGGTCAGATATATGTATATCCAATGCTTAAAAAATCCAATATACTAGATCTGAATACAGAAACACTTGTTAATTATCAAAGTGCTGGTCTGAATCCAACATTTCCACTGCACTTAAAAATTTCTTTCTATCAACTATGTATGTATGTATGTACTTCATATTAATATCCCACCCATTTTCTTATTCCATTCACTTACCCATTTTTCGGCCATTTAAGCTTCAAATGGTGTCTTGCTGCTCGAATGATCACCCAATTCGCGCGCCAAATCCGACATCACTTCCTTATAAATCAATGGATCGATATTCTTGCCCAACTGATACAGCAGGAACCAATCGCCAATATTACATTTACTTGCCACCAATTCCACCTCTTCACTCTCGGCCAAACGGGA
This sequence comes from Urophora cardui, assembly GCA_960531455.1. NCBI lineage: Eukaryota > Metazoa > Arthropoda > Insecta > Diptera > Tephritidae > Urophora > Urophora cardui. The sequence goes on from OY482671.1 coordinate 158,813,697, forward strand.
ACGGGCACGCAACAGCAGATGACGTAGCCTGGGTCCAACAATAACAGCCATACGATAGACCAACGAAATGCCAGATAATATGCTCAATATGATGAACCAGAACCATAGAAAAACGTAGATTTTCTCATTCACAATATTCAATGGCAACACACAGAGACCATCGAACTTTTGCACCGAACCGGATGGACCATATTTGTGGAATGTGCATTTGGTGACTTTCGGGAAGACACGTGCCATCGGATCGATACGTTCATCCGGCTCCATTTCGGTGAATTTCAATACATCACTACCATATGTAGAGAATTCGCCATCCAAAAAGAAATCCACAAAGAATATTTGTAAGATAACATTAACGAAATTCATGGCTTCGCAAACAAAAAAGCGGAATGCATAGAAATTGTGGCGCTTCATATTGCCAACAAAATATTCGACCAATATCTTCTTTCGATCATTTTTGCACTCGTCATTCACAATGGGACTATTGAGATCCATGACAAGCATCTTCAGTCGGCCACCTTCCCACGATTTCCACAAATAGCGCGGCACATAGAACATCATAGCCTGGAAGAAGAGTACAAAGCACACCCACTGATAGTATTTGTGATATTTAACTTCATCCTCGCCATCAATATGCGAACCGACGCCCGGTTGTACCACATCACGTCCAGTGATGCCAGTCAAACGTTCCGGTACCGTGAATGTCGAATAAATCCAACAGTACGTATCCATAACGCCAAGTGGTATCTCGTCCACTATGCAATCGATGGGATCACCAATGTATTGCCGTGAGGTGACGAGCAACGAGAATGCGACCAATATGACAACCGTCGCTTTGTAATGCATGCGAAATACATTGTTATCGATGCAGACCTGGTCGATTTTGAGCAGCCCCTTAACGGAGCCGAATACATCAAACATTTTGGCGGCTTTGTATGTCTAATTTAATGGAATGTTAGTATAAGGTAACAAGTTTTTAGAAGTCAGTTTTTTTTTAGCTGGAATGTTTGCGTTTTCACAAGACATGCGCGCGTTTCAACCAAATTTTTTGTTAGTTTGATGGTTGTTGATTGTTTGAGATCTTTTTTTCTTGTTTTTGTTTTAGCTTTTGTTTATGTTTACTTTCTATCTAATTAAAGTTTTGCACAACGTTAATGGAAACATTATGTTTGTTGTGTTTTCTTGTTGTATTGGCTTGCCATTAGGTATTTAGCTTTTCACAAATGTGTGTTTCAGTATGTATTCTTATTTGCTTCTTTGTTGTTTTTATTACTATCTACAACTTTTGGCTGTTGTTGCGGCAGTGTTCAGTTGAAAATTTCATCAATTCAATTTCCACGCGCTGAACCGTACTTTTCAAAACTCCTTCAGCATTTCATTCGCGTTTTAACTATTCAACCACAAATACTTGAGAACTCATCGAAAAAAGCCAGCGTCAAAGCATTTTTGCTTTCGAAAGTTAGCACAGTACTCACTAATTGTTTACTTCAAGATAAATTTTCTGCTCGTTTTATTACTTTTTCTTCCTCTTCCTCTCGTTAAGTTCGCGAATTTTGCTTTAGCAGCAAAGCTTACAACACGCGGTGCGGCTGGCTGGCTCGTTGGCTGGGGGTCTACTTCCCAATCAATTTATTTACTTTGCGCTGATTTATTTGTTTATATATTTGAAGTTAGGAGACGCTGTTCGATGCCCGATTTGTTTAGATCATTTCGGGATCTTAATAGTTTTCACTTCAGCTATTATTTATACTTTGTCTTGTTGTTGTTTTTTTAAAGATACATACATACATATGTACATCCATATATCCATTCCATTCACAAAGTAAATATTTGCACTAGAAAAACTTCATTTGTCGCGCGACGTTTATATGAGCGACGAGCGGCGCGAGAGGAGAACTTGTCTGCTGGCCTGCGTGCCCTATACGCTTGGTCCAATTGTGTCTGTCCGTCTTGAATGGGAACACACACACGCTCACGCACACAAATACTTTTATTTTTATTTTTTTAAATCTTATGGATAGTACCTAATAACGCCGTTGCACCGCGGCACAAAAGCGTACGCTTCGAATAGAAATTTAAAACTGTTTAAGCGATTGCGAGCAACAGCGGATACGGCGGCGCTAATACACAAAAGATACGTTTTTGAGTACACGACGACAAAATCATTGGTTTCATGCGACAAGCGTGTTAATGTAGTAGATACTCATTTAGAAATTTACCAAAGACCGAACAGGAAAAGAGGGCAGGCGGCCAGCAACAACGTAGAGCATAAATGGCCGTAGCTTCAGGAAGATTGAGTTTGAGTAATGCTTGCACTTGAGTGGCTTCAGTAAAAGATACAAATGTATCTACATATGTATGTGTGTGTGTGCACATCCGCCGTTTTCGTTTGTTGCTGCAGCATGCTTTCGCTCACCAACACATACCCACTGTCTCATTTTAACTGTTTAAATGTTTGTGTTCGACCACTGTGCGCCATCGCACTACGCCACGCTAAGTTTATACTCTGGAGCTCCACAATCGGGGCCATTTGTTGGTTGTTGTTGTTTTTGTTAATCTCACGATCAGCGCAAGCCACTCTCCAACTTGCTCGGTGACGGCGTTATACAATTTTTTGGCAAGCTCTTTTTGTATTCATTAATTGAGGCTCGTTTTTTTTAGATGTATCTCATAGATACGAAAAAAACTCAATTTTAGACCAGATTTTTTGAGTGGAGTTATTTAGAATGAGAAAAAAATTATTTTCACTCGAAGAATGACTGCACATACATATATATGTATGTACATATGTATATGTATTGCTGCTTCCGGTCTTTCCAAATAACAGACGCATTAAGGGGAGATGTTAAGATATTGTGCCAGAGATGAATTTGCTTGGAGTTGCGGTTAAAGTTAGCGAAAACGTTGCCACATTTGGACAAAAAATTTAAGAAAGCTACTGTAGAGTTATACGCGAGGTTGGCTAAAAATTAATACCAATTAATTTTACACCCGTTAAATCGTATTACGAGTAGAGTTACCTACTTACCGAATCAGAAATTTCCTATCTCATAATTTTAAATGTAAATAGTATAGCGCAAATACTTAGCATGTAAGTAACCTCAAGTTGAAAAACTCCTAGGTGATTCACAAAGTGTCATAAAGTCATATGTCATATTAAAATATTGTACGGAAATTATTATAAAAGACTTTTCCGAAGCCTTGTGAAGAAGTATACAAAAACAGCTGATCAAATACGACGACCCAAAAACATATCTTGCAGAGTTGTATTTATTTAGTACACATATAGCATAGAATGCAACCACAAAATATTATGACTTATGACGATATGACGCAATATGACAGGTTGTGAATCCCCTATCCGTTTCTATTTTTCTCTGCTTAGGCTGACCTTATTGCCCGAGTGCGATTTAAAAAATCAGGCATATGTTCCCAGTACTAAGTACTTTTAAAACCTCCCTTTAATTACTAAAGTTGAATATATACCTACTTGAATTGCATCTTGGTAATCTTTCTTTCAAGGTTCAAATTTCACAATTCCCAGAGAAGGGCTAACAATATTTGTTAATGACTCATCCTCGCCAAGCTACTATTCTGAAAATTCATTTTCATAATTTAGTGTCGAACTTCGTCAGCTTTTTTCGATATCATTATAAGTACCACGATCAATAATAACTTAACAGACTCGGATTTGGTGAAAAAAAGCCAAATACCTATGTACGTGTGTATGTACATATGAAGGTACGTCTCAATTTCAATTTCATTTCTTATTTTTTTTTTATTTTTGGTGGCAACAATATGTATCCGTATGTGTGTCTTCTCTCATGCCACTTCTTACTTCTTCTCATATGTATGTAGATTCTGTGGCATAGTAACTAGGAGTAACTAGGGGGAAGCAGGACTTTGGGGAGAAAACCCCCGAAAGATTCGTTTTGTATAAAATTTATCTGACCATAAAACCAATTTTAATTGACAGAATAATTTTAATGCTTTCTTTTTGAAGAAAAAATCAATGAGAATAGTAATTTTTCGAAATTTTACTGTTCCATTCGTTACGATGGAATAGGTCATGAATGAACAGATAACCAGATTGTGCATTCAGCGGCACCGCTATGCGTTCATCCAAAATTTTACACAATCAGTTGATTTAGAAACTAACTAAGTTATGTCATGTTCAGACACAACCTTAATTGGACATTAAGAGCCTTCGTTCAATTTGCAAGCCTGATGATTCTCAATTTACCATACAAAAATTTACTAAGTAAATGCTTCATTGGAAATTAATGAGTTCTAGATGAAGAACAATTCTGCATGCAACCCTGTTAAAAAGGTTGTTTCATGAGCAAAATGAAATGTCATGATCAGAGAAATGTCATTAGCGTCAGGGTCCACTAAACAGGTTGGTTCGTCAGATCAGCTGGGAATATGCCATATGCAACTTACTTTTGATGTATAGTCAGTTTAAGAGTTTGATAAATGTATGTATAATATACGATATTTTAGTAATAAAATGTAAACTTATAGCCTTAAAAATGGTAGTTTTTTTGTAATTTTTTTTTTTAATTTTGGTAAATTTTTTACACTGGCTGTGAACCGCTCCCCCACCCAAAAAATTCTCTTACTATGCCACTGCATAGATTATTTTGCAAAAGAATTCATCTCTTATAAGAAGCCAACATTAAATCCATTCCAGAGTGTGCTGCATGTTTATGTGCGTGTGCATGTGTGTGCTTGTAAAGAAATACCTGTGATGCATTGAGTTGAAGAAATTCCTGGAAATATGTTGCACGGGTCCACAACAATAATAACAAGAACGTAAGCAATAATGGATGACCATTAATATACCAATACAAACTTGTTGTTCGCTTGCATTCAGAATATCTTAATTCAAAATTTCTCATTCTAAACAAACAAAAATTGTTTTTTTTTTATTGAATAAACATAGGTATACAAAATATACAAAGCCGATGGCAGTTGAACGAACGAAAAATTTTCAATTTTCATTCAATTCACTCCTTCTGCACTGGTGAGGATCTAAATACAATTGAGCTAGTTCCTTTTTGACACCTTTTCGCTACTTCGGAACTTTACATTCTGCCCACCAGTTATTGAGTTCCCTGCAGGGAATCTACAGAAATGCATACATACGTACAAATTTATTTGCTGCTTCATTCTCGTGGACAGGAATTTACCTGCAAGTCAAGTAATAATGTTCACATGTTACTATCAATATAAAAAAAATACTTCCAAAAAATATAAAAAAAATATTTCCAAAGATATTTCTTACTTCGATGCATTCCAATTGAGGTGCAGAAATGCACTTGTGTATATAACCATATGCATATGTATGTATGTATGTATGTATGTATACTCACACAAGCAATTTAAATGAATACCCTGTAGGAAAACTAAATTATGGAAAAGATTTCACTTAAAAACAAATCGCTGTGATAAAAATAAAATTGAGAGTAGATATGTAGATATTACATACACACATACCTACGTCTGTTGTGCCATTCTCAAATTTATAGTAATTAAAATTCGCACATGGCAACGTGGTACACTCAGAAAAATAATCACAGTAGTATCAACAGTTTTTAATCCCTAAATTCGATAAATTAACAGAAATATGTTTAAGTAGACATATTTAGAGTTATATGAACGAAAGCATCTTTTATTTTAACAAATATCTATATCTATATATATAAAAATGATTTGGTATTTAATTGTAACGCTAAAAGTTGAAAACGGCTGAACCAAATCAAATACTTCCTTAGGGGGGTTGGTTGAAAAAATTAAAAAATATTAGGGGGGCGTGTTCTGAAAAAAAAAACGTTGTAAATCTAAAGACTTTCGCTGTTAAATCAACTACTTTTCGCAGTTGAAATGTGCCCAACAACGCTCCGTTGTTGTTTCAAAGGTGCGAGCGTTGTTGATTTAAGTCAATAACGGAGATTGTTGGAAAAAATATTCACCTAAAAATAAATTTTTGTTTGCATTTTACTCTTCATCTTCTCTCCACCCGGGCCCCAACTGCAAATATGTAGCCTCCGCTTGTTCTCCTATTCTTCTCTCCTTCCTATCATTCACTGGTTGCTATCTTTATTTCTTATTCTGCTTTTTCTTCTTTATTTTATATTCTCCTCCGGATTCGAACCATGACATCAACCTGAAATTCTATCCAATCATCACATAGTGGAACATTCAACATTATATTGAATTGTAGTAACCTATTTATACTTCCATTTCCTAAAAAGGAATCCATGAATTATTTGAATCATTGTAAAAACAAAATTTAAAAAAAAATTGTTCTCATTAGTTTTGTTTACAACGGAAACTATTGGATCAAATACTTTTGCCTTTAAATCAACAACGGGGAGAAAATTGTTGCTAAAAATAAACTTTTGTTAGGATTTTTCTCTTCATATTCTCTGCATCATTATCTTTTTTTTGTTCGTTTTCTCACAAAAAATATTTTCTCACAAACAATTTTTTAAAAGCAAGCAAGTTTTTGAAACAACAACGGCCGTTTTTGAATAAATTGTTGGATCAAAAACTTTGCTGTAAAAACAAATAATTTTGCTGTTGAATCAAAGACGGAGATTCAACAGCCGATAGTTGTTGGTTTAACTACGGGTATTTTTTTCAGAGTGGTACCTCCCATACAATCTTAAATTTTAAAGCTGATTATCTCTAAAACAGTTCAAGGTAGGGAGCTGAAAATTGGTATAGAGGCAGGTGATATCAAAACCCTTCTCACTCAGAAAAGCGGGGGTTTTCAGAAAAGGGGCCGTGGCACCTCCCATACAACCTTAATTTTTAAAGCTGATTATCTCTAAAACAGTTTAAGGTAGGGAGCTGAAAATTGATATAGAGGTAGGTGATATCAAAACCCTTCTCACTCAGAAAAGTGGGGGTTATCAGAAAAGGGGGCGTGGCACCTTCCATACAACCTTAATTTTTAAAGCTGATTATCTCTAAAACAGTTTCAGGTAGGGAGCTGAAAATTGGTATAGAGCTAAATGATATCAAACCCATTCCCACGCATAAAAGTGGGGGTTATCGGAAAAAGGGGCGTGGCACCTCCCATATAAACTTAATTTTTCATGCTGAGTATCTCTAAAATTGTTTACGCTAGGGGCTTGGAAATGGGTGTGGAGATAAACGATAACAATTCCATATTAACGCAAAATAATAGGAGTTATACGAAAAGGGGGCGTGGCACTTCCCAACAACACTTAATTTTTTAAGCTGAATATATTTAAAAGGATTTAAGTCAGGGACCTGGAAATTGGTACAGAGCTATATGATATCAAAACAATTTTTGCGCATAAAAGTGTATGTTATCGGAAAAGGGGGCGTGCCACCTCCCATACAAACTTAATTTTTCAAGCTGAATATCCTGGAACATCAGTAGGTAGTGACAATGTGACTGAGAGCGTTGTGGCTGCCCAAATGAACTCGTGCAGCCCAATTTTCGTAGACAATTCTTCGAACATTAAGAAGCTCGGGGAAAAGATCAAGGAGCTTGAGGTCATGATAAAGGGCCAAAGGCATGTCAATCAGGCGATGAGAGATCTGATGAGCGGCATAACCTCCCTTTACAAGCTAGAGCTGCGAAAAGAAGCGCCAGTAGCAAAATCAGTAAAAGCAACGCAAACGTTGCCTACTATAGAGAGAGCTAACTCGACGAAAAGAATGCGAGAGCTTACCGCGCACCTCCCCTCCCCGAAGAAGTCTAAAAACTCGACTTTAGATGGTGCCGGCATATCTGAGCACCAAATCTCGTTTGCTAACGCGGTACGAGAAAAACCTGAAGCAAATATTGAAAATGATAACTGGATGAAAGTCGTGAAAAGGAAAAAACCCCAAGAAAAGAAGCTTAAGTCGAAGCCTGAAGCTATAATTTTGTCTACGAAAGAAGGTGCCACTTACGCTGAGATATTAAAAAAGATAAAAAGTGATCGCGGGTTGGACGACCTTGGCTCTAAGGTTACGTACATCCGCAAAACTATGAAGGGCGATCTATTGCTGCAACTGAAAAAGCAGCCAACCACCAGAGCAACAAATTACAAGGAAGCCTTAGAAAAAGTGGTCGGTGAAATGGCGGTAGTTCAGCCCAAGACGCCGATGGTAACAATAAAATGTAATGACCTCGACGAAATTACAACACCCACTGAAGTCTGCAATGCGCTAAAAGCGGAATGCGGACTAGAGAATATTACGGTGGACAGCATAACCTCGATTAGAAAAACCCGAAGCGGTACACAAATAGCCCTAATAAAGTTACCAGCTGAAGATGCGAAGAAAGCTCTCAGCGCCAACAAAGTAAGGATTGGGTGGTCAATCTTTCGCCTTCGCGAACACACCCCTATTACACGATGTTTTAAATGTTTCTATGTGGGACAATTGCTCGTCAGTGTAATAGCTTCACTGACAGATCGTCTTTGTGCACACGGTGCGGTGGCACGGCCCATAAAGCGAAAAGCTGCACAAACGCTCCTAGATGTATGCTATGCGGGGACAGCCATTCCGTTCTCAGCGTCAAGTGTCCAAAACATTGCGAAGTAGTCAAAACAGTCCGAAAATGAGAATCTTGCAACTTAACCTCAACCACTGTGCTGCAGCTCAAGACCTTCTTAAACAAACGGTCATCGACGAAAACGTTGACGTAGCTATACTAAGCGAACAATACACACAGAAACCGAACTACACCTGGGTGTCGGACGCAAGCGGAAAATCAGCAATATGGTCGTGCAAGGGCTGTCCTTTCCAAACGTATCCAAGAAACTCCAAGTGTGGCTTTATTTGGGCTAAAATATCTGATATATACATCTTCAGCTGCTATTTACCGCCCAGCTCTACCGCGGCAGAGTTCGAGAGCACGTTGTTAGACCTAATCATGGAGGCTAGAGGAAAAACTCCCATTATTGTGGCCGGAGACTTTAATGCCTGGTCCACAGCCTGGGGCAGTATACGCACAAACCAGCGCGGGAGATTAATATTAGAATTTCTCGGGCAAACTAACTTGACCCTTATAAACAACGGTACCCAGCCTACGTTTAAAAAAGGAAATAAAAGCTCGATAATCGATCTTATGTTCGCAAGTGAGCCGCTCAGCTCACGAATAGCATGGAGAGTCTCGGACATATTCACATATAGTGACCATATGGCAATACTCGCCGAGGTATCGAACATGACAGTTTCGCATGTCGTTAATAGGAAAAGAGCACAATCACGTAGCTGGGTTCACCGAGAGTTTGACCCTGATCTGTTTGGCCTCGTTTGGGATCAAGCTCCAACTACGCAACAATTTTCCAGCCGTCTTGTAACCGAAGTTACAGGCAGATTAGTGTCAGCGTGCAACGCTACAATGCGGAGGGCTAAGCATAAAACCTAAGCATAAGGCCTGTTTACTGGTGGAATAATGAAATAGCCGAGCTCAGGAAACTCTGCAACGGGGCTAGACGGATCTATCAACGTAACCGCAGACAAAATAACGTAGAGGAGCTCAGAAAAAGATTCAAATTGAGCAAAAATAACCTAAAGGCAGCTATAGCGCGCAGTAAGAAACATTGTTTCACTGAGCTATGTAAAGAAGCAAACGTCGACCCTTGGGGAAAAGCATATAAAGTGTGTATGAAAAAATTTAAAAACAACTATGTGCAACCAACATGCCCTTTTTTCCTAACCAGGGTGGTTGAAACCTTGTTTCCCAAGCACGAACCAATGCCTGCCCATCTTGCGCAGAGAATTCCTCAGTTACCTTCTAACTTAGTTACAGAGGATAAAATTATTAACATAGCAAAGAGGTTAAAAGACAACAAAGCACCCGGTGTAGATGGTATACCAAATAAAGCTCTCAAGGCGGCTTTATACTTAAGCCCGACATTGTTGGCAGAAATGTATAATGCATGTCTTAAGGAGGTTATCTTCCCACATCCGTGGAAGGTCCAACGTTTGGTCCTTATTCCAAAGCCAAAAAAGCCACCAGATGACCCTTCATCTTACAGGCCAATATGCATGCTTGATACTATGGGCAAAATATATGAAGCACTGATCTGTAACCGCTTAGAGGCAGCTCTAGAAAGCGCAGGTGGTCTGTCAAAAAAACAGTATGGCTTCCGCAAACATAAGTCGACAGTCGATGCCATAAAAAACGTGGTCGAATTAGCTAGAAACACAGTCAGTGGAAAGAGATGGAAAGGCGGAGCCAAGAAATATTGCGCTCTGGTTACCCTGGATATAAAAAACGCTTTTAATTCAGCGAGGTGGTCAAACATTATTCAGTCGCTATACCGTTTTCAAGTTCCCCAGTATCTGATAAACATAATTTTAAGTTATTTTGAAGAGAGGGTGCTAGTCTACAACTCTGATGAGGGAGCCAAGAGCTATGCGATCACAAGCGGAGTACCACAGGGTTCCGTCCTTGGCCCTCTCCTGCGGAATGTCATGTACAATGGTGTCCTAGAGCTGGAGCAACCTAAATCAGTCGAGCTCATTGCCTACGCAGATGACCTAATAATAATAGGAGTCGCAAAACATCTAGAAAATCTCCGGCGTATCTGCAATGATGCAATCAGCCGAGTGCGACTGTGGTTCTCGACAATGGACCTGCAGCTCGCGGAACAAAAAACAGAGGTACTACTAGTAAGCACAAGAAAAGTGCGCGAAAATATGAGCGTTACGGTGGGGGAGTGCGAGATAAATTCACAGCCATCGCTGAAATATCTGGGTGTAGTTCTAGATCCCAGGCTAAGCTTTAAGGAGCACATAAACTACGCCGCAGAAAAGGCGCAAAAATTTGCGGGGGCCTTTCGAGGATGATGACGAATAAAGGTTGCGTGCGCTCTACACGTCGACACCTGTTAGCCAGGGCTACAAACTCTGCTATTTTATACGCTGCACCGATCTGGGCCGATGCTCTCAACTGCAAGTCATATGCAAAGGAGCTGCACGCCGTACACCGCATGGCCGCTCTCAGAGTTATAAGCGCATTTCGAACAGTCTCTGGTGATGCTGCTGAAGTTTTAGCAAACATGCCGCCGATAGACATTCAAGCCCAAGAAACTAGCACAATATACAGTGCAACGAAACCGGTGCTAAACTCACACAGAACCGAAGAAAGGAAGAAAAGTCGCCTATTGTGGCAGGAACGCTGGCAAACCTCGCTTAAAGGGCGGTGGACTTATAGGTTAATTCCTAATATAAACAGTTGGGCAGATAGAGAGCAGGGCGACCTCAATTTCCACCTTACTCAGTTCCTTAGCGGACATGGGTGCTTTAGGGCGTATCTTTACAGATTCAAGAGAAATGATAGTCCTTTCTGTCCTCAGTGTCCCGACGTGGTTGAGGACGCAGAACATGTGTTCTTTCATTGCCCTCGTTTCTCAGCTGTGCGATCACGGCTGAACGAGATCGCGGGAACAAGAGTTTCGGTGGAAAACTTGACTGCACTTATGTGTCAGTCCTCTGTTATGTGGGAGACAGTTAGCGACGCGTCAGCGTCAATATTAGCCCAACTGAGATACACTGACCAAGGTAGTAGGCGTTAATTGTCCTGTCCGTTGAAAGAAGACTTTAAGTCTATCCGCCCTCCTACGAAGTAATACCTGTCCGGTGGTTCCGTAGGAGTGGCTTTGGGTGGGAGTAGGTTAGGTTTAGCGGGTTAAAGTCTCGCACTTCGGCTTTCGATGCTTCCCCCTACTATAAAAAAAAAAAAAAAAAAAAAAAAAAAAAGCTGAATATCTATAAAAGCGTTTAAGGTTGGGACCTGAAAATTGATCAGGAGATTGACGATATCAATAGCGTACTTATGAAAAAAACAGTAGTTTTGGGAAAAGGGGGCGTAGCACCTCCCGTTCTTAATTTTTAAGGCTAAATATCCCTAAAAGCGTTCATGGCATGTACATAGAAATCACTATGCAGATATACGATATCAATACCATGTTCACCCAAAAAAAAAAGATTTATCGAAAAATGGGGCATTGCACCTCCCATACGTACTAAACTTTTGAGGCTGAATATATCTAAAAGGGTTGGAGGAGGGGCCTGAAAACCATTATGGAGGTATACTATATCAATCCTCTTACTTACTTAGTGAAAATAGCCAATACTCAGTGAAAATAAATATCCGGAACAGAAAACTAAAAATGTTGTGTATCGTGCAGCCTTAAACTGAATACTAAAATTATATATTTTTGAAGTTGAAAAATCGTTAATTTTCTATTAACCTTTAAGTGACGAGGTGAAATTTTGTGACACAGTTTACGACGTGGTGGTAAATTTTTTTCTACGCATTTTACTTAAAACTCTCAATAAAAAATAAATTTTATTATAATAATTTTTGCATTGGAAAGAGGCCAGTCCTTTTTCAAATGAAATTGATAAAAAAAAGTTAATTAAATTTTTTAAATTAACAAAGTTTTTACTATAATTCACAAGGCCTTCTTCTTTCAAAATAGCGAAAACATCACATAAGAACCTTATAGATAAAAGGTAAAACAATAAACTTTCTTTAAACTTCAGAGACGGTTTTTCATAAACAAATATATATTTTTAAATATATAATAGGAATTTTATTTAAAAAATCTTTTTTTGTAGAAAATGCTGGCCAGTCTTTTTGAAGTTTTTTTTCATAATAACGTGAGCGTATAAAATGAACCACGAAACGAATTTTTTAATTTTTCTTCCAATAATTATTTGAAGAAGTGGTAAAATTAATAATCCATGTTAGTCAAATTGCCAGTGAGAGGTTTTAAATGGAAATAAATTATTTTTGAAGAAAAAGTTACGTTAACGTCGAGGTGTGGTAATTTTTAATAATAATAATAATAAAACCCAACATTTTCCCTCCACCCACCCAATCGCACGATATCATAATTTATCCGTTATAGGAGACCTTCCACCATAGAAACTATGTATACTGATCGATAACTATGATGACATGAGTAGATTCTAAAAGCATCAAAATGCTACAGAGAAGCGAGAAGTGGTAAATTTCAAAAAATTGCATTCGAAGAAAAACTAACGTTACCCTAGACGTGGGGTAATTTTTACACCACCATTATCATATCTCGTCAAATGTTACACCTTTCTCCATAAAAACAAAACGGGTCAATAACTACAACGAGATGGGAAGATACTAAGAGAGTAAACTTGCTGGACGGTAAGTTAAAATAGATATTTAAAGAAACTGTAAGTCGGTGTAAAAATTACCACCACGTCGCAAGTTAAAGGTTATAAATAATACCGGTGTAATAACAATTTTTGAAATTAAATTAATAAAAAAATCTATTTTGGGCAGAACGAAGTTTGCCGGGTCAGTTAGTAGGTATATAAAAATGATTTGGTGTTTAATTGTAACGCTAAAACTTGAAAACGGCTGAACTTCCTTAGGGGGTTTGTTTGTTGTTACCCCGCGAAGGTTTAGTCGAAGAAAAAATTAAAAAATATTAGGGGGGCGTGGCACCTCCCATAGAATCTTAATTTTTAAAGCTGATTAGCTCTAAAAGAGTTCAAGGTAGGGAGCTGAAAATTGGTATAGAGGTAGGTGATATCAAAACCCTTCTCACGCAGAAAAGTGGGGGTTATTAGAAAAGGGGGCGTGGCACCCCCCATACAAACTGAATTTTTCATGGTGAATATCTCTAAAATTATTTAAGGTAGGGACTTGGAAATTGGTGTGGAGATAAACGATAACAATTCCATATTAACGCAAAATAATAGGAGTTATACGAAAATGGGGCGTGGCAGCGCCCATACAAACTTCATTTTTCATGGTGAATATCTCTAAAATTATTTGAGGTAGGGACTTGGAAATTGGTGTGTAGATAAACGATAACAATTCCATATTAACGCAAAATAATAGGAGTTATACGAAAAGGAGGCGTGGCACCTCCCATACATACTTAGCGTTGGAAGCTGAATATATCAGAAAGAATAAATGGCAGGATCCTGAAAATTGCTATAGAGCTAAATGATATTAAAACCACTCTCAAGCATAAAAGTGGGGGTTATCGAAAAAGGGGGCATCTCCCGTAAACACTTAGTTTTTTAAATTGAATATCTAAAAGGATTTAAGGCAGGGACCTAGAAATTGGTACAGAGCTATATGATATAAAAACAATTTTTGCGCATAAAAGTGTAGGTTATCGGAAAAGGGGGCGTGGCACCTGCCATATAATCATAATTTTTCAAGCTGATTATCTCTAAAGGACAACTTAATAGTGGCCAGCATTTTGAAAGGCCCCTTCAAGGGAGAGGAATGCTTACTTCTCCGGATTCCCTTATCTTCCACAGATTTGTCCTTCCAATTTAAACGTATGCAGTTCCCAGTAAAACCTGCATTTACGATGACAATTAACAAGTCACAAGGGCAGTCGTTGGAAGTATGCGGCATAAACCTAGAAATGCCATGCTTTTCACATGGTCAGCTCTATGTGGCATGTTCCCGTGTTGGAAAACCGTCCTCGCTATTTATTTACGCTCCGGGACAGAAAACGAAAAATATTGTGTATCGTGCAGCCTTAAACTGAATACTAAAATTATATATTTTTGAAGTTGTATACGCAATGAAGTAGTGAAAAATCCTTAATTTTCTATTAAAAATAGTACCGGTGTAAAAAACAATTTTTGAAATCAAATTAATAAAAAAAAAAATCTATTTTGGGCAGAGCGAAGTTTGCCGGGGCAGCTAGTATCTATTAAAACTTATTTGTTAGTTCAACAGGACTGATCGTCAATTATTAACAGAAATTTTCGTTGATATAACTGAGGCACTGTTAACTTAACCCTAATATCTGTTGCTGTAACCTTTATATTTATTTATTGATTCAACAAATCATTTCTGTTGACTATCAAAAGAAAAAGTATTTATTTTGCCAGCTTTCTCCGTTGTTATTTGTTGCTTTGCTTACGTGAGTTTTAATTCACGGATGCTTTTTCAAATAAATGTAAGTATAAAAGCCACTAAAGTTCTATATTCAATATAAAGTTCAGTGTTGAATTTCGCACATACATATGATGCCGTTGGATTGAATTTCAGGTTAATGTCATGGTTTGAGGTCGGAGGAGAATATAAAATAGAGAACACAATATAGCAAGCAGTGAAGGCGAAGAAGGTGCCGCAATGGAAAACAAGCGGAGATGAAACTGCATATTTGTACTTGGAAACCGAATGGAGGGAGGATGAAGAGAAAAATGAAAACAAAACATTTAAAAAACTTGCAAATATCTCTAAAAATACACATTATAAAGTAATTGTTAGAAATAAATGGCCATGTAAAAACACAAAGGGATTTATCTTTAAGTGACTAAATTTCAACTGCGGAAAGTTGTTGATTTAACAGCAAAAGTGTTTGGATTCACAGCAATTTTTTGTTTTCAGAGTAGTTCTACAATAAAACTGTTAAAACAAAATAACGCCTGTCAATTTAACACATATATCCTTTGGATGTGATTTGACTGTGGAATCTGTTGTTTTTACCCGTAATCCCGTTGATCTACCAGTATCGTTTCCCTCGGTGTAAGTAAGGAAAGACAAAAATATTTATAATGCTTAAATTTCACTGAAATTGATTATATATATTGTAGAAAGAAAGAAAAATTAAATATGGTGTTAATTAGACAACTGCCACCCCCTCGGCTAGTGTACGGAAAAAATAAAAATACGCCGATTTTAACTAAGTTTGGTTTGAGACTTTATGGTCATTTTGATCATGGCGTAACAGCGGCCTGTATGTACATAACCGGTGTTTGTACTCGGTATTAATATTCGGTATTATTTTTCAGCCAATAATCTTTATTTTTGACTTAAACATGTTAGCTCCTTCCCATTGACTTTTTGAATTGAAAATTCAAAATAACTATTATTTTCCAACCCTGCATACGACACGTTACCGTAGCCATACACGGTGCGACCGTTGACCAAACTCGGTTGCAATTGAGTTGGACTGTTTGCCTACATTCGGTGCAATTTATTGTGCAACCATGTTGTACAATCTCATTTTGTAAAAAATTACTTGGAGTGAACATGGAATAGGATAATATTGCGCTTGTAGGAAGAAGAAGAAGAACGTACAGCAAAAGTACGATAATTAAAAGGAAAAAATATTACTAAAAAGTGGTTCCTGCGAGCTTTCCATTTTGCGTTATTTATTCTACAAATATTTATGTTTTTTGTGTTGAATTCGCTTATTTTTACTTATTTTAATTTGATGTGTTCACTTCAAGAATTCTCATAAAATGAAATGTTGAACAACATGCCCCAAACGATGCAACCAAGTTGTACAACTTGCCAAAAAATCAAAGCTTTTTGATTTTTCGTACAACCGATACACAACTTCATACAACAGCCCCAAAAACGTTGCGATTTCCAGCGCAACTTGCTCAAGTTGTATAAAAAATTGCAAGGTGTGTGGCTAGGATTACAGCGCTACAATGAAACAAGTAACACATGATCAATTTATGATTGAAAAAGTGCATACGTACACAATAATAATGAAACGACCATAAACATTTTTTATATCTTTCAAAACATTAGTCCAAGGCTTAAAGTGATCCGTTCTCTACAAGACTATGATTCTAAATAAATTACGACATACTTACATACTTAAATGGAGTTTAAAGAACAAACTCTTTATTTTTACCACTTTCAAATAAAAAAAAATTATGTATAAGCATAAAGTTAAATGTGTAGTTTTGATTTTAACTTTTCGAAGGAAACCTCGCCTCATCTTACGAAAGGCATGTAACCTGCGACATAACCGCGCTTAGTGTAGTGATGGGCGAGTCCGAGATGTTTTATTCGATTCTCTCGATTGTTGAAACATCTCGAATGCTCTCGATGGTTTTCATTCGTATTCGAGTCAAGTCGTAAATGGCCGTCAGTCGAAACAATCGTTAAAACATCTCGGACTCGCCAACGATTCCTCTCGTTTTCAAAGCAACCCTACAACATCTCGGACTCGCTGCAAAAAATACATAATAATTGTTGTTACCGCTTGAATATTAAAATTGCTTTACAAAACATACAGAGTGGTACAAATATATTGCCGTTGTTGCTACTCGTTGTAAAATTCATTTGTTTCATAAGCGTCTCACTTCAGAAAATTTATTAATGTTTAAATAATTAATTATTATTATTATGCACGACACTGTTTTCAATTTGGTTAATTTATTTATGTATTTGCCTCACTTCCATTAAAAATCCTACTTTCTTTATCAACAAACTTCATTCAGTTTATTTTATCAACTAAAACATATCATCAAAACAACAGCCGGCCCGCCGACTCGGAACAATCGCAAAAACATCTCGCTTGTGTAGTCGAGATGTCATCGAAACAACCTACGACTCGCCGACTCGGAACAATCGCAAAAACATCTCGATTGTGTAGTCGAGGAGCGAGTCAACTTTTGACTCGATTGTGATTTTGCAACGATGGCGATTCTCTCGATTGTCTAAACATCTCGGACTCGCCCATCACTAGCTTAGTGATGCCCTTACCAGTGATGCCAAGTGTAGGGAAAAGAGGCTACATGTAGGGAAATTCGACCTCAAATTTGCAGTGTAGGGAAAAAAGGACAGATTTTCAAAAATTAGCTGAATGTAGGGAATTTTTGAAGTTAAAAATTTTCGTTTCCTTTGCAACGAATTAATTTTTTCTAAGAACCTAAAATTTTTTATTACATACAAATAAAATATTTCTGCATCCTTGAATGCAATATTTCAAAATTGTACTTTGTTCTGATCTGGCAATATATTATTTTACCTGCTTACAGTGCCTCGGAGCAAAAGTTTTTTTTTTCGTTAGCTTCGTTCACAGAAAAACCCCTAATCCAGGGTTGTTGTAGCGGTACTAAGCCCTGCTTAGCCGATGAGTGCTGCTCACAATTTGTCATCAATTTCACTTAACGGAAGACCCAAGAATGTTGCAGCTTCTTTTGGGCTTGTCCAGAGGGTCAAGAGTGTTAAGTTAGTTGGTTTCAGGTGGCATGCAAGGAGGTGCTGTGTGTCATGCGGCGTCTCTCCACATGCCGGACATACGTATGTTTGGATCGATTCTGACCCTGTAGGAATTGAGCCTACTGCAGAAGCCCGACCTTAATTGTGATAAGGTGACTCGGATTTCTCTGGGCAACTCTAGTTCTTCTGCAGCTATTGGTGGTGGTTGGTCTCTAATTATTATGTACGCGGGGCGGGTTGAAACGAAGGTGGAGACTGTTTCGTTGTGTATCTCATTTATTGCCTGCCTGTATGTTGTGGGGCCTAGTGGTTGATTATTTATTTTATGCGGTTCGGGCTCCATTAGATGGTTGTTTGGATGACCTCTGCGGTAGCATCCAAGGAGAAACTGTTTGCTAAGCGTGATGTTATGATTCTCAACTGAGAGCACCTGTGCCTTGTGATGTAGGTGGTGTTCCGACGACATGAGTAGACTTTCTTGCAAGTCCCCGGCGACCATATTGGCGATGCATAGTTCAAGACCGGCCGGCCGATTGCTTTGTATGTTGCGATAAGGGTTTCTTTGTCTTTTCCCCAGGTGCTGCCTTATTCGCGATCGTATGCGCGGAGAAGGAAGCTAGGCTGTCGAAGGTAACACCCAAGATTTTTGGGTTGTTTATGGTAGGGATGGGTATATTCCCTATGCGTATGCCAAGCTCTAGCCTAACCTCCTTCGTCCATGTCGTGAACAGGGTCGCGGAGGACTTAGAGGGCTGCAGTTCGAGGGAGCGCGATGTAAAGAAGTGGGAAAGGTCGGAGAGATAACCGTTTATTTTCGAGCATAAGTCATTTATGTCGGTGCCTGACGCCATAATCGAGCAGTCATCGGCTTAGGATATAATACGAACTCCTTCAGGTGGAAGTGAGAATGTGGAGATGTATAGGTTGACTAACAACGGGGACAGGACACCCCCTGTGGAACTCCCTGTTTTATTCTCAACCGATGCCTGTTGACGACTCGGATAGTTCGCGGTCCACCTTTTCAGCCTCGGCGGGAGGCTCGAGACGTCTAGATCCTCCATTAGGGTGGCATGATTGACTGTGTCGAAGGCTTTCGACAAATCAAGTGCCACGAGGACCGTGCTCTCGCAGGGGCGTCGTTGGTTGAGACCGCGCACTATCTGCGTGTTTATGGCGTTTAGAGCTGTTGTTTTGCTGTGCGATTTCCGGAATCCATGTTGATGTGGGGCAAGTTGTAGATGTCCGTTTATATATGGTAGTATGGCGGCCTCAAGTGTCTTTAATACCGTGGAGAGGAGAGATATCGGGCGATAGGATTCTCCTGCATTGGCTAGCCTCACCGGTTTAAATATGGGAATGATCCTTGCCATCTTCCATATGTTGGGGAGATGTTTTAGCATCAACATGGATATGAAGTCTGGTCCGACTGATTTTGAGGTTTTGGTATTCTTTATGATTTCCTGAATCTCCGTAGGGGAGAGTGCAAGAGATGTGTCGTTGTTTGTAATCCAGGGTGTTATGCGCTTCCGTGCCCATTAGATGGTTTGCAGTCAGGGGTAACCGAAAAGCCGTTAATACATGAAATTTATTTGGAGTAAACTAAAATATTTTATAAGCTGACTCAAAATTTTATTAAAAAACGAAATAAGGATTAGAGATGAGCGAAATTGCGATTTTTGATATCTGGATTTCGGTGATTGCTATTTTTAAATCACTGCGATTTTAAACTGCTATTGCGATTGCATGGACTGCTATAAAATCATCAGTTACCGGTAGAGATTAATTTTGCGATTTCTGAGCGATATAACCTGTCTTCATTTTATGTTAACAAAATGATAGCAATAACAATGTATTCCGCAGTAATTTCGCTGTTTGTAAACATTTTTCAAAGATAAATTGTAAATTCAATAATTTTTTTTCTTTTATTTCTATATACGTATGTGGTCTGCTCAAAAGTATAAACAAAAAGAAATTTATAATGCTTTTGCGATTGCGATTCACATAGGTGAATTGCTTACTTGCTACATCGATAGCAGTTCCCAATAAGTAGTGAACTGTTATTTTGAAAAAGTGATCGCAATTGCGATTTGCGATTTTTTATTCATCACTAATAAGGACTGATTAGGTCACCTCACGAAACATTGCCAGTCGATGATATATATATTGTACCTGAATGTCTCGAGCTTCTAAATACTCTTCCGAAATCAGCTTCTGAGCGAATAAGAAGTAAGGAAATTTTTCATTTCCTTGAACATGAAAAGAAGGTTCTTGAAAATATACTTAGAAACATAAAAATTTCTATGTATGCATACGTGGTTTTTTGAATAAAAACTTTATTTGCATCAATTTTGTGTGTGTGTATGTCAATATAGAGAAAATACGGCGTAGGGAAATTTGTAGGGAAACATTTTTTTAGCGTAGGGAAAAGTAGGGAATTTTTTGGCATGCCGTAGGGATTTTTGGTCCAAGAATATTGGCATCACTGGCCCTTACCTGTGTGCGTCGTTGTTGTAATTGTTAAGTTTCAAAATTTTTTTGTCGCTTTATGCACGCAAATACATTAGTTAGATACAAAGTACATACATATGTACTATGTATATACTTACATTTAACGATGCAGCACTTTTGCAATTAATAAGCATTCCACTCAATATTTCTAATTGGTTTTAGCATTTTAAGGAGGTCAGCAACATTGCTCATATTACTCGAATATTTGTTGCTAACTTTTTAATTTTATTTACATACCTATGCATGTGTTGCTGAAACAAGTAAACCAAACACCATAAAAGCCCGTCTCCACATAACTTGTTTCACCAACAAAACATCTAGCAAAACATCTCGCTAAATAACCCATCTCCACGTGGCTGATCGTGATTCAGTTTAACATTTCTCTTTCTTGCTCTTCTTAAATGTGTGTATGTTTGCTTATATTTTGCGTTTTTGTTTTGGGTTGTGAGAGATTTCGATAGTTTTTCGATACAAAATTAGAGAAGACATCGATAACATCGAGGTTGGCAAGATGATTCAGAATGAAACAGTGTTTCAATCTTCACTCGCTCTCAGAAATTTGTATGGAAATTGGCGAGTTTCGGCACTGATTTCCGTGTCGAAACAAGATTGAGAGAGAAAATGCAGAAAAAAAGAGCGAAACACGTTATGTGGAGACATGGTATAAGTCAAAACAACTTAACCGATAAGTAAATAAGTATGTACATATTAGTGTCCGACCGAAGCTGGAATTTTAGGCCGAAGCCGAAGCCGTAGCCGAATATTCGGCATAATCCTTTATTCGGCCGAAAACCGAAGCCGAAGCCGAATACCAAAATAAGAAAAATATATACTTAAGTATGAGATTTTTTTTATTTCATAACTAGAGCTCGGATAATAGGTGAAAATCAAACGCCTAAAATTATGCTACGTAATGTTTGTGAGCACATCCAGTGGCAAGTTTAAGGGTGGGTGGCGTTCATTCAGGTCTAAGCCCTCGTGAATGCAATTGGATTTTTTGCTTACTAGGATGCCAGAAAAATAAATTATTAAGGTTTTTTATGGGTTGCACGTGAAAAATTGCAAAGAAAGCTACAATAAATAAATATAATAATAAAGAATAATAATAAATAAGGTATATTAAATAAATATATAATTATAAAGAATAAAGAAAAAAATTAAAAATTTGTAGTGACTCGCTTAAATTTGAGACAAAATCTTCGCACGTGAAGGAAAAGCAATTACAGTTTCAAACCAAATATATTTTGAATGAAAATGAGGCAAGTGCATATTAGCAAATGGAATATATAATACAGCTTTTTAATTTGTAGTGGTCTGACTTTAAACATTTGCATATTTTAGGTAAACAAACTTGATTTGAACTTTCCTATTTTTTCTTATGACCATTTCAGGGTTTACAATTTTCCAATTGGATACTCGGCATAATTCCATATCTGTAAAAATGCAAATTTCTGTCGTGGTAAAAACCGTTCTGCATTTTTGTTTATGAGTTATTGGAACATTAACTATGCCATAATTTACTTACTTTTCCCAAATTTTATTTTCATTACAGCTAGTTTTGTTTTGCTTTCAAAAAGCTTGATGATGTACAAAAATATAAAATACAAAATGTGTTCTTCATACTTTTTTTCAGTAAAAATGTCAAAGAAACTAAATCCCTCTTTGGCTTTATTTCATCACACACCACCGTATGTTTATTCAAACTGCAAATTTGTGTAACATGATTAAGAACTTTTCTAATAAAATCTTCACCATACCAATATGCTACCCCTTTATATTTAAATTGTAATCCCGTCACTGAAAACAACCAAAATTTACAAAATGTAGCATTTTTTAGGCGCTTGATTTCACCTATTTTTCCGAGCTCTATTCATAACAATTAATTTTTTTTTTTTGTTTTTTGAATAAACAAAACACCTTACAAAAATACATACATAGTTGTAAACAAAAATAAAAAAATAAAACAATAGCAGTACTTGAATTTCTTGGTTATTTTTTTGCTGTAACATAGTATTATACATACATAAAACTATTTTTTTTGAAACTGTATTGAATTTTTACTTATGATCTCTTTGTTTTTATGGCCAATAAGTGAATAAACCACTTTTTCGTGTAATAAACTATGTTTAATTTAATGACACTTTAAAAGAATTGATCGCCACACTAAGGTGACGATATTTAATAATTAGCGTAAGTTATCGTTCGGAATCTTAGGCCTGTTCAATAACAAAAACATATTACTAGAAGTTACGATATTCTGTCGCTTATAAAAAATCAAAAATTCGTAAAATCCAGTCAATTTTTTTTGTTATTAAACACATCTATTATTCGGCCTCGACTATTCGGCTTTTTCAGCCGAAGGCCGAAGCCGAAGCCGAATAAAAAATACCAGCCGAATAGGCCGAATACCGAAGCTTGGCCGAATATTCGGTCGGACACTAGTACATATGTATGTACTATATACAGGTATAATGTGCATTTATTTGATATCGGACGGCGTTTTTTGGTACCCGCAGAATTGTGCACTCGACATTTATTATTCAAGTTGACAAATTGCTAAGCACGCACATATGTATGTACATATGAATGTACGTATGTATGTACATATGTATTTAGGTATGTGCCCAGCAAAAAAAATCTACGTCTTATTTAAGAATTATTATAGAAGATTTAAAGGCTACGAATAAGGCCTGAAAATTCTAAGTTGCATGGACAAAGGTTTAAAATAAGGCTGATTTTATGCATAAAAATTTAGCTCTTTCTCGAGAGACTGAACTCAAACTTAATCTCGAGAAATAACCAAATAATTTAAAATTATTGGATGGAATTTTATTATATTTTAATTTTTCTATGATATAAACCTAATTTGTTTGGTAAAATCAAGCAATTTTAATCATTTTTATGCATACAAAATCCACATTTTACGAAAAAACTGGGTATGAGCTATAGATCGATTTTTATGCATTAGGCCCATTGTACTCTCTTTACATATGTTTGCTCATAAATCCAAATTCCGTCTCCGGTACGGCCGAAGACCGCTGCACTCTTACTTGTTTTTCTATCCGTTGCTCATACGCCTAGGCACATATCAATAAAATTTAAGCATCATGACTAAATCTTTACTCTACGTAGGAATATTCATATATGTAAATCTATTTTTATTGTGGTTTTCAGGTCTTTTTGAATTATTAAATATATTTTTAAAAATAAGTACATACTTAAGTACATGTGTATGTACTTCTGTATCGGTTCTCAATTAAATTTAAATCTTACTAAATAAAAACTCATTCGTTAAAAAAATCACTTTGTTCGCCCTGTGTATGATCCCATACGCACAAACCTTCAAATTAATAACATTATATCTGTGGTCACAAGCAATAATCGCTTAAGTCGACTCAGGAAGATTTCGAGTTATATATACCACGTTATTCTCCTTTTAAAATACTATATTTCTGTAGAACCCGCATGCTTATAACTTAATTCAATCAAAAGATATAAATAACAAGTAAGGAAGCCTAAGTTCGAGTGGAATCGAACATTAGATACTCAGCTGTTGGCTTTCATTGTTTGTTTGCGTTTGATGTAAACACGGTGTACTTTATATAAAGCGTGTGCTGCATAAAGTGGCGTAGCCACGCCCATTTTCTAAATTTTTATCAGTCATCCAACTAAGCTTATGAATATTATTCTTTGTGCAAAATTTCATCCCTTTATGAGTTACAAAGATGTCACGTTACAAATTCCCAAAGGGTGTTCCAGAAATATCTTTGTTAAAAAGTAGGCGTGGTCATAAACCGATTTCAATAAATTTTTGCGTGTCTATTAACACAAGTTATAAAAGTGTATAAACCAAGTTTCGTCATAATATCTCAATTATTTGTCGAGTTATGGGCTCCGAAATCTCGTTGATTCCTTTGTCTGAAAAGAGGCGGTGCCACGCCCATTTTCCGAAATTTTTCTATTTTTTGTTTCCGATCTATTGTAGAACTCCTGCCATAAAATTTCAGTGATATATCTTTATATATGACAAAGATATCGCTTAAAATGTTTTTATTAGGCCACTTTATAATACCCATATATAAAAGTGGGCGTGGTCGTCAACCGATTTCGCTAAAATTTTGAACATGTATTACTACAAGTAGTGAAAGTGTATACACCAAGTTTCGTCATAATATATCGATTATTTGTCGAGTTATGGGCTCAGAAATCTCGGATATTCCTGCTTCTAAAAGGAGGCGGTGCCACGCCCATTTTCCAAATTTTTTGTATTTTTTGTTATATGTCCATAGTTGAACACCTTCCATAAAATTTCAATGATATATCTTTATATTTGACAGAGATATCGCTTAAAATGTTTTATTAGGTCACTTTATAGTTCCCATATATAAAAGTGGGCGTCGCCGTCAACCGATTTTGGCAATTTTTTGTCCAAACATTTGCCTAAGTAAGTATATCACGCCTACCAAATTTCATCGATATATCTTCAACGGTTTCTGAGTTATGACATATAAAACTTTCAATGTTTGGCCCTTAATAAGTGGGCGTGGCACCGCCCATTTTTCAAAGTCTCACCAAATTTCTTCATAAGGGCCTGAGCTCAATACGTGTGTGAAATTTTATCACTCTAGCTCTATTAGTGACTGAGATACGAAATTTCCGATTTTTACTATATAGGGGAGGTGGGCGTGGTCATGGTCCGATTTCGCCCATTTTCAATACCATCCGTTCCTGTCTTGAAACCAACTTACATTTCAAATTTCATCAAAATATCTCAATTTTTGCGCGAGTTATCGTGCTCACAGACGGACAGACGGACAGACGGACGGACATGGCTCAATCGATTTCTCTTTTCACCCTGATCATTTTGATATATATAAGTCTATATCTATCTCGATTATTTCATTCTGTTACAATCCACCGTTAGGATATCAAAACTATAATACTCTGTGTACTAGTACAGCTGAGGATAAAAACATTTAGGCTTAACTTACAATAGTGGTATATTAAACTTGCTATAACAGCCAAAGTATACGTATATATTTAATCAAATTTCTTCATGACATTTTGTTTTATTTACAAAATTTGATCGTAACATTGTGGATGGCTCACTGATTTTGCCTCCATAGTTTTTAATCGACTTTTATGATTTGTTAAGAAACGCTTTCGACTATAAAAATCAATTTATCTCGAAATCATTTTTTAAGACTTAACCGATTATTGCAAATTGCCACAGATATGTATGTACATATAATGACTTAATAATAATACTTTGGCTTACGTCCCCAGCAAACATAGTCTCTAACGTTAGAAATTTTGTCGAGATTACTTTAGATAACTAGTGTAATTCTCTATATATTCTCAAATCGATAACTAGGGTTGAAAACTACACTAGAATTCGATTAGCGAGTGATTAGAGAAGGAGCCAAATCTCACGTTTTTTATCAATTCTCAATATATTTCTGTGATATATTGAATATACATACATATATTGAAATTAGATACTAAAAAATGGTAAAGTTAATATTACCGTAGTACAATGTTTTCCATTAAAAAGTACAAGTACCTTTAATTTAAATAATAAGACTGAATTTAGTTTAAATTTCAGTTCTTATAAATGTGATAAACATATACATACATGCGAATATATGTATATAATCATATGCAATTTGACACTAATAAAATCTAAACAATGAAAAGATCATGTAAAAGGAGACAAAGCTTTGTTTTTCATTTCAATTGGAAGTATTTGCAAATTCTGATTAGAATCTCATTAGAGAACTACATTAGAATTCGATTCGAGAATTATAATTTTCTCGATTACTCTAACGTTAGAGGACGACTCGAAAATCTATCGAGAATCATAGCGTTCTCAAACAAAAGGGTACCTAATTCTCAAATCGAGAAAATTATAATTCTCGAATCGAATTCTAATGTAGTTCTCTAATGAGATTCTAATCAGAATTTGCAAATACTTCCAATTGAAATGAAAAACAAAGCTTTGTCTCCTTTTACATGATTTTTTCATGGTTTAGATTTTATTAACGCAATATGTGCCTAAATTGCATATGATTATATATATTGACATGTATATGTTTACCACATTTATAAGAACTGAAGTTTAAACAAAATTCAGTCTTATTATTTAAATTAAAGGTACTTCTTGTACTTTTTAATGGAAAACATTGTACGACGGTAATATTAACTTTACCATTTTTTAGTATCTAATTTCAATATATGTATGTATATTCAATATATCACAGAAATATGTTGAGAATTGATAAAAAACGTGAGATTTGGCTCCTTCTCTAATCACTCGCTAATCGAATTCTAGTGTAGTTTTCAACCCTAGTTATCGATTTGAGAATATATAGAGAATTACACTAGTTATCTAAGGTAATCTCGACAAAATTTCTAACGTTAGAGACTGTGTTTGCTGGGTTGGGTCAATTGCTATTTGCCGTTATTAAATGAGACTTAAAATGTGTATATACGAGTATTAAGAAGTATGGAAGGTTTCTTGTATGAAAAAAAATTAATTCTGTCAAATATACATTGTACATATGTATGCATGTATGTACATATGTATTTAAGTGTAGTTGTATAAATGAACGGCGAAACGATTTACACGCGAATTAAAAACATAATAAATACAGGGGGTTAGGTACCTAGGCACGAGGTATACAAATTCATATGGACATATAGTAGGTACATATCGTCGTACCGTACGAAAACTAGCATATAATTTTTTGTGGCTGACGAAAAGTAACAAGTTCGACTTTTGGCTGATGAAAAGTAACAAGATCGACTTTTGGCTTACGAAAACTATCAATTTCGTTTAAACAACAACAATTTTAATGTAAAAACAGTATATAATTACTGCTTCGTCGGCCAAAAGTCAAATGTACCTACTACTTTTCTTCAACCAAAAGTCAAATGTGTTACTTTTCGTACAGAATTTTTTAATTGATAGCTTTCGCCAGAAATTTTAAATGTGCTAGTTTTCATATGGTACGACGATATGTACTCAACAAGTTTAAGAAAACAATTTTTAGTAAATGGGGCAATTTGAAAATCATACTTGATATTAAACCATTTAGGTATGTAATTATAAATTCATTTTGCAATATCAACTTTCGATCTCTAGAACATATTTCAATCATTTAACGCATTCTTTTGTTCAAAACATGCGTAGAATTTTTGCCACAAATTTTTAATTTAACCAAAAACCTTTGTAGAGTAAAAGCTCTATAACAACTCACTCTGTAGGTAATAGACACACAATTTAAAGACAGCCATACTCCTCTATTCACGTGTATATATCTTATCGTGTAGTTAAGGAATGATATACATAATAGAATTTTTTATAACAAAGTCATGGGTGTACGTACATACATACCTACATACCTACTGCCATCTTTTTTTTTGCGGTTTCATGACGACGATGACTACTTTCATTTTCATCAAATGAAATTTTCAGCTAAATATTTTTATTGTTGTTTCCATAGTTAGTCACTTCTCAGATAAAAACTGAGTTAAATATTTGTGTCAGCATACGTGGCATACTTTTTGTAAACATCGGAAATGTAACAACAACAACAAAAGTAATCACTTACCCAATTTGTCAACAGTATTAAGTATCTGATTTTGCTTTTAACAAATTGCTATCTGAACTTAAATGTCCATTCTTATCAGCTTGCACCTACTAGGTATATGGGCTGATAATTACAATTATAGCATTAGTACTCACATTTCTCTAGCAAACAAGTTGAAATCTGTTCTTTACTTATGACGCCAAGCTAATACAAAGTAGAGCCCTAGAGCAGCTCGTTTTTGTTTCAAGCCCGTTTCCCTACCAGACAATCCTGATCACTTTTTGCTAAAGTCCTTGAAAATGAGCACATTTTTGATTAGTTGACTTGCCCACTAGACCAGTCACACATTTGTTTCATTCTTTTGGTTTGTATGTTCTCCCTCAATAAGAGTAGAAAAATAGAAAAAAGTAATATGTTAGAGCGAGAGCACATATTATTCAAGAAATTGACAGTTTGCCGCAAAAATAAAATCGAAAGAAACGTCAAACGGTGATGGAAAAAATTTAACAAAAGAATTCAACTTTTATAATATAAATAATAAATAAATACATTTCACAAAATAAGAAGCTTAAAAAACTATCATCCGAAATAGGTAGGCTGCAATGTATAAAATTTAGGCTTTACTTATACTCATAAATTTTTCATCTCAATTGTAGAGCTTGGTCATGAAATTGTACAGACATCACATCACATTCAACCGCGGCAGCTAGTCCATGGTAAGCTGACGGTTGAAATTGGAAACTCCCTATCAGGTGAAATAGTTATAGCATTGCAATTGATTATTTATAATTATTTAAATTAAATTTAGCATCTAAGTAAATTTTTCAGTAAAATTGTTTAATTTTGAGATTAAAATAGCAAAATTTGAATATATTTTATTTTTCCGGGAACGCATGTGAGTAGGTACATTTTTTCAGCACTTTTAGCATTCGCTGTGAGTAGTTTTTGGTGACAATTTTCAGCACTTTTAGCATTCGGTGCGAATAATTTTTGGGGACTTTTTTCAGAACTTTTATCATTTGGTGCATGGTGTTTTTGATGTAAACATTCAACAGTTTTGTTGCTAGCGCAAAGTACTTTGTCAGTATATTAATGATGATTTACATGCTCTGTTAGAACGAGTAAGATATATTATTTGGTTATGTGAGTATACCATTAGTAAAAAAAAGAGATGGCATATAAACTTTAGAGGAGAAGTGCTCACTTTGTTCACGCGGCCTGAACAAAATTTTCTACTTTTTTAAGGACAGTAGCCATTAATGTCAATGCTCATGAATATAAATACCTATAATATGCTCATCTGTCTGGTAGGGTTGTTGTTCAAATTCTCGTACAAACATTCGAGTATTTGAGCTGACAAACAAAAAAATCTGTGTCAGCAAAACGAAAATTTAAAAAACATAATATGTACGAATACATATCGTCGGCCTCCTGCCAGAAACACGAATGTGAAAATTTTTTTAAGTGCGGTCACTGCTCTTTATCGGGTATATATTGATATAATAACGATTAATATTTGTATATATACTAATGTACATACACGTACATATTATGTATGTATGTATGTTTACACAAGCATTTATACAAATATTAATTGCTATTATATCAACCCTGTAGGGAAAATCTCTAGTTCCGAACTAGGTCGCTTCTAGTGCATTCGACACTACTGGTGCGAGCTAAATCTCTTTTGCATGTTATCAACTGGCGAATTTAACACGGCGATGTCCTAGGCGGTGTCAATTGTCACCCTCTGCACTACGTTTTCGATAGTTCCGAACTAGTACTAAATTCTACAGTTTACACTAGTTCGTTTATTGGCACATTTTCGATAGTTCTGAACTAGCTCCAAGTACCTACAAATTCTACAGTTTTACATCTGCCGCTTAAGTGCAGCCTTTGACACACTTCATGCAAGTGGCGCGATGGCAGACTGGCTAACGCATGTGTCTTTCAATCTGAGGGGCGCGGGTTCGAATCCTGTCGGTGTCAAGGTGGATGATATTTTTTTTTTAATTTTTTTTTAACTAATACTTTTTTATTTATTTATTTAATAAAAATTTACAACAATATTCAAAAAGTAATAAAAGGTCTGTATGGTGAGATTTTGGGTAGAATGCTATTTTATGTCAAACTGAAGATAATAGGAAAAGTTCAACAAACGCATTTGTGCGAAATGCTATTTAGTGTCAAAAATGACACTTAGGAACAGTATTGCCACAACCTCAAAAATTTTGGTATCACAAATTGATGCCTTTATGGTTTTTTTCTCGTGGTCACGCTTTCCTTTACCGATCCAGGGGGGCCTAAAACCGTTTATAAAAGGGGCGCTGCACCGTCCTCCGATCCTATATCTGAAGTCGAAATAGTCCGGAGGCCGATTGTTTTCGAAATATATATATTTGTATTTTTAAAACACCTTTATTTTGGTGCATAACTGGTTGAAAAGACCACATAATCCTCTTTCTGGGGCAAAATCTACGTACCCATCCACAGTAATCCTGCGTGGAACTCCTTCATTGTCTTCATCAGGGAGTACTTAAATTTATCAAAAAAACACCTAAGCACAATTATATATGAATGATAAGTAGATAAATTTTATTTTGGCTTATGCTAGAGACACACATCGTAGTATAGTAGAAATATTGCGATCTATACCACATATGTGTCACTCTCATATTGTAGTTTAATTGAAAATTTTCATAGTAAATGCAAATCATAGTATTGATATTATAATATTCATACCACATGTGTGTCTGAGGCATTAGAAAAAATTTTATTTTTATCAAACTTTTGGTAGGACCACTGCCCATAGCAGGCATTTTGTCTTAAAGGAGAGCAGCGCGACAAATATTTAAGAACTGATTCTATGACTCCAATTCAATTCCAGAATCAGCTCTAGCAACTAGATCACCCAGCTCGTTTGACCCATTGCATTTTATAGAACTTTTATATTACTCGGTACAGTACCCAAGTATTCATATTTATTTTCACGTAAAATTTAAGCATGATCTTTATATTTTTTATATTATTAAAAAAAAAAAACGATATCGTTAAAACCGCGAAAGTAGCTTACTTTATTAATTTTAATTATTTTCTCAAAAATTTTTCGGTGATACGAAAAAAAAACATGTAGGTATCAAATTGTGAAACGGGTTAGAACCCAAAAAAGCAGCATATTTTATTAATTTTTATTTTTTTTGCAAACATTTTTCGGTGATACGAAAAAACGATGAATGTATCAATTTGTGATACGAAATTTTTTGAGGCTGTGGCAATACTGTTTACAATTTCTTCCTCTTCTTCAGAGATTTTGACACATTCTAGGAAATTACCCAGACACATTCTGTGTGCGGATTCCTACAAATAGCTAGACTTTTGTCTCGCTCACATCCTCTGATCCTCTCGCTCTTTTGTGGTAAAATTCCTTCAAATCATTCACTTTCCTACCCTCAACAAACGCTATTAAAATAAAAAAAATTAAAAATAAGCCTGAGGGATCGGAAAAGCATAATTAGGGAACATTTCATTTCATACAAGATGGAAATAGAAAACTCTTTATATAAAATGCTTCACTAAACAAGAATGATTGCAGAAATGTACAAAGCCGACGGCAATTTAACGAACGAAAAATTTTCATAGAATTTTTGTCACTTCGAAATTGCATACAAATCAAAGTGTGTCTTATAATGGTCACTCAATTCACTCCTTCTAAACTGGTGAGAGTCTAACTACAATTGATCTAGTTCCCTTTTGACACCTTTTCGCTAGTTCGGAACTAGAAATTTTGCTCACTAGTTATTGAGTTCCCTGCAGGGAATGTATACCCGATAAAGAGCAGACACCGCACTTAAATTGTCCGAACAAACATGCGGGTAACAAACAAACAAACAAGTGTTCGAGCATTTGAACATCATTTTTTCGGGCTACCCGAAAATCTTCAAACAAAATCGAGAGCTCTAATACAAAGTGAGATATCATCAAAATAAATGAGCATAATTGAGTGGGACGATTTGGGGAGCTTCGCGTTTCTGATTCTTGGGATTGTACTGAGCAAAAAGTCCACTGACCATACGTCTACGCTGTAAATCGTGCTTCCACTTTTTGATTTGCAGTTTTTTCTCAGACTTCATTTTTTTTTTTGGAAATTTGCAAATTTTGACTTATTTTCAAAAGGAAAGGTATAGCTATGGTCTCTCGGGCTACAATTTCTCTGAACATATTACTTAGAAAAAGCTTCGTTTTCATGGTCCAAAAGTCGAAAATGTAGAAAATGCACTACTTTTTGTCACATTTTTTTTATATTTTAGCCAATACTAAGACAAAAATTGTAGCCAACACAGTAGTTAAGAACTCTCTAGTACATAATAAAAGCATTGGAACGCTCCCTCGGGCAGTTTTGGTCTTTTGAAATTTTTCGTGAAATTACGATTTTCAGTTGTTCACAAGGCAAAAATTGCAATGATTAAAATTGTTTGGAAAATTGATATTCTCCAACGCACCAGGCAATTACGAAATTGCTTGCCGGCACGTAAAAAATATTGTAAAAAAAAAATAAATAAATATCCAATCACCTTAATGAGCAAATAAGTCAATAGTTCTAGCAAAATAAAACGGCAATGAAATGTTTTGGGTGAAGGAAAATAAGGTGAGTAAAATTATAGTGAAAAAATATGAATAAAAAACAATAACAGACGCATACTAACATATGTACAAATACTAGATCAAATGGTACAGAAATTAAGGCTTGCAAATATATGGTTGGTCCACGTATGCTTTAAGCACGTTTTTGCACTAATTTGTACAGTAGCGTTTTAATATAAAAGGCGAGCCACCGATTTAGGGTTTATTAGTAAGTTTTAATTTCTCTTTGCGATAAATAATTGAAATGGTGTCTGCGAAATTATTTTTGGTTTTTAGCTGTGTTATCGCAGTAAGATATACATATATTCACATACATACATACACATATTAAAATTCGCACTTAAAACACTGAAGAATTTCCTTATTAAATACAGAACATTTTAATAACAAGTATAACAAGACAAGATCGTTATTTAAACGATATAGAGAATTTACTTTTTTACGCAGTTGTTTACGCCAACTCTCACTTCGAGATGTCGCTGGTTGATTGGCTCATTACTTCACATCCCTTTTGATACGAGCAGGTACCCTAATAATTATGAGTTTTATAATAAAAATCGAGAATTACTCATTATATGTTGAGTTTTTATACACTTCATCTAAAACAGGGCTGCTCAACGCTCTTGTATTGAAAGTACAAAGCTCAATACATCTACAAATTTTGTATATGCACTGAAAATTTTTTTTGCTCATTTAAATTTTTTTATGAATTCCAATAAAATATTATTTTAGAATTTATTTTCAAATGGTAGTATCACATACATACAAATTTTTTTATTTTTTATATGAAAATTTTTTGAATACTAATTTTTTACAGTGCTTTAATTGTTTGATTTTTTTTTTCATTACACATTTGTTATTGTAAATTTCGATTTCTTACGGCAGTGCTCGAGCTCCTATACAAAGTGCCTTTGCTCTACACATTCAATATGAATCATAGGCACATACATATAAATTTTTTTTACATCTCAGTGCTTATGGCAGTGCAAAGAAAATTTTATTTTCATATTTGAAGTGAAAATATGTATCTGTGCCTATGATTCGGTACAAAACAAAAACAATTGTGCTTTGAGTGCCTATGAAGTGAGCAACCCTGATCTAAAATAATCATTTTTATTTTTTTAACTGTATTTTTTGATCAGAAATAACACTTGCTCCTTGAGCCATATTTTATATTTCAGAAACTATATTTTTTTTTTAGTTTTATTATAGTATTCTCTAAAGTTCTCTGATACATAAAAAATAAAACTAAAAAAATTAATGAAATATAAAATATCACTTAAGGAATAAGGTTTATTTCTGTACAAAAAAATAAAACTCAGAAAATATGGATTATTTTTGATTTTTATGAATATCGCTTAAAATTTTCCGATCATAGTAGATTCGGATAGTGCTCTCTCAGAAATGCACACACACATACTCGATATTCTTCTACGATATTTGCAAGTATTTGATTTTTTCCATTGAAAATATAACGAATAATGATTATTATGGGTCCCTGGGTACGAATCCACTTGCCTGATCCCGTTGTTCGTGGCTCTACCTTCTGTGGGCCTATAAATAGGGTTCAGACTGAACAGGCGGTCTGTTTTGATTTGTGGTCAACGTCACCAGCGACATCTAAGATGAGTATACATATGTACATATCGATGCCTTACTTTCTCAACCTCGTATCTTAAATAAGGAAACTTTTCAGGAAACAAAAAAAACTGTTTATTTTTTTACGGTCGTTTTTTATGTAAAAATTTTAATGCAGTTATTAAGACATGGATTATAACTATGTGCACAATTAAAAATTATATACTTATCTATGTTAGTTTACGTATAAAACGAATTTTTTAAGATACGAGTTTTCTGCATTAACGATAATTTCATTTTTGTAACTTGATTTATAAGTTACGCGTTTGCTGCACTTATATGTATACAACGAAGATACTTCAAAACTATTAAATAAAAACAATATTTTGCTTAAATTCAAGGTTTTATTTGTTAGAGGATATTATAAAAAAAAACAAGTAAGGAAGCCTAAGTTCGAGTGGAATCGAACATTAGATACTCAGCTGTATGCGTTCATTGTTTGTTTGCGTTTGATGGAAACACGGTGTATTTTATATAAAGCGAGGGCTGCATAAAGTGGGTGTAGCCGCGCCCATTTTCAAAATTTTTATCAGTCATCCAACTAAGCATATGAATATTATTCTTTGTGCAAAATTTCATACCTTTATGACTTCTAGTTACAAAGATGTTACGTTACAAATTTCCAAAGCGTGTTCCAGAAATATCTTTGTTAAAAAGTAGGTGTGGTCATAAACCGATTTCAATAAATTTTTGCGCGTCTATTAACACAAGTTATAAAAGTGTATAAACCAAGTTTCGTCATAATATCTCAATCATTTGTCGAGTTATAGGCTCAGAAATCTCGTATATTCCTGCTTCTAAAAGTAGGCGGTGCCACGCCCATTTTCCAAAATTTTTGTGTTTTTTGTTTTATGTGCATAGTTGGACTCCTGCCATAAAATTTCAATGATATATCTCTATATTTGACAGAGATATAGCTTAAAATGTTTTTATTAAGTCACTTTATAATACACATATATAAAAGTGGGCGTGGTCGTCAACCGATTTTGGCAATTTTTCGTCCAAACATTTGCCAAGTAAGTATATCACGCGTACCAAATTTCATCGCTATATCTTCAACGGTTTCTGAGTTATTACTCATAAAACTTTCAATGTTTGCCCCTTAATAAGTGGGCGTGGCACCGCCCATTTGGCAAAATTTTCGTGTTTTTAATTAACACGCTTTTATTAGCTTCACCTTTATGTATGTATGTATGTATGTATGTATGTATGTATGTATGTATGTATGTATGTATGTAACTTCATCCCATCCTAAAAGTTGCAACATTTAACTAAATTATTACATCTTTCAAACATTCACTTTTTTGTGCTCTCTCTATTATTTCTATTCTCCTCCGGATTCGAAACATGACATCAACAGCCCAACGTCATCATATAGTAGGACATTCAACATTATATTTTATGCTTCATTGCGGCTTTTATGTTACCTTTCTTCAAAATATCCTCTATGAATTTCAATTCACTCCCGTATACAGGCCAATAAGTAACAAGCTTGCAGGGTACGGAAAAACTCACTCATGAACGCTCAAAAATA
This sequence comes from Urophora cardui, assembly GCA_960531455.1. Classification (NCBI taxonomy): domain Eukaryota; kingdom Metazoa; phylum Arthropoda; class Insecta; order Diptera; family Tephritidae; genus Urophora; species Urophora cardui. Next base: position 158,849,572 of record OY482671.1, read on the forward strand.
CATTCTTCTCAAATCACAAACAAATGTTCAAAGAAAAACGTATAACCACTCAAATAGCGAGCGAACTAACGCGCAACAGCCAGCGATCGCTCATAGCGTTGGAGATAAACTCAATGCATAAATTCACTCAAAAAAAAATGAAGATTGTAGCTTTCTGTTTTGGGTTTGTTGTATTTGCAATGAAATCAGCCGCATGTACAATGTACATACATACATACGTATGCAGAGCAAGAACTGGTTTTGTGGTTTGTGTAACAAGCTTTCTGTTTTGTCGTTGTTGTGTTTGCAATAAAAACAATCGCATGTACATACATATGTATGCAAAGCAAGAACTGGTTTTGTTTGTAATTCATTTAATAGTAAGTGCTGAATCAACGAAAAGGAACCCTAATTACATTTTTATACAATGTTTTGTAAACGCGAGGTGAAAAAAATTTCTCCAAAAAAAATAAAATAAAAAAAAAAAAAGAAAATGCGCCACTCGGGACTCGAACCTGAGCTCCTTGGTCCGTAGGCAGCATACCTCACCATTACGCTACAAACGTATTCGGAGCTTTATTGTCTAAATTCGAATTTATTCAATCAGGTTTCTTTTTTTTTTTGTTCTTTTCAAATGCTTCACCTCAACTTCTCTTCACTTTCTGATTGTGAAATATAACAAAACGTTTGGGAAATTTTGTATTTCCAAACTAGTTTGGAAAACCTTGAATAAAAGGGTTTGGAAAATATTGCATAATAAGCTAGTTTACTTCACTGCATATTGGGATTTTTGGTAGAAGTTACAAATACATACATATGTATGTAGATCTATTTCGGAGAACACCACATTCCATCAGACTTCTTTTTACTTTTATTCTTGCGTCCGCATAAAACATCCTTTAAAGAAAAATTTCACTAAAAAGTCAAAAATAAATAATAGCTTAAAAAACTAAAAAACACGCTTTAATCTTAAAAATCGTACTAAAAATTGAGAAATAATTTAATTAGAAACAAAATGATGAATGAAAATATAAGCATTTAAGGAAAAGCGTGGGGGTGCTCAATAATATTTGAACATGAAAATATTCGATTCGTACAACTAGTACAAAAATATACCTAGTTGCGAAATTAAAGAGTACGATATATGAAATCTCAAAAAAGTCAAAATAAAATTATTAGTAAAAAAACACCGATTTTAAATATTTTTTGACATACTGAGCACCCCACGCTTTTCCTTAAATGCTTATATTTTCGTTCATCATTTTGTTTCTAATTAAATTATTTCTCAATTTTTAGTACGATTTTTAAGATTAAAGCGTGTTTTTTAGTTTTTTAAGCTATTATTTATTTATTTTATGTCCGTAGTTGGACTCCTGCCGCGAAATTTCAGTGATAGACCTTTATATTTGACAGAGATGTCGCTTAAAATGTTTTTATTAGGTCACTTTATAATACACATATATAAAAGTGGGCGTGGCCATCAACCGATTTTGACAATTTTCTATCCAAACGTTTGCCTAAGTAAGTAAGTCACGCATACCAAATTTCATCGACATATCTGCTACGGTTTCCGAGTTATGGCTTATAAAACTTTCAATGTTTGCCCCTTATCTAATAAGTGGGCGTAGCACCGCCCATTTTCCAAAATTCCATCAAATTTCTTCTTAGGGGCCTGAGCTCAAGACGTGGGTAAAATTTCATCACTCTAGCTTTATTAGTGGCTGAGATACCAAATATCCGATTTTTTCTATATAGGAAAAGTGGGCGTGGTCATGGTCCAATTTCGCCCATTTTCAACACCAGCCGTCCCAGTCTCGATACCAACTTGCATTCCAAATTTCATCAAAATATTTAAAGTTTTGCGCGAGTTAGAGTGTTTACAGACGGACGGCCGGGGGATGAAAAAACGATTAATACGCCGTTAAATATACATGTATATTAAGATAAGAGTTTGATGCAGTTATGAAAAAACCATTGATTGAGATACCAAGATATTTATTCCTATTTTTTTTGCTATAGACACAATCTATTGAGATAGGAATTTGTTGCAGTTATAGAACAGAAAAATAGGAATCGTTTGATATGAAAATCTCAAAATCGCATTTTTTTAAGATACGAGGTTGAGAAAGTAAGGCATCGATATGTTCATATGTATATACTCAAAGTGATAAGTGTTAAGTTATACTCTTTATAAACATACACAAGTGGAGTCAAATCGAAGTGTTTTAAATTTTGCGATATACATATAAGTAATTTATTCATCTTAAATAATGTGACTCAAATAATGAAATTTTGATCCACAATCCTAAATTTCACATTGATTAGGAAACATATACCTAAATTGTATCCCAACTGATTTGTCGTTTGTTCGGAATGTGTTTTAAATTTTTGTTGTAATTATGATACAATTTATAATATACAAATAAATAATAGCTTAAAAAACTAAAAAACACGCTTTAATCTTAAAAATCGTACTAAAAATTGAGAAATAATTTAATTAGAAACAAAATGATGAACGAAAATATAAGTATTTAAGGAAAAGCGTGGGGTGCTCAGTATGTCAAAAAATATTTAAAATCGGTGTTTTTTTACTAATAATTTTATTTTGACTTTTTTGAGATTTCATATATCGTACTCTTTAATTTCGCAACTAGGTATATTTTTGTACTAGTTGTACAAATCAAATATTTTCATTTTCAAATATTATTGAGCACCCCCACGCTTTTCCTTAAATGCTTATATTTTCATTCATCATTTTGTTTCTAATTAAATTATTTCTCAATTTTTAGTACGATTTTTAAGATTAAAGCGTGTTTTTTAGTTTTTTAAGCTATTATTTATTTTTGACTTTTTAGTGAAATTTTTCTTTAAAGGATGTTTTATGCGGACGCAAGAATAAAAGTAAAAAGAAGTCTGATGGAATGTGGTGTTCTCCGAAATAGATCTACATACATATGTATGTATTTGTAACTTCTACCAAAAATCCCAATATGCAGTGAAGTAAACTAGCTTATTATGCAATATTTTCCAAACCCTTTTATTCAAGGTTTTCCAAACTAGTTTGGAAATACAAAATTTCCCAAACGTTTTGTTATATTTCACAATCAGAAAGTGAAGAGAAGTTGAGGTGAAGCATTTGAAAAGAACAAAAAAAAAGAAACCTGATTGAATAAATTCGAATTTAGACAATAAAGCTCCGAATACGTTTGTAGCGTAATGGTGAGGTATGCTGCCTACGGACCAAGGAACTCAGGTTCGAGTCCCGAGCGGCGCATTTGCTTTTTTTTTTATTTTTTTTTTTTGGAGAAATTTTTTTCACCTCACGTTTACAAAACATTGTATAAAAATGTAATTAGGGTTCCTTTTCGTTGATTCAGAACTTACTATTAAATGAATTACAAACAAAACCAGTTCTTGCTTTGCATACATATGTATGTACATGCGATTGTTTTTATTGCAAACACAACAACGACAAAACAGAAAGCTTGTTACACAAAACACAAAACCAGTTCTTGCTCTGCATACGTATGTATGTATGTGCATTGTACATGCGGCTGATTTCATTGCAAATACAACAAACCAAAAACAGAAAGCTACAAGCTTCATTTTTTTTGAGTGAATTTATGCATTGAGTTTATCGCCATCGCTATGAGCGATCGCTGGCTATTGTGCGTTAGTTCGCTCGCTATTTGAGTGGTTATACGTTTTTCTTTGAACATTTGTTTGTGATTTGAGAAGAATGTATTTTTGAGCGTTCGTGAGTGAGTTTTTCCGTACCCTGCAAGCTTGTTACTTATTGGCCTGTATGCGGGAGTGAATTGAAATTCATAGAGGATATTTTGAAGAAAGGTAACAAAAAGCCGCAATGAAGCATAAAATATAATGTTGAATGTCCTACTATATGATGACGTTGGGCTGTTGATGTCATGTTTCGAATCCGGAGGAGAATAGAAATAATAGAGAGAGCACAAAAAAGTGAATGTTTGAAAGATATAATAATTTAGTTAAATGTTGCAACTTTTAGGATGGGATGAAGTTACATACATATATACATACATATATACATACATACATACATACAGGTGAAGCTAATAAAAGCGTGTTAATAAGAATGTTACATTTTTTAAATTTCAGGCGACTTGGGGCAAACCTTCTAAGAAAACAGAACAACGACTTCTGCAAAAGTATTTGGATGAAGTGAGTGCTGGAGGCGGACCAAAGTACAAGTGAGTGCTAAAAAAAAGGAATTGATTGTTCGTGACGGCATTGCGACCTCACTACTAAGCATTTTAACGTTGTGAATTTGGTTATGATAACGCTAATTAACGAAATGAAATTATTTTGATAATCTCCTTTCGTTAGTCAACGAAATAGTGTTATTATGATAATTTCTTTTCGTTAGTCAACGAAATAGTATTATTTTGATAATTTCCTTGGGTTAGTCAACGAAATAGTATTATTTTGATAATTTCTTTTCGTTAGTCAACGAAATAGTATTATTGTGATAATTTCATTATAGTTATTTTGCGAACAGAAATTATTTTGATAATTGCCTAAACGGTAAAAACCCGAATCGTTTGTTTTTTTTTCGGTAAACGATAATATTAACATTACGATGCGTCCTTGCTTTTAACTTGCAACATACATATACAATTCATCCTTCGGAACTTTTGCAGAATTTTGCACATTAATTCATCCAACACGTTCGCCGGCTCTAAAGCGACGCAAAACGGTGATGTCAAACATACATACAAGGTTGGTCTAGAAGACGAAAATACGGAATGCCAAATGAAAAATGTCGAGGTCGAAGTTTTGTATCATGAAAGTTCGAGCGCACATTATCAATATACCGTTACAATCAAACACAATGGAAGCACACTGGTAATATGGAGACATGAAATTGACTAAAACTCTTCACCAACCACTTAATTACTTTCCTTTTAGGTTCAAAAGGGAATCAATTAAAACAATTAAAACGAAATTTAAGTAAAACGAATAACTAAAACGTCACCGAGTTCTAAGGTAGGGGGAGTATGTATGATCTATAGAAACTTTATACAATTTTGAGAATTTAAATTTTTAATAATAATTAATATTATTAACTTTAATATAATTGTCGTTTTCGATTCGCCATCACACTAGCGAGGTCGGATCGAACAAAAATGTTTGAACCCATAATGAGTAGTAGCCATACTCGCTAACTGGTCGATAAAAATTACCCTCTGCTCGCTATCATTCACATATAAATTTGACAGAAGGAAATTTATAGCCAGCAGAGAAATTGTGAATCGAAAGCGGCTAATATATGTATGTATATAACAATTGTTATTATTATCAAAAGTTTAAATTTTCAAAACTGTATAAATTTACTATGGATCATAATCCCCTACATTATATATACATATGTATATAGGTACATAGATTTTGAAATATGGAAAATTATTAAGTGCACATATATAAATACATATGTATACATATGTACATGCATAAAATTAATTACTTTAATGTATTAACTTAAATATTTATGTATCTACATATGTATGTTTCTACATAAATATAACTTATTATTATGTTTGTATATTCCAAAATAATTCAATAATATAACACAATGACGCTGATATATGTAATTCTAACGAGTTTTAAGGTCGAGCTTCTCTTCCCAATTCGAGTCGTGCTCCTTAATTTTTCTTTTTCTACTACAATTGGGTGGACCAACAGTTTCATAACGGCTCCGAACGGCAAATGCATTTTTTGTGAGAAGCTTTATAATGGCAGAAATACACTCGGAGGGCATGCCACCAGTGATGCCACTAACATATTTTTCCTCGTACCAAAAAACGTACCAAATTGCTTTTGAGAGTACCAAACAGATGTTTTCGTGGTAACAGTCGTAGTAGACAAATGGTTTTTTTTCATTTATTATTTTCTAATGGAAAATTAACTTCAATATATCGCATCCTAAATCATAAATTGACACAGCTCAAAATTCAAAAAATTTCAGGAGCCAAAAAACTTTTTTTCTTTACAAGCAGTGATGTTGAAAAGGCTAATTATAATTGCTATTTTTCAGTCAAAAGGGACACCGATTGAAAAATTTTTTTTGGCAACCGCTTGAGATGTGTTCTGTGTACCGGTTTATGATAAAAAACCGATTGCAAAAAATTTTTAGTTGTGTCACTTAATGATTTGGGGTGCGATATTAACGTTAACAAAAATAAAAAAGAGCATTTAAAAAATTAAAGAAAACAAACCAAAAATTAATAAAATTATTAACTTTTTACATCTCCATCATTCTATTTCCACTTAAAACTTGCTTGATACATGTATATTTATTAAGTGGTGATCAGGGCTCACTAACAGCGGCTGTAGCATGCCATCAGCTGTTTTTTTTTTTCTTCGCTAGGAGCAAGTGCGACAGCACACAAAGGTCAAACTGAGTTAACTTATACCCTCCATACAATTTGTTTGCTAATTTTGACAACTAGTTGCCAAAAAGCTCTAACAAAATACACGGTAATTGTTGGTGACATAATGCTACGACCGGTATACTATCGCATGTTGGCGATGTAATTAATCAACATAATTACGGTTATTTTAGTGGACGAACAAAAATAATATATAGAAAAATAAAAACTAGATGGAAATAAATTAACATTGTTTTCCCAAACCCTTGCTTTTAAGGAAAAATTACCAAAATCAAAAGCAACGTACCAACGTACCAAATCATTTTCAAAGTACCAGTTTTGGTACGAAAGTACCAAAAGTGGCAACGCTGCATGCCGCCCAATGCTGAGAGGTGACCGCTATTTTTTAAAAACCCAATAATTGGGTTTTAATTAATTAGAAAATTTTTTTTTGTGTTTGTGCGGTCAGGGATTAGAACATGAGAACTCTAGTATGGCAGGCGAGCACTCTACCCACTACACCACAGCGGCCACTACACCAGCGGGTTAGGGGGCGTAGAATATACACGTGGTAAGGAATGCCTGTCGTAAGAGGCGACTAAAATCCCTCCACCAGCTCTTCCTAGATGTCAAATCGCCACGATGTCTAATAAAACTTTTTGATGCACTTATGTGATGCAAAGTCTTGCATATGTATAAGTATAGCTTTTTCTGAATTTTTACCAACATTTCAAAAACTGGGTCTGCCACAAAAAATGGAGATAATATTCGGAATCAGCGTAAAATTTCGCTTTAGAAAAGTATTATTTAATTTTTGGTGGTTAAAGTTTATTAAAGTTTTGCGAGTAGTGTAATGGTCAAAAAAAATCGTTCGCACGACAGTCGGGCTCGTATCAGAAGGGGCTAGTACCTACCCGAGCGTACCGGATATATCCGGCAAAGCGCTGTTACTTCTCCATACACTCCCAAAACCTTCGGGGAGTGTCTTGTTGGCTACAACAACAACAATATTTTTGTACAAAGAACGCAAAAGATCACAGGAAATAATAATCAAAAAATCGCGCCATGAAATAGAAGAGTAAGCAGACAAATGTATAGGTACGAATGAAGTACATAACAAAGTTAGGTGGTAGGCAGCTGTACCCTGCAAAAATGCGACTAATCCGGGATACATCCGGAATCACTCGCAAAGGAGCATGCGACTACTCCCTTTTTGTATCTCTTTATATGGAATGAAGTGTTCCCTTTTGTTTGAGCATGTCCTATGGAGAGACTAATTGTACCCTTTTATACCTGAACTAGTACGAAAGTAGAGAACTCCTTTTTGATGCCAATAGGATACCAAATGCAAGTTGTACCCTTTTATACCTGAACGTGTACCTACGAATGTAGAGAACTCCACTTTGATGCCAATCGGATATCTGAATTGCAAAAAAAAATGCAATTAGAAAAGCATATTTCAAAATTCGTTTATAACCTTTTGAGTAAAATTGTCAACAATTACTCTACATTTTTACCGTTCCGGGTACAATTGGAAGTAATTGTAGCCAATCGCACAATTTTTTGCAGGGCATATTCAGCACTACAATACTGCTACAATTCATGCTGAATACCTAACAAGAGTATAATAACGACCATATGAAAAAAGCATGCGGTTTGGAATGAAAGCCCGAAGCGTTCGCTTAATTGCTTTTTTTTTTGCTACAAAAATTCATTCATGCGAAGGCGGCCATCGTCATGCGATAGTCATGGGGTATAGTCATGGAGTTGTTATCTTCCCTAAAGGAAATGTAATGAGGAAAGTATTGATGATTTGTAGATCCTTGGGCCTGCTGGGTATACAACGAATGTATGTAAATTAGGCTGGGTCAATTTTCTAAGCCATAGTGTTTCTAGCAAATTCGGATTCTGCATTAAATTCTATGAAAAAAAGTCTTCTAGAGCATGCCTCTAAAATCAATTTTGAGCTTGCCCATTTTCGATTGAAGTTTGTGTAGAATTGTTTTAAGTATAGCAACCCATACTCTTTTAAATTCAACCAGTAATTTTAACGTTATCGCTTTACTTTCTTTTTCATTTTGTTTGTCACTTTAAACACGTTTAATAATGTATAAAAAGTTGAATTTCGCTGTTGCGGTTTTGTTGAAAAAAAGCATGTTTCTAAACAACTTCCACTCCTTTAAACGCAAAATGAAAATATTCAAATTCCACAATTTTTGATTAAGAACAATAAAGTAACACTTTTCTAAAGTAGAATCTTCTTCTGATTCCGAATATCACATATACTTGCTTGTGGTAGATCTAGTTTCCGAGATATCCTGGCCTAAAGATGATTAAGATGCAAAAATTGCTGTTTCTGCGCTAATTTTGACGTAGTGTAGGATCAACATTTTTCCATCAATCAAAAAGCTAAGAACAGCTGCTTAAAGTACATATTTCAGTCTTTCAACTGCCATTGAGTTTGCTCAAATATATTATTCCTGCACCGCGATATCGCACTTTTAAACTGTGCATGTTTATCCATACATTGCCCCTTGAAAAAACAATCATATTCAAACACGTATAACTCTTCAAGAAAATGAGATAGGACAAAATCCTTTCCAATACGTATACCTAGTAATTATAGTAGGAACTTAGCCAAATTTGAGCGAAATCCGTGACATAAAATTTTTTACCTCCTACACTTGGCGCATTTTGCCCCAGTGTGAACATGCATAGTTCGAAAGTGCAATGTCTCAGTGAAGAAACAATATATTTGGGCAAACTAAGTGGCAATTGAAAGACTGAAATACATACTCTAAGCAGCTGTTCTTAGCTTTTTGATTGATGGAAAAATGTTGATCCTACACTACGTCAAAATTAGCGCAGAAACAGCAATTTTTGCATCTTAATCATCTTTAGGCCAGGATATCTCGGAAACTAGATCTACCACAAGCAAGTATATGTGATATTCGGAATCAGAAGAAGATTCTACTTTAGAAAGGTGTTACTTTATTGTTCTTAGTCAAAAATTGTGGAATTTATATATTTTCATTTTGCGTTTAAAGGAGTGGAAGTTGTTTAGAAACATGTTTTTTTTTTCAACAAAACCGCAACAGCGAAATCCAACTTTTTATACATTATTAAACGTGTTTAAAGTGACAAACAAAATGGAAAAGAAAGTAAAGCGATAACGTTAAAATTACTGGTTGAATTTAAATGAGTATGGGTTGCTATACTTAAAACAATTCTACATAAACTTCAATCGAAAATGGGCAAGCTGAAAATTGATTTTAGAGACATGATCTAGAAGACTTTTTTTCATAGAATTTAATGCAGAATCCGAATTTGCTAGGAATACTATGGCTTAGGTTCCGCCCATACAAATTGACCCACCCTAATGTACATACATACATAATATAATATATTGACCCCTTTGTGCGACTTTATCGTAACGGACAAAAAAAAATTTTACAGGAGAGCATTTTTTTCGTTTTTTTACTACTTTTTATTGGAATTTTGAAAAGAAATTGAACACGTGATTAGGTAATTAATTAGTATACTGAACCTGATAATTTTTTTCTTGAAAAATGTGCAGTTTGCGAATAAATCATAATTTTGTCCCTTTCGATAATTTTCGCTCTCAATTTTTTATGAGTTTGTTTGAATAAATGTCCCTTACGATAATATTTAAAAAAGAGTTTGTATGAAAAATACAAATATTGTATTCCATACTTTTGTGTTTTTAATGATGGGATCATGATAATATAGTGAGTATTGTACTCGTCTTCCATTCTAAAGTTTCCAAGTTCGATTTCCGGCATACCAGGGACCGATCTATTGGGAAAATTGGTTTTTATAATATGTAAGTTTGTTGGAAATTTGGTAAATAGGTAGATTATTTCCTGTATTGTGACGGAGCACTGGAACGAGTGTGGGAGTAAGAGAAAGGGGAGAGGTAAATGAGCAGGGAGAAGGAGAGGTAAATGGAAATATAAAAATTTTACATTATTGCGACAAATCAATGTTTGGATAGAGCAACATCTGTCGTTTCTAGTCTAAAATATAAAACTGCACATCGAACGTGAATTTGAACCAGCGACTCGCAATCAGTAAATGTCAGAAAATCCTCTAAAAACAAATTACATTGCAGATGCCGTTTAAAGGCGACACAAGAACAGATAATACTATTGCTATTATTTTCTAAATAAGTAAGTATTTTTAATCGCTAGTTTTTATTATTTTTCATCCAAGTGGGCCATTCTCTTATTTCCATAAATTACTAGTACCTGGGTAGTCGAGCTCATACGTGATTATTTTCTTTAGAAAGTATTCTATTTCACCATATAGAAATATACAAATATCTAATCAAGTAACTAAATGATCCAAAAATGGATGTATAAAATTTCACTCAACTCTGTCAAACCGTTTTCGCGATAGTTTACAAAGGAATTAATAAAATTAGGTTATGTAGAAATTCCACTGAGCAATATTTTAATTGAAATACGTCGTAAAATACCATACAGTTTTATGCCGGCTCCGAACGGCGAATGCATTTTTTGTGAGAAGCTTTTTCATGTCAGAAATACACTCGTAGGGTATGCCGCCCACTGCCGAGAGGTGACCGCTGCTCTTATAAAACCCAATATGTAATTGGATTTTTACTAAGTAGACAAATTTCTTTGGTGGTTTGCTCGGACTGGGGTTTGAACCCGAGACCTCTTGCAAAGCAGACGAGCACTCTACCCACTGCACCACAGCGACCATAGGCATACTATCAGTAAAACGAATTTCCTCCAAATCCGTTCAGCCGTTCCCAAGATAGTAGTGGATATAGAAATATATAAATAAATTAATATACATACAAGAACAACTCGTTTAAGGTTATAAGATAATCCAAACATATTCATGGTACCATGGCTACATTACGCTTACAAACCCCTTCATATTCTATTTTAAATTTCAAAATAAATAATACATAAAATTACTTGCTAGCTATATTAAAAATATTTTTTATATGGGCGATACGATAAATTCGAGCTCAATTAAAAAGTGTGGATTGTCCCTTACGATAAAAAATAAAGCCAATTTTTGGTACAACTATAAGGATTTCAGCTATAATATTTTACCAGGTAATGCGCTGGCGGATGTAGATTAAACTTGCATCAAAAAGTGAAATTCAAGAAAATGACCCTTACGATAAAATCGCACAAAGGGGTCGATATAATATACATAAGTTGTTGCATATTTCATGGCGTGATTTTTTATTATTATTATTTGCTGTAGTCTTTTGCGTTCTTTGTACAAAAATTTTGTCTGAGGAGACCTCTGGTGAAATTTTATGGCGAACAATTTTCTACAACATTTTAACCCTCTATCGACCTGCAAAATGCTAATTATCTCGAACTTCCTAAATAAGGTACTCGTATCAAAACGACATCTTCTTGTTGGTGTTAGAGTGTTAAAGTGTTCTACGAAATTAAAGGTCGTACAATTTTACAATATGTTTCCGAACAACATATTTCTATACTATATGTATTTTAATCCGTTTATTTCTTAAAAATCACTCAGATTTCGCAAATTTAAATCGCAATAAAAAAGTGTGACCTCAGGGAGAAAATGGCTTGGGGGTTTTACTACATGGGTGGTGGTCTTTCATTCTGTGTGGTAATTATTCCGCCCCCGAAGCGCTGTTGCACAGTGTTATGCGCAGAAACCCTACAAATATCTTTATGCTAAATTGCAATGAATGCCGACTGATAACTCAGAAGGCCTATCATAGAACGGGGTGCCCATGGTATGTTTTGGCCAAATTTCCTTCGATTCTATGTCCAAACACACATAGCAAATAGCGGCTACAAAGTTAGCTATATAAATAACCAATGAACGTGTCTGAACGCACTTAATTTCGCAAGGTAATTTCGGCAAAACAACGTAATTTCGCATGTAGTGTGAATGTACTTTCAGGATAAAAAAAAATTATAGAAAAAACAAAAATAGCCCATCAGCCTAATGAGCAATTAAGTCAATATTTTTAACAAAATAAAATGGCAATGAAATGAGTTGTGTGAAAAGAAACAAGGGGAGCAGCTAAAAAAATTAGTGAAAAATATGCAAATAAAAAACACTAACTGGCACATACACATATTATGTACTAATACTAAAATCAAATTTTATATGTCCATAAATGAAAAATTTATGCGGAAATATTTCAACAATCACAAAAAAAAGATAGCCAATAATATTTGGTTGGTTGGAGGCTAGGATTGGGTTTCTTGCAAATATATGGTTGGTCCACGTACACTTTAAGAACGTTTTTTTTTTACTAATTTATAAACTAATGTTTCAGTATAAAAGACAAGCCCTGGATTTAGCAGTTATAAGTAAATTTTAATTTCTCTTTGCGATAAATATATATAATTGAAATGGTGTCTGCGAAATTATTTCTGGTTTTTAGCTGTGTTATCGCCGTGGCTTATGCAGTAAGATATATACCTACATACATATGTATACATATGTGACAGCGCATAGAGAAAGGGACCTAAGGATGAAAAATCAATTTTTTTTGGGGCATGGGATCGGTCTCATTCGATGCTCAGATGTTGTCCACATCAAAAAAAAAAAAAATAATAAAAAATTGTTTACCCTTAGGTGAAGTGAATTTAACTTAACATCTAGTTTGAGTATTTAATTTTATTCGCGTTGAAAGTTGGTGAGTGAAGCTATTTTGAGAACCGGCTGCCTCTAGTTCCCCGTTGCTGGAATTTATCAGGAGTGTCAGCCCCATTTATTCCCCTCTCGCACAGTAGTAATGGGAGCTGTGTGTGGTCCCAAGTTCGAGTCTTGGTTCGAAACTCCACTCTCGAAAGAGGTATATACTAATAATAAAAGTTTAAGTCCTTTTCGAGTTATATACTCCAGCTTCGCTGTTAATTAGTTTTCAGTTAATGTTCCACTTACCCAAAACAATATTGAAATTGATAAAAAATAAAAAATAAAAAAAAAGTTTCGTGCTAGCCGCTAGAAATTGCATAAAATAATACTGTTGTCGAAAGACCAAAAAATCTGAATTTCTGTATAATTTATTATAAAAATAAATATGTATGTATGTATAAATAATAATAATAATCTGAATTAAATTTTTATTTGTTGAGACCAGACCTGGGTAATATCAAGTACCAGTACGACTTGTGACAAGTACATTTTAAAAGAATTGTACTACACCTTTTTCAGTTTAAATTCAGAAAGTTCCAATTGATATTCAGAAAATTACAATTGAAATTCAGAATTTCCATTTGAAATTCAGAAAATTACAATTGAAATTCAGAACTTCCATTTGAAATTCAGAAAATTCCATTTGAAATTCAGAAAATTACAATTGAAATTCGGAAAGTTACATTTGAAATTCAGAAAATTACATTTGAAATTCAGAAAGTTACATTTAAAATTCAGAAAATAACAATTGAAATTCAGAAAACTTCTTGAGTACTGTGAGGAGGTTTCTGAATTTCAAATGTAATTTTCCGAATTTCAAATGGAATTTTCTGAATTTCAAATGTAATTTTCTGAATTTCAATTGTAATTTTCTGAATTTCAAATGCAATTTTCTGAATTTCAAATGGAATTTCTGAATTTCAATTGTAACTTTCTGAATTTCAAATGGAAATTCTGAATTTCAATTGTAATTTTCTGAATTTCAAATGGAAATTCTGAATATCAATTGGAACTTTCTGAATTTCAACTGAAAAAGGTGTAGTACTAGTACTTGCATTCCCAAATTTTCAAGTACTAGTACAAGTACAAAGAATTGAAAAAGAATTGAGTTTTTAGCAAATACTTCAAAGTAATTGAAAAGAATTGAATGTACTTGAAAAGAATTGAAAAATCAGTTCAAGTACATTTTTCAATTCTTTTCAAGTACATTCAATTCTTTTCAATTACTTTGAAGTATTTGCTAAAAATTCAATTCTTTTTCAATTCTTCGTACTTGTACTTGTACTAGTACTTGAATATTCTGAAAGTACTTGGTACGGAATCATTACTTCAAGATCAAAATATAAAGTATTTAAGTACGTAATAGTCCAATTACTACTCAGTATTACCCAGGTATGGTTGAGACCGAATTTTCTGTTTTTTTTTTTTTTTTTTTTTTTTTTTTGATTTTACTCTCCCAAGAAAGCAAATGAAGATCAACTGCGGCAGTATTTAGAAGAACTCGAAAACAAATTCACGTGAGTGCCAAAAAGAGGAAACACATTTGCAAAAACTATATCAATATACTTTTAATAAATCATACATAGCTACGTACGTATTTACCCCGCAAACAATTTTACCAGACAATTTCTGATTCAGACAATTCTGAAAAAAATCTGAGTACAAAGTTGACTATCTTATGGATTTTTTGTAGATTTCTATCAGATATATCTGGGGAAATTTACTTTTTCCCCATCCGACAAATCTTATAGATATCTGAACGATTTCGTGCAGAATGCCAAAATATTTGAATTTGTTTTGTGCGTGAAAATTTCAATTTTATTTATTATTTATTAAATGAATTTAAATTACAAAACTTGCTCGATAAATAATAATAAATACAACAGAATAAAATAAAATATATAATTAAAGATAAACAATATTTCGCGTCAGGCTTTTAAACAACGGGTCAAGCGAAACGCGAAAAACTTATTAACGACTCTGATTGAGCCCGGCGGAAGTGTCTTAAATATAAGAGATTGTAGTAGAAGTAGTACTTCTAACAATATTAACGCAAATAACTTTATTAACAATAACAGTGATGAAAATATTAATAATTTTAATAAAAATGAGCGTAGACATAGTTACCAAATGTTAACGAATGAAATGGATAAAAACGGCCATACTATGCGTGATCTAAAAAGCTTTTTGCGAAATTGGTCAGTTAAATATGCAATACCATTGATATGAACGAATTATTATTAAAAGAGTTAAAAATAGCTTGCCGATAGATGTGCGAACCTTAAGACGAACGCCAAAAAAAAAACAGCAGTGGAAGAAATGGGAAAAGGGTCGTATTATGAGCGTGACAGGCTACGCACCAGCAGTGATGTCATTTTCACTTCGATCGAAGTATTTCACTTCACATTTATGCCCGTCACTTCGACACTTCCTCTTTCCCCAAATCACTTCGATTTTGACCAATCAGAATTAACTTACTTTTATAATTTATTCTTACAAATTCTAATAAAAGTTGCATATCGTCGTTGAAGATGCATTTTTGCGTAAGAGGTATGTAATTTAATACCTCTTACGCAAAAATGCATCTTCAACGACGATATGCAAGTATGCAAGAGGTAAATGTTTATACAATCATAAGATATGGCATCTCTCATTGAGATGAATAATCGATTTTTTAAAAGCTCTTATCTCTAGTGTTTTGTCGCTTTTTTTAAAGGTTTGACACAGGTCAACTCCGGAGCGGAGTTCGAAGCAAAAAAAAATTGTGGTATTTTAAGTATAAGTTTAATTTTTTTTACATTGAATGAATTATAACCGGTACCTGTTATCTATATATATAAAAATGATTTGGTATTTAATTGTAACGCTAAAACTTGAAAACGGCTGAACCAAACCAAATACTTCCTTAGGGGGTTTGTTTGTTGTTACCCCGCGAAGGTTTAGTCGAAGAAAAAATTAAAAAATGTTAGGGGGGCGTGGCACCTCCCATACAACCTTAATTTTTAAAGCTGATTATCTCTAAAACAGTTCAAGGTAGGGAGCTGAAAATTGGTATAGAGCTAAATTATATCAAAACCATTCCCACGCATAAAAGTGGGGGTTATCGGAAAAAGGGGCGTGGCACCTCCCATACAAACTTAATTTTTCATGCTGAATATCTAAAATTGTTTACGCTAGGGACTTGGAAATTGGTGTGGAGATAAACGATAACAATTCCATATTAACGCAAAATAATAGGAGTTATACGAAAAGGGGGCGTGGCACCTCCCAACAACACTTAATTTTTTAAGCTGAATATCTTTAAAAAGGATTTAAGTCAGGGACCTGGAAATTGGTACAGAGCTATATGATATCAAAACAATTTTTGCGCATAAAAGTGTAGGTTATCGGAAAAGGGGGCGTGACACCTCCCATACAAATTTTTCAAGCTGAATATCTATAAAAGCGTTTAAGGTTGGGACCTGAAAATTGATCAGGAGATTAACGATATCAATAACATGCTTATGAAAAAAACAGTAGTTTTGGGAAAAGGGGGCGTAGCACAACCCGTTCTTAATTTTTAAGGCTAAATATCCCTAAAAGCGTTCATGGCATGTACATAGAAATCACTATGCAGATATACGATATCAATACCATGTTCACCCAAAAAAAAAAAAAAGATTTATCGAAAAATGGGGTATTGCACCTCCCATACGTACTAAACTTTTGAGGCTGAATATATCTAAAAGGGTTGGAGGAGGGGCCTGAAAACCATTATGGAGGTATACTATATCAATCCTCTTACTTGCTTAGTGAAAATAGCCAATACTCAGTGAAAATAAATATCCGGAACAGAAAACTAAAAATGTTGTGTATCGTGCAGCCTTAAACTGAATACTAAAATTATATATTTTTGAAGTTGTATACACAATGAAGTAGTGAAAAATCGTTAATTTTCTATTAAAAATAGACGTAGTGACATAATCCCAATTGGGATAATGTCATTTTCAAGCCCAAAAAAACATTTCAGATTTTTTCTTAGATTTTATTACATTAAGCAAAAAAATTAAAGCTGACAATAAAGTTAATGTTGTTATACAATAATACATTGAGTATATGTATGTACTTAAATACACATGTTCTCAAAAAATTACTTTAAAACTAAAAAATTACATTAAAATTAAATATATTTACATATATACAGACTTTTTTCAATAAAACGATAGGTATATAAATATTTGTGTACATTGTAAAGATGAAAATTTGGAAGAAAAAATCGCGCGATTTTGATTCCAAATTTTCGCCTGCGGCGCTTTTTTTTTTAATAGATCGATAGGTGTATACATATGTATGTATGTACATATGTCTATAAAAAGATGAAAATTTGGAAGAAAAAATCGCGCGATTTTGATTCCAAATTTTCCCCTGCGGCGCTTTTTTTTTATACTCAGCTGTACTAGTACACAGAGTATTATAGTTTTGACTTCCTAACGGTGGATTGAATGAAATAATCGAGATAGATATAGACTTATATATATCAAAATGATCAGGGTGAAAAGAGAAATCGATTGAGCCATGTCCGTCCGTCTGTGCGCACGATAACTCGCGCAAAAATTGAGATATTTTGATGAAATTTGAAATGTAAGTTGGTATCAAGACAGGAACGGATGGTATTGAAAATGGGCGAAATCGGACCATGACCATGCCCACCTCCCCTATATAGTAAAAATCGGAAATTTTGTATCTCAGTCACTAATAGAGCTAGAGTGATAAAATTTCACACACGTATTGAGCTCAGGCCCTTATGAAGAAATATGGTGAAATTTTGGAAAATGGGCGGTGCCACGCCCACTTATTAAGGGGCAAACATTGAAAGTTTTATGAGTCATAACTCAGAAACCGTTGAAGATATATCGATGAAATTTGGTAGGCGTGATATACTTACTTAGGCAAATGTTTGGACGAAAAATTTCCAAAATCGGTTGACGATCACGCCCACTTTTATATATGGGTCTTATAGTGACCTAATAAAAACATTTTAAGCGATATCTCTGTCAAATATAAAGATATATCATTAAAATTTTATGGCAGGAGTCTAACTACGAACAGAAGACAAAAACCGTAAAAATTTTGGAAAATGGGCGTGGCACCGCCTCCTTTTAGAAGCAGGAATATACGAGATTTCTGAGCCCATAACTCGACAAATAATCGATATATTATGACGAAACCTGGTGTATACACTTTCACTACTTGTGGTAATACATGTTGAAAATTTTAGCGAAATCGGTTGACGACCACGCCCACTTTTATATATGGGTATTATAAAGTGGCCTAATAAAAACATTTTAAGCGATATCTTTGTCAAATATAAAGATAATTCATTGAAATTTTGTGGCATGAGTTCTACAATAGATCGGAAACAAAAAATAGAAAAATTTCGGAAAATGGGCGTGGCACCGCCTCTTTTCAGACAAAGGAATCAACGAGATTTCGGAGCCCATAACTCGACAAATAATTTAGATATTATGACGAAACTTTGTTTATACACTTTTATAACTTGTGTTAATAGACACGAAAAAATTTATTGAAATCGGTTTATGACCACGCCTACTTTTTAACAAAGATATTTCTGGAACACCCTTTGGGAATTTGTAACGTGACATCTTTGTAACTCATAAAGGGATGAAATTTTGCACAAAGAATAATATTCATAAGCTTAGTTGGATGACTGATAAAAATTTAGAAAATGGGCGTGGCTACGCCCACTTTATGCAGCACTCGCTTTATATAAAGTACAACGTGATTCCATCAAATGCAAACAAACAATGAAAGCATACAGCTGAGTATCTAATGTTCGATTCCACTCGAACTTAGGCTTCCTTACTTCTTGTTAATTTTTTTGATATCAACGAAACAAAATTATTCTGATTAAAGGTTTATTGATAATTTTTGAAACGAAAAAATTTTGTTTCTGATAATTAGCAAAACAAAGTAATTTTTGGATATTTTTTATTGATATTTTTTGAAACAAAATTATTTTGTTCATTTCGTTGAGCAGCCTTGGTTCATACCGAACAGTAGCTTATGTCGAAAGACAAACTTTCAAGATATGTATTTGTCAGGGACCGTAATCATTATGTGTTTTATAATAAAAATCGCCATTTAATCATTATATGTTGAGTTTTTTTATATTTCAGCAAAAATAATCATTATTTTTTGAGTTTTATTTTTTTCGATCAAAAATATCACTCATTCACGAAGTTATATCGATGGGATTTTTTTAGTAATTATGTTCCAGAGCACTTCAGAGAAAATTTGAGTTTTTCGACCTAAGCAAAAAAATAAAATTCAAAGAATAATGATTATTTCTGAGCGATAAATATATTACTCAAGGAATAAGTGTTATTTTCGATCAAAAAAATAAAACTCAAAAAATAATGATTATTTTTGATTTTTATGGATATCGCTTACAATTTTTCGATCATAGTGGATTCGGATAGTGCTCTTTCAGACATGCACACATACAAACTCAATACTCTTCTACGATGTTTGCAAGTATTTGATTTTTTTCACTGAAAATATAACGAATAATGATTACACTGGTCAACAAGTTTTTGTTACAGAAATAAAATTCTACTTTTCTAAAGGATTTCGGTGCGCTGAATTCTAACCTGAAGTCAGATTTTCTGTAATACGTACAGTTTTTTAGATATTCATGCCCAAAGAGGCGAAAAACACGTTTTTTGGCTATATTCACTCCTCAATATCTTTTAAATTACTTACTTATTTTAAAAATTGATTAAAGCTATTGAAAACGCTGACATTTCTTTTGAAGAAACCGTTTTAATCTTTCAGATATCTTTCTTGTAACTTGCAATATTGCATATATAGCTTCATTAGTTTTGCAATATTTTCTCCATACAAAAATAATTAAAAATTTTGAAGCACGCTCTTAGGCAGTTTATTATATTATGGACGTACATATGTAAGTGGCTTCGTAATAAATAATAGCTTAAAAGAAACTAAAAAACACGCTTTTATCTTAAAAATGGTACTAAAAATTGAGACATAATTTAATTAGAAAAAAAATGATGAACGAAAATATAAGTATTTAAGGAAAAGCGTGGGGGTGCTCAGTATGTCAAAACATATTTCAAATCGCTGTTTTTTTTTACTAATATTTTTATTTTGACTTTTTTGAGATTTCATATAACGTACTGTTTAATTTCGCAACTAGGTATTTATATTTTTGTACTAGTTGTACGAATCGAATATTTTCATGTTCAAATATTATTGAGCACCCCCACGCTTTTCCTTAAATACTTATATTTTCGTTCATCATTTTGTTTCTAATTAAATTATTTCTCAATTTTTAGTACCATTTTTAAGATTAAAGCGTGTTTTTAGTTTTTTTTAAGTTATTATTTGTTTTTGACAGTTTAATGAAATTTTTCATTAAAGGATGTTTTATGTGGACGCAAGAATAAAAGTAAATTTTTCACATACATAGGGACACGAATTTCGATACGATACGATACCAAATCGATATTTTTTGCATTTGATACTGATACTTTTTACCCGATTCTTTTACAACAATATTTTTTGGTATCGAGTACTTCAACCACGGTATCGAACAAATGAGTACATTCAATGATGGAAAATTAAAATTGTGTCATATTTGTCCAAAAAATTGTGCAACGCAAAATAGTGCCGAAAATCGGTCGAGTGTGCAGAAGTGACAAGCTGCTTCCTAAAGGGCCGAAAAATGCACAAGCATGAGTAATTTTCACTGGTAGATATCGAAAAATAGGTCTGATCCACGTGCTGAAATAATTGCAGGCTTGGGCTACTTCGTAAGGTTTTTTGTATGAAGTTACCCAAATCTGTTTATTGATTTTCACATTAAACGAGACGCACACTTACCACCGAAACTTGCTTACAATTTGCACCCAACAGACCAGGAAGTAAGCGAAATGTAATAGGACTTGAGAACAAGCTTATAACAATTGTCCATTGTAAGCTTATTGCAATACAGTTTTTATAAGCTTTATTGTAAGCTTATTCATAAGCATGATAATAATTGAGGAACACTTAACGCTTATATTTGTAAGCTGGTTATAATATTATTCTCAAGACTTTTGGTTTATTGGGCAATTACCATGCGATAGATATAATGATAACTGGAGACATAGGATTATATATTTTGTATTTTCATACGACAATCTGACGCTTTTAAATAAAAAAAAGTCATTTCAGCGAAAAATCGTCAATATATATTTTCTTTCTCATTTTACTAAAAACACGTTGTAAACAAAAAAAGGGTCTGTTTTCCATTAATGCCCCTATGACACTACCTTTTTTCCTGGTATTCTACAAGGGGTTTTGTGTGAAAGAGGTGGTCAAATACAGTTTTGTGTTGGTGCAAGGGAGTAAGCTATGTTGGAAAAAACCAACGAAATACCATCTAGGCGGTTAAAAACCAATGAGCCAGCTTGTATTTCGATAGGTTTTTTGACATTCGGCACTTTTTTCTGACAATTGTTTCAATTTGATAACTATAAAATAAATTATTTTTAAAATATAAATATGTATATGGAAATACAAATTTTAAATTTGCCTCTTGTAAGCTTCTGCTTTGGCCGTAAAGGGAAAGAAGAAGTCCGGAAGAAAAATCATACTTCGCAATTGCTTCTCTTTATAACATGGAATGCACAGCTATTCTGCCACTTGAGTTTCATCATTTATTTGTTTCGATAATTTAAATTCAAATTTCCAAAAAAAAAATCAATGATGGATACATACATACATATAATCTCAATGAAAATGAATTGCTAATGTTAAGTATTTAAGATGTTTATCTTTCAAAATACTAAATATTTTGCAAATATCTTTTACAACTGTTGTTCGAATTGGTTAGAACACGTTTCCAAGTTTTTATCAACGACCCTTATTGCGGTTGTTTAAAATAGATATCTGTTTTATTGATTTCAAGATATATTACAGATTATTTCAAGTTTTCTCCTGAGCCGTCGGTCCAAAAATAGGAAGTGAAAATGGTGTGTACATATGTATGTATTTACTTAGATGGGTTAGGTATTTATTCTGACATCTCAACATGTGTACACCTGTCAGATCAGCTGCGGCGTTGCCGTACCTTTAGTTACAACTGTAATTGCATTAAATGCACCTGTTGTTTTGTAAAAGCTGTTTTCAAGAATTTAATAAACTTGTATAATTTTTTAATCAGCTTGAACTATTCTTATGAGTTGGAAAAGGATTTACGTCAAAATCAAAACTTTGGAACCAGCTATGGCATACAATGCCATGGAATTAGCACTAAAACAGCGATATGCGTATGCCTCAGGATGCAGTTTTATTGTGTTTTTGGTAACTTTCTAGAAGACGGTGCAACTTTAAACCGTTTTAATAAATATCTTTTAAATGTGGAAAAATCTTTTATTTCCGCTTTCGAATTCATAATCTAGAGGTCAGAACGCGTCGATTTAACTATTTTAGAGGAAATTTTAAGGTTGCACTTTCTAGAAAATTACCGCTTTCGATACCGATACTTTGAGTATCGAGTAGTTTAGCTTCGATATTATCGGGTTCGCGATTCTTTTTAACCGATATTTTAAATGAGTACCAGATCGATGCTTTTGATTCGATATCGTGTCCCTACACATACATTTTTTTCCTTATAAAAAAAACATTGGTCATGGGAGCTCAAAAATGAAGCCTAAACGAAAAAATATCAACTAATATGTACTATGTGTATCGAAGCAAAACTATTTCAGTTTTTAATCGGAGATATGCTCTTCTTTATTCAGTCAGCGCTCCAAAATATTCTCATTGTCCTATAATCACTTCCATATTTTTCTTGTATACGAAAAATAGTAAACAACTTCTTGAAAATAAAAATAGCGAAACACATGTGAAAGTTACCAAGAAACCAACAGCGAAAAAATAACCTATTTTGGTAATTACCAAGTTCGGTAACCGTGCTATAAATAGAATTTGAACAAACAAAAACAGTTCTTGCTTTGCATACATATGTATGTACATGCGATTGTTTTTATTGCAAACACAACAACAACAAAACAGAAAGCTTCCCAGCAGTATTTGAGGTAAGGAGGTGCATATTCAATAGAATATTCATTATGAAAAATAGCCTGAAAGTAAGTTCAAAATTCATTGCTGAAAAAATAACTGAACACGCAGTGAAGACATCAGGTGTACTGAAATACATGCTATGGAAGTTCTCCCTGCGTATTCAGGCCTTTTTTCCTACAGAAACTCTCCCTTCTCGTTCGGCAGTTTTTAGGTAGTTGATTTTCGACGCCACCTCTATATAAAAACGAAAGGGAAAGTTCAGATATTAGAACATTGGTGGGCAAATGAAATGTAAGCATGTATTGGTAACCGTGAGCGTAAAGTGGCTACCATGGGACAAAGAACATTTGCAGTCAGTTGATTAACAAACAACAGCGAAGCAACATCGTGCGCCGCTTGATTGTTTTATGATATTATTTATGCGCGTACCTATATGTGTTTGTTCAAAATGAATGACAAATATTGCTTTATGATTTCCGATGCCTTTGGTAATATGCAATGTCTATTGTGTAATATGTGTGTAAAGGGGACCCGGGCATATAATTTTAGGAGGCACTATAATACCTTCCATAAAGACTTTGAAAAATATGAGGGTATTGAGAGAGATAACATGTTTTTTGAAAAAAGAAATATCTTAAATGGTAAAATAATTAGTGCAATTCTAAACAATTTTTCATTTTGCGGATTTTCTCACTCGCACTGTTCGCAGTGAAAAATTATTTAGAATTCCCCTAAATGCTTTCATTCATTAAATAGCGCATAATTTACTATTGCATAAAAAATAAAAGCAAAGCGAAGATACGTGTCATCCCTTTGCTTGCTGAAACACAACTGACATTAGGCATGGGTAACACTGCGCTGCGCGGCGCAATTGCGCTGACACCAACCCTGGTGTTATTGCGCTAACTCCGATTTGGGAAATGCGCCAACTCAATATAGCGCCAACTCAATGTAGCGCCAACTCAGTATAGCGCCAACTCAATGTAGCGCCAACTCAATGATGCGCTATTGCAATATAACACTGACTCAATTTCGTGCGCTAACACCAGCTCCAATATAGCGCTAGTGTAAAATGGCGCAACCACAACGCCAATAACAGCATCATAGTATATGTATACGTATGACAACGTCACAATTATGTGTGCTTGATAGTGATCTAAGTGACTCTAATTTCCAGCATATTTTCACATATACATATACGGAATATTTTTCCAAATGATTATGAAAATTAAAATTAATTGTGCCCGCGTATATGTAAGCAGAATTGCGCCAAAAGAAATAAAACGGGGATGGTAAACAGTAACAAGCGAAAAAATGTTATTTATCGATTATTCGATGACAATTGCGCTAAAGGTGTTATTGCGCCAGTACCGTGAGTTGGCGCCACGGTTGGCGCTGGCGTTATTGTATCAGCGCCAAAAAAATTGCGCCATTACCCATGGCTAACTGACATGAAAATTCTGTTCTAACACCACTGTGACTCAATTGATTTTTCGCTCTCAACAGCAACTGAAATAAGAGCGTAAGAATACGTGTGCAGAGAGTAACTGCTCATGTGAGTCAAAACGCCCATCTTTGTATTAGAACTACATCTCTACTGAATATTCAGTAGGAAATATGTGCTGTTTTCCAGCTGATAAATACTGCTGGGTTGTTACACAAAACACAAAACCAGTTCTTGCTTTGCATACGTATGTATGTACATGCGGTTGATTTCATTGCAAATACAACAGGCGAGTTCCCGTGGCAGTGATCCAGATCCGGATACAAATTTTGCAAGCAAATGCAACAACAATTTGGTGATCCTGGTATTTATATGGATCAAAAAAATCTATTACAATCTATACGGATCCGAAATTGATACAGATAAACACCAGGATCACAAAATTCTTGTTACATTTGCATGCAAACTTCTTATCCCGATCTTGATCACTGCCACGGGAACTCGGCAAACAACAACAAAACAGAAAGCTTCAAGCTTCATTTTTGAGTGAATTTATGCATTGAGTTTATCGCCAACGCTATGAGCGATCGCGACCATGTTGAATGTGCTACTATATGATGCCGTTGGGCTGTTGATGTCATGTTTCGAGTCCGGAGGAGAATAGAAATAATAGAGAGAACACAAAAAAGTGAATGTTTGAAAGATGTAATTATTTAGTTAAATGTTGCAACTTTTAGGATGGGATGAAGCTATACACATACATACATACATACATACATACATACATACATAAAGGTGAAGCTAATAAAAGCGTGTTAATTAAAAACACGAAAATTTTGCCAAATGGGCGGTGCCACGCCCACTTATTAAGGGGCAAACATTGAAAGTTTTATGAGTAATAACTCAGAAACCGTTGAAGATATAGCGATGAAATTTGGTACGCGTGATATACTTACTTGGGCAAATGTTTGGACGAAAAATTGCCAAAATCGGTTGACGACCACGCCCACTTTTATATATGTGTATTATAAAGTGACTTAATAAAAACATTTTAAGCTATATCTCTGTCAAATATAGAGATATATCATTGAAATTTTATGGCAGGAGTCCAACTATGCACATAAAACAAAAAACACAAAAATTTTAATTTTTTTAGAAGCAGGAATATACGAGATTTCTGAGCCTATAACTCGACAAATGATTGAGATATTATGACGAAACTTGGTTTATACACTTTTATAACTTGTGTTAATAGACGCGCAAAAATTTATTGAAATCGGTTTATGACCACACCTACTTTTTAACAAAGATATTTCTGGAAAACCTTTAGGAATTTGTAACGTGACATCTTTGTATCTAGAAGTCATAAAGGAATGAAGTTTTGCACAAAGAATAATATTCATATGCTAAGTTGGATGACTAATAAAAATTTTGAAAATGGGCGTGGCTACGCCTATTTTATGCAGCACTCGCTTTATATAAAGTACACAGTGTTTCCATCAAACGCAAACAAACAATGAAAGTATACAGCTGAGTATCTAATGTTCGATTCCACTCGAACTTAGGCTTCCTTACTTGTTTTTTTTTTATAATATCCTCTAACAAATAAAACCTTGAATTTAAGCAAAATATTGTTTTTATTTAATAGTTTTGAAGTATCTTCGTTGTATACATATAAGTGCAGCAAACGCGTAACTTATAAATCAAGTTACAAAAATGAAATTATCGTTAATGCAGAAAACTCGTATCTTAAAAAATTCGTTTATACGTAAACTAACATAGATAAGTATATAATTTTTAATTGTGCACATAGTTACAATCCACTCCATCACGTTGGTCTCCTTGTCGTTGGGGATGGGGCTTAAATGGGGACCAGGGTGAATTCCCCTTGAGGGACCTGCCCTGTCTCTCCATACATACATACATACATACATACATACACACATACATACAGGTGAAGCTAATAAAAGCGTGTTAAAACAAGTAAGGAAGCCTAAGTTCGAGTGGAATCGAACATTAGATACTCAGCTGTATGTTTTCATTGTTTGTTTGCGTTTGATAGATTTTATATAAAGCGAGTGTTGCATAAAGTGGGCGTAGCCACGCCCATTTTCAAAATTTTTATCAGTCATCCAACTAAGCATATGAATATTATTCTTTGTGCAAAATTTCATTCCTTTATGACTTCTAGTTACAAAGATGTCACGTTACAAATTCCCAAAGGGTGGTCCAGAAATATCTTTGTTAAAAAGTAGGCGTGGTCATAAACCGATTTCAATAAATTTTTGCGTGTCTATTAACACACAAGTTATAAAAGTGTATAAGCCAAGTTTCGTCATAATATCTCAATTATTTGTCGAGTTATAGGCTAAGAAATCTCGTATATTCATTTGTCTAAAAAGAGGCGGTGCCACGCCCATTTTCCAAAATTTGTATATTTTTTGTTTCCGGTCTATTGTGGAACTCTTGCCACAAAATTTCAATGAATTATCTTTATATTTGACAAAGATATCGCTTAAAATGTTTTTATTAGGCCACTTTATAATACCCATATATAAAAGTGGGCGTGGTCGTCAACCGATTTCGCTAAAATTTTCAACATGTATTACCACAAGTAATAAAAGTGTACACACCAAGTTTCGTCATTATATATAAATTATTTGTCGAGCTATGGGCTCAGAAATCTCGTATATTCCAGCTTCTAAAAAGAGGCGGTGCCACGCCCATTTTCCAAGATTTTTGTGTTTTTCGTTGTATGTCCTCAGGTGGCCTCCTGGCATAAAATTGCAATGATATATCTTTATATTTGACAGAGATATCGCTTAAAATGTTTTTATTAGGTCACTTTATAATACCCATATATAAAAGTGGGCGTGGCCGTCAACCGATTTTAACAATTTTTCGTCCAAACATTTGCCTAAGTAAGTATATGACGCGTACAAAATTTCATCGATATATCTTCAACAGTTTCTGAGTTATGACTCATAAAGCTTTCAATATTTGCTCCTTAATAAGTGGGCGTGGCACCGCCCAATTTCCAAAATTCCATCAAATTTCTTCTTAGGGGCCTGAGCTCAACACGTGGGTAAAATTTCATCACTCTAGCTATATTAGTGGCTGAGATACCAAATTTCCGATTTTTTCTATATAGGATAAGTGGGCGTGGTCATGGTCCGATTTCGCCCATTTTCAATACCAACCGTCCCAGTGTCGATACCAACTTGCATTTCAAATTTCATCAAAATATCTCAATTTTTGCGCGAGTTAGAGTGTTTACAGACGGACGGACGGACAGACGGACGGACGGACGGACGGACGGACGGACGGACATGGCTCAATCGATTTCTCTTTTCACACTGATCATTTTGATATATATAAGTCTATATCTATCTCGATTATTTCATTCTGTTACAATCCACCGTTATGTGATTAAAACTATAATACTCTGTGTACTAGTACAGCTGAGTATAAAAATTGTTCTGCTGAGCAACTACAAAATTTTATTGCGCCTATAAGATGCTACAAATGCTGCCGTTGTTTTTGACGACAAATACCTTATTGTGCAAAAACATATATTTCTACATACCTAAATTAGATATCCGAAAAAGTAAAACGTTGTCTTCAAGAGAAATGGCCGAGCTTTCAACAGCTTTAATAAATTTTTTAAATAAGTAAGTAATTTAAAAGATATTGAGGAGTGAATATAGGCAAAAAACGTGTTTTTCGTCTCTTTGGGCATGAATATCTAAAAAACTGTACGTATTACAGAAAATCTGACTTCAGATTCGGATTCAGCGCACCGAAATCCTTTAGAAAAGTAGAATTTTATTTCTGTAACAAAAATTTGTTGAAATTTTGTCGACCAGTGTTATTATGGGTCCCTGGTATTTGTAAATTTGTGCAATTTTCTAGCAGTTCCCCGCACAAGATTTTTAAGTGAAATCCCTGACACTAAAGCTCGTTGAAATCCTGATTAAGAGTTCTAAAAAAACTGCAGAATTTAGGTACTCTCTGAGATGAAATTTTCCAGCTTAAGTATTCGAAACTAACACATTTTTCCTTAAATGTACTTAAGCTATTGTTTCACAAGAACACATATGTATGTATTAGACATATACGCCGAAAGTGATTCCGGCGGCGGCGGCGCTATTCCAAAAACATTTCGGCGGCGGCTGCGACGCCGGCGTGCTTTTTCGCGCCGGCGCGCCTGCCCCAAATCTACAAATCACAATCCTTATTCAAATATTAAATTTATTTAGTTACCTTAATAGCGCTGGCTGAATGGAATAAATAAACTAATTTCCACCTTAAATTGTTGAAACTTTTTTATTAATAGCAAAAAACAATTGTTACATAAACTAAAATATAAAATAAAGAAAATAAATATTAAAGAATATACACATATCCATATGTAAGGGTAAATTTAAATTCATTTGCTTATTTTGTATGATAATAAACATGCATACATATATTTGCATATGTACATATTTATATATATATATAAGGCACTTTAAAATAAAATATATGTATATACAGTGTTGGAAAAAATAATAGGGACAAAATTTTGCAATTCTCCATTTATTTCATTTTAAGACCAAATAATAATTACCATATATTGATGCTTACACGGGGAGGACATACTTCAATGACTGGGGTGGTTTTTGTATAATAATTTAATTTTTATGAATAAAAATAATGAAATGTATAATTTAAGTTGGAAATAATAATAGGGACAAACTTTAAATTCGATTGTTTTTTCAAATAAACTACAATATTACTGCTGCAGCTGGATTTAAACTAATGTTTAGTTGAAGCTCCTTTATTTTTTATAACTTCCTTACTTCTTCGTGGCATAGGGTTGACCAAATCAGCGCAATTTGCGATTGGTATTAAGTAACAAGCTTCTTTAATTTTTTTTCCATAACTCTTGCATATTTTTCCATTTTTGATCCCCCATCGTCTTCTTTAATATTCTCTATAGGGCTGAGGTTCGACAACTGTGAGGGATACTCAAAAACAGAACTTTCTTACGTTCAAACTATGAGTTTTCGATTCTGAAGGCATGTTTGGGATCATTTTCGGCATCTAATGATATCAAGGAGGTATTGTGGAACGATCCTCCGTCATCCCTTGTCAAGTTTGGTTTGGAGACAAACCGGTTTCGGCTAATATGCGCCATCTTCAGTGTCTTTTTTCGAAAAAAGACACGGAGGATCGTTCCACAATACATCATATTCCTACCCTGTCGGAAAAACAAGCAACCAAAAAGTATTATATCAAGGAGGGTTGAAAGTGCAGTTTTGCGTAGAATAATTAGCAACAGACCTCGAGAAGTAGGACTAAATGGAAGAGATCCCAGAAAAGTTCCGTACCTGAGAAAAAATTATGTAAGCCAACGAACTGAAATTTTCCAGTAGCTTAAATTCTTTAGGACTGAGGCTAGTAAAGTAGGGAACAGCCAAAGTTTTTGTTAATAACTTTTAACCGGCAAAAAACAAAACATTTCCGCATTCAGCTTCGTGTTCCTGAGGTCAAAACACGTCGATTGGTTCCTTTTTAAACGGTTTTATTTAGCTCACCCCGTTTGTTTTATTATTTATTATTATTATTTATTCTTGGGTCAAATTTAGTAATTCAAATTTCACCCTCTTCCTGTAAACCGATTAATCTGAAATTTTGTACGCATGTATAACCCCGATAACAATGCAATATTATGAAAAAAAAAATTCCGAAATTGGCGCGTGGGTCGCTATATTTACAAAAGTCGCATTTATGGTCCGATTTGGCTGAAATTCGGAACATGTATTACTACCTTGAAAAGAAATATTTTCTTTAAAAAAAAATTCCGCTAGGTGGCGCGTGGGTCGCTATATTTACAAAAATCGCATTTATGGTCCGATTTGGCTGAAATTCGGAACATGTATTACTACCTTGAAAAGAAATATTTAAAAAAAAAAAATTCCGCTAGGTGGCGCGTGGGTCGCTATATTTACAAAAATCGCATTTATGGTCCGATTTGGCTGAAATTCGGAACATGTATTACTACCTTGAAAGGAAATATTTTCCCAAAAAAACATCCGATAGGTGGCGCGTGGGTCGCTATATTTACAAAAATCGCATTTATGGTCCGATTTGGCTGAAATTCGGAACATGTATTACTACCTTGAAAAGAAATATTTTCTTAAAAAATAAAAACTAAAAACTAGAAAATAAAAATAGGTAAAAAAACTTTTTAAGTTAAACGGTTTTATGTTATACATACATTGCAATGTTTAAGATAAATGTACTAAAAACCAAAAAATAATAAAATAGATACAGTCGTGGGAATTATAAACATTTACATAGACTAGACTAAAATAAAACCGGGGGGCACGTCAATTGTCTACAAATTATCGACTTAATGTGCGATAGAAGAATCGTTTAATTCGTCGTTAGGCAGTTGGCCCGCAGACGGTGAGGAAATTACTTACTATTTTCTTGCTCATGGAAATTCCAATAGTTATACACTCCATGTTAATAAAAGAGATGTTTCAACTAGTTTATCGTTGGACATTCACACGAGGAATCGTTTCACTGCTCGTAGTTTGTCTTTAATCGACAAAATATATGATAAAAGTACTACTCGCTCACCACTATGAAACCCTAAAACTAGCTTATAATCGAGCTTGCTAGCTTTTTTCCACATTCTAGCCCTACTTATCACACGTCCATCGTTGTCGGTTGAACAACTGCCTAATTATAGTGTAACATTACAAAACAAACATTTTAATCAACGATTGTAGACAATTGACGTGCCCCACGGTTTTATTTTAGTCTAGTCTATGCAAATGTTTATAATTCCCACGACTGTATCTATTTTATTATTTTTTGGTTTTTAGTACATTTATCTTAAACATTGCAATGTATGTATAACATAAAACCGTTTAACTTAAAAAGTTTTTTTACCTATTTTTATTTTTAATTTTGAAGAACTTTAGCAGTTAGAAAAACTAGGAAAATATGTACACATCTCGCTCCATACGGGTATGGCGCGCCAGCGCACGCCGCCGCGCCGATACGCCGATTTCACGGATTATGGCGGCGGCGGCCGATTATGAAGGTAATCGGCGTGGCGGCGGCGGCGTCAATCGGCGGCGTATATGTCTAGTATGTATGTACATACCTACTTTCATATACATAGATACATATATTCATCCTTCCAAACTTTTGCAGTATTTCAAAATATATATCCGGCAATGTGGAACATGGTGTGAAACATAAATACAAGGCTCATCTAAGAGACGCACAAAATTGTGAAATTAAAAACTGCAAGGTTGTAGTTACGTATCATACGGTAATACCATACCGACATGACATTACAATTACCTACGATAACGGACCGGAAGTGGTAATACCTATTATTATAATAAGAAAAAATCTAAAACACTTAATTACTTTCAGGCAAACACGACAATTTAAATGGAACCTAAGCAAAACAAATAAAACCTCACCGAGATCGCGCTTACAGTAAACATGATCGCCGCGCATCACGGATATATGTATAATTTTAAAATAGGGAGTAAAGTGAGCTATATTTAAATTACATACTCTAATCATTAGAGTCTAATGTACGTACGTATTTACCTAAATATACATAAATGTATGTACATACACATATTTAGTTATTATATCTGTACACTCAGGGAAAAACAGCATTTTAAAATCAAAAATAAAATTTTTGTTTTCATAATTCACGTTTTAAACCAAACTATTTTTATTTTAACAATGAAAATTTTTAAATTAAAAATGAAATTCTTGAATTAAGAATGAAATTTTTGAAGTAAAAATGCATTTTGGATTTAAAAAGAAACATACTTAAATTAAAAATGAAAATGAATGTTGATTCAAAAACTCGCTCTTTGTTCAAAATTTGTTTGTGAGAAAATATTTTTTTGTGAGAAATCCAACAAAAACAATAATGAGAATCGATTTTTTTAAAATTTGTTTTTACAATGACTCATATAATTCATGGATTCTTTTTTAGGAAAAGGGAAGTATAAATAGGTTACTACAATTCAATATAATGTTTAATGTTCAACTATGTGATGGCGTTGGATTGAATTTCAGGTTGATGTCATGGTTTGAATTAGGGCTCTAAAAATTATTCGACTATTCGATTATTCGGTTAACCGATTAATCGATTCATAACCGTTCACTTGCTAAAAAGTCGGTTGATGATATTCGATTAGTCGCCTTGCCTCAATTATTCGAATAATTGCTTTCCTTCGACTACTCGATTTATGTAGAAAATCGAATTTCAAAAATCGAATATTCAGTGAAAATTTTTTACAGATAATTTTAAAATAAAAATGTGCTTATTGTGTTCATATATCGCTAGCTTAGAGTGCAAACTGTGTAAGTCCATTTTTAAGAAAAAGTGTTTTTAAATGTAGAACGCTAGAAAAACCAAATACGCACCGCGCTAAACAAGTCTGTGACTCTTGTCATATTTCCACCCGTTGTTATGCAGGGATACGCAAATTGTGTAAGTCCAAAAAGCGAAGAAAATTGTGTAAGTCCAAAATATTTACATGAACAGAAATTTTTTTTTCATTTTGAAATTTTTTTATTTTTTGTTTTTTTTGTCTCTCCTAGAAAGTTTGAAAAAAGGACTTACACAATTTGCACTCTAAGCTAGCGATATATGTATGTATGTACATTAGAGCGTATCGCGAAAAAAAAAGTTCGCCGTACGCCCCCCCCATATGATTTCTTCTTCGAAAACATTTCTGGAAAAATTTTTTATTTTTTTTTGGACGCCGCTAGATGTCGCTAAAATTCGTTTTTTTCATATCTTCGGTATTTATGATCCGATTCCTAAGTTTGATACACAAATCTCTTTGGCTTGAGAGGAGGGTTTCTAATTCATAATTGTATTAACCCTATGTACGCCATTGGGGTCACTTCCACCCAGTACTTAGTTTATACCACCTTAATGTAACTTTTTTTTGCCGGCACGTTAAAGGTCGTCATAAAATATTAATCTTTTGCAAAAGAAGTATTTCGATCGATTCAGTAGAACGGAAAATAAAACAAATTTAACATTCCGAGGAATATAAGTTTTTCGCTTCCTGTGGTCTTTTAGGTTAATTTTACAAAGATTTTTTCTGAAGAGACTCCTACTGAAATTTTACGCCGAATAATTTTCTAGAACATTTTAACCATCTAGCACCCCTGAAAAAGGGTTATTTTGACCGCTTTTTATACAGTCAAGAAATAGAGTATAGTCAGGAAAGAGTATTTTTAAGGTCGCTAGAGGGTAAAAATGTTCTAGAAAATTATTCGGCATAAAATTTCAGTAGGAGTCTCTTCAGAAAAAATCTTTGTAAAATCAACCTAAAAGACCACAGGAAGCGAAAAACTTATACTTCTCGGAATGTTAAATGTGATTTATTTCCGGTTATACTGAATCGATCGAAATACTTCTTTTGCAAAACATTAATATTTTTTGACGACGTTTAACATTCCGGAAAAAAAGTTACATTAAGGTGGTATACACTATGTACTGGGTGGAAGTGACCCCAGTGGCACACATAGGGTTAATGAAATTAGAAAGTGGAAACCCTCCTCTCACGCCAAAGAGATTGGTGTATCAAACTTAGGGATCGGACCATAAATACCGAAGATATGAAAAAACGAATTTTAGCGACATCTAGCGGCGTCCAAAAAAAAAATAAAAAATTTTTCCAGAAATGTTTTCGAAAGAGAAATCATATGGGGGGGCGTACGGTCGACTTTTTTTTTTTGATCCATATAAGGCGAGACGGCCTAATGTACATATGTATGAAAGAAGCTGGGTGTGGGGTTTTTTTGAAAAATCTGCCACAGAAAGGGATGTAACTTGCTCCAATGAAAAGAAATATTTCCGCGGTATTTCGCGGGATCAAAAAAAAATTGTCCCGAAACCCTCAACATACATAAGAGTCAAATAAAGAAGTTACAATGAAAAACTATTTCCGCGGTATTTCACGGGATCAAAAAAAATTTGTCCCGAAACCCTATCAACATACATAATAGCATTGACAGACGGCAGCGATAATCCCGATTACCGCAATACTTAATTCGATTAAAATTTTACCCTGACAGACGGCAAGTATTGCGGATTAACAAAACAGCTGAAGAAAGGTAGGCGCAGCGGCGAATTCAAAAACTTCTTGTTTTATTTCCAAAGTTAGGGTAATGTCAAAATCAAAACGAAATCACACCATGGACAATATGAATGGGCGATTCCCAAACGAATTCAGATTTCAACCAAGGCGAAATATCATTTTGACATTACACTCTCCCAATTACAATAACAAATTACATTCGAAATTTCTGAATTCACTTATGCGCCTACCTTCCTAGATCTGCCTTGGGTTCTTCTTTTTCTTCCCCTTCATTCACAATAGACATTTTTCACCAGGGATGTCATTACAAAATGCTCTAATCCGCTAAAATTTTGAGGACTAACTCAAGAGATATTCCGGATTACCTCCAGTTAATCCTCAAGTTAAGTCCGAATTTGCTAGATATTCCGGATTATCGCTGCCGTCTGTCAATGCTATAAGAGTCAAGTAAAGAAGTTACAATGAAAAACTATTTCCGCGGTATTTCGCGGGATCAAAAAAAAAAAATTGCCCCGAAACCCTCTCACCATAAGAGTAAAATTTAGGCGCGGACTTTTACTAACTTTTCTAACTAAGAAATAAAAGAAATAGAATTGGAATGCCAAGGACATTGACTGGTGGGCGAATTTTGCTGGCCCCTTCTTCAAGAACAGCAAAATGTGCCAAAACAGCTAAAAAAGTCGACTTCAGTCATAGTCGAATAATTCGGTTAATCGATTAATCGATTTCCCTGAGCCCTAGTTTGAATACGGAGGAGAATATAAAATAAAGAAGAAAAAGGAGAATAAAGATAGCAAACGGTTAAGGTGAAGTAGAGAAGAAGAGGAGAACAAGCGGAGGCTATATTTTTATAGTTGGGACTCGGATTGAGAGAAGATGAAGAGAATGCCGTTGGATACAATTTCGACTCCGGAAGAGAAAATGATATAGAGAACACTGCAGCGTTTTTTTCTCATAGTGCTTAAAATAAAAATAAACATTTTTAAATTTAAAATGTTTTTTCTTGATTTAAAAATTTTACAATGAACATTTTTAAAATAAAAATGTTGGTATTTACATCACTTTTAAATATGTTTTTGCCCATTTTCAGCACGTTTTCATATGTTTTTATAATTTTTTTTCCCCTGAGTGTAGGTACCTATATTCAAGTCAATAAATAATTCAATAGAAACCCAAGTTGTCCTTGAATTATGATATCAAATAACCACTGCAACTAGATTAAGTAAGCGTTTAATTCTCTTAAAAAATTCGACTTCGTCACCCTCGCCATAATAATAATAATACAATGGCGCTATTATAACTCTGACGAGTTTTATGGCCGAGCTTCTCTCCCAATTCGAGGTGTGCTCCTTTTTGTTTTTTCTACTAATTGGGTGGACCTACAGTTTTATGCCGGCTCCGAACGGCGAATGCATTTTTTGTGAGAAGCTTTTTCATGGCAGAAATACTCTCGGAGGGTATGCCGCCCACTGCCGAGAGGTGACCGCTGCTCTTAAAAAAACCCAATAATTGGATTTTTACTAATTAGAAAAATTGTTTTTGGTGTTTTGCTCGGACCGTGGTTTGAACCCGAGACCTCTGGTATAGCAGGCGAGCACTCTACCCACTGCACCACAGCGGCCATGCATTAACATAAACAAACAAAATAAAATTCTATAAGTAATTTATTTGCTTAGCAATTAAGCATACATACCCTCCAAAAAAATCTAAGCCTTATTTAAGAATTAAAACAGAAGATTAATAAAAAAGTAAGCCTGAATATTATAAGGGTAGCAAATTTGTATAGCGCAAGGCTTAAAATAAGGCTGATATTCATGTGTTGATGTCATCAGGCCATAAAGAGTACTCTCTCGCTGAGAGTATCCTTTTGGTATTGGATAACATTTAACATAACATCGGATCATAAGCTCAATTTTGGCATCACGTCTCCATTATTTAATGCTTAGGTTTTACTTAGAGTTAAGTGTTAAATCCGTTAATTAATTAATTATTAATTCCTTTATTTCGAGATCAGAGAAACTTAATATGTATATACATATATGTATATTTATTTTAAATATTCTGTGAAATTACTAAATTATTCATAAATACATTTTGCATAATGTTAGCGGCTTTATTTTTCTAGTATTAACATTTATGAATAACAAATTTTCAGATTTGAATCTAATGCGGCCTTTACACGGGTCTATTTCCTAGTCGGCTTTTTTCGTTCAACCAAAATCGACCCGTGTAAATAGCTCAGCCGACAAAAATCGACTAGCTCAAAGTAGACTTGCGTTCAACTTTTGCCTAGTCGATTTCTCAGTCAATTTCCTAATCGGCAAAAATCGACCCGTGTAAAGGCCGCATAATAATGATTTATTTCAATTCAAATGTATGCTAATAAGTTAAAATAAACCGAAGTGATTATAAATTTTATAACTATTTAAATTAAGTAGTTAATTGGGTAGGTAAATATTAACCGTGGTCTTAATTTTATATTAGAACTGTTAGACACGTTTTCCAAATATTCTTTTCGGATGTGCTAGTTTTTCCGACATGGCACGAATATTAATTATTTCAACAATTTTAAGACTGAAAGTCTACTTCGATTGTGTTGTGCTTGTGTGAGTGATCGGCATTGAGAATAGTTCACTAATTACACTGTACAACAAGATTTTTAGTAATTGATGAAACCAACAAAATCTGAAGCTCCAAGCCTCTCGTATCAAAACCTCATAACAGGTTTTTAGCCTATAGGTCTGGTTTTTTTATACTCAGCTGTACTAGTACACAGAGTATTATAGTTTTAATCACATAACGGTGGATTGTAACAGAATAACTCGCGCAAAAATTGAGATATTTTGATGAAATTTGAAATGCAAGTTGGTATCGACACTGGGACGGTTGGTATTGAAAATGGGCGAAATCGGACCATGAACACGCCCACTTTTCCTATATAGAAAAAATCAGAAATTTGGTATCTCAGTCACTAATTTAGCTAGAGTGATGAAATTGTACCCACGTGTTGATCTCAGGCCCATAAGAAGAAATTTGATGAAATTTTGGAAAATGGGCGGTGCCACGCCCACTTATAAAGGGTCAAACATTAAAAGTTTTATATGTCATAACTCAGAAACCGTTGAAGATATATCGATGAAATTTGGCACGCTTGATTTGCTTACTTAGGCAAACGTTTGGATGGAAAATTGTTAAAATCGGTTGTCGGCCACGCCCAATTTTATATATGTGTATTATAAAATGACCTAATAAAAACATTTTAAGCGAAATCTCTGTCAAATATAAAGATATATCATTGAAATTTTATGGCAGGAGTCCACCTGCGGATATAAAACGAAAAACACAAAAATTTTGGAAAATGGGCGTGGCACCGCCTCTTTTTAGAAGAAGGAATATACGAGATTTCTGAGCCCATAACCCGACTAATAATTTATACATAATGACGAAACTTGGTGTGTACACTTTTATTACTTGTGGTAATACATGTTGAAAATTTTAGCGAGATCGGTTGACGACCACGCCCACTTTTATATATGGGTGTTATAAAGTGGCCTAATAGCAACATTTTAAACGATATCTTTGTCAAACATAAAGATTATTCATTGAAATTTTGTGGCAATAGACCGGAAACA
This sequence comes from Urophora cardui, assembly GCA_960531455.1. Classification (NCBI taxonomy): domain Eukaryota; kingdom Metazoa; phylum Arthropoda; class Insecta; order Diptera; family Tephritidae; genus Urophora; species Urophora cardui. The sequence continues at coordinate 158,887,961 of OY482671.1, forward strand.
AAAAATAGAAACATTTTGGAAAATGGGCGTGGCACCGCCTCTTTTTAGACAAAGGAATATACGAGATTTCGGAACCCAAAACTCGACAAATAATTGAGATATTATGAAGAAACTTGGTTTATACACTTTTATAACTTGTGTTAATAGACACGCAAAAAATTATTGAATTATCGGTTTATGACCACGCCTACTTTTTAATAAAGATAGTTCTGGAACACCCTTTGGAAATTTGTAACGTGACATCTTTGTAACTCATAAAGGGATGAAATTTTGCACAAAGAATAATATTCATATGCCTAGTTGGATGGCTGATAAAAATTTTGAAAATGGGCATGGCTACGCCCACTTTATCTAGCACTCCCTTTATATAAAATACACCGTGTTTCCATCAAACGCAAACAAACTATGAAAGCATACAGCTGAGTATCTAATGTTCGATTCCAATCGAACTTAGGCTTCCTTACTTGTTTTATTTGAGTTTAAAGTTTTTAACCCTATGTAAAGGGGTTAAGTGATGAAAACTTGATAAAATGAAGCAATTGGTTACAAAATAGTGGCTAAATTAATGTTTTTTGGGGCAAGGAATTCATTTTTGATGTTTATTTTTACATAAAGCTCATACCTGTTAAGTTACGATTACTAATCGTAATCATTAGTAATCTGATTACTTTGTATTTGATAGTAAAATAATTGATTACATTACGAGTATCTTGGTCCCAACTAGATTATGTAATGATTACGATTACAAATAATCAAAAAATAATCATGATTACTCTAGATTACTGAAAAGAATCAAAAAGAATCAAAAATAATCAAAATAAAGAATTGATTCTTTCAGCGATTCTTTTTGATTATTTTTGATTCTTTTTGATTCTTTTTGATTCTTTTCAATCCAAAACCCCAAACAACCTTTCTCTTTTTGCTTTTTTTAATTTTTAATAAATTTTTTATTCAATTTTGTATAACAAATAAAGATATTCAAGACATAACACATAAGATGAATTTCATATCAAAGGCTGAAAAAAACGAATATTTTGAACCCGACCCCCTCAGAATTTGATGAAATTTTGCATAGAGGTACATCTTACCTACTCAAACACAACCTCATTTTTAGAAATTGCATTTTCGAAAAATTGTGGGCGTGGCAAGGTATCGAAATATTCGAAAATATCCGAAAATAATCGAAAAATGACGATAATAGGTACTTTTAAAGTGTGATTACTAGGGAATGGCTTTACCGATTTCAAAGATCTTTATACCATTAGAAAGGTATTGAAATTAGCTTTCAAAAAAATATACTGTAAAATTTTTTTTTGTTTTAGTACACTGAAAAAAAAAATGTTTTTCAAAATAAAATTTGAAACTGAAAAAACACTTCAAAGATCAAGCGATTTTGGAAAATACAAATTTTGTTTAGAAAGGTCCATTTAATATATATAACATATCTGAAAACTAAAATGGCCTTTTTCTTTATTTTTTTTTTTAATTTATTTAAGTAAATGCATCTCTTGGCCTTCTTATATTTTGATATCACGCGCAAACTAATCAACCGATTTCAAAAATTTTTATACTGTTAGAAAGGTATTAAAATCACCTTTTGAAAACATACACTGTAAAAATTCTATATACATATTACACCTAAAAAAAAAAATTTTATTTTGGAAAACATTTTTTTTTCAGTGTACTAAAACAAAAAAAAATTTTACAGTGTATTTTTTTGAAAGCTAATACCTTTCTAATGGTATGAAGATCTTTGAAATCGGTAAAGCCGTTCCCTAGTAATCACACTTTAAAAGTACCTATTATCGTCATTTTTCGAATTTTTTCGAATATTTTTGAATATTTCGATACCTTGCCACGCCCACAATTTTTCGAAAATGCAATTTCTGAAAATGAGGTTGTGTTGGGGTAGGTAAGATGTACCTCTGTGCAAAATTTCATCAAATTCTGAGGGGGTCGGGTTCAACGCATATTGGCTTTGATATGAAATTCATCATAACTAAATGTACATAAAAAATTAACAAAATTGATTTATAACAAAATAACAACAAAAATATACACTAAATCCATTTAGAATTTGCTTTTAATAACACCAACTTCTCAAATGATATGTCCGACATTGACTGGCGCCTTGGACTGTTCACTATCCCCGCAAAGGAAAATAGCCTCTCTACTGGTGCTGAGGATGGCAGAGGAGTATTAAAGGCAACAAAAGCTTCTTTTAGACTGCTATGTTTTTCCCAAGTGTCGTCTGTTCTTGAATTGTCATTTAAGTAACAGAAAAAGTGATGGGTCAAAAAAGATCGACGATCACTAGCACTTGGCTCAGGAGTAGCATTTGTTCCTTCTTCGTTATCTGTGTCTGTGTAAAGATAAATGAATTTAATAAAAATAATATAAAAATATTCAGGCAATCCTACCGTTGAAGTCAAAATCAAAATGCCTATTGTTTGCAAATAATGCATTACTTTTCAATATTTGTGCATTGAAAGCACGACTATCTTTTGCATAGAAATCGCAAATTGTGTTTAAAACCCGGGTACTTATGTCCGCTTCTGTCACCTCCGGTTTTATCCTTTGCAACACCTTGATCCAGCTCATTTTAATATCTGGAGTTAGTACAGTTGCCGCTAGTGCTATATTGGCCTCCGGTTTTAAAGTGAAAAAGGCGTCAAACCGATCTCTCAATCGCTGCTCTAACTTAGCAACCACAGATGAAACTTGCTGCATTTCTGGCTTGTTTTGCAGCTTATTTAATCTATTGCTGAGGGTCATCAGAGTCGGAATTAAGCAGCCTACGTAGATTATACACTTACTTAAATAATGTGAAAACGATAAAAATACTAATACAATTTACCGTAATTCACGTTATTTTCTCCTTGAAGGTAGTCCAAGGCACGAGCAATAGGCTCCATCAACAACTGGTACATCTCCAGATACTGCAAATCGCTCGGAGAAAATTGTGACAAGCTGAGTCTTTCGCACAAATGATTCAACTTATCTTTGGCCCAAAGTAACTTCGTTACTGCGTCGAACAGGGAATTCCAACGAGTTACAACGGGCACAAGCAATGTCGTTCCCAAGCATTCCACAATTATTTCCGAGGACTTCGGCCATTTGCACTTCCTCCACAAGGCGTTACATTTTTCGAATGTCTGGAAAATATTGTGGTCAGTACATTATAGTTGAACAAAACAATTTTCAATTACCATCGAATGTTGGATATACAAAGCCTGCTCACTTTTCAAAATCTTCACGTAATCGGCGGAAGCAAGTAAATTCAGCGTGTGGCTGCAACATCTAAGATGCTTTGGCAGCAGTAGCTCGTTTTCGAAAACTGGCAAATCGTTTTCGCTTTGATCTTCATGAAAAGTTTCAATTTCCGTGCACCCGTACTCCTTGAAAGCCTTAACAAAATTGGATCCATTGTCTGTCACCGTCAAAATAACATTGGACGGGCTCAGGCCAAAGCCGGCATTAATTTCGGCAACGATTAGCGCAATTTTTTCAGCTGAGTGCACGCCGAATATTCTCCTGCAAGCAAGAGCAGCCGACTTTCGTTCCAGGTTCTCTGTGAGCCAATGGCAAGTATACCCTAAAAAGCTCCGGTGGTTCCCAGACCAAATATCCGCGGTTGTACAGAAATGTTTTACGGAGGCCATTTCCGAATTGATTTTTTGTACCACTTCGTCATAATGCTCCTTCAATTTTTTTACAGCTGTTTGCCTGCTCATTATCTTCATGCCACTGGTCTGCAAGAGGTCTATGAAAGACCTTCTTTCTAAAATTGAGACAGGAAGTGCTCCATCAACAATAGCATGCAGAAGCTTTCTATCGAAGGCAGCTTGCACAGAATTTCTGAAAGGGCTGCCCGACTTCAAACTTTTGTATTCCGCATACAATTCGCTATGTTTGACCCGTAAATGCTTCACAAAATTGGAGGTCACGTCACCGGTAGCTCTTATCTTCCGATCACATCCAACACATTTTGCAATTGTCGACATCTTATTTTGATCAGAAATCTGTGAATTCATACAACAATTTAAATTTGATAACAAACAATACTAAAACAAGCCTAACTAATTTGAACCATATGCACATAAAAACTAACTTTTTCAATATCCGTATAAAATTTCGCGTTGAAAATAGTTTTTGCAGACACCTCAAAAGACTGGTTTTTTTGAAAGCTTCCAGAATTTTTTTCGAAGACCCTTCTCCTGTTGCGGGGACTTGGCACGTAATTCTTGTCCAAGATCTCATCATCACTTGAGAAGTCGCTTTCTCCAAAAACCAATTGATCAGTTTGTGACATGTTATCTTCAAATGGAGCGTTTTTACACACAAAACACAATTAATAACAACTGACTGACACGTGAAGTATGAAGTATAGATTATATGATTTGCTCTTGTTTGAGTTCTTAACGAAAGATTGGCAACAAGTTAACAACCGTTCTGGAATTCTAACACTACTCGCTTTAGCATTGTTGTTTTTCATACATTAGTAAAAGTTGTTTGGGGTTTTGGATTGAAAAGAATCAAAAAGAATCAAAAAGAATCGTCGAAAAGAATCAATTCTTTATTTTGATTATTTTTGATTCTTTTTGATTCTTTTCAGTAATCTAAAGTAATCCTGATTATTTTTTGATTATTTGTAATCGTAATCATTACGTAATCCCAATATTTCATGCGTACAATTAAATAATCATTACGATTCTTTTTAGAAAATAATCTAACCGATTACTAATCGTAATCATAATTTAACAGCTATGATAAAGCTTACGATAGATGACGCTGTGGTACAATTTTTAAACATTTTTAACAATTTTTCATGGAAAATAGTATTTTAATAGTTTTTAAGTAGAAATAGTAGCAATTGCTTACGAAATGTGTGTTAAAGTAATGTTTTTAGGGTGCAGAAACTCATTTTTGACATTAATCTTTTAATAAATCTTACGATAGATGGAGCTGCGGTACAATTTTAAAATTTTGTTTTAACAATTTTTATGAAAAAAGAGTATTTTAACAGTTTCTAAGTAGAAATAGTAATGTTTTATCCTGTTTTATATTAGAAGTGATCGTTGATGACACTAAAACGAGGATTACACAGTTTAAAAAAAAAAGAAGACAGTTCGGTCTTGATAAAAAGTATAAGTGTAAAAAGTTTTGTAGTAAAAATGAAGCTTAAAACTATAGTTTTATTTTTTTTGAAGCCGGTAAGTTTAACTCATCACTGCTATATCCCTCTCTCTCATTTTCTGGATCCTCTTCGTCATTCGTATTATCATCTTCATTTGTTATCTGTAACCACCAGCATAGATCTGCTAACATGCGTTGTAGTTTTTTCCCTTTATATCTTGTCTCCATTGTGAAAGCTACTTGGTGAAAACGTTCTCCTTGTTCGTCTGATTCGGTGGAAAGCTGGTGCTCAAACCAATCCATATGGTGATGGAGAAAATGGATCTTTAAACTCATGTGCACACCGAGCTCATCAAACGCTCTCATGAGATATCCTACTTTTTCTCTGATATATCTGCCACGATGTTTACCGAGAACAACAGTTATCACATCTTTTATAGAATTCCATGCATTAAGCTCTTTTTCGTTTAAAGAGTTATCAAACGCAGTAGTTTTTATCAGCTTTCTGATGTATGGACCATTAAACACACCTGTAAAATAATACAGCATTTACATAAATCTTAAAAAATCATTTGTTTTATTTCTGAATATGTAATACCTTCTTTAACTTTACTTGCACTTAGTCGTGGGAATATTGACCTTAAAGTAATAAAGGCTGGTCCATCTGCGGGTAGTGCTTTGACAAAATTTTTAAAAATACCCAATTTAATATGCAGTGGAGGTAGCAACACTTTTTCAAATGGAACGAGCGGTTTATCCCTAATCCTCTAAAGTGAGCCTCTCAGTCTCACTTTAAAGTTTGAAAGCGAATTATTCCTAAACCAAAAAAGCTTTTTGTCTGAAATTTTGGGTATTCCTGCATTTGTGTTCATAAATTATGAAATAATTATGATCTTTGGGCTATTTATTTATTTTAACCATTTTTTTTGCAATTGTATAAAATTGTAACGAAAAACCGAAAGTGAGCCTCAAAGACTCACCTTAAATACGTTTATCGTAATAAGCTTACATTTCTAGAATTCAACTAAATTTTGAATCCGTTTGTTCACAAGGTTTACCCAGTGCGGTTTTTACATTGTGAACTCACCATACTTTCCCGGATTTTGGTGAATTCATCGTATTTCACCATAGATCTTTATATAATAGGATGCCATAAAATTAAGGAGACCGGCAAAGTCAACAATTTCAAAACAATTAACATTTGATCATTTTTCTGTTTACTGAGATTCTAAATTACGGAAAAGATGCGTTCAGATAGAGAAACGAAAGATGAGCTGCTTTATGCGTAAGTAATTTCACCACGAACGTCGTGTTTTAAAAATTTGTAATTTGGTTGCAGAAAATATATATTAGGGGCGATCATATGAAAAATTTAGTCATATTCATTTCTTACATAGCTTTTCTCATTGTATGCACAAAAACCAATTTATAACAGATGTAATAAAACCATTTTTAATGAACATTCAAACAACTAAAAAAATGTGTGAAAATTGCAGTACATTAATATACCGTATTTTACGGAATTACCTTTTTTATCTTTATATACTAAAAAAATTGTCATAAACCGTTATAAGAATGTATAAAAATGCTTCTGAATTCATTACTGCATAAATAAAAGTAAAAAACAAATACAGAAATAATGCGTTTCAAAATTTCTCCATAGGTGAGCCTCAGAGTCTCACTTTCGGTTTTACGTAACTTTTCAAAATTCGGTGATTAGGGTTATGTATAATATTACCCCATCCAATTTTTTTACAATGAAAATATAAGAAAAATTGTAGCGCAGTACCACCTATCGTAAGATTTATTAAAGGATTATGGTCAAAAATGATATGCTCGACCCTAAAAACATTACTTTAACACACATTTCGTAAGCAATTGCTACTATTTCTACTTAAAAACTATTAAAATACTATTTTCCATGAAAAATTGTTAAAAATGTTTAAAAATTGTACCACAGCGTCATCTATCGTAAGCTTTATGTAAAAATAAACATCAAAAATGAATTCCTTGCCCCAAAAAACATTAATTTAGCCACTATTTTGTAACCAATTGCTTCATTTTATCAAGTTTTCATCACTTAACCCCTATACATATGGTTAAAAACTTTAAACTCAAATAAAAAAAAACGAGCTTCCAATTTTGTGGGTTTCATCAATTACTAAGAGATGAACCCTCATTTTGTTGTACAGTGTTATTTTCATTTTCATTTTGATGTTTATAGGAACATATTCTCTTTAGTCAACATTTGACACTTTTAAATACACACAAATGTATCTAGAATAAATACATAGGGCCGTAGTCATAGTCGATTTAAAACAGTGTTTTAATGCACTTAGAATGATGCTAGCATAAACGTAATTTTATCTCTGTCATAGTCGACTTAAAATCAGTTTCATCACTAAAACAGCGTTCTAACTTTAAAATGAGGTGAATGTCATTTTAAAATCTTAAAATATTGTTCCAAGCTGGGAATTCGTCATGAAAACTATAAAAATAGAAAGAGAGTACGTGAATACAAAAAAAAAATAAATAAATAAAACGTATAAAGAAGACATTTTAATAAATATGTTTGGAAATAGCAGAATTTTTCAAGATTTTGCCATTATAGACTATGCTATCCCGGAACGGAGAGCAAAGAAGCCGATGTGATCCCTTCCAAATGGAGGAAGAGAAATGTTATTTGAGATATTGCTTTGATAAGGCCACATTGGAATATCTTATAGATATTTTAAGGCATGTCAGTAATAGGGGACTTTCAATCTCACCCGGATTGCAAGTTCTGACTACGTTACGATTTTTAGATTGAAATGCTGATCAGGTGGCACTCAATGCTTTCCCGCAGACAAGCTTTTTCTCCTGCGCTCCAGTTCGGTGCACGAGATCTTTTTGTTCCTTTAAGTTCATTTTGATTTATATGAAGTTTGTAGTTTTATCACAAAATTTAACTCACTTTTAGTTTTTTTTAGCGTAGGTATTTTAAATATACGATTAAGATAAAATATGGAAATATCAAAATGTCGAATAGATAGATGCGCTTACTTTTTTCTTTTCAATTTAAAAGTTGACACAGGGTGAACTTTTAAAACACTTGAATTTTTTTTTTAAATTACAGAGCGATTCTTATTATTTTATATGGGTAACCCTGTTCCGTTTCATTTTAGCAAAAACGTTGCTCTAACTGGTCTATAACACACCACTCTTTTAAAAGTCGTTCTAAATTTAATACCGATTTTAACTAAAACCGATTTTAGTGAACGACTATGACTACGGCCCATAGATTCTCAATGTCTCATTTAAAAATGTTAGACAAAGTTGACACATTACTTTTTACGCATTGTGACTTACATACATATTTTGATGTGCCAAAAGCGACTTTCATTTGCACGCAAGTTCGAAAAAAAATTACTAGCTAGCTTAGCGAATAACATGGAAAGCAACAACAGAAACCATGCTAGCTATGTAGATATGTTAAGCGCGTTGAGCTGAAATATTTAGCTATTAGTCGACCTGAACAGCAGTGTTGCCAAGTAAAAGAATCAAGCTATCGTTCACATTTAATTTTGATACTTGACACCAGGGTTGCAAATAAGGAGGCAAGTTGGAGCGCTTTTTTAAGGTCGGCCGCAATATGAATCATCTAGCATAAGTTTTTTCTGATTTTACTACTCGCTCGACTAAGGTATTTTTATATCAACTAATTACTTTGATGATTTTACGATTTTATACAGTGATGTCAGATAATCTCCGCTAAAATTCCCACAGAAATTGGAAAAAAATCCCTAATTTCCCACATTTTAATTAAAAAAATCCCACAAAATTCCCACCGAATTTAAAGCATTTATTTCAGTGATATAAGAATATATAACAGGCAAATACAGTTTTTTTAATAGCTAAAAGTATCAGTTGTACAAATTATTTGCATTGTGAAAGTGGATATGATTTTTGATGATTTTAAAATTGAATCAATTGATATTTTCGGATTGAAAGGCAACTCTAACTTTACTTATACTCTTTAACATATCACTAGTTTTTTTCGCTTTTTACAGTTAACATCCGTTACAATTGAAAATATTCTTTCCGATTCAGCGTCTGAATGGGGTAACGTGAGTACAATTTCAACCAATTGCTTAAGATTATGAAACGAAAAATTGTCATTATAGTTTTTAAAGTTTATTATTTTCTTAAGGGCCGGTTTCACCATCTCCGGCTTTTCAATACAACAGAGCGGTATCAATGCGCATGCATAGGTGAGTTTGTGCGTGCTCACCAAACTTACCATGCAATTCTGAAAATGTTTGACTGGAAGTGGGGTGTAGTTTCAAAGAGGTAGAAACATAAAAAAGTAGCAAAAGCACTACAACAAAAACACAAAGTCAAGTAATAAGAAAGAAAAGAAAGCATAAGTAGGAAGGAAATTGAGGAAAGAAAAGAGCAGAAATAGAAGGAAAGAAGAGAGATTTTTTCCCGGTTAAGCAATTTATTTGACAGCTCGCCATACAATTTACGTCAAATTAACCAGCGATTAAATTAACCGGAGATGGTGAAACCGGCCCTAAATCGTTGTTTGTGTTTCGGTTAAAACTATACAAATACTTTCGTATTCCGATTCTGTAAGATCAGGATTAAGATTCAATTTTTTAGTTAGAGCAAGAAGTGATACACGATTGTTTCTAGAAAAATCAAAAACAATATCGGGATCTAAAAACTGCAATTCTTCGAAAACACCGTCAAATGGAAAACGTGATATTATCTGAAAAGTAGAAGCTTCATAAAAGCGCAAACACTTTTTTTTGAATACAATCTTTTCCTCCAAATTAAAATTTGACAAAATATCTTCGCATGCATAACCAGCGTAAACGCTATGCACGTCAAGTAAAAATGGAGTTGGAAGTTCCAAAACTTTTAGCTGTAATTCCCACGGAATTGTAAAAAAGTCGGGTTTTAAGAAATTTCTTGCAATTTTCAACACAAGTGTCTTAGCTTCTTGCCCTAGTCGGTGTATAAGTACATTTTGGCTTTGGAACAATGCGTTAGATTCATTGAAAAGGTTAAGAACGTACTTCAAAAATCTAAAATAAGCCTTTTTTGAATTCTTTCCAATTCTTCATAAATAGTTTCTGCTTTTTTACGCTTATCTTCAAATGAGGTCAGGCGAAAATAGCTTTTAAATGGCTCCCAATTCTCCAAAATTCTTTCGATTATTAACAATACAGTACGAATGTGCACAATGAAAAATAAATTACTTAAGAGTGGCGATTATTAACACGCCTTTATTAGTTTCACCTGTATGTATGTATTTATGTAAACAAGTTACGTATACGCAGTGTAGTTCACTGTATGTTTACTTGTACGCATGTATGTAACCGACTCTTTTTGCATTGCACAAGTTAATGCGAAAGCGTGTGTATTCATACACTGAATGGGAGTTTTGCAGTGTGGGATGTGCTTATTTTAAGTTATACTATAAATTATACATATGTAGGTATGTAAACAGTTTTGCAAACAAAAAATCCCTTTTTTTATATGGACGACAACAAAATGTCCCTTTTTCCCTCTTTAAAAATTTTGCAGTGAAATATCCCTCAAAAAGGGAAATTTCCCTCAATCTGGCACCACTGATTTTATACACAAAAAGGCTTTTTGCGCAAACTTCTTGTTAGACATCAGTGACCAGAAAGCCCAATGGAAAGAAACTGCTTTTATATCACAATTTTAATTTTTAACTGAATTTTAATTATGTAATACTTGTAGAGCAAAGACAAACACAACGGTTTATTATCTATCAAGGAAAGTATGTACATTAGAATGGCCATTTTTGGCAACTTCCTTCGATCAATGAGTTCCGGGCTGAAAAAGTTTTCTTTTTAACTCAAGACTAAGCCACAAAAATTTGAAGTTGATCGCAATTCATTTCATAGTTCCACAAAGCGGTTCTCTCTCAGAATGGATTCACATGGAAATTTTTAAAAGTTTTTACATTTCATGGATTTATTTCTCAAATAATATGATCGCATTACATTTAACAGTAATATCATTATCATATTTCAACTTAAAAACGATTTATGACGTTCAAGGTTTATTAGTTAGTACTATGTAGTTTTGTTTAAGATGAAAGCAAAAAAAAAATTGGAAAAAAGTCTAACTAATAAATTTTTAAATATTACTTTGCCAATGAAATCGGATTTTACTTCACCAAACCGCTTAGGATTGTTTTCATGCAAAAGCTGTAAGTAACTACGATTTGCGACAAGATCACTGACTGGAATCTTCAAAAAAAAAAGTTGAATAAATGTAAAAAAAGTTGAAATTTCCATGCGGATCCATTCTGAGACAGAACCGCTTTGTGGGTCTATCAAATGAGCTCCAATCAGTTTTTGTGGCTTATTTTTGAATTGCAAAGTAAACTTTTTCAGTTCGGCACTCATCGAGATCGGCATCTTGAAAAAATGCTCATACAAAAGGCGGCCACTCTTATGTACATATGTATACTTAAGGCTCCTATGCATGTACGAATGTGTACATACATATATACATCCATATAAATGTATTTATGTACATATCATTCTCGCGGTATTCAAATCAAAAGTTGCTGCTTCTTTTTAATTTAGTGCCTACTTTTTCTACTCAAAACATTATCAATATTTTGCGGAATTCGTTCTTCACTCAAGTTTATCTTATCACACCTATGTACATATGTATATATGTATGTAGTTCATATATTAAATATTACTATTTATGTACAGAGCAATAGGAGAACGACATTGATAACACGTACAGGTACCTCAGGGCCGTGCGCACGGGGGGGGGGGGGGGGGGGTTTGGGGGTTAAAACCCCCCCATGACCAAATCTAAGTTGCAATGATTTTGCAAAAATTTTCAAAACACAGTTTATAAATTTTGCATTGAATCTTGACTCATAATTTTTGACAAAATTAGTACAATAATTTTACGGAAGAAGAAATTGGTGAAAGTTGCAAAAAATAAGGTTGGCCAAGACATAAGTTCGGCACTTTGAATTGCACTTGGAGCTTTCCGAAATTACAAAGTTGTGTAGCATATGTTCGTTTGGCATTTTTAAAAAAATTGTACTGATAACAAAAAATGTTCATTTTGTGAAAACATTGAGCAGTTTCAATTAACAAGTACTGTAAACAGTACACGGAAAGAAATTTGTATACTTGAATCAAGAAAAATGCTTTCTTGAACTCAATTTAGAAAATTTTGAGGAAAATAAGAAAAATTGAATTAATTATTACTTGAAATAAGAAATTGATTTTTCCAAAAATGAGACAATTATTTTCTTATTCTTTTTGCTAATATCAAGAAGAATTTAAGAAAATTGTGTTTCGACGAATTGGAACAACAAAATACAGCGAAAAAAAATTGAAAATAAATAAGAAAACGTTTTCTTGAGCGAAGTAAAATATTTCTTGCTCAATTTGCATTTCCAAAGTTACATGTATTTTTTTTTCATTTGCCATCCGCTTTGCATATTTCTGAATATTTTTGCGATTCTCCGATTGTTAGTGAAGCATTTGGTATAAGGAGTTCACTATTTGCATCTTCATTTATATTAATTGAAATGTTGTCATTTCAGTGAACAAGTCCTAGGAAAATACTAGTTGATTAATTATGGTTTTCTAATCCCTCATGATTAGTTTTCATTTTCCTTATTTTTTACGTTTTTAATATTTTTAGAAAATATTTACTTAATTTAATATTTAATATTTTCTTACTTACTTAAGCTCGTATAAGAAAAGTTTTACTTGCAACAAAAAATAATTTCTTAATTATTTATTAAAAAAAAAAACACACTTACCCTAAGTAAATTATTTCTTATTTATTTAAAATCCAATTTTACTTGAAGCAAGAAAATGTTTTCTTATTTATTTAAAATCCAATTTCACTTGAAGCAAGATAATTTTTACTTATTTATTTAAAATCCAATTTTCTTGGATTTTCTTGATATTAAGAAATTATTTTCTAAGTTCAAAATCAAGTCTAATTTTTCTTGTCTCGGCATTGATTCTAGTAAAAAATTCTTTCCGTTGTACTATTCAGGACCTGGTTAACTAGGTTTTGATGAATCATATGAGTTTTCAGAAAAGTTAGAGAACATTTAAATTTATGGTGTATGGGTCTGGATATCTGTTTCAGCAAATATGTTTATCTTAGCGAAAAATGTATGCGAATGCAAACCAAAATTAAACCCCCCCCCCCCCAAGGCTAATTCCTGCGCACGGCCCTGAGGTACCTAAATATGTAGATATATACACGAACTCGGGAGAGTGATAGCATTAAAGTGTGATTACTTGGTAGCAAGTGAAAGAAATATGGCTAGAATAGGCTAAATGATCTACAATTGTGTAAGTAGATTTATATATGTTTTCAGTTTAAAATGGCAATAATTTAATGTGCAGTGCGCGCATAAAAGAAAATTATACAAAAAAAAACGTTGAAATTGCAAACAGATAAATTGAATAATCGAACGAGGTATAAAAATCGACGTCGGAAAGGTGCATTAAAAAAATTGCTTGCTAAATGTGTTAAAAGATATAAAAAAAATTTTGAAATTTATATATGTGCAACTTTTGCATTTCCTTCAAGTGTAAAATAGCAATTTGATGCTTACGAATCACAAGCACAAAAGTACCTACAAATAAAAAAAATGTTAACCACATTCAGTTCAGTGGCACCTTATTTGAAACTCAATCCGCGATATGTGATTACAGACAATTTCGTATTTAAATTGCATTATCGCTGGACTTTCGTAATTTTGTTGGTGGCCACCATTTTGGTATCGTCGCGTCAATATTTTGGTGACCACATAAAATGTATTTCGGACACGATACCAGCGCATGTGATAAATACATATTGTTTCTTTACACCTACTTTTACTTTGGTAAGTTCTGCTAATAAAATACATAGAGGGTGTCTTTTTAAGAGTTTTCTTGAAGTTTTTCTTTTTTGATTTGTGTTTATCAATCAAACACAAAATATTGCACATTTTATCATAGACCCTCGTTGAGAACAATCTTAGATAAGTTTTGATATTCGTCTGCAGACGTTCGAGCCGCTTGAGTTTTTGAATTTTAAATAAATGCAGCAATAAACAAGTAAGGAAGCCTAAGTTCGAGTGGAATCGAACATTAGATACTCAGCTGTATGCTTTCATTGTTTGTTTGCGTTTGATGGATTTTATATAAAGCGAGTGCTGCATAAAGTGGGCGTAGCCACGCCCATTTTCTAAATTTTTATCAGTCATCCAACTAAGCATATCAATATTATTCTTTGTGCAAAAATTCATTCCTTTTTGACTTCTAGTTACAAAGATGTCACGTTACTAATTCCCAAAGGGTGTTCCAGAAATATCTTTGTTAAAAAGTAGGCGTGGTCATAACCGATTTCAATAAATTTTTGCGTGTCTATTAACACAAGATATAAAAGTGTATAAACCAAGTTTCGTCATAATATCTCAATTCTTTGTCGAGTTAAAGGCTAAGAAATCTCGTATATCCCTTTGTCCAAAAGGAGGCAGTGCCACGCCCATTTTCCAAAATTTGTCTATTTTATGTTTCCGGTCTATTGTGGAACTCATGTCACAAAATTTCAATGAATTATCTTTATATTTGACAAAGATATCGCTTAAAATGTTTTTATTAGGCCACTTTATAGTACACATATATAAAAGTGGGCGTGGTCGTCAACCGCTTTTGGTAATTTTGCGTCCACATATTTGCCTAAGTAAATATATCATGCGTACCAAATTTCATAGATATATCTTTAACGATTTCTGAGTTATAGTTTATAAAATTTTCAATGTTTTCCCCTTAATAAGTGGGCGTGGCACCGCCCATTTTCCAAAATTTTTGTGTTTTTCGTTTTATGTCCGCAGGTGGACTGCTGCCATAAAATTTCAATGATATATCTTTATATTTGACAGAGATATCGCTTAAAATGTTTTTATTAGGCCCCTTTATAGTTCACATATATAAAAGTGGGCGTGGCCGTCAACCGATTTTAACAATTTTCCATCAAAATGTTTGCCTAGGTAAGCAAATAACGCATACCAAATTTCATCTATATATCTCCAATGGTTTCTGAGTTATGACATATAAAACTTTCCATGTTTGACCCTTAATAAGTGGGCGTGGCACCGCCCATTTTCCAAAATATCATCAAATTTCTTCATAGGGGCCTGAGCTCAACACGTGGGTAAAATTTAATCACTCTAGCTTTAATAGTGACTGAGATACCAAATTTCCGATTTTTTCTATATAGGAAAAGTGGGCGTGGTCATGGTCCGATTTCGCCTATTTTCAATACCAACCGTCCCAGTGTCGATGCCAACATGCATTTCAAATTTCATCAAAATATCTCAATTTTTGCGCGAGTTAGAGTGTTTACAGACGGACGGACGGACGGACGGACATGGCTCAATCGATTTCTCTTTTCACCCTGATCATTTTGATATATATAAGTCTATATCTATCTCGATTATTTCATTATGTTACAATCCACTGTTATGTGATTAAAACTATAATACTCTGTGTACTAGTACAGCTGAGTATAAAAATTGACATTACTTATACAGGTTCGCCATCTGAACAACACGGCTCTAGATAAGGGTTTTATCTTCCAGCCTGGAGTTGGGCCTGAAGAGTCCCAAAATGAGGAAATAAAGCGACATGCCTACTATCAGTGGGTGCCTTTTGTACTATTCGGCCAAGCAATACTCTTCTACATACCGCACATTATATGGAAATCTTTCGAAGGTAGCCACTAATAGTTATAAAACATGATTTATCGTGAATAAAATGTTTTCAAAATTCATCTTGGGCACTATTTATTAATCTATTTTATCTACGTATGTATGTATGCACATTCACCACAGGCGGACGCATCAAGGCGCTCGTCTTCGGTTTGCGCATGACCGGTCTGACGCAATACTTAAAGAATCAAAGTCTGCAAATTGGCAAATTGAATGTACCCTCCATGGATGAGGCGGAGTCGCGTGTGAAGAATATTCGTCGCGCCATGATCGATCGCATGCGTATAAATCAATCGTGGGGCGCACAACTTACGCTAACAGAATTTTTGAATTTCTTAAACATTCTTTTGCAAATTTATGTGACAAATCGATTTTTGGGTGGCGCCTTCTACAGTTTGGGCCCGAAAGTGATTGCTGAGCGTTGGACCAATAAAATGGATGCTCTTGATGTTGTGTTTCCAAAAGTCACCAAATGTCATTTTCGAAAATTCGGCGCAAGTGGTTCACTACAAATGCACGACACTCTCTGCGTCATGGCGTTAAATATAGTCAATGAGAAAATTTATTCCATACTTTGGTTTTGGTATTTGTTTGTTTTGGCGATGACGGTTTTGGGCTTGTTTTGGCGTTTGTGTACACTTCTTTTATATAAAAAGTGAGTATGTGCGGGTGGTTCCTTTAATGAAACAATCTGTTCAAAAACGAAAAAACATTCATATGACGTACATATGTATATGTATGTAGCAATATTCCACAATTTTTTGCACAAATCAACTAATCGATATATGTATGTATGTACATTAGATGAGTTTTTTTTAGATATTCCCTCCGGCACCGGAATATGAAAATAGGATGTTTTAGAGTAAGTAAATTGAGAAAAAAAATTTCACTTTTCCAAAAACTGGATGGAACTACACCGAAAACCGCGCAAATTCCCAGAATTTCAAGGTATGTTTAGATTTATGTATGAAAAAAGTTAGGATTTTGCACGAGAAAAAAAGTTTATCTCCATCCATACGTAGAATTAACCGCTAAATCGAATGGCGTATTCCGTTTTTTGGTACACTACCCAGGGAAGGTAATAACGTGGTCTAAAGTGATCATTTTCTTTTTTTCTCATGAATCTTCAACTTCTGGCCCTATACTCTTCCCGAAATCGGAAATTATTTTTTAACTAAATCACACGGTAGGCTGGCTGCGTTATTTAATGCGCTTTCCAGAAATGTATAGCTATTAAAAATCGAATAAAATTTGGATGAGTTCATCAAGTTTAAATGAAGTAAAGTCGGGTATAAAAGGGTAACATATCGCACGTTTTATTCAATAGGGATTTAACTCAAAAAAATTTTTTTTGGGAAAACGCACACAAACTTTTATAATTTCAAATAGTTTCCTTCTACGGCTAACTACAAAATCACTTTTATTTCCGCCATTTTTATCTTTTTGGATATTTTTTAAGACTAGACTCAAAGGCATGACCCAGTTATTGAAATATATGGCAAAATCCCAGAAATCGAAAATTTCGAGTTAAATCCCTATTGCATAAAACGTGCGATATCTTAAAATTTCTTAAATTTTTTAACAAGTTTGCTCTTGAAGGCGGTTTTTTGGGTTATTCGTGATTTTTTTTATGTGGGTGGGTAACTCTACAAATGTAAAAAAAATACAAAGGTCGAGACCGTGGATAACGGACAAAAAGTGGAGCCAGATAGCGCCAAAACATTTGTGAGCAATATGGGTATCAAAATAAAGATTTTACCTAGGACTTCAACGTAAAGCCAATCCATTTTGCTGTGTCCACCGTTTCGACACATGTAAGTAAAAAATTAGACTCAAATATCGCCCATATCCTTTAAAATATTCTGTAGTCATCCTGGACCACTTATTCGCCAGTATATCGCTAATTGGCTAAGAAATTGTCATGTAATGAGTTCCATATTAAAGCCCTAGTTAAGACCTTTAATTTGATACCAATA
Source organism: Urophora cardui (assembly GCA_960531455.1). Classification (NCBI taxonomy): domain Eukaryota; kingdom Metazoa; phylum Arthropoda; class Insecta; order Diptera; family Tephritidae; genus Urophora; species Urophora cardui. Next base: position 158,905,847 of record OY482671.1, read on the forward strand.
TTGCCCAATAATATTTTGGGGCCATCCGGGTCCACGGTTTTTCCGCTATCCACGGTCTCGATCTTCCGATTTTTTTTACATTTGTGGAGTTATCCAACCAAATAAAACAATCACTAATAACCCAAAAAACCGTCTTCAAGAGTAAAATTTTAAAAAAAAATTTAGAAATTTTAAGGTATGTTACCCTTTTATACCCGACTTTACTTCACTTAAACTTGATGAACTCATCCAAATTTTATTCAATTTTTAATAGCTATACATTTCTGGAAAGCGCATTAAATAACGCAGCCTACCGTGTGATTTAGTTAAAAAATAATTTCCGATTTCGGGAAGAGTATAGGGCCAGAAGTTGAAGATTCATGAGAAAAAAAACGAAAATGATACCTTCCCTGGGTAATGTACCAAAAAACGGAATACGCCATTCGATTTAGCGGTTAATTCTACGTATGGATGGATATAAACTTTTTTTCTCGTGCAAAATCCTAACTTTTTTCATACATAAATCTAAGCATACCTTGAAATTCTGGGAATTTGCGCGGTTATCGGTGTAGCTCCATCCAGTTTTTGGAAAAATGAAATTTTTTTTCAGTTTACTTACTCTAAAACATCCTATTTTCATATTCCGGTGCCGGAGGGAGGATCTGAGAAGGTTTAAAGAATCCCATACAAAAAAAAAACTCATCTAATGTACATATATATGTATGTATTTCTTTTTATTGCAGCCTTAGCTTTACAAAATTCACCTTCGACTATTTTGCAAAACCCGGCCGCCTAGATGACCAAGAATTGGCTGCTGTTGTCGAAAAGTGTAACTTCTCCAATTGGATGTTTTTGTTCTTTCTGCGCTGCAACCTCTCTGAGTTCCTCTTCAAACGTGTCATCTTTCATTTGGCCAGTGAGCTGCCAAATCCCGAGAAGGACAACAACATCAATGCTTTTTTGGATAGAGAGCAAACAGCGGCCAGTGCCGGACCGAGTGGCACAGCACCGGCCTTAGACGATGTCGACACACACACACCATTGCTGGTCAATAAGATTAGTGTCAAAATGGATTAAGCAAACACTGTTTTGAGTTTCAAGTTGGTCACAATATAGATATTTTTACGATAATTAGCTCTAAGGAATATTATTATTTATACTTTTTGTCTATCTTCATCGTTATTGCTTACACGATTTTTAAATCACGATTAAAGTTATAGAATAAAGCGATTTGTTGCTGTATGCTTGTACATACATATGTACATATGTAAACATATATGTAAACTTTACGATGAGCTTGCTCTAAGGAAATGTATGTACATATATCCGTTATCGAATTCCCATAGTTTTAGCATTAGACACATGGAGCCTTTGCTTATCAGGGCTTCTACGATAACTTCTTTGCTACTTTAAATCACGATTTGAAACTGAATCCATTGGCTGAAATGTGTGCATGTTAGCGTTATTATCCAAATATGTATGTATAACATTTTACTGCTTCTAGTGTTTTTGCGAAAGCGCTATGTGCATTTTTCAATTGAATTGGACTTTTTAATCTTCCTATACTTTAAATCGGTTACCCTTTATCACACTCATTAGTCTTACATTTAATTAAGCCTCACATGTGAATCGACAAGTTGTGCTTTGAATTTGAAGTTTTTTCGGGTAACATCCCTGCAGGGGATCAATAACTAGAGAGCAAAATTTCTAGTTCCGAACTAGCGAAAAGGTGTCAAAGGGGAACTAGATCAATTGTAGTTAGGCCCTCACCAGTTCAGAAGGAGTGGATTGAGTGACCATTATAAGACACACTTTGATTTGTATGCAATTTCGAAGTGACAAAAATTCTATGAAAATTTTTCGTTCGTTAAATTGCCGTCGGCTTTGTACATTTCTGCAATCATTCTTGTTTAGTGAAGCATTTTATATAAAGGGTTTTCTATTTGCATCTTGTATGAAATGAAATGTTCCCCTAATTATGCTTTTCCGATCCCTCAGGCTTATTTTTAATTTTTTTTATTTTATAATTTTTAAATATTATTGTAAATTTTTATTAAATAAATAAATAAAAAAGATTAGTTAAAAAAAAATATAAAAAAAAAATATCATCCACCTTGAAACAGACAGGATTCGAAACCGCGCCCCTCAGATTGAAAGGCACATACGTTAGCCAGTCGGCCATCGCGCCACTTGCATGAAGTGTTGCAAAGGCTGGATTTAAGCGGCACATGTAAAACTGTGAATTTGTAGGTACTTGTAGCTAGTTCAGAACTATCGAAATTGTGCCAATAAACGAACTAGTGTAAACTGTAGAATTTAGTACTAGTTCGGAACTATCGAAAATGTAGTGCAGAGAGTAACAATTGACACCGCCTAGGACATCGCCGTGTTAAATTCGCCAGTTGATAACATGCAAAAGAGATTTAGCTCACACCAGTAGTGTCGAATGCACTAGAAGCGACCTAGTTCGGAACTAGAGGTTTTCCCTACAGGGATATTATGTACATACATATGTATATCTGTGTTCATATGGAACAGTAGCTTAAGTGTACTTGAGAAAAAATTAGTCCTTTTCCAAAGAGCTGAAGTAATGCATCTCAGAGAGTACATTCTGAAGTTTTTGTTTAAACTCTTTCTCAGGCTTTCAACCAGCTTCAGTCTCAATGATTTTACTTGCTAATATTGTGCGGGGAACTGATATAAAATTATACAAACTTACGAGTATCTTGAAAATTTTCCTTTCGACTTAAGCTACTGTTCGACATGAACACAGATATAAATACGTATGTATATAAACCACATTGTATTGAAGTGTTATTGTAAATAAGAAGAAATTTTTTTCGAAGTGTTTGCTAAACTGAAAACAAATGTAGTTTTTTTTTTGTTTCAATTAATTTTAGTATCTATAAGTGAGTAAATAACCGGTATGTACCTAGTATATTGAAAACATAAAATCCATATGTTGATTTATACATATGCATGTGTTTCTTACGACTAAAAGCTAATCTTCTAAACACTTTTAATGGCTTAAACCACTCAAGCAGGCTTTTGCCATGGTTGACAAGTTTTACGATCAAATTGTGATGTCAAGCTGATCGCGCCGTTACAAGATCAACAACACGTACATACAAGACATTTTTATATCACACAACTCTCTTAGCTGTTGTAGTGATTTTGGATTTCATGATTTCATCGACGAATTTACAGTAAGTATTACACCCAAATTCAGGCCAATACGAAAATAAAGAAAAAGCTAAGACAAACTTGTTTTAAGATACACAATAAAATTGTCGCACCGACAAAAAGAATGCCAAAAAGTCAGGCTTGGCCAAAAAAAAAACTTTGCTTTTAAACGGGCCACGCTTATTTTGCTCGTTAAGCATACAAATAAGGCATTTAATCATGCCAAATTTGCTTTTGCTTTAAAATGTTGAAAGAAGAAAAAGAAGGATATGTAAAGTGAATGACCGAATCATCAAAATTCGTACTAAGAACACATTTTACTAAAAACAAAAAAACTTAAAACGCTTTAGTAATACAAATTAGATTGTAAACGATCTAAAATGTACATACATATATTTCTTCTTACTCTTCTCTCACCATATTTTTTATACTCAGCTGTACTAGTACACAGAGTATTATAGTTTTAATCACATAACGGTGGATTGTAACAGAATGAAATAATCGAGATAGATATAGACTTATATATATCAAAATGATCAGGGTGAAAAGAGAAATCGATTGAACCATGTCCGTCCGTCCGTCCGTCTGTCCGTCCGTCCGTCCGTCTGTAAACACTCTAACTCGCGCAAAAATTGAGATATTTTGATGAAATTTGAAATCCAAGTTGGTATCGACACTGGGACGGTTGGTATTGAAAATGGGCGAAATCGGACCATGACCACGCCCACTTTTCCTATATAGAAAAAATCGGAAATTTGGTATCTCAGCCACTAATATAGCTAGAGTGATGAAATTTTACCCACGTGTTGAGCTCAGACCCCTAAGAAGAAATTTGATGGAATGTTGGAAAACGGGCGGTGCCACGCCCACTTATTAAGGAGCAAACATTGAAAGCTTTATGAGTCATAACTCAGAAACTGTTGAAGATATATCGATGAAATTTGGTACGCGTGATATACTCACTTAGGCAAATGTTTGGACGAAAAATTGTCGAAATCGGTTGACGGCCACGCCCACTTTTATATATGGGTATTATAAAGTGACCTAATAAAAACATTTTAAGCGATATCTCTGTCAAATATAAAGATATATCATTGAAATTTTATGCCAGGAGTCCACCTGCGAGCATACAACGAAAAACACAAAAATTTTGGAAAATGGGCGTGGCACCGCCTCTTTTTAGACAAAGGAATATACGAGATTTCTTAGCCTATAACTCGACAAATAATTGAGATATTATGACGAAACTTGGTTTTATTTATTTTTTTTTTATTTTTTTTTTTCTGTCTACTGGAGATCCTTACAGACAATTAAATTAAATTAAATTAGTAATTTCAGTTGAATATTGTAAATAAATTCAACTTAAATCTATATAAGTTAGTGTTGAGATCAATATTATTAACATAGCTATTACAAAGTCGAATAATTCTAGTGACAGGTTCATTATAACCATAATTTGTCTTATGATAAGGCTCGACAAGTAAACGGTTATGCCTTAAATCTCGCGACGGATCATAGAAATTGAACAGTAAACGCAAATCATCACAGTCTATGATATGATTAATTAAATTATATGCAAAAATTAGGGCAAAGTACGTCCGTCGATCTTGCAACGATTGTAAGCCACTTATACACTTTTATAACTTGTGTTAATAGACACGCAAAAATTTATTGAAATCGGTTTATGACCACGCCTACTTTTTAACAAAGATATTTCTGGAACACCCTTTGGGAATTTGTAACGTGACATCTTTGTAACTAGAAGTCAAAAAGGAATGAATTTTTGCACAAAGAATAATATTGATATGCTTAGTTGGATGACTGATAAAAATTTAGAAAATGGGCGTGGCTACGCCCACTTTATGCAGCACTCGCTTTATATAAAATCCATCAAACGCAAACAAACAATGAAAGCATACAGCTGAGTATCTAATGTTCGATTCCACTTGAACTTAGGCTTCCTTACTTGTTTTAGGATAACTTAAGCTCGTGCTGAGGAGGAGCTCAGTAATTTCTTATAATTAAGCACACATAAAAAATTAGAAACGCTAATAAACTCACTAGAAGATTGTCAATTTGCTCGCCACACATTAACATTTATAACAATAGTAACAGCAGTAGCAACTTTGAACTTTTCGAATTGATGGAAATTAAAAAAATTAGGTTCATATTCGCACACACGATACATACAATATACTTATTATGTACATATGTAACTAAAAGAATGTAAATGATTGCATATATTTGCATATTGCAAGGTTTTTTTGTCTGGCTCGTCGTCAATTTGGTGCATAACCAAGCCTTTCAATTATGAATAAGCGAGTGCTGGCTTAAAAAATTATTCTCCATTAGGTATAACTAAATTATCATTAGAATAAAGATGCAATGTCATGATATGTACAATTAATTGTTCCACTTTTAATTGTTACACGCGCATCAAAGGTGCATCCTGACGGCGGAGCCAATTAAAGAAAACACACACCCACAGCATTCACAACAAACGTTCTCAGATATGCATATGTATTTTAAAGTCAAGTCATATGTTTAGCTAGTTATCAATTTAATTGTGTACCTAAATTATTATTTACAAGTTGGCGCGAAATAGCCATCCACATTTTGGATGTTAGTTGAGTTCCTATTCCATCTCCAATGTAGGAAATTAAGTATGTGTCCATACACTCAGGGGAAAAAAATTATAAAAACATATGAAAACGTGCTTAAAATGGGCAAAAACGTATTTAAAAGTGATGTAAATACCAACATTTTTGTTTTAAAAATGGTCATTGCAAAATTTTTAAATCAAGAAAAAACGTTTTAAATTTCAAAATGTTTATTTTTATTTTAAGCACTATGAGAAAAAAAAACGCTGCAGTGTTCTCTATATCATTTTCTCTTCCGGATTTGAAATTGTATCCAACAACATTCTCTTCATCTTCTCTCAATCCGAGTTCCAACTACAAATATATAGCCTCCGCTTATTCTCCTCTTCTTTTCTACTTCGCCTTAACTGTTTGCCATCTTTATTTCTTATTCTCCTTATTCTCCTTTTTCTTCTTTATTTTATATTCTCCTCCGGATTCGAACCATGATATCAACCTGAAATTCAATCCAACGCCATCACATAGTGGAATATTAAACATTATATGGAAATGTAGTAACCTATTTATACTTCCCTTTTCCTAAAAAAGAATCCATGAATTATATGAATCATTGTTAAAAGAAAATTAAAAAAAAAAATCGATTCTCATTGTTTTTGTTGGATTTCTCACAAACAAATATTTTCTCACAAAAAAAATTTTGAACAAAGAGCAAGTTTTTGAATCAACATTCATTTTCATTTTTAATTAAATATATTTCTTTTTAAATCCAAAATGCATTTTTACTTAAAAAATTTCATTCTTAAAACAAAAATTTCTTCTTTAATTTAAAAATTTTCATTGTTAAAATAAAAATGGGTTGGTTTAAAACGTGCATTATGAAAACAAAAATTTTATTTTTGATTTTAAAATGCTGTTTCTCCCTGAGTGTATTAATTTCCGTCCAGTAATACTTACCCACTAGGCCCATTTGTGAGGTGATACGATTTTCTTTTCATGCCAGGATACTTGCTTTTGTTAGACATAACGCAGGTACTCCTAAAGTATGTTGAGCGGCACGTACAAATTGATCACAGATCATTTTTTCCTGACTAAAGTAGGAGTTAAGAAGAGTAAGCCGAAAGCGAAAAAATTTATACGACTGAAGTACATAATAAAGTTAGATGGTGGGCAGCTGTATATTCAGCACTACAATACTATTACAATTCATGCTGAATACCTAAAAAGAGTATAATAACGACCATATGAAAAATGCATGCGGTTTGATAGTATAAAGAGACCATATCGCACCCTAAATCAAAAAGTGGCACAACTCGAAATTTTTCGAAATCGAGTTTTTTTCATAAACGGGTATATCTACTAGACTGCTGCATGAATACATTCATATGTCCAAACGAGTTACTCGTTTGGTTTTCTTGTAGTGAAGTACAACAACTCGCTTTATTATGAATACTATACTACTCGTACACGAACCACAATGAATAGTGTACGTACACTATCCGATCGTCATGAGACATTGCTGTACTGCTCGGAAGTACACGAAACACAGCAAATTAACACTTGTACACTTGTACAACAACAGCAGCAACAAGCGTGTATGCACAAACAAAAGTGTACATATGTATGTAGGTATATGTGCGTATGTAGCTAAATGTGCGAAATGAAGTGAATAAACGAATAAACGAATAGAGAACTGTAGCAACAGCTATCAAACGAGTACTTGTACTACTACTTTTCATTCGAAATGAGTACGAGTAGTACAGTAGTCAAAAGCAAAAACTACACGAGTCTGCACTTGTACGAATGTCTCATTGCAGCGCTCTAATATCTACGGAACATATCTCTAGCGATTGCCAAAAAAAACTTTTGAATAACTGTCTCTTTCGACCGAAATATAACCATTATACCTGGCCCTTTGCTATACGATTGCTTGTAATGAAAAAAAAGTTTTTTGGCTCCTCTGAAATTTTTGAAATTTGAGTTGAGCCACTTTATGATTTAGGGTGCGATATGTATGTTTTGGATCACCTTGTAGGTACATACATACATATGTTTATTAACTCTCCGTCAGACACTTATTTCGATTGTCACATTCGCTACACTTGGGTCTGGCTGGACCCACATACAAATTGTATGAAAATGAAAGTGTGTGTGCGTGTGATGTTGAAAAACTTCCAAAGTATGCAATCGATTTTTATGAAATTTTCACAGTGGGTTCATGTGGTCACTCCGCATAAGATGTGGTTTGAAAAAGTTGTCGGTTCCCGGAATTTTGGCCCAAATGTGGACCCGAATGGCCCCGGAATGTACTTGGGCAATATTGGTATCAAAAGAAAGGTGCTAATCAGGGCTTCAATATAGAGTTATTTTTAATGAGATATCTATGCTGGGTCAAAACGTGTATTCGCTGACCTCGGAATATTTGTAAGCGATACGAGTAGTAATACATAGAGATAGGAATAGTCACATAGATAGATGGAGACATGTTTGTCGCAGCGAAATGGCCTCGGAATGTTGTAGTGAATTTACGCGTAAATATAGGAATTTTGTACAGAATTTCTGAATGTTAACTTATTTATATTATTATATTCAAATTTTTATTAAGCTTTTTCTACTTCCTCAGCAGCCCCCTTAGGTCCCAAATCATTAGCTAATGCAGCTGCTAGCCGTTCATAAAATTCACTATCAAAGTTCCTTCTATGTGGTCTAAAATTGCATATCAAATCAATTTCATCACTCAAAATTTTCTTGGTAAAAATAGTAAAAATAAAAAAGTAATGCGTATTTTATGAATTATATTTGCACTTAATTTATCAAATAACCACAAAATCAGAACTGAAAAATATAAACTAAAAGGCAAATATCTATTGCCCCGATAATTAATAAATTTAAAATAAAACAAGTAAGGAAGCCTAAGTTCGAGTGGAATCGAACATTAGATACTCAGCTGTATGCTTTCATTGTTTGTTTACGTTTGATGGATTTTATATAAAGCTAGTGCTGCATAAAGTGGGCGTAGCCACGCCCATTTAAAAAATTTTATCAGTCATCCAACTAAGCATATGAATATTATTCTTTGTGCAAAATTTCATTCCTTTATGACTTCCAGTTACCAAGATGTCACGTTACAAATTTCCAAAGCGTGTTCCAGAAATATCTTTGCTAAAAAGTAGGCGTGGTCATGAACCGATTTCAATAAATTTTTGCGTGTCTATTAATACAAGTTATAAAAGTGTACACACCAAGTTTTGTCCTTATAGATAAATTATTTGTCGAGTTATGGGCTCCGAAATCTCGAATATTCCTTTGTCTAAAAAGAGGCGGTGCCACGCCCATTTTCCAAAATTTTTCTATTTTTTGTTTCCGGTCTATTGTAGAAATTATACCACAAAATTTCAATGAATTGTCTTTACATTTGACAAAGATATCGCTTAAAATGTTTTTATTAGGTCACTTTATAATACCCATATATAAAAGTGGGCGTGGCCGTCAACTGGTTTCTCTAAAATTTTGAACATGTATTACCACAAGTAATAAAAGTGTACACACCAAGTTTCGTCATTATATATAAATTATTTGTCGAGTTATAGGCTAAGAAATCTCGTATATTCCTGCTTCTAAAAAGAGGCGGTGCCACGCCCATTTTCCAAAATTTTTACAGTTTTTGTCTTATGTTCATAGTTAGACTCCTGCCATAAAATTTTAATATATATCTTTATATTTGACGGAGATATCGCTTAAAATGTTTTTATTTGGTCACTTTATAATGCCCATGTATAAAAGTGGGCGTGGCCGTCAACCGATTTTAACAATTTTTCGTCCAAACATTTGCCTAAGTAAGTATATTACGCGCACCAAATTTTGGCAATTTTCCGTCAAAATATTTGTCTAAGTAAGCAAATCACGCATACCAAATTTCATCGATATATCTTCAACGGTATCTGAGTTATGACATATAAAACTTTCAATGTTTGACCCTTAATAAGTGGGCGTGGCACCGCCCATTTTCCAAAATCTCATCAAATTTCTTCATAAGGGCCTGAGCTCAATACGTGGGTGAAATTTCATCGCTCCAGCTATATTAGTGGCTGAGATACCAAATTTCCGATTTTTTCTATATCGGAAAAGTGGGCGTGGTCATGGTCCGATTTCGCCCATTTTCAATACCAACCGTCCCAGTCTCGGTACCAACTTGCATTTCAAATTTCATCAAAATATCTCAATTTTTGCGCGAGTTAGAGTGTTTACAGACGGACGGACGGACGGACAGACGGACGGACGGACGGACGGACATGGCTCAATCGATTTCTCTTTTCACCCTGATCATTTTGATATATATAAGTCTATATCTATCTCGATTATTTCATTCTGTTACAATCCACCGTTAGGAAATCAAAACTATAATACTCTGTGTACTAGTACAGCTGAGTATAAAATGCAAACGATTGCACTCCTTCATATTAGGTAAAACATATATAGCAATATTAGGGTATACCCGTCCCGCCTCGCTGCGCTAAACCCTCCCTCTGTCTACATATAGGGACATATGACTAGTATCTCTACCTCTAAAAAAACATTTGGGGCCCTCGAATCCACGTTTTCATCTATATCTTGTGAACCAGGTTAGAAAACCCAATAAATATAACTCTATTTTCAAGCTCACCAATATTGACCAAGTACATTCCGGGGCCATTTGGGTCCACATTTGGGCCGAAATTCCGGGAAGCGTCCACTTTTAAAAAATTATCTATTACTCTATATTCAAGCCCTGATTAGTACCTTTCATTTGACACCAATATTGTCCAAGTTCATTCCGGGGCTATTCGGGTCCACATTTGGGCCGAAATTCCGGGAAGTGTCCAATTTTTCAAATTGCATCTTATGCGAAGAGACCACATGAACCCACTGTGAAAATTTCATAAAAATCTATTGGATACTTTGGAAGTTCTTAAGCAAAACCCGTACGCACACTTTCATTTCCATATAATTTGTATGTGGGTCCAGCCAGACCCAAGTGTACCGAATGTGATGTGTTAGTCAACATATCGGTATAACTAGCTTAGTATATGAGATATCAACGTACTTTTTTTACAGGTTTGTAGAAAATTAAATTTAAGTAATAAGCGGAAAAATCCAATTAGCTCATACAGTGATGGTAGATGTGATAGCTATTTCGAAGAAAAACCACTTTCTTCATCATCAGACATCTTCTCGGGAGCACACCAGGCATTTAACCTACGCTCCAACCATCAGCAGTCGAATATTAGCGAAACACTAAGCACTGCGGCTACCGATGGTCCTGCTGAGCTGTTGGTACTGATGGTTGGAGCGTAGGTTCAAAGCCTGGTGTGCTCCCGAGAAGATGTCTGATGATGAAGAATGTGGTTTTTCTTCGAAATAGCTATCACATCCACCATCGCTGTATGAGCTAATTGGATTTTTCCGCTTATTACAAAGTATAAAAATTAAAATTAAAAATAATAATTTCGTGCTAGACACTAACATACCCAATAATGTTAAATTTAAGTAAGCTACCTGAAATTTCAAGCATCTATCTCAATTTATAGTACTCTTTTTCGTAGTTTGAAAATGAAAAAGTTCTGGCTGGAACCAAGTGTCAGACGGAGGGTTAAAAATAAAATACTTGCATTTTTTACTCCGTCTACAAATTCTTATGCAAATCTAACGTTGCTACTTGTCTCAATTAGCTACATATGCAGATTAGCTGCATTTGTCTACAATAAATATACCCCATATGTATGTGGGATGGATGTATATACATAAGTACATATATTGGCTTCATTGTTGTTTATTGCAATTTATATTCAATTTGCATAGGTACTACGAGTATGTTTAAAAATTCACAAATATGTAGGTATGTATCCACGTGTAGGTACATTTGCATCCACAGTCTGCATTAGTATTTGCATTGGCATTTGTTGGCCCTAATTGTTCGCAATTGCTTATTTAAATAAGTAATAAAATACATACCTACATACATACATATATACATATGTATATATATGAACTCATAGATTTTCATTGGATATGTGAGCCATTCGATTTATGTTAATTATTTAATTAACCTTTATGAAATTAGTGAAATTTGTTGAAAAAACATACATAATCATTAATTTGAAATACATATGCACATAGGTACATATGTTTTTTTTTATTATTTCTTCAATTTCACCAGTTAATATAGTCGAATATTATGCCATATATAAAATTTGATCCCGATCGTTGGCCGTTAAGGGGTGTCGCACATGGGTCAAAGTTCATCTTACCATATGTTATCCCTTAACCGGCTTCGATCTGTGCTGCTTCTGTGCTGTTACCGATATAGGGTTGAGACAGAAGAAAAACGTTAATTTGATTTCAATAACCACCCTAATGTACATACATTTCAAGTTTAGTGGTTTTAATTAGTCGATCCTCATTAATTTTTATTCGCTTAGGAATTTGAATTAAGAAGGTATACCTTTTGTCTGAAATCGCTCTCTTAAACTCTATGTTTTATTCATCAAATCAAGCGTTGTTTGGCAATACCTAAATACCTTTCTTACCAGCAGATACCATGGAGCAACATAAAGGAGAACGCATAAGATCAGCTGACTTCTTCTTCAATCTTCATAAACACACGAACACAAGCATTTTTATACCTTTCATGAGAATGAAATGGTATTATAACTTAGTGCCAAAAAATTTTTGTCGAAAGTACCAGAAGGAAGCGTGGGGGACCCACCAAAATATATACCGATATAGTCAGAATCACGAGCTGAGTCGATTAAGCCATGTCCGTCTGTCCGTCCGTCCGTCTGTGTGAACGCAAACTAGTCCCTCAGTTTTTGAGATATCTGAATGAAATTCGGAATACAGGTATGTTGTTATATGCAGCTGATCATTTGTCGGAACCGGCCGAATCGGACCACTATAACATATAGAAAACAACCGATTATTCAGATATACATGAAATTTTTGGATGCAATTTGTGCATAACTTCCCAATTTAAACAGCTAAGGACGTGAAACTTTGAAGTAGACGTACCCATTTTGGCCCAAATAAGGTTACCGAAAATTGTCAAGATCGGACCACTATAACATATAGTTCCACAACATCCGATTATTCAGATATACACATTTTCGTGTATAACTCCTCCATTTTAACAGCTAACGGCCTGAAATTTTGAAGTATTTGTACCCATATGGGCCCAAACGGGACCACAGAAAATTGTTAAGATCGGACCACTATAACATATAGCTCCCCTACAACCGATTGTTCAGATATGCACATTTTGGTGTATAACTCCTCCATTTTAACAGCTAACGGCGTGAAATTTTGAAGTATTTGTACCCATATGGGCCAAAACGGGATTACCGAAAATTGTCAAGATCGGACCACTATAACATATAGCTCCCATACAACCGATTTTTCAGATATGGACATTTTGGTGTATAACTCCTCTATTTTAACAGCTAACGGCGTGAAATTTTAAAGTATTTGTACCCATATGGGCCCAAACGGGATTACCGAAAATTGTCAAGATCGGACCACTATAACATATAGCTCCCATACAACCGATTGTTCAGATGTGGACATTTTGGTGTGTAGCTCCCCCATTTAAATAGCCAAGACACCATTTTTTCTAATAAATCTTTCCATAAATAACCCACAGAATTAAAATTATAAATTAAACTTAATCAGGCTATGTACATACATAGGTAACTTTTCATTTCCCCACTCATGAAAGGTATGAAGTCTTCGGTACGGCCGAAGACAGCCGCGCTTTTACTTGTTTTTTTTGTTGACATATGCCACACACACACGCACCCTAGCATTTCCATAGGGGCCGAATCTGTCAAATTCTTCTACATTCCTCTTTGCATGACATTTATGGCCCCACTATGTATGAAGGTATGTCGTCATGCGAAAACCTTTATTGTTGAATCATGGCAGATACCATATTTCTGTACAACGGGGTTTTCAAGTTGCTTATTTCTGGCAATGAATAATGGTATTTTCCGGTATTAATCTCGTAAAATGTGTTATGTACATACATACATATGTATATGTATGTAGATTTGCTTCGTCATGAATGCATTCATTAATCACGTACGAAAAATATGTCTTTCCAATTCTCCGAATGTATGTACATATGTAAATACACACATACATATGTATTTCATGGGATGTGGCACGTTTGTGAAAAATAGATGTTTTCACGCTCAACGGAGTTGTTTTAGGTATTCAGTATATTCAAGGTCAGTGTCAGCACCGCCATCTAAGGGTAAAAGAGACAGCCCACTGCTTGGCAAAGAGCCATACTCGTTCGTGCAGGCATTTGTATGCATTTTCCGGCTACGAAAATGAATATGGTTTCCATTCAGTGCATTAATGCGTTTGGTGTTGTTTTTTGTGTATGCAGGTTTTCCCTTACCATTTAAAAGATAAGTTTATACATCCATATGTACATAGTATACAAATTAGTAGGTATGTAGATATATGTATGTATAGTGAAAACCAAAACACAGAATGAAAACCCGCATTTGAGCAATGTTTTGAAAAGTATGTTGCCGCCAGCATTAATTACACTCATTTCTCATGCAAGCAAACAAACTCATGTATGTATGTATGTATGTTTGTATGTATGTACATATATACATATGTATGCTTTCCTCTGCAACATTTCTTCGTTTTTACTCACCACTGATATTGACTGGAAAAATGCGCAGCTATTTTCGTACTTTGAAAAAAACAGAGCGTCTTTCACTTCAAATAAAATATGTATATCTTTGAGTTTACATTTATACGAGTATACATACCCAATAAACATTATTCTTCATTTTCAATTAGGGCTTAATTCGCTCTCGAGCAGTGTCGAGAAATTCGAGGATCGAGAAAACCGAGACTCGGGTTCTCCATTAAATCTCGTTTCTCGGATTTCTCGATAACATATTATGTGTATTGTGTCAAAAAAATATGAATATCAAAAATTTCTCGTGTCATTGGAAAGAAAAAAATCAATATTAAGGGTCTTCATTTCAAGTGATAAACTGCTGGTAAATGGGGTAAAGTGATAAAATAATTATTGTGATAAATTATCTGTCAAAATTTGTATGAAAATATATTTAAGCAAAGTTTATCACTTTACCGAACGATTTTGTTGCGTAAATTTATAAATTTAGGTAAAATTCAAGTCTGACACATTGTCCGTTTTACTTTTTCAATTCAAAAGAAGAAATTGTGCTTTCTTTCGGCATTTGGACACGAATTATTAAAATAATTTTTACAAAAATTTTATATGCATTTTTTGTTTATTTTATTGGGTTTTTTATTTATTAATCAAGTTGACATTGACAGCTGACAAGAGTTTCAACAATTATTTACCAAGGTGCGTTCATGTAAAAAAGCGGATAAACTCATAAATTTTAACAATTTATTACTTTATCACTTTAGATGAAGACCACTATTATGGAAATATAATTGTATTTCACTTCGAAATTTCTGAAACACATTTGGATTTTTTTGAAATACATCTAAAAATGGTTGAATTATTATGCAGAATACACATGTAAGGAAATACATAAAATCATAACAAGCTATAAAACAGCATAGTACGCTTATACCGCTATTTCTGCGATGTAGTTGAATGTCGAGAATCTCGCGAGCCTCTCGAGATTTTCGAGATTCGAGAATCTCGAGAGAAATCGAGTCTCGCGAAAAATCTCGTCTCGATCGAACTCGAGACATCGTAAGCTCTATTTTCAATTTGAGGTTCATTTGAGAAGTACTAACCCTGTTGTCAAATATCAAACGTTAGTTATCAAATGTACCTCAAATTTCCCTCGATAGCGCTCTCAAACAAAAAGGGTCATTTTTAGTATGGGATTTTGGGCTGATTCTCAATTTGATAAATTTCATTTTCTCAAACCTATTTCAAAGGTGGTTCGAAATGGAATGCAATCAATAGATGTATGTACATATGTGTGTATTACATATTTGTACTGTGATGTGATATTTTTCATTTACCCGTGCAGGTGAATTTTGCCGGTGCCTTTTGTACAGTTACATGAGTATGTTAATATCTTTTTTAATATTCATATATACATATGAGAAACAAACTATGTTTTTATTAAAGTTTGTATAACTTCACAAAATGCCACAAACAAATAAAATAAGAGTAAGATATACATAATCATTATTACACACAATCATTTTCAACCATCACCATTTCATCCGTTAAAAGACTGCTCGAGTAGAACAACGAACGCTGACTGAAATTTGCAAACACACACAATTTCCTCGTTCCTTCAAGCCTTGACATGTTGAAATTCGTGAAATGGTACAAAATGCTAAAGAAGTTTTTTTTTTTCAAATGTGTTGTAAATTATTCTAAAATTGATGAACACTTGAAAATATGTTTATTTTCAAATGATATACCTATACTGATTCTCAAATTAAGAAACAATATTTTCTCAAACGTTTGAAAATTTCTTTTTCAGTGTTTAATGGGTATACATAAGCATAACCCAATAAACGTTGGAGTTACTTAAAAAATGTACCTACGTAGGTACGAGAGCTTTGAATTTTTTCTACAAATTACCTACATTGTCAATTAAAAAGTTCATTCCACAGCATTAGCTGGTCTGTTGCGTTTCAAATTCGTTCATGATAGCAAAAGAATAAAAAATGATCTAACGCCTTTCTTGTCATATCTATATGTAGCTACAATAGCGTGCTCTCCTGTAGTATAGGTTTGATTTCGAAAGGGGTTCAAGTTATTTTTTCTGTTTTTGATTTTTTTCCTTAAAAATTATCAGATTACCATAATGTTCATTGGGTAATACGTAATCCCAATTTCATGCCACATTTACATTGTCTAATTGAAAATCACCAACTAGAAGAAGTTCAATTTGACTCTGGTGTTTTTAGACCCATTTGTATATACATACATACATACATATGTATGTATGTACATATGTATTTAAGGGCATTTGCATGCGTTCATGCACATAGTGCATATTGATGTACATATGTATAAACGTTTATGCGCCTTATTTCCAAATAGCTTTCGGGAAGTATACAAAGAAATGCAGACGCATTAGCACATTTTCCCACTTCCAATTTCTCTCAAAATGCGCATTGCATTTCCCTTAAAAACCAAAGGTAAAGTGTTTGAACTTTAAAGCGATGCTCGTGAGAGGATATATATGTATGTATGTTCATACACATGTACATATGGACATTATACCGTATCGCAAAAAAAAAAGTTCGCCATGTTCGCGATGCTCGTGAGAGGATATATATGTATGTATGTTCATACACATGTACATATGGACATTATACCGTATCGCAAAAAAAAAAGTTCGCCACACGGAGAGAATTGTGTGCAGAAATTATGCGGTATGGGCACAACTTATGCACAAATTGTTCACGAAAAATGACCAAGAACAGTTGTTCATAATCTATGCACACTTGTTCATAACTTGTTCACTCCATCTTAATGACCATGTTTTATGAACAACTGGGCATAGATTATGAACAACATTTTCATAGATTCTGAACAACTGGGAAAGACTATGAGCAACTGGGCATAGGTTATGAGCAACATTTTAATATATTGTGAACAAATAGGAAACATGTTGACACCTCCTACTAATATTAAAGAAACAAAATTTCATTTTATTTTCAAATATCTTTATTTCAAAGTGCAATTGCTTACTAACTAATATTATATATATACATATTAAAATACAATAAATCATATACTTCAGTATTAACATGTTTTTGTATGTCAACAGCGCTGTTTATTTCAACGAAGAAGGAATTCCAAGTGTCTCCTTCCACGTCTGTTTCTCAATTAATTTCCTTGCCACAGGCTTAAAGATTGCTGCCAACACCTTCGAGACTTCAATTAATTCTAAATCTGGAAGAAAATTCAAAAACAATAATTAAATTAGTTCGTTATTTCATAAGTTTAAATTTTTTTACCTTTGTTTGTTGGAAGATTATTTATAATTTTTTTAGCAGCTGGATATTTAACAGGTTCCCTGTCCCCATACAAAAGTGTAGCCGGAGCGCTCCACGTCCAATCATTTTTTGCAAGATCCTCTATTACGTTAGAACAAAAGTTGTAGATATAAGCATTTAGAGGTTATTAGAAAAAAAAAATAATCAAAAAAAAACCAAAAAAAAATTTGCTCATATATGATTCACGAACGTACTCGAGCGAATTTTCATGCTGTGTGTCCATGAATCATGTATCATATATGATTCACGAAACGCACTCGCAAAAAATTTGTTCTTTTTTTGTTTTTAGTGGATATGGAATGCAAGAAATGTAATAAAGCCTATTGTCTAAACTGTTTCAATGAGAATAATTAAAAAATACGATAATAAAGTCGTTCTAATTTGAAAAAAAGCTCGGATTTTTACTTTTTATTGCTCAGTTTCATTTGCGAATATTTAGGTAAATATTTGAAAATCACCAGCTTTCTTTTCAATTTTATAGTCTATAAGGTATATCCAACCATATCCTATAAAATAAACCGAAATAGCTCACCACGTTTAAATTATTTCAATCATAAAAAACATATCCAAGTTTGCTCATATATGATACATGGACGTATCAGACACGGTACAAAATCGCTGGCGTGAATCATATATGATTCATTGGACAGGGAACCTGTTAACAATATTTTTGCATATTGCTATGATGTTATCCTTCAGTGAATTCCAGTTGTTAAGAAAAAATATAACGCACTTCAACTATTGTCGGTTCTAAACACAACCGGCACTCTTGACACAAAGAACAGTGTTTATAGTCACATATTATGCACAATACTATGATCAATTGTGTTTGCTTTTCAAATAATTAAGCTATGAACAATGTTCACAAACTGTACACATTTTTTGTGTATAGCTTATGCACAATTTTAATAGATTGTGCAGAATTTATGATTATTAGGCATAATTTATGCGCAAAGTTTCATATTCAAAAATGTACCTAAACTTTTTATAGTTATGAACAGCTTGTGCATAAATAATGCACAACAGTTTTCTCCGTGCATACGCCCCATATGCCCTTAAAGGATTTTAACACCTTTCATGGGAATGAAATGGTAGATATTATAACTTTGTGCCGAAACACGAATGGTGAAATTACCAGAAGGAGGCGTGGCAGACGTACCAAAATTTACATATACCAATATGATCTGGATCATGAACTGAGTCGAATAAGCAATGTCCGTCTGTATGTCTGCCTGTTTGTTCGCAAACTAGTCCCTCAGTTTTTGAGATATCTGCTTGAAATTCGGAATGTGAGTGTATTTTTAGGAGAAGCTGATCATTTGTCGGAATCGGACCACTATAACATATAGCTGCCCTACAACTGATTGTTCAGATATGGATATTTTGGGGGTATAACTTCCCCATTTAAGCAGCTAAAGGCATAAAACTTTGAAGTATTTGTAACCATATGGACCTAAATAATGTCACCAAAATTTGTCAAGATCGGACCACTATAACATATGTATGTATAGCTACCATACAACCGATTTTTCGGATATAAATATATATTTTAGGGTATAACTTCTCCATTTAAATCATGACACTTTTTTTCTAAGGAATCTTTGCATAAATTACCCACAGAATTGAAAGTATGTATGTATAAATTAAACAATATCAGACTATGTAACTTTTCGTTTCCCCATTCATAAAAGGCATGAAGTCTTCGGTACGGCCGAAGACAGTCGCGCTCTTGTTTTTCTTAATTTTTGGACGCCGATAGATGTCGCCCAAACACATTTTTCTTCATATCTTCCATATGAATGTTCTAGACAATTATTCGCCATAAAATTTCACTAGCAGTCTGCTCAGAAAAGGTAGTTGGAAAATCAACTGTTCCGGAATTTTTTCAAAACGACGTCATATGGGGGCGAGACGGCCTAATCTACATACCTATGTACATATGTATGTTGTTTTATTCTTAGCATAACTCCAAACATACATTTTTACATATGTACATACATAAGGGATGTTTGGTCTGGTTGATAAAGTAAAATGGAAAAACACCACTAAATTTGGCATAAAATAAAATGCGTTTCAGTCTATAGAAGAGCGCTCTAGCTGAAAACACGTCTAAAGGCTTGTCTGAAGAAGAGTCGAAATTGTTTGTTTTGAGTGAAAGTTATCTAACGATATACCTACTTTGAGTTACTTACTTTCCATCCACCTTTATATTATGAAATTTTAATCTATCCTTGTGAGCATAAAACAAAGCTAGATGAGTAACAGATACGTATGTATGTACATATGTATGAACATAAATTTGTGTATGTTAGGATATGAAGTAATTGCGCATTAAACATCGCATATTTCATCATAGGGGGATTCGCTATCCATTGCAAAACTCAAGCTAGACCTTTAAAATATGCTACACCGAAACTTACATTTATATTTACATATTTGCAATGAAGTGTAGAAAATTAATTGCGATCCTGCAAGTGTCTTCATAACAAGCAGAATTTTCGATCCGCCTTCAATAGTATGTATGTATGTATGTATGTAAATAGTGAAGAGCGAAATTCCTGCGGCTTTCAAGCTAGAGAAGCTTATGTAATGAATATAAGAAAAACCTAAGACAATTGTGATATTTTTCAGTCAGGCATACTAATCCAAATTGTTGTTTCTCGGTTGCGCTCTATTTAATTCAAAGCAACTTATCAATTATATTTTTTTTTCTATATATGCACATACATACGTAGATACCCTGCAGCGAAAGTCCAAACTAGTCAGCCAACCTACCAGTTAACTGACTAGATAAATTATGGGAGTTGCCCAACTAGATTCATAGGGGACAAATTGAGATTAGTTACGAAACAAGAAGTTTTGCCAAAAAAACGGTTTTAAATTAAAAACGAATGTATCCGGGGTTTCTGGAGGTTGCAATGAACACGTATGCAGTAAAAGTAAAGCAACTTCTTTATTGTTGTTGTAGTATTCGAACCCTGCGTAGTAGGCCCCTTCTAGATTTAGTTGGTTGCAAATTGTTAGATCATTAAATCAGGTGAATGCCACAAATATAACATAGTTTGAGATGTTAATATAGCCCTGTATATTAGATACTACTTCAGCCATAGAAAAAAGTACATGATATGTTTGTATAAAGTCAGAAAATCATCAATAGAAATGTCAAGCTTAGAATGGTCAACGTGTTACATATTCACAATGTTAATGTTGATTTTCCTAAATATTTAAAATGCAAGATTACAATATAATGTGCCTGAATTCTTTAATTTAAATATCATACTCTAATAACTAAATAAATGTATTAGAAACTTTATTTTGCAATTTTTATTTTCATTGGAGTAGCATGTAATACTAGTCAGTCAACTGGTATAGTTCTGATATCTACACTGACTAGTCAGCAAATTGGTATGATGCTGGTGTGTATACTGACTAGTCAGTCAAGTAGTATGATGCTGTTGTGGATACTGACTAGTCAGTCAAGTGGTATGACTCTGGTGTGGATACTGACAATTGCCATTTCCTAGGTCATCACCGTGTTAAGAATACCAGTTGCTAATATGGAAAAAAGATAGATGGCTGACTAGTTGAGCTGTATGGCCAACTAGTTATCAATTAGTTTACAACTAGTTGATTTCGCTGCAGGGTATTTATGTGTATTTGTTCCCTGTAAAAAATACGACTAATCATAGCCTAATAATAAAGATGGACTAAAGATGAACTACCACTTTTTCAGTTTGAATGCAGAAAATTCCAATTGAAGAAAATTACAATTGAAGTTTAGAAAGTTTTATTTGAATTCGTTTTTAAATTTTCTACGCTTCAATTGTAATTTTCTGAATTTCAAGTCCAAATTTCTGAACTGAAATTGAAAAAGGTTTAGGTTTGTTTTTCTGCGTTTCATGCTTTCAATAATTTCCTTTGAACTCTTAAAACAGTTTTTTAAGATTTTTGTTTTATGTACATAGAAATGAAAACCCCGAACTATGTTTTTTTAATATTTAACTATTATATTATTTATTTCAACGTGTTTTTTTTACTACTTATTTTATTATTAATTTCAAAACTGTACCAAACTTTATGCCTTTTTTAACGAGTTAAAGGTGTCCGGGACACCCTCTGCAGATATTGCTCGTAAAATTTGTTGAATACATACTAAGATTTTTTATTTTCAATTAGCTTCAAGGACAAATTCCTAACCTTAGTGGTCAAGAACAATTAAATGAGCGCCAGCTTATCAATTATTTACTCAATAAGATCATATATGTATACACATATACATACATATATACATCACATACATATTTAAGCACATAGAAAGAAAACTAAGAATCAAGAATCAAAAAGTGAAACTGAGATCAACTCAATTTCACAGTACAGAGAACTAAATTAAAAAAAAACTCAACTAAAATAATTTACAAACCTCCACATGTACTGAATAGAAAAAATTAATAATGAAAAAAAAAAATAAAAATTTCAAACAAAAAAAAGTTCATAAAATCTGCCAGCAAAAACTCGTGCTTGCACGTTTTTATTAAATGAATAACGCAAAAACAATTTTACAATAAAACTAACAGTAAAGATAACAATAAATTAGATGACAAAAAACAAATCTAGCACGAGAATAATAACGAAAATTGAACAGAGCACACTGCAGTCACCATAAATTTAAAGGTTGGGTGTATCTACACCGGACAAGATCATCAGTGGGCACGTTCGTTTGCCCGGCTCATATCTCGCATCGCATAATCGCCAAACGTAATCTGCCGCAGCGACGAATTAATAATGTGATTAGGGAACTAGTGAATGCCACATGCTTTGAAAATTACCGAGGCGAAAATTACTTGTGCGACGTCTGTATATAAATACATACATATGTAGATAGCCTGCAACGAAAATAACCAGTTGCAAACTAGAATTATACAAGTTTGCAGGGTACAGTCAACTACTTGCCCGACTGTAATTTCCCATCTAAACATCTGGTATTTTTTGTGTGTTAATGTCCTACGAAATGGCAATTGTCTTCCTCTGCATAAGCTCATACCAGTTAAATACCAGTTTGTATGGGTCAGAAAAATACTAGTAGCATCTACATCAGCGAATACCAGTTCAGGTATGCAAAAAGAAATTAATTTTGAAGTCTATTTATTTCATATGTAATTCATTATATTCAATCATTCAATAAAAATAAATATTGCTTAGATGTTCAGTTTTATAAGCAAAAACAAAACGTAATATACATATTCAGTAATTAAAAAATCAAATCGACACATTTCAATTTCAATTCAATTTAAAAAATAAAAAAATATAAAAATTCAGGCACTCAGGAATCTTAAGAACATTTCTTAAATTAAATAACTAATAAGGTACCATTTCAGTTTAAAAACAAAAAACTTAAGCCACATATTCAGTAATTAAAAAAAACTCATTATGTATATAAAAATTCAGGCACTCTGTTTTTTCAATTCCTTTGATTTTTTTTTTTGAAAATACTCCTTTTTCTCAATTGCAATGCTTTTCCTAGCTGGACTTCATCAAATTTCTTTATACTGGATAAAATAAACTGATATGATGCTGCCTTTTAGATATCAGTTGATAAACTAGTATTTTGATAACTAGTTTGTGGTTCAACTGCATTTAACTGGTATAATACTAGACAAAATAAACTGGTATGGTATTGTCGAATACCAGTTAATTTACTACAATTTTGGCATACTAGCTTGCTGTTTCGCTGCAGGGTATCTATGTATCTAAGTACATATGTACATGTGTATGTGCAGTATTTATAGATTTATAATGCATAAAAATATGTACATATGTATATAGAAGGTGAAGAGGAGTATTGTGCTAATTTTTTAAACGAAATTGACGATTACATTACATTTTTTTTTTTTTTTTGATAACTTAAGTCATTGTTTGAACAAAGTCCACAGTAATGCAGGTATGTAACAATTAGCGTAGGTATGTAAGCAAAACTTTTTTGCCGGCTGTATGCTCAAATACATTTGTATACATATGTGTCTATTGTAAATGATATTTGCTTTCATTGAATTTGACTTGATAACCACAAAGAGGTTTGTAATAAAATAGTACCTTCATAGTTGTTGTTGTATACGTAAATATGTACATAAGTCACATGTAATATGTACAATATACCTATATGTATCTAAGTATATTGTATATTCGTGAATTCTTTGTAAGTAATCGACATTACAGCTTTTATATCAATTGTTTTCACTAATCCGTATTGTTCGAAAATGGTTCAAGGGAATATCAATTGAATTGAATTTCTTTATTTGGTTTCAATTAATTTTACAATTTTTTTTGTTATGAAAATGAATGTAGTTTCGTAGACGATGAAATGGACAAAACACAAGGGGAAAGAGTCAGAGACGAAATTCTTTAGAGAAGCAACCAACCCCGTGGAAGTGGGAATCTGTACTTCAATTGGAAAAGGTGTAGTCTACTCTAACTAATTCCGAAGATAACTGGTTGGAAATTTTATTATAAATGGCGGCAAAATGATGTTAAAGTATGAATGTAATTTGCTTTAAAATTCTTACAAAAATGTTACGTATACGCCACGCCAATATGCTCATAAATAAGCTTAGAATTTTTAAGCAAATTCCATGCATACTTTAACACCATTTTTCCACCATTTAGGTATAATAAAATTCCCAAACATTTCTCTTCGGAAGTAGTTAGAGTAGACTAGAAGGTGTGTGCATTAGGCCGTCTCGACTTATATGGATCAAAAAAACAGTCTACCAGAAAGGCTTATTATTTTTTTTTGCGACACGCTTTAGTGTGTATGCCAAATTTTAAGCCAAAAATACGAATGGTTCAGGCCGTAGAACGTTTTGAGTTTTATTTTATGAAAAACTGACTGTAATTTTTATTCCTGAGTGAAAAAAAAAATTACACATAATCATTGAGGAAAAAAATAAAAATCAAAGCATAATACGTTTTCCTGATCAATAAAATAATTCCCCGGCTGTAATTATTACTTTGCAATATGGCCCACTTGAGAAAACTTGACTCCTAACCAAAATGTGTATCTGGGGGTTTTTGGGGTCGAGAAAATCATTTTTGGCATTAATTTATTCTTTTAAGGGCCGCCAAAGGGCGTTTCCGTCCTTTTTTTTTTTCTTTTTTTTTGATAGTAAAAAGCGCTGGCACAAAATTCATTTTAGACCTATGGTTTATTGGGCAAAAATGCTTGAAATGATTCAAATTTTCATAATCACCACGATGTCTGATGCAAAAAATTTGATCCCCACTAGTGTATATACAACGGTAAAACATTAAAGAATTATTATTCACTATTAGACGTTACAGTTTTTTATCAACAGTTGCAACTATCAATCAGAATCGGTGACTTTTAAAGTGTGCAAAATTAAGTTAATGTAAGTTATCTAAAAATATTTGCATTTAATTTGAGTCATTAATCACTTTTTTTTACTTATTCAATATTGCTCAATCAATTGCCATTAAACTAAACACTAAATGACTTGTTAATGTTTGAAATAAATGATTGATGAAAGTAAGTACCCATTCAATCAAATTTTCTAACCGCGTGGAAAATTGGCATACAAATCTACAAAGTGTGTATATATGTATATATATACGTATGTGGTATATAAAAGAATTTCTTGGCAACAAGTGCCAACATTATTATATACATATGTACATATATAGAAAAGTTCCTAAGGGCGAAATAGACAACTTCTTGACCCCTTTGCATACATTTCATTCTCAAGAGTCATACGATATAAATTTTACGCTTAATATTTTCATGGCCTATATATTCGTTGTCGATTCCAAATCAAGCTCTACAACTGTTAGGGATATGCATACATACATATGTTTGAAAGTACATATTTTTCAACCATATCATATACCCTGCCCAAAAGTTTTGCTTATTGTTGACAAATCAGGTCTAAAACAGGAGTACGCTGGCAGCGCTGCTTCTGTTATGCACTCACTCTGTCTGCTCCTAACTTTCTAATACTTAGCTAGGCCTTATTTCGCATGGCGGATAAGGCTTTGGAATAAGGTGTGCTCTCAGAGAGAGAATACTCCTTATGGCCTGATGACATCAACACAGGAAAGTCACCTTATTTTAAGCTTTACGCCATACAAATTTGCTACCCTTATAATTTTCAGGCCTTATTTCGTTAGCCTTTAAATCTACTGTAATAATTTTTAACTAAGGCGTAGAGGTTTTGGTGGGTAGGTACATACCTATGCACATGCACATATATATGTATGCAATTATTTGTGTTTTACAATTATAACAAGTAAGGAAGCCTAAGTTCGAGTGGAATCGAACATTAGATACTCAGCTGTATGCTTTCATTGTTTGTTTGCGTTTGTTCGATATAGGGTGTATTTTATATAAAGCGAGTGCCGCATAAAGTGGGCGTAGCCACGCCCATTTTAAACATTTTTATCAGTCATCCAACTAAGCATATGAATATTATTCTTTGTGCAAAATTTCATTCCTTTATGACTTCTAGTTACAAAGAAGTCTTGTTACAAATTCCCAAAGGGTGTTCCAGAAATATCTTTGTTAAAAAGTAGGCGTGGTCATAAACCGATTTCAATAAATTTTTGCGTGTCTATTAACACAAGTTATAAAAGTGTATAAACCAAGTTTCGTCATAATATCTCAATTATTTGTCGAGTTATGGGCTCCGAAATCTCGTTGATTCCTTTGTCTGAAAAGAGGCGGTGCCACGCCCATTTTCCGAAATTTTTCTATTTTTTGGTTCCGATCTATTGTAGAACTCATGCCACAAAATTTCAATGAATTATCTTTATATTTGACAGAGATATCGCTTAAAATGCTTTTATTAGGTCACTTTATGAGACCCATATATAAAAGTGGGCGTGGCCCTAAACCGATTTCGCTAAAATTTTGAACATGTATTACTACAAGCAGTGAAAGTGTATAGACCAAGTTTCGTCATAATATATCGATTATTTGTCGAGTTATTGGCTCAGAAATCTCGTATATTCCTGCTTCTAAAAGGAGGCGGTGCCACGCCCATTTTCCAAAATTTTTGTATTTTTTGTTTTACGTCCATAGTTGGACACCTTCCATAAAATTTCAATGATATATCTCTATATTTGACAGAGATATCGCTTAAAATGCTTTTATTAGGTCACTTTATAATACCCATATATAAAAGTGGGCGTGGTCGTCAACCGATTTTGGCAATTTTTCGTCCAAACATTTGCCTAAGTAAGTATATCACGCCTACCAAATTTCATCGATATATCTTCAACGGTTTCTGAGTTATGACTCATAAAACTTTCAATGTTTGCCCCTTAATAAGTGGGCGTGGCACAGCCCATTTTCCAAAATTTCTTCATAAGGGCCTGAGCTCAATACGTGTGTAAAATTCACTCTAGCTCTATTAGTGACTGAGATACAAAATTTCCGATTTTTACCATATAGGGGAGGTGGGCGTGGTCATGGTCCGATTTCGCCCATTTTCAATACCATCCGTTCCTGTCTTGATACCAACTTACATTTCAAATTTCATCGAAATATCTCAATTTTTGCGCGAGTTATCGTGCTCACAGACGGACAGACGGACGGACGGACGGACGGACATGGCTCAATCGATTTCTCTTTTCACCCTGATCATTTTGATATATATAAGTCTATATCTATCTCGATTATTTCATTCTGTTACAATCCACCGTTAGGAAATCAAAACTATAATACTCTGTGTACTAGTACAGCTGAGTATAAAAATACACTCCAACACAACAAACGCGATCGCATTGATCAAATAGTAAAACAAATCTATAACATGCAAATAGTATCTACATATCTATGTAGCTCCAGCGGCAGCAGCTCCATAACCATCGCCACCAGCAAAGTCATAGTTATCAAAAAAAAAAAAAAAATTACAATAAGTTACTATGCATGTACATATGCATATACATATGTATGTACATATTTGGTATGTAAGTAGCATCAACCTAAATGTGAATTGGAGTGAATTGAACTGAAATGTGATTGTGTGATCACAGTTGATCAACATCACCATCAACGATCGTTTTACATGATCGATTTTCCAGTGACAGTGCACAAAGATTGACATGAGGCATTTTTATACTCAGCTGTACTAGTACACAGAGTATTATAGTTTTAATCACATAACGGTGGATTGTATGGATGAAATAATCGAGATAGATATAGACTTATATATATCAAAATGATCAGGGTGAAAACACTGTCTGTAAACACTCTAACTCGTGCAAAAATTGAGATATTTCGATGAAATTTGAAATGCAAGTTGCTATCGAGACTGGGACGGTTGGTATTGAAAATGGGCGAAATCGGACCATGACCACGCCCACTTTTCCTATATAGAAAAAATTGGAAATTTGGTATCTCAGTCACTAATATAGCTAGAGCGATTAAATTTTACCCACGTGTTGAGCTCAGGCCCCTAGGAAGAAATTTTATGAAATTTTGGAAAATGGGCGGTGCCACGCCCACTTATTAAGGGTCAAACCTTGAAAGTTTTATATGTCATAACTCAGAAACCATTGAAGATATATCGATCAAATTTGGTACGCGTGATATACTTACTTAGGCAAACGTTCGTACGGAAAATAAAATCGGTTGACGGCCACGCCCACTTTTATATATGTATATTATAAAGTGACCTAATAGAAACATTTTAGTGGCCGCTGTGGTGCAGTGGGTAGAGTGCTCGCCTACTATGCCAGAGGTCTCGGGTTCAAACCCCAGTCCGAGCAAACACCAAAAAAAATTTTTCTAATTAGTAAAAATCCAATTATTGGGTTTTTTAAGAGCAGCGGTCACCTCTCGGCAGTGGGCGGCATACCCTCCGAGAGTATTTCTGCCATGAAAAAGCTTCTCACAAAAAATGCATTCGCCGTTCGGAGCCGGCATAAAACTGTAGGTCCACCCAATTAGTAGGAAAAAACAAAAAGGAGCACACCTAGAATTGGGAGAGAAGCTCGGCCATAAAACTCGTCAGAGTTATAATAGCGCCATTGTATTATTATTATTATTATAATAGAAACATTTTAGGCCATATCTCTGTCAAATATAAAGATATATCATTGAAATTTTGTCGCATGGGTACAACTATGGACATAAAACAAAAAACACAAAAATTTTGGAAAATGGGCGGTGCCACGCCCACTTATTAAGGGGCAAACATTGCAAGTTTTATGAGTTATAACTCAGAAACCGTTAAAGATATATCGACGAAATTCGGTACGCGTGATATACTTACTTAGGCAAATGTTTCGACAAAAAATTTCCTAAATCGGTTGACGACCACGCCCACTTTTATATATGTGTATTATAAAGTGGCCTAATAAAAACATTTTAAGCGATATCTTTGTCAAATGTAAAGATAATTTATTAAAATTTTGTGGTATGATTTCTACAATAGACCGGAAACAAAAAATAGAAAAATTTTGGAAAATGGGCGTGGCACCGCCTCCTTTTGGACAAAGGGATATACGAGATTTCTTAGCCTTTAACTCGACAAATAATTGAGATATTATAACAAAACTTGGTTTATACACTTTTATAACTTGTGTTAATAGACACGCAAAAATTTATTGAAATCGGTTTATGACCACGCCTACTTTTTAACAAAGATATTTCTGGAACACCCTTTGGGAATTTGTAACGTGACATCTTTGTAACTCATAAAGGGATGAAATTTTGCACAAAGAATAATATTCATAAGCTTAGTTGGATGGCTGATAAAAATTTAGAAAATGGGCGTGGCTACGCCCGCTTTATGCAGCACTCGCTTTATATAAAGTACACCGTGTTTCCATCAAACGCAAACAAACAATGAATGCATACAGCTGAGTATCTAATGTTCGATTCCACTCGAACTTAGGCTTCCTTACTTGTTGTAAATATGTATGTACATATGTATCTCTGTACGTAAGTAGGTTAGAACGGTGATTGGCAATTGCGGTGGCGGCTGACAACTTTCAAATTGAACAAACATTCAAATAAACTATAGAAAAAAAAACATTTGCAAGTATACATATGTATGTAGGTATGTATGTAGATAGTATCTATTAAAAAATAAAACACCAAGTATTTATTTTATCGCTGGTGCTAAAAAATAAAACACCATATTTTTATTTTATCGCTGTCCTTAATAAATAAAACGCCAAATTTAAAAAAAAAAAAAAATCAGAAAAATTAATAGGGTCCAGGTTATTGATTCTGGAGCTCCTGGGATGAAAGTAAAGGGAATGATTTTGCCCAAGAACACTATCTAGCCCTGGAGTTTTATAACATCGAAAAAAAATAATTTTTATTTTCGGTCTCTGCTTATAATTATATTAATTACTTATGTAGGTTTAAGGTCTCATTCATAGGTGTAAAACTATACCAGCAAATTTGTAAGACTTGTTCAAATCACTTGCTTCCAGGCAGACATAAGCTTTATTATAAGGTATACATATGTATATACACCACAAAAGGCCTTATTATCAGCAATTATCTAAGCCTTATCCCCACTATGGATAAGCCTTGGAAATTAGGTTTCCTCTCAGAGAGAGAGGGAGAGTAGTCCTTACAGCCCGTTAAAATCAACTCAGGAAAATCAGCCCTATTTTAAGCCTTTGCCCATACAACTTTTCTCCGCTTAGAACTATTAGGCATTATTTAGTCAGCCTTTACATATTTTCTCTGGAATAAACCTGAAATGAGGCAAATAGTTTTTGCTGGGTAGGTACCTAGTTAAGCGCGTGCCAAATAATATACATACATACATATGTATATACACATTTTATCAATTAATATAATTCGCTTACAAATACATATACGAAACAAACTTTTTATATAAGCCAATTGAAGAAATAATCTTTTATTGGAGGTCAAACGTTCAAATTTTTTAAATTTATGTATCAACGAAATTTACACGAGAGTACTATTAAAATTTTTGACTTGTCAAATTGGCTAAGAGAGTGAGTGGAAAATAGCGAGTGTACTCGTAGCAATCATTGAGTGTTTTATAAAACCAGGCTTAGCTCATTACAATTCTTGGAGCCTACTCAATCGTTTTCATAAAAAATGACTTCACGAAGAGCAGTAAATGAGAAAAGTAGATTTAGGCGTAGTGATGGGCGAGTCCGAGATGTTTAGACAATCGAGAGAATCGCCATCGTTGCAAAATCACAATCGAGTCAAAAGTTGACTCGCTCCTCGACTACACAATCGAGATGTTTTTGCGATTGTTCCGAGTCAGCGAGTCGGAGGTTGTTTCGATGACATCTCGACTACACAACCGAGATGTTTTTACGACTGTTCCGAGTCGGCGGGCCGGCTGTTGTTTTGATGATTTGTTTTAGTTGATAAAATAAACTGAATGAGTGTTGTTGATGAAGAAAGTAGGATTGTTAATGGAAGTGAGGCAAATACATATGTAAATAAATGAACCAAATTGAAAAATATACTATATATAGACGCTGCATTTTTGCAATCACAATTAAAGAGTGTCGTGCTTAATAAATACAATTAATTATTTAAACATTAATACATTAATAAATTTTCTGAAGTGAGACGCTTACGAAACAAATTAATTTTACGAGCAGTAACAACGGCAATAGATTTGTACCACTGTATACTTTTTTAAGCAATTTTGATATTCAAGCGGCAACAACAAATGTTATGTATTTTTTGCAGCGAGTCCGAAATGTAGGGTTGCTTTGAAAACGAGAGGAATCATTGGCGAGTCCGAGATGTTTTAGCGATTGTTTCGACTGACGGCCATTTACGACTTGACTCGAGTACGAATAAAAACCATCGAGAGCATTCGAGATGTTTCAACAATCGAGAGAATCGAATAAAACATCTCGGACTCGCCCATCACTATTTAGGCGTGTACAAAAGCAACAACGGCAAAGTTAGTAGTGGGTTTTTGTTGCTTCTTATAACATGTTGCGATCAGTGCAAACAGTGGTTCTTACTGCTGACATATGTATGTAGGTAGATAGATGTATTTATCAGAGTTGTAAAAAGCTGCAATCAATCGTCCCAGCAATCATTGATTGTTCTACCAGTTTTATTGCAATGAAAATTTATTGCAGTTTTTTGATTGTAAAAATTGCAATTTGAAATAATTTGTGTTCCATAGATTGCAATAAACATTTGTAAAAAATTTTTAATTGTAAAATAACTAAAATCAGCAATAATTTACCTTCCATTTATTGCAATAAACGTTTATTGAAATCTTAGGGGATCAAGTTCATTGCAATAAAATTTATTGAAATTTTTTGATTGTACAAATTTTCAATACAATAATTTACAAAAATTTCATTGCAATAAACATTTCTCATAAATCATTTTCATTGTAAAAATTACAATAGCAATAATTGTATTGTAATAAATTTTCATCGTAAATAATATTGATTGAAAAATGTTTGATTGCAAGGCTTGCAATAGCAATCATTTTCCTCATAACTTTATACGAATGTATTGGGACTGAGGAAAGGCAAGCGCCTGGGTAATTCGAGTAATACCCGGCATTCATATGACATGGTTTGCCGCGTAATAACCCATTTCCCGGGTACATATGTATGTATGTACGTTAGGAGTCCTTAAAATGAGATTAGCGATTTTCTTCGATCTCACCCCCTACATCGTTAACAGCATGATCAAAGATACCATAAAAAAATGTTGGTCCCGATCGGAGACGGTTAAGGGGTGTCGCAAACATGTCAAAGTTTAGATAACCATATGGGACCACGGGCGACACCCTTTAACCGTCTCCGATCAGGACCAAAATTTATATTTGGTATCCTTGAGTACAAGACTATCGACTTTGGCCATTAGATAAAAAAATTAATTAAATTCTTTGGTCTTTATATGGTAGTCTGAACTTTGACCCATCTGCGACAACCCTTAACCACCTCCGATCGAGACCAAAATTTGCATTTCGTCGTTGAAGATGCATTTTTGCGTAAGAGGTATTAAATTACATACCTCTTACGCAAAAATGCATCTTCAACGACGATTTAGTATTTTTGAGTACAGGACAATCGATTTGTGCATTAGATATGCAAAAAATTAAACTTAAATTTTTGAGCCTCCATAGAGTTTTCTGGACTTTGGCATCTGTGCGAAACCCCTTAACGGTTTTCGATCGGGACAAAAATTTATATGTGGTATCTTGGACTATATTAGCATTAACCTAGGGGGTGAGGTTGAGAAAATATTCTATGTAACCTAATGTACATATTGGCACACGGTACTGGTAATATTCGCAGTCGTCATTTTGTATAAAGTCTGGATGATAAGATGATGAGAAAGAGGTTGAGGGTACGGATGGGTATAAGGATAAAGATATGGATAAAATTGAATATGAGGATGGGGATAAGTATATATATATTTATGTTAAACAACCATACATACATACATTTGTATGACAGTAATGAGATATCCGGTAGTAAATGAAAAAGCAAATGTACAAAAATAAATATATATTAGATAGGGTCGAAAAAAAAAGTTGTGAAAGTCCGCCCCTAAATTTGAAGCTTATGTTGAGAGGGTTAAGGGACACAAAAAAAATTTTTTTTTAATCCCGCGAAATACCGCCGAAATAGTTCTTTTCCTGTAACTTTGTTATTTATCATCCGATTTTTAAAATTGATACGTTATTATTTTCGTATTTTGAAGCTCTACACTTCCTTCTAATGTCCTTTTGAGCTCTGAAGTCGTTTTCACATAGTGGGGTCAGCTAACTTATTTGAATGTACATGATAAGTTTTGCCAAATGAAAGTGCTTCAAAATTCATGACAATGTTACCTTGAAACGGTTTTACTAAATTAATAAACAAAGAAGTTACGCCACGACGAATATTTAACGTAGCTATTATTTAACTAATTTTTTTAAGCAATTCAGTATATGTAAAGCTGTAAAAGTCCGACCCTAAATTTGAAGCTTATATTGAGAAGATTAAAGGAAAAATTTGTATTTTTTCTGATCCCGCGAAATACCGCCGAAATAGTTTTTTTATTGTAACTTTGTTATTTGACTTCAGAGTTCAAAAGGACATTAGAAGAAAATATAGAGCTTCGAAATAAGAAAATAATGACGTATCAATTTTAAAAATCGGATGATAAATAACAAAGTTACAAGAAAAAAAAAATTTCGGCGGTATTTCGCGGGATCAAAAAAAAAATTTTGTTTTTGTCCCTTAACCCTCTCAACATAAGCTTCAAATTTAGGGGCGGACTTTTACAACTTTTTTATTTCGTATGGGGACCAACCCAGTCTAATATATATCCTTATCCCCATCCGCACCCTCATCCTCTTTCACATCATCCTATCATCCAGACTTTATACAAATTGAAGACTGCAAATATTACCAGTACCGTGTGCCCGGCACCATCCAATATGTACATAACTACATACATACATTTGTATATACCCGAGACATGGGTTATTACGCGGCTAAGCGTGTGATATAAATGCCCGGTATTACTCGAATTACCCAGGCGCTTGCCTTTCATCAGACCCAATGCATACGTATAAAGTTATGAGGAAAATGATTGCTATTGCAAGCCTTGCAATCAAACATTTTTCAATCAAATTTGATTTACGATGAAAATTTATTACAATACAATTATTGCTATTGTAATTTTTACAATGAAAATGATTTACGTTTGAACTTTATTGCAATGAGAAATTTTCTTAAATTATTGTAATTGTAATTTTTACAATTAAAATGATTTACGGTGAAAGCTGATTGCAATGAAACTTTTGTAAATTATTGCAATTCTAATTTCTGAAATCAAAATGATTCATGGTAAAGGTCGAATATGTAGGGGCAAACATATCTCTATATAGGTACATATGTACATATTTAAATGTAAATTTTTGGGCCACTGTTCATGGATTTTTTGTTTGTTTGTTTTTTTTTTCAAAAAATACTAGGTACGAGTAATTTAAGTCTATCTTCATAGAAGTAATGCAATAATAATAATAATAATAATAATAATAATAATAATAATAATAATAATAATAATAATAATAATAATAATAATAATAATAATAATGATAATAATAATAATAATAATAATAATAATAATAATAATAATAATAATAATAATAATAAAAATAATAATAATAATAATAATAATAATAATAATAATAATAATAATAATAATAATAATAATAATAATAATAATAATAATAATAATAATAATAATAATAATAATAATAATACTAATAATAATAATAATATTAATAATAACAATAATAATAATAATAATAATAATAATAATAATAATAATAATAATAATAATAATAATAATAATAATAATAATAATAATGATAACAATAATAATAACAATAATAATAATAATAATAATAATAATAATAATATAAACATTGTTATTGTACCCGCTTTAAATTTTGCCGCAACAAGGTAGACCTGTTTTGTTAGGGAAAACTGCAGCAGGGTATACAAAGTTTTATCGCATTCAAAATTTCACTTGTTTTTCTGTCGAATGAACATTTTATTTACTATTTTATAAAAATTGTATGCTAAGTAGATACTAACTATTCGAACAAATGACAAGGCACTTCATATTTCTAGAGGTTCTTAAGCTATTCACTTATGTATTTATGTAGGTATGTAGATATTTGTCATAATTGCTTAGCAGCGCAAAAGCTTAGCCAACAACAGCGAAGGTACCAACAATATGGCCATACTCGAAACCATCAATCCAGTCGCACCATTACATCCATCCGTACTGCAAGTATAGATACATGAACGGTAATCCATGCGATCACCTTTATTTTGCACGTAGTCACAATAGTTGCCCAAATCTTTGGATGAGCAAAATCTCTTCGCACCAATGCCACCTTCGTAACGTCCCACATGCTTAATACAATACTTGGCGTCATGGACGTTGGAGCAATTCTGCGGTTGTATGTCGGGATCATCGAAACGTTCAAACCATTCGCCACATTGGAAGGGCGTTTGCGTATCGGAGGCATCACACACGTAACAATTGATGGCCAATGCGGGAGCACTCAAAGCGATGCAGATGAGCAAAGCCTGGAAGATTATTTTGTTCGTAGCAATCATTGTTTTTTTTTCGTAAGCACCACAAACTTGTTTAATGAAATTAAAGTTCGCTTCACAGGATTTCAGCAAATATACATATGTATTTTGTTACGAAAATCCTTAAGTAATATACAAAACAAAAATAAAACTCCTTCACGGGCAACAAACAACTCGCGTAACGAACGTTGGTATGTGTGTGTTTGATAAATGTCAAGACTAAAACCAAATGTCAGAAATGGAAAAGAATTTCAAAGCAAAACAGACAAACGTCAAATTAATACTGACATTTCTGTACATTTGCTTTGCTCGCGTGTACGTTGGCTTGTTTTTTGACTCCCTTAGCCTCACTCAACTTGGCTTGAATACGTGTTAAGCGACTCACCAAACTACCAAATACATATGTACATATGCATGTATACACTTACATACCCTGCAAAAAATGCGATCACTCCGGGATACATCCGGGACAACTCGCAAGGGAGCATGCGATTACTACCCATTTGTATCTCTTTATATGGGTTGAAGTGTTCTCTTTTGTTTGAGCATGTCCTATGAAGAGACTAATTGTACCCAGTTTGTACCCGAACGGGTAGCAAAAGCGCACAATTGTACCCGTTTTGTACCCGAACAGGTAGCAAATGCGACACATCCATTTGTGCGACTAATTGTACCCGTTTGATACCCTTTTGGGTACAATTCGTCTACAATTAGTATACATATGTACCCGTTCGGGTACAATTGGGAACAATTGTAGACTAATTGTACCCGAAAGAGAGCGCTCCCGGACAAATCTTTTTAGAGACTCGTCGCACACTTTTTTACAGGGTAAGGGTTAAAGTACAAAAAAGTTGGCTCTCACTCACACTACGAGTACCAAACTCGAAACAAATTAACTCGTTGAGTGTTTTCTGTGTAAGCCTCGTGGGTGTATGAGTGTATTTGAGTTTCTTTTAACACCAACACAAGTTCATTTCACTCACGTATTAGCCGCTGCCGTTCTTGCTAACTGCAAAAGAATCAAATAAATGGTCAAAAGGC
Organism: Urophora cardui; assembly: GCA_960531455.1. Classification (NCBI taxonomy): domain Eukaryota; kingdom Metazoa; phylum Arthropoda; class Insecta; order Diptera; family Tephritidae; genus Urophora; species Urophora cardui. The sequence continues at coordinate 158,942,776 of OY482671.1, forward strand.
AGCGGCGTGGCAGGAAAATTTACTTCAAACGCTCATTATGGGTGCCAACAAAAAATAAATATACGTAGGTACATACAATATACTATGTATGCATGTATGTAGATGTTGTAATATATTTGTAGATATACCTACGTCTAAATGATTTTATGACAAATGAAAATAAATTATGGTACATACCTATAAAGGTTGGCCCGGTGGCGAATTCAGAAACTACTTTTTTTATTTACAAAGGTAGAGTGGAATGTCAAAATCCAAGCGAATTCACATAATGGCCAATAGGAATGAGCAAGTTCCAAGCGAATTCAGATTTTAATCACGGCGAAATATCATTTTGACATTACGCTCTACCAACTACAATAACAAAATACATGGGGGATTCCTGAATTCGCCACCGAACCTACCTTTCTAGTTCTGCATTGGTACATGCCGGCCCGCACGCAGAAAATAACCGAGAGGAGGTTCAACCTCAAATTTCATACGTAATCTATGAAAAACGACAAAAAAAAATTATTTTCGGAGTACGGAAATTTTTACAATTATTAAATAAATCAACTCTTCGTGGTTGGCAGAAAAAACTCTTTCAAAACTACATATTTGCGGATCGATTTTGACATGAAGGCGACCATAAGGTGTTCATACGATCTCAAATACGTTTTTAGTCGTCGCAGAGTTGAGAAGGATCGTTCATTCATCGCTGTTGTCACAGGTAAAACTGCCACAACACGAAGCACTTGGCTGACATTTGGAAACGCATCTTCATTACAAATATCGAGTGCTTTAATTCAACTTTTGATTTAACATGGCGATGTCCTAGGCGATGTCAATTGTCAATTCACTCCTCCTGAACTGGTGAGGGTCTAACTACAATTGCGCTAGTTCCTTTTTGACACCTTTTCGATAGTTTGGAACTAGAAATTTGGCTCACTAGTTACATATTGAGTTGCCTGCAGGGTGTTTATACCGGCTATTTACACAGGTGTTGCCAATATTTGGCAACTTGTTGCTGAGATGTAGGTATACATTCCTGCTTAAATTTATATATGTATCTTTGGCCATCACAGCATCTACATAAATATGTACATATTATGTACATGAATGAAAAAAACCATATAAAGGTGTCTACATATGTACTACATATGTAGTTATGTACAGTGGCGGACAAAAGTCTACATACACCCCCTATTTTTGCTATATCACGGAACCAACATCAATAAAAGAAAAAGTAAAAATGCAGTTTTATTTCACACCTTTTCTTAACTACAATAAACAAAATGAAACTCTTTTTTAATAAGAAATTAAAAAACTATTGGCGAATTTCACAAAATCAATCCTGACAAAGGTGTACATACAGCATGAGGTTACTGTCGTGCACACTTCTACGCTGCATTGTGATAACGGTAAAATACCGTTATTTGTTTCTTCGATCGATTTTGTTATTTTTGCAACTATTTATTTATATCAATCAGTTTTGGTTTGCACCTTATACTATTAACAATGGCTCCGTGAAAAGAAATTTCAGTTGATGTCAGAAATTTAGTTGTAAAACACAAATCGGAAAACAAATCATATGGTGAAATAGCAAAACTATTAAAGTTGAGCCGCGCAACAGTACAAACCATAGTTAGAAACCACAAAAGTAATGGTTGTACCGAAAATAAACCGCGTTCTGGCCGACCGAAGAAACTATCCCGCAGAGATGTAAGCGCTATACTCAAAGAAGTTAACATAAATCCAAAAGTCACTGCTCAGAAATTGGTCGAACACTTAGAAAACATGACACAAAAGTGTGTACATGCACGTACAATAGGAAGATATCTGAACTATAACGGTTTTCGTAGTAGAACACCACGCAAAAAACCTCTTATTAGTGAAAAAAATCGAAAACTTCGCTTAGAATTTGCTAATAAACATAAGGAAAAGGGAATGGACTTTTGGCAAAAGGTTTTGTTCACAGATGAGTCGAAGTTCAATATATTTGGAAGTGATGGGAGGAAAAAAGTTTGGAGGAAAGCAAATACAGAAATGAATCCGAAAAATTTGGTATCAACCGTCAAACATGGTGGCGGCAGCGTAATGGTTTGGGGAGCAGTTGCGGCATCTGGAGTTGGAAAATTAGCATTTATCGAAGGTATTATGGATCGTTATAAATATAAATCATTGTTGGAACAAAATTTGAAGCCATCGGTGGATGATTTGGAACTTGGTGCTGGTTGGATCTTCCAACAAGATAACGATCCAAAGCACACGGCGCAAGTTGTCAAGGACTGGTTACTATATTATGCGCCAAGGCAATTACACACACCACCACAAAGTCCAGATTTAAATGTAATAGAGCATGTGTGGGAGATTTTAGACCGAAAAATTAGAAAACACGAGATTTCTAGCGCAGCAGTACTCAAAGATCGAATAACAGAGGCTTGGAAAAGTATAACCTCTTCGGAGTTGACAAATTTAGTAGCCTCAATGCCACGACGACTTCAAGCAGTTTTTAATGCAAAGGGAGGACCTACTAAATACTAAATTATAATAAAATAGAGAATTAAGATAAGTTTTCTGTCTGAGAAAAGCTTTGTTTTGCACTGTATGTACACTTTTGTCAGCACTGATTTTGTGAATTTCGCCAATATTTTTTTAATTTCTTATTAAAATAGAGTTTTCTTTTATTTATTGTAGTTAAGAAAAGGTTTGAAATAAAACTGCATTTTTACTTTTTCTTTTAATGCTGTTGGTTCCGTGATATAGGAAAAATAGGGGGTGTATGTAGACTTTTGTCCGCCACTGTATGTACATACATTTGTACCATATCTATGTAGAAGTGTTATTCAAAAGAATTTCTTCAAGAATTTCGTTTTCTTTCATTTTCTTGCATACGTGACTGCAGCGGGTAAAAGACGACAATAGTCGATTATAAAAATATGGCTTATGTACGCATCGGACCCCCATAAAGATTTGTTGAGTCTTTCATTTCGTTTTTTAATCGATTTCTTTTACTTCGGATTTGATTTGGTGATTGCTTCAAAACATTGCTTTGTACGCGCAAGTAGATACATATGTATGTACTTTTAAAAAAACCCAAATGCTTTTTTTTTGTGTAGTGCTAACTGGAAGACAAGAACAACTTTCTATAATATGATTTTAAAAGATCCAAGAACAGCTTATTTGTCGAAGAGCGGACAAGTGAAAATTCTAAACCGAATAGAGCGGCGAAAAAGAAAATACCTAATGAAACTCCCTTCCCTTCAAAACTGTCGTTAGAGTGTATGTGATTCTTTGGATAAATTGAAGAATAAAATGCACATTGCGTTTCAAAACATCTTTCAATGATCCAGCTTTTCTTTATCAAGATTACACAAAATCTGTTCATTTACTGTTCATCATTGCATTGGGGTGATCTGCTTGCGTGATCTGTTCTGCTGTGTGAAATTTCTTCAGATGCATTTTAAAAGTTCAATAATCTATCAACATAATATATGTACATATGTATGTCCATTAGGGTGGGGCGATTTGTATGGAGGGAAATTAATCGATACCGCGCTATCGAAATTTGGATTCCTCTCATTTTTCTGAGTAGAAAACTCCTCCACGACATTTGTCTAAAATTAATTTTGATGTTCCGGAATTTGGTTTTTATGAACCAAGACGAATTTTTGAAAATAAAAATTGGTCAAAAATCGACAAAAAAATATCCAGGCCATCGAATTGAAGCAGAATTTTGTGCTGAATCCAGATATGAAATCCGAATTAAAATCGGATGATCCGTTTTTGAGATGTAGCCTGATTTCCGGTTATGGAGGCTGAATGCCCAAAATCGCATATTTTCGGTATTATCTCTTGTTGCGTACAATACATCTTAAATTTTTTTGCAAACTTCTTTAAGATAAGTCAATTCCAGTGGCGGATCCACGGGGGGAGGGGGTTTGGGGGTTCAAACCCTCCCCCTTGTGGTTTATCATAGATCCCAAATTAATGCCTTTATAGATTCTGCGCCCAAATTTCCCAAACTGATCAAGGAAAACTCTATCATTCCAAAAGCAATGGTTGGATGGGTTTAGATTGCAAATAATCGTTATTTTTTAAATTTTGACTAAAAAAATCATACTGAAGGAGAAATGCTAAACGCAAAAGAAGTACACAGATGTAATCACCGTATCGCAGACTATCACTAGGTGCATTAACTTTTATTTTTTCGATTTTTATAAAAAAATTTATTTTTAATCATTATTTGGCTAGCGTAGAACTAAACTGGTCTATCTAACATTTTTTCAGAAATCGAGTTATGTACATTTTTGAACTTGAAAATCATAAATTTATCCATGCAAAATTGATGTAGGTCTTATTTCTGCACCAAAGTGTCCAAACGCTAAAAATGTCACTTTAGAATTCACGTCCTTTTGTCATTTCAAGAAATTCTAAAGTGGTCCAACTAGCATAGACTACCATACACCAGTATAATCTTACACCATATGAGTGGATGGAATTGGTTAAAAATTGTAGAAAGCATGCTCTTTTTGATGTTAATAATATGGTGGGGAAATTTATGTCATTTGACGAACTACGGCCAATGTTCAGGGACTACCAGAGTATAGTAGACGATGGCGCAAAAGTTTCCCAAATGCGAAAGGCAAAATTTGTCAAGGGTGAATCTGTGATGCAGTTTTATGATGATTACTCGTATTTTGAAACATAAATCCGTCGATATAAAGAAATCTAGCGTGAACCTACATGATTTCATAGAGTTCTTGCAGAACTTTACACCAGATCAGGGCAGCGACATACGCGTTTTGAAATTCAAAAAAATGCAGAACATAAAAAAATGTTGAAATTTGTACCACCGATTCATCACCCCTTTTACCTGTCTCTCCACATGTAGGCCGCAGAGATGAAACAGAAAACAATCTAGAAGATTTGCTACCAGCCCTCCGTGGATAAAACTAGGTTACTGTTACTTTTAATGCAGAGGTGATCATTTACGAACATGTGTATGTTATTTTTGTAATTAAAGTACTTCCTTTCACATATTTTTTGTTGTTTTATTCATATAATTTCCAATTTGTAGTTCAAACTTTCTTAAAAATTAAAAATTCTAAAGTGGTCTATGTAACAAGTTTTCTTGTTACAAACAAATATTATATAAAAAACGTTTCTATAATAATTTTTTTTTAATGCAGAATGTTAAGTTAACTATTAAGCTAACAAAATAATTTACAATATTCACTTAACATACATCAACAATCGTACACCGCATTAAAACGCGTTTCATCTGTTTTCTCCACTTTTGTATTTTGTTAGATAGACCAGTTTAGTTCTACGCTAGTCATTTTCTGTTTTATTTTCTGCTCAGAAAATGAAAGTTATTTCTTGAGTTTTATTTTTCACTCAGAAAATAAAAGTTATTTCTTGAGTTGTATTTTTCCATCAGAAAATAAAAGTTATTTCTTGATTTTTATTTTTCCATCAGAAAATAAAAGTTATTTTTTGAGTTTTATTTATCGATCAGAAAATAAAAGTTTTTTTTTGAGTTGTATTTTTCCATTAGAAAATAAAAGTTATTTATGAGTTTTATTTTTCCATCAGAAAATAAAAGTTATTTCTTGAGTTTTATTTTTCCCTCAGAAAATAAAAGTTATTTTTTGAGTTGTATTTTTCCATCAGAAAATAAAAGTTATTTTCTGAGTTTTAGCTTTTTGCTCAGAGAATAAAAGTTTCTTCAGTTTAATTTTAGATGCAGCTGTCGATTTTGCCACATAACCACGTAGGTAAAGTTTATAAGTAAAAAAAATTAAAAATTTATCTATCTACTTTACCCATTTATATGGCAAAATCTACAATTGCAGCCAAAATTAAACTGAAAAACTTTTATTCTCTGAGCAAAAAGCTAAAACTCAGAAAATAACTTTTATTTTCTGATCGAAAAATAAAACTCAAAAAATAACTTTTATTTTCTGAGGGAAAAATAAAACTCAGAAAATAACTTTTATTTTCTGATCGATAAATAAAACTCAAAAAATAACTTTTATTTTCTGATCGAAAAATAAAACTCAAAAAAAAATTTTTATTTTCTGATGGAAAAATAAAACTCAAGAAATAACTTTTATTTTCTGAGGGAAAAATAAAACTCAAGAAATAACTTTTATTTTGTGAACAGAAAATAAAACTCAGCAAATAATGATTAAAAATCAACTTTTTGGATATAACTCATAACCGTTACAGTCCCTGGGCAAAACTCGACATTTATTTTCATTTATTTTCAGATTATATTTTATATGCACATATCCACAAGGTGAAACAGGTACAATTGAATCAGTTCATTAAAATAGTTGTCCTTGTAGGCAATAATAACATACAGTTACAACTTATAGTTAAATAGAAAATACCCGAAATTTAGAGGAATTAAATCTAATACAATAAGCGCGTACTATATTGTCGATTCTGTCAAACTTTCAATCATGTTTCAATTTTCGAGGCTTTTTGAAAAATTCTTGAAGGACAAGAACTTCAATAAAGTAAAAATTCTATTAAAAATATAAATATAACCAAAAAGTACTACATACACATATTCTTATTTATTTTGGCTTTAAATGCAAGGGTAAGTGAAATTGATGATCAATTTGCCACCAATAACATACGATACACATTCGCACGTACCAATATACATACATACGTTACATGTTATTTAGAACTTCAATTGAAGTCTCCTGCACTTTATGTGATGACATACATATTGTTAATTTGGAGGGTTTTGAGTTTGGTGTTTTTAAGGTGCGGGAAATGGCGCAACTAGTATATAGAATAATAATAGTAGGTGGTATTAGTCCACATTTTCACCAGCGTCTGCCCTTAAAAAACATCTTCCAAAAAAAGAAATGTTCAAACCCCCCCCCCCCCTTGCCGAAATCCTGGATCCGCGCCTGGTCAATTCAATATATGAACAGTATTTTAAAATATTAATTTATCTTGCGGTATAGGAAAACTGCACTCTTTTTTCCTTGGCCCAAAATCGCGGTATGGGTTCTCTATGTTATAGTCATTTGATACCGATGATTTTCGCCGACAGCGCCGACAAAACGTAGACGTATGCTGTTTGGGACTTGTTTTTTTACTTTCCTCAACTCTAACAAAAACTCAAGGTTACTCATACGCCATAGCGTACTATTGGAAGCAAAAAACAAATTGCGGAAGCATACGTCTACGTTTTAGGGAATAACTCTTAAATTTTTGCAGCTAAAATTCTGAAATTTTGGATTTGAAGAATTTATTGTACACAAAGCGCGATCGCCGAAAATCATCGGTATCAAATGACTATAACATAGAGAACCCATACCGCGATTTTGGGCGGAAAAAAAGGAAAAAAGAGTGCATTCTAGTTTTCCTATACCGCAAGATAAATTAATATTTTAAAATACTGTTCATATATTGAATTGACTTATCTTTAAGAAGTTTGCAAAAAAAATTAAGATGTATTGCACACAACAAGAGATAATAGCGAAAATATGCGATTTTGGGCATTCAGCCTCCATAACCGGAAATCAGGCTATATCTCGAACTCGGATCATCCGATTTTAATTCGGATTTTATATCTGGATTCAGCACAAAATTCTGCTTTAATTCGATGTGCATATTGGCCTGGATATTTTTTTGCCGATTTTTGCCCAATTTTTATTTTCAAAAATTCGTCTTGGTTCATAAAAACCAAATTCCGGAACATCAAAATTAATTGTGGACAAATGTCGTGGAGGAGTTTTCTACTCAGAAAAATGAGAGGAATCCAAATTTGGATAGCGCGGTATAGGTTAGTAAATCGCCCCACCCTAATGTACATATATGTAGTTCTATGCAAGTACCAATTTTTATACTCAGCTGTACGTAGTACACAGATTATTATAAGTAGTTGTAATCTCATAACGGTGCATTTTATTGCCATGAAATAATCTAGATAAATGTGGACCAGCGTTGCGTGATTCGAATCAATTTTGATTTCAAATCAACTTTCAAATAAAGAATCAACTCGATTCGTGATTCAAACTATTTTCAAATCAAAGATAATTTTTATTTGTGATTCATTTCTCAAAAGAATCAAAAATACCCTTTGATTCGTGATTCAAACCATTTTCAAATCAAAGATAAATTTGATTTGTGATTCATTTCTCAAAAGAATCAAAAATACCCTTTGATTCGTGATTCAAACCATTTTCAAATCAAAGATAAATTTGATTTGTGATTCATTTCTCAAAAGAATCAAAAATCTTTTTTGATTCTTGATTCAAAAAATATATTTGATTCGAATCAAATTTTTGATTCGAACCAAAAATTTTATTCGAATCAAAAATTTGATCTGAATCGAAAATTTATTACCAATCTTGATTCAAAATATATTTTTGATTCGAATCAATAATTTGATTCGAATCAAAAATTTTATTCGAATCAAAAATTTATTTAGAATCAAAAATACTGTAGCATATCAGAAATATTCAGGTACATTCTCGGTAACTTAAAACACAAAAATGTATAAAATGCACCAAAAGTCCAATAACAGCCAAATTGTATGCTGACGCCAAATGTGTACATGTGTATGTATGTATGTACATATATACATATTTCTGATTGTCGTATTTACGTTTGTGCTGCGCCGTACGTACATACATACATATGTATGTATGTATGTGCATAGGCACATTATTTGAAATAAAGTTTTGATTCAAAATAATTTTTTGATTCGAATCAAAAGTTTATCGATTCGAAATCAAGTTTGAATCAAGAATCAAAAAAGATTTTTGATTCTTTTGAGAAATGAATCACAAATCAATTTTATCTTTGATTTGAAAATAGTTTGAATCACGAATCAAAGGGTATTTCTGATTCTTTTTTGAAACGAATCACAAATAAAAATTATCTTTGATTTGAAAATATTTTAAATCAAGAATCAGAAAATATTTTTGATTAGTGATTCAGTCAAATCAAAATCACGCAACCCTGATGTGGACTTATATCTATACTATCTATATCTATACTTCTATATGTATACTAATTATATAAAATTGATTGTATGGAAAATGTATGTAACGCGATAACTCAAAAAGTACTGGACCGATTTTAATAATTCTTTTTTTAAAATGTCACACAAATGTCTCGGTGGCAATCAAAAACCTGTTTACACATGCATACTATGCTATAACTCAAGAACGCCTGCACCTACACGTGCCATACTGGTATCAAATGAAAGGTGTTGAACAGGACTTGAACATAGAGTTATTTTCATTGTGATGCCTAGACATCCAGTCTGGGTAAGAATGTGGACCCAGATGACTCCGGAATGTTTTTGAACGATATTGGTATAAAATAAAACGTATTGAGCAGGGCTTTAACACAGACCTATTTTCATTGTGATTCCATGCCGGGTCTCCTGATATGGCTCAGAAGGTGGATCTGGATGACGTCGGGATGTGTCTGAGCGATATTGGTATCGAATGAACGGTCTTGATCTGGACTTCAATATAGAGCTATTTTAATAGTGATGCCTAGGCCGAGTCTCCAGACAAGGTCAACAGGTGGACCGGATGACCCTCGAATATTTCTGAGCGATATTGCTACCAAATGAAAGGTCTTGATGAGGACTTCGACGTAGAATTATGCTATTTGTGATGCCTGGGCCGGGTCCCCAAATATGGGTCAAAATGTGACCCCGGATTAACCCGGAATGTTTCGGAGCAATATTGGTATGAAATGAAAGGTTTTGAACAAGGCTTTTACATGGAGTTCTATTCATAATGATTCCTAAACCGGGTCCCCAGATATGCGTCAAAATGCGGACCCGGATGCTTTTGAGCGATATTGGTATCAAATGAAGTGTTGGGAACGGCTTCAACATAGAGCTGTAGTGATGGCTAGACAAGGTCACCAAGTGGAGCCAGATAACTCCGGAATAACTTAACTTAACTTAACTTAACTTAACTTAACTTAACTTAACTTAACTTAACTTAACTTAACTTAACTTAACTTAACGTAACTTAACTTAACTTAACTTAACTTAACTTAACTTAACTTAACTTAACTTAACTTAACTTAACTTAACTTAACTTAACTTAACTTAATTTAACTTAACTCAAATTAACTTGGCTTGAATTGGCTTGACTTGAGTTGACTTGGCTTGGCTTGACTTGACTTGACTTGACTTGACTTGACTTGACTTGACTTGATTTGACTTGACTTGACTTGACTTGACTTGACTTGATTTGACTTGACTTGACTTGACTTGACTTGATTTGACTTGACTTGACTTGACTTGACTTGACTTGACTTGACTTAACTGACTTGACTTGACTTGACTTGAATTGACTTGACTTGATTTGACTTGACTTGAATTTACTTGACTTGACTTGACTTGACTTGACTTGACTTGACTTGACTTAACTGACTTGACTTGACTTGACTTGATTTGACTTGACTTGACTTGACTTGACTTGACTTGACTTGACTTGACTTGACTTAACTGACTTGACTTGACTTGACTTGACTTGAATTGACTTGACTTGATTTGACTTGAATTGAATTGACTTGAATTGACTTGAGTTGACTTGACTTGATTTGGTTAACTATTATTCCTCATTGCGAGGCAACAGTTATTTGCTAGTATATATATAAACATGATCGGGGTGAAGAAAGAGATCGATTGAGCCATGTCCGTCCGTACGCACTCTAACTCGCGCAGAGTTGTTAAGGAATGCATTCCATTCCTGGAATTGCGTTTGTGGAAGACAGCCCTTAATTCTTCTTTCGGAATGGTGAATTAAAATTTCAATTCCAATTCCGTTTTGCATTCCGGAAATGAAATTCCTTTTCCAATTCCTCAAATGGAATTACATTTTTTTTCAATTCCTTTTGTGTACTAATAAAGTTTGATATTGTGTGTTTTTTTTTTAACTTATAGAAAGGAATTGCAAAGTAATTGGAAAGGAATGCATTCCATGGAATTTGAAAAAGGAATTGAAAAGGAATTGGGAATGCAGCAATTTCTTTTTCTTTATGAAGTATGACGAAACTTGGCACTTCTAGTCGAGGTCGGTTTATAACCACGTTTACTTTTTACAAAGATATTTCTAGAATACCCTTCAGAATTTTGTAACGTGACATTTCTATAATTAAAAGTCACAGAGGGATGAAATTTTGCACTAACATGAATATTTACATACATACATACCGTCGCTCCCAACGAAGAATACCAAGGTTCAGTTAGCGTGGAAGACTAACACACTTCGTTGTTCGCGTGGAAGACTAGCATGCTTCAGTTCTCTGCGTGGAAGACTAACATGCTTCACTTGTTTGGGTGGAAACTAACTTACTTATCAAATATCTTTCACTCCCTGGACTATTCTCCTTATGTGCTTAACCCCTAAGCTTGTTTCTAACAAACAGAAGTATGTTATACCATGCCTCCACATAACGTGTTTCGCTCTTTTTTTTTCTGCATTCGCTCTCTAAATCTTGGTTCGACACGGAAACCAGTGCCGAAACTCGCTAATTTCCATACAAATTTCTGAGAGCGAGTGAAGAATGAAACACTTGTTCCGTTCTCAATCCTCTTGCCAAACGCGATGATATCGATGCCTTCTCTAATTTTGTATCGAAATCTCACACAGACCAAAACAAAAACGCAACAAGTAAGGAAGCTTAAGTTCGAGTGGAATCGAACATTAGATACTCAGCTGTATGCTTTCATTGTTTGTTTGCGTTTGATGGAAACACGGCGTATTTTATATAAAGCGAGTGCCGCATAAAGTGGGCGTAGCCACGCCCATTTTCAACATTTTTATCAGCCATCCAACTAAGCATATGAATATTATTCTTTGTGCAAAATTTCATTCCTTTATGACTTCTACTTAGTTACAAAGATGTCATGTTACAAATTCCCAAAGGGTGTTCCAGAAATATCTTTGATAAAAAGTAGGCGTGGTCATAAATCGATTTCAATAAATTTTTGCGTGTCTATTAACACAAGTCATAAAAGTGTATAAACCAAGTTTCGTCATAATATCTCAATTATTTGTCGAGTTATGGGCTCAGAAATCTCGTATATTCCTGCTTCTATAAAGAGGCGGTGCCACGCCCCTTTTCCAAAATTTTTACGGTTTTTGTTTTATGTTCGTAATTAGACTCCTGCCATAAAATTTCAATGATATATCTTTATATTTGACAGAGATATCGCTTAAAATGTTTTTATTAAGTCACTTTATAGTTCCCATATATAAAAGTGGGCGTGGTCGTCAACCGATTTTGGTAATTTTTCGTCCACGCATTTGCCTAAGTAAATATATCACGCGTACCAAATTTCATCGATATATCTTTAACGGTTTCTGAGTTATGGCTTATAAAACTTTCAATATTTGCCCCTTAATAAGTGGGCGGGGCACCGCCCATTTTCCAAAATTTTTGTGGGTTTTGTTTTATGTCCATAGTTGGACTCATGCCACAAAATTTCAGTGATAGATCTTTATATTTGACAGAGATATCGCTTAAAATCTTTTTATTAGGCCACTTTATAGTTCCCATATATAAAAGTGGGCGTGGCCGTCAACCGATTTTGACAATTTTCCGTCAAAAAATTTGTATAAGTAAGTAAATCACACATACCAAATTTCATCGATATAACTTCAATAGTTTCTGAGTTATAACATATAACACTTTCAATGTTTGACCCTTAATAAGTGGGCGTGGCACCGCCCATTTTCCAAAATTTCATCAAAATTCTTCCTAGGAGCCTGAGCTCAACACGTGGGTAAAATTTCATCGCTCCAGCTATATTAGTGATTGAGATACCAAATTTCCGATTTTTTCTATATAGGAAAAGTGGGCGTGGTCATGGTCCGATTTCGCCCATTTTCAATACCAACCGTCCCAGTCTCGATACCAACTTGCATTCCAAATTTCATCAAAATATCTCAATTTTTGCGCGAGTTAGAGTGTTTACAGACGGACGGACAGACGGACGGACGGACGGACAGACGGACGGACGGACATGGCTCAATCGATTTCTCTTTTCACCCTGATCATTTTGATATATATAAGTCTATATCTATCTCGATTATTTCATTCTGTTACAATCCACCGTTATGTGATTAAAACTATAATACTCTGTGTACTAGTACAGCTGAGTATAAAAATAAGCCAACATACAAACATTTAAGAATAACAAGAAAGAGAAATGTTAAACTGAATAACGATCAGCCACGTAGAGACGGGTTATTTAGCGAGATGTTTCGCCGGCGAATCAAGTTATGTGGAGACGGGCTTTTAGTTTCCACCCAAACAAGTGAAGCATGTCAGTCTTCCACGCAGAGAACTGAAGCATGCTAGTCTTCCACGCGAACAACGAACCGTGCTAGTCTTCGTTGGGAGCGACGATATATGCTTGGACTGATGATAGGTACAAATGTTAAAATGGGCGTTGCTACGCCAACTTTATGCGGCACCCGATTTATATAAAATACATACATACAATGAAAGCATATAGCTGAGTAACTAATGTTTGTTTCCACTCGAACTTAGGCTTCCTTACTTGTTTTACTTGCATCTTTTTCTTAAAAACATGCATATGTACTTATAAACTCGTTTGTACATACGAACTCATACATACATACCTTTGTATATGTATGTATATATGTATGTCCATATTTTAAATTTTAAACATGAAAGCTGGGTAGCTGGCGTCATTGGAGCGCGTGCAGCATCTAACGTAAAACGATGAAAAGTGTTTTTTCGAGAAAAAACTTGACCATATGCAATTGCGATCTATGGAATCTTGCTGCCGGTTACTTTGGTTGGGCGTTGCTGCAATGGCAGCCACCATTGGCCGTGGGTGAATCTTGTTTTTCCTGTTTTCCTCACTCAATTGTATGAGATTTGCTTTAAATTTTCTCGATGATATTGTTTATAAATCTGTGTTCATATCGAACAGTGGCTTATGTCGAAAGGCAAACTTTGAAGATATTCGTAAATTTGTGACTTTTTATACAACAGCTCCTGTGCACAAGATTTTTAAGTGAAATTGTTGAGACTAAAGCTGGTTGAAGGTCTGAGAGAGAGTTAAAAAAATCTGCAAAAAGAGATGTAATTCTTTAAGCTTTTTCGAAACTGACTAAGTTGACTTCCTTAAGTTGACTTAAGCTACTGTTCCATATGAACATAGAAATTATTCTTGGCTTAGTGGCATGTCTTGGGAGTTTTCCACTGAGTAAGAATCTTGGGAGTATACCTACTAGCTTTAATTGCTGGAGTATTGAATAAAAGAAAAAGAAGAACAACTTTTTGTGCATCATACATACATACATATGTTGGTATGTTTTTGCATCAGAGCATAAAAGCATAAAAACATAAAAACTTCTACATATATGTCCAGGCATACATATGTATGTATGTACATTAGGCCGTCTCGCCTTATATGGATAAAAAAAATAGTCCACCGCATAAAGACCACATGAAGCGATCGACGACGTTTAACACGCAGGAAAAAAAGTTACATTAAGGTGGCATAAAATTGCGGCGAACTTTTTTTGCCATACGGTCTAATGAACATATGTCCATACATGTGTATGTATGTATCTATAAATACGAATATGGCTTCAACCCGAAGAATCATGAACTTACACACGTATAGACATATTGCACCCTAAATCATAAAGTGGCACAACTCAAAATTAAAAAATTTACAGGAGAGCCAAAAAACTTTTTTTCATTACAAGCAATCGTATGGCAAAGGGCCAGGTATAATGGTTATTTTTCGGTCGAAAGTGACAGTTATTCCAAAAGTTTTTTTTGGCAATCGCTAGAGATATGTTCCGTACATCCGTTTATGAAAAAAACTCGATTTCGAAAAATTTTGAGTTGGTATATGTTGTAAAATTACCGGCAGCCGGGTTAGTTGCATTTCAAGTTTATGCTCATATAGAGCATATTTATGTATGTATACATATTATGTATGTACATATGTACCTACCTCAGCATCACGTTTTGCGTTTGGTCTTCGTTTCCCTGTTTGCTTTAACATACCGTCCTCTGTCTGGCTATGCGTCTGCGTATATTGTGCTACATTCATGTTGCATGTGCATGGTTATGCATAGCATGTGGCATATTCATTTGGATGTGTGTACATACATACATATGTACATGCATATATGAATCTTATGTTCATAGGCCACATTTACCCCCTACGACCGTTTCAGCATCATTGTTCAGGGGTGGCCGAATGACTTTGCAAACGAGGGAGCTCAAATTATATTTCAATATTTACATACATATATGTATACATATTATACATTAATACTTACATATGTACATACGTATGTTTGTAGATCCCAGATGTCAGATACGAGACCGGAGAACAGATGTCAAAAACATTAAAAATTTTCCCCAAGGACAAACTGTTATACGATAAAGACTTTCTTAACCCCTTTTGCCCCTCCTTACCACGAACTGCTACATTCATGCATACATATATCGAATCATAATACCGCTTCTCGTACATACATATAATTTATTTTATCCTCAATATACTCATTCATGCAATGTTTTAGTTCTTGTTATGATATTTGCATATTGAAGTTTTTTTTAGTTGTTTTCCTATATTATACATCTGTCATTCAGAGGGGAGTGTGAATGCAATTCATGTTATAGTACAATGTTGTAAGCAACGAAGTATGTACATGCCTATAACAGAAATTTTGCACGTATGTATATCTACATATGTACATACATAGGAAGTAGTTTTATAAGGTAAACTAGCAAATACCCGTCCCACTTCGCTGCGACAAATCACACTATGGCACTCCCTTCCCTATCGGTCTCCCCACCAGTCAGCATTTCCCGTTCCCCCTATCTCTTCCTCCTCTTATACTACTCTCTCTCTACCCGTCTCGCGTTCCTTATCAACAACTTTCCATGGCCATCCGGTGCACATATCGGTGTACATCATGATTACTAATATATTTTGGATAACCGACTGGAAAATTGGAATGGAATAAACTCTCTATTGAAGCTCTGATTGATACCTTTAATCTGATACCAACAATGCCCAAAAATATGTCGGGGTCATTTAGGCCCATGTTTCGGCCTCAATCCCGAGAACCGATTGAGGTATCCGTATAGTGTAAAATATATATGGATACCCTGATCAGTACCTTTAATTTGATACCAATATTGCGAAAAATTATTTGGGGCCATCCGGGTCCACGTTTTGGTCTCTATCTGGAGAACCGACTGGAAAATTGGAATGGAATGAACTCTCTATTGAAGCTCTGATTGATACCTTTAATTTGATACCAATAATGGTCAAAAATATTTCGAGGGCTATTTAGGTCCATGTTTCGGCCTCAATCCCGGGAACCGATTGAGATATCCGTATAGTGTAAAATATATATGGCCACCCTGATCAGCACCTTTAATTTGATACCAATATTGCGAAAAAATATTTGGGGCCAACCGGGTCCACGTTTTGGTCTCTATTTGGAGCACCAACTGGAAAATTGGAATGGAATGAACTCTCTATTGAAGCTCTGATTGATACCTTTAATTTGATACCAATAATGGTCAAAAATATTTCGGGGGCTATTTAGGTCCATGTTTCGTCCTCAATCCCGGGAATCGATTGAGATATCCGTATAGTGTAAAATATATATGGCCACCCTGATCAGCACCTTTAATTTGATACCAATATTGCGAAAAAATATTTGGGGCCATCCGGGTCCACGTTTTGGTCTCTATTTGGAGCACCAACTGGAAAATTGGACTGGAATGAACTCTCTATTGAAGCTCTGATTGATACCTTTAATTTGATACCAATAATGGTCAAAAATATTTCGGGGGCTATTTAGGTCCATGTTTCGGCCTCAATCCCGGGAACCGATTGAGATATCCGTATAGTGTAAAATATATATGGCTACCCTGATCAGCACCTTTAATTTGATACCAATATTGCGAAAAAACATTTGGGGTAATCCGGGTACACGTTTTGGTCTCTATCTAGAGAACCGACTGGAAAATTGGAATGAAATGAACTCCCTATTGAAGTTCTGATTGATACCTTAAATTTGATACCAATATTGCGAAAAAATATTTGGGGCCATCCGGGTTCACGTTTTGGTCTCTATTTGGAGCTGGAAAATTGGAATGGAATGAACTCTCTATTGAAGCTCTGATTGATACCTTTAATTTGATACCATGCATGCCAAAAATATTTCGGGGGCTATTTAGGTCCATGTTTCGGCCTCAATCCTGGGAACCGATTGAGATATCCGTATAGTGTAATATATATATGGATACCCTGATCAGCACCTTTAATTTGATACCAATATTACGAAAAAATATTTGGGGTCATCCGGGTCCACGTTTTGGTCTCTATCTAGAGAACCGACCGGGAAATTGGAATGGAATGAACTCCCTATTGAAGCTCTGATTGATATCTTTAATTTGATACCAATAATGCAGAAAAATATTTCGGAGGAATCTGGGTCCATATTTTGGCCTATATCTCGGGAAGGGGTTGAGATACCAGAATTAAATGTGGTTATAATTTCAATCTAATACCAGGTGATCATTGTGTCAAAACTTGAATGTGATCGGCCCGGTAGTTTCGGCGTCCATAGGGAACAAACATACAAACAAACAAACAAACAAACAAACAAACTTTCATCCTTATATATATAGATAGATATGCTGTTTCTTTTGTTCGTTTGCAGATACGCTAGGCGTTGGAACCCAACTTGCACTTTTCCAGAAGTTTTGGAGAAGAAACTTAAAAAATTTAAAGGAATCGATGATGGGTGTTCTAAAGAATGAATTCTAGAACTTTTTTTGTGTTGCCGAGACAATCGATCCTTGATGAACAGAAAAAGAGATTCGCGAGGATAAAGATAGCATAAGGTGTTAATCTCAAAACTATTACATACTAGAGTGCTGCCTACTGTCGAAACTCGACAGGTTTTCTAGAAGTTTTCTTATGACTAAGGTGCAACTATAGTTTTTGTATAATTGTTTGTTGTTTTTGTCACTGTTACTATTTTGTTGTTGTTCCTGTTGATGCTGCTCCTTTTGTCGACGTCCAAACACGGAGACACGAAGTTGAGCAACCCGCTGCTTTTGTTCGTTTGTGGGTGAGAAGGCGACGAGGAAAGGAGGGGGGCACCAAGTCGTCGGTGCTCGGACAACACGCTTTGTGCAGCAATTCTTATCGCCAGTGACCAATCAGAGCGTTCGAAGAATGCCAGAACAAAACATAATGAACAAAAGTTGTCCAGCGACGAGTTGATGTGTTTGGACAAATGGAAGACAGAACAGCGGCACAAAAGAGAATCGTTGGATAATTTCGCGGCAGAGTTGCTGTGTTTGGACACGGACTTTGTTGTTACTTTCACTGCTACTATTTTGCTGTTGTTGTTGTTGTTGTTGTTAATCGTTTTCATAATTCTTTTACCTACTTCTTTCTTTCTATTTTTGCTCTTTTCTTTCCTTAATTTCTTTCCTAGTTATTCTTTCTTATCCTTCTTATTACTTGACCTTATGTTTTTGTTGTAGTGCTTTTGCTAACTTTTTACGTTTCTACTTCTTTGAAACTACACACCGCATCCAGCCAAACATGTTTACAATTGCATGATAAGTTTGGTGAAAACGCACAAAGTCAGATACATATGCTTGCACATTGAGACAGCTCTGTTGTGTGCAAAAGCATGCAACAACAAACACACGGCAATTTTCCAACGACGATTGTGAACGCATTTTTCAACCAATTTTCATGAAAATTGGCGCAGTTCTATTTGAGAGCAATACCTTTCTAATGGTGTGCTTAGTTTTAAAATCGGTTTAGTAGTTTCGACGGAGAAGATGGAACAAAATTTATGTTAGCGTATTAATAATATAGATTTCTTAAAACTCCTCACACGTACATATATGTATAAGGACCTTTACAGTTTAAAGCCAACGTAAGCCTCAAAATATGTACATACGTGCTCCACAACACGTACAACATTGGTTAACGGATAGGTAAATCCATTCCGGATGCCATCAGGCACAACATGTTGGACATGCTTGTAGCAAATTACCGGTATCGATGCCATTGAGTGGCGTGGGATCAAAACAAAACGAAAAATAAGAAACAAAAACCACGATGGAATGAAGGAGTCAAGAAAAGATAAAAATGCAATAAGAAAACTCAGGCAAGATACAAATTAAACCAAATTATACAACATACATATATATACATACATACATATGTATGTGTACATATGTAGTACATGTGTATGAAGAAACCATTGGGAAAATGTGTGGCCATAAAAATGACTTCAACTTTGACATAACAGTAATTTAAAACCTGACTTCAAGTGCTGCCAACATATCGAATATACATACATATGAACATACATACATACATACCAGCAATTTATTTATGAAAGAGGGAATGAAGCCAAAACTAAAATAAAATACGATAAAAACGTCAGCACCATGGGTGAGACAAATGGCAAAAAAGAGAAACGCCTTAAGTAACAGAAGGTCAAAACATGTAAATAGCGCGCAACGGCGACCATGGGAAGGAAAGTGGCAACCTATACAGTAGGATCCATTTATCTTCAAAAATACATACAAGAATTGGAATGTGTGTTGATAACACCACTGCACTGACTTGGGACATTAGTAAGTAAGTCATAAATCAAATACTTGAGCTGATCGTTGAACAGAACTAATGGATTTTAAAGATATGTACAATTGTTGAGGTACATGTTACGAAATGGAAAATTTTTTAGTTTTCACTGATGAATGAATGAATGAATCATTTTTATCCAACGTAAATGGAATAGTGTAAATTATCTTTCAAATTTTTATTTATCTTATAATTACTTATTCGTCCAACTTAATTAGCTCTTAATTTAGTTTAGCTTGGCTGAACTTGGAACACTTTTCAACTGAACTAAGATTTGATTTTCTGTAAATTTATGAATTTTTAAACTTAAATTTTGTAATTTTACCTATTAATAATATAATATATAATACAATGGCGCTATTATAACTCTGACGAGTTTTGTGGCCGAGCTTCTCTCCCAGTTCGAGGGGTGGAGAGGTGACCGCTGCTCTTAAAAAACCCAATAATTGGACTTTTACTAATTAAAATTTTTTTTTTGGTGTTTGCTCGGACTGGAGTTTGAACCCGAGACCTCTGGCATAGCAGGCGAGCACTCCACCCACTGCACCACAGCGGCTTTTACCTATTAAATCTACTAAATATTTTTAAAATATTTGTTTCGTGTTATTTCATAATGGTTGGCTATATTTCATTAAGATTTCTCACTCACTCGTAATTTGAGCGGTTTTTTGAGCAACTTTGTATGCTCAATTAAGATAAAGAGACTGCTCAACTTTCAATGAGCGGATTAGAGCCTAGCTTTGGCTAGAATTTGGTAGGTACCCATGGAATTTTTCAAGCGATTCAAATTTTTGAGCTTCCATTGAGTCACAGATGCGATTATTTGGGACTTTCCCACATATGTACATGTAAAAACGTTTTTTATACGACTTTATGTGTTATTTTAATTCCACCCTAAATGGTTTAACCACCAACAATTGAGCGGGTTCTATTTTGAGCGCTTTCAGAAGCACATACATATATGTATGCCCTTAAGAGAGCTGAGTGTATATATGTATGGATGTATTTGGTTTTACCGACATATGCCTATGCCCAACGAAAAGCTTAACTAAGCCTAAGCTATAGAACAGGCATACGCTGGCAGCACTACTCGCTTTTATGCACTCATTCTCTCTGTTCCAAACACTTTAATCTGTTATGCGCTCATACATATCCCAAATAGAGAGAGAGAGGGAATTGAGTTTTATGAGCAAACATGGGCAAAGAGTTTACAATGTGTGGCGAGCATAAAAATAGCGTATTGTCGAAGAAAAGATTGTCGTTTCAGTTTATTTTCAACTGACATGCAATTAAGTGTTACTTACTTACTTAATTGGCACGTTACCGTCTAGACGATTTTGGCCGAATCCAACATAGCGCGCCAGCTGTTTGTTTCGTGCAGCTTGGTGCCATTTCGGAATACCTAGGGAGCCAGCATCACTGTCCACCTGACCTTCCCAACGCAGTGGAGGTCTCCTTTCTTCTGCGTTCAGCGGGTTTCGACAGAAATACTTTCTTGGCCGGAGCACCTTCGTCCATTCTCACGACATTACCTGCCCAGCGGAGCCGCTGGATCTTTATTCGCTGAACAATATCGATGTCTGCGTACAGCTCATACAGCTCGTTGTTAAATCTCCGTCGATACTCGCCAACGCGCAAAGGTCCATAAATCCTCCGAAGAACTTTCCTCTCGAATACTCCAAGCGCCATCTCATCTGCTTTTGATATAGTCCATGCTTCTGCGCTGTATGCAATTAAGTGTGCGCACGCCTATCTCATTCCGATATACATATTATATATTTATGTATGTACATATGATATACGTATGAATAATAACGTTTCAACCCTATAAGAAAACATATTTTTTTATTATTAAATAGCCTCAACGCTTAAGTTGCGCAAAATAGGTGAATTATGCAGCTATTTAAACAAAAAACACCTTTTTACTATTCCTTATATAAGGCCTTTAAGAACCGCAGAAGGCCTGATTATCAGGAATTAGCTAAGCCTTATTTCTCCTGGCGAATAAGCCTTATTTATTTACACCACATAAGGCCTGATTATCACGATATAACTAAGCCTTATTACCATGGCGGATAAGCCTTTGGAATAAGGTTTCCTCTTAGATAGAGAGTGTAGTCTTTACGGTCTGATAATGTCAACACAGGAAAATCAGCCTTATTTTAAAGGCACTGACAATCTGAATTGTCAAGCAGTGTATACATATGTATGTATGTGTGAGTGTCTGGTGATTGACGCAAAATATCTAAAAATTTTAATTTTCATCAATGCGAGCCGACAACAAGTACCCTGTAAAAAAGTGTGCGACGAGTCTCTAAAAAGATTTGTCCGGGAGCGCTCTCTTTCGGGTACAATTAGTCTACAATTGTCCCCAATTGTACCCGAACGGGTACATATGTATACTAATTGTAGACGAATTGTACCCGAAAGGGTATCAAACGGGTACAATTAGTCGCACAAATGGATGTGTCGCATTTGCTACCTGTTCGGGTACAAAACGGGTACAATTGTGCGCTTTTGCTACCCGTTCGGGTACAAACTGGGTACAATTAGTCTCTTCATAGGACATGCTCAAACAAAAGAGAACACTTCAACCCATATAAAGAGATACAAATGGGTAGTAATCGCATGCTCCCTTGCGAGTTGTCCCGGATGTATCGCGGAGTGATCGCATTTTTTGCAGGGTACGTGTAGAACGACGACTTCCAATTGCACTAACACACATACAAAAACACTCACACATATACACTGCTTAAGAATCCAGATTGTAAGTGGCCAAGGGCCTTAAGCTTTTGCCCATACAACTTAGCTTTCCTTAAGGCCGTTGGCAACTTACAATCTGGATTGAGAGGAAGTGTATATGTATGAGTGTCGGGTGATTGACGCAAATATGAAAAATTTTTGATTTTCGTCGCCGCGAGCCGACAGCGAGCCGACAACAAGTACGTGTAGCACGACTGCTGCCGATTACACTAACACACACAGAAAAAACTCAAATTTGACTAACTCACTCAAAAAAAACACTCAAACTGACAATACAGATTGTAAGTTGCCAAAGGCCATGAGAATTTTCAGACCTTATTTCAATTGCCTTTAAATCTTCTGTAATAATTCTTAAATAACGCGTAGATTTTTTGCTGGGTGTACATACTTATGTACATATCGCACACTAAATCAAAAAGCGTTACAACTCAAAATTCAAAAATTTTCAGGAGAGGCAAAAAACTTTGATATGGGAAAAGGCTACGTATAATAGTTATTTCTCAGTTAAAAAAGACTCTGATGGAAAAGATTTTTTGGCTGCCGCTAGAGATATATTCTGTGTACCAATTTATGGAAGAAACCCGATTTCGAAAAATTTTGAGTTGTGACGCTTTTTGATTTAGTGTGCGATATGTATATGTATGTATTTACTATGCTCATACTAAGTTGACCATGTACATGCTCAGTCACCAAAAAAGACTACACCAAATATGTACATACATACATATATGTATAGATACTATATACATACATACGTATGTATGCACATAAAATGTATCTGCAAGCATGATTTTTCGAGTTTTACGTTTCAACTACTACGTACTCTTCGCCTCTTTGTACTAAATTCATATTATGTATATGAATACGTATGTAGATATTTAGTTGTACGTAGCATTTTCTCTGTTATGACGCTTTGTAGTTATTGTTGGATTTGTTGTTGTCGCCGGTTTTTATATGTATGTATGCATACACACATGTACAATTTTTTGTTGTTTCTCGTCTCGTTTCGAGCTTCTTCAACGCCAGCCACTGTACAAGTAAATTAGTATAGTATTTGTGTTGCCACAGTACTCTAAGCTACTCAGTAAAAAGGCATCGCGTGAATGAATAAACAGTGTCGATCGAGCGTATGAAATAGAAAGCCCAACGCAGTAGACGTTAGGCTTGTCCAACGATCTGGCAAATGAGTTTCAAATACCTATTTAATTTAAATACAATTTGAGTTACATACATACATATATATTTTTACAAGAAAAAATTCTAAAACACAAACATAAAATCGTAAGCGTAAAATAAAAACACAACGTTGTGTAGTGTGTTTCAAGGCGTAAAACGATGTTATTATGGATTTTCTTGCCTTACGGCACGAGTGAAAAGAAACTCATAACAGCATGCAAATGTCGCCGTTATTTTACGATCCCGATTAGCAAGTCATAAAGTGCCAAAAGTTTTGAAGTGCAGATACGAGCCAACACAACACAGCAGCTGCTCCCAACCGCTTTCTGAGATAGCATCATTTTGCACCTCTTCTTTCTTACCCCTCACTACAATTTCGTGTGTGTGTGTGTGTGTGTTACGTGCAAATGCGCGTGTGTGCAGAAAGGCGCGCGAAACGTAATCCTTATCAAACAACAACAAATTGGCCACGTTTATGTGTACAAATGTACGCAAATATTCATTTGGATGTGAGTTTATGCAACAAAGAAACAAACAAACAAAAGAGAAAAGATAACATAATCAAGGTGTGAGCCCGTAAAAAAGTGGAAATAACAAACAAATTGCGTAAACAAGGATTAAAGCAGAAAAAGCAGAAGCAAAGAACAAGTTAATCAATCCTAACTAAGCAGAAGCAAAAGAATACGAGGGCGATCGCCAAAAGCTGTGTAAGTCTGCATGTACATATTTATGTATGTATGGATGTGTGAATGTGTGCAAAGCACATTTGATAGACACTATATTAGGTATCACGTAAACCGATTAAAATAATCTGTATGTATTTATTAATTACTCTTGATTGATAGTACATATTATAATCTTAATTAGAAAAAGAGTTCATTAAATTTAGGTCAGTTGCTGACAGTCGCCGTACAAGCTGATTCTTTTGAATAGGTAGATACGTGAAAATGTAGTTCTAATGCAGTTCAGAGTAAAAACTTTAGACCAATATTATTTTCCAATTTACATATATCTAGCAAATCAAATGTATCCAGGAGATTTACGATCACTGTTGAAAAACATACCGCAATTAGGTATACATACCGAAAACTCTTAAATCCCATCAATAACTATAGTTTTAAGCTGAAACTGTGCTGGGATTCTGTAACTTATGTATTTTGCGACCGAAAATCGCAAAATCTACCGACACAAAAATTTCCCTCGAAACCTCTGCGATGATTATCGGAAATAACTGTCAAAGTGTACTATAGAATTCGACCGAAATATCGTACAGAATAGCCTTATCGCAAAACTGATCGCAAATCGATCCGTAAATTGTCGCAAATTGGTTACAGAATAGGCCCACTGGTCTCAATTGATATAAAAAATCGTAATTTACTGTATTACTAATACTAATTTAGGCACCTAACTAGATTTTTATTAAATGATTCATACATTACCTACTACTATAATTACAAAAATTCCATTACATTTTTTTATATTTTCCACCTACTAACCAATCAAGCAGAGTTTATTACCTATAAAGCAAGCAGAGCTGGGCGATAAGGATTACGATTACAAGATGATTACGATTACAGTAATCGTAATCTTAGAAATTTTGAAATTACGATTACTGTAATCGTAATCGTCGTTACAAAAATTACGATTACTGTAATCGTAATCGTAAAAAACTTGAAATTACAATTACTGTAATCGTAATCGTCGTTACAAAAATTACGATTACTGTAATCGTAATCGTAAGAAACTTGAAATTACGATTACTGTAATCGTAATCGTCGTTACAAAAGTTACGATTACTGTAATCGTAATCGTCAGAAACTTGAAATTACGATTACTGTTCTCGTTTTCTGGGATTACAATGTGTAAAAAACAGTGATATACTTACCCAACATCATTTTCCAAGAAATAATAATAATTTTTACATACATGCATACATATGTGTTTATTTCTCACACATTAAGTAAACAATTAAAACTGGGATGTGTATTAAGAAGAGAGAAAATTAGCGGAAATAATAAAGATACAAAATTAAGACTGCTGTTTGGATAATTTACATTCAATAATATTCAATATTAGCCTTAAGCAGAACTAATTTTTCAAAAGAAACATCGTAAAGTGCATGGCGTCGAGGACTGTATATAATGCCCGCCAACGAAAATAGCCTTTCCACAGGTGCTGACGATGTAAGCGGGGTGCTGAATCTTAAAGATGCTTTCTTTATCAGAGGATATCTTTTAAAACAGCCATGGCTACTATCAGCATCGTTCAAATATTTTAAAAATTCTTCTCCTATAATGTTTGAGCCACTACCAGGAAGCACTTCAGGTAAATCAGTGTTTTCTAAAGGTATATTGAGTTTTAAATAAAATATATATTAAGTTGTTATATAGATATGTAGTTAGGTATTTACCGCCGAAGTCAAAAAAATCTTCATCTAATATTGGCTTTTCATAGTTATGGTCATTTACATCTTCAAAAGTTGCAGTGGAGTTTTATTACTTTTTAATTTTGTTATGAGATAAACCTAAGTAATTTGTTTAGTAAAATCTAGCAATTGTAATACATATTTTTTATACATGCAAAATCCACATTTTACGAAGAAAATTAGTGTGAGCTACAGCTCCATTTTTATGCATGAGGCCATTGTCTCCAGCCCACTAAAAGCTGCTATCTCAACCGCAAATATTTCAAAATGTATATAATATGTGTGAAATTGCAAGCTTTAAATAATTATTTGTAGTTTTTAGCACTTCTTTCAGAGCCAAGCATATTTTCCTCCCTACACCGTTTAGTATCAAAAAGCAATTTTAATAATTTTTTACATGCAATTCTTAAATTTTGTAATTTAAGATTACAGAAAATAAGGATTACTGTAATCGTAATCGTCAAAAACTTGAAATTACGATTACTGTAATCGTAATCGTCGTTACAAAAATTACGATTACTGTAATCGTAATCGTCAAAAACTTGAAATTACAATTACTGTAATCGTAATCGTCGTTACAAAAATTACGATTACTGTAATCGTAATCGTCAAAAACTTGAAATTACAATTACTGTAATCGTAATCGTCGTTACAAAAATTACGATTACTGTAATCGTAATCGTAAAAAACTTGAAATTACGATTAATGTAATCGTAATCCTACGTGTAATCGATTGCACAAGTAATCCTTATCGCCCAGCTCTGAAAGCAAGTACGGAAAAAAAGCACTTAAAATTGGTTTAACATTTCATACTCAATTATTTTGCTATTCATGCCAGTATACATATCTGTGGACATTTGGAAAAGCAACCTAAGTCTAAATTCGCAATTTTACAGGAGAGCAAAAAACAGTTTTGCAAGTGCACAGAGTCTTTCTATTATATATTTTCATAGAAGTAAGAGCGTGGCATGATAAAACAATCTTCTGTTGTTTATTTTAAAGTGAATTTTAATTTCTTGGCGTAACGGTTTTTATTTAAATGGATTTCAAATAAAATAAGCACTTTTTCCAAATTGTGTTTTGAAAAAGAAAAAAACTGTTTTTTAAAAACACCAACTTATCTCAATTTAGGTTGTTTTTTCAAATTGATTTTCATCAAAATTTTATAGAATTTTAGGCTCCTAATTGGAATTAAGTTCATTTGGCAAACTGATATAATACAAAATGGATTGGTAATTCGGTTGGTTTTTCAAAAGCATATTGAAAAAAATTAAATTAGGTTATTTTTTCAAGAGGAATTCTTGCAGTTTTTCTTATCACTTCTATCTTATCTTAAGTTATGTAAGTGGCTTAGGTAACTGCATATGTGAAATATATGGACTTACGATGATTTTCGGTTCATCATATCTCCTAAACCCGAAATGATATCAAAACACCGATTAGACAGAAAGAAGCGTATTTAAAAGTGTATCTTTATAATAAAAGAAGCTGAAAATGCACTTAGGTCGACTTAGGTTGTTCTTTCAAATGTCCATAGAATGTACGTGTCTACCGCAGCCCACATTTTTGAATAAGAATTATTGAAATTATAGATAAAGGTCTACATATGTATGTATGTCTGTATGTATAAGCTCTAAAGGAAACGCCAAATTGATGTTTTTGTGTAAGTAATTGTTTTAGTAATTTTTTGCGCTTACCGAAGCATTAAATCCGTATGAACATATGTACATATGTATAGGTACTTGCATACATATACATATTATATACATATATGTAAATATATACATATGCATGTATGTATATACATACGTGCTTGATAAGCTATTTATTGTTGATCATAATTTGCAATTATTTCAAAAATCATACCTACATACATACATATACATATTAGTATACTAGTGAATTTCTTTTGCTTGAAAAAACACTCCAACTTGCTAAACAACTACTTGCTTGCTTTTTTGCAACCCTCGCATCAGCTATCAAAATTAAATGTTGTGAACAAGAAAAGTAAATACCTAGATTAATAAATTTTGCATAAAACATAAAAAATGTGGATTTTGCGTGTATAAAAATTATTGCAATTGCTAGCTTTTACTAAAGAAATTAGGTTTATCTCATTATGCGAAAGATTTGTTAAATATTTCACATTAAGCCCGGAAATAAACGACGCTATAACTGCTGCAGTCCTTATGCGGGGGATGAAAATGCGTTGATATAAAATATTAGCTATACTCGGCCAAGCTTTGCTTTGGCCCACTTCCAATTATGTATAGGCATTTGAAGCGAAAAACGGCACACTTTAAAATAAGTTCGAAGAATCTAGAAACCGAACTTACCTCGGACTCAGTTTAAACAAGTAAGGAAGCCTAAGTTCGAGTGGAATCGAACATTAGATACTCAGCTGTATGCTTTCATTGTTTGTTTTCGTCTGATAGAATCACGGTGTATTTTATATAAAGCGAGTGCTGCATAAAGTGGGCGTAACCACGCCTATTTTCAACATTTTTATCAGTCATCCCACTAAGCATATGAATATTATTCTTTGCTCAAAATTTCATTCCTTTATGACTTCTAGTTACAAAGATGTCACGTTACAAATTCCCAAAGGGTATTCCAGAAATATCTTTGTTAAAAAGTAGGCGTGGTCATAAACCGATTTCAATAAATTTTTGCGTGTCTATTAACACAAGTCATAAAAGTGTATAAACCAAGTTTCGTCATAATATCTCAATTATTTGTCTAGTTATAGGCTAAGAAATCTGGTATATTCCTTTGTCTAAAAAGAGGCGGTACCACGCCCATTTTCCAAAATTTTTCTATTTCTTGTTTCCGGTCTATTTTGGAACTCATGCCACAAAATTTCAATGAATTATCTTTATATTTAACAAAGATATCGCTTAAAATGTTTTTATTAGGCCACTTTATAATACCCATATATAAAAGTGGGCGTGGTCGTCAACCGATTTCGCTAAAATTTTGAACATGTATTACCACAAGTAACAAAAGTGTACGCACCAAGTTTCGTCATTATATATCAATTATTTGTCGAGTTATGGGCTCAGAAATCTAGTACATTCCTGCTTCTAAAAAGAGGCGGTGCCACGCCCATTTTCCAAAATTTTTGTGTTTTTCGTTTTATGTCCATAGTTGGACTCCTTCCATAAAATTTCAATGATATATCTTTATATTTGACAGAGATATCGCTTAAAATGTTTTTATTAGGTCACTTTATAATATACATATATAAAAGTGGGCGTGGCCGTCAACCGATTTTAACTATTTTCCGTCCAAATGTTTGGCTAAGTAAGTAAATCACGCATACCAAATTTCATCGATATACTTTCAATGGTTTCTGAGTTATGACATATAAAACATTCCATGATTGACCCTTAATAAGTGGGCGTGGCACCGCCCATTTTCCAAAATTTCATCAAATATCTTCATAGGGGCCTAAGCTCAACACGTGGGTAAAATTTCATCGCTCCAGCTATATTAGTGGCTGAGATACCAAATTTCCGATTTTTTCTATATAGGAAAAGTGGGCGTGGTCATGGTCCGATTTCGCCTATTTTCAATACCAACCGTCCCAGTCTCGATACCAACTTGAATTTCAAATTTCATCAAAATATCTCAATTTTTGCGCGAGTTAGAGTGTTTACAGACGGACGGACAGACGGACGGACGGACGGACATGGCTCAATCGATTTCTCTTTTCACCCTGATCATTTTGATATATATAAGTCTATATCTATCTCGATTATTTCTTTCTGTTACAATCCACCGTTATGTGATTAAAACTATAATACTGACGAAATAATTTGACGAATGATGGATAAACTCAGAGAATGAAGAATTTAACGAATTGTAAACACGAATGCATGTATAGAATATGCAGAAGTAAACAAATTGGATAGCTGTTGAAGAAGAACAAGAAGTCAGCTGATCTGAAAAACCGACCTGTTTAGTGGAGCCTGCATAAGTTATTTATTTTCATATACTATATGCAAATTTGTACTTCAGTGTCAATAAAAATAACGAAATGTTAAAAAAAATGTTTTACATTCAAATAATGGTAACTATGATGACTGTATGAATGTATATGAGCAGTGAGCAGCGCTCATTTTTTGGGGAGTTTTAGCAAATAAAAAGGCTAGAAAAAAAAGCCAAAGCTAAATCAGAATTTTTGCAGCTAAAAGACAAGAAAAAAAGCTAAATCTAGCTTGAAAAAAGCTAGAATGGCAACGCTGGTCTCGACGTGGCTAATCGTGATTCAGTTTGAAATTTCTCTTTCTTGTACTTCTTAAATGGTTGCATGTTTGCTTATTTTTGCGTCTTTGTTTTGGTCTGCGTGAGATTTCGATAGATTTTCGATACAAAATTGGAGAAGACATCGATATCATCGAGGTTGGCAAGATGATTCAGAATGAAACAGTGTTTCAATCTTCACTCGCTCTCAGAAATTTGTATGGAAATTGGCGAGTTTCGGCACTGGTTTCCGTGTCGAAACAAGATTGAGAGAGAAAATGCAGAAAAAAAGAGCGAAACACGTTATGTGGAGACATGGTATTAGTTGTTATCGTTGCTTTCCACGTTATTCGCTAAGCTAGCTAGTGTTTTTTTTTTAACTTGCTTGCAAAAGAAAGCACCCTATATATACATATTTATATTAACCTCCGAGCTTCCGAGCCTTTAAATTTAGATGTCGCACGCAATTCTAGGTAAGTTAATAATATTTACCTAATTAGAATAAAATGTTCCGATTTCTGTCAAAAAAGTTCTTGTGCACTATCTAAATTATGAAGGCAACATGTAAGCTGAAATTTGTACTCAGCTTGGCATAATAATGAAATTGTACATCATTTCCAGGTGGATTTTAGAAAGAGTCAATTGGATTTTGAGAAATTCAAGTTGGACTTGCAATTGACTATTCTAAAATCCAATCGACTTTTCCAAAATGGAATTGATTCTTTCTAAAATAAACCTGCATATGGTGTTGATTCATTTCAACCTGTTGAGTAAACTCTACTTCGAACTTATCAATTTTTAAAACATTTATGGTAGAGTTGTAGCAAAATTCTTTACAAAACGTCTGTTTTTTTAATTTTTTTGTGGGTTAAGCAAATAAGTCTTATGTGCCAAACAAATGCTAGAATGGGAGCAGTTCACAAGAGACAGCAAACAAAAAGTCGAGCGTGGCATGAGCATGTACGTACGTACTAATATTAAGAGCAACAAGAACCAAACTTAAAACATATAGGTACATATGTATACATATGAATGTACCTTTGAATGCATGCCTATGAAATACTAAACCGAAAAACACGTCGATTAAAACAACCAAAAGCTTTGTAGTATAATGTATCAAGAACAGCTGCTGCTGGTGATGGCGGTGCTGCTGGTGCTATTGTTGCAGTCTTCTTTTTGTTTGTTGTTGTTACTTGTTACTTGATTTTAGTTTCTTTATTAATTTTAATATTCGTCGGTGTTGCTGTTGTTGTTGTTGTTTTTGCTGCTGTTTTATATTGCTGTGTTACCCCACTGTAGCCCAGCAAAAATCTGGTCATCGCTATTACCTGTCAGGCATGACAGAAGGCCTTGCCATGGAACATCTGGCGAGTTCATCACTTCTTTCACGCATTGCCAGTAATGCAGAGTGGAATGAGCTTCCATTACCCATTCCAGGTAATGCAAAGTAGAATGGAGCGCGAAAAATGAACTGGAATAAATACCAGTGGAAATTTTAAACATGCCTTACATTTTTCGCCTTCTTTCTCTGCTTCCCTGTAAGGTATTCTTTATTTGATTCACTAGAATCCTTGCGGTATTGCGTGATTTATTCGTTCGGCGGTAATGCAATGGGTAAGTCCTTCCCTCCAATGACAAGCCCATGTTAATGTCAGGCATTCTGTCAACGAATGTGGAAGCGATTGCCGGGGTTTTTCTGGATTACCCTCTTAATTCCACGGTCATCGAGTTTTTTGGTGGGAGCTTTCCAGTTTAAATGCTACCTTTCCAATTCATTTCCTATATTACTGAGTTGCTGTGTGTTTTAGTTCCTTCATGTTTTGTTGTTTCTGTTTCTTGTTCTGTTTTTATGGATGTAAGCAAACACAGCATTTGTGGTCAATTAAACACTGAATTCATGCACAAACACCAAAAGCATTAGTTTAAACTAAAATTAAGTACATATGTATGTAGGTTTGTAGGCAGACAATGTGATATGAAAAATGGGTTCAGCAGCAATAACACAAAAATGGCTGAAAAAAAATTCTTTAAAAACAGCAAAAAGTGAGCACGATACACTAAAATAATACTCTTTTAACTCTTCTTTTTTTTCTGTGGTTAAAATACAATACATTTCCGTTCCATTGCCTGTTGTTCGCTGATGAATAACAAAACTTGAGCCAGGTGCTTGGTAAGCTGAGCAAAACGAGATGATGACGAGAAATGAGGAATTTGGATGTTTGTGCTTTTATTGCTAGGAAGCAAATCATACAGAGAACTACTAAAGCACATTAGTGATGGGCGAGTCCGAGATGTTTAGACAATCGAGAGAATCGCCATCGTTGCAAAATCACAATCGAGTCAAAGGTTGACTCGCTCCTCGACTACACAAGCGAGATGTTTTTGCGATTGTTCCGAGTCGGCGGGTCGGCTCTTGTTTTGATGATATGTTTTAGTTGATAAAATAAACTGAATGAGAGTTGTTGATAAAGAAAGTAGGATTTTTAATGGAAGTGAGGTAAATACATAAATAAATGAACCAAATTGAAAAATATGCTATACGTAGACGCTGCATTTTTGCAATCACAACTAAAGAGTGTCGTGCATAATACGAATTTTGCAAGCAAATGCAACAACAATTTTGTGATCCTGACATTTACCTGGATCAAAAATATCTATTACAATCTATACGGATACGAAATTGATCCAGATAAATATCAGGATCACAAAATTGATGTTGCATTTGCTTGCAAAATTCGTATCCGGATCTGGATCACTGCCACGGGAACTCAGCTAACAATAACTAATAGCGTTTTCGATTCTGAACAAAAATGCTGCATTATTACAAGGCAACATTATCAACATGCGCCCTGTGCCCTAAGAAAATGTTGCACTTTTCATGTGATGTATGAAACAAAAATAATGCAACCCCTTGTTCATATTAAAGGCAGAAAATGCTGCCCTGTGGTCGGGGAGAGTGCGACATTTTTTTCAATAGAACAATCAACCCTAAAAAAATTTGTGGAATCTATGTGGAATAGAACAAAAAAATTGACAGCCCGATAAAAGTGCAGAATAAGTGCGACATTTTGGCCAGAATCGAAAACGCCATAATTATTTAAACATTAATAAATTTTCTGAAGTGAGACGCTTATAAAATAAATGAATTTTACGAGTAGCAACAACGGCAATAGATTTGTACCACTCTATATGTTTTTTAAAGCAATTTTGATATTCAAGCGGCAAAAACAAATATTATGTATTTTTTGCAGCGAGTCCAAGATGTTGTAGGGTTGCTTTGAAAACGAGAGGAATCGTTGGCGAGTCCGAGATGCTTTAGCGATTGTTTCGACTGACGGCCATTTACGACTTGACTCGAATACGAATGAGATGTTTCAACAATCGAGAGAATCGAATAAAACATCTCGGACTCGTCCATCACTAAAGCACATCCTGGCAATTAGGTACCTACATCTTTCTATATTTTCATATACATACATATTACTGCACACAGCATCCTTTTCATTCGGAAATAAAACACCACTTCTCCATCATTAGATAGACGTACATAAATTGTACCTTTCTTGCTTATAACAACTACATGGTTGTCTATGAAAAGCACCTTTGAGAAACACATTGAAGGGATAAAAGTTTATTGAGCACCTCTTCCTCCAGAGAATACTTCGACCCCTTTTTAGAATTCCAAGCGATTATCTCAAGTTCCTGTGCAGCAGAATACTTACGGATTTATCAATAAAAAATTGCACATAAAAACATGATGGCACATAAGCAAATATAAATGCCAATAAACTATATTTAGGTAAAATCAATTTAAATTAATATAACTGCATAAAATGACAAATAAAAGAAAAGCTTAACTACTTGCAATAGCATGTTGAAATTCTTTTCGCACATCAGTCAACAAAAGTAAATTGTATATTCAATTGATTTCAATTAACCTTTAGGTGAGTCACTTGACCATACAATCATTACTAATCAGTGCGGCCAAAGCATCAAATCTGAAAAAGTTTCTCCTTCTATGCAACTACATATTATTGAATATTTACAAAGCAAAAATATGTAGACATGGACCTTGTTGCTAAAAAAAAATAGTGAAAAATAAGTTAATAAATTTTCTAGTTTGTTAAGCGAAATTGTCAATTACAATAAATAAATAAACAAATTGTTAAATAATTTACATTTTTGCTACAATTTATTTGCTCATAAATTGAATAATGGCATTTGCGACCACAGGTGTATAAATTTAGTGGTCTTTGATGTATGTGAGAAAATGCGGTTTTAAATTTGCATATTAGAAACAATTTAGGTATTTTTATATATGTATAAACTACATATGTATGTAGTTTAAATTAACGGTTAACAAATAAATGGACCCAAAAAAATCTACATGCGCTTACAAGTGCACACCTTTTAAAGTCAATATATAACAGTGCATATATGTATGTAGATATGTATGTATTTTTTAGTTTGTTTGTTTGCAGGTATTTACAACAAATTGCATAACCTTGACATTGATCTGCATAAAAACCTGTTTGGTTACATCAGAAATTTTATTTTATTAACAAAAGCTCATTTTGTATAATAAAGCAATTCTTCCTGTTTTCCAACAGATCACACGCCCCCAAAGGTACAATAAATCATGCATTTTGTGAACAAAATGATTGTATTCAAATGTGCACTTCCATTATGCATACATAAACATTAAGGATGTTCACAAACTCTTGATTATAATTACGTATGCCCATTTGACCACCTATTCCGAATCGCACTCTTAACTTGCGGGTGGTTCCATGAAAAACTCTTATTTTAAAACAAAATGCTAATTCTATGGCCACTCTAGCAGACGGGTTCGAAATCAAAGATCTTTTAAAAAAAAAAATACCACCCTACTAATCAATAAATAGGCATGTAAATAACAACACTGTTTGCCACAACCTGGGGCCTGTAACACAAGCACTACAATCCCAACAAGTGTACAAGAAAATTTCACAAGTGTAGATTTTCCGTAACATAAAGTGGATTGTAGTAACTGGCTTAATATTTGTAATTATTGGAATTTTTAAACAATTGTAGCTACGTTTCATAACATAACGTGCACACTTTTACAAGTAAGTGACGGAATTATCAACAATTGTGTAAAAATTTCTACCTATGTTAAAGGTAGCCTTTGTTCATTTCAGTGGCATATTTCAGAAAGAAAACATGGCTTTGTTGTCGATATGTGCTCAAGCGATTCCGAAAATGAGAGCGAAAATGCTCATGCAAGGTATCGGTACCGCGAAAGAATCAACTTTTACATGCTGAAAGACGGAGAATTTATGGAAAGGTTCAAACTTAGCCGAGAAGATTGTCAAGCTCTTCTTGAAGGTGTAGGCGAACCAATCGCTAACGCTACGACTAGATGGTATGGCTTGTCACCATTACAGAAACTTCTAATTTTTCTGCATTGGTTCAGAAACGGAGGGCAATACCATGGGGTATCTGACATGCATGGAGTACCAAAAATGGCAGTCTGCAGATGTGTTTACGATGTTGTTAGTGCAGTGAACGAAATAAAGTTAACTTCGATGGCCCGACAATAAAAAGGACGTAGTATCACGTTTTCATTACAGGGTTTCCTGGATACTTAGGAAGTTCTTAAGCATAACACGCACACATACTTTCATTTTAATATAATTTGTATGGGGGTCCAGCCAGACACAAGTGTACCGAACGTGATGTGTTAGTCAACATATCGGTATAACTAGCTTAGTATATGAGATACCAACATACTTTTTTACAGGTCTGTAGAAAACTAAACTTTAGTAAGCTACCTGAAATTTCAAGCATCTAGCTCAATTTATAGTACCCTTCTTCGTATTTTGAAAATGAAAACGGTCTGGCTGGAACCAAGTGTCAGACTAAGGGTTAAAGTTTTATTATGTAAGTGCGGATTTGCCCGGCAGTCTTCACGATGCGCGAGTGCTCTTTTTCGTAGAATGGAAAATAATTGGCGACACCATATGAACGCGGTGATTCTTGGAGATTAAGCGTATCTCTTACGTGATGGTTAATTTCATCAATCTATCACGATCCCACGAACCCAGCGCAAACCGCATTTAATATCTCACTAGAGTGCTGCCTACTGTCGGAACTCGACAGTTTTTCTAGAAGTTTTCTTATGACTAAGGTGCAACTATATTTTTTGTATAATTGTTTGTTGTTATTGTTACAGTTTCTACTTTGTTGTTGTTCCTGTTGATGCTGCTCCTTTTGTTGTTACTTTCACTGCTACTATTTTGCTGTTGTTGTTGTTGGTGTTGTTGTCGTTAATCGTTTTCATAATTCTCCTACCTACTTCTTTCTTTCTATTTCTGCTCTTTTCTTTCCTCAATTTCTTTCCTACTTATTCTTTCTTATCCTTCTTATCCTCTTCCTGCCTTTATGTTTTTGTTGTAGTGCTTTTGCTACCTTTTTACGTTTCCACTTCTTTGAAGCTACACACCACATCCAGCCAAAGATGTTCACAGTTGCATGATAAGTTTGGTGAAAACACACAAAGTCAGGTACATATGCCTGCGGATTGAGACAGCTCTGTTGTGTGCGAAAGCATGCAACAACAACCACACGGCAATTTTCCAACGAGGATTTTGGGCGCATTTTCCAACCAATTTTCATGAAAATATGGCGCAGTTCTATTTGAGAGCAATACCTTTCTAATGGTGTGCTTAGTTTTAAAATCGGTTCAGTAGTTTCGACGGAGAAGATGGAACAAAATTTATGTTAGCGTATTAATAATATAGATAAGCGGACTCGGCGTAGTAAGAAAATGCATTTGGGATACTGAAATTATCTCCATTCATGGATATTTACAAGTGTATAATATTTTACTTGTAGGAACAATTGTATGAAAAATTGTTGTGTTACGGGAAATTGGAGAACTTGTAGTTATAAGTGAATTACTACTAACTTGTGGATTTGTTACAATTGTGGGTTTGTGTTATAGGCCCCTGTTGTCCACAATGCAAATGCAAACGCTGCAAAATATTTATCAACACACAACTTGTTGCTGTGACTATTAATGAATTAAACGTACATATGTAAATATGAATGTACATACCTACATATGGGGATTTATATATATATATATGTATGTATGCATTTATGTATGTACAAATGCATGCAAATATGTATTTACAGACGTATACACATATGGATATACATATATGTATTTAGAATGGCGCACCTCATGAACAGTATTACTTTATGCAAGTAGGTAGATAAAAATTACAAATTTATTGTACCTACCTACCTATTTATTTGTTCAAACACATACATATGTACATATGCATATACCCTGCAGCGAAAGTCCAAACTAGTCAGCCAACCTACCAGTTAACTGACTAGATAAATTATGGGAGTTGCCCAACTAGATTCATAGGGGACAAATTGAGATTAGTTATGAAACAAGAAGTTTGCCAAAAAAAAGGGTTTTAAATTAAAAACGAATGTATCCGGTGTTTCTGGAGGTTGCATTGAACACGTATGCAGTTAAAGTAAAGCAACTTCTTTATTGTTGTTGTAGTATTCGAACCCTGCGTAGTAGGCCCCTTCTAGATTTAGTTGGTTGCAAATTGTTAGATCATTAAATCAGGTGAATGCCACAAATATAACATAGTTTGAGATGTTAATATAGCCCTGTATATTAGATACTACTTCAGCCATAGAAAAAAGTACATGATATGTATGTATAAAGTCAGAAAATCATCAATAGAAATGTCAAGCTTAGAATGGTCAACGTGTTACATATTCACAATGTTAATGTTAATTTTCCTAAATATTTAATATGCAAGATCAAAATCTAATGTGCCTGAATTCTTTAATTTAAATATCATACTCTAATAACTAAATAAATGTATTAGAAACTTTATTTTGCAATTTTTATTTTCATTGGAGTAGCATGTAAAAAAAAAAAAAGATAGATGGCTGACTAGTTGAGCTGTATGGCCAACTAGTTGTCAATTAGTTTACAACTAGTTGATTTCGCTGCAGGGTACATACGTGTAGTTTTGAATTACAATGCTATTAGCTATATTATCTACTATAGGTACCCTACAATAATATAATTTACAATGCAATTATCTTGTCTTCACCAACGTCAGGTCGCGTGCATCGGCAGCGTCACTTTAAAGCTGAGACTTTTTCAATGAGCTGGGAGCACACATGTACCTATATATATATACATTTGTATATTCCCTGCAGGGAACTCAATAACTAGTGAGCAAAATTTCTAGTTCCGAACTAGCGAAAAGGTGGCACAAAAGAACTAGCTCCATTGTAGGTAGACTCTCACCAGTTCAGAAGGAGTGAATTGAGTCAACATTATAAGACACACTTTGATTTGTATGCAATTTCGAATTGACAAAAATTTCATGTATTTTTTTCGTTCACCCATATTTCGCATATTTCTGCAATTCTCAGATTGTTAGTGAAGCATTACTATATGCTATACTATATAAAGGGCACAACTTACATCTTCAATTGATGAAATGAAATGTTCACCTAGTTATGCTTTTCCGATCCCGCAGTCTTATTTTTAATATTTTTTTTATTTTATTACTTTTTAAATATTTGTTTACATTTTTAATTAATAAAAAAAAATAAAAAAAGAATTATCAACTGCCTCGATACCGACAGGATTCGAAACCGCGCTCGTCAGATTGATGCATGAAGTGTGTCAAATGCTGCACTTAAGCGGTAGATGTAAACTGTAAAATTTGTAATTACTTGTAGCTAGTTCAGAACTATCGAAATTGTGCCAATAAACGAACTAGTGAAAACTGTAGAATTTAGTACTAGTTCGGAACTATCGAAAATGTATTGCAGAGGGTGACAATTGACACCGCTAGGACATCGCCGTGTTAAATTCGCCAGTTGATAACATGCAAAAGAGATTAAGCTCGCACTAGTAGTGTCGAAAAATGCACTAGAAGCGACCTAGTTCGGAACTAGAGATTTTGCCTACAGGGTTTATATACATTATTGTTCATGTATGTATATGTATATGTACAACAAAAATGAAAAATGACTTAAGCACATACATATGTATGTATGTATATGCATTTTGGTATGTAACACCTAAAGCTATCTTGCAAAAATATTAATTGAGCTACAATAAACAAGTTTGTGACATAAGTATGTAAGTATCTACATATTTATGTACATATGTAAGTATTTTGCCGTAACATAGTAATAAGGTTCAACCATGCCAGAGGGGCTGGACCTCGCAATATTACGAAAACAGGTTTTCCATAAAGTAGGGAGTTCGGAAGCAAATTTTCCATGAAATTTTCCTTCACAAGAAAGCACTCTAGGATGGAAAAAAAAATAAAAATTCTTAAACCAGTTGTATTTAATTTATTGACACGTTTTTTTAACTTTTAACAAAAAAGATGATATATTATAAAAGCCTAATAAGACAGAAAGTTCGTTGAATAAATGGAAAAGAATTTATGCTGAAATGAATTCCACGAAAATTCCACAGACACCAGCTGTAAGTAATTGTTTAATGCAAACGAAGCGCTGCGTCTACCCATCAGCTGTGCAACTGGTGAAGCGATTCTGATGAAATTTGTGAATTTTGTTGATGACAAAAATATCAAAAATTGAAGGAGCTCTGAGCTCTGGGAGACATACATATGTCTGTACATATGCGCATTGTATTATTAGCATCAGAAGCACAATACAAATGAGATGAATATACAAGGCGAACGAAAAAATTATATAGGTATCTATATGAATATGTACATATGTGCGAAGGTCTGTAAACTTTTCAAACGCTCTTAAACAAAAATTAAAAAAATAAGATTTTTATTCTGCCGTTAATTTTTTTTATACTCAGCTGTACTAGTACACAGAGTATTATAATTTTGATTTCATAACGGTGGATTGTAACATAATGAAATAATCGAGATAGATATGGACTTATATATATCAAAATGATCAGGGTGAAAAGAGAAATCGATTGAGCCATGTCCGTCCGTCCGTCCGTCCGTCCGTCCGTCCGTCCGTCCGTCCGTCCGTCCGTCCGTCCGTCCGTCCGTCCGTCCGTACGCAGGATAACTCGCGTAAAAATTGAGATATTTTGATGAAATTTGAAATGCAAGTTGGTATCGAGACTGGGACGGTTGGTATTGAAAATGGGCGAAATCGGACCATGACCACGCCCACTTTTCCTATATAGAAAAAATCGGAAATTTGGTATCTCAGCCACTAATATAGCTAGAGTGATAAAATTTTACCCACGTATTGAGCTCAGGCTCCTAGGAAGAATTTTGATGAAATTTTGGAAAATGGGCGGTGCCACGCCCACTTATTAAGGGTCAAACATTGAAAGTTTTATATGTCATAACTCAGAAACCGTTGAAGATATATCGATGAAATTTGGTATGCGTAATTTGCTTACCTAGACAAATGTTTTGGCGAAAAATTATCAAAATCGGTTGACGGCCACGCCCACTTTTATATATGGGAACTATAAAGGGGCCTAATAAAAACATTTTAAGCGATATCTCTGTCAAATATAAAGATCTATCACTGAAATTTTGTGGCAGGAGACCAACTAGGGAAATAAAACAAAAATTATAAAAATTTTGGAAAATGGGCGGTGCCACGCCCACTTATTAAGGGGCAAATATTGAAAGTTTTATAAGCCATAACTCAGAAACCGTTAAAGATATATCGATGAAATTTGGTACGCGTGATATATTTACTTAGCCAAATGTGTGGACGAAAGATTACCAAAATCGGTTGACGACCACGCCCACTTTTATATATGGGTATTATAAAGTGACCTAATAAAAACATTTTAAGCGATATCTCTGTCAAATATAAAGATCTATCACTGAAATTTTGTGACATGAGTTCTACAATAGACCGGAAACAAAAAATAAAAAAGTTTGGAAAATGGGCGTGGCACCGCCTCTTTTTATACAAAGGAATCTACGTGCCTATTACTCGACAAATAACTGAGATATTATGACGAAACTTGGTTTATACACTTTTATAACATGTGTTAGTTGGCCGCTGTGGTGCAGTGGGTAGAGTGCTCGCCTGCTATGCCAGAGGTCTCGGGTTCAAACCACGGTCCGAGCCAAACAAATTTTTCTAATTAGTAAAAATCCAATTATTGGGTTTTTTAAGAGCAGCGGTCACCTCTCGGCAGTGGGCGGCATACCCTCCGAGAGTATTTCTGCCATGAAAAAGCTTCTCACAAAAAATGCATTCGCCGTTCGGAGCCGGCATAAAACTGTAGGTCCACCCAATTAGTAGGAAAAAACAAAAAGGAGCACACCTCGAATTGGGAGAGAAGCTCGGGTAACTAAAAGTCATAGAGGGATGCAATTTTGCACTAACAATAATATTTATATGCTTATTTGGATGATTGATACAAATTTTGAAAATGGGCGTGGCTGCGCCCTGTTTATGCAGCACTCGTGTCATATAAAATACACCCTATATCGAACAAACGCAAACAAACAATGAAAGCATACAGCTGAGTATCTAATGTTCGATTCTACTCGAACTTAGGCTTCCTTACTTGTTTTCATGTGCAAAAGATCTAAATATGAGCCGCTTCCAATTAAATCAACATTAATAATTGAGTACTCAGACAAAAATTTCCATCTAAAATTGTCTAACAGTGGGTAGTAGTTTTTTTTTTTAATAAATATGTATGAATTTGTGAATTGATTTGAGTTTTATTTCCAGCTCAATATAGGTACTCATTGGGTCATATTTATAAAAGCCAAGCATTAAGCATTGCTTAAGATTTCTGACCTTTTACTCAAATTTTGAAATTTGGTTCATACAAATTAATGTCAAATTTCTGAAATTTTGAGTAAAAGCATTTGCTTGGATTTTATTAATATGGCCCATTGTTATTGAGCACTCAATTTTGCGTTGTCACAGCAATACAAAGACGTGATTGTAGTTAATTATTATTTTTTTATGGTAAAAAAAAGTGCAAGGAACTTTCGTTTACTGGATATTTAGCAGCGCGCACGTAATATTAAAATGCTTAACGCATTTATTATGTTTTTGCTTAATTGAATTTGTTGTACCCGTTGTACCTACTTTACTCTTTATTCACCACTTTTTTGTATAGGTGCGCTAAAAGTTAAAAAATAATATTTAAGTATTTGCAATTTTGAGTGCTTTATAAATGTGCAAAAATATTGAAAAATAAAATAAGAAAATCGCCTGTGACTGCTTTGTGCTTTTAACATTATTTTCCTCCTAAAAGTGCAGACATTGGTGACTTATCTGTAACCTTATAAAACAGCTGATTCAACCAACCTTACGACAAGCTTTGTTACTAGTCATTGGTGCCTTATCGTAATTCTGTAGCTGTATCCTTAACTTACAGACCAATTGGATTTTGGTTAGCAACCCTGAATCCGTAAACAGCTGACACTGGCGAAAGCAGATATAGGAAGGTAGGCGCATTGGCGAATGCAGAAACTTCTTTTTTTATTTACAAAGGTAGATTATAATATCAAAATCAAAGCGAATTCACATCATGGCCAATAGTAATCGGCGAGTCCCAAGCGAATTCAGATTTTAACAAGGATAAATATTATTTTGACATTACAATCTACTAATTTCAATAACAAAATACATGGGAAATTTCTAAATTCGCCTATGCGCCTACCTTCCAAGATCTGCCTCGACAAATGTCAGCTGTTTGCAGATTTACGGCACCACTAACAGCTCACATGGATAGCGATAAAGTTACAATAAGGTTAACGATACTGAATTACTTACAAGTCACCAATGTCTGAAC
This sequence comes from Urophora cardui, assembly GCA_960531455.1. NCBI lineage: Eukaryota > Metazoa > Arthropoda > Insecta > Diptera > Tephritidae > Urophora > Urophora cardui. The sequence goes on from OY482671.1 coordinate 158,985,886, forward strand.
CTTAAATTACCATTTGATTTATAGCGTTTTCGATTCTGAACGAAAATGTTGCATTATTACGAGGCAACATGCGTCATTATCAACATGCGCTCTGTGTCTTAAGAAAATGTTGCATTTTTCATGTTATGAATGCATTTTTCATGTTGTAGTGATTCGCACTATCTTTTCGCGTTTCCTTTTCTTTTCTTTCTCACCTTAAATTTCGTGTACTTTTTCCTTTTTTTTCCTAAATAAAACACTCTCCCTTTTTTTCTCTTTGATTTCACAAATTTTCACTTTATTCCACCTTTTGTATGAAACTAATTTAATTTCAATTTCATTTGATGTTCTTTTGATTTCGAGTTCACGCGTTTTGGCAAAGCGGCTGACCGGTGCAACTCTCTTTAACTGCCCAGCCTGCTTTTTCGTATTTGCTTTGTAGATATAAATGGCAACAAAAGCTAGCGGCATCCTTCCAGAATGAGTACGTAAGTATGTAAAACATGATGCAATAATAAAATGGTGGACGCAGCAGAGGACGGCTCTTTTGTTTTTGGAAAAGTAAGCTGTCAAATTATCGTATTTTGTTTTGATTTTAACCTCTTGCACGTGTTATTCCTGGAAATAGCTTGTGTGTTCGCTTGTATGTTCGCTGGCGTTTTTTCTGTTTTTGACAGTTTTATCTACGGCCGTTCAACGGTAATCGCCTATTCCCTTTTCAGTGAAACGACCATATTATTATTTGGTCATGATGTAAAATATATGTATGAGATTCGAAGAGCGACGGTAAGTATGAGGTGAGCGATAGATACTTGGGGCAATTCCATAGATGCTGCGGGTATACAGCGCCACAAAGATACAATGGTGAGCTGACTATTCGAACTCGATGAGATTTTCGCTCATGTCTTCAACACATGTCATATTAAAGGCAGAAAATGTTGCCCTATGGTCGGGGAGAGGGTACCCTGACATAATCCCAAGGGGCATAACCCCAAATTTTTTATTTGGGATTATGTCACTCCCCCTAGGGTGACATAATCCCAACTTTTTTACTTGGGCTTATGTCACCCTAGGCGTAGTGACATAATCCCAATTGGGATAATGCCATTTTCAAGCCCAAAAAAACATTTCAGATTTTTTCTTAGATTTTATTACATTAAGCAAAAAAATTAAAGCTGACAATAAAGTTAATGTTGTTATACAATAATACATTGAGTATATGTATAAGATGAAATATGTATGTACTTAAATACACATGTTCTCAAAAAATTACTTTAAAACTACAAAATTACATTAAAATTAAATATATTTACATATATACAGACTTTTTTCAATAAAACGATAGGTATATAAATATTTGTGTACATTGTATATATGTCTATAAAAAGAAGAAAATTTGGAAGAAAAAATCGCGCGATTTTGATTCCAAATTTTCGCTTGCGGCGCTTTTTTTCTAATAGATCGATAGGTATATACTAAAGGGTTGCAAGAGTTAACATACGCTATGAATGCACAGCAGAATTCATTCATCGTTCTCTTAACTCGTGTTCAGCGGCGACGTTGTGTGCGAATAAATAGACTACAAACAGAAAGACGATGTTGTGTGTTATTGTTATTCGCTGGCGCCGAACTCAATTCATTCGTCGCATACATAAACACGACTCGCAATAACACCATAAACCAGACATGAATGCAAGGCGTTAACTGTTCACTTAAAACTTGAACAGCGAGTTACAATCACTCAATGTTATGTGAACTCAAAGTTTGGGTGCATTCATTGGGTGCATTCATTTTTTTCAGCTAGGCAAACAAAGAAAAATGCAGGGTTTTTCCGCCTGTATGTTTGCTTGTACTGTACGGGCCGTGGATGATTGACCGATAGCTATGTATTTATGAATGTATATACATACATATGTATGTATGTGTGTAAATGCATATACGTATATGTATAAAGTTAGAAAACATTTAAATATTTCATTTATATTGTGAAAACAGAGATTGATTAACTTAACCAAATCACCAAACTAAAATTATAAGTATCCAATCAAATATTTACCTTTTTTTATACATGGGCAAATCCTAGAAAATTGAGTTGAAATTGAGGAGAATCGACTTTGATTTAGAGTTTCCAAAGTACCGCGATTGGTAAGGTGGTGAACCAAGCTTCTCAGAAATATTTATTTTTTAATTGAAAAATTTTTTTATGTTATTTTTTTACTAGATTGAGTTTATTGTTTAGGGAGGCCCGTAAAGGCGAACTGTCCCAGGGGCCCGACTCGACTCTCTGCGGGCCTGACCACGTATACAGACCGCTTAAATTTTTTAACTGGACTTTGGATTTTTTATAAAAATAATGGATGTAAGTAATTCAGTTGCAAAAAAAAATCATCTAAAGAACTAGAAGGATATAAGTACCCGACTTTAAATTTAGTGATTGTGCACGTTTACTTCTTAAAACGAAAGTGTGACGGAAATAGTAATGATGAGTTAGAGAAGTATAAAATCATTTAAACTTCATCTCAGCAAATTGATAGGTGATGTGGTAATTAAAAACTAATCAATTTTTCACAAACTTGCTTTGTTTTTATTGGGTATGTTAGTGTCTAGCACGAATTTATTATTTTTAATTTTAATTTTTATACTTTGGAATAAGCGGAAAAATCCAATTAGCTCATACAGCGATGGTAGTAGGTGATAGCTATTTCGAAGAAAAACCACTTTCTTCATCATCAGACATCTTCTCGGGAGCACACCAGGCTTTGAACCTACGCTCCAACCATCAGTAGTCGAATATTACCGAAACGCTAAGCACTGCGGCTACCGATGGTCCTGCTGAGCTGTTGGATTTTTCGCTTATATATGCCATTGCTCTATTCAATCTAACCTCACTTAGTGTACGATTTTCGTATATCTGCTATGCAAGTGTTGAATAATGGTTGGCAGTTTTGTTTTTGTTTCCACCAATCAAGAGATTACTGCAATATACAAGCGAAAAAGATCGAGATAAAACTCTATTGCAAAAATAGGTTAGAAGAAATGATTACTGAACAGGATCAAAGCAATTATGAAATTAGTTCTCCAAATCCTCTCTCAAATAATACAGAACAACTGTTTTCAGGATTTATTCAGCCCAAAAATTCAGCAAATAATCTTGATCAAGCTGAAAATGAAATGGTTTATCCGGGAATGTTAACGAAATAATGCACGACGAATAGGTAGTATTTGATGCCTTTTACATACATATTTGAATTTCCTCACACAGAAATAGAAAATTATTTTTAATCTGATCGTTTTTAATCATCTGGGCATGAATATCTTTGTATATTTTTTATCAAAGATACTAGCTGGGTCATTTATGTATATATTAGTTTTATTTTGAAAAAATCTACAAATGTATAATTAATAAAAAAAAACCGATCGCAGATCAGAGATCAAACATGTACTGCCGCTTGATGGTACTCAATTTATTAGCAAGGGTGAATAACTACACTTCAAAAATGTATGTATGTATGTGATTTAAAACGGCACAAATATTTATCAAGTTGCAATGGGTCAAAAAACTTCTAACATTCATAATACTTATTTCTGAGAAAAGTTTGCCAATGAACCCCAGGAATCATTTTTTGCTTGCTATCCTGAAAAGATACTGAAAAACCAGATATCGAAAATTTTAAGTTTTTAAAATAGCAATTAGGTAATTGGAAACAAAAATCCAAACACCCATTGAAAAATTGATATCAAATTTTTTTTTTCGACAGTGAGTAATTTTAATTTTTTCTGTGTTCTACTTAGTTTTATTTATAACAAAAAAAAATTGGTGATAGAAAAAAATATTCAGTACCTATCAATTTTTGTTATTGAGCTCAGTTTATATGCAAGTGTGATTTAGACTAGCCACACATGACGGCAGAAAACGCCTTTTTTACAAATCGAAATTCTTTGTCACCAAAAAGCAGAAATAAATGATTTCAAAAGCACCTTTTTATCACAGACATAAAGTTTTATTTTTTGTCTGTGAAAAACCCAAAGGAATTTTAATGTTGAATCACTGTGAAAAACACATTCATACATATGTCCATTAGGGATGGGACTATTCGAATAAAAATTATTCGAATAAAAAATCCTTTTATTCGAAAGGTATTCGTAATTCGAATAATATTTATTCGAATAATTTATTCGTATATTCGAATAAATACTATTCGAATAGTACTATTCGAATATCACTATTCGAATACCACCATTCGCGAGTAGCCATTAAATGTATGTATGTATGCTTTTGCTTTTGTAAGTACATAAATATGTACATATACGTACTCTGGCTTCCACGGAAGCAAGAGGAATTCCCAAATTATACATGTACATTAGATGAGTTTTTTTTTGTATGGGATTCTTTAAACCTTCTCAGATCCTCCCTCCGGCACCGGAATATGAAAATAGGATGTTTTAGAGTAAGTAAACTGAAAAAAAAAATTTAACTTTTCCAAAAACTGGATGGAGCTACACCGAAAACCGCGCAAATTCCCAGAATTTCAAGGTATGTTTAGATTTATGTCTGAAAAAAGTTAGGATTTTGCACAAGAAAAAAAATTGAGACCCACCCATACGAAGAATTAACCGCTAAATCGAATGACATATTCAGTTTTTTGGTACACTACCCAGGGAAGATAATATCGCGGCCTAAAGTGACCATTTTCTTTTTTTTCTCATGAATCTTCAACTTCTTGCCCTATACTCTTCCCGAAATCGGAAATTATTTTTCAACTAAATCACACGGTAGGCTGCGTTATTTAATGCGCTTTCCATAAATGTATAGCTATTAAAAATCGAATAATATTTGGATGAGTTCATCAAGTTTAAGTGAAGTAAAGTCGGGTATAAAAGGGTAAAATACCTTAAAATTTCTAAATTTTTTAAAAAATTTTGCTCTTGAAGACGGTTTTTTGGGTTATTACTGATTGTTTTATTTGGTTGGATAACTCCACAATGGATAATTCCAAAAAATTCGGAAAATCGAGACCGTGGATAGCGGAAAAAACCGTGGACGCGGATGGCCCCAAAATATTATTGGGCAATATTGGTATTAAATTAAAGGTCTTAACTAGGGCTTTAATATGGAACTCATTACATGACAATTTATTAGCCAATTTACGATATACTGGCGAACAAGTGGTCCAGGATGACTACAGAATATTTTAAAGGATATCGGCGACATTTGAGTCTAATTTTTGACTTATATGTGTCGAAACGGTGGACACAGCAAAATGGATTGGCTTTACATTGAAGTCCTAGGTAAAATCTTTATTTTGATACCCATATTGCCCACAAATGTTTTGGCGCTATCCAGGTTCACTTTTTGTCCGTTATCCACGGTCTCGACCTTTGTATTTTTTTACATTTGCAGGGTTACCCACCCACATAAAAAAATCACGAATAACCCAAAAAACCGCCTTCAAGAGCAAAATTGTTAAAAAATTTAAGAAATTTTAAGATATGTTACCCTTTTATACCCGACTTTACTTCATTTAAACTTGATGAACTCATCCAAATTTTATTCGATTTTTAATAGCTATACATTTCTGGAAAGCGCATTAAACAACGCAGCCTACCGTGTGATTTAGTTGAAAAATAATTTCCGATTTCGGGAAGAGTATAGGGCAAGAAGTTGAAGATTCATGAGAAAAAAAAAGAAAATGATCACTTTAGACCGCGATATTATCTTCCCTGGGTAGTGTACCAAAAAACGGAATACGCCATTCGACTTAACGGTTAATTCTACGTATGGGTTGATATAAATTTTTTTTCTCGTGCAAAATCCTAACTTTTTTCATACATAAATCTAAACATACCTTGAAATTCTGGGAATTTGCGCGGTTTTCGGTGTAGCTCCATCCAGTTTTTGGAAAAGTTTAATTTTTTTTTCAGTTTACTTACTCTAAAACATCCTATTTTCATATTCCGGTGCCGGAGGGAATATCTAAAAAAAAACTCATCTAATGTACATACATACTAATATTCGATTAGTATTATTCGAATAGTGTTATTCGAATAGTATTATTCGAATAGTACTATTCGAATAGTACTATTCGATTTTTTTCCCTCGAATATTATTATTCGTTTATTCGAATATTATTCGAAAAAAGTCCCACTACTAATGTCCATACATATGTACATATGTATGTATGCCACTGCTTTTGTGCACGTAATGACGCACGTCTTAGTCATAGCAGTCGACAGAGTTAACAGTGTTAAAGCCGGAATTACAATAGCGCTGTGGCTGTGGCAGCGACTGTTTTGCGAAATCAGCTGATTTTTAGAAACTACGGTTTGTAATGAAGCGGCACATAATACAGCAGAGGCAGCTGGCAGCACCGCTCCGTTTAGCCCAAATTCTAAATTCGCTGCCGCTGCCTTGAATCGCAGCCAACTTCTAAGTGTTGATGTGAACTTATGTATGTTTCCGTACTATCCAATGTAATATATTTTTTACTAATTTTGTGTTTCCGTACTTTGATGCCAGCAAGCGGTAGGGAATTTAATTTTTACTTAATTAATTTCCACTAGCAAATATTGCTGGCGGGATGCAAAAGCAAAGAAGAAGAAAGAGCAGAGGAAAAAATGAAACATGATAGATTATTTTAATTGAAAAAAGTGGACATGAAAATGGTAAGTAAATTTATGTCACCACGTGTCCAAGGTAAAAGGAAACAGACCTAATATATAAAGAAGTCACTGCCAAATACTGCGAACGCTCTATTGTGTTTGGTCTGGCAGTCACTGCTCATATTAGACGCATCAGCTGATTTCGAAAACCGTCACTGCCCGCTGCCAGATCGCTGATGTAATTTGGGCTTAACTCATAAACTTCATTAGCTGAGTTCCCGTGGCAGTGATCCAGATCCGGATACAAATTTTGCAAGCAAATGCGACAACAATTTTGTGATCCTGGTATTTATCTGGATCAAAACAACCTATTACAATCTATACGGATCCGAAATTGATACAGACAAACGCCAGGATCACAGAATTCTTGTTGCATTTGCATGCGAACTTCTTATCCGGATCTGGATCACTGCCACGGGAACTCGCCTATTCTCTCGCACACAAATTTGCCTGCACAGCATTCATTCACACAAAAACAATGAAGTTCATTTCAACACGTGTTCTGCTAAGAGTGGATCGTTACTTGTGAGAGTGCTACGAGTTGAGCGGACACTGCTGTCGTGTTCACTCAGAGGCCTCGTATTTATTTTACTCAAACAATTGAGTGCATAGCCTGCATTGTTGTGTGCGTTCAAGTTCAAAATTTTTTAGTGTAGCTCAGAGTTAACTTTTTTAGCACTTTTGCAGCCCTTTAGTATATACATATGTATTTATTTTAAAATTGGGGTTATGCCACTTGGGATTAAATCACGGCACCGGGGAGAGTGTGACATTTTTGGCAAATAGAACAATCAACCACCAAAAAATATGTGGAATCTTTGTGGAATAGAACAAGAAAAATTTACAGCCCGATAAAAATGCAGAATAAGTGCGACATTTTCGCCAGAATCGAAAACGTACACTCAGGGAAAAACAGCATTTTAAAATCAAAAATAAAATTTTTATTTTCATAATGCACATTTTAAACCAAACCATTTTTATATTAGCAATGAAAATTTTTAAATTAAAAATAAAATTTTTGAATTAAGAATGAAATTTTTGAAGTAAAAATGCATTTTGGATTTAAAAAGAAACATACTTAAATTAAAAATGAAAATGAATATTGATTCAAAAAGTCGCTCTTTGTACAAAATTTTTTTGTGAGAAAATATTTTTTTGTGAGAAATCCAACAAAAACAATAATGAGATTCGATTTTTTTAATTTTGTTTCTATAATGATGCATATAATTCATGGATTCTTTTTTAGGAAAAGGGAAGTATAAATAGGTTACTACAATTCAATATAATGTCCCACTATGTGATGGCGTTGGATTGAATTTCAGGTTGATGTCATGGTTCGAATCCGGAGGAGAATATAAAATAAAAAAGAAAAAGGAGAATAAGAAATAAAGATAGCAAACAGTTAAGGCGGAGTAGAAAAGAAGAGGAGAACAAGCGGAGGCTATATTTTTGTAGTTGGGACTCGGATTGAGAGAAAATGAAGAGAATGCCGTTGGATACAATTTCGAATACGGAAGAGAAAATGATATAGAGAACACTGCAGCGTTTTTTCTCATAGTGCTTAAAATAAAAATAAAAATAAACATTTTTAAATTTAAAATGTTTTTTCTTGATTTAAAAATTTTATAATGAACATTTTTAAAATAAAAATTTTGGTATTTACATCACTTTTAAATACGTTTTTGCCCATTTTAAGCACGTTTTCATATGTTTTTATATTTTTTTTTTCCCTGAGTGTAATTAGTTAAGCATGATCCACTTAATTTTAACAATTTCAAGCTGCGCTCGTTTGATTTGAGTCACGAATGTAGTTACATATTTGCATTTATTAAGTGTATAATTGATGTGAGAAAAAGATCGTCAACTATCACTCTATTCAATTTGAATTTAATTGATTTTGCATGTAATTTTCTTCACACCATTTTCTAGGTATATAGTTTTAGAAAAAATACTAGGAAATATTTATGTGACTGTTAGTGAAATGTGCCAGACATTGCTTTATTCATTATGCAGTTTCCCTTGCTTAGCAACATCAAAATGACTCACTGATACGATACAATGATTAAACCAGTTCTCCGATGACTGACCCTTGTTTTAATTTCTTGCACACTTGTTTATTGTACGAGCACTTCTTTTCAATTAACTTTCATTGCTTTCTGTATGTAAATAATACTTAGTACTTAGCTAGTGCATGCAAATATAGACGCATAACGAGGGCTCGTCTATGGTTACAGGCAGGGCCGCCGAGAGAAAATCCGGGCCCGGGGTCAAAAAAACTACGGGCCCCCATACTAAATGAACAAATTCTCAAAATCAAAATTCAATGAATATATAGTTACGAACTTTAATTTATCTATACATTAATACAGATCAAGTAAATATGTTTACATGGAAATATATATATTACGGTGGGTCAAATGTATTGTTCAAAAGGTACATCCAGTTTCTGAATCCATGGGTCATACTGAGTAATATTGTCCGTGGGACCATAGGTCTGAATGAATTTTGTTTCAATATATATTGCTTTATTTGTATGAAATAAATTTCTTTAAATTGGAATACAAATATTTGTTGGTAGTAATTTGGTATATCAAAAGACTTTAATTAACACAAGTGAGCCTTTCTGGCCTTAGCAGCTGCAAAATTATCTATTATAGTGTCAAAATCCAACTGTCTCGCTGTTGGTGCTTCAATACAAAGTATGCCAAGTCCTGTGAGACGTTCTTGAGTTGAACACGATCGATGGAAGTTCTTTATTCTTACAAGAACACTGAAGGAACGTTCAGCATTAGTTACTGTAACAGGTATGGTGCAAAAAATACGTTTTAGTGCAACAGCAATCGAATTCAACTGTACGAAGCACCAAAGCAAATTTTAGCTTCGCAAGCTTCGTTTGTTTTCGGCGTATCGCTGCTTACATACATACATACACGTACATACATATATCACTGTACAAGAATTTGCATCATACCGAATTTTTCTGTTGCAACCAGCGTTGCCACTTAAAAAATTTAAAATTTACTAAAATACAAAATAAAAGTAACCAAAACCAGAAACAGGTAACCAAAATAAATTAGTATATGCTTTAACGTTAGAGCTATATATTTGAAAGCAAAACAATATATACGGTTAACAAAAACTAAAATATATCAATTGTTTTACATCTTTAAGCTTTAAACAGACCCAACATCGGGCGAAATATCGCCCCGTCGTAGTTTTTATTAACATTTAAAACCACGGCCACAGATGAGAATGAACAGAACCAAAAAGCTGACGAAAATTCGCCAGAACAGATTTATTTCTAATGTGGTCGCTGGTTCCTGTCAAATAAATTATTTGGACTTCAAAGCTTTTTAGTGCTTAGCACGAAAATTATTTAATTTAATTTTTCATTGTTATGTATGTTAGTGTCTAGCACGAAATTATTATTTTTTAATTTTAATTTTTATACTTTGGGATAAGCGAAAAAATCCAATTAGCTCATACAGCGATGGTAGATGTGATAGCTATTTCAAAGAAAACCGCTTTCTTCATCATCAGACATCTTCTCGGGAGCACACCAGGCATTGAACCTACGCTCCAGCCATCAGTAGTCGAATATTAGCGAAACGCTAAGCACCGCGGATACCCATGGTCCTGCTGAGCTGTTGGATTTTTCCATTAAGTATATATGCCATTGTTCTATTCAATCTAACCTTTCTCAGTGTATGATTTTCGTACATAGGCTATGAAAGTGTAACTTTTTATTGTTGGGGGTAAATGAAAAAAATTTCAACAACTATTACCAGCGAAAGTTGAGTATAGCTATTTCACGAAATACCATTTTCGATCATTGGAAGCCTTTTCGGAAGTGGATGCTCATCACGGGGATCGTGCTACATTCCATATTCAGCCGCAATGTGCGAACGCTTTTGCACGCTCAACCACTGAGACTCTGTGAAAGCTGTTGAATTTTTCCCACTTTTGCCTTATTCATTTTCGTGAAACTCAACATTCGCTGGAAATAGTGGTTTAATTTTTTCCATTTTCCCCAACAATAATTTATTTGGAGTTTGATAAAAAAATATACAACAAAACAATTTGGATAACAAATATTTTATAGTTTGGAAAAATTAAAAGTGTATTCCTAAAAATTTAATGCAACCATGGTGTACTGAATATATGGACCTTGACGGTAACCAAAATCGGCCGAAAGTAACCACGTAACCAAACGAGAAAATTGTAACCAATTTTGGTAAAAAGTAACCAAAGTGGCAACGCTGGTTGCAACAGAAAATGAATTCAAATTTATGCTGCAAAGCCGACGCCAAAAACCAACAATTGCTTAAGTGGGGTGCAGACACGTTCAGAGTTTTATACAATTTGTTGAAATTTAAAATGATTGCTATCTACGAAAGGTGATTAAAGGTGTTGTTTGTTTTTTTTTTCTGTAAGCAAAAAGCTTGGATATCATTTTGAGATTCCCCGGGCCCTCTAAAGCCCCCCCCCCCCTCTCATCGGGCCTGGTTACAGGTAGCTAATTGGAATCGAAATATATAGGCACCCACTATGCGTATAAAGATGCTTTTCCCTGCTTAATCATTATACCTAAAAGCAAATATCACATAATTTTTACTAACAAAAATTTTATTCTCTTCCATTACAGCTGATATGAACGTGCAACAATTTTTGCTCTTTCTACATCTACAAATACACAAACAAAATTTTCTATACAACTCAACCAACAACAACAACAACGATTGACCTTCAACATTTTACGCACTCCTGAAATCAGAATAATTTTTTATAATTCATTTTGGCAATCGCTGCAATTAAACGCTAATGCTGGTTGCAGGGTCACATCTACATACATACACACGTATATCAAGGATTTCTAATTAACACTCACTGCCAATTTACGCAAACGACGCTGCTTCCACCCCTCTCGAGCACGAAGAGTGTGAGCGAGATACAAACATAGACGTAGAAAACGATAGTGAGTGTGAGAAAGATATAGCGCATGCGTGCGTGCATGCGACATTCAGTCACTAAAGTAAAAATTAATGCAACAAAATGTATAAGTTGTTAGCCGGTTTAAAAACCTATCTGAAATGGCAACCCATTCAGACGGACAATGCCATATTTCGCCTTCACAATTCATTTACGACCGTCTTACTGCTCACCTGCAGTCTGGTCATTACGGCCACACAATTTGTAGGTCAACCGATCAGTTGTATTGTGAGTGGTTTGCCGACGCATGTTGTGAATACGTTCTGTTGGATTCATAGTACATTTACGATGCCGGACGCATTCAAGCGACAGGTGAGTGTGAGAATATACATACGAGTAGTCCACTCTCAAAATTGGCTATGTGAATTTTTCATATTAAGCTACAAATTAGAAAAAACCAACACGGCCGCAAGCTCTATTTTATTTGAATATTTTTTGTTATTACCTGAAAACTTAGCCCATAAGGAATTAAGGGATATAAAAAAATAAAACAGCAATATGACAGATTTTTGCAAATTCAATGTTAAATATTTAATATGCATAGCTAGTTTTGACAGTATTTTTTCACATAAATAGTTTTGAGACAGTATTTTTTCACATAGCTAGTTTTGAAATTGTAATGCATGATAACACGGTTCTGCTTACAAACCCTCGTTCCTCCGCGCGGAAAAGGGAGACCTCACTTCGTTAGGAAGAAGAAAAATATTATAATACTGTTTCAAAACAAGCAGTCATCAGTGGGTTAAAACATGGACACTAATCGGCTAGAACGCTTAAAATTTACTCTTATAGTTTAGATCAAGCGATTCTGGTGGCAATAAAATGGTTTTAGAATTTTGAGCGCCCCTTATATGAGGCGACACCACTGTGTGCCATGGCGTATGAGTGAACTATGTATTTTATGGCGTTTTCTTTTCTACAAAAAAATGTTGCCCTCCTATATCCTAATTATCGAATTACGTAACGTGACTTTCTCTAAAATGGCTGATTTTGTATATAATGTTAATCTCTTACTTAGTTAGAAGTAAATATTCGGTGAAATTACTAGACAGACATACAAAATGGCTAAGAAAATCAAAGAGGGCAACATTATTTCGAGAAAAGAAAACGCCATTAGATAGAGACTTTTGAAAGTGTATTTTTATTGAATGCTTTTTTTCGGACATTTTCGGAATGGACATTGTACATCTTTAAATGCTGGTATACAATCCATCAAAAACTCTATATTGAAAAAAATTCACATAGATACTTTTGAAAGTGGACTACTCCCTGCAAAAAAATGTGCGATTAATACCGAAAGATATTTGTCCCGGATTGATCTCTTTCGAGAACAATCGGTCCACAATTAGTCCCCGATTGTTCCCGAACGGGTATAAATGTAGACTAATTGTAGACCAATTGTTCCCTAACGGGTACAAATGTAGATTAATCGCTTTCATCCCGAACGGGTATAAATGCAGATTAATCGCTTTCATTCCGAACGGGTACAAATCTAGATTCCTTAAATGTAGAAATTTTACAAAAATATGTAATGTACTTAAAAAATTGTAGAACAACCGGTAAAACGAATTGAACACCCTTTCTTTTAATAACAATGATGAATAATAGTTTTAACAAAATGTTGCCTAAAATATTCTATGAAAAAATCGGTGACAGGTAACAAGGTCAACGGAAATAATGTCAATTGACCTTATTTCCCACCCGGTTGGGAAATAAGGTCAATTGACATTATTTCGTTTTTGGAAAACGCAATAAGGCCAACGAAAGTTTGGAAATAAAATCCCAATCCAAATGGAAATAATGTCAACTATTCTTAAAACTTGTTCATTCATGAAAATATTTGCTGAGTTCTTCTGCAAACCCGTTATGACTGACGAAAATCTTATTGCGGATTGTGATGCAAGTATGTCAGACGCAAGCGGGGAGGAAGACAATAATGAAGTCATCCATTTCAGCCAGACAAATGCCATTTTAAATTGTATCCTCTGTACCGAAACCCCTCGCGATACGGTATTATTTCCATGCAGCCATTTTAAGCTTTGTGCCGAATGCTATTCAAAAATTGCGCAAAATGCCGCTCGTGTAAAGTGCCCTGTTCTCTGCCCCTACTGCAGACAAGTTGTTGCCAACACAGCAAAAATATTTCAATAAATTATATAATAATGTAAAGTATGTTAAATATCTAGTTATACAAAAATTTAAATAAAAATATATATAAAAACTATGTCTACTTGCCTTATCCTGCGGCATGGTAAAAAAGTAGGAAATGAAAATTTCTTTTCTCATAAAAAGCAGTTTAGGAAAATGAAAATTTGGAATTAAAAATCGCGCGATTTTTCATTCCAAATTTTCGCCTGCGGCGCTTTTCTTTTCTCATAAAAAGCAGTTTAGAAAAATTAAAATTTGGAATTAAAAATCGCGCGATTTTTTATTCCAAATTTTCGCCTGCGGCGCTTAATTTTTCTAATAACAGCAGCGACGCGAACCGACACGGACCGATGCGAAGCTAAATGCTCGAAAACGTCAATTGACCTTATTTCCATTGACCTTGTTACCTGTCACCAAAAAATCCTTTACATTACGCTCATATAATGCATACTCAAAACTTACAATTTTTTTTATTTATTTATTGAGATTTTTTTACAAAAGTAAAACATTATATAATGTTTATTTAAATATGCATGAACATTTACAATTTTTTAAAGATTGTTATTAAAAATTGCCTTGGCGAACAACTTGGAAAAATCTACATTTGTACCCGTTCGGGATGTAAGCGATTGATCTACATTTGTACCCGTTGGGGATGAAAGCGATTGACCTACATTTGTACCCGTTCGGTATGATAGTGATTAATCTACATTGGTACCCGTTCGGGTATACAAGTTGAACAATTAGTCTCTTCATAGGACATGCTCGAACAAATGCGATCAATTCACTCCATATAAAGGGATGTAAAATTGTATTAGTCGCATGCTCGCTTGCGATTGATCCCGGACATGTCCCGGATTAATCGCATTTTTTGCAGGGCTCATATGCATACTTGAATTAATTCATATATGTATGTGTGTATATAAGTATGTACTTACTTTAGTAGCCCTGTAGGGAAAATCTCTAGATCAGAACTAGGTCGCTTCTAGTGCATTTTTCGCCACTACTAGTGCGAGCTAAATCTCTTTTGCATGTTATCAACTGGCGAATTTAACACGGCGATGTCCTAGGCGGTGTCAATTGTCACTCTCTGCACTACATTTTCGATAGTTCCGAACTAGTACTAAATTCTACAGTTTACACTAGTTCGTTTATTGGCACAATTTCGACAGTTCTGAACTAGCTACAAGTACCTACAAATTCTACAGTTTTACATCTACAGCCTTTGTCACACTTCATGCAAGTGGCGCGATGGCCGACTAGCTAACGCATGTGCCTTTCAATCTGAGGGGCGCGGGTTCGAATCCTGTCGGTGTCAAGGTGGATGGTAATTTTTTTTTAATTTTTTTTTTAATTAATATTTTTTATCTATTTATTTAATAAAAATTTACAATAATATTTAAAAAGTAATAAAAAAAATTAAAAATAAGCCTGAGGGGAACATTTCATTTCATACAAGAAGCAAATTGAAAACTCTTTATATAAAATGCTTCACTAAACATCTGAGAATTGCAGAAATGTACAAAGCCGACGGCAATTGAACGAACGAAAAATTTTCATAGAATTTTTGTCACTTCGAAATTGCATACAAATCAAAGTGTGTCTAATAATGGTCACTCAATTTACTCCTTCTGAACTGGTGAGGGTCTAACTACAATTGATCTAGTTCCCTTTTGACACCTTTTCGCTAGTTCGGAACTAGAAATTTTGCTCACTAGTTATTGAGTTCCCTGCAGGGAGGTATCTATGTACATATGTTTGTATGAATCTATGAAGACATGCGAAACTATGTAAATGCTCAGTTAAATTATTGTCGCCCATGAAATATACATATGTACATAACTGTGTATTTGGGTAGATATTACTTCTTCATCAAGCGAAAGAGGTGGAAAATAGAAAAGTAAGGAAAGTTGTAGCTCGATTGACAGCAAAATAATATTTTAAAATTTGTTCGTGTGATTAATGCTTTCCTGGGCATGTGCTTTGAATAACTTTGACAAAAAATTGAATTTCGACTCTTAAATTTGTCTAAGCCCGACAGCAAAACTTTTCAAATTTAAAGCAAATTTTAATTAGGCTACTCGGTAGCGCCCATTAATTCGTGGTTAACCTAACAATAGCTTTTCTTTCAAAGCGACATAGACCTGCTGGTTTCAAGTGGGATTGCGCCAGCATGACTTTACTACAACGGCAACAGACCTCGAACAACAACATTTGCTAAAACAATTCGAAAAGAAGAAAGAAGAAAAACAATGAAAAAGTTGTAGCCGAATCGACGTGGGGGCATTAATTTAAATTTTGTATGCAGACGCAGACAGTAGCTACTGAGCATGCGTCTTGATTTGTTTTGAACAAAAGAAGTTTTTTATGTTTTTCTTCAATTCAATCCTTTTTTTGCATTTGAACACAAACATGGCAAAATGATAAAAAGAAATTGATATATGTATGTATATATGAAAACACATAGGTAGAAAAATATACATAAAACGCATGCGTACGAGTACCGACATTTTGTGGTTGGATATTAGCTTTATTCAATACACAGAGCCAAAAGACCACCTAAAATGCCCTATAAATTAGGACAAAGTTTAGCGGATTTCTCTACGCTTTCTCTCCAATAAGATGCCGGTCTTATTATGACTGGATGTCTCATTTTAATAAAACTAAGTAGATAATCTGTAAAGCTAATATGAAAACTTTTCAATATAATTAAGAAGATGACCCGTGGATTTTAGATGAAATTATTTTCAGTAAAATTTTATAGATAACCTATAAAACTAAGATGAAAACCTCTTATTTAAATTAAGAAGATGATTCTTAGAATAAATATGGAAACTTTTTCACATAAATTTAGCAGATAACCTGTAAAATTAAGACGAAACCCTGATAAATATTATTAAGAAGAGAATCTTGATTTTCATTAGAAACCCCTCTTAATTGTAATAAGCCGATCACCTTATCAATTTGAAATGATTGCCACCAGAATTTAAATACATTACTTTCTGAAAATAAATAGCACACTGTTTTTTTAAACTGTTTTTTATTTAAGTTTTACTTATAATTATAATACGATCAAGTACTTATGTACATATATATTAAGTATAAGAATATACTTAACATATTTTTCTATAACTTTTATAATATCTGTGGACATTTGGAAAAGCAACCTAAGTCTAAATTCGCAATTTTACAGGAGAGCAAAAAACAGTTTTGCAAGTGCACAGAGCCTTTCCATCATATATTTTCATAGAAGTAAGAGCGTCTCATGATAAAACAATCTTCTGTTGTTCATTTTAAATTGAATTTTTATTTCTTGGCGTAACGGTTTTTATTTAAATGGATCTCAAATAAAATAAGTGCTTTTTCCAAATTGTTTTTTGAAAAAACACCAACTTATCTCAATTTAGGTTCTTTTTTCAAATTGATCTTCATCAAAATTTTATAGAATTTTAGCCTCCTAATTGGAATTAAGTTCATTTGGTAAACTGAAATATGATCAAAAATCGACTTAAGTTGATAATTAGGTTGGTTTTTCAAAAGCATATTGAAAAAAATATGCCACCTAAATTAAATTAGGTTCTTTTTTCAAGAGGAATTCTTGCAATTTTTCTTATCACTTCTATCTTATCTTAAGTTAAGTTGCTTTGGTAAAAGCGTTTGTGAAAAATATAGACTTAAGATGATTTTCGATTCATCATATCTCCTGAACCCGAAATGATATCGTAACACCGATTAGACAGAAAGAAGCGTATTTTAAAATGTATATTTATTATTAAAAAAGCTAAAAATGCACCTAGGTCGACTTAGGTTGTTCTTTCAAATGTCCACAGATATATATTATACTTTGACACAAATTGATGGTGGGGACGGAATAATTCACACACAGAACGAAATACCACTATCCTTATAGTAAAACCTCCAAACCGTTTTGTTCCCTGAGGTCAAATTTTTTTTATAGCCATTTTAATTTTGCCACATTTTGTCTGAGGGATTTTTAAATAAATAAAAAAGAGTTAAATATAAATTTTAATATAAGACGATGATCGGCGCTGTTTCCATTTCGGGTCAGTAGGCTAGAGAACTGCGCATTTGTTTTCTCTGCCTGTGCACGCATACATACTTATGTATGTTAAGATGTTAATGGAAAATTTTGGATTAGATACATAATAAGAGCTCTTTTAAAAATAAAAGTTCTTTCTTTTAATTTCTTGAACATGTTATTGCACGCATAAAAGTGGCTGATGCAATAACTGTTATGCATAATTCTATGTCATATGTATGTACATATCGTCGCTCCGGAAGAAGAAAGACGCATGCCAGTAATTTGTCGACGAAAAAAGGCGCATTAAAAATATGTCGGGGAAGAAAGACGCTTTACAAAACATGTCGACGAAGATAAACGCATTAAAAAATATTTCGACGAAGAAAGACGCATTAGCAGTAATATTGGCAAAAAAAAAAAAAAATTTAATACGTCTTTCTTTCCTAAAAAATATTAAAATGCGTCTTTCTTCGTTATCAAAAAAAATAAAGAGTCTTTCTTTCGAAAAATATTTTTAATGCGTCTTTCTTTGAAAAAAAAGTTTGCGTATTTCTTCCTCAACAAAACATTTTGCGTCTTTTTTCCTCTATACTATAGAGTCTATAGCGACGATATGTACGTATGTTAAGACGTTTATAGCAAAATTTGAATTAATAAGGGCTCTTTTAAAAATAAAAAGTTTTCATTTTTAATAAATTCAAAAAGGTTCTAGTAAATATTAGAGGATGTCCTTATTGATTTGCTTTATAAAAATTTTCTCATAAAAACAAGCAGATTTCTTCTAACAATTTAATTTTTTTGACAAAATTAATAAACAAGAAGCTTTCTCCTCGCTTTCAGACGATATCCTTTTCAATAAATTTAAGAAGAAATTCAAGCTAAAATCTAGAAGATTTTCCAGCAAAAATTTCTTCAATTTTTTGTCCCCTCTCACTCTCCCCGGCCAAATAGCATTTTTAGATGGCAATCTCTTTGATTATATGTGAACTTTTTGGCTCTGTGTACCTGCCAGGGGAAATACTAAACCGTCGTACAACGACTAAATTGGTAGGCTGTTGTTGTTCATAATAAAAACTCTTCGCAGAATAGGAAACTAAATACCTTTATGCTGAATTTCACTGGCGCGCATGCGTCAATGCATTTAAATTTGAGGCTTTGATAGTGGTAAAAGTTCTGAAGTTTTCAAAAAACAAGCATATGTACATAAATATATGTAGTACGTATGTATGTATAATATATAATACAATGGCGCTATTATAACTCTGACGAGTTTTATGGCCGAGCTTCTCTCCCAATTCGAGGTGTGCTCCTTTTTTTGATTTTCCTACTAATTGGGTGGACCTACAGTTTTATGCCGGCTCCGAACGGCTAATGCATTTTTTGTGAAAAGCTTTTTCATGGCAGAAATACTCTCGGAGGGTATGCCGGTCACTGCCGAGAGGTGACCGCTGCTCTTAAAAAACCCAATAATTGGATTTTTACTAATTAGAAAAATTGTTTTAGTGTTTTGCTCGGACCGTGGTTTGAACCCGAGACCTCTGGCATAGCAGGCGAGCACTCTACCCACTGCACCACAGCGGCCACGTATGTATGTACATCAAGAAATATTCTTGGTTTCAATTTACGCTGCACTGTGGTTACTTAATTCAAACTAGGCACTTAAAATATGTACATATATAACTTAATAAAGCTTTAGGGACCATTAAAACCACCGTTTGTTAATGTCACGATTTAAAAAACTATATATGGATATACATACATATATATAAATGCATATACGAATTATGTAGAGATGTATGTATGTATGTATGTGCATACTTTTTCAATGTTGTTAACCCACAAGAAATTTGATCACATTTTGATTGTCTTGTTGAGCCCGCTTCTTTTTCGTTTCATTGCTCCGTCTAGCACAAGCTTTTATTATTATTATTATTATTTATTTAGGCTTAAAATACAATTTTAAGACTAAAATACTAAGAGATGGGCGCTAGCTGCTTTGGCTATCGGCCCAGCACAAGCTTTTACTATTGAATTATTGTATCATAAATTTGTTTGTGAAATGAACTACCCTTTGAAACAGTTCTTTCGATAAAATATCTAATGTATCTAATGTAGTACGAACGCAATTAATAGTGCATGTCAGTCGCATTTACGAAAAGAAAATAAACTTAGGTATGGCCTAATTTAAGACACGACACGGCACGGCACGGCACGCATGCGTAACGGCTTGGAGTCTTCTGGTCGACAGCATAATATAATAATAATACAATGGCGCTATTATAACTCTGACGAGTTTTATGGCCGAGCTTCTCTCCCAATTCGAGGTGTGCTCCTTTTTGTTTTTCCTACTAATTGGGTGGACCTACAGTTTTATGCCGGCTCCGAACGGCGAATGCATTTTTTGTGAGAAGCTTTTTCATGGCAGAAATACTCTCGGAGGGTATGCCGCCCACTGCCGAGAGGTGACCGCTGCTCTTAAAAAACCCAATAATTGGATTTTTACTAATTAGAAAAATTGTTTTGGTGTTTTGCTCGGACCGTGGTTTGAACCCGAGACCTCTGGCATTGCAGGCGAACACTCTACCCACTGCACCACAGCGGCCACAGCGGTCGACAGCATACCTATAACGAAATAGGGCGACCAAAATGGTAATTATGCATTATGCTATGCAATAAATTACATATAAATGCCGGAAGGGGAATGAAAAAAAAATAAATTTTGTATTTTCAGCAGCAGTGCTTCACTTTCCTACTTTTCTGTTAGTTTCGTATAATTTTTAGTTGTAGCTACGCAAAAAAAAAAATTTATTTAATTTAATTCTTTTTGCCCCAATTCCAACAGGTCGGCCGTGATGTTGCTCATCCCGGTGTTGCCAACGATTTCAATGATGAGGACGCCAAGAAATATTACACATACTACCAATGGGTCTGCTTTGTACTCTTCTTTCAGGTAAGCAAGCAATTGCAACGAGTCAAAAGGGAACAACAGAAAAATACAAAAAACTGCGAAAAGTAAATATGTATGTATGTACATAAATATAAATTGCATTTAACAATGCGAATTGTTGCATGACTTTCGAACAGCACCGTCATCATCAACATGAGTTTACCTTTAATGTCTTACAATTTATGTGTTCGAGAGATTTTCGCTAACACCGCCATCCTTCCAATATATGTAGGTATCTATGTATGTATGTATGCACATTTAACTGATAACTGGACACACCATATTTGCAATGCATACCTAGTAGGTACTTTTTTTCTATCGAGAAAATGAAACGGAACGAAACGAACGATTTCGCCACATTCGACTCTGAAATGGCCTGTCAAGTGGTTTGTTTGATTGGTGGATTAACTACATATATTGCTGGTTGCCTTTTGCGGTTCTGTATATACATACGTGGGTATGTAGTATGATATAGATCAGTGCCGCTTTTGCTAGTGATTTCTTTTTTAATGTCACTTTCGAATTTTTATGTACATATGTATGTATGTAGGTATGTAGGTATGTATGTATATGTAGAGTGCGTTTAATTTGTATGAAAAAATTAAAAGTTCATAAAAAGACTGCATGTGCGCAGAGCTGGAACTGGCAATGACAATTTTTACGAAATCGCTTTTTAGCAGGGACGGTAATCATTATAAGCGAAACAATATAAATCACCGTATAATCATTATTCTTCGATTTATATTTTTCTGATTAAACTTAATTATTATTTTTAAGTGTTATTTTTTCGATCGGAAGTAATTATTATTATGTAATTTTAATTTTTTTGATCACTAATAAGTATTATTCTTGGATTTTAATTTTTTTACTCGATCATAATTATTATTTCTTGATTTTTACTTTTTGCATCAAAAATAATTATTATACTTGATTTTTATTTTTTCCCTAAAGGCATAATGATTATGTGTAATTTTTTATTTTTTTACTCAAGAATAAAAATTATGGTCTGATTTTTATTTTATTATTCATAAAATAAAACTCAAAACGTCATACAGCCTGAACCCAGAGGATTTTTGGCTTAAAATTTTGCATGCACACACCTTCTACTCTGCTCTAACTACTTCCGAAGATAAATCGTTGGAAATTTTGTTATAAATGGTGGAAAAAAGGTGTTGAAGTATGCATGTAATTTGCTTTAAAATTCATACAAAAATGTTACGTATACGCCACGGCAATACGCTCATATGTAAAACTAGTTTATATCCTTGGGTTTCACGCCGCGTTTCTATAAAATATGCAAAATAAATGAAAAAAGAATAACTTTAAATTTTTTATGCACCCTTTCCAGCTGTATTTCAGAAAATTCTATTGTATTTCAATGCGTGTGTAAGATGTATTTATCGGCCAATCCGTTTAGGACGCAACTTGATGCATATCTTCAGACATATGTACATTTGATGCGTGTTTTTAGATCCTCTCTCCTTCTCCGGAATATAAAAATAGGGTGTTTTAGAGTAAGTAATCTGAAAAAAAATTTCACTTTTCCAAAAACTGGATGGAGCTACACCAAAAACCGCGCAAATTCCCGGAATTTCAAGGTATGTTTAGATTTATGTATGGAAAAGTTAGGATTTTGCACAAGAAAAAAAATGATATCTACCCAAGGCGTGAAACCCAAGGATATAAGCTAGTTTTATATATGAGCATATTGCCGTGGCGTATAAGTAAAATTTTTGTATGAATTTTAAAGCAAATTACATGCATACTTCAACACCTTTTTTCCACCATTTATAACAAAATTTCCAACGATTTATCTTCGGAAGTAGTTAGAGCAGAGTAGAAGGTGTGTGCATGCAAAATTTTAAGCCAAAAATCCTAATGGTTAAGGCTGTATGACCTTTTGAGTTTTATTTTATGAATAATAAAATAAAAATCAGACCATAATTTTTATTCTTGAGTAAAAAAATAAAAAATTACACACAATCATTATGCCTTGAGGGAAAAAATAAAAATCAAGTATAATAATTATTTTTGATGCAAAAAGTAAAAATCAAGAAATAATAATTATGCTTGAGTAAAAAAATTAAAATCCAAGAATAATACTTATTAGTGATCAAAAAAATTAAAATTACATAATAATAATTACTTTCGATCGAAAAAATAAAAATCAGGCTGTAATTATTACTTTCGATTTTTATGGATAAAACTCTTAAAATAAAAATCATTGCAGATAGCCGCAGATTATACAGAGATAAATATAGTGGTATATCCAAATTTATTTTGCGATAGTGGGAACATACTGATTTTTTTGGTCAAAATTTTAAAAATAATAATTATTTTCCATCCTTGCTTTTTAGTTAAATAAATAGTAAATAGAATCGCTCGTCAAGTGTCCGTAGCCTATTCTGAGGAACTCATAAGTGAATCAAATTAAATTAATAAAAAGTTCATAGGCCCGGCTTCACCAACCAGTCTCAACTTAGTTAAGCCGATTTTTTTACGTTTTCAGTTTCACCATGCAACTAAGCTAAGTCACAAGTTAGTCAGCTTTTGCCTTGACTAAAACTAAACTAATAATTTGAGTCGCTTTAAAGCCCGTCTCCACATAACTTGATTCACCAGAGAAACATGTAGCAAAACATCTCGCTCAATAACCCGTCTCCACGTGGCTAATCGTGATTTAGTTTGACATTTCTCTTTCTTGTTCTTCTTAAATGTTTGTATGTTTGCTTATTTTTGCGTCTTTGTTTTGGGCTGTGTGAGATTTCGATAGATTTTCGATACAAAATTAGAGAAGACATCGATATCATCGAGGTTGGCAAGATGATTCAGAATGAAACAGTGTTTCAATCTTCACTCGCTCTCAGAAATTTGTATGGAAATTGGCGAGTTTCGGCACTGGTTTCCGTGTCGAAACAAGATTGAGAGAGAAAATGCAGGAAAAAAGAGCGAAACACGTTATGTGGAGACATGGTATTAGCAAATTCAACTACCAACAGAGCGAATATGACAAAAAATGAGCAAATACAGCAACCAAAACAACCAAAAAACCCAGTATTCGCCATAAAAGGTTGGTTACAAAGCTATTTTCTTAGACTAATTGGTGAAACCCAAAAGTAAGTCAAAACTTAGTTTTAGCTTTAGTCACGTTGGTGAAACCGGGCCATAGTAATCATTTTATTTAAAATTTAAGTCAGCCAACTCACTTCTCCTCTTCTGTCTGCATATTAAAAACGATGAAAACTTGAAAGCAAATGGAATTTTATATTCAAATGGCTGTACAACTTTTCTTTGATTTTGGTTGATCATTATTATATATGAAATAAAAGGAATGTAAATTTATTCTGAAAGTGCCACTGTTTTCCCATTTGGTTAGTTTTTATTTGTTTTGAAAAATATGTATGTACATATGTATCATTAATAATGACTTTAATAAAGTTTATCTGTACCACACTTTTTGCAATCATTTTCTTAGATGTATGCTCTATAAATACGATCTCAATAAGCAATCTGAAGGGAACAAGTTTTATGTACATATCGACGGCTGAGAATAAGATCGCCCTATTCCAAAAATTGTTTTAATACTTAACGTCCTATTTCAGATTTTACTCCAAAAACGCCCTATTCCAAAAAGGCCTGAATACGCAGGGAGAACTTCCATAGCATATATTTCAATACACCTGATGGCTTCACTTCGTGTTCAGTTATTTTTTTAGCAATGAAATTTGAACTCAGTTTTAGGTTATTTTTCATACTGAATATTCTACTGAATATGCACCTCCTTACCTCAAATACTGCTGGATGTATGCATCCAAATACACAAAACATACATCCATACATAGATGAAAAAATCGTTCTCAAGCACTCAATGGAAAATATAATACATATTTTGTGCGCCTCTTTATAAGGCCTTCATACAAAAGAAGCTTAGCATTTAATTATGAAAAAAACGCAGTTTCAATTTCATATCAATTGACTTTAATTGGCTTCGTACACTGACTCCAAATCTACAGACTTATGAATATGTATCCACTAAATTGAAATTTAACCTCATTTATAGTAGCAGCAGTACGTTAAAATAGCGTATGTCAATATAAACAAAAGCTGCAAGTTAAGAAATAAATATAAACACATATAAATATGTAGGTATGTATACATATACATATCTAGTAGGTATGCATATATATAGTAAGGCCGCTGTGCACGATTGATTAACAGGGCAAGGATTTTATACAAAGTGTAAAGAATTGCAACGATGATTGTGCAATAAATTTCCTTCATAGAAGTTATTAATATCGCTTATAACCACTTAGGCTACTTTAAAATACCAGAGATGATGATATATGTATACACATATGTACATACATATATACGCATTTACATACATAGATACATAATATGATCTACATCATACTAAATACAATGGCGCTATTATAACTCTGACTAGTTTTATGGCCGAGCTTCTCTCCCAATTCGAGGTGTGTGGACCTACAGTTTTATGCCGGCTCCGAACGGCGAATGCATTTTTTGTGAGAAGCTATTTTCTTGGCAGAAATACTCTCGAAGGGTATGCCGCCCACTGCTGAGAGGTGACCGCTGCTCTTAAAAAACCCAATAATTTGATTTTTACTAATTAGAAACATTTTTTTGGTGTTTGTCCGGTCTGAGGTTTGAACCCGAGACCTCTGGTATAGCAGGCGAGCACTCCCACCCACTGCACCACAGCGGCCATACATACATACATCCATGATTATGGGGATCTGCTGACCACGTGTGAGTAAACGCGGCCTCGGTCAAAGAATGTTTTGTGCTTTTCCATCCATTTGAGACGATAATAAAGGAAACTTTTTTTAAGAAACTGAATTGTAGAAGAAATTATTATACCTATTTACACGCAAGGTGCACATGCAGCTATACATACACATGAGATGCATTTGTATACACATACATACATACATAAATACATATGTAAATTATAATCAACATAATCATTCAGTTGAATTGAATTAAACTGATGGCACACGAAATGAAATATATGTATGTACTACATACACACATATATAGTTGTTTCGATGTTTGCCGATGGTAAAGTTGTTATACATATATCTGGTTCAAATGAGCCTAGATATATCAGAGTTATCCTTGGAACAGCCAAAAACTCCCTCACAATGCAAAGCCTAGAGGACCATAGAGAAAGAGACCTAAGGGTAAAAAATCAGTTTTTTTTGGGGCATGAGATCGGTCTCATTCGATGATCAGATCTTGTCCACATCAAAAATAAAAATAGGTAAAAAAAACTTTTTAAGTTAAACGGTTTTATGTTATACATACATTGCAATGTTTAAGATAAATGTACTAAAAACCAAAAAATAATAAAATAGATACAGTCGTGGGAATTATAAACATTTGCATAGACTAGACTAAAATAAAACCGGGGGGCACGTCAATTGTCTACAAATTATCGACTTAATACTTAAAAAGTTTTTTTACCTATTTTTATTTTCTAGTTTTTAGTTTTTATTTCGCATTCTGTTTAATTCATTTAGTGCTTCATTATTGCAAGGTTTCTTGCCCGTTAGTTTATTGCAGTCCAACGCCTCTATACGTAGTCCCTGCAAAGTTCTTACTCTACTAAGAGCCACGTAGGCTTGACCTTCTTCAAACAGTTTCGCACCTAAGATTTTCAGTTTTAATTACCCCGATCTCAGCTCCACCTAGCGGAATTTTTTTTAAAGAAAATATTTCTTTTCAAGGTAGTAATACATGTTCCGAATTTCAGCCAAATCGGACCATAAATGCGATTTTTGTAAATATAGCGACCCACGCGCCACCTATCGGAATTTTTTTTTTCATAATATTGCATTGTCATCGGGGTTATACATGCGTACAAAATTTCAGATTAATCGGTTGACAGGAAGAGGGTCAAATTTGAATTACTAATTTGACCCAAGAATAAATAATAAATAAAACAAACGGGGGTGAGCTAAATAAAACCGTTTAATAAAAACAATTTGTTTACCCTTAGGTCCCTTTCTCTATGCGCTGTCACATATGCTACATATCTACCACTTTATTACTATTTCGAAATATCTTCTTTAATTACTTTTATTTTGATTGCATACTTTTAGGCTATAGCCTGCTATACACCGAAGTTTTTATGGGACAAATTCGAAGGCGGTTTAATGCGTATGATTGTTATGGGCCTAAACATAACCATTTGCACGCGTGAGGAGAAGGAGGCGAAGCGTGATGCATTGCTGGATTATCTAATAAAACATGTGAAGGTTGGTATCCATAAAGTTAGTTTTCTGCTTTTTATTAAATGAAATCAATCCCACTTTGCCTTTTCAGCGTCATAAACTCTATGCCATCCGCTATTGGGCTTGCGAGGTGTTGTGCTTCTTCAATATCGTCATCCAAATGTATTTGATGAATCGTTTCTTCGATGGTGAATTCATGTCATATGGCACACGCGTTATGCAATTATCCGATGTACCGCAAGAACAGCGCGTCGATCCCATGGTTTATATCTTTCCACGTGTCACCAAATGCATATTCCACAAATATGGTGCTTCCGGTTCATTGCAAAAACACGACTCTCTATGCATTCTGCCATTGAATATTGTAAATGAGAAGACTTATGTATTCATTTGGTTTTGGTATATGATTTTGTTGGCTCTGTTGATCGGCTTGATGATATTCCGGTGAGTTTTGAAACAAAAGAAAGTTTTCGAGTAAATATATGTATAATAGTATTCGGTCCCCTGTGACTATGTATGTAGACATTCACTTCAAATAGTGTAAGTTCTCGTCTCTCGTTTTACAGTGCCTGCATCATATTCATGCCCAAATTCCGACCGCGCCTACTCAACGCCCGTAACCGCATGGTGCCCATGGAGATCTGTCGATCACTTTCACGCAAATTAGATATCGGCGATTGGTGGCTAATCTATATGTTGGGCCGCAATTTGGATCCTGCCGTATACAAGGATGTTATGAGTGAGTTTGCCAAGCAAGTGGAACCATCAAAGCATGATCGCACCAAGTAAAATAGAGGAGTGGAAAGTGGGAATGGCAGTAAAAAATTTGAATAACCATTAGCGCAACTCTGTCAAAGTGAAAACTCTGAAGCAAGAGCATCAACAACAAAATAAAAGATCAATGCGCGCAATATTTAGGTACATATGTACATAATATGTAGTAGGTAAACGACAATTCGATATTTTTAGTTCTGTGATTAAGATATTTTTCTATAATGTTAATGAAGAATTTACAAAACACAACAAAGAAAAGAATTTTATGAAAAAAATCAATGATCGCAACTCGAATTTTTTTCTATTAGCTATGACTAGTTTTTGTTTACTTACGTGTCTACTTTACAACTTGACTATTAATTAATCAACAACTCTCATCCATAATTTGCCAATATTTAAGTAAGCAAAAATGGATTACGAAAGCATATACATACATACATACCAATATATTGTCGTGCCATACGAAAACTAGCACTTTAAAAATTTTCTACGAAATCTATGAAAGAAATTTTAAAAGTGCTAGTTTTCGTATGGTACGACGATATGTAGTATATATGTATGTATACATAAATATGTATATTATTTGTAACTAGTTATAACTTTGAGATTTAGTATATGTTCACTTTATTCAAATGTTCGTTTTTGAGTCTTCAATTCTTATGTATAAGAAATTGAAATCAATATGTATACATGCATACATATTTATAGATGTTAAGATTAGTTAGTCATAAGAGAGAGGAATTATCATTATTTTTTAGTTTTTAATCGTTAAGAAATATTTTAAGTTGAAAAATTTTCAATGAAATTTTCAAAACGAAACTGGTTTATATACAAAATTATACTTAATTTTTGCTTAAATATTGTATATGGATGTTATAAAATAAATGCGCGATATTTTTGTAGACTCTGCTAAATAAATGTGTTTAACTTAGTAAAGGTAAAAGCAAACGAGTTCTAGAGGTAACTTTTTATAAACCCGTTGAGTCTGAGGCGTCACGAGGTGAATGCATATATATATTATCTTCAGATAAGAACGAATTGCGTAAATATGAACTACTTATCTGGATACACTATCGATTTTCTTAAGATTCTTGGGGATTGGTCGAGATCTCTGCAGACCCTTAAACACTACAAGCTTTTCCGTCTATTCCACTTCTTAATGGTATCGTTCCTAATGGATTCCAACGTCTAAAACTTTAAGATACTTTCTAAAGGGTTTACACTACGTCGGAAAGATGTAAGCCATTGTCAATGCTCTCACGGCAGTCGGCGAGTGAACCTACTTTATATAATAATAATAATAATAATAATAATAATAATAATAATAATAATAATAATAATAATAATAATAATAATAATAATAATAATAATAATAATAATAATAATAGTAATAATAATAATAATAATAATAATAATAATAATAATAATAATAATAATAATAATAATAATAATAATAATAATAATAATAATAATAATAATAATAATAATAATAATAATAATAATAATAATAATAATAATAATAATAATAATAATAATAATAATAATAATAATAATAATAATAATAATAATAATAATAATAATAATAATAATAATAATAATAATAATAATAATAATAATAATAATAATAATAATAATAATAATAATAGTAATAATAATAATAATAATAATAATAATAATAATAATAATAATAATAATAATAATAATAATAATAATAATAATAATAATAATAATAATAATAATAATAATAATAATAATAATAATAATAATAATAATAATAATAATAATAATAATAATAATAATAATAATAATAATAATAATAATAGTAATAATAATAATAATAATAATAATAATAATAATAATAATAATAATAATAATAATAATAATAATAATAATAATAATAATAATAATAATAATAACCCACGCCCTCCAATCCCGCCCGACCGAACGAGAGGCGCACCCGCATGACGTACGGATATTTTTTATTTACATAAAATGCCGAGGCGTGAGTGGCAGGAGTTTCTTAAGCGTCGAGATCTTAAACTGCTCAGCTACAGAGAAATAAAATCATCAGCTGAGTATAGTACATTTGAAGTTAGTCTTGAGAATTATAACAGAATAATCGCTACTATGTGTTAAGATAATACAGTATTTTTTCCCTTATAATGAAAAGTGAGTCCGAAATATCTAAAAAGCTGGAATAGGAATTAAAGCTCTTACATTAACCCCGGAAAGGTTCATTTAATTCAAAGTTTGATTTACACTGCTTTAAATAGATAGGGTTGAAGTGTCTTGTTGAACGAGAAGGAAAAGTTTGTTTCAGCTAGCAAAAAAGGAGAAAGAATTAAGCTATTCAAGAGCTTAACGATAAATATTACCCCTAACATTTCTCGTCGACTTGCAAGAGTCGGAAGATTAAGGAGTTTTAAACGGCTAGTATACGGTGGAAGATTGTAACCAGAATCCCAAGGCAAATTTCTTAAAGCAAAAAGCGTTTTTGGACTGACTCTAAGCGATCAGAGTGAATCTGATAGTATGGATTCAAAACTATGGAACCATATTCCAATATAGGTCTTACTAAAGTACTAAAGTTGTAAGGAGTGTTTTAGTTATGTATGGGTCGCTGAATTCCTTTGACCAACGTTTTACAAACGCTAAGACACCTCTTGCCTTATTTGCTGTAGCATTAATATGAATGTTAAAACTAAGTTTGCAGTCCATTATTACACCTAAATCCACAAACTCATTTACTTGTTCGAGACCTAAGCCATTTATTGCATAAGAAGCTGGCTGTACGGTTTTCCGGGAAAAGCGCAAATAATTTACATTTATTGAGGTTAAGTGGCATTAAGTTAGTGTCACACCAAGAAACTAAGGAATTTAAATCTTCCTGAAGCAAAGTTCTATCATCAAATGAAGAGATTGATCTAAAGCTTTACGTCGTCCGCATACAATGAAATTTTTGAGTGTTTAATTGTAGTACTTATATCTTTAATAAATAGCAAAAACAGAATCGGGCCAAGGTGACTGCCTTGAGGAACTCCTGAAGTAACATTATGCGGCAGCAATATTCAACATTTTTGGAATAAGAAATATAAGGCTGATCTAATACATTGTTGACGTACTTCTGTATTATCATTTCAATTTAAAATGTAAATACAATTTATTTACAACAAAATTAAACAATTAAATTTTATTGAAGTGGATAGTTAAGTATAACTATGAATGTAAGTATATGAATGTCTACAATAGTACAGAATAGTGAAAATTAAATAAAATTAGTTTTGTTCGACAATATTAGGAATTAATTGTATTTTAAGTAGAAGCATACATACATACATCTACTTTTAAAAGCACTTTTTTCAAATAAAAGGACATACCAGTGGCGGATTAACAATCTGGTGGGCCCTGGGGCGAAATTTTTTGGGGGGCCCTTTTCCATATAAATATTTTGCGATTAGAATACAGTTTGATCGTTATAAATTTAAATTGCGGTTCATGTAACATAATTGATCATTGGACGTTGTTTTTCTCTGTGCATTAAACGCACTACTCCATAATATTGATGTCATTTTATATTGACATTTTTTGGTTATTGTTATAGTCAGTGTTTAAAAAATTGCAATAACTTTCATTTCGATGCTTACAAACAATACTGTACTAAGTCGACTTAGTACATTTTCCCGTTTTTGGCGTTTACAAGTATTACGTGTCTTAATTTAGATGCTATCTAATTTTGGTATCAATCGGACAATCCAATCAAAAGTTATGAGCAAAAGTGTACATATAATACAACTCGAGATTTTTACAGAATAAAAGCTTTGAGAGCTTGCCATGAAAAACCACGCAGCAAATTTTTATTTTTTCTTACGGTTTTATATGAAGCGTACCCTAGCTTTGATATTGTCGAGTTTTACAAGTGAAAATATACTTAGCATATAACTGAAGTTTCATATCTGAGTTTAAACTTTGAGAGCTTCTCCTGCAAAACACAGTTTTCAGACTTAGTACAGTTTTGTTTGGAAGCGTCGATTTCATTTGCTATCACTTAAACTTACTGCTCTGAACAACAAAGCAGTCGTAGTGTTTGTAGTGCCTTTTAAAAATTTTGATTTTGACTTGATTTTGATTTCGTCAGCGCAACAAGTCAAAGTAAGTAAGTAAGGTTTGCTTTTGCACGTTGTATTCAGAAGCAGTCGTGAAATATGAAAATCAAACTTCAGCACACGCAATTACTCATTTTAAAAAGCGACGATAAGTAAAATCAAAAATAATCAACATTTTCACGACTTTTGCTACTTCGACTCAAGTTTTTTAAACACTGGTTATAGTCATTTCGTAAACATGGATAAGTCTAGAAAATATAAGAGTGGAGCTGAAAAGCGCAAATAAAAAAAAAAATAAAGACGAACGCGATAGGCAACTGCTTTCTAAAATACCGAAATTAACAAGCCACTTCGCTAATGCGACGACAACTGTAAACGAAGCAAATTGTGACAATCCTGAGTTTTGTGAATCTACTTCTGATAATTTTTCAATTCCATCAACGTGAAAGGAGGTTAATTTCCAACATGTTGACAGCACGATCGAAGGTGTGCAAAATCCAGACGATGTCGAAAGTTCGGTGAATGTATCAAAAATTGATGAAAGTTCCACCAATGTGTTTTCAAATGACCCAGGTTTGTGGCCTATTCAATTCAATCAATCAATCGTTCAAACTTATTGGATTAAGAAGGGTATGCTATCGTTGGTATTTCAATATAAGAGTAAAAAATTAACACAGAATACTCTTATTTAGGTCCCTCGTCGTGTCGCAGTATTGATTTGATCGCAAAGAAATCTGGACAAAGAAACTTTTCTGAATATCATTTGCATCGGGTTTTACCAAATGGAACACAGACCGAACGTGATTGGCATTTAGACATTTTATAACGCATTTATTTATGCATGTTTGTCACTAATGTTACAGATGAAAGATCATTTTCAAAATTGAAATTGATAAAAAATTGTTTGCGTAACACTATGGGAGATGATCGTTTGAACAGTCTATCAGTTCTTTCCATTGAAAATAACTTGTTGGATGAATTAAACTTTGATGAAATTATTGATAAGTTCGTAACACTCAAGTGCAGAAAAGTTGTGGTTTAATTTTGTTGGGCAAATATGTAAATAAAAATCTATCATATTTATAATATAATAATAATACAATGGCGCTATTATAACTCTGACGAGTTTTATGGCCGAGCTTCTCTCCCAATTCGAGGTGTGCTCCTTTTTGTTTTTCCAACTAATTGGGTGGACCTACAGTTTTATGCCGACTCCGAACGGCGAATGCATTTTTTGTGAGAAGCTTTTTCATGGCAGAAATACTCTCGGAGGGTATGCCGCCCACTGCCGAGAGGTGACCGCTGCTCTTAAAAACCCCAATAATTGGATTTTTACTAATTAGAAAAATTTGTTTGGCTCGGACCGTGGTTTGAACCCGAGACCTCTGGCATAGCAGGCGAGCACTCTACCCACTGCACCACAGCGACCACTATTTATTTACATATGAATATTTTTTTTCATGGGCCCCCTTGAGTCCGGGGCCCTGGGGCAATGGTCCCAAAATTTGTTCGATAATCCGCCACTGGGACATACATACGTAAAATTTAATTTTTTTTTTTACTTTATACGTTATTATCACATTTTATTCTAGCGGCGTTTATAGCTTCAACGGCGTCGGCGTTGTCTACATCTATGCATCGCGCAAGTGTTAGTTCCATAGAAATTTGTCTCAAAATCATTTATGTAGATATTTTCGTAACTGCGATTGGTTGTTTTTTTTTAAATTAAAATTGTCTACTTGATATTGGCCAAACATCCCTAAAACTACCCACTTTGTGATCATTTAATTATTTTCGATTTTTATACTTTGGAATAAGCGGAAAAATCCAATTAGCTCATACAGCGATGGTTTTCGATATTGGCACCCTCCTATATACACACTTAATACTAAATACTCTTCTATACTTTTTTTTAGCTTTCCCTCGTAGCTTCAACGACGCAGGCTATGTACTATTATGATGACTAAATTTAACCAGCTCCACAACATGAGCGATTCGTTGTGGCCGCCGATTGCCTATCGCCATCATCGCCTCCACCATCTTGAGAATCATCCTCCACTATCAAACGCTGCGACGTCCGACCTCCCATCAATCGGAGCGAACTGGTTTCTTGTTCTCGTTGCGCGTGTCGCCGTATCATAAGTTGTGTGAGCGTTGTGAATAACTCCTCAATGCCTTCATTCTCCTTGGCTGACGTCTCGAAATAGTGTGCCCCGACGCTTTCCGTATAATCGATAGCCAGATCTTGCTCTATACTTCGCTGGGCATCCAAATCGGTTTTATTACCTACAATGGCAATGACAATTTCTGCTCCCAACATTCGTTTCAGTTCTTTGACCCAATTCTTCACTTTCTGAAACGAGTCTTCATCGGTTATATCATAGACGAGAATCGCACCATGCGAGCCACGATAGTAGATGGGACCTAGAGCATGAAAACGTTCCTGACCGGCCGTATCCCAAATGTTGAGATGAGCTCGGCTGCCATCGTCTAGCGTCAGCTTTTTGGTGAGGAATGATGCCTGCAATGTGCTTTCATGTTGTGGATTAAATTTATCCTCTACATAACGAAGTACTATGGACGTTTTACCCACGCATCCTTCCCCAAGCAGCACAACTTTAAAAGTCTTGAAATTTGAGCTTCCATTTGTACTATGGCCTGGCATTTTTTCTTCGCCAGGAATCGACTTGATCGGAAATGTGGCACCGTCTGGTCTCTTTATATTAATGTTTTTGAAATGCTTATTTAAATTGATGACAATTTTGAAACTGCTTGCTCACCAAATTGGATTTCGTTATCTGATACCTTGTTTTTTTCCTCTATTGCACTTTTTGCCTATCTCCACTTTGACGTAAATTTCAATATGTTTTATTTATTTTTCTACTTCTTTTAGAGCCTATACACACTTTCGACTCAATCGATTTGGTCGAATTGGACTGTTGTATTCACACTACTCCAACTATTTAGTCGAATCGGTGGCAGCTATTCACACTTGAGACTAAATAGTCGTGCGATTGACAATGACATAGTGTTGCCAATGTTCACATTTTACTCAGCAAATTTTACATTAGTGGTCTTCATATAAAGTGATGAAGTATTAAATTGTTAAAGTTTATCTGCATTCTTACATGAAAGCACCTTCTTGTCAGCTGTCAACTTGATTAATAAATAAAAAACAATAAAATAAACAAAAAGTGCATACATTGTTTGGCTTTGTTTCTTATTAAACTAGCAACTAGCTGTCAAGTAAATGAAAAGAGAAAAACGGAAGGAATTACGCTCATAAAGGCGAAACGAACAGTAGTACAAGAAACGGAAAAATAGTAAAAATCAGCCATTAATAATTTTCATGAAATTTCATTTTCATTATTTCTATTTTAAAATGCAATTAATGACATTTGAAGAGAACAACAATATCAAGAAACATATGAAAACGGAAGTAAATATCCTTAGTTAGATAATTCTTGTCTATAACTACACCATTTCCAGATGGATTTTAGAAAGCGTCAACTGGATTTTAGAAAGGGGAAATTGGATCTTAGAAATGTCAATTGGATTTTAGAAAGGGGAAATTGGATTTTAGAAATGTCAATTGGATTTTAGAAAGGGGAAATTAGATTTTAGAAATGTCAATTGGATTTTAGAAAGGGGAAATTAGATTTTAAAATAGCCAAATGGATTTTAGAAAGGGAAAATTGGATTTTAGAAATGTAGATTTGATTTTAGAAAAGGGAAATTGGACTTTAGAAACTTTAAATTGGACTTTCGAAAATTTATATAATTATTAATTTATACTTTCATACGCAATAAAGAATTTCTATTCGAAAAATTCTGTGTAAAATTTATTTTAAACGCACATTCTGAAATCCAATTCACGCTTTCAAAAATCCAATTTTGTTTTCTAAAATCATTTTAACGCTTTCTAAAATCCAATTGACATTTCTAAAATCCAATTTCCCCTTTCTAAAATCCAATTGACATTTCTAAAATCCAATTTCCCCTTTCTAAAATCCAGTTAACGCTTTCTAAAATCCATCTGGAAATGGTGTAGTTAATAAGAAACGAACCTTTTGTTTTTAAACATTTTGAAAATATTAATTGAAATATTCAATCTCTACAATTTACCAAAAGTGAAATAAAAGTAGTGCTGTCAGCATGGCAACTCTTTCCACTACGAATATCACTGTTGTTGTTGTAGTCGTTCGACTAAATTGTCTCAAGTGTGAATACGTAGAAGGGCGCCTTGCTGATCAAGCAGTTGTACAACTGTTTCAGTTGGAATGAAATTGGGCTGCAAATCCAACTGTTTCAGTTGTACAACTAATTGAATGTAGTGTGAATGCTTCCATACATTCCCATGCAAATCAACATTCGACTAAATCGATTGAGTCGCAAGTGTGTATAGGCTCTTACTCTTCAGCTTTCACAGGACCAGAGATGTCAAAATTCCCATTCCGTTTTTATTTAAGGGCCGAATCAGACCGGAGCGAAGAGCTAAAGATTAATAGGGCCCTCAGAATAAATACAAACAACAAATATGTATATTTGAAAACAATTATGGACCTTGGCAACTTGCAATCTGGATTGAGAAGAAGTGTATATGTGTGAGTGTCGGGTGTAGGGTTCCAACGATACCACCGAGTACAAGTAAATACTCGATACTTTTGTTTTGTTTTGTTGCGAAACCGAGTACTTTTTTACTCGATGCTTTTTCACTCCGATATTTCGCCGATACCAATAAGTATCGATACTATGGAATTGGGGCACCTCCAAATAAAGGAATAGGCCAATAATATTTTGCAGTCTTACTTCTGTAATAGAAAGGCATGTTTCTGCAGGTTTCAAAATAAACCCAATTCACTCCGCCCTAATGTACATATGAAGAAAAATCCAAGCCAAGCTCTGCCCAGCAATACGATTTTTGGGACCACCATACGCATTTAGCTATGGCACAGGAAAGGAAAAGAGCTGAGAAAAATATAATAATCATTTCGTATTACTGCAACAGGAAAATTAAGCTACCATTTACCATTACATGCCTATTGAGGTGGTACCTTAAATTTCCCGTTGGAATAATACGATATCCCGATCTGGATCACTGCCACGGGAACTCGGCATTATTGTTCCTTGATTGAAAATTGTTGCAATTTGTTAACGCCGAACGGACCTATATTTTGTTTGGTTTTGTTTTTGGTTCTGTTTTGTTGTTTTTGTTCTTTCTTTGTTTTTTGTTTGGTTTTGTTGTTTTTGTTATATTTTATATTTGTTTTTGTTTTGGTTTTTCCTGTTTCTGTTTTGCTTTTGCTTTTTGTTTTTACTTTTGCTTATGGGGTTTTTCAAATCGGCATCAAATTTTTTGCTACCTTTCTATTAATTTGCAAAGGAAATTGTTAAAATATAAGCGATTTGAAGCGCGATAAATGGCCGTAGCATGCACAATGAACAATATACGAGATTTTAAAACACCATAAATATAATTTTTTTGTCTCGATCTAAATTTAATTGACTCTTTACTTTAATTTTGCGCACCTGCCCACCCACACGTTTGTTTACATTTGAAATTTGATCAAATGGTTCCAACTCACGTCAAATG
This sequence comes from Urophora cardui, assembly GCA_960531455.1. Taxonomy (NCBI): domain Eukaryota; kingdom Metazoa; phylum Arthropoda; class Insecta; order Diptera; family Tephritidae; genus Urophora; species Urophora cardui. The sequence continues at coordinate 159,023,381 of OY482671.1, forward strand.
CTGATTTGCCACTGAAATTTGATCAAGCTGCATCTTATAGGGCCCATTAACCATCCTATTTATCGTACGACTTGGCCTCGTTCAGTGCTCGTTGTACAACAAATTGCCGCATTAGTGGGCCTGTTGTACAAGTTGGACAGACGGTTGGATGAAGATCAAACGATTTTGATATTTTGTCGCGTTGTACAACAAATCGGAAGATTAGTGGACATAACTTTTTGGTTGCTTGTTTTTTCGACAGGGTAGGAATATGATGTATTGTGGAACGATTTTCCGTCATCCCTTGTCAAGTTTGGTTTGGAGAAAAACCGGTTTCGGCTAATATGCGCCATCTTCAGTGTCTTCTTTCGTTCAGAACGAAACCAAACTTGACAAGGGATGACGGAAAATCGTTCCACAATACATCATTAGTGGACATGTTTGGCAAACTTCATTATTTTTTTCTCGCTGAAGTGAAAGCATCGCGAGCATCACTTTGAAAATAAGAAATAAAAGTGGCAAAATTTAATAAATTACTACAAAAAAATTGCCAACATGTGGAATATTAAGTGCGAAAAATGTAAACAGTTAACTTATATATTTTTATAACACAAAAATTAGCTTTTTTTTAATTATTACGTGTACAATCCGTATGCATTGGCTTGTTGTTTACTCTTCAAAGCGTTGGTAAAAATGATTTTTGACGATAAATCCACGTTGAAGTTGGAGCGTTGGTGGCGAAGCATGCGATTTATCGTACGACGGTGTAGTACGATAAATTGTATGGTTAATGGGCGGCATTACATGCATCCACAATGCCAAATAGCCATCCAATTTGATAAGAAACAAAAATGTTTGATATTGGTCAAACCGGAATCAAACAAGTACGTGTGAGAAATACATAGACATTTTACTACCACAGACACACGATTTGATCAAATGATTTGATCAAGTAAGGGCCCTATTACCAGAGAACTTACCATGCCGCCGGAATCCAACTTTTTGAAAATATGCAATATTTGAACCTTTTTAAAAATTCGGGCCACTTTTAGTACTTTTTCACTTTCAAACCAATGATGTAATAAATATTTTTTTTGTTTTCTTCTTAAATATATATTTTTTACCTTTTCACTTTTCATTGGCAATTCTCCGCTGCGAAGGAAAATCCCGAAAGAGTTATTTAGGAGTAGGTACAAATTTATAGAATGCAAGAAAATTGTTTGAACAAACCGAAATAGAAGAGTTTTGGCACAGCGTGGGGAATTAAATGAGAACTTGTTATGAATTTGTTGCAAACATATTAACGGCGCAAGCAGTGCATCAGCAGGAAGATTATTTTCAAAACTTTCACTATTTAAGACGAAGGTTACAAACCGCTTGCAAAAATTAAACGTGCAATTCAATGATCTCAGCGCTCAATTTAACTAATGGAAATGATTTAGATTCTTGGATACCGAAGGTAAACTTTGTTGTGAAATATCTGCGAACTAAATTTTAAATTCATTAAACTAAATCCATTATTTATATTATATACATATACACTTGAATTAAATATATGTTTGCTCTAGTTTAAATGTTCCTTAACCTGTGAATTGCTTTAGCATTACATAAACCACAAAAATATATAAAAATGAGTTTCTAGCTACAAAAAATATACAGCCTTATCGTGAACTTCATGTGAACAAAATGTTCCCAAAAATTACAAAGCAAAACAAAAACAAAATGTGAAAAATTGTTATTGTTTTGCTTTATATTTTTCGAGGGAAATTTTTCACATGAAGTTCATGATAGGGCTGATATTTTTTTCTTTATCGGCCACTTTTTGAAATCATTAGCGGCAATACTGTCCAAGAGTGTTGAAAAATGTAAGTAGATGCCAGGGTTGTTAGTTTATTCATTATAGGCCCGTCACATAGCATACGTCAATCCGTCTACGTCGACGTATGTGACTGACAGCTCAGTAAACTGTGGGCATTTAAATGTAGATCGTCACAAGTACGACGGATCCGTCGCCGCGACGTACCAAAGTTGGCCAATACTCAACTTTTGGTTTACGTCAATCCGTCGCTATGTCAGCTAATTGCTTTTGATTGTTAACCTTTAGCTACTGTTGAATTTCACTTTTTTTGCAATATGCTTTTCGAGTTTTTTCTCGGGAAATGTTTCCATTATTCCAGCACGCCCCGAGAAAAATGACTTATACAGGGGTGTAGAGGAGCTCTCACAGATCCCAAATCAGAAAACCAAACTTGCCGGAGGCTTATGGTTTCTGAGATAGGTAAAATTTTAGACGAGTCCCCCACGGCTAGAAAAAAATGGTTTTTTAGGAGGGTAGAGCGGGGCCCCCAGATCACAAAACTGAAGACCCCACCTACCGGAGGCCTATAGTTCCCGAGATATTTGCTGTTAAAGTTCCCATACAAATTTCACCACACATGGAGTTTAGCGAAAATTTTGCAAAAAAAAAAAACTTTTCTGCGTTGGCAGCCTTCGGCCGCGCTTATAAAAAATAACCCTGGGATACGCCATCCGTCCGGACGTGTGCCCCAACCGTGGCTACCGCCACGGTGATGTCCTTCTGCATAGTATTTTCACAACTTTAAGAAGGAATATCTCGGGAACTATAAGCCTCCGGCAAGTTTGGTTTTCAGTTTTGAGATCTGTGAGAGCCCCTCTACCGCCCTGCATAAGTCATTTTTCTCAGGGCGTGCTGAAATAATGGAAAGCCGACCCAAACTGAATTTCAAGAGGGCAACTTAAAAGAGAAATTACAAATATTCTAAAGAGTCAAATTTTTGCCACCACCTCTGCAGTTAAAGGTTAATCAAACAGCTGATTTATGTATATCCGTCAACGTTTCCTATGTGGCGACCTCTCCGTCAAGTACCTCAGCTGTCAGTCACATACGTCGACGTAGACGGATTGACGTATGCTATGTGTCGGGGCTATTATTCTTTCGTGATATGTCGCTAGTTGCAATTTGTAGAAATGGGTAATGGCGCAATTTTTTTGGCGCCGATACAATAACTCCAGCGCAACTCGTGGCGCCAACTCACGGTACTGGCGCAATAACACCTTTAGCGCAATTGTCATGGAATAATCGATAAATAACATTTTTTCGCCTGTTACTGTTTACCATCCCCGTTTTATTTCTTTTGGCGCAATTCTGCTTACATATACGAGGGCACAATTAATTTTAATTTTCATAATCATTTGGAAACATATTCCGTATATTTGTGAAAATATGCTGGAAATTAGAGTCACTTAGATCACTATCAAGCATACATAATTGTGACGGTGTCATACGTATACATATACTATGGTGCTGTTATTGGCGTTGTGGTGGTGCCATTTTACACTAGCGCTATATTGGTGCTGGTGTTAGCGCACGAAATTGAGTCGGTTTTATATTGCAAAATTGACTTGGCGCAATATTGAGTTGGCGCTATATTGAGTTGGCGCATTTTCCAAATCGGCGTTAGCGCAATAACGCCAGGGTTGGTGTTAGCGCAATTGCGCAGCGCAGTGTTACCCATGCCTAGCAATTTGTACATAGAAAAATTAATTAAAAAGATGAATTTTCGCGTTAATATAAATGTTTGTCGTGTTTGTATGAAAGCAGAATCTGGCGTATCACTTCACGATGACAGCGTTTTGAATCAAAAGTTTGTTTTTACAACGCGCCTGAAGGTAAACGTTTATATTTGGCTAATTCTACTACAATACGTAGTTCTACTGACTACGCTCTTTTACAAGTCATGACAGTGATGGTGAAGATCATGAATACATATGTAATTTGTATCGACTGCGTTTTTTTTTTTTTTTTTTTTGCAAAATATGCATATTGGTTCTTTAAATAATTTTTTGCATTAAATTATTGCTATTTTTACGACGAATTACTCTTTAGAAGCTCTGAGAAATGCCGCTGTAGTGCCGTTCATGGGAGACTTTCTTGTAATATTTTGTATAGTATTAGATCAAAGCTTTTCTTTCCCATCGTATGACCGCTAATCAAAATAAGTAAACAAAATAAAAAAAAAAAACGCCGGTATCAATAATCAACATATATGTACATCAGCTGCCGCTCGTAAATTTTGCTGGACTTTGTCGATAATCGCACGGCCAATGCATATATTTAAGCGTTCTCCAATTTTCTCCCTACGCCAGTTGTATACAAATATCACTACGCATCGATTGCTTGCAATAACCTTTGTTACCACTGCTGTTGCTGTGAAAATTTCAAGTGCCAGTGCTTCAACACAACCTGGAGTCAAGGGAATTTGTTCATCTTCTTCATCCAACATATTGCACACTACCAATTGTGGCGAAATGAGTAAGACAGCTGAAAATTCCTATATACCCGGCAGTAGTTCGGTGGCATTCGTAACAACGCCAGATGAAAAGTTGGCCAAGAAATTGGCACAGGGTTTGGTGGAACGCAAATTGGCCGCATGTGTTAACATAATACCACAAATACAATCAATTTATATGTGGGAGGGAAAAGTTAATGAGGATAGTGAATATCTGATGATGATCAAGACGAAGTCGAGCCGCTTGGATGAGCTTATAAAATTTGTACGTGAAAATCATTCGTACAGTGTGGCTGAAGTTATCACCCTGCCCATTGAAAATGGCAATGCACCATATTTGAATTGGATTGCGGATACCGTACCAGATAAGAAATGAGCTAGCGCTCCAAAGTGTTTTCAGTTGAAATAATAAAAAAAAAAAAATAATATGTAGCTTAGGAAAAATTATAAATAAAATGAATAAATACATACATAATACATACGTAAATACAAACATTCGCAAATACTTTCATTGTTTACAATTTAAATTGTGGGTCAAAGGCGTCACATGGATTACTTATCCATGATACAAGAAAGAAGGTAGTGTAAACGTCAAATTTTTGTCGCCATATTAACCACCTGACAATTATATGGATTATGACATTTCGTGCTGCCATACTCAGTGCTAAAAATCCTCCATTTATGTTATTTTTTATTTCCATGGTAACCATGGTATCGATTGCAACAAAACGAATTTTTTTAATTTGAATATTGATATATATATATATATAAATACCTACGTATATTTACGTATTAAATTCTTCATAATATCAGATCACAAATAATTATATAAAAAATAAGATTTATTCTTAAAATAAGTTGCGGCAAGTTTGTGGAATATAGTACATACTACAATCCCACTACACATGCTGTGAATTTCATTGAAAAATTTCAGTGGTTTAGAAATTATGAATATTGGCGAGACTTATGTACTTGTAACCGAAAAAAAAGTGCGGTTGATGGCATGGTTATATGTAGAGCTCTCGATTTTTTTTGAACATTTTCGAGTAGCCCGAACAATTGTTGTTCAAATGCTCGAACAGTTATTTGTTTGTTCATTACCCGTATGTTTGTACGGGCATTTGAACAACAAACGGGCTTCAAACAAAAACGATCAGATCGAATTGCTCGATACCTGGGTATCTAGGGCTCTAGTTATATGCAAAATTTATTAGTAAATAAAATATTTAATTTAGATGAAAAGTTAGTAAAAAGATTTTTTTTTGCGAAGAATCTATTTCAGAATTAGGTAAATAATAAAATAAAGGAAAATAAAATTAGTAACGTAAGTAAAATCTAAGGAAAACTGCAATATAAAAATTTAAATTAAATTTACATTCTTATATAACTGCTAAACAATTTTCTTAATAAATATATTTTTTAAATGTGGAAAAATTCTTGTATAAAACATTGAAACCAAATATGTATTTATATATATCGTCGATCCGGAAGAAGAAAGACGCATGCCAGTAATTTGTCGAAAAAAAGGCGCATTAAAAATATGTCGGGGAAGAAAGACGCTTTACAAAACATGTCGACGAAGATAGACAAATTAAAGATATTTCGACGAACAGAGATGGATTATAAAATATTTCGACGAAGAAAGACGCATTAGCATTATTAACTGCGAAGAAAGACGCATATGCATTAATATTGACAAAGAAAAATAAAAAATCGAATACATCTTTCTTTCCTAAAAAATATTTAAATGCTTCTTTCTTTATAGTAAAAAAAATAAAGCGTCTTTCTTTGTTATCAAAAAAAAAAAAAATAAGAGTTTTGCGTCTTTCTTCCTCAACAAAACACTTTGCGTCTTTTTTCTTCTATAGCGACGATATAAAGAAAATCAAGAACTCTTACCTTATTCATAAAAAATCGAAAAGTTTTCAAATATTGAAATATAATGGACGTTTTGATAATATTTTTCGACTTTAATAACTGCATAAATCTATTTTATTTTTTATGAATAACTTATTTTTTATTTTCTATGGAAAGCTTTTTTTTTAAATTTTTTTAAATGTTAAAATATACTCATTACATCGGCTGATTGTTGTCTTTTATTTGTTTTGTTGATTAGCATATGTGAAAAACACCATTTCATTTAAAATACCCAATATTTTGTTCAAATATACCCTCAGCCAAAAAATTTTGATTGGGAAACGCTATCCTAAATTTTTGACTTAAAATAAGACGTCAAAAATCCATATTATAATCAAAAATGACAATGTCAAAGTGAAATGGAACTACCTTGTTTGTTTGTATCATGTACTTATCTATTTCTTCACATGTTATTGTTGTAGCAGTCACTAAATCTGTGCTGTCAAAGTAAATATGTAAGCATAAAACGAACTGCTCGCCTCGGGAAACGTGCTGATTTGACAGGGTTCGACCAAAGGGCGAATGCTAGGATTTGGCTGATCTCGTAGGGGACATTTTCCCAGACATACATATGTATGTATATGTATATACTAATGTACACGTTAAAACAAATATATTTTCATTAAATTTTTTAATCTCTGTATTCACTTAAATATACTATAATACAAGTCTGAAATCTATTAATAATTCGCCTCTCCATTTAAATGTATGTAGATGCATATACCTAGTATACATATGTATTTATTTTCTCTTCCAGATTACCAAGTCCGACGATGTGCCCTCGTTGATTTGCTATAATTGTCAGAAGCGCCTTCGAATATCGTACGATTTCGTAAAATTGGCACATGAATCGGATAAAAATTTAAGAGATTTTTTAATCAAGATCAGTAAGGATTTTCAATTGGTGGCAAGTAATGTTTCAAACAAAGATAGAAATAACGAAGGTGACGAAGATGACGATGATTTATTATCAACGATTGCTGTTGAGGACGATGATAGTTTGGATAAGACCGCAAATGCAACAGACACGAATACCGAAACACAGATCGTGACAAAAAAGGTCGTTATGGAGGTCAAATCTCCACCTAATAAAAACACTACAGAGAGGAGTTTCTGTGAAATTCAAGACAGTACACTTCCAGAGCAAGAAATGCCAAAAGATTCAGATCGCACTATTATGGATATGGAAAAAGTAGACACAAAAGAAAGTGGCAGTAAATTATTAAAAGCTAATGTTAAGATAGAGAAGGAAATTGCTGGCCAAGGCTCAGAAGAGTACAATTTACTTGAACCCGATTTGCAGGCAGACATACGAGAGGAAGAAACAAAAGAAATTGTCTTACAATCCAATAACAAGGATGATACGAATTCGGAAACACATAATGACCAAATACCAAATGGGGAAATGCAGATTCTGGAATACACTGATGAAGATTCACAAACCGAATTGGAAATTTTAGAAGAAAGGGATGGTTATCTAAAAGAATACCAAGCGATTCTCGAAGAAGACGTCGAAGACGAATACATCGAAGATGCTAATGTGATATCCAACAACACAACTGGCGATGAAATTGTCATATACGAATCGAAAGAGGATTTATTGGATGATACAGATCACAAAATGGGAGTACGAGAAGAACAGCCGAACAGTGCTGAAGAACATGATGGCATTGAGATAAAACCCCAATCCCGATTTGTAGTCGAAAATGTGGAGAATGCAAGAGAAGCCAAAAGAAAAGTTAGAAAAGGCCCAACTAAAACGAATACTCGTGCAGGCGGTACCACCGCAAAGTCAACTGGGAAAGATGATTGCAGCACTAGTAGTGAGAGACGCTACTTCTGTTACAAATGTAATCGTGACTTTAGCACCAAAACTAACTTAACACGTCATCTGTTAACACATGAGGGAAAACGGCCCTTTCAGTGTAATGTGTGCAGTAAGGGTTTCACGCAGAATGCCTCACTAAAACAGCATATGTATATTCACACGGGCGAAAAGCCATACCAATGCGAGATCTGTGAGAGAAGTTTTACACAATGCAAAAGTCTTGTGTTCCACCGTCGTAGACATTCTGGCAATAAACCTTTTCCGTGTGAAGAATGTGGTACGCTGTTCCGACAAAAAGATGGACTTAAGGTAAGTTTACTTGTAGATATGTAATTGTGTGTATCACCAACGCCGTCGGCGGCACCGAAATGCCGAAAGCCACGGTGCACGAACTCATCGAAAATGGCATCAGCAACCCCGACGGTTCGAAGTTCAGTGTAGCCAAATATGTGAACTGTGTTCGAATCAGTGTTGCCAAGTACTGATGCGAAATTCAAGACAGGTAGGCGCAGCGGCGAATTCAGAAACTACTTTTTTTATTTAGAAAGGTACAGTGTAATGTCAAAATCAAAGCAAATTCACACTATGGCCCACAGGAATGGCGAAACATTATTTTGACATCAAACTATACCAATTACAATATTAAAGTTCTGAATTCACGTATGCGCCTACCTTTCTAAATCTGGCTGGCGGAATTGAGCGGGATTTTCTGAAGTTTCTTATCTTTTTGATAAAAGCAAATACATCGTCATTTTATTTTACTAAAAACTATTTATTTAAATAATAAAATAATGGATTCTATTGCGATAGCAGCTATATTAGTGGAGGAAGAAGAGCAAAGGAATCTGATAAACGAGAGAAAGTTTTTAAGGGATCATAGCAATCCTTTTACTTTAAGTAAACAAGCGTAAATTTAATTAGAGGCTGAAAATAAAAATAATAGTCTTAACTTTGCGTGAAACAAACCTTTACCTTGTTCTTTTTTCTGTTTTTCATAGAATTATTTTGAACTACATAAAAGCAAAATGTATACAAAAACAGGGGAAATTTTCAATAACAATGTACCCGGCACCGGAATTTTCCGTTTATTTTTTTTGGCGATAGATCACTAAAATGCAAACGAAATCTTGCGGAAACTTATAATTCATTAATAACACAATATTTTTGCGCCGCGCTTTGAAAAGTAGCCCTCAGCCGACAGAACTACCTTTCTGGAGTTAGATCTGGAGAGATTTACAGTAATTTTGCGTAGTCGGGAGTGTTATAACTAGTAAAATTATAATTCGCAGAAATTTTCTTGAAGGATTCATTGAAACATTCTTAGTGGTTTGAAAATAAATACGGCGGGCGCATTATACTGAAGCCGACCTTCCACCACCTGCAATATTTGTTTGAACGCGTCTTTATTGAGACGAAAGTTTTTACTGAAATGGTAAATTGTTGGTAATACACATTCATAATTCGTTAGTTGCTTTTTTATAGTAGTCAAACAATAATTATCAACTTCAGAAAATGCATTATTATTCTTTGGTGAAAATATATTTTAATTTCCAAAACCTACATACACACGCATTTATTATCATTGTTTCACAATTTTTTCTCTGAAGTTTTTCTTTGCATATAACAGCAATTCAATCTCGGTGGAAAATGCAATGGACCCACGCCATGTTTGTGGCTTCTCGCGACCGTTTGATTAATATATTTACATATATTCACACTTATTAACACTTATTCCAACTTCATACATGCATTTACACAATTTACTTAAACTTTTATTGTAATTTTTTGGTATTTTGTTAATATCGCCGCAACCAAATACTTGCGGCAAATTTCGTCACGAAAAACTGTCAAACTGTTCGTTCATTCGGTGTTCATTATGCCGATTTACCGAACTTCGAAAGATTCGGCGCGCCGTCGGTTGTCATAATTCCGATTTGTCGAAAACGTCATTTCGGTACCGCCGACGGTGTTGGTGATAGTGGCAAATATCTTTCGGGAATACTTGCCACCAGATCGGTGAAGACTAACCAAATTGTTTTATATATTTTACACTTAAGTAATATTAAAAACTGTCCCTTTGTCAAAACAGACACATATTCTCAAAAGACATACAATTAAATCACAACAAGGAAATACTGAACTCATTACTTGCACAATTTGCAAGGAAAAGCTTCCTGATAATAGCTCACTCCAGGATCATATGAAAAAACATTTAAGCGATTATGTTCGTGTCGACTCGGCAATGTCATATTCAAATCGCGAAGCACACTCTACAGATGAAAAGAATGAACTGATGATGGATTATGATTACAATGACGATCAATACCACAACAAAGAGCCAGTGTATTTTAGCGAAACAGTTACAGATGGAACCGATATTATTAATGAAGCTGCGCATGTCGTGGATATAATGACAACATCGGCTATGGAACCGAGTCGTGCAAAGAAATTCCAATGCCGCAAATGTTTCAAATGCTTTGCTATTAAGTAAATATGCCAAATTTCTTGTTCCTATAATCAAATTGGAATGCCATATTTCTAATTTCTTCTAGGAAGAATCTTTTACGCCACTTGACCACTCACGACATCAATGTGGCGACGACGGAGGACCTTTACTGTAAATTATGCGACCTCCGATTTGTTAATGATGAGGGATTACAGTCGCATACCTTGAGAGAACACAACAGCTTCGGTGAAATGCATCAATGTGAATTATGTCAATTACTTCTTCCCAGTGCAGTGGAAATGCAGAAGCACAGCCTTTTGGAACATTCGTTTAAATGCCAGTTATGCACCAATATACAATTCACATCACAACGCCAGCTTACAAATCACAATATGATGGAGCATGAATTAAACAAGATCTATTAGTGGAATTGTTTACATACATATGTGGTATTATTATTTCTCGTTATTGTAGTTTATAAATGTTATGTTTAAATTTTTAAATCAATTATGTATTAAATAAAAAAAACACCAACAATACAAGTTTTACACACCTTGAGATGAGGCTGATCTTCGGGACTCGATGTATGGAAATTAGCTACAAGCGTGTCTATGTACCGAAACGGCTCGTATTTAAAATCGACGAAGAAGTACCACTAGAATTTCTGGGCAGTGTTTTTGTCGTTACAATAAAAACAAGCCGAAGCCTGCACAGAACTGATTTCCTTAATCTCTCCTTGAGCTAGTACTACATAGTAATTTATTCTCCTACAAAATTGGCTTAAATGAAATAAGCTGCAATGAATCAAAATGCTAGAGATCTTGTCATCAAAGCAAGAAACTAATCCACAGGGACCGTTATTCTCGGTCCCTGCTAATCCACTATTACTACTTTTATACGGCAGAATTCGTTAACTCTTAATTTCATGAATTCGAAAATGGTCTCGTTTAAGGTCCCCACAAACAGAAGCGATACGATACAGCCCACATATGAAATTGTGCATGACGCGATACGATTTTGCATATGTGGGCTGTATCGTATCGCTTCTGTTTGTGGGGACCTTAAATGCTGCATTAAGGCCTCCTCAAACAGAAGCGATACGATACAGCCCACGCGATCAATTGTGCATGACGCGATACCAACGCGATACTATTTTGGTTTGTGGGCTGTATCGTATCGCTTCTGTTTGTGGGGACCTTTATGAACTCATGAAATTCAACTTTTTTAAAAAGTGGCAACGTTCTAACGACATCAGCCGTCAAGGCAGATCTACCAGGTAGACTCGGTGGCGAATTCTGAAACTACTTTTTTTTATTTACAAAGGTAGTGTGTAATGTCAAAATCTAATCGAATTCACATCATGGCCAATGGGAATGCACGAGTCACAAGCGAATTCAGAATTTAACCACGGCGAAATATAATTTTGACATTACACTAGATACCAATTACAATAACAAAATACATTGCACATTTCTGAATTCGCCCCTGAGCCTACCTGTTAAATCTGCCTTGACTGAACAGCTGTTGGTTTGGCGTTGCCGAACTTGTACTTCATAATTTCATGAAATGATGGCGAAATGCATGAATAATTTTCGTGAACAATTAAATCCATGAAAATTCGTTTATGCAGAGAAAATTCATGAAATGATTTCATGAATTTGCCAACGTATAAACGTAGTATGTATATATTACAGTGCCACCATACTAGTTTTATAATTTTAATTTTTTTAATTCGAATTAGTTTCCGTTGTTCAACACTACAATGTTATCGATAACATACTATGTGGTCTTTAGCGGCGATAGTTCGATACTGAACTGTCAAATTGTTGCACTTCGCTGTGTGTTTAGTTTTTATGGCATTCTCTTTAATATTTTTGAGTAAACAAATTGTTTAATTTATATTATTTGAAAGCCGTTTAAATATAAAACAATTTTACAACATGGAAGTATGTCGTATATGCGGTGGAAAAGAAGTCCTTAAATGTTTTCATGGCAATCAGCAATTAATTGAATTATTAAGTGCTTGTGCGAATATTGAGGTAAGCTAGAAGTATATGTGCATACATGCGAATAAAACTGAATTTTAGAGTAAATTGATCAATATTTTAAGGTAAACGAAAATGATTTCTTGCCAAAACATATTTGTGAACAATGCGAATTCGGTTTGCGATTCTCCTACCGTTTGCGCAAACAAAGTGAAGAAACCGAGAAACGACTACGACAGGAAGCGATGCAAGCACAAGCCATTAGTACAACAACAATAATAACAACAGCAGATCTTCCGGATTCTATAAATAGAAACATAGCGAATGGCGACGGACAACAGCAACAAAGCAAACTCATTGAAAACTCAGTAGCTTTGCCCACAACCCCACTAACAGCAAGCTCTCAGTCTAATTTATATAGCGATGTGGCCGTTGTTAAGCCGCCTGCCCAAGAACGGCATGTTAGCACTTCTACGAATGAGATCTTGGAAGAGCAACAACAACAACAAGTACAATCACCTAATGAGCAGAGGAAAATAACGGATCTAGTAGAACGTTTCGGCATGGAGTTGCAACAGCGGGGAGTTGTACTGAAATCTATAGCTAGGGATGTGAATAATGGGGGAACTCTTGTAACCAAACAGCAAGTCGATCCTAGCCTAGCTTGCGGAAGTACGCCGCTTCCATCGGGCTATGCTTATAACAGTTACAATGAAAACAATACCGGTAACGTGGATCTGGTGATTGCTGAAAAGCGTATTCGATTGGAAATCGACTATGACCAAGATGCAAATAGTTACGATGAAGCAATTGGTATGATTGCAGAGAACGAAAACGATAATTTTGACGATAATATAATTGAAGTTATTGATGATGAGTCTACGACTTTCCAAGATGAAGATCCACCCTTCCAGGAATGCAGAAATGAAAATGAAACTGACGCACAGGATATAATTGAGGAGATACTGTCATCGGATGAAGACGGCGCACCACAAGCCAACTTGTCATACGAGGGAAAGTTAGAAAATAAAACTGAAACTGAAAAAGCGAAAAATGAAGAAAACCGAATAGCCCATACAGATGAAGTAGTGTATGAGCAGCTTGATGATGCATATGTTGGTGAGTCGATTGCAATTGAAGAATGTCAAATTTATTTCACCAAAGAAGAACGTGAAGTACTCCACTGTGATGAATACACAGAGAATGAATCGAATAAAATTCAGCAAGATGGAGAAGAAAATATGGAAAATCATATAGAATACACTTTGGAAAATGATGACATGTCAAGTGGAACTAATGAAATATATGAAACATTGGTATGTATTTAAGTAAAATAGTAATCAAATCATACAAAATACTAATCCCTAGATTAATTATATGTAATTACTTATAACTGCTTGATGAATTTACTTAATCGTTCATATCTAAATATTTGTGTACATGATTCCTACATTGCAGCCCGCACATTATAAATGCGGCACCTGCAATTTACAGCTAACAAACCAACGAGAATATCGCGAGCATATCAAGATACATGGCAAAAATCGCTTTCATTGTGCCGTATGTGATAAATGGTTTGCCAAACGTTCTCGCTTGCAATCGCATGAAAAAGTACATAATGAAAGAAGCCGTCTTGTATGTCCACAATGTGGGCGTGTTTATCAAACGCAAAGCAATTTGACGCGACATATGCGTAATGTTCATCAACAAAAAGATTTTGTATGCAATTTTTGTGGCGAGAAATTCGGCAGATCGGATGTTTTGAGCAATCACTTGGCCAAACACTCAGAAGAGCGCGACTTTCAGTGTCACCGGTGCCCCGCAAGGTAAATGCGACATAAACTGCCAATAAATCAGAGCTGGGCGATAAGGATTACGATTACAAGATGATTACGATTACAGTAATCGTAATCTTAGAAATTTTGAAATTACGATTACTGTAATCGTAATCGTAAAAAACTTAAAATTACAATTACTGTAATCGTAATCGTCGTTACAAAAATAAGAATTACTGTAATCGTAATCGTAAGAAACTTGAAATTACGATTACTGTTCTCGTTTTCTGGGATTACAATGTGTAAAAAACAGTGATATACTTACCCAACATCGCTTTCCAAGAAATAATAATAATTTTTACATACATACATACATATGTGTTTATTTCTCACACATTAAGTAAACAATTAAAACTGGGATGTGTATTAAGAAGAGAGAAAATTAGCGGAAATAATAAAGATAGAAAATTAAGACTGCTTATTGCATAATTTACATTCAATAATATTCAATATTAGCCTTAAGCAGAACTAATTTTTCAAAAGAAACATCGTAAAGTGCATGGCGTCGAGGACTGTATATAATGCCCGCCAACGAAAATAGCCTTTCCACAGGTGCTGACGATGTAAGCGGGGTGCTGAATCTTAAAGATGCTTTCTTTATCAGAGAATATCTTTTAAAACAGCCATGGCTACTATCAGCATCGTTCAAATATTTAAAAAATTCTTCTCCTATAATGTTTGAGCCACTACCAGGAAGCACTTCAGGTAAATCAGTGTTTTCTAAAGGTATATTGAGTTTTAAATAAAATATATATTAAGTTGTTATATAGATATGTAGTTAGGTATTTACCGCCGAAGTCAAAAAAATCTTCATCTAATATTGGCTTTTCATAGTTATGGTCATTTACATCTTCAAAAGTTGCAGTGGAGTTTTATTACTTTTTAATTTTGTTATGAGATAAACCTAAGTAATTTGTTTAGTAAAATCTAGCAATTGTAATACATATTTTTTATACATGCAAAATCCACATTTTACGAAGAAAATTAGTGTGAGCTACAGCTCCATTTTTATGCATGAGGCCATTGTCTCCAGCCCACTAAAAGCTGCTATCTCAACCGCAAATATTTCAAAATGTATATAATATGTGTGAAATTGCAAGCTTTAAATAATTATTTGTAGTTTTTAGCACTTCTTTCAGAGCCAAGCATATTTTCCTCCCTACACCGTTTAGTATCAAAAAGCAATTTTAATAATTTTTTACATGCAATTCTTAAATTTTGTAATTTAAGATTACAGAAAATAAGGATTACTGTAATCGTAATCGTCAAAAACTTGAAATTACGATTACTGTAATCGTAATCGTCAAAAACTTGAAATTACAATTACTGTAATCGTAATCGTCGTTACAAAAATTACGATTACTGTAATCGTAATCGTAAAAAACTTGAAATTACGATTAATGTAATCGTAATCCTATGTGTAATCGATTGCACATGTAATCCTTATCGCCCAGCTCTGCAATAAATATACAAAAAAAAAAAAAATTACGATGCAATAGACAGAATTTGAATATTTCTAGCAGTCTGGTATTTCATAAAGCATATTACTAAAATTTTTAATTTTTTCAGATTCAAAACTAAACAATACTTGGACAAACATTTGTACCGACACGAACAATCAAAAGAGGTTGAGGATACTGAAGATGATAAGGAAACTCCAAAAAAGACTTACATCTGTGCATATTGTGGGAAAATATCCAAACATAATTTCACACATAAAATGCATTTACGCATACACACACAAGAGCGACCGAACAAATGTGAGACATGCGGTAAAGCATTTGCCACTTTGGCCGCCCTCATAATACATGAACGCTTGCACGAAGATGTCCGACCATACCAATGTGAACATTGTTTACTCACTTTCCGACAGCAAGCCCATCTCAAGGAGCATCGTATGATACATGACGGTGTCAAACCCCATGTCTGTAGTATATGCAATTTATCATTTAGGAAAAAGAATAATATGCTTGTACACATGCGCATACATTCGGGTGAACATCCATACAAATGCGTTATTTGCGACGTACAATTTAAGAAAGCGACGCAATTGCGTCTGCACGAGAAAATGGCGCATAATAAGCAAACGGATGAGAAGGATGTTGATGGCATCGAAAGCCTCTTAGAAGATGTTGATGTAGGGAGTGAAACAGATAAGGATGACGGAAAACAAGTGTCGCCAGCTAAGGCAGAATCGGCAATAATTGTTATTGCAAATGAGCCATGCAATGCTGCTAACTTAACTACCAATCTGCTGTGCAGCGAAAGTAATGATAGTTTAGAAGTGGTTGAAAATGCAGCGAGTGCCATAGCTGCTGATGTTGGCATGATGACGGGCGTTATGTCAAGTGAAGAAATAGAGCAAACATTTAGCAATGTTCTTCCAGAGGATTTTCATGTCGATAATAATGATGTTGTTCTTGTTGTGGATGACGACGCAAAATTTAATAGTTTATTCATTATGGATGATTAATACTCAGGCTTAGATCTGCATGCACATAAAATCGTGCAATATAAAGATTACAAAAAAAAATCAATAAAATTTCCCATTAGAAGATTGTAGATATTTTTCGAGATCTACATATGTATACCGAATTCGATAAAGGTGCAAACTCGAAATAACCAGTCACAATGTATGCATTCTTTATCAGGGACGGTAATCATTATAAGCGAAACAATATAAATCACCGTATAATCATTATTCTTCGATTTATATTTTTCTGATTAAACTTAATTATTATTTTGTAAGTGTTATTTTTTCGATCGGAAGTAATTATTATTATGTAATTTTAATTTTTTTGATCACTAATAAGTATTATTCTTGGATTTTAATTTTTTTACTCGATCATAATTATTATTTCTTGATTTTTACTTTTTGCATCAAAAATAATTATTATACTTGATTTTTATTTTTTCCCTCAAGGCATAATGATTATGTGTAATTTTTTATTTTTTTACTCAAGAATAAAAATTATGGTCTGATTTTTATTTTATTATTCATAAAATAAAACTCAAAACGTCATACAGCCTGAACCCAGAGGATTTTTGGCTTAAAATTTTGCATGCACACACCTTCTACTCTGCTCTAACTACTTCCGAAGATAAATCGTTGGAAATTTTGTTATAAATGGTGGAAAAAAGGTGTTGAAGTATGCATGTAATTTGCTTTAAAATTCCTACAAAAATGTTACGTATACGCTCATATGTAAAACTGGTTTATATCCTTGGGTTTCACGCCGCGTTTCTATAAAATATGCAAAATAAATGAAAAAAGAATAACTTTAAATTTTTTATGCACCCTTTCCAGCTGTATTTCAGAAAATTCTATTGTATTTCAATGCGTGTGTAAGATGTATTTATCGGCCAATCCGTTTAGGACGCAACTTGATGCATATCTTCAGACATATGTACATTTGATGCGTGTTTTTAGATCCTCTCTCCTTCTCCGGAATATAAAAATAGGGTGTTTTAGAGTAAGTAATCTGAAAAAAAATTTCACTTTTCCAAAAACTGGATGGAGCTACACCAAAAACCGCGCAAATTCCCGGAATTTCAAGGTATGTTTAGATTTATGTATGGAAAAGTTAGGATTTTGCACAAGAAAAAAAATGATATCTACCCAAGGCGTGAAACCCAAGGATATAAGCTAGTTTTATATATGAGCATATTGCCGTGGCGTATAAGTAAAATTTTTGTATGAATTTTAAAGCAAATTACATGCATACTTCAACACCTTTTTTCCACCATTTATAACAAAATTTCCAACGATTTATCTTCGGAAGTAGTTAGAGCAGAGTAGAAGGTGTGTGCATGCAAAATTTTAAGCCAAAAATCCTAATGGTTAAGGCTGTATGACCTTTTGAGTTTTATTTTATGAATAATAAAATAAAAATCAGACCATAATTTTTATTCTTGAGTAAAAAAATAAAAAATTACACACAATCATTATGCCTTGAGGGAAAAAATAAAAATCAAGTATAATAATTATTTTTGATGCAAAAAGTAAAAATCAAGAAATAATAATTATGCTTGAGTAAAAAAATTAAAATCCAAGAATAATACTTATTAGTGATCAAAAAAATTAAAATTACATAATAATAATTACTTTCGATCGAAAAAATAAAAATCAGGCTGTAATTATTACTTTCGATTTTTATGGATAAAACTCTTAAAATAAAAATCATTGCAGATAGCCGCAGATTATACAGAGATAAATATAGTGGTATATCCAAATTTATTTTGCGATAGTGGGAACATACTGATTTTTTTGGTCAAAATTTTAAAAATAATAATTATTTTCCATCCTTGTTCTTTATTTTACAAAATATAAACTAGCATTATATACATATGTACATACATACATAGGTATGTAAGGCGCTAATAACATACATGTATGTATCTATTTATACTACATTTAGTATACATAAGTGCATGGAAAAATTTATATATGTATGTATGTGAACCAGATTTTATTGTGACAGTTAAGAGAATAGTCTTAAAAGTTGAAATCAAAAGCATTTAAATTTTAATCATTGCCTTCTATAATTATTATTTTTGGTTCTTTTCGTTAATATGTGATTTCATATCGTCGTACCATGTGAAAACTAGAACTTTCAAAATTTTTTACAAGGAAATTCTATGAAAGAAATTTTAAAACTGCTAGTTTTCGTATGGTACGACGATATGTACATTAGACCGTCTCGCCTTATATGGACCAAAAAAAAAAGTCCACCGTACGCCCCCTCATATGATTTCTCTTTCGAAAACATTTCTGGAAAAAATTTTGATTTTTTTTTTGGACGCCGCTAGATGTCGCTAAAATTCATTTTTTCATATCTTCGGTATTTGTGGTCTAGCCATGGGTAATAGCGCAATTTTTTTGGCGCTGATACAATAACACCAGCGCCAACCGTGGCGCCGCGCACGGTTCTGGCGCAATAACACCTTTAGCGCACTTAATAATAATAATAATAATACAATGGCGCTATTATAACTCTGACGAGTTTTATGGCCGAGCTTCTCTCCCAATTCGAGGTGTGCTCCTTTTGTTTTTCCTACTAATTGGGTGGACCTACAGTTTTATGGCGGCTCCGAACGGCGAATGCATTTTTTGTGAGAAGCTTTTTCATGGCAGAATTACACTCGGAGGGTATGCCGCCCACTGCCGAGAGGTGACCGCTGCTCTTAAAAAACCCAATAATTGGATTTTTACTAATTAGAAAAATTGTTTTTGGTGTTTTGCTCGGACAGTGGTTTGAACCCGAGACCTCTGGCATAGCAAGCGAGCACTCTACCCACTGCACCACAGCGGCCACTGCACCTTTAGCGCACTTGCCATGGAATAATCGATAAATAACACTTGTTCGCTTCTTACTGTCTACTATCCCCGTTTTATTTCTTTTGGCGCAATTCTGCTTACATACACGCGGGCACAATAATTGTGCCACAATTAAATTTAATTTTAAAAATCATTTGCGTATATTTGTGAAAATATGCGGCATCTCGTTTTGCTGCATCTTCATTATGCAATACGGGGTTCGGCTCCACCCTATCAAAAAGAAAGATTCCGGGTCCGGCCGCATTATATCGAAATTTCCCCTTACCATTTACCATGCGTAACAAAAAAATACTATATGCTAATAAATATTTTATTTTATTTATTTTGTATTATATTTTTCTCTCCTATTCACAGATAATGTCAATTTTGTCTTCTTTCTTTGTGAAAGTAAAATATCAATACCCTTTCGTATTAGCGATGGTTCGGTATTGGCGTTAGCATACATAATTGTGACGGTGGCATATACGCTGTGCTGTTATTGGCTTTGTGGTGGTGCCATTTTACACTAGCGCTATATTGGTGCTGGTGTTAGCGCACGAAATTGAGTCAGTGTTATATTGCAATAGCGCAACATTGAGTTGGCGCTATACTGAGTTGGCGCTACATTGGGTTGGCGCTATATTGAGTTGGCGCATTTTCCAAATCGGAGTTAGCGCAATAACACCAGGGTTGGCGCTAGCGCAATTGCGCGGCGCAGCGCAGTGTTACCCATGCCTATTGTGGTCCGATCCCTAAGTTTGATACACCAATCTCTTTGGCTTGAGTGGAGGGTTTCTACTTTCTAATTTCATTAACCCTGTGTGCGCCATTGGGGTCACTTCCACCCAGTACTTATTGTATACCACCTTAATGTAACTTTTTTTTGCCAGCATGTTAAACGTCGTTAAAAAGCATTAAGCTTTTGCGAAAGAAGTATTTCGATCGATTCAGTAGAACCGGAAACAAAACACATTTAACATTCCGAGGAGTATAAGTTTGTCGCTTCCTGTAGTCTTTTAGGTTCATTTTACAAAGATTTTTTCTGAAGAGACTCCTAATGAAATTTTATGGCGAATAATTTTCTAGAACATTTTGGCCCACTAGCGACCTTAAAAATTCTATTTCCTGACTACTATATTTCCTGACTGTATAAAAAGGGGTTAAAATAACCCTTTTGTAGGGGTGTTAGATTATTAAAATGTTCTAGAAAATTATTCGGCATAAAATTTCAGTAGGAGTCTCTTCAGAAAAAATCTTTGTAAAATGAACGTAAAAGACCACACGAAGCGAAAAACTTATATTCCTCGGAATGTTAAATGTGTTTTATTTCCGGTTCTACTGAATCGACCGAAATACTTCTTTTGCAAAAGATTAATGTTTTTTGAAGACGTTTAACATGCCGGCAAAAAAAATTAAATTAAGGTGGTATAAACTAAGTACTGGGTGGAAGTGACCCCAATGGCGCATATAGGGTTAATACAATTATAAAGTAGAAACCCTCCCCTCAACCCAAAGAGATTGGTGTATCAATCTTAGGAATCGGACCATAAATACCGAAGATATGAAAAAAATGAATTTTAGCGACATCTAGCGGCGTCCAAAAAAAAATTAAATTTTTTTCCAGAAATGTTTTCGGAAAAGAAAACATATGGGGGGGGCGTACGGCGAACTTTTTTTTTCGCGATACGCTCTAATGTACATATGAGAATGGGAAGTTTTATTATTTAATATCTACAAAATTCTTACAAAAAATGAATACGATTAGTATGCGTTGCAATTTGTTACATAAATTGGACCACTACAATATTTATTTACAACATACATACATATATTATATACATACATACATACATATGAAGTATGTATGTTTAGTAATTTAAATTTACTTATATATGTACATACATATATATTACATGCATGTACATTTTATACATATTTTTGAAATTTAATTTAATATGTACATATGTAGTATATCCTTGGTTAGGTTAAGTTACAGTGGCTGCGAGTGGCTTACACACTTAGGGCAACAAGGTCCAATTGTAAGCGATGTCGCATATCGTGGAATAGGTTCCAATTTGGCCAAATCACTGAGATTATCAAACTGACGGCCTTCTGAAAATATCAGCCTGTGTGGGACTTTCACACCAGTGAGATGTCTTTGCTACCTCGCCTCGCATCCCACTTCGGCCATGTAAGCCTTGCGCACCTGCTTCTGTGAGTAAGAAGCCTCTCATATATAAATTCATCATACATATCTATGTATTTATGTTTGAAAATTCAGCATCTCTACATACATACATAATTCATTTACTTAGTAGCAAAATAGTAAGTTTAGAAAAAGAAAGGAAGTTATGAGATTTCCTGAGAAATAAATCCATTGGGCTTTATTTTATTATTCGTACATAATAAACTTCTAAATGTTAAGTTACATATATGTATATATGTATACACATACATAGATATGAACACTGTTGCCATTTATAATTAATTATTAATGTTGGCTTAAAATGTTTCAGTTGTAAATCTTTAAAAAATCTTCAAGCTAATTTACATAACTACGTAGAGACGTACAAAATATTCCAATAGAGGAAGTTGAAAATGGCATTGTACACAAATAAGACTCATAACTATTATTCATATTACAATTTATACACAACCATCTGTGTAATTAGACTATAATGGTTTTTGAACATAATAAATAATAAATAAAAACTCTGAAGAAAGTTGTTGCTATAGTAACGGCCAAAAACATCGTCGGACATGTCCATATCTATATACATAAATACGGGTAGTTCTGATAATTACATCCGACTGCCGTGGGATGAACGCTTTCACTGATCTACACTGACTGAAAAGGGGGATTGTAAAAAGAGCTCCGAACGGTGACAATGTTACATTTTTAATTATTCGTGTTGGATTACAATTTTTAGAGTTAAAGTAAATATTTTTCAGTTGATTTAAATGTAAAATGGTCAATTTATCAAAAGTTTGTTATAAAAATAACTTAACAATTTCATTTCAATATCAAGGTTTCCAATTTTGAATGGCTATATTTTCGCCTTGTACATATGTACATACATACATATGTACTTATGGTTGGACATAGCAGGTATGTACGTATCAGAGAACTGCTATGGCTTTTATTTCTGGAAATAGACTAGCTTACTGTGTAACCTAAATCAAACGCACGCCGTCAATTTACTGTCAAAAATTTCTCATGCCCATACAACTTGTATGGGAGTAACCGAAATTGAACGGCGTGCGTAAAAAGCAAATTCGACGCCCAATTTTTGTTTTGCGTGACAGTTGAAATTAAGCATTGTGGGTGATTGTTTGCAAAAAAATTTACACTTGCTTTTGATATCGTGTCTGTTAGGTACATATTCCACAAAATAACAAGATTTTCTCTGATTTTCTGTATTTTTCTATTTCTTTATCTGAACACGCACGCAAGTCAATTTCGGTTCAACGCATATGAAAAATTTGCGTGCGTGCGTTAAATTGACGACTTGCGTTTGATTTAGGTTACACAGTTATGACTCAAATACATATATCACTATTTAACAAGTCAACTTATTTTATTAGTACTCAAACAGTTCACTGGCAAGTATACAAACTGTTTTGATGCGATTGGCACCAAAGAGGAAAATCGATGGGCATGCGCCCACTTACACCACTATTTTACATGTATCTAATTTTGTTTACAAAACAAAAATCAGCTGGCAATGCATTTGTTTTGGGAAATCTTTGATATGCTGTTTGGGGAAATTTTATGGTCCAAATGACGAAGTACGTTAGTACAAAAATGCTCCACTGAACCGAAATACGTTCAGTTTGTAGCGAACAGGCGAATCGAGTGTTACACGAAATCAACGCAAAACTATACATGCATACATACGTACATATGTTTGAATAATTGAGTGCTAAGTAAGAATACGCGGTTTAATGTGTTATTTATTGCTACTTCATTAAATTTAAAAATTAAATAAAGTAAAATAAAATAAAAATAAAGTAAAATAAAACTAAATAAAAGAAAATACAAACGAAAAGAAGATATGTATAATAAAATTTTATAAAAGAAAAATTAATGAAGTGTCAATAAAAATGTCTTTAAAAACGTTAGCAACGCTAAATAATTTTTTGTGAATGTAACCGCCTGCAACTTTTCAATTAAATTGCGTGGCTTCTGACTGCAAATTTCCTTTCAACATAAACCGACAAAAGCTTCCTTCGCTAGTAGAAAACGTCGAACAAAAAATATTATTTGTTGTATGTATGTATTTCCCTTTCCTATGGAATTGTGACAGAAGACGTAACCTTTCTTATGAATTAACTAATCCAGTTACTTGTTAAAATAAAGTTACGTTCAAGCCGGAAAGCGGATATGACAATAGCAAGAATAAAAAGAATAAAACCGACAACATACTCAAAATACACAAAGTAAGAGAAAAGTTGCTAAAACATCAAATAATAAAAGAAATATAACGGAAAAGAAGAATTATGTCCTTTTACCACGCGCCCTAGACCACCTTCCCATCTACAGCTTCCAACTAAATTGACTCAGTTAATGCAACTTTGTGTTTAGTTTGGCTTAGCTTGATGCTTGAACTAGCATGGGAAATTAATAAATATCATATTTTATGCGGAAATCGGCGGCACACAAGTTTTTTGCTCTGTGTGTGTGGGCGCGTGTGCAGCTTCCGAAAGTATTAATAGTAGTCATAAAGTCATAACTACTCATAGAGGCCAAAACAGCAAAATAGTGTGGACATCTATAATAAGAGGCAGTGAACTTCAATTATTTGCAGTTAAGGATTGAATTTTGTTTAGCTGAAATCGTTAGCCATAAAGGTAAGTGCCATTTAATAGGTTACACTGATTGAATTTGTATGCATGTATGTATGTAAATACGTGTGAGTGTGTAGTACAAAATATGTAATTTGGGTTGACGTAGCGTATGAGTAACCTTTTATTTGTTACGAAAACCAGGGTTTGAAATTACTTTCAACTTTTTTTATACCTTTCATGAGAATGAAATGGTATTATAACTTAGTGCCAAAAAATTTGTGTCGAAAGTACCAGAAGGAAGCGTGGGGGACCCACCAAAATATACACCGATATGATCAGAATCACGAGCTGAGTCGATTAAGCCATGTCCGTCTGTCCGTCCGTCCGTCTGTGTGAACGCAAACTAGTCCCTCAGTTTTTGAGATATCTGAATGAAATTCGGAATACAGGTATGTTGTTATATGCAGCTGATCATTTGTCGGAACCGGCCGAATCGGACCACTGTAACATATAGAAAACAACCGATTATTCAGATATACATGAAATTTTTGGATGTAATTTGTCCATAACTTCCCCATTTAAACAGCTAAGGACATGAAACTTTGAAGTAGACTTACCCATTTTGGCCCAAACAAGGTTACCGAAAATTGTCAAGATCGGACCACTATAACATATAGTTCCACAACATCCGATTATTCAGATATACACATTTTGGTGTATAACTCCTCCATTTTAACAGCTAACGGCCTGAAATTTTGAAGTATTTGTACCCATATGGACCCAAACGGGGTTACTGAAAATTGTCAAGATCGGACCACTATAACATATAGCTCCCATACAACCGATTGTTCAGATATAGACATTTTGGTGTATAACTCCTCCATTTTAACAGATAACGGCGTGAAATTTTAAAGTATTTGTACCCATATGGACCCAAACGGGGTTACCGCAAATTGTCAAGATCGGACCACTATAACATATAGCTCCCATACAACCGATTGTTCAGATATAGACATTTTGTTGTATAACTCCTCCATTTTAACAACTAACGGCGTGAAATTTTAAAGTATTTGTACCCATATGGGCCCAAACGGGATTACCGAAAATTGTTAAGTTCGGACCGCTATAACATATAGCTCCCCTACAACCGATTGTTCAGATATGGACATTTTGGTGTATAACTCCTCCATTTTAACAGCTATCGGCGTGAAATTTTAAAGTATTTGTACCCATATGGACCCAAACGGGGTTACCGAAAATTGTCAAGATCGGACCACTATAACATATAGCTCCCATGCAACCGATTGTTCAGATATAGACATTTTGGTGTATAACTCCTCCATTTTAACAGCTAACGGCGTGAAATTTTGAAGTATTTGTACCCATATGGGCCCAAACGGGATTACCGAAAATTGTTAAGATCGGACCACTATAACCTATAGCTCCCCTACAACCGATTGTTCAGATAAACACATTTTGGTGTATAACTTCTCCATTTTAATAGCTAACGGCGTGAAATTTTGAAGTATTTGTACCCATATGGGCCCAAACGGGATTACCGAAAATTGTCAAGATCGGACCATTATAACATATAGCTCCCATACAACCGATTGTTCAGATATGGACATTTTGGTGTATAACTCCTCCATTTAAATAGCCCAGGCACCATTTTTTCTAATAAATCCTTCCATAAATAACCCACAGAATTGAAATAAATTATACTAAATTAGGCTATGTACATACATAGGTAACTTTTCATTTCCCCACTCATGAAAGGTATGAAGTCTTCGGTACGGCCGAAGACAGCCGCGCTTTTACTTGTTTTCATTTACTTTCAATTTCATTTTCATTTCAAAATTAAAAAATGAACAGCGCAACAAAAGTAAAAAAAAACAAGTAAGGAAGCCTAAGTTCGAGTGGAATCGAACATTAGATACTCAGCTGTATACTTTCATTGTTTGTTTGCGTTTGTTCGATATAGGGTGTATTTTATATAAAGCGAGTGCCGCATAAAGTGGGCGTAGCCACGCCCGTTTTCAACATTTTTATCAGTCATCCAACTACGCATATGAATATTATTCTTTGTGCAAAATTTCATTCCTTTATGACTTCTAGTTACAAAGAAGTCTTGTTACAAATTCCCAAAGGGTGTTCCAGAAATATCTTTGTTAAAAAGTAGGCGTGGTCATAAACCGATTTCAATAAATTTTTGCGTGTCTATTAACACAAGTTAAAGTGTATAAACCAAGTTTCGTCATAATATCTCAATTATTTGTCGAGTTATGGGCTCCGAAATCTCGTTGATTCCTTTGTCTGAAAAGAGGCGGTGCCACGCCCATTTTCCGAAATTTTTCTATTTTTTGTTTCCGATCTATTGTAGAACTCACGCCACAAAATTTCAATGAATTATCTTTATATTTGACAAAGATATCGCTTAAAATGTTTTTATTAGTCCACTTTATGATACACATATATAAAAGTGGGCGCGGTCGTCAACCGATTTTGGTAAAATTTTGAACATGTATTACTACAAGTAGTGAAAGTGTATAGACCAAGTTTCGTCATAATATATCGATTATTTGTCGAGTTATGGGCTCAGAAATCTCGTATATTCCTGCTTCTAAAAGGAGGCGGTGCCACGCCCATTTTCCAACATTTTTGTATTTTTTGTTTTATGTCCATAGTTGGACACCTTCCATAAAATTTCAATGATATATCTTTATATTTGACAGAGATATCGCTTAAAATGCTTTTATTAGGTCACTTTATAATACCCATATATAAAAGTGGGCGTGGTCGTCAACCGATTTTGGCAATTTTTCGTCCAAACATTTGCCTAGGTAAGTACATCACGCCTACCAAATTTCATCGATATATCTTCAACGGTTTCTGAGTTATGACTCATAAAACTTTCAATGTTTGCCCCTTAATAAGTGGGCGTGGCACCGCCCATTTTCCAAAATTTCACCATATTTCTTCATAAGGGCCTGAGCTCAATACGTGTGTGAAATTTTATCACTCTAGCTCTTAGTGACTGAGATACAAAATTTCCGATTTTTACTATATAGGGGAGGTGGGCGTGGTCATGGTCCGATTTCGCCCATTTTCAATACCATCCGTTCCTATCTTGATACCAACTTACATTTCAAATTTCATCAAAATATCTCAATTTTTGCGCGAGTTATCGTGCTCACAGACGGACGGACGGACAGACGGACAGACGGACGGACATGGCTCAATCGATTTCTCTTTTCACCCTGATCATTTTGATATATATAAGTCTATATCTATCTCGATTATTTCATTCTGTTACAATCCACCGTTAGGAAATCAAAACTATAATACTCTGTGTACTAGTACAGCTGAGTATAAGAAGAACGAGCAAAATGTAAACAAAAAATTTGTTCGGACATAACAATGACTCCAGCCTTACTTCTTTGTTAAATGCTCTGTCTGTTGTATTGCGTAAAGCTCTGTATTAAATATTCGAGCCAAATACTTCCCACTTTTCACATCCCTTATAATAACATATGACTTTCTTTGATAATTTCTGAGCTTTCTTCAACTAAAACTAAAATTACCAAAATTTTCTTAAAAAATCTCCATTTTTATATTTTTCCAATATGGCAGCCTCACTCATAATGTTTACAAAAAAGATACTTCAGAAAAATTCAATAGCCGTCAAAAAGTTTAAAGTGAAATTACCTTCTGAATTTTTATACCATGTACTGTACTGTAACTATGCAGCCTTCAATTTCCAAAAATTACTGTCGACTGTTGCTGTACTGTGGAAATTTTTACAGCACAGTAAAACAACAACAAAATGCAAACATATATTTTTTTTTATACCTTTCATGAGAATGAAATGGTATTATAACTTAGTGCCAAAAAATTTTTGTCGAAAGTACCAGAAGGAAGCGTGGGGGGCCCACCAAAATATATACCGATATGGTCAGAATCACGAGCTGAGTCGATTAAGCCATGTCCGTCTGTCCGTCTGTCCGTCCGTCTGTGTGAACGCAAACTAGTCCCTCAGTTTTTGAGATATCTGAATGAAATTCGGAACACAGGTATGTTGTTATATGCAGCTGATCATTTGTCGGAACCGGCCGAATCGGACCACTATAACATATAGAAAACAACCGATTATTCAGATATACATGAAATTTTTGGATGTAATTTGTGCATAACTTCCCCATTTATACAGCTAAGGACATGAAACTTTGAAGTAGACGTGCCCATTTTGGCCCAAACAAGGTTACCGAAAATTGTCAAGATCGGACCACTATACCATATAGTTCCACAACATCCGATTATTCAGATATACACATTTTGGTGTATAACTCCTCCATTTTAACAGCTAACGGCCTGAAATTTTGAAGTATTTGTACCCATGTGGACCCAAACGAGATTGCAAAAATTGTTAAGATCTGACCACTATAACCTATAGCTCCCCTACAACCGATTGTACAGATATACACATTTTGGTGTATAACTCCTCCACTTTAACAGCTAATGGCGTGAAATTTTGAAGTATTTGTACCCATATGGGCCCAAACGGGATTACCGAAAATTGTCAAGATCGGACCACTATAACATATAGCTCCCATACAACCGATTGTTCAGATATGCACATTTTGGTGTATAACTCCTCCATTTTAACAGCTAACGGTGTGAAATTTTGAAGTATTTGTACACATATGGGCCCAAACGGGATTACCGAAAATTGTTAAGATCGGACCACTATAACATATAGCTCCCATACAACCGATTGTTCAGATATGGACATTTTGGTGTATAACTCCTCCATTTTAACAGCTAACGGCGTGAAATTTTGAAGTATTTGTACCCATATGGGCCCAAACAGGGTTACCGAAAATTGTCAAGATCGGACCACTATAACATATAGCTCCCCTACAACCGATTGTTCAGATATGGACATTTTGGTGTATAACTCCTCCATTTTAACAGCTAATGGCGTGAAATTTTGAAGTATTTGTACCCATATGGGCCCAAACGGGATTACCGAAAATTGTCAAGATCGGACCACTATAACATATAGCTCCCATACAACCGATTGTTCAGATATACACATTTTGGTGTATAACTCCTCCATTTTAACAGCTAAGGGTGTGAAATTTTGAAGTATTTGTACCCATATGGGCCCAAACGGGATTACCGGCAGCGAATTTAGAATTTGGGCTAAACGGAGCGGTGCTGCCAGCTGCCTCTGCTGTATTATGTGCCGCTTCATTGCAAACCGTAGTTTCTAAAAATCAGCTGATTTCGAAAAACAGTCGCTGCCACAGCCACAGCGCTATTGTAATTCCGGCTTGTTGCTGTCTTGCTGGCAGTTTTTCAAACCCTGACGAAAACTTCCCTGCAAGAACTGTGCAGGTCATTTGCGCTTAAATTTTGTATGGACTGCTAAGCGCGGATAGAGATGTGCGCTTAGAAATCCATACAAAATTTAAGCGCAGATGTTTATGCGCTTAAATAAAAACAGGGCTAATCTATTATATAAAAATCAGGGACGTAACGGTTATGAGAGAAATGGGATAAAAGTCATATTTAACCATTATCTTGAGAAAAAAAATTTTTTGGTCCTTAATAACCATTATAAAAACCAAAAAACCGTTTTGGGCCTGAATAACCGTTATGGCAACCAAAAAAACTGTTTTGGACCTGAATAACCGTTATTCATGTTACTTTTCGTACAGAATTTTTTTATTGATAGCTTTCGCCAGAAATTTTAAATATGCTAGTTTTCGTATGGTACGACGATATGTACTAAGGTGGAGTGAAAACATATGGAGATTTTTTTTGTTTTTTTTTTTTTTGAACGTACCAGCAATGAAAAGTTGCCTTTGTACGAGTAGGAGTTAATGAACCCCACAAACTTTTATGGCGATAGGATGACGTTTTGAACTGCCCTCAGCCCCGCAAAGTTGAAAGCAATAAGCACGATCTGGTACAAATATGAAATTTTGAAAACTATAAAATCAAAAAACGAAGTATGAGGATTGATAAACATGGCTAAGCTGAGTATTAAGGCGATTATTTTTTTTTTGGAAACAATAACAACAAAAGTTATTAAAGGTCAAAGTTTATATTATGCATTTTTTAAATTGCATTTACTTAAAAACTGCTGAACCGATTTCGAATATTTTATTTACATTTTATATATGAAACGTAAGGGGTGTTAAAGGGGAGTTGACCCCCGCAGGGGGGTATTATGGAACCGACTGGAAAATTGTATAGCAAATTAAAGGGAATCAAAATACCTATCGAATGGTATAAAAATATTCGAAATCGGTTCGGTAGTTTCTAAGTAATTGCAATTTAAAAAATGCATAATATAAACTTTGACCTTTAATAACTTTTGTTGTTGTTGTTTCCAAAAAAAAAAAAAAATCACCTTAATACTCAGCTTAGCCATGTTTATCAATCCTCATACTTCATTTTTTGATTTTATAATTTAAGAAATTTCACATTTGTACCAGATCGTGATTATTGCTTTCAACTTTGTGGGGCTGGGGGCACCTCTAAACATGCGAGTAGGTCAATAAAATTTTACAGGCTAAAGGTAAAGGCCCAATGCACGCTTGCTTTGCTTGCTTGGCTGTGAGAAATGTCAAAATCATTTTGAGCTCTACTAAAATGTATAAAAGTTGGCCAAATGTCAGCTTTACTTCACGCGCGTGAAGCGCTGCAAAGTTTCGAATTGCCCAATTCTCTATTTGACAGCGCTTTGAAAGCTTTGGCATCATTTTTGACAATTCAATTTCCAATATGGCTGCTGATATTAGGCAGTAGGTGTATTCCCCAACAGAAAATTATTACAAATTATTAAAAAATTGTAAGAAATATCACCTGTTAAGCAAAAAATTTGCAGAAGAGGAAAAAACTCAAAACTTGTTCAGCACTTCGAGTCAACATTTTAGGATTGTTTCTTAGGAAACTAACAGCTAGCTGTCAAGTGAAATGAAAAGAAAAAAATTTAAAGAATTACGCTCACAAAGAGCAAAACAGACAGGAAATCAAGAAACGGAAAACTACTAAAATTAGCAAAAAATTATTTTAATGCTATTTTTGGCTTTTAATTATTTTTTTCTAATTTCAAAGATTTCAATTACAACCTAACCTAAAAATCTAATTGTGGAAACAGCGCATCAGCTGTTTACTTGCAAATGTTTACAATTTTGTGTTCAATAACTTTGGTTGATAATTTTCTCTTTTTCTCGTTTTTACACTAAATTTGTCACTGACGCTCTTCTTGCAAGTAAAGTTGTTGAACAAATCTCATTTCAGCTTGTGAAAATTTTACTAGCTGAAATTTGGAGCTCTCTATGATTGTTACTCTCACGCTTTGGCTCTCATTCGGCTTTTTTGATTCAAGAAACGATTTGCTAGCACGAACTTGGATAAATATTCATAGCTAGCTATGTAATAAGAAACAAACCTTTTGTTTTATTTCTTTGGATTGCCGATTCAGCTGATTAATATGACAGCGTTCAAAGCTACCATTGGGCTATAGAAGCTTTCAAAGTAAAGCAAAGCAAACTGGAGCAAACAAAGCCAGAAAAGCAAGCGTACATTGGGCCTTTACCTTTATTACTGGGCTAGAAAGGTTCCGTTCTGGCTTAGGAACAAATGAAATTTCCAAAAAAAAATTTTCACTCCATCTTAATATGTACCTTCAATTAGATCGTTTTGTGTGCACATGCTTTGCATATGACAAGAACACAAACGTATTGAATCTATTTTTAGACAGTTCGCAATGAACGGAGTTGTTATTTTACCAACATTACATAAAATTAAAATTGATAAAAAAATAATTTTCGTGCTAGCCACTAAAAATTGCATTTATTGTTTTTATTTATTTTACATACAAAAAATTATATCGAAAAAAAATGTTATTTGTATTGAGTCAAGTTTTTTCAACGGGGTAACCTAAAATCGATTTTTCGATATTACATATATGATCTATGGACCAATTTTGAAAGCTAACAAACGTTGTAAAATGACAATTTTGTATTTTTTCTTTACGCGAAATACCGCGGAAATAGTTTTTTCATTGTAACTTTTTTATTTTACATCCGATTTTTAAAATTGATACGTCATTTCTTTAGTCTTGTGGTGCTCTATATACCTCCCCCTAATGTTCTTTTGAGCTGTAAACTTTACAGTGTAAAGTAAAAAAATGAAAATATAAAAAAAAATGGTTTTAACCCCCAACCGGCCTTCACTAAAAATGTTGTAAATTTATTTTAGTACGGAGTTACCAAAATGTTCATGAAAATGAAGCCTGATGTTAAGCGCATAGACTGCTGATTGGTGTTTTTCCTAAACATATGAACTTCTGAGTTATGCCATTTTTGAAATTTTAAAAACTGACCACTAACTAACTAATGCCGAAAAATCAATAGAATCGAAGCATTGGTTACCGAGTGATTCAAAAAAATTAAAAACCGTTAAGAAAACTTTGACCGTGAATAACTCGCTGAAAAACAAAACTTGCAAAAACGCTTTTGCGATCATATTGCAATGTTTGTTAGCTTTCAAAATTGATTCATAAACCATACAATATCGAAAAATCGATTTTAGGTGGCCCAATTGAGAAAACTTTACTCATTATAGAAAATACAATTAATTCGGCTTAGAACGGAATGATCATTCAATCTATGAACATAAAATACAATTAATGCGGTCTTGAACCGATTGATGGTCCAATCTAAGAAAATAGTAGTATCCATCGAGTTTCCCGTAAAGCATTCCAAGAAGTTGTTGTCTAAAAACACCGAATGCAAACTTGGTGTCAAATGATTCTATATTTAAGTTTGCTGTTATCAAGACTCTTTCATCGCCTACACAGACTTCGACCTGAGTTGGCGAAGATGTGACCATATCATATTTCCATTTTTCTTCGTTCCAACTCCAACCGGCCACATTAATTTCAGCGTACCCCGCTAGACCAACTGCTACCAAGTTTATTGGTGAAAGTACGTTGGAAAATCGAAGCTTAAAAATCATTTCTGCGATTCCAATAGAGCAAATATCTTCCACATCCACATGATGTTTCCTTACAACTTGATGATGTACTCCAAACTGAGGTTTCTTCAATTCTTTATCACCGATAAACACGGTGACATCAGTTTCATTCTGAAGCGGATGCAAATCAGCAGTAATTACATGCTTTGCAGAAACTAATGCACCTGCGGCGTAATATTCGCCTCCATGATATACTGCCACCAAATATTTGGCATCGCGTCTAATGATCGGTGTATAAGAAGACTCGCCAGCTAACATTGCCAACACAACAGTGGGCAGAATTGACAAAAGCGGAAAAATTATACGCGTGTTCATTTCGTTATTAACTTCTGTACTTATGAGATATTAGTAGGAAATTTTCCCCTTTTTATACTAAAATCCAGCAAAGAGTTTGACGCAAATGCGTAAAATTTAATTATTTAGAGACAACTGAACAAACAAGTAACAAATTTCCTCTGCTTGGGTTCCAATGAACTATGTACATACGTGCACGTTAAAATGTTTTCTTGATTTTACAATTTTATAATGGAAATTTTTATTATAATTAATTGAAGCCCAAATATGTATTGGGTTTTTAGAAATAGCGGCCACCTCTGGGCAGTGAGCGGCGTACCCCAATAAAACTCGTCAGAATTATAATATCACCAGTGTATTATTATCAGCGTTGCCACTTTGATGGTTGGTTGGTAAATATTCTTGTTAGTGCAAAATTTCATTCCAGTGTGGCTTTTAGTTACAGAAATGTCACGTATAATAATACTTTAAACGAGCAATTCTTGAAAATTGGGAATCATGGCTTCAATATAGAGATCTCTTCGATATAATGCTCAACCTGATTCCCTAAGTAAAGGGAAGATGAAAAGGAAAAAGAAAGTCGAATGGAATATAATGGGAATCAGAAAGGGTAGGAAATGGAGAGGAAGAGGGGAAAGGAAACGAAAATAGAATGGGAGAGGGAAGGGGTGAGAGAGATTGGAAGAGGGAAAGGGAGAATGAATAGGATGGCGGGGGGGGGGGGGGGAGGAGGAGGAGTTAGAGCGATAGGGAAAGGAAAGGGCAAAGGAAAAGAAAAAGGAAACGGAGATGGAAGAGAAAGGAAAAAGAAAAGTAGAGGTAGAAGGACATGAAGAGGTAGAGGTATCGCGGCCAAGCGAGGCGGATTTACTTTAGTTCTGGATCTCATAAACGGCTTCAACAATTTTCATGAAATTTTGTATATAAGGGGTCTCGGGCGCAAACTTCTGAAAAGTTTCATTTTTTCAATAAATTTTTTGTTTTAACATTTTATTTCGCTTGCGAAGACTTGCGAAAACATGGCATCCCGGTCATCCAGGTACTATATATGTATGTATAAGAATTACTCGTTTAAAGGTATTAGATATGAGTCAGTGTATACACAAAAAACAATTAAAAAAATTGATTATCATAATTGTTTTTGTTGGATTTCTCACAAAAAATGTGTTCTCAAAAAAAAGAAATGTTAACAGCAAGAGAGTTTTTAAATCACAACACCGTCTTTGAATTAGCTACGAAAAGTTGTTGGATAAAAAACTTTGGTGTGAAACCAAATAGTTTCGCTGTTAAATCACATACAGATATTCAGCAGCGGAAAGTTATTGATTTAACTACGGGTTGTGGGCGTG
Source organism: Urophora cardui (assembly GCA_960531455.1). Taxonomy (NCBI): domain Eukaryota; kingdom Metazoa; phylum Arthropoda; class Insecta; order Diptera; family Tephritidae; genus Urophora; species Urophora cardui. Next base: position 159,058,480 of record OY482671.1, read on the forward strand.
GTAGTCGGCCGATTTGCACAATTTTTCTTCCAAGCATTCATCTTAGCAAGTATATCAAGCGCGGTAAATTTTATCGACATATCTTCTACGGTTTCTGAGAGATGACTCATAAAACTTTGAAAATTTTAAAACTACTTAGGCTATATTAGAGATATCACATTTTAGATATATATACTGTATAGGGAAAGTGGACCGATTTCGCCCATTTTCAATACCAATTGTACCAGTCTGGATAGGAACTTGCATTCCAAATTCCATCAAGTTAGAGTGCGTACAGTGCGTCAGAGTTATAATAGCGCCATTGCATTATTATTATATTCGAGGTGTGTTCCTTTTTGTTTTTCCTGCTAATTGGGTGGACCTACAGTTTTATGCCGGCTCCGAACGGCGAATACATTTTTTGTGAGAAGCTGTTTCATGGCAGAAATACACTCGGAGGGTATGCCGCCTACTGCCGAGAGGTGACCGCTGCTCTTAAAAACCCAATAATTGGATTTTTACTAATTAGAAAAATTGTTTTAGTGTTTTGCTCGGACCGTGGTTTGAACCCGAGACCTCTGGCATAGCAGGCGAGCACTCTACCCAATGCACCACAGCGGCCATATATATATATATATATATATATATATATATATATATATGTAAAAATGGTGTAAAAATGTTACCAACCTCATCAAATGAGAACAGCTGGGCCGATTTCTGTAAAGTTTTTTGTCAGTTGTTCGTATTTTCGAGGAGAAGGTTCTTACGGAAGAAAATTTTAGAAGATCTCTCCGGAAGAGTCCGGAAATTGGTAAAATCCGTGTGTATGTGTGTATGTGTGCATGTTTGTCCCTTATAGACTCCCAAAGTAATCAACCGATCTTTATGAAATGTTCACAGTAGATTCATGTGGTATTAGCGCACATAATAGGGTATATAGAATTTTGAAAAAGTGGGAGATTCCCGGAATACAGGCCTAAATGTGGACGCAGATCGACCGAGCAAGTCTTCGAGCAATATTGGTATCAAATGAAAGGTGTTGAGCAGGCCTTCAACATAAAGTTATTTTCATTGTGATGCCTAGGCCGGGTCCCCAGATATGGGTCAAAACGTAGGACAGAGTGGCCTTGAAAGTTTCTGAGCGATATTGGTATCAAATGAAAGTTGTTGAGGAGGACTTCAACAAAGAGCTCTTTAAATAGTGATGCCTAGACCGGTTCCAAGATATAGATCAAAGCGTGGACCCGGATAAGCTCTGTATGTTTTCGAGCGATATTGGTAGCAAATAAAAGACGTTGAGCAGGGCTTCCACATATAGCTATTTTCATTGTGATTTCTAAAGCTGTAGGCCCGGATGGTGATGGATGGTCTCGGTAATGTAAAGGTAAAGGTAAGGGTAAAGGTAAAGGTAAAGGTAAAGGTAAAGGTAAAGGTAAAGGTAAAGGTAAAGGTAAAGGTAAAGGTAAATGTAAAGGTAAAGGTAAAGGTAAAGGTAAAGGTAAAGGTAAAGGTAAATTTAAGGATAGATATATGGATAGGCATAGGGATCGGGGGAAGTAGGTTTGTCGCGGCGAATATAATATAGTATAATATAATACAATGGCGTTATTATAACTCTGACGAGTTTTATGGCCGAGCTTCTCTCCCAATTCGAGGTGTGCTCCTTTTGTTTTTCCTACTAGTTGGGTGGACCTACAGTTTTATGCCGGCTCCGAACGGCGAATGCATTTTTTGTGAGAATCTTTTTCATGGCAGAAATACACTCGGAGGAAAGGAAAGGAAAATACCCAATAATTGGATTTTTGCTAATTAGAAAAATTGTTTGGTGTTGCTCGGACTTGGGTTTGAGCTCGAGACCTCTGGCATAGCAGGCGAGCACTCTACCCACTGCACCACTGCGGCCAAATATGTAGAATATATGTAACTATATAACTTTTATTCAGAGAATAGACAATTTTTTTTATTATTCGCAGTCATTATGATGGACTCATAAGATAATGGTGAGCAATACGGTAATCAAAGATTTTTCTATAATACTCTGTGCACTACGTATGTATAGCTGAGTATAAAAATGTGCATATGTACATATTTGTGTATGAACCCTAAGCGCGTGTTAAATGCCAAAATTATTAAAGTTTCGTGAACTTGAGCGTTCATTGAACTACCGTGAAATTTCAAATGAACAAATTTAACTGTTTTTTCTAACTTAAAAAATTTTTTTTTAACTTCTCTCTCTTCAAAAACACTTTTTTGTGGCACTTTCGGATTTGGCTGACGAAAAATTGCTAGTTTTAACAACAATTATTATAATACATACATAAATAATATGTGTACAATTATTGCTACTTTCCATCAGCCAAAAGTCGAAAGTGCTATTTTTCGTATAGAATTTTTTAATTGTCAAGTTTTGTAAGAAATTTTGAAAGTGCTACTTTTCGTATGGTATGGCAAACGTAGTGAATCTATTTTTTAGACAGTTCCCAATGAACGGAGTTGTTATTTTACCTACATTACATACATTTGTATACAAATGGAATTTTTTAGTGACTAGCACAAAAGTTATTTTTATAAATTTAACATTGATTTGGCTAATACTTTTCAGCTAATTTTCCACTTACCAGAATCAATATTAAATTTATAAAAATAAATTTCGTCCTAGCCACTAAAAATTATAATATATAATATATAATACAATGGCGCTATTATAACTCTGACGAGTTTTATGGCCGAGTTTCTCTCCCAATTCGAGGTGTGTTCCTTTTTGTTTTTCCTACTAGTTGGGTGGACCTACAGTTTTATGCCGGCTCCGAACGGCGAATGCATTATTTGTGAGAAGCTTTTTCATGGCAGAAATACACTCGGAGGGTATGCCGTCCAATGCCGAGAGGTGAACGCTGCTCTTAAAAGACCCAATAATTGGATTTTTGCTAATTAGAAAAATTGTTTGGTGTTGCTCGGACTTGGGTTTGAGCTCGAGACCTCTGGCATAGCAGGCGAGCACTCTACCCACTGCACCACTGCGGCCACATATGTAGAATATATGTAACTATATAACTTTTATTCAGAGAATAGAAACTTTTTTTTTATTATTCGCAGTCATTATTAGTGATGGGCGAGTCCGAGATGTTTAGACAATCGAGAGAATCACCATCGTTGCAAAATCACAATCGAGTCAAAAGTTGACTCGCTCCTCGACTACACAATCGAGATGTTTTTGCGATTGTTCCGAGTCAGCGAGTCGGAGGTTGTTTCGATGACATCTCGACTACACAACCGAGATGTTTTTGCGATTGTTCCGAGTCGGCGAGTCGGAGGTTGTTTCGATGACTTCTCGACTACACAACCGAGATGTTTTTGCGACTGTTCCGAGTCGGTGGGCCGGCTGTTGTTTTGATGATTTGTTTTAGTTGATAAAATAACAGAATGAGTGTTGTTGATGAAGAAAGTATAATTGTCAATGGAAGTGAGGCAAATACATATGTAAATAAATGAACCAAATTGAAAAATATGCTATATATAGACGCTGCATTTTTGCAATCACAATTAAAGAGTGTCGTGCTTAATAAATACAATTAATTATTTAAACATAAATACATTAATAAATTTTATGAAGTGAGACGCTTTCGAAACAAATTAATTTTACGAGCAGTAACAACGGCAATAGATTTGTACCACTGTATACTTTTTTAAGCAATTTTGATATTCAAGCGGCAACAACAAATGTTATGTATTTTTTGCAGCGAGTCCGAAATGTAGGGTTGCTTTGAAAACGAGAGGAATCATTGGCGAGTCCGAGATGTTTTAGCGATTGTTTCGACTGACGGCCATTTACTACTTGACTCGAATACGAATGAAAACCATCGAGAGCATTCGAGATGTTTCAACAATCGAGAGAATCGAATAAAACATCTCGGACTCGCCCATCACTAGTCATTATGATGGACTCATAAGATAATGGTGAGCAATACGGTAATCAAAGATTTTTCTATAATACTCTGTGCACTACGTATGTATAGCTGAGTATAAAAATGTGCATATGTACATATTTGTGTATGAACCCTAAGCGCGTGTTAAATGCCAAAATTATTAAAGTTTCGTGAACTTGAGCGTTCATTGAACTACCGTGAAATTTCAAATGAACAAATTTAACTGTTTTTTCTAACTTAAAAATTTTTTTTTAACTTCTCTCTTCAAAAACACTTTTTTGTGGCACTTTCGAATTTGGCTGAGGAAAAATTGCTAGTTTTAACAACAGTAATTATAATACATACATAAACAATATGGGCCGTAGTCATAGTCGATTTAAAACAGTGTTTTAACACACTTAGAATGATGCTAGCATAAACGTCATTTTATCTCTGTCATAGTCGACTTAAAATCAGTTTCATCACTAAAACAGCGTTCTAACTTTAAAATGAGGTGAATGTCATTTTAAAATCTTAAAATATTATTCTAAGCTTGGAATTCGTCATGAAAACTATAAAAATAGAAAGAGAGTACGTGAATACAATAAAGAATTTTTCAAGATTTTGCCATTATAGACTATGCTATCCCGGAACGGAGAGCAAAGAAGTCGATGTGATCCCTTCGAAATGGAGGAAGAGGAATGTTATTTGAGATATTGCTTTGTGAAGGCCACAGTGGAATATCTTATAGATAGTTTAGAGCCTGTCAGTAATAGGGGACTTTCAATCTCACCCGGATTGCAAGTTCTGACTACATTACGATTTTTAGATCGAAATGCTCATCAGGTGGCACTCAATGCTTTCCCGCAGACAAGCTTTTCTCCTGCGCTCCAGTTCGGCGCACGAAATCTTTTTGTTCCCTTAAATCACAAGTTCATTTTGAAGTTTTATCTCAAAATTTAACTCACTTTTAGTTGTTTTTTAGCGTATTTAAAATATACGATTAAGATAAAATATGCAAATATCAAAATGTCGAATAAATAGATGCGCTTACTTTTTTCTTTTCAATTTAAAAGTTGACACAGGGTGAACTTTTAAAACACTCGAAATTTCTTAAAATTACAGAGCGATTCTTATTATTTTATATGGGTAACCCTGTTTCGTTTCATTTTAGCAAACACGTTGTTCTAACTGGTCTATAACACACCACTCTTTTAAAAGTCGTTCTAAATTTAATACCGATTTTAACTAAACCCGATTTTAGTGAACGACTATGACTACGGCCCTATGTGTACAATTATTGCTACTCTCCGTCAGCCAAAGGTCGAAAGTGCTATTTTTCGTATAGAATTTTTTAATTGTCAAGTTTTGTAAGAAATTTTGAAAGTGCTACTTTTCGTATGGTATGGCAAACGTAGTGAATCTATAAGGTTGTTCTCTCTGTCTAATCTTTTTGCCGAGATATCATGATATCTTGAGAAATTTCTCACACACTTTAAGAAAATAAAATTCGAACTGACTTCATTGTGAACTAGCATGTTAGTCATATTCTTTCCACTCTTTATACGACTCTTGTCGCTTTGCTTTGCTTGCTTCAATTTCGAATTAATTAATTTTTTATCTGAATAAAATAAAATACTTAAAAAAGGAACTAGAAACATAAATTTAAACTCGCTTCTCATAGAAGACTATTGTGAATGTAATAACATGGTTGCATTTCCCGTGATATTTTTCTCATGATATCAAATATCACGGGTTGGGGTATGAGAAATTTGCCGAAGCTCCAAATTTGACAAGACGTGTATTTTGTTGTTGTGCTCGGCAAATTTATCACACTTATGTCATCTCGGCAAATTTGCCAGGCCAAAATCACACAGAGAGAACAACCTTTATTTTTTAGACAGTTTGCAATGAACGGAGTTGTTATTTTACCTACATTACATACATTTGTATACAAATGGAATTTTTTAGTGACTAGCACGAAATTTAATTTTATAAATTTAACATTGATTTGGCTAATACTTTTCAGCTAATTTTCCACTTACCCGAATCAATATTAAATTTATAAAAATAAATTTCGTCCTAGCCACTAAAAATTGCATTTATACAAAAACCATAAAAAAATTTTTAAATTGGTGCGAAGAAGCAGGAACATACGAGATTTCAGAGCCCATAGCTCGACAATTAATTAATACATATGTATACGTGACGAAACTTGGTGTATATACATATTTTTATCGCTTGTGGCAATAGACATGCAAAAATTTAGAGAAATCGGTTGATAACCACCTTACTATTTTACAAAAATACATTTCCGCAACTTTTTGATCACATGTTCTTCCCATCAACTAATTTTCGTTCGTAACTTTTTTAAAAGTGAAGTCAGTTTAATATAACTTTTAAATAAATATGAGAACGTAAATATTTTCATGAAATGATATATTGAGCACCCCACGCTTTTTCCTATACATTATTTATGTATATGTATATATATGTATTTTGTTCATTTTCATTCTATATTAAAAAATTATTTCTCACTTTTTAGTTCGTTTTTATCATTAAAGCGTGTTTTTTCTTAAACTATTATTTATTACGACAATGTCAAGCGATTCACACGGACACAGCAGCGCACTAACGCAAAGGTCGTTTACGCTTTTTCGAAATCACCCTCCAAAATCATTGGTCCATTTGTGTTAGGTTCGAGTACTTTCAAAGTGATCATTAAAATAGCCCAAACTACAGGTTCATACATCTGCATCGGCTCCTAGTTAGCCGAACATAACAACGAAAACAAAATGTTTATCGCGATGACGACGAATCACATGCACTCGTACATACATACATATGTAGTTATGTTTGGTACTCCATCAATTAATCCAATGTAGGTACTTCATTGATTAATTTGATTGTTATGCGAGACTGGAGTATATACTCCATTGCAATGACATGCAATGTTAATTGGACCATATTTTTTGTATGAAATGTGGCAAGTTATGGAGTACTCGGTTGGTCCATAGCGAGCACTCCATGGATTAGCGAATGGAGTACTAGGAATTTTTGCAGGGCACTCGTACCAAAAATAAAAATGTTTATACATCAAAACAAAATGTAAGAAATTTCCAGAATGTCACTTTTACATGAAAAATTATTTTCACTTTAACACATGGTTCAATTATAGAAGGTTTTCGCAGTACGATATACGTACATACATACATACACACTCCATGTAAATTGTTTGTGTATTCTGTGATGCTTCTGTCAAAATCATAGCCCGCCATTGTAGAAATCATATTGCGTCAAGATCAAAATTGACATAAGTTTGACATAAGCATCACAATATGAATAAAAAAAATAGAAAAAAGTTTGCAATCAGCTGTTTAGTAGGTTAACCTTCTATAAATTAGCCTTGCTTTAACAACTTATTCCGTGCAAAGGAGAACATACATTCATACATATGCATATTACTACTTATGTATATGTTTTTGCAAGGAAAATTTGATATGTTACCACCCTTGCGCCTTTTATTTCGGCTGGCTGGCGCACGCCGATGATATCGACATCATTGACACTAACACTCGCGCCGTATGTTCTGCCTTCTCCAAGCTGGATAAAGAGGCTAAGAAAATGGGTTTGGCGGTTAACGAGGACAAGACGAAGTACCTCCTGTCATCACACAAAGAAACAGCACGCCTTGGCAGCCACGTCAATGTTGATAGCTACAAATTCGAAACTGTTAAGGACTTCGTCTATTTGGGAACCAGCATTAACACCAAGAATGATGTCAGCACGGAGATCCAACGAAGAATCACGCTTGCCAATAAATGCTACTTCGGACTAAGTAGGCAACTGAAAAGTAAAGTCCTCTCTCGACAAACAAAAATCACACTCTACAGGACGCTCATCGTTCCAGTCCTCATGTACGGCGCAGAAGCATGGACAATTTCAAAATCAGATGAGATGGCACTTGGAGTATTCGAGAGAAAAGTTCTTCTTAAGATTTATGGACCTTTGCGCGTTGGCGTGGGCGAGTATCGACGGAGATTTAACGATGAGCTGTACGAGCTTTACACAGACATCGACATTGTTCAGCGAATAAAGATCCAGCGGCTGCGCTGGGCAGGTCATGTCGTGAGAATGGACGAAGGCGCTCCGGCCAAGAAAGCATTTCTATCGAAACCCGCTGAACGCAAAAGAAAAGGGAGACCTCCACTGCGTTGGGAAAACCAGATGGACAGCGATGCTGCCTCCCTAGGTGTTCCCAAGTGGCGCCATGCTGCACGAAACAGAAGCAATTGGCGCGCTCTGTTGGACTCGGCCAGAATCGTCTAGACGGTTAAGCGCCAATCAGAAGAAGAATATAAAAGCCAGCCATTAATTTGAAGCGTAGGACTAAGGGACAACATACATACATACATACAGGGTAAGTATTATAATATTGATTTCATAATGGTGGATTGTAATGCCATGAAATAATCGAGATAGATTTAGACTTATGCATATATATCAAAATGATCAGGGTGAAAAGAGAAATCGATTGAGCCATCCATATTAATAAAAACCAAGCAAATGCTTTTACTCAAGATTTTATAAATTTGACATTAATTTGTATGAACCAAATTTCAAAATTTGAGTAAAAGGTTTGATATTTTAAGCAAAAGCAAATGCTTGGCTTTTATCCATTCTTCTGTGTCAGATCTCCGCGATATCCTGACATGCAAATCACTTACTGTGTAACCTAATACAAACGCACGCCGTCAATTTACTGTCAACAATTTCTCATGCCCATACAACTTGTAAGGGAGTAACCGAAATTGAACGGCGTGCGTAAAAAGCAAACTCGACGCCCAATTTTTGTTTTGTGTGACAGTTGAAATTAAGCATTGTGGGTGATTGTTTGCAAAAAAATTGACACTTGCTTTTGATATCGTGTGTGTTAGATACATATTCCACAAAATAACAAGATTTTCTCTGATTTTCTATATTTTTCTATTTCTTTATCTGTACACGCACGCAAGTCAATTTCAGTTAAACGCATATGAAAAATTTGCGTGCGTTAATTGACGACTTGCGTTTGTATTAGGTTACACAGTCCCACCAAAAAACTCGATGACCGTGGAATTAAGAGGGTAATCCAGAAAAATCGCTTCCACATTCGTTGACATAATGCCTGACATTAGCATGGGCTTGTCATTGGAGGGAAGGACTTGCCCACTGCATTACCGCTGAACGAATAAATCACGCAATACCGCAAGGATTCTAGTGAATCAAATAAAGAACACCTTACAGGGAAGCAGAGAAAGAAGGCGAAAAATGTAGGGCATGATGGAAATTTTCACTGGTATTTATTCCAGTTCATTTTTCGCGCTCCATTCTACTTTGCATTACGTGGAATGGGTAATGGAAGCTCATTCCACTGGCAATGCGTGAAAGAAGTGATGAACTCGCCAGATGTTCCATGGCAAGGCCTTCTATCATGCCTGACAGGTAATAGCGATGACCAGATTTTTGCTGGGGTTATCCATACGCATATTGGAATATTGTTGTAGTTTGTTTATGCTAAATTTGTAGTATTGGTAAAATATAATGTGAAAGAAGTACACACTTTTGGATTCGAGAAATCAATAGGAATCGATTGGCAGCAAATTTATCTTAATCGCCGAACAGACTACTAGTCCAGAGGGTGTAAGTTTTTTTTAGAGTGGGTTAAAGTTTTAACGTTTTAGTTGGAAGTGGAATTACTTTATGGAAAGCACATATCTTATAAAAATTACTTCAAATGAAGTTTTTGAGCTTGGACTTCTTCTACAGAATTTAATTAGCAATTTCTTTGAGGTAGACTTTATCCCTCTAACCACCACGAAAATGGCTGTTTTTAACCCTTTTTCGAAAAACATTGAGAAAATATCAATTAAAAATGCAAACTACAAAACTTTAACCTCCTCCCCCCTAAAAAAAAAACTGAGACCCTCTGGACTAGTACTAGTACTGTTCGGCAAAGTTAGTCTGGGAGACATCATTTTCCATAACTACTAGCGCTTGTTCTTGTGGAGGAAAAACTGTTGGACTGTGGTACACAGAGTGGAAGCATCCCTCGAGAGTAAACAGTTTACTTTATGTGCGTTTCTGGACATAGAGGGGGCCTTCAACAATGTTCGCCGGGAAGCGATCGAGGATTCTCTCTCTGCTCTGGGTGTGAAGGACGCCATAGTAAACTGGATAGGGTCAGCTCTGCGTTCCAGAACTATAAGCTCGGAGCGAGTGAGATTAGGACACACCCGGGGACGGGAACTCCTCAAGGTGGCGTTATATCACCCTTGCTGTGGCTATGCCTTGTAGACGGAATACTTCGCCAACTCGACGGGAGTGGAGTAAAAGTAGTGGCTTGATGATATTGTGGTACTAGTATCAGGTCTGTGTACCAACGTGATCAGTGGGATCATGCAGGGGGCACTAAGGAGACTGAACAGATGGGCGGAGTCCTGCGGTCTCAGTGTAAACACCTCAAAGACAAAACTGATGATTTTTACCACTAGGAGGAAGATCCCTAACTTCAATTTACCTGTTCTCAATGGTCGAGAACTAAGTCTGGCGCCTAAGTTAAACTGGAGGCTTAACACGGAACATAGAACTAGTGGGTGCCGAGGTCGGAAACAGGATAGGATTTTTCTCTGATAGTCAGGCGGCTCTGAGGGCTCTGGGGTCTGCAAGGGTGTCATCGAGCCTGATGGGTCAGTGCAGCGAATTGCTCATTGCACAGCGTGTCCCTGATCTGGATGCCGAGGCACCGCGATATTCAGGGTAACGAAATGGCTGATTTGGCTGATGGCCAGGCGGGGCTCGGCTCTTGATGTCACAGAGGCGCGAGAGGTTCCTGCGCCCCTGGGATTTGTCAAGGGTCGAATCTCTCGGCACTGGTTCGGGGTGGCAAAAACTAGATGGCAACGGTTGCGGACCTGCAGGGTCTGCAGAAGTCTGTGGCCTTCATATATTGAGATGCGATCCTCAGCCATCCTAAAGATGGATAGAAGAGACATTTCCCGCATAACTGCGGTATTTACGGGGCATTGGACCATTGGTACACAGTCGGCCTGACTGGGATTTGACCACAATACCTTTTGCCGCAGCTGCAACCTTCCTGGAACGGTGGAGACGGTGGAGCACCTGCTATGCGAGTGTCCTTCGCACTGCCAAGGCAGAATGAAGTCCCTCGGCAAGCCTTTCTTCGGCAGTCTCTCGGAACTCAAGGATGTCAGGCCCGAGGGTCTGCTCAAATATTTAAATTCAACGGGATGGATATAGGTGTAGGGTCTGCCCCGGTTTCCGGACCGTTCATTATTCCCCCTTGCTTTTCAGTGGTTTTAGTCACGAGTTGTGGAAACAAAACGGCGCATCGGCGCTATTTGAAGTCAATGGGACTCGCCACTCAAACCAACCAACCAACCAGGATAATTCAGTCTACTAAAAGTGAAAATAAACTCTGCGGAGACTTAAATTTTGTTTGTTTGTTTATTTTTATGAACATATAACAAAAATACCTTTTTTCTCCAAACATTTGGACCTGCAATTTTAGCTATCCCTACTTTCCTACAGTTTGAAATCACTACTAATACATTGTCTCATATCTGTTTTTACATTTTTAATCAATTTCAAGTGCCATCAGGTGCCACCTCTCAATTTGTTGCATTACAAAGTACAACAATTTTCAGCTGATTGATTCGCGATTCAATTCTGATGAGGGTCTTTTGTTTAACATAACTCAAGAACCACTAGTCGGATTTTGCTTAAACAAATTTAGAAGAATCAAGAATTACAATTATTTTCATCTGTTTATATAAGGTTTCGCTACATAAGCAACAGTTTCGAAGTTATAAATAAATGTATGGAGAAAAAAAAAATTTTTTTTGCCTAAAAATAATTTTTTTTTTTAATTCATAAAAAATCTAAAACGGTAACAATGTTTAAAGTCCTATTACTTTCACGTAAAGTGGCCACTGTTGTGCAGTGGGCAGAGTGCTCGCCTGCTATGCCAGAGGTCTCGGGTTCAAACCACGGTCCGAGCAAAACACCAAAAAATTTTTCTAATTAGTAAAAATCCAATTATTGGGTTTTTTAAGAGCAGCGGTCACCTCTCGGCAGTGGGCGGCATACCCTCCGAGTGTAATTCTGCCATGAAAAAGCTTCTCACAAAAAATGCATTCGCCGTTCGGAGCCGCCATAAAACTGTAGGTCCATTAGTAGGAAAAACAAAAAGGAGCACACCTCGAATTGGGAGAGAAGCTCGGCCATAAAACTCGTCAGAGTTATAATAGCGCCATTGTATTATTATATTATTATAAAGTCGCATAACCTATGAACAAAATTGTACATAAATCATGAAAATCAGTGAACGCGTTTCGCTTTTATTCACAATTAAGTAAAGGTATGAATTTAAAAATATTTTTATTTTTTACTATAGGTACAAGGGAGGTACCCCTAGGGAGTGGCCGATTTCAATTATTTTTGGTACCGTCAATGCTCTTTATTAGGGTAACTGATATGCAAAGTTTCGTAAAGACATCTTACTTTTTTGGGCTGAAATTAAAATTTGTATTTAAATTTTTTTTGTAATTTTTTACATAGGTCCAAGGGAGGTACCTCTAGACAGTGGCTGATTTCAATGACTTTTCGCACCGGCAATGCCTTTCATAAGAGTAACTTATGCTCGAAGTTTCGTGAAAATATCTTATTTGTTTCAGCTGAAATTAAAGTTTTTAAATAATTCCCTTTTTTCATGGTTCCAAGGGAGTTGACCGATTTCAACCATTTTTGGAAATTTTCTAAACTGGCTCATATATAAGTATAACCTGTGTGCAAAATTTCAAAGCCTACCACTCCTTCCATTTTTTTCCGTAGAATGTATGGAAACCGACACAATGTGCGGCCCATTGTTTGTTTTTTTTTTCATATCTAGGGTCACTCAAATTTGGCTTTTTTTCTGCGACTATAAAGTGTGCATTTTTAATCGCTTTTGATTCAATAGTTTATACATACATAAAATGTAATAAACACTTACACACTCTAGTTTTTCGCCAAGTATAAATACTATATAGACCCAGATTCCTCTTAACTTTTTTTCTACCAAGTCGAATAAGTTCTTTGTGACAAACTGCCCAGAGGTGGTCGTTAGTTTAAAAAAAATAAATTAATATTTATTTACCTACACACAAACATACACACACATCTTAAATAAACACATAACTGTTAAACAATGCTTTTAAAATTTATTCATTAACTTTATTGTTTTTATTTATTTTACATACAATAAGTTATCTCGAAAGAAACAAAATTATTTTATTTTTATTACAGAAAAGACAATCCATTCGGCTTAGAACTGAATGATCGTTCAATCTATGAAAATAAAATACAATTAATGCGGTCTTGAACCGATTGATGGTCCAATCTAAGAAAATAGTAGTATCCATCGAGTTTCCCGTAAAGCATTCCAAGAAGTTGTTGTCTAAAAACACCGAATGCAAACTTGGTGTCAAATGATTCTATATTTAAGTTTTCTGTCATCAAGACTCTTTCATCTCCTACACAGATTTCGAAAGGAGTTGGCGTAGATCTGACCATATCATATTTCAATTTTTCTTCGTTCCAACTCCAACCGGTCACATTCATTTCAGCGTTCCCGTTCAGACTAACTCCCAACAAGTGTATTGGTGAAAGTACGCTGGAAAATCCATGCTCCAAAATTAGTTCAGCGATTCCAATAGAGCCAATATTTTCCAGATCCACATGATGTTTCCTTACAACTTCATGATGTGCTCCAAACTGAGGTGTCTTCAATTCATTATTACCGATAAACACGGTGACATCATTTTAATTCTCAAGCGGGTGCAAATCAGCAGTAATTACATGCTTTGCAGAAACTAATGCACCTGCGGCGTAATATTCGCCTCCATGATATACTGCCACCAAATATTTGGCTTCGCGTCTAATGATCGGTGTATAAGAAGGCTCGCCAGCTAACATTGCCAACACAACAGTGGGCAGAATTGACAAAAGCGGAAAAATTATACGCGTGTTCATTTCGTTATTAACTTCTGTACTTATGAGATATTAGTAGGAAATTTTCCCCTTTTTATACTAAAATCCAGCAAAGGGTTTGACGCAAATGCGTAAAATTTAATTATCTAGAGACAACTGAACAAACAAGTAATAAATTTTCTCCGCTTAAGTTCCAATGAACTACGTACACGTATCTGTACATATTTCCAGAGAATGGAACAAACAAAAACAAATAAGGAAGCCTAAGTTCGAGTGGAATCAAAGATTAGATACTCAGCTGTATGTATGCTTTCATTCTTTGTTTGCCTTTGATGGAAACACGGTGCATTTTATTTAAAGCGAGTGCCGTTTAAAGTGAGCGTAGCCACGCCCAATTTCAAAATTTTTATCTATCATCATCTAATAGCATTGACAGACGGCAGCGATAATCCGGAATATCTAGCTAATTCGGACTTAACTTGAGGATTAACTGGAGGTAATCCGGAATATCTCTTGAGTTAGTCCTCAAAATTTTAGCGGATTAGAGCATTTTGTAATGACATCCCTGGTGAAAAATGTCTATTGTGAATGAAAGGGAAGAAAAATAAGAACCCAAGGCAGATCTAGGAAGGTAGGCGCATAAGTGAATTCAGAAATTTCGAATGTTATTTGTTATTGTAATTGGTAGATTGTAATGTCAAAATGATATTTCGCCTTGGTTGAAATCTGAATTCGTTTGGGACTCGCCCATTCCTATTGACCATGATGTGATTTCTTTTTGATTTTGACATTACCCTACCTTTGGAAATAAAACAAGCAGTTTTTGAATTCGCCGCTGCGCCTACCTTCCTTCAGCTGTTTTGTTAATCCGCAATACTTGCCGTCTGTCAGGGTAAAATTTTAATCGAATTAAGTGTTGCGGTAATCGGGATTATCGCTGCCGTCTGTCAATGCTATTAACTAAAACGTTTTTGGATTTAAAAAGAAACACATTTCAATTACAAATGAAAATGAATGGAATAAAAACGAAAGTTTTAGGTTCAAAATCTCATAGTACTTAAAATAAAAATAAATATTCCTAAACTTAAAGTTTTTTTTCTTGATTTAACAATTTTACAATGAACAATTTCATAATAAAAATATTCGTATTTACATCACTTTTAAATACGTGTTTGCTATTTAAGCACGTTTTCATATGTTTTTATAATATTTTTTCCCTGAGTGTAAATATTCTTGTTAGTGCAAAATTTCATCCCAGTGTGACTTTTAATTACAGAGATGCCACGTTACAAATTTCTCAGGGGCATTCTAGAAATATCTTTGTTAAAAAGGAGGCATGGTTATAAACCGACTTCGATAAAATTTTGCACTCGTATTACAAGAAGTGCCAAAAGTGTGCCAACCAAGTTTTCTCATAATATCTCAATTATATGTTGAGTTATGGGCAGGGATCGTAACGATTATGACTTTTATCGAAAACGTCAAAAAATAACTATTAAATTTTGACTTTTATTTTTTACGTCAGAAAATAACGATTAAACTTAGATTTTTATTTTTTACGTCAGAAAATAACGATTAAACTTTGATTTTTATTTTTTACGTCAAAAATAAAAATCAAAATGGCGTAGATCAATGAATATTGGTATCTGGGTCATATTTGGTATATAGGTCGATGCGTATACCAATACGGAAGCGAATGCGAATACCGAATATCGAATACGAATACCAAGTACCGAGAACCGAATATGCATACGAATATGCATATGAATATGTATGAATATGAGTATGAAAAGTGTGTGAAGGGGAATACGGATACCAGTATGAACACGTACATATACCAAATACCGACCACGAATACTGCATATCGAAACGAATACGTATAGCGAATTCGAGTCCTCAATTCAAATATCGAACACAGAGTACCGAATACTAATATGAAAAGTAGGAGGATGCGAATACAATGTGATGTCATGATGTAAGGTCATGATGTGATGTCATGATGTGATTTCATGATGTGATGTCATGATGTGATTTCATGATGTGATGTCATGATGTGATGTCGTGATGTGATGTCATGATGTGATGTCGTGATGTGATGTCATGATGTGATGTCATGAAGTGATGTCATGATGTGATGTCGTGATGTGATGTCGTGATGTCATGATGTGATGTCGTGATGTCATGATGTGATGTCATGATGTGATGTGATTATGTGATGTGATGCCATGATGTGATGTGAAGTCATGATGTGATGTCATGATGTGATGTCATTATGTGATGTGATATCATAATGTGATGTCATGATACATATGAATATGTATGCATTCACCTACTTTTCAGATTAATATTCGATACTGGTCGGTATTTGAATTCGTGACTCGAATTCGCTATACGTATTCGTTTCGATATGCAGTATTCGTGGTTGGTATTCGGTATATGTACGTGTTCATACTGGTATCCATATTCCCTTTCACACACTTTTCATACTCATATTCATACATGTTCATATGCATATTCGTATGCATATTCGGTTCTCGGTATTCGTATTCGATATTCGGTATTCGCATTCGCTTCCGTATTGGTATACGCATCGACCTATATACCAAATATGACCCAGATACCAATATTCATTGATCTACCCCATTTTGATTTTTATTTTTGACGTAAAAAATAAAAATCAAAGTTTAATCGTTATTTTCTGACGTAAAAAATAAAAATCAGTTTAATCGTTATTTTTTGATTTTTTCGATAAAAGTCAAAAAAATAAAAATCACATCGGATTGACCATCTGTGGCCCACGAGCATCACAATGGTATATATAAATGTTAAAAATATTAACCCTTTCCCTTTGACTTTTTGAGTTGAAATTTCAAAAATAACAATTATTTTCCATCCCTGGTTATGGGCACCGAAATCTCGTTGATTCCTTTGTCTATAAGGGGCGGTGCCACGCCCATTTTCCAAAATTTTAATATTGTTTCACGTCTATTGTGGGTCACAAACTTTCAATGAATTACCTTTACTTGAAAGAGTTTTTAGTGCTTAGCACGAAATTTATTTAATTCAATTATTTAATTGCTGGGGGTAAGTGGAAAAGAAATTCAACAACTATTTACAGCAAAGGTTGAGTGTATGTATAGCTATTTCACGGAAAACCATTTTCGATCATCAGCACCCTTTTCGGAAGTGGATGCTCCTCACGGGGATTGAACCCGAGATACATTCCATCTTCAGCCGCAATGACCCAACGCTTTTACATGCTCGACCATTGAGACTCTGAGATTATTACGTGGATGAAATTTTGTTACTCGGGCTATATTAGAGATATAACATTTTCGGTATATACATACATTATAGGGAAAGAAGTCGTGTTCATGGACCGATTTCGCCCATTTTCAATACCAATCGTCCCAGTCTGTATAGGAACTTGCATTCCAAATTTCATCAAGTTAGCGAGTTAGAATGCGTACAGACGGACAGACGGACGGACATGGACCAATCGATTTTTCTTTTCACCCTGATCATGTTTATATATGCCATCTGAGTATAAAAATGTGCATATGTACTCTAAGCGCGTTAAATGCTAAAATTTACTAATCACCATGGAGAGTTCCCTATCTGTATTAAAGTTTCGTGAACTTGTGCGTTCATTGAACATATGTACGTGAAATTTCAAATGAAAAAAATTTAACTGTTTTTTCTAACTTTAATTTTTATTTTAACTTCTCATTTTAAAAACACTTTTGTGTGTGCACATGCTTTGCATATCTTCGTACCGTACAAAAAGTAACAAACATTGTAATATGATCGTAAAAGCGTTTTTGCTAGTTTTGATTTTTCAGCGAGTTATTCGCGGTCAAAGTTTTCTTAACGGTTTTTAATTTTTTTGAATAACTCGGTAACCAATGATTCGATTCTATTGAATTTTTCGGCATTAGCTAGGAAACTTATTTAGTAACAAGATGTAGGTAGTGGTCAGTTTTTGAAATTTCAAAAATGGCATAACTCAAAAGTTTATTTTTTGAAAATAATCGCGCCTTTCTCCATTTTTTCCACGTTCTCATATGTTTAGGATAAAACACCAATCAGCGGCCTATGCGCTTAATGCAGTAGACGCTCACAAATTAGAACCACTTTGTTTTTAGAGTGATTATAATTTCTGAAAAATTCTAATTCCTGGACGTTTTTTTATTTCAATAAAACCTTAAAATTTAAGTCAATTTGCATTGAAAAATTACAATGTAATTTTGTGTTATTAAATTTTTTTCATAAAAACGAGAAAAAATAAGGTAACAATCCAATATACATATATGTATTTATGCGCTAAGTCAAAAAAAGGTCCAAAAAACAAAAGCTCCAATTATCGAATTCAAACAAAAACTAACAAAAACTGTACAGATAGCGACGAAAATCCAACGACTGCCGAGCGTAATATGAATAAATTGGGCCTTTTTTATATGTATCTAATGTATTCAAAAAGTTGATTCTAATTTCTGCAAATTCTAATTACTAAGAGTTCTAATTTGTGAGCGTCTACTGTATCAGGCTTCATTTTCAAGAAAACAAATTTTGGTAACTCCGTACCAAAAAAAAGCTACAATGTTTCTAGTGAAGGCCGTTCAGCATGTGCTTTTCAAAGGGACATGTTCACAATTGAGGTGAAGCGAGTAAAGCAAGGTATAAAGTTAGCCATGTCTCAACTTTTTTACACTTTGACAAACATCTTCCCTTGTGCGTGTGTATGTGTATGTTTGTATATTTAGTAGATATTATCTACACTTATTTTAGCGATTTCGCGCAATTTCGTGAGAAGTGAACAGAGAAAAGTAAAAAATAACAATCGAATAAGCAGAAAAAAGCAAATTCCCTAAATATTTTACCAAAGATCAGGTTTATAAATTAAAGCAAAGAAGTAAAGTGGAAATTGTCAATGTGTTAATTGTAGCAAGCATCTGGAATTTCGCTTTGCTTTAAGGTTTTTTCTATCAAAGTTGGAGCAGACAAAGCCAATTGGGCACGGGCTCTAAGTTCGAGTGGAATCGCACATTAGATACTCAGCTGTATGTTTTCATTGTTTGTTTGCGTTTGATGAAAACACGGTGTACTTTATATAAAGCGAGGGCTGCATAAAGTGGGTGTAGCCACGCCCACATTCAAAATATTTATCAGCCATCCAACTAAGCATATGAATATTATTCTTTGTGCAAAATTTCATTCCTTTATGACTTCTAGTTACAAAGATATCACGTTACAAATTCCCAAAGGGTGTTCCAGAAATATCTTTGTTAAAAAGAGTCACTTTCGTCCTTTGTCTTAAAAACATTCGAGAGACTACTGGATATACATATTCGAGGAAGGCTCAATATTTCCGGGCTGTCATCAGCTCAGCATGCTTACCTCAAGGGTCGCTCAACAGAGACCGCATTGCACGAAGTGGTACATAAGGTGGAAGCATCCCTTGAGACTAAACAGTTTACCTTGGGGGCATTTCTGGACATTGAGGGGGCCTTCAACAATGTTCGCCGGGAAGCGATCGAGGACTCTCTCTCTGATCTGGGTGTAGAGGACGCCATAGTAAACTGGATAGGGTCAGCTCTTGGTTCCAGAACTATAAGCGCAAAGCTTGGAGCAAGTGAGATTAGAGCACACCCGGGGACGGGAACCCCTCAAGGTGGAGTTCTATCACCCTTGCTATGGCTCTGTGTTGTAGACGGAATACTTCGCCAGCTCGACGGGAGAGGAGTTAAAGTAGTGGCTTATGCGGATGATGTTGTGGTATTAGTATCTGGTCTGTGCCCCAATGTGATCAGTGGGATCATGCAGGGGGCACTGAGGAAACTGAGCGGATGGGCGGAGGCCTCCGGTCTCGGGGTAAACCCCTCAAAGACAGAGCTGATACTTTTTACTACAAGGAAGAAAATCCCTAATTTTAATTTGCCTGTTCTCAATGGTCGAGAACTAAGTCTTTCGCACAGTGCAAAATATCTAGGAGTTTTCCTAACGCCTAAGTTAAACTGGAGGCTAAACACGGAACATAGAACAAAGAAGGCTTACGGTGCCTTGTATGCCTGCAAAAGAATGCTGGGAAAAAGTGGGGTCTGAGGCCAGAGCTCACAGCATGGATGTATAAAGCAGTTATTCGACCAATCTTAACTTACAGATCATTGGTGTGGTGGAGAGCAACCGAGGTGAACTATATGGCTGATATGCTACGGAAAGTTCAAAGAGCTGCTTGCGTTGCAATCACAGGGGCGATTAGATCGTGCCCCACGGAGGCTCTGAATGTGATCTGCAACTTTGCGCCCATTGATCTTTTTGTGAAGGAAAAGGCATCCCAGAGTGCCATGAGGTTAAGGGAGTTGGGAATTTGGAAGGAGCGTACATGCGGTCATGGACGTATTCTATTCCACGTTAACGATCCCTACATCAACAGGAAAACAGATTATATCTGTCCGATAACAGTCTTCGACACAAATTATGAGCTTATCTTTCCTTCAAGGAAGGATTGGGGAGTTGGTAAACTCGCTCAGACATTTGATTTTTCGGTTTTCACGGACGGGTCTAAGATGGCGGGCGGAGTAGGAGCGGGTGTCTTCGCAACTCAGCCAGCCATTTCCAAATCAATCAGGCTCCCGGACACGGCGAGCGTTTTTCAATCTGAAGTTTTCGCGATACGGGAGGCATGCAGGGCGTTACTTGCAACGGAAAGTGCCAGTGTCGGAAACAGGATAGGAATCTTCTCGGATAGTCAAACAGCTCTGAGGGCTCTGGGATCTGTAACGGTATCAACAAGCCTGGTCAGGCAGTGTAGGGAGTGGGTCATGGGCTTAGCAAGTCGACATAGCGTGTCTCTGATTTGGGTGCCGGGGCATCGTGATATTCAGGGAAACGAAATGGCTGATGAGTTAGCCCGGCAAGGCCCGGCTCTTGACGTTGCAGAGGCGGAGGAGGTTCTTGCGCCCCTGTGTTTCGTCAGGAGCATAATCCCTCGGCACTGGTCTGATGAGGCTAAAACAAGATGGAAACGGTTGCAGACCTGCAGAGTCTGCAGAAGTCTGTGGCCCTCATATAATGAGATGCGATCTTCAGCCATTCTAAGGATGGAAAGGAAGGACATTTCCCGCTTAACTTCGGTGATCACGGGGCACTGGGCTATTGGCACCCACGCGGCCCGGATGGGTCTAAACCATAACACTCAATGCCGCAGCTGCAATCTTCCTGGTACGGAGGAGACGGTGGAGCACCTGCTGTGTGAGTGTCCTTCGCACTGTAAGGGCAGAATGAAATTCCTTGGTAAGCCCTTCTTCGACAGCCTCTCTGAACTCAAGGATGTCAGGCCGGAGAGTCTTCTTAGATATCTAAACTCAACTGGATGGATATAAGGCGTGGGACCCGTCCTTGCCTACGAATTAATCTTCTTAATCTATTCTTCTGGTTTTAGGCACGAGTCGTGGTAGCAAAACGGCGCTTCAGCGCTAATTGGAGTCATTGGGACTCGCCACTCAAACCAACCAACCAACCAACCAGGCGTGGTCATAAAGCGATTTCAATAAATTTTTGCGTGTCTATTACCACAAGTTAAAGAAATGTACACACCAAGTTACGTCATAATATAAGAATTATTTTTAGAGTTATGGGCTACGAAACCTCGTAGATTCCTTTGTCTAAAAAGAGGCGGTTCCACGTCAATTTTCCAAAATTTTCCTATTTTTTTATTTTCGGTCTATTGTGGAACTCATTTCAATGAATTATCATTATATTTGACAAAGATATCGCTTAAAATGTTTTTATTAGGCCCCACAGTGGTCGGAATGAGAATTCTAGGTGGACAAAAGTCTCAAACTCGAACTTAGAAAACCGGCCTAATTCTGTCGCCCAACTATTATAGAATATCCAGTGACAATACGGTCCAATCCGTTACTCATTCTATGACTCTACATGGTATTTACGCGTCTTCAAAAGGTGTCTACCTTACTTATATAATTTTTTCTTAAAGCAAAGAGTTTGAATAATCTTTGCGTAGCAGGCCAGAGTTTTAGTGTAACTATTTTTTTTTCTTTTTCGAACTATTGTGAGAATTGAGATTTTGTATTAAGGTCATTATAAATTGTTCAATTAAGACAGTCAAAATACCAATTTAAGTACATATAAAAAAAAATTTATTTATTTATTTAAAAAGTCATTAGCTATTAAGGGTATATTATAACTCCACTGTATAGTTCCACTGTCAAGAAATAAAATAGCCGCAAAGCCTTTTCTTTATATGAAAATACCACAGAAATAAATGTGATGAAATAAAATATATATGTATGTATACATAATTATATAAAAAATTTAAAATTTCTTGTTTTACCTTAAACGCGTTTTGCAGGTAAGACATATTTCTGATTTTGTTTGATCCGTGTATTTTATTGGGCCTTGAAATTGTTAATAATTTTTGTCGCAAAATGGACCTCGTTTTTAGAATCGGCGCATGAAAGGCCATAAGATACAACGTTTAAAATTTATTCCCTTCAAAATACACTTTCAACCATACCCAGCTACTCCATCTTATTTAAAAAAAAAAATAAAAAAAAATTTTTTTTCATATAAAATATAGCAGGTCGTCATACAAAAAAATATTTTAAAAATAGTTCTTGTAAATCTCCCATTCTGTTGAAACATTGGTTTTATAGATAAATTAGCATGGATTATGATGGTATAATTTTAAATCATTTTTTTTCTGGTATTCACGAAGTAAATCGGGCCCAAAAAATATACCTGCTTGCAATTAATAAAACTTTAAGGCGATGAAAATAATCTTATATAAAACAAATAATAGCCTGTTTCTTCAGCTTTCAAACGGTGCCAAGATGAAGTCTCTACGATGACTAAAACCCGAGATATTGGGGTTTGAATATGTACCTCATTTACCTAATTCATGAAAAAATCAAAAGTTTGACAGATCATATCTCCGAAAAAAAAAATTTCAAAATTAAATCCCCGGATACGTGTAAGCTTATTTTAGGTGGAGAACCTATAAACCGAGTTTCAAGCAAATCGGAGGTGTAAGGTTACAATAGGTGTCCCATTTGAAAAAGAAAGACTCATAGGTGAAAAAATCGTAAAAATTCGTTTGCTCCATTTTGTGTTATGAACTCTTTTAAGGAAGGTGTTTTTTAACTTTTCGTACATTTTTCCCATACAAAATGCCCAGAAGTATGCTTCAAAAAACTTTAATTTCTTTTTTTTTGGGGAATATTTGTCAAATTAATGAAACATAAATAGTGATATTTCCAATTCTAATTAAGATATTCGAAGAAACTAAACGTCGTTTTCAAGGATAATGATTGTGCTTTCAACTGGTTTAATCGAATTTGAGTGGAAAGAAGTTACATAAAAGATATTAAGCAGGGAATAGAGCCAAAAAACGTGTTTTTTGCCTCTTTGGGCATGAATATCTCAGAAACTAGAACCAATTTGACTCCAGATTCAGGTTAAGCATACTGAAATCCTTTAGAAAAGTGTAATTTAATTTCTGATATTAAATAATTTTGTATGAAAATTTTATAATAAATGCTTATAAAATACTTAAAAGTGCATATATTTTTAATTTAAAAACGGTGAAGTGCTTTACCACTTTTCCAAAATGATTGCTGCATTTGATTTATATTTCAAAAGTGTATACACTAATCAAAATTGAGCATTTATGAGAACGTGAAATAGAAATGAAACCTAAATCAACCTTTTCCAATTACCTAGTTTAAAAAAACTAAAAGACACGCTAATGATAAAAACGAACTAAAGAAATAATGTTTTAATATAGAAACAAAATGATGAATAAAATATATACATATGTACATACATGAATACTATAAGTATATAAAGAAAAACGTGGGGTGCTGGGTATGAATGAATCATACACATACATACATATATTTCGCAACTATTTTTTGCTAAGTGTAATAATCGAATATTTTCACGAAATGATATATTGAGCACCCCACGCTTTTTCCGATATATTATTTATGTATATATTTTGTTCATTTTCATTCTATATAAAAAAATTATTTCTCACTTTTTAGTTCGTTTTTCTCATGAAAGCGTTTTTTTTCTTAAACTATTATTTATTATTTTGTCTATTTGTCGGGTTGTTGCCAACATTTGCATTTCTGTACATGCAAGCATGTCTACCTTCCACTTACAATGTCAAGCGATTCACATGGACACAGCAGCGCACTAACACAAAGGTCGTTTACGCATTTTCGAAATCCCTCGAACCAAAAATAAAGATTTACGTTTGTTTTTACATGGCCGTTTTAATTCTAATAATTATTTTATGTGATTTTTATATGAGCTATTGGACAGTTTTTAATTAAAAAAATTAAATTTTTTTTTTTTTTTGGTAGAAGTTATGGATCTATTTCGGAGACCACCACATCCCCTCATCAGACTTCTTCGTGGTTAGTCGCGTTATTCCATCGTTGAAAATTTTTTAAATAAGCCAATAGCTGTGCAAATACATAGTGTAATAATTATTATTCAAATAGTGTTTTTTTTTAAATACATTTCGCAAAGAATGTTTTGATTCTTTATTCATTCTGTTTGCTATTTGTTTTCGGCATAAATTGCTAACTCATAGTTTTAAAATTATTTTTTTCGCTTACCTTTATTGCATAAAATAAGCGAAAAGATTTGGAACACTGCCGATATATTTTGCAAAGCCTACATTGATTTTAATTTTTGTAAATAGCAATTTTGTAAAGCAATTTACCCCCATTCTCGTTTATTTTGTCAGTTTTTACTATAATGCATTATAGATTACTATACTGGATTGTGTGATATATGCAATTACTTATACCAGTGAAAGAACTTATTACTTGTAACAGCTTACTTTTCTCAATATTAGTAGCGACTTTATAATGCATTACTGTCTACCATATTGTAAGACAATACCGCCAATGACATGCCTATGTTAAAGTAATGCAATCCGTATTCGAAAGTGTAAGCGATGAATCAAGATTTTTCGATGATTTTACCCATTACATGTAAGAGAAAGCCCTGCTGGGTATGGATATGCATACATACATCTACCTATCTAATTTTCTGAGCAATATTGGTATCAAATGAAAGGTTTTGAGCAGGACTTCGATATGAAGCTCTTTTAATTGTGACCCCTAGGCCGGGTCTCCAGATATGGGTCAAAACGAGGACCCGGATGATCCTTGAATGTTTCTGAGAAATATATATATATATATATTGTAAAATAAACAGGAAGACTCAATACTTTTTAGTGTTAATTCTACAGTTGTCATCCTGTTAAACTAACACTTGACAGTAGTGTTAAATTTACACGATTACATGATGGCATACATTAAGCATCGTGTTGAAAAAAATTAACCATAAAATTTGTTGATTTTTGGTTGATTTCACACTATTTTTTTTCTGGGTGTACTCTTTATGATTCCTATGTAGGGTCCCAACATATGGGGCAATACGAGGACCTGGATGATCCTAGAATGTTTCTGAGCAATATTGATATCAAACGAAAGGCTTTGGGCAGGGATTCTACATTCTTTATGATTCCTAGGTCGGGTCCCGAGATATGGGTCAAAACGAGGACCCGGATGATCCTTGAAGGTTTCTGAGCAATATTTGTTGAGCAGAACTTCTACACGGAGCTCTACTCTTTATGATTCCTAGGCCGGGTCTCCAGATATGGGTCAAACATGGACTCGGATGATCTTGCATGTTTCTGAGCAATACAAAACAAAATCAAAAGTCAAAAACCAAAAACCAAAACAAACAAAAACAACAAAATAGTAGCAGTCACAATGACAACAAAAAATTACAAAAACGACAGTCGCCTTTTAAACCATAGAAAACCAGGAAAAAAAGGAATAAGGAAAAGGGAATAAATATCCGATTTCGAAACTGTTTACACATCAATGTTCATGAATACCCGTTATTCACGCTTTAATTTTTTTTCCAACCACAGGGAAACATTTTCTACCCTTAATATAACCAAGGCTTTGCATTATTTTTGTTTCGTATGTACATACATACATCACATGAAAAATGCAACAATGCACAGGGCGCATGATAATAATGTTGCCTTGTAATAATGTAACATTTTCGTTTAGAATAGAAAAGACCATAAAATAAATTTGTTACCGTTCGCTTTTTATTAGAAAGGACTTTTATTCTCGGGCATAAAAAATAAAAGTCCGGATAAATTTTTTTTGTATTTCAAATCAACATTTTTTAGACTTTTCTAAAGTATATTTTACTCCTAATTCCGAATATCATATCCATTTTTCTGTGTCAGATCTAGTTTCCGAGATATCCTGACATGCAAATCACTTATTCGTACGCTTATTGGAATACTGCTGTAGTTTGGTTATGCTAAATTTTTAGTGTTACTAAAATATAATAAGGGTATTCATTTAAGAGTATAAGTTTATAAAGTGTAAATTTCTATCAGTTTACACACACTGTTATATGAACGCACCTAATAATTTTTTTTCGTAAACTTGTCATCAGCTGTGCTATTGTCAAAATTTATTTAAAACTATATCTACATATATTAAAGACATATATTAAAATATGCCAAAAATAAGTGAGAAATCCAAATTAAAACGACTTTACAAGGAAATTTTTGTAAATGACTTACTGATGCTAGAGGTTTCTGTTGCGCAAGGTTGCTTTTTTCGAGTTTACAGCGTTTACACACTGAAATGAGCGCGTAAATTTCTCAACCATGCGTAAATGATTTTCCATACAAAATTTGACAGTTCGTTTACAAACTTTATAAATTTACAAGTTTACACACTTTACGAGGCATTTATAAGGTTAAATGAATACCCTTAATGTGAAACAAGTATACACTTTTGGATTCTAGAAATCAGTGCGAATCGATTGGCAGCAAATTTATTTTAATCACAGAACAGACTACTAGTCCAGAGGGTGTAAGTTTTTTTTAGATGGGGTTAAAGTTTTAACGTTTTAGTTGGAGGTGGAATTACTTTATGGAAAGTACATATGTTCCGTCTTCTGCCAGAAACACGAATGTGAAATTTTTTCTAAGTACGATGTCTGCTCTTTATCGGGTATATATTGATGTAATAACAATTAATATTGGTATAAATTCTTGTGTAAACATACATACATAATATATACTTGTATGTACATAAGCATATATACAAATATTAATTATTATTATATCAATATATACCCGATAAAGAGCAGAAATCGCACTTAGAAAAAATTTCACATTCGTGTTTCTGGCAGGAGACCGACGATATCTTATAAAAATGACTTCAAATGAAGTTTTTGAGCTTAGACTTCTTCTACAGAATTTAATAAGCAATTTCTTTGAGGTAGACTTTATCCCCCTATCCCCCACGAAAATGGCTGTTTTTAACACTTTTTCGGAACACATGGAGAGAATGTCAATTAAAAATGCAATTAAAAATAAAACTTTAACTTTTTTTCTACCGAGTCGAATAAGTTCTTTGTGATAAACTGCCCAGAGGTGGCCGCTAGCTTTAAAAAAATAAAGTAGTATTTATTTACCTGCATGTAAGATTCTTACAGACACACACACATACACATATCCTAAAAAACACATTACTGTTAAACAATGATATTAAAATTTATTCATTACTTTATTGTTTTTATTTATTGTACATACAATAAGTTATCTCGAAAGAAACAAAATTATTTTATTTTTATTACAGAAGAGACAATTAATGCGGCTTAGAACTCAATGATCGTTCAATCTATGAAAATAAAATACATTTAATGCGGTCTTGAACTGGTTGATAGTCCAATCTAAAAAAAAAGTAGTATCCATCGAGTTTCCCGCAGAGCACTCCAAGAAGTTTTTCTCTAAAAACACCGAATGCAAACTTGGTATCAAATGATTCTATATTTAAGTTTTCTGTCATCAAGACTCTTTCATCGCCTACACAGACTTCGAAAGGAGTTGGCGTAGATCTGACCATATCATATTTCCATTTTTCTTCGTTCCAACTCCAACCGGTCACATTCATTTCAGCGTTCCACATCAGACTAACAGCCAACAAGTGTATTGGTGAAAGTACGTTGGAAAATCGAAGCTTAAAAATCATTTCTGCGATTCCAATAGAGCCAATATTTTCCAGATCCACATGATGTTTCTTTACAACTTCATGATGTGCTCCAAACTGAGGTGTCTTCAATTCATTATCACCGATAAACACGGTGACATCATTTTCATTCTCAAGCGGGTGCAAATCAGCAGTAATTACATGCTTTGCAGAAACTAATGCACCTGCGGCGTAATATTCGCGTCCATGATATACTGCCACCAAATATTTGGCATCGCGTCTAATGATCGGTCTATAAGAAGGCGCACCAGCTAACATTGCCAACACAACAGTGGGCAGAATTGACAAAAGCGGAAAAATTATACGCGTGTTCATTTCTTTATTAACTTCTGTACTTATGAAGTATTACGAAGAAATTTTCCCCTTTTTATACTAAAATCCAGCAAAGGGTTTGACGCAAATGCGTAAAATTAAATTATTTAGAGACAACTGAACAAACAAGTAATTAATTTCCTCCGCTTAAGTTCCAATAAACTACGTGCACGTGTCTGTACTTATTTGCAGAGACTGGAACAAACATAAGCAAGTAAGGAAGCCTAAGTTCGAGTGGAATCGAAGATTATTTAGATAACTTTTTGGTTGCTTGTTTTTCCGACAGGGTAGGAATATGATGTATTGTGGAACGATTTTCCGTCATCCCTTGTCAAGTTTGGTTTGGAGACAAACCGGTTTCGGCTAATATGCGCCATCTTCAGTGTCTTCTTTCGTTCGGAGAACGGAGAACGGAGGCCCGGGAATCTCAAAATGATATCCAAGTTTTTGCTTACAGAAAATAAACGAACAACACCTTTAATCACCTTTCGTAGATAGCAATCATTTTAAATTTCAACAAATTTTATAAATCTCTTAAAGTGTCTGCACCCCACTTAAGGAATTGTTGGTTTTTGGCGTCGACTTTGCAGCATAAATTTGAATTCGTTTTCTGTTGCAACAGAAAAATTCGGTATGATGCAAATTCTTATACAGCGATATGGGTATATCCTGGCCGTTTCGGACGGTATGTTCGCACGATTTTTTGAACTTTTGAGGCAGAAATATCGCGAAATATTGTATCGTTTTATGATAAAAGGAAAGATTTAGGCCACAGCTAATGATTAAAGTATTTTAGCGACAGAAATTTAGTTTAATGCCTCTGTTTTAGCCACTTAAACTGCGTTCCGGACGCTACAAAAACACGTCCATTTTTTTTTTTTGAGTGGCTAAAACAGAAGCCTGGCATAGCAGGCGAGCACTCTACCCACTGCACCACAGCGGCCATGTATAGATAAATTAAAGTTCGTAACTATTGGGCAATTCACTGGCTATTGTAAAGTTGTATGTTGTAAAGGAAAATGGTCATAAGAACGCAGTACCTGTGAACAGACTCGTATGTGTTTTGTTGTATTTCGTTATTGTTTACAGTTTGTTGTTTACAAAAATTTTAATAAAAAAAATGCCAGGCGAAAGCGAAAAACAGTTATTAGATTTATTAGCGGCGGATTCAATTCCTAATTGATATATGATACACACGATGCAAGTAATTTGTTTTTTTTTCGTCTCACCGCTTCCATATTTTTGTTTAAATTTTTTTTTAACAAACTGTCAGAATAAAAAACTTAAATCAAATAGCACACTCAATAAACATAGGCTGCCCAGTTGTATTGGTTGTATTGAAATTTGTATGAGAAAAATCAACCCTACTGATACACCTATTGTAAACCATTACCAGTATACAACATTACAATACTTTACAACAGCTTGTGAATTGCCCATATATATTCATTGAATTTTGATTTTGAGAATTTGTTCATTTAGTATGGGGGCCCTTAGTTATTTTGACCCCGGGCCCGGATTTTCTCTCGGCGGCCCTGAGATGGCGCATATTAGCCGAAACCGGTTTGTCTCCAAACCAAACTTGACAAGGGATGACGGAAAATCGTTCCACAATACATCATTATTTAGATACTCAGCTGTATGTATGCTTTCATTCTTTCTTTGAGTTTGATCGAAACACGGTGTATTATATTAAAAGCGGGTGCCGCATAAAGTGAGCGTAGGCACGCACAATTTCAAAATTTTTACATACATACACTCAGAGAAAAGAAATTCAAAATAAAATTTTTATTTTTATAATTAAACTAAAAATTTTTTTTCCTGATTTCACAATTTTACAATGAACATTTTCATAATAAAAATGTTCATATTTACATCACTTTTAAATACGTTTTTGCCCATTTTAAGCACGTTTTCATATGTTTTTATAATATTTTTTCCCTGAGTCGAAATATTCTTGTTAGTGCAAAATTTCATCCCAGTGTGACTTTTAATTACAGAGATGTCACGTTACAAATTTCTGAGGGGCATTATAGAAATATCTTTTTTAAAAAGGAGGCGTGGTTATATACCGACTTCGATAAAATTTCGCACTCGTATTACAAGAAGTGCCAAAAGTGTGACAACCAAGTTTTCTTATAATGTCTGAATTATTTGTTGAGTTCTTTATTTATTTATTTATTTAATACAGTCCACAAACATTAAGGCCCGGTTTCACCAACCGGTCTCAACTTAGTTAAGCCGATTTTTTTACGTTTTCAGTTTCACCATGCAACTAAGCTAAGTCACAAGTTAGTCAGCTTTTGCCTTGACTAAAACTAAACTAAGAATTTGAGTCGCTTTAGCAAATTCAACTACCAACAGAGCGAATATGACAAAAAAATGAGCAAATACAGCAACCAAAACAACCAAAAAACCCAGTATTCGCCATAAAAGGTTGGTTACAAAGCTATTTTCTTAGACTATTTGGTGAAACCCAAAAATAAGTTAGCCTCAAATCTGGGCTAAACTAAGTCAAAACTTAGTTTTAGCTTTAGTCACGTTGGTGAAACCGGGCCTAAGTCATACTGACTATAGAACAGGTGTTCTCTTATAGCTAATTTAAAATTATTATAAATAAGGGACCGTACTGCTCCACAATTTAGCGACGGGTCAAAGTTTGGAATGCTATTTATTTCCGACAAAGTTTTTAATAATGGTGCATAGTTTGCATAGTTATATTTCGTAGCACCAATATAAAAATGCCGCTGTGATGCAGTGGGTAGAGTGCTCGCCTGCTATGCCAGAGGTCTCGGGTTCACACCCCAGTCCGAGCAAACACCAAACAATTTTTTCTAATTAGTAAAAAAATCCAATTATTGGGGTTTTTAAGAGCAGCGGTCACCTCTCGGCAGTGGGCGGCATACCCTTCGAGAGCATTTCTGCGATGAAAAAGCTCCTCACAAAAAATGCATTTGCCGTTCGGAGCCGGCATAAAACTGTAGGTCCACCCAGTTAGTAGGAAAAACAAAAAGGAGCACACCTCGAATTGGGAGAGAAGCTCGGCCATAAAACTCGTCAGAGTTATAAAAAAGCGCCATTGTATTACATCACTGCGTAGACTACGCATAGGAATATTTAAAGCAACTCTTTCCAATAGATTCGCACAATCAACCGATCCATTAAGTAGATTGGTGACAAACGTACAAGCAAGATAAGCAGCTCTGTTACTTAAAGTTTTAAGCCCAAGAACAGCAGAACGGGATTCGTATGATGGAACTGGTTCACTAAAGTTCATAGATCGAAGAGCAAATTTTAAAAATTTTTTCTGAACGCGTTCAAAGCGCATAATATGCGTGGAGTAATACGGTCTCCAAATAAAGGACGCGTGCTCTAATCTAGATCTAACTAGTACAATGTATAGCATTTTAAATGTATATGAATCAGAAAAAGATAAGCTATTTCGTCTGATAAATGACAACATGGCCTACGATTTGTTAACTATAAAATCGATATGTGTGGAAAAACTGAGTTTAGTGTCGAAGTATACACCTACATAGATATTTTACTTCCAACACTTGTTTAAGGTATGACCCAGCAGTATAATATTGCGTTGGCAGTAATACGAGCTTTCTACTAAATGAACAATGTGAACATTTACTAATATTTAGATAAAGCTTGTTACGAACACACCACGAATAAAGATTTCCAAGTTCCTCTTGAAGGATGTGCCCATCTACTTGACTATTAATAGTATGATATATTTTGAGGTCATCTGCATATAAAAGATATTTCGAAGATGAAAAGCATGATCCAATATTATTAATAAATAAGATAAATAGTATGGGCCCCAACACACTTCCTTATGGAACACCAGACATCGCGGTAAATGATTGTGAACAAACACCATCAATCGAGAATATACACTGTCTATGCGATAAATATGATATAATCCACTGAAGAAAGTTTGAGTGGAAGCCCATACTCAGCAGTTTATACACTAGTACCTTATGAGACACCCTGTCGAATACTTTCGAAAAATCAGTGTAGATTGTATTGACTTGCCCGCTAACTTGAAAAGCATTCAGGAAGTCCTCCGCAAAAATAGCAAGATTAGATACCGTAGACCTACCTTTAATAACCCCTTTGTTGATTTTGGCAAATTATATTGCTGACAGCGAACACTAATTTGTCTTTTACAGCACATTCAAAGATTTTTGCGACCGTAGTGAGTTTCGATATTGGTCTGTTATTAGCTACATCATTTTTATTTCCACTTTTAAAAATTGGGGCTATATGTGCTCTTTTCCAGGGGTCTATAAAGTCACCCAATGATAAAGATATGTTAAATATCAATGCTAGGGGTGGAGCTAACGCATGCAACTTTTTGAATAGTTTAGCCGAAAGACCATCGAAATCAATTTACGTGGAAGATTTCAGGCGGGCAATGGCATTGCAAATATCGTCTTCTGACAACGAAAGGGATCGAAGTGAAAGAGGACAATCGGGAATATATGCATTATTATACAGCGAGTCTGCGTCCATGACGAAATTCGAGGCGAAGAATTCGGCTACGATGTTGACAGCTTCTTCAGGACAACTCGCGGATTTGTTACCATAAAAGAGAGAAGAGGGAATACTTGACTTAGCATTCCCACTTTTAATATACTTCCAAAAGATCTTTGGGTTATCTTTGATGTTACGTTCATAACTCTTTATGTATTTGCTATAGAGAGCCTTGTCAAGATCATTAAATTGCTTTAAGTACGACTGGTATTCATTGTAGTAGAATAGCAATCTTGTCACTTTAAACTTTTTATGGGCACCGAAATCTCGTAGATTACTTTGTCTATAAGGGGCGGTGCCACGCCCATTTTCAAAAATTTCAATGTTTTTTTCCACGTCTATAGTGGGACTCATGTCACAAACTCTCAGTGAGTTACCTTTATATATAACAAAGATATCGCTCAAAATGTCTTTATTAGGCCCCTTTATAATACACATATATAAATGTGGGCGCGGTCGTTAATCGATTTAGAGAATTTTTCTTCGAAGCTTTCATCTTAGCAAGTAGATCAAGCGTACCAAATTTTATCGACATATCTGCTACGGTTTCTGAGATATGACTCATAAAACTTTGAAAATTCTGTCATTAAATAAGTGGGCGTGGCACCGCCCATTTTCCAAAATTTCACCATTTTTCTTTATAAGGATATATACATTATAGGGAAATTGGGCGTGGCCATGGACCGATTTCGGCCATTTTCAATAACAATCGTCCCAGTCTAGATAGGAACTTGCATTCCAAATTTCATCAAGTTAGCGAGTTAGAATGCGTACAGACGGGTATTCGGACGGACATGGACCAATCGATTTTTCTTTTCACCCTGATCATGTTTATATATGGCCGATTTTCTGGGAAAGTAAACCAAGTAGTTTTTTTTTTTTTTTGTCAAATATTGCAAGCACTGGGGTCTTGCGGGGTTCATGACATATTATAGTAGCTGTTGAAAACAGTGGCATTCAATTTTAGTCGTTTTAAATTAAACTTTTCGGTCTTTTTATAAAACGTTGTGATTAAAAAAAAATATGGTCGGAAGTAGTTCAGTAAACAAAAAGGTAAAAATAACATGTTTGTTGCGACTAAATTTAGCCGTTCAAGTTTTATCTATTAGAAAATTAGCTATAATATCATAACACGTAAATCTTATGTAACGTTAGCAGTGCAAAACCAAAAAAGTTTTTTTAAGACATGGTAAAATACGTTTTAATTTAATTTGTTTATATATTTTCTTAATACTATACGTATATCTCACGTTCCAATTAAAAAAAGTTAAACTTCCAAAGATTTGAAGATATCGGGCCGTATTAATAAAACTAAGCAAATGCTTTTACTCAAGGTTTTAAAAATTTGACAATAATTTGTATGAACCAAATTTCAAAATTTGAGTAAAAGGTCTGAAATCTTAAGCAAAAGTAAATGCTTGGCTTTTATTAATATGACTCATTGTTAGCTTAAATAATATGTAACGTTAGCAGTGATTTTTTATCTATATAATACATATAATAAAATTGTAACAGGTCGATGTCTGTACATTGAAGATATTCAAGAAAAACTGATAGGAGAGGTTGTTATTGGACCAGCGGAACCCAAATCTACAATTTTTAGAAGTCTATCTGGCTGTCTGTCTGTCTGTCCGTCTGTATGGTTTTGCGCGCATCACGCAAAAACTACTGAATAGAATTGCATGAAACTTTCATCATTCTATCACTTAACGTCTAACTTAATATTCAGGACAACTTTCATTTGGATATCTCATCCAGTTCCCGAGTTATTGACCAAAATGTGGGAAAAATGTTACCAAAAATGTGTTTTTTTACCATAACGCCCGCGTCACACAAAAACGACTGCATAGAAATGAATGAAACTTTCAATAATCATTTTCTGGATGAAAAAATTGGAGCTATTGGAAAAGGGGCGTGGCACAACCCATAAAAACTTAATCTTTCATGCTGAATATCTCTGGAAGTGTTTTCCGTAGGATATCAAAACTTGAAGGGATAGAGATAGGGAGATATCTCCGAAACCAATCGAGATATTGAATTTAATAAAATTACTTATTGCAGCACTCATCAGCACCTTTCATTTGATACCCATATTGTACTAACACATTTTGGATCACCCTTGGTCCACATATTGGTCTATAACTCCAAAACTGGTTGAGCTATAGATATAAGGGATATCTTAAATCTTAAAGTAGACATCTATAATAATAATAACAATACAATGGCGCTATTATAACTCTGACTAGTTTCATTCAATTCCATCATTCCAATTTTTAGTGACCCGCGCACAAACATAAGGACAGACAGACAGTCAGACCGACAGAAATTTTAAAAACAGTTCATTTGGATTCCTCTGGCTCCTTTTTTTATTTTCTGTATATCTGCAATGTACAGAGATCAACGGTTACAATTTTATTATATGTAGATATACTCAGTTTTCGCACGTGTAACGTTAGCAGTGCTTTGTGTAACGTAGGCAATGCCTTATTTTATGTTAAATTATGTTAAAAAATCCTAAAGATTTTGGTAAAGCGGTATGCTATGACCTTGTGACATCCTTGCTTTATAACATGAAGTAAAATTGGGATGATTGTCTCAGCAAGTTCGCAGAAATTAAATCAAACATGATCTGTATCTTGATCTCACTTCCAAATGATGTAACGTTAGCAGTGCGTTTCACGCGCTTATAACTTTTACGGTATGGTAGCCATCAGACTAATTTTACTCTTAAAATGAAGGTATAGGTCTACCTGATAGCATAAGTAGCAGAACCTGGCCCTGCCATACGATTGCTTGTAATGAAAAAAAGTTTTTTTGGCTCTCCTGAAAATTTTTGAATTTTGAGTTGTGCCACTTTATGATTTAGGGTGCGATGTAAACCCCAGTGCAAAAATTACATATTATTTGCTAGCGCCAAAACGAACTATCGTTCAAACAAAAAACGCGAAAACTCGAAGTGCATGCCGACAAAACTTTTTAGTTCGTTTTTGCCCTTTTATCTTTAATCCCCCACACTATAGTTTGTCGCATAGAACCATGTATAAAGACTATATAGACCAGTGGCGGATTATCGAACAAATTTTGGGACCATTGCCCCAGGGCCCCGGACTCAAGGGGGCCAATGAACAAAAATATTCATATGATAATATGATAGATTTTTACTTATGTATTTGCCCAACAAAATTAAACCACAACTTCTCTGCACTTGAGTGTTACGAACTTATCAATAATTTCATCAAAGTTTAATTCATCCAACAAGTTATTTTCAATGGAAAGAACTGATAGACTGTTCAAACGATCATCTCCCATAGTGTTACGCAAACAATTTTTGATTTTACTTATCGTCGCTTTTTAAAATGAGTAATTGCGTGTGCTTACCATATTAGAAATTTTCAGCAGTCGCAGTTCATGCAAAATCAAAAACTGTAAAGCAACAAAAAGCAAGGCGCCTTGTTTGTCGCGCCTTTTCAAACTGTTGATTTTGATTTGATTTGGATTTTCTTTGCTTATGCAAGTTGTGTGCAGCAGCAGTCGTGAAATATGAAAATCAAACTTTTTGCAAGCAATAAGCAATGCTGTTTTGTGTTTGCCGACAACTTCGCAAGGTTTTTTCTTTGCTGCTTGATATTATAAATTACATCAGTGATCTCCACAAAGCCCTTATGGAAGCGCGGGCACCCGTACTTTGAAATAAAAATCATGGCCGACAATAAGAGCAAAAAAATTGCGGCCGCCCACTTCCTCCATTATTAAAAGTACACCCGAAAAATTTCGAAAATTTATAAATTGATATTTTTTTTATGGTGCTGGTGTTGTGCGTTTTTATATTTTTCATTATTAGCGTACGCTTTAATAGTTAAAGTTTAATTTATACATAGGTACTATAAATTTTATTCTATAAGTTTTATAGCTAAAACAGCGCCATCTGATCGAATTAATCTCATTAGCAAATATATTGCGTATTTTTAGGCACAAAGAAATAACTCATATGCATACAGGTGAAGCTAATAAAAATGTGTTAAAAAAATCTACATAAGTACATATATATCACACTATTGAATTCCATATCAAATCTTAATTTACAACAATTTGTCTCAGTGTGTAGGCGGCGACTCGTTGTAGCCCGCTTCTGCAGAAAATAAAAAAGAAAAATGGAAGCCAAAAATGGCGTGTACACAAACCCCGTCGGAATTGATTGCTTTGAAAATTCAGGTTTCATTAAATACTTTTAAAAGTGTTCAATATAATAAAATAAACTAACACCATAATTTGTCTTCCAGGTCTGATAGTGAAAAAATTTTTTGATACAAAAAAAAATTGGAAAATTATTCCTTTATATGTAATTTTACATAAATTAATAGTAATTTTGCGCTGCTGTTCCTAATGGGTATAGCATTAAACTTCGTTTGTAGGCGAGAGGATAGAATGCGCGGTCGCGGTGATTTTCGGCGCGCTTGCCTATGCTTAAGCGCGGCACAAAAACAAAAAGCGCGGAAGCGCGATAGCTGTGAAGACCCTTGAATTACATATTTGCAATCAGTTTGATTTTCATATTTCACGACTGCTGCTGAATATAGGGTTGCCAGATACCTTTCCCGAAAAAATCAGTACATTGCCTTCCAAAAAAAAAAAAAAACAACAATATATGCTGAGAAAATCGTCTTTATTACTGGTATTTTGTTTTTATTTCCGTATCGTTAACTGTCAATCATGTTTCTATGACATTTGCGTTTGCGTTGCTTCCTCCTTCCTAATTGTTTCATGGTTATGCCGTGGAAATTCGGACACGTTTTCATCATCGGTGAGAGGTGGTTAAATCGATGATTAGAGCGCACATACACAACATAACACATTATTACCCCGAAACCTCGGCGTGCTGGGTGCTTGTTTCACCCAGAAAATTTTATCGATGTGAAAGTCCGAAAATTCTCTCACTCATCGGAGTGCACAAACACAATTATACGTTGCTCGTCGAGTATTGTCGTAAGCATAACCACGGCATTACAAACGTCAAATGAAAACAGTTGGAAAATTAACAAGTAAGGAAGCCTAAGTTCGAGTGGAATCGAACATTAGATACTCAGCTGTATGCTTTTATTGTTTGTTTGCGTTTAATGGAAACACGTTGTACTTTATATAAAGTGAGTGGTGCATAAAGTGGGCGTAGCCACGCCCATTTTCCAAAATTTTTATCAGTTATCCAACTAAGTATATGAATATTATTATTTGTGCAAAATTTCATTCCTTTACGAGTTCTAGTTACAAAGATTTCACGTTAAAAATTCCCAAAGGGTGTTTCAGAAATATCTTTGTTAAAAAGTAGGCGTGGTCATAAATCGATTTCAATAAATTTTTGCGTGTCTATTACCACAAGTGATAAAAGTGTACACACCAAGTTTCGTCATAATATCTCAATTATTTGTCGAGTTATGGGCTAAGAAATCTC
The DNA here is from genome assembly GCA_960531455.1 of Urophora cardui. NCBI lineage: Eukaryota > Metazoa > Arthropoda > Insecta > Diptera > Tephritidae > Urophora > Urophora cardui. The sequence goes on from OY482671.1 coordinate 159,096,828, forward strand.
GTATATTCCTGCTTCTAAAAGGAGGCGGTGCCACGCCCATTTTCCAAAATTTTTGTGTTTTTTGTTTTATGTCCATAGTTGGACTCCTGCCATAAAATTTCAATGATATATCTTTATATTTGACAGAGATATCGCTTAAAATGTTTTTATTAGGCCACTTTATAATACCCATATATAAAAGTGGGCGTGGTCGTCAAACGATTTTGGCAATTTTTCGTCCAAACATTTGCCTAAGTAAGTATATCACGCCTACCAAATTTCATCGATATGTCTTCAACGGTTTCTGAGTTATGACTCATAAAACTTTCAATGTTTGCCCCTTAATAAGTGGGCGTGGCACCGCCCATTTTCCAAAATTTCACCATATTTCTTCATAAGGGCCTGAGCTCAATACGTGTGTGAAATTTTATCACTCTAGCTCTATTAGTGACTGAGATACAAAATTTCCGATTTTTACTATATAGGGGAGGTGGGCGTGGTCATGGTCCGATTTCGCCCATTTTCAATACCATCCGTTCTCGTCTTTATACCAACTTGCATTCCAAATTTCATCAAAATATTTCAATTTTTGCGCGAATTATCGTGCTCACAGACGGACGGACGGACAGACGGACGGACATGGCTCAATCGATTTCTCTTTTCACCCTGATCATTTTTATATATATAAGTCTATATCTATCTCGATTATTTCATTCTGTTACAATCCACCGTTAGGAAATCAAAACTATAATACTCTGTGTACTAGTACAGCTGAGTATAAAAACAGTGCAGGGTGATAAAAATTAATTTCTTTAGTGTCGGCTAAAAATCAGTACAAATCAGTACAAAATCCAATAAATCAGTATTTGTTAAGGTTTTTAAAACCATCAGTACGGGGGACGAAAAATCAGTATTGTACTGATCAAATCAGTACGTCTGGCAACCCTAGCTGAATACAACTTGCAAAAGCAAACCTTACTTACTTACTTTGACTTGTTGTGCTGACGAAATCAAAATCAAATTTTTTAAAAGGCACTACAAACACTACGACTGCTTTGTTGTTCAGAGCAGTAAGTTTAAGTGATAGGAAATGAAATGAAAGTTATTGCAGTTTTTTAAACACTGACTATAACAATAACCAAAAAATGTCAATATAAAATGATATCAATATTATGGAGTAGTGCGTTTAATGCACAGAGCAAAACAACGTCCAATGATCAAATATGTTACATGAACCGCAATTTAAATTTATAACGATCAAACTGTATTCTAATCGCAAAATATTTATTTGGAAAAGGGCCCCCAAAAAAATTTCACACCAGGGCCCACCAGATTGTTAATCCGCCACTGATATAGACCCAGATTCCTTTTAACTTTTTTTCTACCGAGTCGAGTAAATTTTTTGTGACAAACTGCCCAGAGGTGGCCATTAGTTTTAAACAAATAAAGTAGTTTTTATTTACCTGTATGTCCCTACAGACACACACACACACACACACACACACACACATATCCTAAACAAACACATTACTATTAAATAATGACATTAAAATTTATTCATTAACTTTATTGTTTTTATTTATTTTACATATAAAAAATTATGTCGAGAGAAACAAAATTATTTTATTTTTATTACAGCAAAGACAATCAATTCGGCTTAGAACTGAATGATCGTTCAATCTATGGAAATAAAATACAATTAATGCGGTCTTGAACCGATTGATAGTCCAATCTAAGAAAATAGTAGGATCCACTGAGTTTGCCGCAGAGCACTCCAAGAAGTTGTTGTCTAAACACGCCGAATGCCAACTTAGTGTCAAATGATTCTATATTTAAGTTTGCTGTTATCAAGACTCTTTCATCGCCTACACAGACTTCGAAAGGAGTTGGCGTAGATCTGACCATATCATATTTCAATTTTTCTTCGTTCCAACTCCAACCGGTCACATTCATTTCAGCGTTCCCGTTCAGACTAACTCCCAACAATTGTATTGGTGAAAGTACGCTGGAAAATCGAAGCTTCAAAATTAGTTCAGCGATTCCAATAGAGCCAATATTTTCCAGATCCACATGATGTTTCTTTACAACTTCATGATGTCCTCCAAACTGAGGTGTCTTCAATTCATTATCACCGATAAACACGGTGACATCATTTTCATTCTCAAGCGGGTGCAAATCAGCAGTAATTACATGCTTTGCAGAAACTAATGCACCTGCGGCGTAATATTCGCCTCCATGATATACTGCCACCAAATATTTGGCATCGCGTCTAATGATCGGTCTATAAGAAGGCGCACCAGCTAACATTGCCAACACAACAGTGGGCAGAATTGACACAAGCAGAAAAATTATACGCGTGTTCATTTCGTTATTAACTTCTGTACTTATGAAGTATTACGAAGAAATTTTCCCCTTTTTATACTAAAATCCAGCAAAGGGTTTGACGCAAATCGTAAAATTTACTCGTAATTATTTAGAGACAACTGAACAAACAAATAAGCCGCAGTGCTTAGCGTTTCGCTAATATTCGACTACTGATGGTTGGAGCGTAGGTTCAAAGCCTGGTGTGCTCCCGAGAAGATGTCTGATGATGAAGAAAGTGGTTTTTCTTCGAAATAGCTATCACATCTACCATCGCTGTATGAGTTAATTGGATTTTTCCGCTTATTCCAAAGTATAAAAATTAAAATTAAAAATAATAATTTCGTGCTAGACACTAACATACCTAATAAACAAATAATTAAGTTTCTCCGCTTAAGTTCCAATGAACTACGTACACGTGTCTGTACATATTTGCAGATAATACTGCTCTACAGCCAAAAAATACTCTAAACGCGACAATCCTATCTGCATATATGTATGTAAAATCGGTCGCTGATTATTTTTAAAATTTTGAAAAAAGTGCTGGAAACCTCTTTCTGTGTTCAGGGGATTTTTGCTTATCTGATATAACTTCCGTTTAAATAAATTAAATGAAATAATTTTAACATAATTCGTTTTAGTAAAGTACAATATTCATATAATTTTAATTGCGAATTCTGTCAGGCTGCGAAAGAAACATTTTTTCACCTATTTTAGTGTCAACCTGTGTACATTTGAATTTGTTGGATTTTAGAAATAATAAAAAATAACATATCGTTAAAAATTTAAAGCATTTTATTTTATATGAAGTTTTAATATTTTTTCTCTGAGATGATACTTAAAAACAAAATACATATATCATTCTGTTTTTACGATCCAAATTTTCTTGACCTCGTGGGAACACTGAACGTTTAGGCGCGCTTCACTTCGATTTACTTCGAATCAATTCGATTTTTCAGCCGCTTCACTTCCCTCGAAAATTTTTCGATGACAACACTGATCTATTGCGCTGCCAATACGCTGCTACTGCAGATCTGTAGGTATTGGTACCATATGCATAGAATGTACCCGTGCAGATTACAGGATTAAGTGGAGCCATTGGCCAAATAACGGTAAATTGCCGATATCTCAAAAACCTTCCCATAGAACTAAAAATGAACCCGATTTTCGGAATCAGCGACCGGTTTTACATATAGATAGTCACGTCCAATGTACAAAGAACAAATTTCATTTTGTGATCCAGTGTAATTGAACAAAAAAAACAAGTAAGGAAGTCTAAGTTCGTGTGGAATCGAAGATTAAATACTCAGCCGTATGCTTTCATTCTTTGTTTGCATTTGATGTAAGCACGGTGTTTCGATATTATTAATACGCTAACATAAATTTTGTTCCATCTTTTCCGTCGAAACTACTGAACCGATTGTAAAAATAAGAACACCATTAGAAAGGTATTGCTCCCAAATAGAACTGCGCCAATTTTCATAAAAATGGTTGTTATTGCATGATTTTCAACAGACCAGAGCGGTATCAATGTGCACGCATAGGTGAGTTTGTGCGTGCTCACCAAACTTACCATGCAATTGTTATCGGTGAAAAGTGGACCCGGATTCCCTGGAATGTTTTTAAGCAATATTGGTATCAAATGAAAAGAGGAAAGCAGAGCTACAATCCCTGATCTACACCTTCCATTTGATTGATATGAAAAGTAAGAGGTGTTGACCCCCGTAGGGGGTGTTATGGAACCCTCATAAAATGTATATCAAATTAAAGGAAATCAGAATACCTATCGAATGGTATAAAAATATTCGAAATCGGTTCAGTAGTTTTTAACTAATTGCAATTTAAAGAATTCATAATATAAGCTTTGACCTTTAATAACTTTTGTTGTTTCCAAAAAAAAAACTCACTTTAATACTCAGCTTAGCCATATTTATCAATCCTCATACTTCGTTTTTTGATTTCATAATTTTAGAAATTTCACATTTGTACCAGATCGTGCTATTTTTTCAACTTTGTGGGGCTGGGGGCACCTCTAAACATGCGAGTAGGTCAATAAAATTTTACAGGCTTATTTCTGGGTTAGAAAAAAAAATTCACTCCACCTTAATGTATATACATATGTATATAAATCCATATCTATCTCGATTATTTCATGGCGTTACAATCCACCGTTATGTGATTAAAACTATAATACTCTGTGTACTACGAGTACGTACAGCTGAGTATAAAAATGTATGTACATACATACATGAGTTGAATTTTTTGAAGTGAGCCACTTTTTTTCGAAGTTGTAGTATCTTTCTGAAACTTTTTTGTATAGTTCACAACAACAAAAAAAATACGTTTGGCCCAGTTTTTCGAATTAATAATTCGAATTATTTTCAAAGTTATAGCTATCAACACTTTTCGAAGTTCCTCAGTTTTTGCCGATTTTCTCACGATTGGTCAAACCGATTTTGCTAAATTTTGACATATATATAAAAGATGGTATCTTCTACCAAACTGCATTTCTTATTTTTGCAAATTATTTTTTTTGCAAACATTATTCGCAATTTTTATGTTCTGGACCACGGTTGGATGGCGCTTTTGTATGATGTTGTTGGGCATTCCATTAGTAACTATTAGCAAAAAAAAATTTTGGGGCACTTTAAGGCAGCGGGAGTTATGCATGCTTTAATTCATTATTCGTAGTACTCAGTAAGTAACAAAAAAAAATTGCATACAAAAAAAACAAGTCTGTAAAAAGTCATTAAAATACATGGCCGTCGAAAAAATTTTAGGTGGCTCACTTCAAAAAATTCAACTCACATACATATGTATGTACCCTAAGCGCATGTTAAATGCTAAAATTATTAAAATTTCGTGAATTTGTGCGTTCATTGAACAACCGTGAAATTTCAAATCAACAAATTTAACTGTTTTTTCTAACTTCTCACTTTAAAAACACTTGTGTGTACATGCTTTGCTTATCGCCGTACCATACAAAAAGTAGCACTTCGACTTTATAATACACTAGCAAATACCCGTCCCGCTTCGCAGCGACCAAAAAAGTTTTTCCCATTTCCCTTTACTTTTACCTTTACCTATACCTTTACCTTTACCTTTACCTTTACCTTTACCTTTACCTTTACCTTTACCTTTACCTTTACCTTTACCTTTACCTTTACCTTTACCTTTACCTTTACCTTTACCTTTACCTTTACCTTTACCTTTACCTTTACCTTTACCTTTACCTTTACCTTTACCTTTACCTTTACCTTTACCTTTACCTTTACCTTTACCTTTACCTTTACCTTTACCTTTACCTTTACCTTTACCTTTACCTTTACCTTTACCTTTACCTTTACCTTTACCTTTACCTTTACCTTTACCTTTACCTTTACCTTTACCTTTACCTTTACCTTTACCTTTACCTTTACCTTTACCTTTACCTTTACCTTTACCTTTACCTTTACCTTTACCTTTACCTTTACCTTTACCTTTACCTTTACCTTTACCTTTACCTTTACCTTTACCTTTACCTTTACCTTTACCTTTACCTTTACCTTTACCTTTACCTTTACCTTTACCTTTACCTTTACCTTTACCTTTACCTTTACCTTTACCTTTACCTTTACCTTTACCTTTACCTTTACCTTTACCTTTACCTTTACCTTTACCTTTACCTTTACCTTTACCTTTACCTTTACCTTTACCTTTACCTTTACCTTTACCTTTACCTTTACCTTTACCTTTACCTTTACCCTTACCTTTACTTTTACCTTTACCTTTACCTTTACCTTTACCTTTACCTTTACCTTTACCTTTACCTTTACCTTTACCTTTACCTTTACCTTTACCTTTACCTTTACCTTTAGCTTTAGCTTTACCTTTACCTTTACCTTTACCTTTACCTTTACCTTTACCTTTACCTTTACCTTTACCTTTACCTTTACCTTTACCTTTACCTTTACCTTTACCCTTACCTTTACTTTTACCTTTACCTTTACCTTTACCTTTACCTTTACCTTTACCTTTACCTTTACCTTTACCTTTACCTTTAGCTTTAGCTTTACCTTTACCTTTACCTTTACCTTTACCTTTACCTTTACCTTTACCTTTACCTTTACCTTTACCTTTACCTTTACCTTTACCTTTACCTTTACCTTTACCTTTACCTTTAAATTAACTTTTACCTTTACCTTTAAATTAACCTTTACTTTTACCTTTACCTTTACTTTTACCTTTACCTTTACCTTTACCTTTACCTTTACCTTTACCTTTACCTTTACCTTTACCTTTACCTTTACCTTTACCTTTACCTTTACCTTTACCTTTACCTTTACCTTTACCTTTACCTTTACCTTTACCTTTACCTTTACCTTTACCTTTACCTTTACCTTTACCTTTACCTTTACCTTTAGCTTTACCTTTACCTTTACCTTTACCTTTACCTTTACCTTTACCTTTACCTTTACCTTTACCTTTACCTTTACCTTTACCTTTACCTTTACCTTTACCTTTACCTTTACCTTTACCTTTAGCTTTACCTTTACCTTTACCTTTACCTTTACCTTTACCTTTACCTTTACCTTTACCTTTACCTTTACCTTTACCTTTACCTTTACCTTTACCTTTACCTTTAGCTTTACCTTTACCTTTACCTTTACCTTTACCTTTACCTTTACCTTTACCCTTACCTTTACTTTTACCTTTACCTTTACCTTTACCTTTACCTTTACCCTTACCTTTACTTTTACCTTTACCTTTACCTTTACCTTTACCTTTACCTTTACCTTTACCTTTACCTTTAGCTTTACCTTTACCTTTACCTTTACCTTTACCTTTACCTTTACCTTTACCTTTACCTTTACCTTTACCTTTACCTTTACCTTTACCTTTACCCTTACCTTTACTTTTACCTTTACCTTTACCTTTACCTTTACCTTTACCCTTACCTTTACTTTTACCTTTACCTTTACCTTTACCTTTACCTTTACCTTTACCTTTACCTTTACCTTTACCTTTACCTTTAGCTTTAGCTTTACCTTTACCTTTACCTTTACCTTTACCTTTACCTTTACCTTTACCTTTACCTTTACCTTTACCTTTACCTTTACCTTTACCTTTACCTTTACCTTTACCTTTACCTTTACCTTTACCTTTACCTTTACCTTTACCTTTACCTTTACCTTTACCTTTACCTTTACCTTTACCTTTACCTTTACCTTTACCTTTACCTTTACCTTTACCTTTACCTTTACCTTTACCTTTACCTTTACCTTTACCTTTACCTTTACCTTTACCTTTACCTTTACCTTTACCTTTACCTTTACCTTTACCTTTACCTTTACCTTTACCTTTACCTTTAAATTAACTTTTACCTTTACCTTTAAATTAACCCTTACTTTTACCTTTACCTTTACTTTTACCTTTACCTTTACCTTTACCTTTACCTTTACCTTTACCTTTACCTTTACCTTTACCTTTACCTTTACCTTTACCTTTACCTTTACCTTTACCTTTACCTTTACCTTTACCTTTACCTTTACCTTTACCTTTACCTTTACCTTTACCTTTACCTTTACCTTTACCTTTACCTTTACCTTTACATTTACCATTACCTTTACCTTTACCTTTACCTTTACCTTTATCTTTACCTTTGCCTTTACCTTTACCTTTACCTTTACCTTTACCTTTACCTTTACCTTTACCTTTACCTTTACCTTTACCTTTACCTTTACCTTTACCTTTACCTTTACCTTTACCTTTACCTTTACCTTTACCTTTACCTTTACCTTTACCTTTACCTTTACCTTTACCTTTACCTTTACCTTTACCTTTACCTTTACCTTTACCTTTACCTTTACCTTTACCTTTACCTTTACCTTTACCTTTACCTTTACCTTTACCTTTACCTTTACCTTTACCTTTACCTTTACCTTTACCTTTACCTTTACCTTTACCTTTACCTTTACCTTTACCTTTACCTTTACCTTTACCTTTACCTTTACCTTTACCTTTACCTTTACCTTTACCTTTACCTTTACCTTTACCTTTACCTTTACCTTTACCTTTACCTTTACCTTTACCTTTACCTTTACCTTTACCTTTACCTTTACCTTCACTTTCATCTTTACCTTTACCGGGACCATCTGTCACCATCCGGGCCCACTACTTGAACCATCTCTGGGAAACCGACTCAAAAAATAACATTGAAAATATCTGTATGTTGAAGCCCTCCTCGACACCTTTCATTTGATACCAATATCGCTGAGAAAGATTCGAGGGTCATCCGGGTCCACGTTTTGGCCCATATTTGGAGACCCGACCTAGGCATCGCAATGAAAATAACTCTATGTTGAAGGCCTGCTCAGCACCTTTCATACCCATTTTGCTCAAACACTTGCTGGGTCACTCTGGGTCCACATTTGGGCCTATATTCCGGGAAGTTCCCACTTTTTCGAAATTCTATATACCCCTTTATGTGCGCTAGTACCACATGAATCTACTGTGAAAATTTCATAAAGATCGGTTGATTACTTGTGGAGTGCATAAAGGACACACACACACACACACACATTAATTTTTATATAATAATACATATGTATATAAACGATATATACCTAATTATTGCTACTTTCCGTCAGCCAAAAGTCGAAAGTGCTATTTTCTTGTATAAAATTTTTTAATTTCAGCTAATTTTCCAATAATAATTTAAAAAAATTAAAAACCTCGCTAATGATGAAAATGAACTAAAGAGTGAGAAATAATGGTTTATTATAGAACGAAAATGATGACAAAATAAAGACTATATTGACCCAGTTTCCTTTTAACTTTTTTTCTACAGAGTCGAGTAAATTTTTTGTGACAAACTGCCCAGAGGTGGCCGTTAGTTTTAAAAACAAAGTAGTATTTATTTACCTGCATGTAAGATCCCTACAGACACATACACATACACACCCTGCAAAAAAATGTGCGATTAATACCGAAAGATATTTGTCCCGGATTGACCTCTTTCGAGAACAATCGGTCCACAATTAGTCCCCGATTGTTACCGTACGGGTATAAATGTAGACTAATTGTAGACCAATTGTTCCCGAACGGGTATAAATGTAGACTAATTGTAGACCAATTGTTCACTAACGGGTATAAATGTAGATTAATCGCTTTCATCCCGAACGGGTGTAAATCTAGATTAATCGCTTTCATCCCGAACGGGTATAAATGTAGATTAATCGCTTTCATTCCGAACGGGTACAAATCTAGATTCCTTAAGTGTAGAAATTTTACAAAAATATGCAATGTATTTAAAAAATTGTAGAACCGGTAAAACGAATTGAACACCCTTTCTTTTAATAACAATGATGAATAATAATTTTAACAAAATGTTGCCTAAAAAATCCTATGAAAAAATCCTTTACATTACGCTCATATAATGCATACTCAAAACTTACAATTTTTTTTATTTATTTATTGAGATTTTTTTTCAAAAGTAAAACATTATATAATCTTTATTTATATATGCATGAACATTTACAATTTTTTAAAGATTGTTATTAAAAATTGCCTTGGCGAACAACTTGGAAAAATCTACATTTGTACCCGTTCGGGATGTAAGCGATTGATCTACATTTGTACCCGTTCGGGATGAAAGCGATTGATCTACATTTGTACCCGTTCGGGATGAAAGCGATTGATCTACATTGGTACCCGTTCGGGTATACAAGTTGAACAATTAGTCTCTTCATAGGACATGCTCGAACAAATGCGATCAATTCACTCCATATAAAGGGATGTAAAATTGTATTAGTCGCATGCTCCCTTGCGATTGATCCCGGACACGTCCCGGATTAATCGCATTTTTTGCAGGGCATATCCTAAACAAACACATTACTGTTAAACAATGATATTAAAATTTATTCATTACATTATTGTTTTTCCCACTACAATTGCTCTTTCCCTATCATCCATTTTATGCCTCCTAATACGAATTAAAAATAATTAATACTTTTTTCTGAATTTTTCTCTTCATCCTCTCTCCATCCGGTTTCCAACTAGAAATATATAACTTCACTCCAGCATGCACTGCTCTGCTTCTCTCATTGCGGCACCATCTTCCCCTTCACTGCTTCATACAACACCTTCATATAGTGAGGTATTCAACATTATGTTGGTCTTTAGTTATACTTTTACACGTCCGTTTTTCCGAAAAAGACTGTAAATTGTTTTTGTCATTGTTAAAAGCACAAGAAAAGAAAACCTGTTTCTCATAATTGGTTTTGTTGCTAGATTCAATGTTATAGCTGAGAGCAGATACCTGAACTCTTCGCTTACTCTTCTAGAATGTATCCGATTTCTTATAAGTTAGCAGTCATACAACATAGAGTTTAGATGAAATAATAGTTTTTTTTTTTGGAATACATACTTTAATGCAAATTTTTCGTACATCTTTTCATGCGCCCGCAAGCTCATGCATGACCACCTTTCCAACTCTGACTTTACACTTACCTACACTCATATTACGCACGCTTTCACAAATTTTATTTTCTCCCACAATAAAACGCATTGAGGCATTTATTCAAAAGCACAGAAATCGATTTAAAAGCAAATATGTACACATATATACATACATATGTATATCCATAGACTATATATTTGTTAAAGACCTACACAAATGGCCAAACAAGGCGAAGGAGAGCAGGGTACACACGTATGTATGATGTACATATATTTCTCCAGTGTCATCTCACCGACGATCTTTGCATGGGTACCGTGCTGGTTTCCTTGTTGTTGTAGGTAATTTCAGTGTAGTAACAACACTGTATACTATAGTTATATAATTGTTGTTCATGGCTGCTCACTTGCCAGTTTGTCTGTCAGAAACATGTCAAGAAATTTATATACTTACATGTATAGATACATACATATTTACTTATGCACATACATATGTATGTACATATGTATATACATACGTACCGGCATTAGGGGTAGAGCTGCAAAACCATCGATAGCCGGACCACTCGATAGTTTCGATAGTCGAAAAAAACTATCGATACTATCGATAGTTTTTTAAGAATATTTCACTAAAATAAAAAAGGGATGGTTTTGTTTACAGTTTTCTTTCCAAAAAGTCTTTAATTTTTTACGCAAAACAATAATTAAATAAAAGATCAAATAAGAATTAGATACTTCACTTACACTGAGAGAAAAATCAAACAAAAGTTGGTTAATAGTACTAATTTCACACTTGTTTAATATTACCATTACCACTGTTGATATATTAGACAGTGTTTTTGGTTATATTAACCATGATATTTGTTGATATAACAAAATGTTCGTTCAAATCTTCAACCAATTTCTTGTTACTATTAAACAATTTGTTGGTTATATTTTGATGCCAGTAGCAGCACTGCTATGTATGATCTATAAGAGAGTGTTAATATGTTAACTGAATAACAAAGAAAATTCCAAATACTCTCTCGCTCTCTACAATTCGGGTCCAGCCATTCAACTTCGTCAAGCACAAACGGTGTTGAAGGCGATGGTAACAACAGAGCCTAAGCCATAAAGCTTCGTAAATATTTTTACTTTTTTAGATATGAATTAACCATTTTCATTAATATAACAAATATACACGTTGGGGAAACCAACTTTCTGTTTGATATTGATTGTTACCAAAATATTGGTTAATGGTACAATGAAAATGTACATATTACATTTTTTCCTTTTGACATGAATAAATCAACCAATAAAACATTAACCAAGAAGTTGGTTGAAAAAACCATTGTACTTTTTTCTCTGTGTATGTATCTATATACATATATTTTCTGGTTAAATTAAACCTTAAAACGAGGGATGCTGTGCGAGCAAATTGTTTCTTATTTTAAAGGCAGTACTATTGAATATGAGAAGTTTAAGGTCGCGCAAGAAGTCTATAGTGTTTTGCAAAAAAAAAGTTGTAAAACGACGCCCTATACACGGATGAGTCATATAACCGAGTTTTTAGTCCATAAAATATCCTTTTTGCTTCACATGAAAGAAATCGCTAAAAATAATGTTTTTATCAGATATCTTTGATATTACGTTAACAATTAAACTGGCTAATTTAAAAAAAAAAAAAATTTTTCTTATTTTTACAAGTTTTTATAAAAAACTTAATTTGAAAATCAAAACTTTCAAAAATCGGAAAAAAATAAAAATTTTGACATTGACCAGATGTCATTTAGCGAGGTGTGGTTCCATTACTACAAGTTATATATCGTTAGAAGCGTGGATTTTAGTCGCCTCTTACGACAGACATTCCTTACCACGGGTATATTCTAAGCCCCCTAACCCGCTGGGGTATTAATTTGACCAATTTAATATCGAAATCCAACTCCTCCCTAACATTCAGTATTCTTCTCTTGGGACAAAAGTACAAGAATTAATAGAGATAACCATCGATAGTGGAAAAAAACTATCGATAGTGGCACGAAAAAAAAACTATCGATACTATCGATAGTGCCATCGATAGTTTTGCAGCTCTAATTAGGGGAGTGCCTGTATGCAGTATTTCATTTATGACAAACATAAATTGTTGCAAAGTAGTCAAAACCGCTAACAGACAGTGGACGACAGACATTAGACAACAGACGACAGGGAGCATTTACTATTGCTTCCGTATAGTCGCCTTGGCGAAATAAGCGACCATGGTAAAATTTTGTATGTACATACATGCATATGTATTTGTACAAAAATTTAAGGCGATTTAATTATCTTGGGTGCAACTATTTATTACAGCCAGAAGGAGCTTCATAAGAATAAAATTAACATATTTAGTGAAGCTATTTATGGAAAGTCTATATTAAACATCATAATAAAAAGATCAAACCAGTAGATTAAAGCACAATTTTAACACTTTACACTGAAACTGAAAATATTCAAAACAAATACATATGTACATTAGGCCGTCTCGACTTATAGCTTAAACAGAACCAATCGCCGGGCGTGTTTTCGCGTCGTGCGGCGATGACATTTGTTTGCGAATATCGCCCAGTAAAACAGAATCAAGGCGAAATTGCCATATGCATATTTTTATAATTACAATGTTTCCTTACTTCTTCCATTGACTCTTCTCTTCTGTCCATATTTTTAATTTTTTCCACATCAAAAAACGTATATTTTTGTTTTATTACATGTTTTTATCAAGTTCCAAACAATTTATTTGACAGGCGATAGCGTCCAAATTAGAAATACATAAGTCTATTCTGAAGAATTTTCGCCGGGCGATTTTCGCCAGCGTTTTCGTTCTGTTCACTCCCACATACTGCCGTGTATTTTAATCGTTTGACAGGACGCCGCGTCTGACGAAAATTCGTCCGACGCTGATTCTGTTTAAGCTATTAAGCCCAAATTACATCAGCGATGTGGCAGCGGGCAGCGACGGTTTTCGAAATCAGCTGATGCGTCTAATATGAGCAGTGACTGCCAGACCAAACAGAATAGAGCGTTCGCAGTATTTGGCAGTGACTTCTTTATATATTAGGTCTGTTTCCTTTTACCTTGGACACGTGGTGACATAAATTTACTTACCATTTTCATGTCCATTTTTTTCAATTAAAATAATCAATCTTGTTTCATTTTTTCCTCTGCTCTTTCTTCTTCTTTGCTTTCGCATCCCGCCAGCAATATTTGCTAGTGGAAATTAATTAAGTAAAAATTAAATTCTTTCCCGCTTGCTGGCATCAAAGTACGGAAACACAAAATTAGTAAAAAATATATTACATTGGATAGTACGGAAACAGATATAAGTTCACATCAACACTTAGAAGTTGGCTGCGATTCAAGGCAGCGGCAGCGAGTTTAGAATTTGGGCTAAACGGAGCGGTGCTGCCAGCTGCCTCTGCTGTATTATGTGCCGCTTCATTGCAAACCGTAGTTTCTAAAAATCAGCTGATTTCGAAAAACAGACGCTGCCACAGCCACAGCGCTATTGTAATTCCGGCTTTATATGGACCAAAAAAAAGTACACTGTATGCTCCTCCATATGATATCTCTTTCGAAAACATTTCTGGAAAAAATTTTTATTTTTTTTGATGCCGCTAGATGTCGCTAAAATTCATTTATATCATATCTTCGTCCTCTTGCGACCTTAAAAATACTATTTCCTGACTATACTATATTTCCTGACTGTATAAAAAGGGGTCAAAATAACCCTTTTTAGGGGTGCTAGATGGTCTAAATGTTCTAGAAAATTATTCGGCGAACGTTTTTTCGCGATATGCTTAATGTACATATGTACACCAATCTAAAATGCAATAGCCATTAGAGGGCTGCACGAATGGATTCGAAACGACCAACAAAACATTTGCGGCCGTCCAATTACATTATCTACTTGTATTTGTCGTTCACGAATAAGCGCAAATATAACATTACCATAAACAGAACCAGTACAATACTTATTTTCAGCGACAAATACTTGGCCTTAAAAAGGTTCTGCAAGTAGTGTACATAACTTGCGAATACTTCGAATATAATCGAAATACATATATGCATACTCTGAAAAAAAAACGTTGTAAATCTAAAGACTTTCGCTGTTAAATCAACTACTTTCCGCAGTTGAAATGTGCCCAACAACGCTCCGTTGTTGTTTCAAAGGTGCGAGGGTTGTTGATTTAAGTCAATAACGAAGATTGTTGGAAAAAATTTTCACCTAAAAATAAATTTTTGTTTGCATTTTACTCTTCAGCTTCTCTCCGCCCGGCTCCCAACTGCAAATATGTAGCCTCCGCTTGTTCTCCTATTCTTCTCTCCTTATCATTCACTGGTTGCTATCTTTATTTCTTATTCTGATTTTTCTTCTTTATTTTATATTCTCCTCCGGATTCGAATCATGACATCAACCTGAAATTCTATCCAATCATCACATAGTGGAACATTCAACATTATATTGAATTGTAGTAACCTATTTATACTTCCATTTCCTAAAAAGGAAACCATGAATTATTTGAATCATTGTAAAAACAAAATTTAAAAAAATTTGTTCTCATTAGTTTTGTTTACAACGGAAACTGTTGGGTCAAATACTTTTGCCTTTAAATCAACAACGGTGAGAAAATTGTTGCTAAAAATAAACTTTTTTTTGGATTTTTCTCTTCATCTTCTCTCCATCATTATTTTTTTTGTTGGTTTTCTCACAAAAAAATATTTTCTCACAAAAAATTTTTTAAAGGCAAGCAAGTTTTTGAATCAACAACGCCCGCTTTTGAATAAATTGTTGGATCAAAAACTTTGCTGTAAAAGCAAATACTTTTGCTGTTGAATCAAAGACGGAGATTCAACAGCCGAAAGTTGTTGGTTTAACTACGGGTATTTTTTTCAGAGTATATGTACATATGTATCTATGTACATATTTTCATAAACACACAAACATTCAGACGTTGTGTTCAGAAAAATTACGCTGCTGCTATGAGTGTGAGTATGTGCATATGCATACATACCATTAATGGGACTTTTTCGAATAATATTCGAATAAACGAATAATAATATTCGGTGGTTCTGTATACATGTACTTATACATATGTACATACTTATTACATGGAGTAATGGTTATGCATTTACTTAGGCGCTCCCACAATCAAATTACATTGTAGATGCTTGATCTTGACAGGTTGGCTTCCTAGTTAAATAAGCCCAGGCACCATTAAACCGACCGCAACATCAATATTCTAAGCGAATGCAATAACAAATGCAATTGCATTAACAATAGTTAGCTTTGTGCCAAGTGCATATGCCTGTGTGTATATAACTAATTGAAAACCACTGCTGACCTTCAATTGTTTTAAAGGTATCCTTTATACGTGTATATACTATGGATGTGGTAAGCATAGAATATACTTTTTTCAAGTTTTATAACTAGCACAAGTTTGAATGTATACAAAAGTATGTACTTATGTATGTATGTATATGCATATCATACTCATTTAATTTCCATAAGAACAATAGGAAAAGTTGTCCTTTTTAATGCGCGTTCTTAGTAAAAAAAACGCGTTAGTGGTAATTTTAGCATCAGCTGTAACTGCAACTGACGCTAAAATCGTGGTGGTCTTTCAATTTTTTTTTTTTAAACAGTCACGTGGATGTCGAAATCTTAGCGAGTCTGTTTTTGACTGTCAGGTATTTGTGGTTGCCTTTGACGTTAGTTATTAATATACATACTTGACATTTTCTTTACGCAATGCGATATTTGTGCGTTCAACCCATTGACAGCTGTCAAATATATTTTTATTGCAAATCCTGAAACTGACATCGCTTGTAAGGAGCGGTAACATTTATTTGAGTATTTTGCTTTGCACGTGAATGAAGATGAGCATATGTACATATTTTGTACATGTTTTAGTGACATATTTTACGCTTTGGAATTTTGCTTCAAGAATTTTATATTTCATTACTTGTATGGACATTTTTGCATATTTTATAGTTTAATTTATTTATAAGCTCCAGCATTACACACACCTTTTGTTCTTTGCACTCGTTCATCATACTTTCACCTAAAGATTTATTGCTACCCCACGCTATAAAACATATATATACATGTATGCCTTTGGGGTATATGTATAGATACATACATATATATATATAAAGTAATATAATATGCCTTGAAGCCAAAGATATTGAAATTTAGTATTGAGTGGCTTCAATTGAAAAGGTGTTACTACATAGATATTATGTTTCCTGGGGATAAGTACTCGTATATATACTAACCATATTTATGCCCGATTGTGGAATAAGCTTTTAAAGGTAATCCACAAAATTTACGATTAACCAACGAAAAAGCAGATATATTTTTCATTTAATAATTAAATTATTCCCAAAAATAATTCCATTGAAATTTGCGTCCACTTAAAAATGTTAGAAAAAACCAACGAAATACCATCTAGGCGGTTAAAAACCAATGAGCCAGCTTGTATTTCGATAGGTTTTTTACATTCGGCACTTTTTTCTGACAATTGTTTCAATTTGACAACTATAAAATAAATTATTTTTAAAATATAAAATATATGGAAATACAAATTTCAAATTTGCCTCTTGTAAGCTTCTGGTTTGGCCGTAAGTGGAAAGAAGAAGTCCGGAAGAAAAATCATAATGCGCAATGGCTTCTCTTTATAACATGGAATGCACAGATATTCTGCCACTTGAGTTTCATCATTTTTTTGTTTCGATAATTTAAATTCAAATTTCCAAAAAAAATTCAATGATGGATACATATAATCTCAATGAAAATGAATTGTTAATGTTATTTAAGTACTTTTTGATTTATTTAACTTTTTTTTTTAGTAAATTCGTCAAACTTTTAATTAAATTTTCACTTCAAATACCCAATGCAAATCAATGCTCAGAATGCTGTGCGACAAGTTATCTGATAAAAGCTGAATCTTTAACTCTTTCCCATTCATGTATACACTACAATGATGCCGCCTATGTGCATTGAATTCAATTTGAAGATTTGTTCAAATTCCCCCGATAAAACAAAAAGCAAATCGAATAATGAACAAACCAGTGTCTAAAACAAAGGCAAGCATTTTATGTGAGCAACGCAGCAGTACAGCACTCGTACATACCAACTGTCTGCTCTATAACAATGGCATTTGACATGAGCGCCGGCATCGATTAGATCAATCATACGCCATGGCGACTGTGCTATATATGTATTTATAGCACAAATTATATCTACATAAATATATGTACATATGTATATGTGTTTATCTGCATATCGTTAAATGTAAATAACATGTCTGACCTTTATTTGATCTCGAATTTCATACACGTTTCGGTAGGAATTTTTGCTTTCTATTTAATTTTCCGTGAAAATAGCGGCACTGCGAGGCATGAAGGTGTAAGGGGTATGATTTGAGCGTGGGAAAATAAAACGTGCATATAAATTTAAGAAAGTGATGCCTTTCAATTATCATACCCAGTGGCAAATATTTATTATATATCATATTATGATGTGCCTTTGGGGTATATGATTGCTAAAAGAAATAGATATCACGCCTCCTACATTGTCCGTGTCGTGCTAAATATAATAGGTAGACATTCCCTTTTTCATTTTCTCTTAGGCAGACATTTACTCTTTTAGGTTTTTGGCCATCGATTTGTTATTATCCATTTATCTTTAAATTTCACGTCGGCACGTGCATATGTACTTTTTATTACATTTGCCTATACATGATTTATGTAATGTTAGTAGTGCATAGTTTAAAAATAAATATACTCGTATATACATATTTATGTAAATAAGTGGATTTATACCACTTAAAGATATGTGCATACATAGCATTCAAGAGGAAGCATTCTTAATTTATGCCAGTTACGAACGGCAAATGCATTTCTGTGAGAAGTTTTTTCATAGAAGACATGCGCATGGAGGGTATGCCGCACACCGCATACCGCCCAGGGATCAGTCATCAGTTTTGGAAATTCCAATAATTCAATGAATTTTTGGCGTTTGACCCGAGCAGGATTCGAACCCGGAACTTCCTGCCCAATAGCCATAGCGGCAAATACAGATATCTAGAAAACAAACTACAAACTTAAGCTCACCTAAAGCACCACTAATTGAAAATTTGACCTATTTAACCAACGAAAAAGTTAGTGAATATAAAAACCATTAACAATCACATTAACCATCCATATCAGTTTCAACACATGTCTACATACATACGTATGTACATACATACCCATATATAAGTATATTAATAAACAACGCCATAAGCCTGAAGGATATTCCATGCCAACATTGTCTAACATTTCTATTTCGAATTGTCTTTTTTCCTATTTCTCGTTCGAACCGGCACATATGGCATGGCAGGCGAGCACTCTGCCCACTGCACCATTAGCGTTTAAAAGTAGTCAATTAAAGGCTCAACAAAGAGAGTCGTTTTTGCTTGTTTGGTCAGATGTGGGGTGTGCGTATTGAAAGGAATGATGAGAGGAGGAGGCGTAAAAGCACAACAGGATTGGGAGTTGAATTTGAGTTGTCAACAACACCAAAAAAAGGGAAATGTTCAACATCAAAGAAAAAGAAAAGAAAAACACACCCTCAAAAGCACATAAACGAAAATGTGACCATTTCATTTACTTTATTTTGGTTTGTCACTTCATTTGGAATTAGATTCAGTCATATCAGAAGCACATACTTAGCAGCTGTGCGGATGGATTTAATTAAAAAATCACATGCTGTGGCTTAACCTAACAACTTTACTTAAATGGCAGCATTATGGACGTCCATTGGAACTTAATTACGTGTCGCAGAGGGATTCGAAAAATTTTTGTTGTCAAAGTTAGTTTACTTTTAGCCATAGTTTGCATGAAACTCAAATGATAACTTATTTGTCACCAAAAAAGATGGTAAAAAGTTACTGTTTGTACTTTATATGCTTACATGTGGAATCTACTTTGTAGATGAATGTGGAAAAATAACAACAATTGCGTTTGCCAACAGGTAGATATGTATGTACATATGTATGTATTTCTGTCTCTTCATAATGTAATTAAAACATCGAGTCAAGGCATCCAGCGAGCAGGTGTACCCATCAACTGGCGACAACGTACCATAAACAGACATATTTACTGTGAATATATGCCATTGGAACCGTTCGATTTTGGCATTGCTGTTAAGTAAATATTAATACTTTTAAATATATTTCTCTTTAAATGAACTTAGTTCCTCTGTAGTTAGCATTCTGAAAAAAATTTCAAAGACACACGTTCTTCCCACGATTAAAGACAACACGCCTTTTAAAGCTTTAAGAATACAATTTGATATCACTATCACTTTCAAAAAAGTTTGTATTTGTGTGCGTACATTCACACATATTTTTTGCCATCGTCATCTCAAAGGACATTTGTTATTGAAAAGCTGTCGTAACATGAAAAATCACGCATGGAAAAGTTTTCTTTATTTACTTGCATCATGAGACTTTCATACAGACAAATGTATTTACGCGCATATAAACTTATTGGTAGGGCAACAGGAAATATGCCCTACAAAATTCGTCTTTAGCGCTAAAAATATGCTCTTAAAACTTGGTTTAAGCACTGAATATATGTCCTTAAAATTTTTGTTTATATACTTAATAAAAACATAAAAGGCATAATAGGTTGTGTGCTCACCTTTCATGCAAGAGGTTCCAGGTTCAAACCCTGGCTCGGACAAATATCAAAAATTCTTCTTCTTCTTGATTGGCGCTTAACCGTCTAGACGATTCTGGCCGAGTCCAACAAAGCGCGCCAATTGCTTCTGTTTCGTGCAGCATGGCGCCACTTGGGAACACCTAGGGAGGCAGCATCGCTGTCCACCTGATTTTCCCAACGCAGTGGAGGTCTCCCTTTTCTTTTGCGTTCAGCGGGTTTCGATAGAAATGCTTTCTTGGCCGGAGCGCCTTCGTCCATTCTCACGACATGACCTGCCCAACGCAGCCGCTGGATCTTTATTCGCTGAACAATGTCGATGTCTGTGTAAAGCTCGTACAGCTCATCGTTAAATCTCCGGCGATACTCGCCCACGCCAACGCGCAAAGGTCCACAAATCTTACGAAGAACTTTTCTCTCGAATACTCCAAGTGCCATCTCATCTGATTTTGAAATTGTCCATGCTTCTGCGCCGTACATGAGGACTGGAACGATGAGCGTCCTGTAGAGTGTGATTTTTGTTTGTCGAGAGAGGACTTTACTTTTCAGTTGCCTACTTAGTCCGAAGTAACATTTATTGGCAAGCGTGATTCTTCGTTGGATCTCCGTGCTGACATCATTCTTGGTGTTAATGCTGGTTCCCAGATAGACGAAGTCCTTAACAGTTTCGAATTTGTAGCTATCAACATTGACGTGGCTGCCAAGGCGTGCTGTTTCTTTGTGTGATGACAGGAGGTACTTCGTCTTGTCCTCGTTGACCGCCAAACCCATTTTCTTAGCCTCTTTATCCAGCTTGGAGAAGGCAGAACATACGGCGCGCGTGTTAGTGCCAATGATGTCGATGTCATCGGCGTACGCCAGCAGTTGCACACTCTTGTGATATAAGATGCTTCCTGTATGGTTAAGTTCTGCAGCTCGTATTATCTTTTCCAGCATCAAATTGAAGAAGTCGCACGAAAGAGAGTCACCTTGTCTGAAACCTCGTTTGGTCTCGAACGGCTCGGAGAGGTCCTTCCCAATTCTGACGGAGCTGGTGGTGTTAGTCAACGTCATTTGGCATAGCCGTATAAGTTTAGCAGGGAAACCAAATTCAGACATTGCGGCATACAGGCAATTCCTATTCGTGCTATCAAAAGCGGCTTTAAAATCGACAAAGAGATGGTGTGTGTCGGATCCTTTTTCATGGGTTTTTTCCAGTATTTGTCGTATTGTGAAGATCTGGTCGATGGTAGATTTACCAGGTCTGAAGCCACACTGATAAGGTCCAATCAGATTGTTGACGATAGGCTTCAGTCTTTCGCAAAATATACTTGCTAAGACCTTATATGCGATATTCAGGAGGCTTATCCCACGATAATTGGCGCGTACTGTGGAGTCTCCTTTTTTGTGGATTGGGCAGAGCACACTTAAGTTCCAATCGTCGGGCATGCGCCCGCAGCAATGAAAAAAAAAATTATTTTTATTAAACGTACAAAAGGCGAAATAAAAAATTCACATTTTATTAAATTAGAATACTTTTTGTAACAAAAAATTATTTTTATTAAAGGTACATTTTTATATTTTTATAGGTTTATTTTTTTCTATTTAACCACGAGAATCGTTAAAGCTCACAGATGCTTCTGCAATTACACAGTGCATACATATTTTTACATTTCTCCAATTCTCCTATTGGGCAAATTCACAAATTTTGTAGCACATTTGAATGAAGAATTGCGAAAATTATTAAATTCGCCTTGAACTTGTCACACAAAAAGGAATGGCAAATAGTATGCGCATATACAAAACAAAGTTGGCAGAGTAAAAAATGTAAACGCAAAATATGACGAAATAATATGCTAAAATATGCATTTATAGCAAAATATGCCAAAAATATGCAAATAAGTCAAGATATGCAAAAAATGCATTTTTGACCTAAATATGCGAAAATATGCCCTAAAAAGTTAGGCTTATTCACTTCGTCTTGAGCTAAAACGCCGATATATATTTATGATATGTAAATAGAACTGCAATAGAAAATATGCATTTGCATATTTCCTGTTGCCCTACTTATTAGCATATTTACAAGGACATTTTCCCTTGATAAGTACGAATTCATGTACATATGTACATATATTAACTTGAGAAAAATAAGAAATGAAATATTTATATACGCAAATTCGTGCACAACCAACACACAAAAGGCATGTAAAATGTTTGAAATGAAAATTTACATGGCCTTACATCAATAAATAAACCGAAAATCGATTTGATTAAAGTAAAAAATTGCTACCTATAATGATTATGATCTTATCTTATTGAGATTGTCTAATAGAAAAGTCAGTCAATGCTACGAGCAAAATGAGCGATAAAAGTGCTTATACATACATTATTTGTGGATACATATGTACATATGTATATTAGAGTGGTTCTTCAAATCAAATTGGAGATTTTTTCGGTCTCACCCCCTAGATCAGTAACGGCGCAGTCAAAGATGTGTCACATAAAAATTTTAGTCCCGATCGGAGATGGTTAAGGGGTGTCTCACAGTAGTCAAATATGGGTTAAATACACGCAAGTTGTGTCTAATGTCATTGGAATTGCAATTATATTAGCAACAACAATAGTTGCCAGACACACGGAGAGAATTGTGTGCAGAAACTATGAGGTATGGGCACAACTTATGCACAAATTGTTCACGAAAAATGACCAAGAACAGTTGTTCATAATCTATGCGCACTTGTTCATAACTTAAGTTCAGCAATATGAGCATGTTTTATGAACAACTGGGCATAGATTATGAACAACATTTTCATAGATTGTGAACAAATAGGAAAATCTTTGACACCTGCTAATATTAAATAAACAAAATTTCATTTTATTTTCAAATGTCTTTATTTCAAAGTACAATTGCTTACTAACTAATATTATATATATAGTACATATTAAAATACAATAAATTATATACTTCAGTATTAACATGTATTTGTATGTCATCAGCGCTGGTTATTTCAACGACGAAGGAATTCCAAGCGTCGCCTGTGCCAACCTTATACGTCTGTTTCTCAATTGTTTTTCTTGCCACAGACTTAAAAATTGCTGCCAGCACCTTCGAGACTTCAATTAATTCTAAGCCTGCAAGAAAATTCAAAAATAATAATTAAATTAGGTCTTTATTTCATAAGTTTTAATTGTTTTTTACCTTTGTTTGTTGGAACATTATTTATAATTTTTTTAGCAGCTGGAAATTTAACAATATTTTTGCGTACTGCTTTGATGTTATCCTTCAGTGAATTCCAGTTGTTAAGAATAATATAAACACACTTCAACTATTGTCGTTTCTAAAGACAACCCGCACTCTTGACACAAAGAAAGTGTTTATAGTCACATATTATGCACAATGTTCACATATTATGATCAATTGCGTTTGATTTTCAAATAATTAAGCTATGAACAATGTTCACAAATTGTGCACATTTTTTGTGTATAACTTATGCATAATTTTAATAGATTGTGCAGAGTTTATGATTATTAGGCATAATTTATGCGCAAAGTTGCATATTCAAAAATGTACTTAAACATTTTATAGTTATGAACAGCTTGTGCATAAATAATGAACAACAGTTTTCTCCGTGCATAGTCATCGCTACTGTAAGTACATATTTTCTGCTGTTAATAACCAAATAAAAGGTGTGAGCCTTTCAAAGAACGCTATGTGAGCCCAAAAAAAAAGGGCGGTGTCTTTCATTTGTGTACATACATACAGACCTATGTACATATGTATGTTTGTGTTTCTATGTTGTGTACAATTTCTTTTGGTAGCTCCAATGGCCCAACAATAGAGGTCGTCGCGATTACCGTTAGACGGCCTGTTTCAAAAATGTCAAAACCAGGAAAAACACCAGCGAACAAACAAGCTGTTTCCAAGAATAACAAAGAACTTGTTGCTCTGGTATTCATAAGGTTAACCACTTTCTGTATACTTGTAAATTAGGAATTTTAAGAATAATGTAGCAAAACCTATATTAGAATTTTTTTTTGCTGTTTATATATTACTATTAGCCTGCGCTTTGACACTGGATTAAATTTCGAAAAGTATCAAAATGGAAAGTCGAAGAGGAAAATGCAGACATTTTTTCCAATTCCTGCTCTTTATCGGGCTGTGTCGCGCCTTTTCATTACTTCAACGAACGCTATGTATTTATAATTTGTGAATTGCTTAACCGGATCCCTTTACTTTTCATCTTAGCCGTTGTTACTGTCACTGACGCTAGTGAAGCTGCTGTTGTTAAAATATACTTTTCGTTGTTAGCTTTATTGCAACTGTGGTTTTTGACATCACCGTTAGCAACATTGTTATTTATTTTCTGTTCATTATCTTCATCTGCTCCTTGCTAGCGCGACTTTGTAACACAAGACGCTAAAGCAAACGGGATTAGTTCTGTGAATTGTCTTGAACATCAAAGTAAATCCTTCGTGTATGGCGATAGAAGACTATGGGCCGTAGTCATAGTCGTTCACTAAAATCGGTTTTAGTTAAAATAGGTGTTAAATTTAGAACGACGTTTAAAATAGTGGTGTGTTATAGACGAGTTAGAACAACGTTTTTGCTAAAATGAAACGAAACAGGGTTACCCGTAAGAAATAATAAGAATCGCTCTGTTATTTTAAGAAATTTCGAGGGTTTTAAAATTTCACCCTGTGTCAACCTTTAAATTCACAAAGAAAATAAGTAAGCGTATCATCTCTACAACATTTCGGTTTTCGCAAATTTTATTTGTTATTTTGAGTTAAATTTTGAGATAAAGCTACACATTTCATATAAATCAAAATAAACTTGTGATTTTAGGAAACAAAAAGAGCTCGTGAACCAAACTGGAGCTCAAGAGAAAAAGCTTGTTTGCAGGAAAGCATTTAGTGCCACCTAACCTATGTATGTACATACATACATATGTCACTCTGATGAATATTTCAACCTAAAAATCGTAATTTAGTCAGAACTTTCATGCCGGGTGAGATTCGAAGTCTCCTATTACTGACAGGCCCCTCAGTATCTATAAAATATTCGATTGTGGCCTTATCAAAGCAATAAAATTCCTCTTCCTCCATTTGGAACGGATCCCATCGGCTTCTATATACCTTTGCTCTCCGCCCCGGGATAGCATCGTCTATAATACTTGGCAAAATCTTGAAAAATTCTGCTATTTCAAAAAATGTCTTCTTTTTATGTTTCATTTATTTATTTTTTTGAATTCACGTACTTTTTCTATTTTTATAGTTTTTCACGACGAATTTCCAGCTTAGAACAATATTTTAAGATTTTAAAATGACGTTCACCTCATTTTAAAGTTAAAACGTTGTTTTAGTGATAAAATTGTTTTTAAGTCGACTATGACAGAGATAAAATGACGTTTATGCTATCATCATTCTAAGTGTGGTAAAACACTGTTTTAAATCAACTATGACTACGGCTAAAAGTGGTTACACGCGTGCATACGTAATACACGTAAAATTATCACTGTGTGAGTGCAAAAGAATTAGGATGTCCTTTATATGAGAAATAATGGATGGAGAATCTTATAAGAAATTTGGTATGGAATTTCTTACTGAATTTAAATTTTTTACTACTTAAGCTCCGAGTGTATATTTTTGTTATTTTATGGTACATTTCTGGTTTCATAGAGTAATATTTTAATGGTCTATTTATATGAGGAGCTGGCACGCAATTCGTAAATAATTCAAATATAAGTACATATATACAAAAATGAAATTAATTTTCCGCAGTACTGCAAGCGCACGCTAATGCTTATGTACTTTCGGAGGGCGTGTATTTCTTTACAAATAATTTGAATATCCTTGTTGCTTCATCCTTTTATCCTTTGATGTTTGTGTTCTTTATTCGGTACCTTCTCAGGGCTTTGTATAACACACATGTGCGCCTTTATTGTTAGTTACAGATACAATCTTAAGAAACTACAGCAATTGCTCGATTTCACACGCATCCCAAAATCAGTGTCAAATCGTTTTTCTGATTGTCACTTGCGTCTTTTCTATCTATAGTTTCCATCTTAAAATGCCGAACAAATTTACATACACACTTTAAGCAAACATCTAAATTTCTTGATAAGAACTATCCACATAGTTACATTAATAGGTACATATGTACATACTCAAACATGTCTGAAAGGTATTTGCACTATTTGTTGACATTTGGTTGATGCGGCATAAATGTTTTTGTGGTGCGCGTGTAAGTGGGCGTTTTAGTGGTTGTGTGTATGTAGGTATGTATATAAGGACTAAAATAGTTGTTGTTGTTGTTGTTTTTCCACGATGTATTATCTTACTTGTCTTCTGATCTGTGGCGTGGTTTCTAATTGGTTTCAGTGTATCATGTTCATTCTTAGTTACATTTCATATTTATCATTTGTGAGAGGTGCACCTAATTGAATTATTAGGAGAACAACTTGCCTTTTTTGGCTACGTGAATGATTTTTAGATGTAAGCCTTCCAATGAAACTAATACATATGTATTTATGTACCTACATATGTATGTATGTATGTTCATATGTGAATTTTTCATAATAAAGCCACAAAGTTGAAAAAAAAAACAAAAATAGAATTTTGAATGTGTACATATAAAATCTATAGAGACTTTTGAAAGTGTAATCGTATTTAATGATGTTTTTTCAGAATACGGAAGGATTTTTCAATAAATTCTTACTGCGCATTATACATCTTTAAATACTGTTACATAATCCATCAAAAACTCAATATTGAAAAAATTTCACATAGCGCGTTTTGAAAGTGGACTACTCATATGTACTTACATACATACATATGTATGTACTACATATGTGCCTTTGACATTAACAAAAAGCCAGCTCAACACATAACTAATATCATGGCTCCACATAACGTGTTTCTCTCTTTATATCTACATTCGTTCTCACAATCTTCGTTCGACCTCGAAACCAGTGCCGAAACTCGCTAATTTCTATACAAATTTCTGAGAGCGAATGAAGAATGAAACACTTGTTTCGTTCTCAATCCCCTTGCCAAATGCGATGATATCGATGCCTTCTCTAATTTTGTATCGAAAATCTATCGAAATCTCACACAGACCAAAACAGAAACACAAAAATAAGCAAACATACAATTATTTAAGAAGAACAAGAATGAGCAATGTCAAACTGAATAACTATCAGCAACGTGGAGACGGTTATTTCGCGAGATGTTTCGCTACATGTTTCGTTGGCGACTCAAGTTACATATCGTTGGCTTAATATAGAAAAGGCGTATCTACATTTTTTTCGAAATCGCGTTTTTAATGTATTCTGGTAGACTACTGTCAAATACACCTCCCCTTAAAAAATTAGTGGGCTATGATCGCAAATAACGGATTTATAGTCATATAAAAAAAGCCCTAACTCATTCGAAGTTTTTTCTTGAAAGAAAAAAGCCCTAAGTCATTTAAAGTTGAATTTAAAATAGACACACAATCAAAGCCACAACAGAAATTGCCATACATTTTGTATGGTACTCCAAAATTCACAAAGCTATTCGCCGAGCCAACACTAAAATTTTGTCAGAATATAATTGCTTAGAACCGAAATTTAGGTTTTTGCTTGGCGATTTTTTTTGTTGCCTTGATTGTGTGTATATTCTTATTGTTTTCTTTTGTATTTACTTTAAAAGAAAAAGGGATTTCCCCGAGTTTGTCTATCACAAGAATATTTTCTGTGATACGTTGCGTTCGTCGGTGCGTTTTCGTTTTTTGTGTCAGTTCAATTAACGTTTTTGTGTTGAAACCGAAATAACAATTGAACAGAAGTTTTTAATAAGTGGTCATATGCAAATGGAATGTGATGCAACGCATTCTCTTATAGAGAAAAATAAATAAAAAACAAATAAACTGTCTCAATTTGTTCAACTCATTAAGGAAGCTAGAAAAGTTCCAGTACCTCTACAAACGCACCATTTGCGTTATGATTATTTTTTAAATTTCGAAAATATTTCAAAGATATACACATCAATACGACCAGGTGAATATTGCACACTGAAACAACTCTTTAGATATATATTTAAGCTTTTCTTAAATTACAGGCAGGGACATTGGAGATCATACAGTAAGCATACTTCGAACCTAGGCGTATGACTCGTCAGGATCAATTTATTTTAAAACAAATATAACAGATGAATATCAGTTACTCCCACAGAGATCGAAGTTTCCGATTGAAAATGTGTCCCCCGATTGTCTTTATAAAGAGAAAATAGCCATATATAAAAAAAAAGTGGGACCATTTGCAAGATCTAAAAAAATTTCTTCCAGCAGATTGCCACCATTTTTATGATAAATTACCTTATAAAACCTAATTTGTTTTCAGTGTAATAACATCCGCCCTGAAATATGTATTTTAGTTTTAATTATTTATTTATTTACTTCAAACATGAATTATTATATTAGTTTGTCCTAATTTTAACTTACAACAAAAAGCCCTAACTTAAATTTATTTTCAAGAAAAATAATAACAAAAAGCCCTATCTCAAATAACTTCAAAGAAATTAAAAGTAATAACAAAATTATACCAGAATTGAATTTGTTACCTGTTTTGAATAAAAATTGCAATAGAAATGTTTTTTGCATCTTGAGTTTTTAAGGTTTTATTAAGTTTTTTCCTTCTCCTGAAAAGTAACGAAAAGTGTAGATACGCCTTTTCTATATTAAGCCATCGATATGTGGAGACGGGCCTTAACTTAAACCTCTCTAACTAGCTTAAAAAAATTGTTTTTCAATTAACTTTTAAATACAAACAATCATAAAATATGCGTTTAGATAAAATCAAATAATTCCGCTTGCAATTTAACACTTCCTATTAACCTGTTTGTTTATGTATACATTAATTTATTAGGTATAAACATTTGCTAATATATGAAACCAGATTTGTTTATTTTATGTGAATTTAAATGAGCTATTGGCCATTTTTTAATGAAGAAAAATTGAAAAAAAATTTTTGGTAGAAGTTATGGATCCATTTCGGAGACCACCACATCCCCTCATCAGACTTCTTCAAGCGGCCTCAACCGAGAATCGAACTTAATGCCTGGTTTTCACTAGGTCATATATGACGTCAAATATTGTCAAACAAATGAAAACGGGTTGGCATATTGTGTCAAATGCGTTTGCAGTCAGTTTTGACCACTCGCTGTCATATAAAATGAGAGCCATATGAAAACACTCAAATTGTAGTTTGCCAGCGCATTGGGCAACATTTGACACACAAAATTCATTTGCCAGCGTGTTGGCAAACTTGTTTCGTTTGTCAAGCTCACAGCTGATTCGCAGGGCTACGGAGCGTGTCAAGGAGCGAAGAGCTAAGGAGCTATGGCTTTTTCACGGAGCGGAGCTGGAGCTCAAATTATAGGTAGAAGCTGGAAGTGGAGTTAAAAATCACTAGCTCTATATATATCTATATCTGTGGCCACAAGCAATAACCGCTTAAGTCGACTTAAGAAGATTTTGAGTTACATATACCACATTATTCTCCTTTTAAAACTCTATATTTCTGTAAAACCCCCATTCTTATAACTTAATTCAATAAAAAGATATAAATAAAAACATGTAGGTATATTAGGTATATTAAACTTGCTATAACAGCCAAGGTAGATGTATATACTTAATGAAATTTCTGCATGACATTTTGTTTTATTTACAAAATTTGATCGTAACATTGTAAATGGCTCACTGATTTTGCGTCCATAGTTTTTAATCGATTTTTTTTTGATTTGTTAAGAAACGCCTTCGAATAAAAATATAAAAATAAGATTTTCTTTGCACTGCCAAAAGCACTCAGATATAAAAAAATTTTATATATACATATGTGCCTATGATTCATATTTTATGTGCAGAGCAAAGGCACTTTGTATTAGAGCTCTCGAGAACTGCCGTAAGAAATCGAAATATACAATAACAAAAGTGTAATGAAAAAAAAAAATTCAAAATATGAAAGCACTGTAAAAAATTTGTATTCAAATAATTTTCATATAAAAAATAAAAAAAATTTGTATGTATGTGATACTACCATTTGAAAACAAGGCTGCACAACGATATCAACAAAAATATTTTGTTTTGTTGAATATCAAATAAAAATTAACAAATAAAAATTGTTTTGTTGAATATCAAATAAAAATTATTGAAATTATTTCGTTTCGTTGATTATCAAAAAAAAATTATCAAAATTATTTTGTTTCGTTGATTATCAAAAACAAAATAATAATAAAAATTTGTTTCGGGCTGACGGCTTCATTTTACTTTGAATTTTTATTAACGTTATTTTTTTTTTGATAATTTTTTTTGTTGGCTACCGAAACAAAATTTTTTCAATATTTGTTTTTTGATAATCAACAAAACGAAATTTTTTTTCATAATTTTTTTGATAATTATCAAAACAGTATTTTTTTGTTCAGCACTTAACGTTTAAATTTTTCAAAGTTGAATTGAAAACAAAATATTTTTTCGGTTATTGATAAAAAATAACGTTAATGTGCAGCCTTGTTTAAAATTAAATTATAAAATAATAGTGGTCTTCATCTAAAGTGATAAAGTAATAAATTTTTAAAGTTTATCAGTTTATCCGCATTTTTACATGAAACCACCTTGGTAAATAATTGTTTAAACTCTTGTCAGTGTCAACTTGATTAATAAATAAAAAAAACCCAATAAAATAAACAAAAAAAAATGCCGAAGGAAACCACAATTTCTTCTTTTAAATTGAAAAAGTAAAACGGACAATGTGTCAGACTTGAGTTTTACCGAAATTTATAAATTTACGCAACAAAATCGTTCGGTAAAGTGACAAACTTTGCTTAAATATATTTTCATACAAAATTTTGACAGATAATTTATTACAATTAATATTTTATCACTTTACCGCATTTACCAGCAGTTTACCACTTTAGATGAAGACCCTTAATATTTTACTGGAATTCATAAAAAAATCTAAATGAGCAAAAAATGTTTCAATGCATATAAAAATTTTGAAGATGTATTGAGCTTTGTACTTTCAATACGAGAGCGTTTAGCAGGCCTGCTATAGAGAATAAAGTTAGGTTTAAAACCGAAGATGGTTTTAAAGCGATCCTAGATTATGCCAAATAGTATCGAGTTTACCTTTATCTCAGGTAAGCGTTGAGCGTCTCTTTTCATCATTAAAAATTGTCGTATCTGATTTAAAACAGTCTTGTCGATTTGAAGCGGAGCCAATATATAAAAAATCGGAGCGAGAACGGAGCCCTATGCAAAAAGAGGATGGGAGCTAATGCCTATATGACACTACGTTTTTTTCTTGTTTTTTTTTTGGTGTGGAAAATCCACCGAAAGTCAAAATACAAAAACAATTCTTCTGCAGGTTGAAAAGAGACAAAAACTCCCTCAAAAACAATTTGATTGACATTAAACTTCAAACTAAATGAAAATAATATTTATTTCAAGAATTAATTTTTTTGGAAATTTGAATTTAAATTACTGAAATAAAAGTTATGAAACTCAGATGGCAGAGTAGCTGTGTATTCCATGTTATAAAGAGAAGCCAGTGCGCAGTATACTTTTTCTTCCGGACTTCTTTCCCCTTACGGCCAAAGCAGAAGCTTACAAGAGGCAAATTTAAAATTTGTATTTCCATATATTTTTTATTTTATATATAATTTATTTTATAGTTGTCAAATTGAAACAATTGTCATAAAGACCTGCCGATTGCGAAAAAACCTACCGAAATACAAGGTGGCTCGTTGGTTTTTATCCACCTAGATGGTATTTTGTTGGTATTTCGTTTGGTTTTTTTATACTCAGCTGTACTAGTACACAGAGTATTATAGTTTTGATTTCCTAACGGTGGATTGTAACAGAATGAAATAATCGAGATAGATATAGACTTATATATATCAAAATGATCAGGGTGAAAAGAGAAATCGATTGAGCCATGTCCGTCCGTCCGTCCGTCTGTCCGTCCGTCCGTCTGTCCGTCTGTACGCACGATAACTCGCGCAAAAATTGAGATATTTTGATGAAATTTGGAATGCAAGTTGGTATCAAGACAGGAACGGATGGTATTGAAAATGGGCGAAATCGGACCATGACCACGCCCACCTCCCCTATATAGTAAAAATCGGAAATTTTGTATCTCAGTCACTAATAGAGCTAGAGTGATAAAATTTCACACACGTATTGAGCTCAGGCCCTTATGAAGAAATATGATGAAATTTTGGAAAATGGGCGGTGCCACGCCCACTTATTAAGGGGCAAACATTGAAAGTTTTATGAGTCATAACTCAGAAACCGTTGAAGATATATCGATGAATTTTGGTAGGCGTGATATACTTACTTAGGCAAATGTTTTGACGAAAAATTGCCAAAATCGGTTGACGACCACGCCCACTTTTATATATGGGTCTTATAAAGTGACCTAATAAAAACATTTTAAGCGATATCTCTGTCAAATATAAAGATATATCATTGAAATTTTATGGAAGGTGTCCAACTATGGACATATAACAAAAATACAAAAATTTTGGAAAATGGGCGTGGCACCGCCTCCTTTTAGAAGCAGGAATATACGAGATTTCTGAGCCCATAACTCGACAAATAATCGATATATTATGACGAAACTTGGTGTATGCACTTTCACTACTTGTAGTAATACATGTTCAAAATTTTAGCGAAATCGGTTGACGACCACGCCCACTTTTATATATGGGTATTATAAAGTGGCCTAATAAAAACATTTTAAGCGATATCTTTGTCAAATATAAAGATAATTCATTGAAATTTTGTGGCATGAGTTCTACAATAGATCGGAAACAAAAAATAGAAAAATTTCGGAAAATGGGCGTGGCACCGCCTCTTTTTAGACAAAGGAATCAACGAGATTTCGGAGCCCATAACTCGACAAATAATTGAGATATTATGACGAAACTTGGTTTATACACTTTTATAACTTGTGTTAATAGACACGCAAAAATTTATTGAAATCGATTTATGACCACGCCTACTTTTTAACGAAGATATTTCTGGAACATGCTTTGGGAATTTGTAACGTGGCATCTTTGTAACTAGAAGTCATAAAGGAATGAAATGTTGCACAAAGAATAATATTCATAAGCTTAGTTGGATGACTGATAAAAATTTAGAAAATGGGCGTGGCTACGCCCACTTTATGCAGCACTCGATTTATATAAAGTACCTACACCGTGTTTCCATCAAACGCAAACAAACAATGAAAGCATACAGCTGAGTATCTAATGTTCGATTCCACTCGAACTTAGGCTTCCTTACTTGTTTCAATATAGCTTGCTCGCTTGCACCAACGCAAAACTGTATTTGACCATCTCCTTCACTCAAAAAAACCTTGTAGAATACCGGAAAAAAAACGTAGTGTCATATGGGCATAAGAGCAGCAAAAAATTTTGGAAGCGGAGCAAAGGAAAAAATCCTTTGCACCGGGGCCCTGGTTTGTCGAGCGCACAGCTGATTGTGATTGTGCGAGTATTATAAATTTATTTACTTATTTTGTTAATAGTATTTTAATATCAGAAAATGGAAGAGTTATTAGTAAACGATTTCCAAGTTTTTGTGCAACCTAGAAATAGCACCACCACAAGAAAACCACGGGTGAGAAAACTGACCTTGCTGTCCGGCTGTCAAAAGCTTTTACTTCACGTTTGACATCAGAGATGAAAACGGACTGTCAATCAACTGACACCAAAATTTGACGGCAATCTTTGACCCACACTGCTCTATCGACTTCATGTCAGATTTTGAAACCTAATGAAAACACATTTGACTCAAAATTACATATTGTCATCTAGGACAGTGATTTGACGTCAGTGAATTTGACCTAATGAAAACCAGGCTTAAGTCGTTCGATTGGTAGTCCAATGTCTATCCCATTGAGCTACCACCGCCGTCAGCTTTGTTTCGCTTAAATTTTAATTTTCCTTTTATTACAATCCACATACCAACAACAGTAGCTTAATGACACTCTGTCTTTGCTACCTAGTATGTTGGTGCGATTGTGTGTTTTGGTTTGTACAAAGTTCTAAAGCTATTAACAAGCAAAGCTTTTGTACAGGCAATGCTTGTTATTGTTTTCAGACTTTTTGTTTTTCGGCAGGCTGTCCGATATACATATTTACGTTTGTAAATACGGCCATATAAATACAAACAGATTTGTTTATGTTTATTTTACGTCTATTAATGTTGAAAATCTCATTCATTAATGTTTACAATTATTTCGTAGTCGATAGCAATTTATTTATAAAATTCTGAAATAAATTCTTACTATGTATGTATGTTGTGTTTAGTATTCGAAAACATTTCAATATACCGTTTAAAATGTTTTTATTTATTTTTACAACTTTTTTTTTTTAATATACAACGTAGGAAGTACACGCGTAAATAAACAAATATTCATATTAGGATGATTCATTTTTACTGTATTTGCCCAGCACTGAGTATTGACTTTGTTTTCTTACAAAATAATTAAAAAATATGTACGGTTGCTATAGAGTATTAAATAGGCGTTTTTTTAACGCGCTGAC
This sequence comes from Urophora cardui, assembly GCA_960531455.1. Classification (NCBI taxonomy): domain Eukaryota; kingdom Metazoa; phylum Arthropoda; class Insecta; order Diptera; family Tephritidae; genus Urophora; species Urophora cardui. The sequence goes on from OY482671.1 coordinate 159,131,889, forward strand.
GTTGCTCTTTCTATACCTGTTGCAGGTAATAATAAAGCAATTTTCAACAGCAGTCTCCCTTGATAGTGTTCGGCGAGCTTGTTTCTCCGTAAAAGTTTCTTACCGCAAATTTGTATGTCGTACGAGTAAACCAATGCACACTGGTCAGCTCTCATACACAAAAGTCAAAAATGTTGGTGCTTGAAAAAGAAACTTCTGTCATGCATTTCCGTGGGAAATATATTGAATTTTATGGAAAACCGCCTTCTATACGCAATAGCCACCATTAAATGTTACTTTGGCTCATTTAAAGTCACACACATTTGAAAAACAAATTTCCTGAAAAAAGTTTGTGTAAATAAGTGTATTATGATTTTTGCGATATTTCAAGTTTGAGTGCTAAAAAAAATGCGGATAACTATGGAAACGCAAGAAAAAGTATGTTTCATGATTTAGCGAAAGAAAACAGTGAAAACAATTTATTTTTAGCAAAATACAAGATGAAGAAATCTTGGCTTTTCTATGAGCGTAATTTTCAAGCATTAGCATTTTCATTTAAACTTTTAACAATTAAGGACCACTCTGGACCAGGTCTTATAAGCAGATTTGAGTTCTTTCAAGTCTTCTCTTAGGAAGCCTGTTTTTAATTTTTCCCTTTTTTCCCTTTTTCTTAAAATATGATATTAAATGTAACTAGTCTATGCAAAATATTGTTGCCCAAGATGCTCCTTTTATGTATTTTTGTACATTGTACATCGACTGTTTTCGATAAAACTTTATTTTCGATAAAATCTGAGTAATTGAGTTTGGTCCAACTCTCCATACAGTTTTTTTTTTTTGATCCCGCGAAATATCGCGGAAATATTTTTTTTTAATTGTAACTTTGTTATTTGACATCGGATTTTTAAAATTGTAACGTCATTAGTTTATTCTTTGGCAGCTCTATATTTCCTTCTAATGTCCTTTTTGACCTATGAAGTCATTTTCACATAGTTAAGTCACCTAACCAAGTTTTTCGTCCAAAATATGCTTTTTGTTTCACAAGAAAAAAATCGCCAAAAATAAAGTATTCATCGGATCTCTCTAAAATTACGCTTAAAGTCTTTGCAATTAAATGGGCAAATTTTTAAAAGCATAAAACTCTCCTGATTTTTACCACTTTTTATAAAAAAATTAATTTGAAAATCAAAGTTTTTTTAAAAATCGCAAAAAATCCACAAAATTTTGACTTTGACCAGCACTCGCTCAGCGAGTTTTTATTAAACCACTACAAGTTATATGTCGTTCGAAGCGTATTTTAATTGCCTTTGGAACGAGATACTGTTTACGTTTATCGCATTTGTAACACCAGCGAAAATAATTTTTGAATGAAGTGATAACCAAAACACACAAAATTACCGTTATCTCAAAAACCTAACCATAAAAAAAATATAAAAAAATAGTTCCAAGCTCAGCAGGTCAATTCCTATCCTCCCCCATTCCTGGTTTTCTTGGTATTTTTTGGCTGCAAACTAGTGTTAGTGGTGGGCGTGGATTACAACATATATGCTTTTAATTTTTCTGAAATATGAGTCGTATAGTGGGACACCAATGTGCCAAATTTGGTTTCGGTAGCTCTATCAGTTTCCAAGAAATTGAGTTTTGTCCCACTCTCCATACAAATGAGACCAGTGTGCAATGCAACACCCAAAAATCTGTAGCGGAAATTGAATCCCTATTACGATGCCAGTATATTTAGGCTCTCCTTAATACTACATGCACATGCAAAAAATCATAAAATGTAGAACGATTTTATGTACATATATACGAGTACATACCTCATTCATTGAATTTCTATTGCCAGATTGGTAGTATTAGCCGTCGTTCGTGGAAAGTAAACAAAGTTTTACAACGCGTCGCTAATGTTGATCAGCCCAATTGAAGCGTATTCAAGTCATTGACTTGTCGTGTTTAAATTGTGTATAAAATTTGCAATTGTATTTAATTGGCACGTAAATAGCAAAATAGGTATACAAATCAGGGATCGTAACGATTATGACTTTTATCGAAAACGTCAAAAAATAACTATTAAATTTTGACTTTTAGTTTTTACGTCAGAAAATAACGATTAAACTTTGATTTTTATTTTTTACGTCAAAAATAAAAATCAAAATGGCGTAGATCAATGAATATTGGTATCTGGGTCATATTTGGTTTATAGGTCGATGCGTATACCAATACGGAAGCGAATGCGAATACCGAATATCGAATACGAATACCAAGTACCGAGAACCGAATATGCATACGAATATGCATATGAATATGTATGAATATGAGTATGAAAAGTGTGTGAAGGGGAATACGGATACCAGTATGAACACGTAAATATACCGAATACCGACCACGAATACTGCATATCGAAACGAATACGTATAGCGAATTCGAGTCCCGAATTCAAATATCGAACACCGAGTACCGAATATTAATATGAAAAGTAGGAGGATGCGAATACAATGTGATGTCATGATGTGATGTCATGATGTGATGTCATGATGTGATGTGATGTCATGATGTGATGTCATGTCATGTCATGATGTGATTTGATGTCATGATGTGATGTCATGATGTGATGTCATGATGTGATGTGATTATGTGATGTGATATCATAATGTGATGTCATGATACATATGAATATGATGTCATGATACATATGAATATGTATGCATTCATATGCATATTCGTATGAATATTCGGTTCTCAGTACTCGGTATTCGTATTCGATATTCGGTATTCGCATTCGCTTCCGTATTGGTATACGCATCGACCTATATACCAAATATGACCCAGATACCAATATTCATTGATCTACGCCATTTTGATTTTTATTTTTGACGTAAAAAATAAAAATCAAAGTTTAATCGTTATTTTTTTGATTTTTTCGATAAAAGTCAAAAAAATAAAAATCACATCGGATTGACCATCTGTGGCCCACGAGCATCACAATGGTATATATAAATGTTAAAAATATTAACCCTTTCCCTTTGACTTTTTGAGTTGAAATTTCAAAAATAACAATTATTTTCCATCCCTGATACAAATATTTAACAAGGAAATTATGAAAGCAAGCTGCAGTAATTGTAACAATAATATGTATAGCAGTCGCTAACAAATGTTGAATATGTACATTTTGTAATGAGTGGAAAAAGTCAGAGTCGATAATACTCCGAATTCATTTATTGATGCCAAATTGGAATATTATTTAACGTATTTGGAAGTACTAGACACACATTAATTGTACTCGTTTGTACCTAATGCTTTTTCCCCGCACTTTTCGCTGTTCATCAACAACACAAATTGTTGCCTGTTGACTAGCTAATATTATAATTAGGCGACTCCATGTATATAAAAATTTATGTATGTATTATTGTAGACATAGAATGAAGGCAGCGCTGGGAGAAAAAGTTAAATATCCATGCACAAAGTGAATTTAATAAATTAGGTATCTACATACATAATTTATTCAGACCGTAACACAGTGCTGTGTCTCCATATAAAAAGTGGGCAAAAATAGAATAATGGACGGATTTGAGCAAAAATTCGTTTCTAGGTGGATTGGAGTACGGAGATTTCAAAAATAAATTTTTCTTTATCTAGCTCTTACATTTTTCATGGAAACTGAGATTGAAACTGCAAAATTTAATATTCTGAAGTAGTTCCAATACTGAGTAGTTCTTTTATTATTTATACAGGGCGTTTTCCTAATAATGTTAAAGACTTCAAGGCTTCATTCTATGGCTTAATCCATGGGAAATAAGATTCCCTATATCTCTCTTACGGAAACCCTCTAGGAATGGCAGCTACTTTTATTTTGGTCCTTTTTGACTACAAAAGGTTTTTTAAATTGATTATATCTTTTGGTGTGGATGTCACACGCTTACAAAATTTGATTCATTCAAGACGTCACTAAATACTCAAAAGCAGGCCCGTACGCAGGAATTGTCTTCTGGGGGCTTTTGAACTCTTGCAAGCTCAGAGAATATTATGATTTTTGATAACGAATTCTTTTCACATGGTGTATGCAAAATTGACACTAAAGATAAACATTGATTGTAAAAAGCATTCGTTATCGGCAAGTCTTGCTTTGTGAATGGAATTTATAGCATAGAAATCCAGATATCAGCTAAAATTGAATTTTTTATAATTGAATTCATAGTAATACTAGAGGTTACCCGCGGGTTTCACACCACGTGCTTTTAAAACTATTAGCATATTGAGCTAGTCTAAAAAGCTACATAGAAAAAATATCATTCTTGACGTCAAAGATAGTCTCCTTATTTTGTTTTTCTCCGTAGAGTACGTAATTATCTCATAGGCCCCACACCAATTTTCAGTACCCTACTATAAATATTTAAAGATCTTCGCTGTGAAAGTTTCAGTTTGTATGGGAGGTGCCCATCCCTGCCTGATTGTTTATCTGTTGAGTATATAATTATGTATTATTTCTTCACACAAATTTTCATTATTCTAGTACAAATATTTCAAGAGATATTACGAAAAAAAGGAAAATTTTGTATGGGAGGTGCCCATCCCTGCCTTTTAATCAGATTAAAAATATGCCTATAGTAATTATCGGGTGCAAATACCTAGGCGTGCAAAGTTTCGTAAGGATCCGTTTAGTGGTTTTCTCACCAATTGAGTTTAAACACAATTTCAATTTCACATTTATAAAATAAGAAGAAGAAGATTAGTTTTTTCACTATTTTACGCTTCACTACACAGCACAGAACACTACCGCGTGTGTCTACAGTAATAAACTTTACTATTTTTAAAAAAATGGTTTGACATTTAAGTAATGGAAAATACTGTGGTAACTGTAATCAGTGAAATTTGTTTTTTGCAACAGTTTATTTTATAACCTTAAAAAAACGGTTTTCGTCAAAAAGCGCAATGAGTCTGCAGACTTTCTTTTTTTTATTTCAAAGAAAAATGCCCCTTCTTTCAAATAAAAGAATAAAAAAAAACATACTTTTACATACTTTTTTTATCCCTTTTGTAAACTGCAGCAAATTTTCGGGTGTAGCAAATAGGCGATCTCAGCGAGGAAACTCAATATTTCTTAAAAAGCTCTATAGAGTGGTTTCCTTACACATTTTCTAATTTGAAAAATTTTATCTTAAGATAAAGTATGATAAATTGTATTTTTAGCGATTTTTTTTTAAAGGCTCCAGCTAAAGGCATTTTCATAAAAAAAAAATTTATATATAAAGCACACAATTTTAAGAGATTTTTGTGAGAACCTTATGAGTTAGAAACAAAAACTAAGTCCAGATCCTTAATCTAGGATAAATTACCTTTCCAACGATACCAAACACGTTGACATACGTGACAAATTTTTTTTTGATTTTTGCCCGCTGATACAGCACTGTGCGTAATGAATTTATCAATAGTCGCTCATACGCCGTGGCGTTCAATAACTATTCTCATTTGCATATATGTAAATATCTGTACATACATACTTAGTACATTTGTAAAAATAAATTATGCATGCAATAAAAAAATTATAATATTAGCTTCTGAAAATTGCTTCTTTTATTACTTATGTATATTCAAGTGGTAAACCGCGAACCATCAAGCACAAGTTAATAATTATTTTGCCAAATAACAAAATACGTACATACATATCTATGTGCGTTTATCTATTTTATGAACATATGTATGTACAGATCATTTCTTCACTGACTAAAGTAGGAGTTAAGAAGAGTAAGCCGAAACAGAAAAATTTATACGAATCAAGTACATAACAAAGTTAGGTGATAGACAGCTGTATATTCAGCACTACAATACTGCTACAATTCATGCTGAATACCTAGCAAGAGTATAATTACGACCATATGAAATAAACATGCAGTTTGGAATGAAAGCCCGAAGCTTTCGCTTCATTGCTTTTTTTCTACAAAAAGTCATTCATGCGAAGACGGCCATCGCCGTGCGATAGTCATGGGGCATAGCCAAGGAAGTTGTTATCTTCCCTAAAGGAAATGTAATGAGGAAAGTATCAATGATTTGTAGATCTTAGGAACTACTGGGAATATAAACCAATCACAAATCCAAAAAGCAACAGGCCGTAAAATATTTTATCGCTTGAACATTACCCATGTCAGCAACGACAAATAACACGTGCTAGTAGATAAACAAGTGAATGAAAAGAAAAATATTTATGCGAATAAATACTAAAGAAAAAAACTCGGTTATCAACACACTCACACCGCCTTGACTTATTGTGGCTTAGACATTTTCAATATGCAAAACATGCTGCTTTTATCACATGATAATATAAAATGCCAATAAATTTATAATAAAGCAGACTGCAAAATACGCAATTACTGTTAGCCACCTCCCCAGGTGGCACCACTTACAACCAGTGACCACCACAACGTAGAGAAGATAAACACTGCAGCTAATCATATTCAAATGAGAATACGAAAGAAGTGCCAAGGCATGCAAATTATGCTTCGAAGAAGGTAAAAGAAGAAAAAAAAAGTAGAATCACTTGTAAAAGGAATTTTGTGGAATAAAGTCGGGTATAAAAATCTAAATATTTTATAGCCATCTCGGTATAAAAAATTAGTCGCGAAAAAAGAGAAAAACTGTACATATTTATCTTAAAGCGGTTAATTAGCATTTTTGCCACCACTCAATTGTCTGCCCGCACAGACTTACTTTAATTAATTGTTGGCAGAATGAGAATTACGCAAGGTGGTCGTTTAGTTTAATATACAACAACAATAGATATCGAATTTCGTACAACAAATACTAATTGAAGGCGATTTCCCGCATTATGTCTATAACACGCAAGTTTCTTTGATGTTCGCGAATTAATTTTGGCAGCTTCAAACAGCATTATAATTGAAGCTTTAGTATTTTTATTTCTCTTCAAGTTGCATGTCCTGCCGCAGGCATAATTTTATTTTTCCATAACAAAGACCTAACCAAAGTCCTATCCAGTGGCGTAGCTAGAAAATTTTTCGGGGGGGGGGGTCACAGCCAATGTAAAAAATTTACCAAAATTAAAATTACCAAAAAAAACTACAATTTTTTTTACAAATGATAAAAATCGCTAGCTTAGAATGCAAATTGTGTAAGTCCTTTTTTAAAACTTTGTAGGAGAGACAAAAAACAAAAAAGAAAAAAAAAATTCGCAATGAAAAAAAAATTTCTGTTCATATAAATATTTTGGACTTACACAATTTTTTTCGCTTTTTGGACTTACACAATTTGCGTATCACTGAATAACAACGAGTAGAAATATGACAAGTATATCAGACTTGTTTAGCGCGGTGCGTATTTGATTTTTCTAGCGTTCTACATAAAAATACACTTTTTCATAAAAGTGGACTTACACAGTTTGCACTCTAAGCTAGCGAAATGTAATTTTTTCAGACTATATTTTAACATTTTAGTACACAAATATCGCTTATAATACATATATCAAACTCTTAAGGCCCTTGGCCACTTAAAATCTGGAATGTTAAGCAGTGTATACATATGTGTGAGTGTCGGGTGATTGACGCAAATATCTAAAAGATTTGATTCTCATCAACGCGAGCCCGAACAAGAACGTGTAGCACGATGACTGCCGATTGCACTAACACACACAAAAAAACTCACACATACACACTGCTTTACATGCCAGATTGTCAGTTGCCAAGGGCCTTTAACTATACTTCAAAAGTAAGTCTCATATTCTCTTCTGGAAATCTACGCGCATAGGTAGATTTTCAAGTTTTATGCGCCCAAAATTGAATTTTGTAAAATTGTTACAATTACAGAAAAGAAAACATACCCACATATTGGAAATAGAATGGGGAACAATAATTCATCGCTTTTTTCCCGACCGCATACTCTGCACTTGCCCCAGATGGTCGTAACTTAGCATATCTGAAGTTATTTTTTTTTCGTTTTTTTCTTACATATTTTTAAGTGCTAGTTTCAACTTTAATATTAACATTTTTCAATAATATCCTTGGTTTCCAATAATTCTAAGTTTATAGTTTTAAGCTTTTAAAGTTGGGATATTTAAAAAAAAATTATCACTCTTTTTCATGTTAAAAATTGGTTTTGTTATGTTGCTCTGTCAGACTCAGTCAAATTAACCCTCGGACATGATATCTAGTACAATTAGTAGTTAGCCGACAAAAAATTGTGTCGCACAAAGCCGCACTTCACTACTAGATACAGGGTTTTTCATATGTACCTACAATAATTTTCTTTTTGTGCTTTATATTTAATTTTGATGTTTATATTTCTAACGCATATCTTGGTTAATGTAGGTGATGCTCGAAAGTAACCCAGATATTTAGCAGCGATTATTGTTAACTTTTTAGGCAGTATTTTTAGTATTTCCAATTTTTCAAAGTTAAGGAAGTACTTATCATAAAAAGGGGCTAAGAATTGTAAAGCTACATTTTTTAGAAGATTTTTGAGTATGCAATTTTGCAGCTCATTCAATTGTAATATAATAATATGCAACATTCAATTTTTTGAAAAATTTCATTGGCTTTTCGGAAATTTTAATTGGAACGGTCTCACGTACATATAACGCAAACACCCTACAGAAAAAAATTACTAAAATCGACGGAAACTTTTTACAGCATTGAGAATAGCACTTTTACACTAAAATTGGTTGGCTACATAACAGTACACTTAGAAATCTCCTCAAAATCTTCTATAAATTCTGGCCGCGCTTTGAAATTTTTAATCCAATTTTAGAAATTTCTACGATTTTTCGGATTTTTCCATAAGCTTAGAAATCCTGCTTAAGGCGATTTTTATTGAAAAATTGTTTACATTTTTAAACGAAAATAAGAGAGTCAAATTTTCGACAGAACTGTTTGAAATAAATTTAAATTTTAAAAACTCTGGCGTATGATTTTTTTTTTTGAGTCACTGTATATATTTTTCAATAAAATCGACTTTTAACTGGAGCCCTAGATACCCGGGTATCGAGCAATTCGATCTGATCGTTTTTGTTTGAAGCCCGATTGTTGTTCAAATGCCCGTACAAACATTCGAGCATTCGAGCTTACCATGGTGTAATAACAAGGTGACGTAAGTAGGCAGCTATTTCATTCTGTTTTCCTCTTCCTCCTGTCATTCGGCTCTTTGAAAATGAAATTCCAATGTTGCCCCCAGTTGATCCCAAAAAAGTGTTGTTTTTATGTGTATTTTAGGTGTATGAAGGAGCGACTTTTGGAAAAAATTTAAAACAATAGTTGTTTTGTAACATTTTTATTTCCTTTGACAATTTTATTATTTATGAAGAAAAAAATCGTTAAAATTTAAATTTTCGCGCCATCATTTCAAAAATGCCAAAAACAAGCTACGCCCGTTGTAGAAAACCTTGGACGGCAGAATGTTTGGCCCTCCCACAGACCCAGAGACCCAGATATAATTCTGCTAGGGAAAGCAGCGGTATGATGCCTACACTAAATTCAAAAGTGTGCGTGCTGCATTTTGCCGAATGCGCATAACCCAGCAAAACGACGCTTGCTGACAAAGGAAACAGTGTCGATGCCTTTGGTGTCCCTTATCTTGGGATTTCGCAAACCATGGTATTTGTGAAAAGCGAGACCATGCAACACAAACATTACATATTACTCTCCATATGTATTATTATTTAAAAACTTTTTTGGAAACGGTTTTCGCTCTAACAAGGAATATGTTTCCAAGGATCCAATGTTTCTTCAAATAGCAAGATTAAAGTTGCAAATAAAACGTCTAGAAAGCGAAAATAACAATCTAAAAACCGAAAGGGCACGAGACGAAACAATATTGAAAGGTGTCAAAAATATTTTTACAGAGGAACAACTCAGAAAATTGTAATACCCGGATCACCATATCCGTTGAGATTGGATAGATATATTGAATGCCCAAACAATACACGCTGATACTAACGATTATAAGTTCTACCAGATATTGAGTTCAATATATCCAGTTGAGTATGAATTATATCGTCGCTTTATGTTTGCCTTTTTCATACGAAACTCGCTGGGTTTTATATTTTTTCAGTAAGTTGTACCGAATTCGGAAAAACTAAACCTGATACTAATGATTATAACTTTTACCAGATATTGAACTCAATACATATATTTGGTTAAATGTGAAATATATCGTCGTTTGAAGGCGGTTTGTTTTAATTTTTATATTCATATTGGTGCAGTTCACCAATTTTTTTGTTTCTCAAGAATGAGTAAAAGCTTCTTAAGAATTGTAAATAATATATATAAAATAAAATATAGTATTTTACCTTTAACAATAAGACAAATATATAAATAATATACTCCTCTTTTTGGACCGGATCCGGCCAAATTAGCCCTACATTTTCCCCCCTTTTCCCTCTGGAAATGCAACCCTACCGTTTCAAAGAGCTTACTATTTGAGAATAGTGTCGCACTCTTCTATTTACGTCACCTGTTTATTCCACCATGCGAGCTTACAAACAAAAAAAATGTGTATCGGAAAAACAAAAATAAAAAAAACTACATATAAAGAAAAAAAAATAATAATAAACAAAAGAAAAAAACAAACTTCAAAATGCCCGAATTGTTCAAATGCCCGTACAAACATACGGGTAATAAACAAACAAACAACTCTTCGAGCATTTGAACAACATTTGAACGAAAATGTTCCAAAAAAAATCGAGAGCTCTACTTTTAACACAAATTATTAAAATTTTGCATTAAGCAAGCAATTTGGAATAGATGTACACAATAAAATATTTCTACCTATATGCTACGGTTATAAATAATAATTTTCTTATATAATTTAGTTTTTTAATATTCCATTTTGACAGACATTAAGTAAAATCTCAAGTTCAGATACTCTTATACATTGCATATTTATTCCCATTGTAGTTTATACTAATACTATTTGATTAAGATGATAAGTAATTGAAAGAAAACTTGAAATATAAATAATTGGCGTTACTTTTCTGTTATTAGCATGTTAATAACAGCAATACCGTATAATAATTGTAGCGTTTGTTGAACCGTAGGGAAGTGCAGGAACCGTAGGAATTTTACAACAAAAGAGCGAATATAAGTACAAAGAATGTAAATTGTGGTAAAATCCCTGCGGTTCTTGCACTTTCCTACGGCTCAAGAAACGCTAGAATTATAAGTAATACTTCGTGAAAAAGCGCTAAATTTCGAATTACCAATTTCGAAAAATTACTATTCTCATTGATTTTTTCCTGAAAAAGAAATGTATGCTAATAAGTCAAAGATGGTTTTATGGTCAAAACGAATCTTTCGGGGGGGGTTTTGTCCCCAAACCCCCCCGTTACAACGCCACTGGCGGGCGCACATCAAAAATAAAAAGAAGCGCCGAATTAATTTTGCCTACGTATATATGTACATATGTACACATATTTGCATGTCCATACATACCCAGTTGGAAAAGGTAATGTATGGTAATGTATAGTTTCATGTATATGCCACGTATACTATACATTAGTTCTTTAATGAGTCGTACAACAGTCCATGTCCTAGGAAAGTAGTGTATCGCTTGCTTCATGAGCCCTTGCATTACCTTTCATGTAAGAAAAGATGTATTGTAAAAGCTAAACGAAATGATACATTCCAAATATTGTTTTATTTCATGTATGAAAACTTATCAATTAAAGGATGAATGATTTGTCAGTTGTGCATTTGTATTCCCTATTCCATGAACTCGCTTCTCGAATTATTTTTGTATTTTTGATAAAAGTGATTTTTACGCGATAATTGTATAATTTTCGCGAAAGATATATATAAATTCGGTATTAAGTCGTGACAACGACCGGTTCCACAATTTATTTCAGCCACTGTTGCACTGCTTTCAATATATTCACATTCTTTTTTGTATTAAACGGCGCCACTGGCATTTTGACCACAGTTTTTAATTATCTTATTTTATTTTATATTAAAATAGATATTTACCTTTTTTTTTAATCACTTTTACTACACTTATTACTAATTAAATTTCACGAACTTATTTTTGCACGGCAAAACAAAAACTAAATATGCGCGTCGATTGCGTCAGCCAATTCATAGAAAAAAGAACAGAGAGAATCAAAAAGAGACGCTGACAGGTGATTGGTGCAGAGAGACAAAATAGTTTTATATATATTTCTAGTGATTTTATTCTAATATACCTTACCCCTTCGCTTACATTGACATGCATGTTTTCGTGCTTTGATATTCGTTGGTGAATTCATGCTTGAAAAAGGTAATGCATTACGCGTTTTCCAACTGGGTACATATGTACATATGTATGCCAAATGTATGCATGCATAAGTCAGAGATTTCTATTTTCTATTCTTATTACTTATTCGCGTCGAAAAAAAAAAAATAAAAAAGTCAAGTGAATTCGGGATGCGAAAAATAGTGTGAGGCAACTCGCGCATACTGGATTGAAATTTCAGAGCCGATTTTATCGAACTCGTCCAAAATAACGAACATTCCCTTCTTATACATTTACGTTCTTTGATGGCGGTCTGATGCAAATGTTCACAGCCATATACATATATGTACATATATTCATTTGCATCTAACTTGGCCTTTACACTTTGCCACTCAGGACGAAAAAAATAGGTACCCTTTACTTGAAAAAAATCTACCAAATTTGCGAGGAAATGTGCAAGAAGTACAACATGCAATTAGTTAGTTTTCTATTATTTGCTCGACTGCATCTAAAACAACATGCCGCGTCCTAAAAATAATATATTGTATGCCTTTATTCATGTGATGGAATATAAAATATGTGTTTGCAAAAATGAAGACTGCAAAAAAATTTTAAAAGGACATTTACCAAATTTAGAGCAACACTTAAAAATTTTCCACCTGAGAGAAAAAAAATATATGGAGGGGTCAAAGAAATTGTTTACCTATTTTGAACACTACTTTCTTTGTTTTGAGTAAATTTTCCTTAAAACATGTTAAAAGGTTTATAAATTATTGTTGTTACATGCGTTACCATGGTTTCATATACTTGTTTTGAAAAAATTCATACATTAAAATAATGAAAAATTCTTTAAGCGCCATTCCATTCCCAACTTTCCTTGTTTTGAAGACTTGATTTCTTTAATTTTGAGAAATTAAATTCCCATACAAATCCCCATGGCAACGAATTTGTTTGAATGTTTTTTTATGTTTTTTCCATATTTTTGAGAAAATTTACACAAAACAAAGAAAATTTTGTATTGGGACGCGTGTTCAAAATAAGGAAAATTATGTCTTTGATCGAGAGAAATTTTTTTTTTTGAGTGCTAACACACTAAAAACTATTCCTCCCTCACATACATACATATGTATATATAGGTACCCAAGCAAGTCACAGCCGTCGTATGTTATAAAATTTAATTTTTTTTAATTCTAGATATTTTAAATAATTTTCCAAATCTAGGCTTAAAAATTCCCATATTACATAAATTTTTTAACCAAAATAATTTTTACAAGTCTTTTATTAAAGAAACTATATACATATGTACATACATACATACATATGTGCATCTATTAATGAAAAACATACGTTAGTATATACATACATACATATAAAATATGTATACATACATGAAACGTCGATTTGCACAACTAAATTTGCAAAATTTAAAAAAGAACACTAACTGAACGCTATAATAAAAGAACGCTAAGTAGGGTTCATTTCCACTTAGCGTACTTCCACCAGCTACACTACGCGTAGTGTTCTGTTTGTGTTCATTTACACAAACTTAAACGCACACACTACAAGTACCGTTAGGTTTGTTAGGGGTTGGGTTTGTGTATATCGTTGTCGCATGAACGCTACGCTACGTTATTGAATGTTATCGTAGTGTTTAATTGCGAACGCTGATATTTATATATATATGTAAAAATGGTGTAAAAAATGTTACTAACCTCATCAAATGAGAACAGCTGGGCCGATTTCTGTAAAGTTTTTTTGTCAGTTGTTCGTATTTTCGAGGAGAAGGTTCTTACGGAAGAAAATTTTAGAAGATCGCTCCGGAAAAGTCCGAAAATTGGTAAAATCCGTGTGTATGTGTGCATGTTTGTCCTTTATAGACTCCCAAAGTAATCAACCGATCTTTATGAAATTTTCACAGTAGATTCATGTGGTATTAGCGCACATAATAGGGTATATAGAATTTTGAAAAAGTGGGAGCTTCCCGGAATACAGGCCTAAATGTGGACGCAGATCGACCGAACAAGTCTTCGGGCAATATTGGTATCAAATGAAAGGTGTTGAGCAGGCCTTCAACATAAAGTTATTTTCATTCTGATGCCTAGGCCGGGTCCCCAGATATGGGTCAAAACGTAGGACAGAGTTTCTGAGCGATATTGGTATCAAATGAAAGTTGTTGAGGAGGACTTCAACAAAGAGCTCTTTAAATAGTGATGCCTAGAGCAGGGCTTCCACATATAGCTATTTTCATTGTGATTTCTAAAGCTGTTTCCCAGAGATGGCTCAGGTAGTGGGCCCGGATGGTGATGGATGGTCTCGGTAATGTAAAGGTAAAGGTAAAGGTAAAGGTAAAGGTAAAGGTAAAGGTAAAGGTAAAGGTAAAGGTAAAGGTAAATATAAAGGTAAAGGTAAAGGTAAAGGTAAAGGTAAAGGTAAAGGTAAAGGTAAAGGTAAAGGTAAAGTACTTTTTGGTTGCTTGTTTTTCCGACAGGGTAGGAATATGATGTACAATACATCGTAAAGGTAAAGGTAAATTTAAGGATAGGGATAGGGATCGGCGGAAGTAGGTTTGTCGCGGCGAATATAATATAGTATAATATAATACAATGGCGCTATTATAACTCTGACGAGTTTTATGGCCGAGCTTCTCTCCCAATTCGAGGTGTGCTCCTTTTGTTTTTCCTACTAGTTGGGTGGACCTACAGTTTTATGCCGGCTCCGAAGCTTTTTCATGGCAGAAATACACTCGGAGGACATGCCGCCCACTGCCGAGAGGCGAACGCTGCTCTGGATTTTTACTAATTAGAAAAATTTTTTGGTGTTGCTCGGACTTGGGTTTGAGCTCGAGACCTCTGGCATAGCAGGCGAGCACTCTACCCACTGCACCACTGCGGCCACATATGTAGAATATATGTAACTATATAACTTTTATTCAGAGAATAGCCAATTTTTTTATTATTCGCAGTCATTAAGATGGACTCTAAGATAATGGTGAGCAATACGGTAATCAAAAATGTTTCTATAATACTCTATGCACTACGTATAGCTGAGTATAAAAATGTACATACATATGTACATATTTGTGTATGAACCCTAAGCGCGTGTTAAATGCCAAAATTATTAAAGTTTCGTGAACTTGAGCGTTCATTGAACTACCGTGAAATTTCAAATGAACAAATTTAACTGTTTTCTAACTTAAATTTTTTTAACTTCTCTCTTCAAAAGACCTTTTTGTGGCACTTTCGAATTTGGCTGACGAAAAATTGCTAGTTGTTAAAACAATAATTATAACTAGTATCGCCGGTGGTCGAAATTCGACCATGCAATTTATTTTTTCAACTTTGTATTGGTACAAAAATTATTCCTTTTCGCGGAGATAAGCAACACTTTCCAAATTCCAGTTGTACCGCAACACTGATTTGCCCTTTTGATCACGGTCCGACGCGAAATCATGGTCAAAATCAAGGCAGATCTAGGAAGGTAGGCCCGGTGGTGAGCGATTTTAAATTAAAGCGACTCTTCAACTGTGTTTACGATATTTGTAAACACGTTTACGATATCTATTTATCTTAACTAAATTTTTTATTTATTAATTATAAAGAAATTAAATAATTTAAAGAAAAATATATATGCCTATGCACTGCTCCTGACTCATACGAACACATCCATATCAATTTTATGTGGATATGAGTATGTTAAATGTGCTAAACAGCCTGGCAATTGTTTGTATGGGAAAAATGTTAGCCTATTAATATATAGATACATACATAAACAATATGTGTACAATTATTGATACTTTCCGTCAGCCAAAAGTCGAAAGTGCTATTTTTCGTATAGAATTTTTTAATTGTCAAGTTTGGTAAGAAATTTTGAAAGTGCTACTTTTCGTATGGTATGGCAAACGTAGTGAATCTATTTTTTAGACAATTCGCAATGAACGGAGTTGTTATTTTACCTATATTACATACATTTGTATAAATGGAATTTTTTAGTGACTAGCACGAAATTTATTTTTATAAATTTAACATTGATTTGGCCATATATATAGTACTTCTATATTGATAGCAGCGTTGCCGTTTTAGCCATTTTGTGGCTAGATTTAGCCACCGCCGTGTTTTTTTAGCCACCAAAATTTCGGTTTTGCCACTACCCACGTTTTTAGCCACCGCTTGTAATGAACCATAATTTTCCACACAAGAAGGATGTGGTAACGGTAATTCAATTCAGCGATTATAACAAATCGATTTAAGTGTTAAAAAAAAAACAAGTAACGCAACTATCGACAAATGCCTGTTGATACTCGCTAGTGGAATAGTAGGCTGTCGATGCAAGTCCGTATAAGGATCTAACTGACTTTGTATATTGTTTGCTACTTCTACCACTTAGCAACGCCGAAGTGGAAAGAACCTTTTCCTTAATGAATAAGATATGGGTTAAAGAATGTAAAACAATGTTGCAATGAATTTGAAATAACAGAAGATCTCATCAAATTAATGAAGAAAGAGTTAATTTATGAAGAGAAAGAGTCAATTAGTGATGACGACATAATGATAGATATTTAATGTGATATCTAATTTTTTTTTTATATAGTTAATTACATACTATTTATCTGTGGCGGATCCACGGGGGGGGAGGGGTTTGGGGGGTTGGAGGAAGAGGAATACACCGCAAAAACAGGTCAACTAATCAAAGAAATGGGCTGCCGAGTGAAGAGAAAAGACCCAACGGAAGAATAGTAAATGGCAATAAAGCGTGCAATAAAACAAGCGAAAAATATAAGAGACAGCACAGTAGCCTACACTCTCACAGCAATGAATCCATCTGCCCCATCACTGATCGCACGGCGAACTTTTTTTTGAGATACGCTCTAATGTACATACATACATACGTATATTTTAAAGTAAAACTCCAAGCACATTTGATTGACTAACATAGAGTACAATTATAACAAAGTTTTTATACCCTTCTTTTTATAATAACACTGTGGAACAAATTTAGGTCAACAAAAGTTAACTCGGTTCTGAAAGTTGGGGGTGAAAATAGAGGCTAAATTAGAAGACCCGTATCGCGGCGTTTGCTTAGGTTAGTTCGAATTTGTTTTTAATCGACCTTTGAACTTTGCAGGCAAATGCCGATTTTCAGCATATTGTTTGTATGGTTTTTTTGCTATAACTCGTCGACTAATTGAGATGCATTGCCCGACTTGACTGTATTTACATGATCGCCTATAACTTTTCCATTTTACCATGGATTTTCTTCGTTGATAGCTTATTTTTTTGCTAATAGAATGTAGCTTCACGCAAGGGAGTAAAACCGAAGGTGAAAATTTTGGTTTTAAAGATATTGCCTGACAAAGTCAATTTTTTCTTTAAAAAATCGAAAAAATTCAAATTGAATTATCAATATTTCAGAAACTATAAGAGGTAGAGAAAAATGTTATAGACCCCTTGTATAGGAAATTTAATTTTCTTTCTCATTTCTTTCTCAATTAGTCGACGAGTTATAGCAAAAAAACCATACAAACAATATGCTGAAAATCGGCATTTGCCAGCAAAGTTCAAAGGTCGATAAAAAACAAATTCGAACTAACCTAAGCAAACGCAGCGATACGGGTCTTCTAATTTAGCCTCTGTTTTCACCCCCAACTTTCAGAACCGAGTTAACTTTTGTTGACCTGAATTTGTTCCACAGTGTAATAATAATAATACAATGGCGCTATTATAACTCTGACGAGTTTTATGGCCGAGCTTCTCTCCCAATTCGAGGTGTGCTCCATTTTTGTTTTTTCCTACTAATTGGGTGGACCTACAGTTTTATGCCGGCTCCGAACGGCGGATGCATTTTTTGTGAGAAGCTTTTTCATGGCAGAAATACTCTCGGAGGGTATGCCGCCCACTGCCGAGAGGTGACCGCTGCTCTTAAAAAAAACCCAATAATTGCATTTTTACTAATTAGAAAAATTGTTTTGGTGTTTTGCTCGGACCGTAGTTTGAACCCGAGACCTCTGGCATAGCAGGCGAGCACTCTACCCACTGTACCACAGCGGCCACTACCCTTCTTTTTATACTCATATGAAATGGTGTTATAACTTTGAGCGGAAATGCAGAAGGAGGCATGACAGATCCACCAAAATATAACCGCTATGATGAGGATCATGAGCTGAGTCGTTTAAGCCATGCCCATCAGTCCGTCTGTATAAACGCAAACTAATCCCTCATTTTTTGAGATATCTACTTGAAATTTGGTACTTGGGTAACTTCTTAAAAGAAATTGGACCACTATAACATATAGGTCCCATACAACGGATTGTTCTGATATAGACATTTTGGACTATAAATCTCCATAAATAACACACATAATTCACCGTATAAATTAATGAAAATGAGACTATGTATCGCTTCTTTTCCTCATTCATGAATGTCATAAAGTCTCGATACAGTCGAAGATAGCCGCAATATTAGTTGCTTTTCATTGTATACCTAACTACGAGAACTTCTGTATTAAAGCCCAATTTATGAGTTAGTACAACAGCGAATGTTACACTAAAATGTTTGATTTGGCCACTTTAAACAATTTTTCATAAAGATAAATAATTTGATATAAACGTGCATCGTACCATGTACGGTCAATGACAAATTAACAATAATTCCAAGCTTGTAAGATATGTATCAATGTGTATGCCTCTCTGCACAAATATACGAGGAGGAAGCATATAGAGCCCTTATCTTGTTAGTGTGGGACTTTAACCGCACTACAGCACCTACGCTCATCGTATCGAACCCCCCGGTACTACCATCAAGCTACCGTCGTGAGTCTGCCTTAAAAGGCTATATACATACCTGCATACGTACAAATGTGCATATTTCTTTAAACGATATTGATAAAAATAAAAAAAAATCAAAAAAAATAAAAAAAAAATCATAAAAAATCAAAAAAAATCATAAATAATCAAAAACAATCAAAATAATTTTTTTTGATTATTTTTGATTATTTTTGATTTTTTATGATTATTTTTCCTTTTTTTTTTGATTTTTTATGATTTTTTTTGATTTTTTATAATGGTAATTGCAAAATAATCATTAAAATTTGAAAACAATGGGTAATCAATCATTAATTGAACAGTTGAAAAAATAATCAATCAAGCCGGCAATCATTACGATTAATAATCATTATTTAACAGGTTTGGCTTAGAGTACATATGCACATTTTTATACTCAGATGGCGTATATAAACATGATCAGGGTGAAAAGAAAAATCGTTTGGTCCATGTCCGCCCGTCTGTCCGTCTCTCCGCATTCTAACTCGCTAACTTGATGAAATTTGGAATGCAAGTTCCTATACAGACTGGGATGATTGGTATTGAAAATGGGCGAAATCGGTCCATGAACACGACTTCTTTCCCTATAATGTATGTATGTATATACCGAAAATGTGATATCTCTAATATAGCCCGAGTAACAAAATTTCATCCACGTAATAATCTCAGAGTCTCAATGGTCGAGCATGTAAAAGCGTTGGGTCATTGCGGCTGAAGAAAAGTGTACTGATGATCGAAAATGGTTTTCCGTGAAATAGCTATATGTACATACACTCAACCTTTGCTGAATTTCTTTTCCACTTACCCCCAACAATTAAAAAATTGAATTAAATAAATTTCGTGCTAAGCACTAAAAACTCTTTCAAGTAAAGGTAATTCATTGAAAATTTGTGGCATGAGTCCCACAATAGACGTGAAAAAAACATTAAAATTTTGGAAAATGGTCGTGGCATAGACAAAGGAATCTACGAGATTCTTGAGACATTATGAGAAAACTTGGTTGTCACACTTTTGGCACTTCTTGTAATACGAGTGCAAAATTTTATCGAAGTCGGTTTATAACCATGCCTCCTTTTTAACAAAGATATTTCTAGAATGCCCCTGAGAAATTTGTAACGTGGCATCTCTGTAATTAAAAGTCACACTGAGATGAAATTTTGCACTAACAAGAATATTTACACTCAGGGAAAAATATTATAAAAACATATAAAAACGTGCTTAAAATGGGCAAACACGTATCTAAAAGTGATGTAAATACGAATATTTTTGTTATGAAAATGTTCATTGTAAAATTGTAAAATCAAGAAAAAAATTTGAAGTTTAGGAATATTTATTTTTATTTAAAGTACTATGAGATTTTGAACCTAAAACTTTCGTTTTTATTCCATTCATTTTCATTTGTGATTGAAATGTGTTTCTTTTTAAATCCAAAAACGTTTTAGTTTCCAAAATTTTATTTTTAATTTAAAAATTTTATTTTTAATTCAAAAATTTTCATTTTTAAAATAAAAATGATCTGTGGGCCTATTCTGTAACCAATTTGCGACAATTTCCGGATCGGTATCGTAAATTTGCGATCATTTTTGCGTATTATAGGAGAGATTGCAAATAGTTTCTTTGGCTGCTGTGTATGTGATATTAAAATGTTCTATAAATATTTGAACGCAGGTTTATTAATTCTATAGTATTTAATAAATCTGCAAATTAATAAAATCAATGCAATACTCTCAAAAAACTTTTTTATTTCCTATAAAGATTCCATCAAACGGATTCGTACCATCGCGCAATCTTCCTCTTATAGACCTCTGCTACTTCCGAAAAGCAATACCATGTATATTCACTCTTAATTTTGCTAAATTTGCAATTTTTTAACAAAAATGCAAAATTTGTGGGGCCAGGCCCCTGAATTTTCGTTTTTTTATTTTAGGGTAGGGGGGTCATATGGATCACTAAAATGCAAACGAAATCTTGGGAAAACTTATAGTTTATTAATTATTTTTGCGTAGTAAACCCTAATGCGTTGGCGGCCTTCGGCTGCGCTTAAAAAAAATAACCCTCAGCCGACAGAATTCTATTTCTGGAGTAAAATCTACGGAAGGATCCACAGTTGTTTTGAGTAGAAAAACATTTTGCGTTGGAGGCCTTCGGCCTCGCTTCAAAAAAAATTACTCTCAGCCGGCGGAATTCCCTTTCTGGATTTATATTTCTGGAGCAGTGCACAGTATTTTTGCATAGTGGGGTTTTAAAATTTGTAAAATTAACATTCACATAACATTTCCAGAAAACTTTATTGAAAAATTCTTAGTGGTTTGAAAATAAATACGGCATTCGCATAATATCGAAGCCGACACAGGTAGGCGCATAGGCAAATTCCGAAGCTACTTTTTTATTTACAAAGGTAGAGTGTAATGTAAAAATCAAAGCCAATTCACATCATGGCCCAATAGGAATGGGTCAGTCCCAAGTGAATTCAGGTTTTAACCAAGGCGAAATATCATTTTGACACCACACTACCAAATACAATAACAAAATGCGACAGAAATTTCTGGATCCGCTTATGCGCCTACCTTCCTCGATCTGCCTTGCAACAAAACAGCTGACTTCGAAAATCCGCTCACATGTTCGAAATTCTGTTCGCCAGTTTTTCTTCTCGCTAGTGAAAGAGAATAGGAGGAAATTTTCCTGGTGAACAAAAAAATCCACAAGGGCTGAGATCCTGGCGGATATTTAGAATCGGGGTGAGTATATTTTGACAGATGTTTCCGATAATCATCGCAGAGGTATCGAGGGAAATTTTTGTGTCGGTAGATTTTGCGATTATCGGTCGCAAAATAAGTTACAGAATTCCAGCACTGGTTTAAAACGTGCATTATAAAAATAAAATTTTTATTTTTAATTTCTTTTCTCTGAGTGTATGTATATGCTTGGTCTGATGATAGATAAAAATTTTGAAATTGGGCGTGGCTACGCTCACTTTATGCGGCAACCGCTTTAAATAAAATGCACCGTGTTTCCATGAAAGGCAAACAAAGAATGAAAGCATACACACAGCTGAGTATCTAATCTTCGATTCCACTCGAACTTAGGCTTTCTTATTTGTTTTTGTTTGTTCCATTCTCTGCAAATATGTACAGATACGTGTACGTAGTTCATTGAGACTTAAGCGGATAAAATTAATTACTTGTTTGTTCAGTTGTCTCTAAATGATTAAATTTTACGCATTTGCGTCAAACCCTTTGCTGGATTTTAGTATAAAAAGGGGAAAATTTCTTGCTAATAATTCATAAGTACAGAAGTTAATAACGAAATGAACACGCGTATAATTTTTCCGCTTTTTTCAATTCTGCCCACTGTTGTGTTGGCAATGTTAGCTGGCGAGCCTTCTTATACACCGATCATTAGACGCCATGCCAAATATTTGGTGGCAGTATATCATGGACGCGAATATTACGCCGCAGGTGCATTAGTTTCTGCAAAGCATGTAATTACTACTGATTTGCACCCGCTTGAGAATGAAAATGATGTCACCGTGTTTATCGGTGATAATGAATTGAAGACACCTCAGTTTGGAGCACATCATGAAGTTGTATGGAAACATCATGTGGATCTGGGAAATATTGGCTCTATTGGAATCGCTGAACTAATTTTGAAGCTTCGATTTTCCAGCGTACTTTCACCAATACACTTGGTGGCTGTTAGTCTGACGGTGAACGCTGAAATGAATGTGACCGGTTGGAGTTGGAACGAAGAAAAATTGAAATATTATATGGTCAGATCTACGCCAACTCCCTTCGAAATCTGTGTAGGCGATGAAAGAGTCTTGATGACAAAAAACTTAAATATTGAATCATTTGATACCAAGTTTGCATTCGGTGTTTTTAGAGAACAACTTCTTGGAATACTCTGCGGGAAACTCGGTGAATACTACTATTTTCTTAGATTGGACCATCAATCAGTTCAAGACCGCATTAATTGTATTTTATTTTCATAAGTTGAACGATCATTCGGTTCTAAGCCGAATTGATTGACTTTTCTGTAATAAAAATAAAATAATTTTGTTTCTTTCGACATATGTAATTTTTTATATGTAAAATAAATAAAAACAAGTAAGAGCGCGGCTGTCTTCGGCCGTACCGAAGACTTCATACCTTTCATGAGTGGGGATATGAAAAGCTACCTATGTATGTTGTACATAGCCTGATTTAGTATAATTTATAATGTCAATTTTGTGGGTTATTTATGGAACGATTTATATGTTATAGAGGTCCGATCTTGACGATTTTCGGTAACCCTATTTGGGACGATATGGGTACAAGTACTTTAAAATTTCATGTCATTATCTGTTCAAATGGAGAAGCTATATCCCAAAATGTACATATCTGAACAATCGGTTGTATGGGAGATATATGTTATAGTGATCCGATTCGGCCAATTCCGACAAATGATCGATTGAGCATCAAAACTCACCCGTGTTCCAAATTTCAATCAAATATCTGAAAAACTGAGGGACTAGTTTGCGTTCACGGACGGACGGACGGACAGACGGACATGGCTTAAACAACTCAGCTCATGATTCTGATTATATCGGTATATATATTGATGGGTCTGTCACGCCTCCTTCACCACCAAAACATCGAAATGCTGAAAGCCTGGTATCTGATATGGGAAAAAGGTTGGTCGCAGCATGTGACGCAGCGATGCGCCGTTGCTCTTCTCATCGACATAGACCGGTACACTGGTGGAATGATGAGATAGCAATGCTCAGAAAATCATGTATTGCAGCACGGCGTAGATACCATAGAAATAGGAGAGGGGATAAAGAAATAGAACTACGGGAATGCTTCAAAACGTGCAAAAAAGCATTGAAAAAAGCCATTGCTCAAAGCAAGAAGAGCTGTTTTAATAAACTCTGTGAAGAGGCAAACGTCGACCCATGGGGCAAAGCTTACAAAGTATGTATGGCGAAGTTCAAGTCTGAAACTCAGCCGCCTACATGTTCAATGTTCCTTCTCAAGATAATCGAGACCTTGTTCCCAAAACACGAGCCACTACAAATTTCACGAGGTTATGCCATAGAACGGCCCTCACTAATAACAGAAGAAGAACTCCTGGAGGTAACTAAAAGATTACAGGATAAAAAAGCGCCTGGGGTGGACGGAATACCCAACAAAGCCCTAAAAGAGGCAATAAAATCAAACGTAGGCATGTTCGCATCGATGTACAATGCATGTATAACAGAGGGTATCTTTCCCACCCCATGGAAAATCCAACGCTTAGTTTTGATACTTAAACCTAAAAAAGCCCCAGATGAACCTTCGTCCTATCGGCCTATTTGCATGCTAGATTCAATTGGTAAGATATATGAGAAATTAATATGCAACCGATTGGAGATCGCTATCCAAAACACTGGCGGACTCTCAGAAAGGCAATTCGGATTTCGAAAAGGCAAATCGACGATTGATGCCACAAGAGAGGTAAGTAATATCGCAAAAATCGCCGTTAGTGGTAAAAGATGGAAAGGGGGCTCAAAAAAGTACTGCGCCCTTATTACCCTAGATGTAAAAAACGCCTTTAACTCGGCTGGATGGTCCCACATAATAAGGGCACTACGCAATTTCAAGGTGCCGCAATACCTCATGAACATTATTCTGAGCTATTTCACTGATAGAATACTCATATATGATTCTGACGAAGGCGTTAAGAATTACAATATTTCTAGTGGAGTTCCGCAAGGCTCGGTCCTTGGCCCGTTGCTATGGAACGTAATGTATGATGAAGTCCTAAAGCTCCCTCAGCCATCAAACGTGAAATTGATCGCTTACGCAGACGATTTAATAGTCGTAGGAGTCGCCAAACATCTTGAAGACCTCCGACGCGTTTGCAACGATACAATTTGTCGAATTCGTCACTGGTTTACGCTATTAAACCTTAGCCTGGCAGAAAATAAGACTGAGGTACTTCTCGTAAGTACAAGGAAAGTGCAAGAGGAAATTTGTGTATCTGTTGGAGACTGCGAGATAATCTCCCAGCCAACTCTGAAATACTTGGGAGTAATCCTAGATGGCAAGCTAACATTTAAAGACCATCTCAATAACGCGTCAGAAAAAGCAATCAAAATGTATGGTGGACTCTCAAGAATGATGGCGAACAAAGGATGCGTGCGCTCAAGCCGTCGGCATCTTATTTCAAGAGCAATTAGTTCAGTGTTACTTTATGCGGCCCCGGTGTGGATCGACGCCCTCGAGCGTAAGTCCTACGTGAAAGGAATACAGTCGGTGTATCGACTCGCCGCTCTTCGAGTTATAAGTGCATTCCGAACCATCTCTGGCGATGCAGCTGAAGTCCTTGCAAACATGTCTCCAATCGATATCCAAGTACGAGAAGTGTGCGAGTTATATAACGCAACAAAGCCAATCACATGCATCGAAAAAGCAGATATAAGAAGAAGGTGCCGCCTAATGTGGCAGCAGCGCTGGGAAGCCTCATCGAAAGGTCGATGGACGTACAGGCTTATACCGAACATTAGCAGTTGGGTAGATAGAATGCACGGCGAACCCAATTTCCACCTCACCCAGGTCCTTAGTGGACATGGGTGCTTTAGGGCTTACCTTTATAGGTTCAAGTTAGATGAGAGTCCCTTTTGTCCTGAATGTCCAGGGAAGGTAGAAAGTGCAGAACATGTGTTTTTTGAATGTCCTCGATTCTTAGCAGAACGTAGGCGAATACAGGGTATATCAGGAACAGCTGTCACGGTGGAAAATTTGACTGCACTGATGTGCCAGTCCTCTGCTATATGGGATATAGTTAGCGAGGCCTCAGCCTCAATTATGAACCAACTGCGTTTAATAGATCAACGTAGGCGTCGGTCCGTCCGCAATTAAATTATGGAGACTTAAACGTCTAATCCCCACTCCCAGGAAGTAATACCTTGTCCGGTGGTTCCATGGGAGTATTGTCTGGGGCGGTAGTAGGTTAGGTTTAGCGGGTTGAAGTCTCGCACTTGTCGGCTTTTGATGCTTCCCCTACTTAAAAAAAAAAAAAAATAGTTGTGCAAATGCAAATATCAACAATGCGACAAATAGGCAAAATAAAAAGGACCAACCTGTTTGAACATGTATGCAAATGTATAGATATGCATACCTCATCTACCTATCTAATTTTCTGAGCAATATTGGTATCAAATGAAAGGTTTTGAGCAGGACTTCGATATGAATCTCTTTTAATTGTGACCGCTAGGCCGGGTCTCCAGATATGGATCAAAACGAGGACCGGATGATCCTTGAATGTTTCTGAGCAAAATTTGTACCAAATTAAATGTTTTGAGCAAGGCTTCTACAGGGAGCTCTACTCTTTATGATTCCTAGTTCGGGTCCCGAGATATGGGCCAAAACGAGGACCCGAATGATCCTTGAATGTTTCTGAGCAATATTGGTATCAAATGAAAGGTTTGCAGCAGGGATTCTATACGGAGCTCTACTCTTTATGATTCCTATGTCGGGTTCCGACATATGGGTCGAAACGATGATCCTGATGATATTGGAATGTTTCTGAGCAATATTGGTATCAAATGAAAGGTTTTGGGCAGATCTTCTACACTTTATGATTCCTATATCGGGTCCCGAGATATGGGGAAATACGATGACCTGGATGATCCTAGAATGTTTCTGAGCAATATTGGTATCAAATGAAAGATGTTGAGCAGGGATACTACATGGATGTCTGTTCTTTATGATGTTTAGGTCGGGTCCCGAGATATGGGCCAGAATGAGGACTGGATGATCCTTGAATGTTTCTGAGTAATATTGGTATCAAATAAAAGGTGTTGAGCAGGGATTTCACATAGAGCTCTATTCATTTTATGAGTCCTAGGTCGGGTCCCCAAATATGGGTCAAAATGTGACCCCGTATTAACCCGGAATGTTTCTGAGCAATATTGGTATCAAATGAAAAGTGTTGAGCAGGACTTCTACACGGAGCTCTACTCTTTATGATTCCTAGGCCGGGTCTCCAGATATGGGTCAAACGTGAACTCTGATGATATTGCATGTTCTGAGTAATACAAAACAAAAGAAAATAAAAAATCATAATTTAAAAATTAAAAACCAAAACAAACAAAAACAACAAAATAGTAGCAGTCACAATGACAACAAAAAATTACAAAAACGATAGTCGCATTTTAATCCACACAAAACCAGGAAAAAAAGGAATAAGGAAAAGGGAATAAATATCCGATTTCGAAACTGTTTACACATCAATATTCATGAATACTCGTTATTCACGCTTTAATTTTTTTTTTAAACCAACGACCACCTCTGGGCAGTTTGTCACAAAGATCTTATTCGACTTGGTAGAAAAAAAGTTAAAAGGAATCTGGGTCTATATAGTATTTATACTTGGCGAAAAACTAGAGTTGTAAGTGTTTATTACATTTTATGTATGTATAAACTATTGAATCAAAAGCGATTAAAAATGCACACTTTATAGTCGCAGAAAAAAAGCCAAATTTGAGTGACCCTAGATATGAAAAAAAAAAAAAAAAAACAAACAATGGGCCGCACATTGTGTCGGATTCCATACATTCTACGGAAAAAAATGGAAGGAGTGGTCGGCTTTGAAATTTTGCACACAGGTTATACTTATATATGAGCTAGTTTAGAAAATTTCCAAAAATGGTTGAAATCGGTCAACTCCTAGTGGTACCTCCCTGGAACCATGAAAAAAAAAGGAATTATTTAAAACTCTTAATTATTAATTAATTTCAGCTGAAACAAATAAGATATTTTCACGAAACTTTATTTTCACGAAACTTCGAGCATAAGTTTTTCTTATGAAAGGCATTGCAGGTGCGAAAAGTCATTGAAATCAGCCACTGTCTAGAGGTACCTCCCTTGGACCTATGTAAAAAATTACAAAAAAAATTTAAATACAAATTTTAGCCCAAATAAGCACATCTCACACTGAAAAACCCCCATTCAGTGTATGAATACACACGCTTTTGCGTTAACTTATGCTACATAATGCGTACAAGCAAACATCAGTGAACTACACTGCGTATACGTAACTTGTTTACATACATACATACAGGTGAAACTAATAAAAGCGTGTTAAAAAGTAAGATGTCTTTACGAAACTTTGCATATCAGTTACCCTCATAAAGAGCATTGACGGTACCAAAAATAATTGAAATCGGCCACTGCCTAGGGGTACCTCCCTTATACCTATAGTAAAAAATAAAAATATTTTTAAATTCATACCTTTACTTAATTGTGAATAAAAGCGAAACGCGTTCACTGATTTTCATGATTTATGTATCATTTTGTTCATAGGTTATGCGACTTTACGTGAAAGTAATAGGACTTTAAACATTGTTACCGTTTTAGATTTTTTATGAATTAAAAAAAAAAAAAAAATTTTTAGGCAAAAAAAAAATTTTTTTTTCTCCATACATTTATTTATAACTTCGAATCTGTTGCTTATGTAGCGAAACCTTATATAAACAGATAAAATTAATTGTAATTCTTGATTCTTCTAAATTTGTTTAAGCAAAATCCGACTAGTGGTTCTTGAGTTATGTTAAACAAAAGACCCTCATCAGAATTGAGTCGCGAATCAATCAGCTGAAAATTGTTGTACTGTGTAATGCAACAAATTGAGAGGTGGCACCTGGTGGCACTTGAAATTGTTTAAAAATGTAAAAACAGATATGAGACAATGTATTAGTAGTGATTTTAAACTGTAGTAAAGTATAGGTAAAATTGCAGGTCCAAATGTTTGAAGAAAAAAGGTATTTTTGTTATATGTTCATAAAAATAAACAAACAAACAAAATTTAAGTCTCCGCAGAGTTTATTTTTTCACCTTTAGTAGACTGAGTTATCCTGGTTGGTTGGTTGGTTTGAGTGGCGAGTCCCATTGACTTCAAATAGCGCCGATGCGCCGTTTTGTTACCACAACTCGTGACTAAAACCACTGAAAAGCAAGGGAGAATAATGAACGGTCCGGAAACCGGGGCAGGCCCTACACCTATATCCATCCCGTTAAATTTAAATATTTTAGCAGACCCTCGGGTCTGACATCCTTGAGTTCCGAGAGACTGCCGAAGAAAGGCTTGCCGAGGGACTTTATTCTGCCTTGGCAGTGCGAAGGACACTCGCATAGCAGGTGCTCCACCGTCTCTTCCGTTCCAGGAAAGTTACAGCTGCGGCAAAAGGTATTGTGGTCCAATCCCAGTCGGGCCGCGTGTGTACCAATGGTCCAATGCCCCGTAAATACCGCAGTTATGCGGGAAATATCTCTTCTATCCATCTTTAGGATGGCTGAGGATCGCATCTCAATATATGAAGGCCACAGACTTCTGCATACCCTGCAGGTCCGCAACCGTTGCCATCTAGTTTTTGCCACCCCGAACCAGTGCCGAGAGATTCGACCCTTGACAAATCCCAGGGGCGCAAGAACCTCTCGCACCTCTGTGACATCAAGAGCCGAGCCCCGCCAGGCCAGCTAATCAGCCATTTCGTTACCCTGAATATCGCGGTGCCCCGGCACCCAGATCAGGAACACGCTGTGCAATGAGCAGTTCCCTGCACTCACCCACCAGGCTCGATGACACCCTTGCAGACCCCAGAGCCCTCAGAGCCGCATGACTATCAGAGAAAAATCCTATCCTGTTTCCGACCTCGGCACCTTCCGTAGCCATTAGAGCCTTCCAGGCCTCCAGTATGGCGAAAGCTTCAGATTGAAACATCCAATCTATGAGCAAGTTTGCCACCTCCCCAGTCTTTCCTATATGGAAAGATAATCTCATAGTTTGTATCGAATACTGTTGTAGGACGGACATAGTCTGTCTTTGTGTTGATGTAGGAGTCAGTAACTTGGAGCAGTATACGTCCATGCCCATATGTACGTTCCTTCCAGAGTCCCAACTCCCGCAGCCTAATAGCACCCTGGGATGCCGCTTCCTTGACAAAAAGATCAATGGGCAGGATATTGCAAATCACGTTCAGAGCCTCCGTGGGACATGATCTGATCGTCCCTGTGAGTGCAACGCAAACTGCTCCTTGAACTTTCTGTAGCATATCAGCCAATTAGTTCACCTCGGTTGCTCTCCACCACACCTGTGATCCGTAGGTTAAGATTGGTCGAATAACTGCTTTGTACATCCATGCTGTGAGTTCTGGCCTCAGACCCCACTTTTTTCCCAGCATTATTTTGCAGGCATACAGGGCACCGTAAGCCTTCTTAGTTCTATGTTCCGTCTTAACCCTTTGTTTTCAATTTCTTTACCGTGGAGGAAAAAAATCGATTGGCACATATTTCATTCATTTAGTCCTAAATAAGCATAATTTGTAAGAAAATTAAAAAAAAATTAATTAGTTTAGGTTTTACAGCCCTTTGAAATTTGTACGATATATCGTACAAAGTTCGCGAAATGAGCCAAAATCTTGCAAATTTTGCTCTTATAATTTGTTTAGACTTTTTCAAACAAACATTTTTTAAAGCATCGAAATAAAGATATTTTTAATATTAAGCTTAAAAATTGTGACTTCTATCCAGATTTAATAAAATTCATACTTAAATACATAATTATTATATATAAAAAATACATATATACATTAAAAAAAATTTAGTAATGACAAAATAAAAAAAAATAATTTTAAACTTAAAAGCTGTAACCTCAATGCAAAATTCATTGCGACACATATTTTTTAAATTATAATTTAAGTTAAGTATATATCAAAGAACGTATATTGTATAAGAAGGGAGAAATCGCTCACGAAAAATGTAGCGAGTAACATAAGGGATTAGGAGTCAGAAAATTATGAGGAGTTGCGGCGAATTCCGCTTGTCGCTTTTTTTTTTTACAAAATTCTTATGACATTTCGCGGTTAACGCTAAGTTTGTTTTGATTATGCGCAAAATCCAGCTGGTACAAATACAATTTAAGTGTAGTAGTTGACATGAGATGTGCAAGTAGCGCAATGGTCCAGTGGTAATGTGTGGTATTTTGAATCTATCGATCGCGGTTCGATTCCTGTTGCTGTCAAAGGCGGCGACAAGTATTTTTTTTTTTTTTATTTAAAAAAATGTTAAAATATCTTTAGAAAGACAAATGAAAACCAGAATGAGGGATCGGGAAACCTAATTAGTCAACTAAAATTTTCCTAGGTCTTGCTCGACATGTAGGTACATATGTATGTATGTAGCAGACTTCGGCATTATTCGACTAAAATTTTTATTTAGATAATTATTCTAATAAAAATTTATTTTTCAAATTTTTATTCAGGTAAATTCCCTACGAATAAATTATTCGGAAATTTATTTTTTACTTCAAATTTATTTTTATTATGTAGGTACTTAATTATTTTCTGGTTTTTATTTTTTGTTAAAAATAATTTTTTTTTACCATAAAAAATCGTTACTGTCCCTGCAAGTTTTAAATTTATTTGTTTAACAATTATAAAAATAATCCATGAATATTAAAGGGCACATATATTTTCATGTTCATAAAAAATCATACTAAAAAAATAATAAAAAAATATTCAAAGCAAACAAAAAATTATAATATGTAATTCAAAAACTACCTTTAAAATAATCGTATTTAATTTCCAATGCAAAGGTAAGTGAATTTTTTAATTTGCCAGAAATCCCATACGATTTGCGTTCACACGTGCCAACACAAAAATATAAGTACACATACATCCATACATGCATATCCGTGTGAGCAGAAAAGTGAAATCAACCACCAAATGCATGAATGAAAACATACAAACCAAATAATAAATGCAAGTGTAGGTAAAATACTAAAAGCAGTTCATTCATAAAATCGAAGTCGCAACAAAGCATAAAAGTGGCAACAGAGCTTTTGGTCAGATCCCAGATTTTTATAAAATTCTTAAATTTGAAGTCCGACTCATTTTCAGCAAT
The DNA here is from genome assembly GCA_960531455.1 of Urophora cardui. Classification (NCBI taxonomy): domain Eukaryota; kingdom Metazoa; phylum Arthropoda; class Insecta; order Diptera; family Tephritidae; genus Urophora; species Urophora cardui. Next base: position 159,163,806 of record OY482671.1, read on the forward strand.
CCATCAATGTGGTAGTTTCTTGTTCACATATGAAATCTTTCTTTCATCTGTATTTGTGTAATATCATTGTCGCTTAAAGTGCAAAACCACATACCTGTCTATACTAGGCGCATTTCTGTCGTACCCAAGCATGAAAAGAATACTTGCTTATGCATCAAATTACCTTCAAAGCAACAACACCAACTCGACTATTTTTAAAATGAAGGTAATTTTATGAATAAGCGAGTATTCTTTTCATGCTTGGGTACGACAGAAATGCGCCTACTATATCCCATACGTACGTGGTTTTGCTTATAAGCGACAATCGTTGAAACGAGCATTGTCGCTTAAAATGATAACAAAAACCTGTTTGATATTTTGCGACCAAAGAATTGCGACTTTGCGTATTTGTTGTTATTTTTCGACTTTATGTACATATGTAGTTTACGATGTGTGAAAAGCCAATCGCGCACTTGTCGCCCATCGAAAAAGATGCGAGCATAGTAGTTGAAAGAAATACAATTAAAGTACATCGCTTGACATATGTAATGCAAATGGCTCGTTGGCGTAGCTTGTTATGGTTTGCTATCGATATCAATGCTGATATCGATCATAAACGGGTTAATTTCGGTTGCTCAATTCTGTCTGTGTGGCATCACCACTACTTTAGTAGTTTTTCTTAGTACTTTTCCAATGACTTCCATTTCATAATGGCCGACGTGCTGACATGGTGAAGAAGAATGGTTGACGCGTGGCCAAACTAAACAGGTCGTCGCATGTGAGGCAGTTTATGCGATTGACGTTAGGCGGCTTATTTCAAATGTCAAAAGCAGGGAAAAAGAAGTGAACACACAACTTAGCAGGGATTGTTTAAAGAAGGATTTCGCGGCAGATAAGCCGATTGCAATTGGGTACGTGTGCAAAAAAGGTGCGAACGTCAGATAGAACCGATTGGGGAAAAGTTTTTACTTTGAAAATAATTTCTCTCCTCTTTCACGTTGACATTTTTTTTTGGAAACACACACATCAAAACGTAACTAATATAACCTTCTTTGGATAAACCTTGAGCTTAGCATTCTACTTCTACGAACAAGGCCTGCAAAATTGTAAAATCAAGGCAACAGACAATAAGTTGACATATGCCAAGAAGAAGAAGAGCGATTCTCCCTCGCATCGACCTTGTATGTTTGAGCTATGGGCTAGTGTAACAGGTGGCCGCACTGCGAAACGAGGGTGACTTTTGAGGTTGTCTCGATGGCAACAGCTGACAATTTTTTTTTGACAGGAGTCATTTCCCTGTTTGAGTAAATTTCATGCACCACTGGTGGTGTTCTGGCAATAATAACGTTTTGTACTTTCTTATTCAGTCACTAGATATCTCAAATGTAACATTTTTTTTTATTTAAAATCCTGTAGTTAATTCTTTTCTTGCTCCACTAAGAGTCTAAACAAAATTTAAATAAGTAATTGCATCCGAGATTTACACCGATTTTTTTTTATTCTTCTAAATGGTTATGTGGTTTTGATTCATTCTTCAGATTTCAATCCTTATAAATTGCATGAAAATTTTTTTTGCAAATAGGCAAGCTATCGAGCCAACCTCTATAAGTAGGCCTTTCATGGGAAAGCTTAACTCAAATTTCCCATCTCAACCTTGACAATCGTTCCAATGGCGAGGTATGCACATGGATTGGTGATGGAGAAACTGGTTCTCCAGGGTTGCCATGAACACTTCTTATTGTGAAAATACGTAACACGTGGTTATTCGGATACTTAGTACTTTCAAATGCACCTATTATAAAATGTTCTTATGCGCTCCATACAATTTTAAATTTTACATAGTTCACAGAAAATTAAATAATTATTTACCAAATAATTTTACTATGTTTGTTTCTTATTGGCTAGTTATGGATAGTTAGCCAGGTTTGGGCTGGCAGAAGGTTTCTTGATTTTCTGTTCATTTCACTCTTTATGAGCGTAATTCTTTCCGTTTTGCTCTTTTCATTTCATTTGACAGCTAGCTGCTAGTTTAATAAGAAACAAACATACTATTTCATTAATCAGATTTTCCTGTCTCTTACCATTTTTATAATTTGAGCGTAAGACAACAATGTCTATTAATATTTCCAACGTACACTAATAGAATTTTACAGTAGCAAATTTACTAGGGCACGAATATAAGCGATTAATTTGAGATAGTTTCATGGGAAAAATGCTTGAGGCATTTTATTCCGAAAGTTTTGGTATTTTTATTTGTGTAACATGGCAATCGCATTCCATCTCGCTTGTGCCATTGCTAGCGTCATACCATGATATAGACATTCGGGTAACCGTAAAGTCACGCCACTATTATGCACACGTCACTACACCACTGCAGGCTATATGGAAAAAGAAACGGGACTCTTCCAAAACGAAGACAGAAGAAAAAGTGGAAGGCACGCGCTAATAAGAATTTTTTTAGTACAGCGGGAGTCAGTTTTCGAAAAGTCAATTGAGTGGTAGAGTCAAAACGAGACGGTTCTTTTCGTGGTGTAAAACTATTTTTTTTTATATTGCATATAAATAACTTCTTAAATAATAAAAATAGATGCGAAAACATAAAATCAGTGTTCAGTATATTTTGCAAAATATGTACATTATGTTAAATTAGTTTACATGGCTAGTTCTACGTAGACACTCGATTGTAAAGTGAAATATATACATACGTGTACGTACACACACACACCTGTGCACACAAGAATCTGTTTTTTCGTCGTTCAAATTCGTTTGTCATATCGTATTCGTGTCGGTTTGTCGCTGCATTTCCTGATAAACAATAGAATTTCATGAATTAAATGATAACCGCAGTGAACATTTACGCACCAAAAAACATAAATATCGAATAACAACAACAGCAGCAAATAGCGAAAAATTTGGCTCAACAACAACAACAACAAATTGGGCTTGGCACAACAACAATAACAGCGTCTCAGATAGTGACTCAACAACACCGATAGCGGCACAGCCGAAGCAACAACAGCAAACAGCCGAAAAATTTTGCACTAGAACAACAACAACAAATTGGGTTTGGCACAACAACAACAGCAGCAAATAGCGAAAAATTTGGCTCAACAACAACAACAACAAATTGGGCTTGGCACAACAACAACAACAACAGCGTCTCAGGTAGTGAATCAACAACATCAACAGCCATAAGCAAAAAAAAAATTCTGTCGCTGCAACAACAGCAACCAGCAGAAACTACAACAACAACTACAGCAGCAGCAGCACCACCAACACAGCACCAACAACCATAACAACGTCAACAACTACAACTGGAGCCTAGGTCGTAAGCTATTTATATTATTTTCCATATATTTTATATATATATTTTTTTTTTTAATTTCTCTGAAAAAAAAAGAAAAAAAAAGGGGCGCCCTAGTGTACTAAAATGAAGAAAAAAATAGAGTAAGGATTTAGCTATAGAAAAGGGAAGAATGAATCCCAAATAAATTGTTAAAATTATAATGGGAATGCTGATCCACCTTAATTAAAATGGCATAGGGATTTCAGGTATGGGGTCATCAAACTATAGGTGCACTGATGACCATGGATGAGGGTGGGCTAGTAAAGCACCAGCGCTGCAACAACACCAGCGGCGTAACACAGGTAAGGGGTCACTGATACCCGGGTGCGACAGTGACCATGGATTAGGGTAGGACAAAACGCACCGGCGCTGCAACAACATCAGCAGTGCCACCCCCTTGTGAGTTCGGCCTTTAATTTTTTTTTGATTGTTCATATATTTTAAATTTCAGCTTTTTTTATGTATTTTCAGGTGCCCGTTAATAACCGGTCGTTCCGGTTGATTCAAATTTAAAATCAAAGTTAACGATTTTTTTTTCTCTCGCGATATATATATTCAAATTTAAATTAACTGACAGTTTCTTTTGATAATGTTTATTCAACTCTAATGCACATCGACTTCAACGTACGTTCAAATTTAAATTTTTAAATCTTTTCTCTTCCGTCCGCGATTATTTAAATTTAACGCCCGCTTATCTATTTTAAAATTTTTCCGTTGATGTCAGTATTTCCGTCCGACTTAAATTTTGGTTTAATTGCTTTGCCAACGTTCGTCTGACTTTAACGTACATTCAAAATTCCTATTCAAAGTTTAACGACATTTTCCCTCGGTTCGTATTTATTTAAATTTAACTGACGTCTGGCCTTTTGAATTTGATTTTTCCGGGTTATCTTTTGAATTTTTGAATTTTTCAACGGTCCGTCCGTGGCATCCGGCTAAAACCGGATGTTGTTTTCGTTTGATTTTACTCGTTTTGGTTTGAAAAGGCATGATATGAATTTTTTCTGTTTATGGCGCAGGACAGCAATGTAGGCAAGAACCCCGCCCAGCCGACAATGACTAGCCACAGTGCAACCCTAGATCATGCCGACCGCCATGCATTGCTGCTCCACTCGATTGTAGATCGTAATCGAGGTCAAACGCTAACCATAACAGATGGCGCCCAACGTGGGGCTCGATGGCTTTTGGGTCAGCCAGTGACGCCTTACTATCTCGCAAGTCCCAGATGGGCAAGCCCTGCGCCGCCACTGCGTTGCGGCGAGATGGTGGGGCTGATCAGGTTGTCCGAGGAGGTCATCGCTGTTGGTGGCATAGGGCGCCACAAAACGCACTCGATAATCGAAAGCTGTACCATAACAGATGGCGCCCAACGTGGTGTCCCTGGGTGCTGGCTTCAGTGGTTTTCTGGTCGGTCAGTGAAGTTTCATCTTCACGCAAGTCCCAGATTGGCAGCCTCCGTAGCCGCCACTGCGTTGCGGCGGGATGATGGAATTGATCAGACTGATTGGAGAGTCATTGGTGTTAGTGGCTCAAGGCTCCACGCGACTTCACGTCACTCAGTCTGTTTTTTTTCTTTTGCATTTCACCCGGAGAGGCAGTGTTTAACGCACTTAATTTTTTTTTGTAGTTTAAATATTAAATTTGTTTTCACTGTCGTCCGAGGGGCATGTCCGCTAGATTCAGTATTTTTTTTATTTCTTTTTGCCGAATATGTCTTTTGTGCAGTTTTGTGTATCGGATTTTTTTTTCTTTTAGGGCCTAGCTCATCTCGCGTCTGGGGTGGTGATTCGAACACCGCCTTCATTGCGATGAGTTGAGCTGGATCCTAAGCTAGCAAATCCTTCTTCGCAAGTCTGGGGTAGCGGCTTCAAACCGTGCCTTTCATTGCGGCGGAGCCAAGGATGTTGGTCATAAGGGAAATTCGTCCTTTTTATTTTTTTTGTTTTCGTGATTTTTTTTTGCAATTTAGGCTTCAGCCATCCCGCGTCTGAGTTGGTTGCACCTAGCGCCACTTTCATTGCGATGGGTTGGTCTGAGACCTGAATTAGTACTTTTCATCTCCGCAAGTCTGGGGAAAGCAGCCTCTAGCTGTTCCTTTCATTGCGGCGGAGATTAGGAGGGTATTTTGCAAATTTCTTTTGTTTTGTCTTTTTTTTGTTATGCGATGCAGGCCTCAGTTCATCTCATGCCTGAGTTGGGTGCCTTGGAACATTTAGCACCACTTCTTGGCGATGAGCTGAGCTGAGACCGAAGGATGTATTGTCCATCTCCGCAAGTCTGGGGATAGCGGATTCAAACCGTTCCTTTCATTGCGGCGGAGATAGGTTAGTATTTCGCAAAATTTAAATTTTTTTTTTTTGTTATTGCTAACTATCTTTAGTTAGCCAGCCTGTCTCAGGGATTTAGCTTCCGAGCAACCCTGCATTGCGGTTGGTGCGCTGGAGACCAGTTGGCACACACTGGTTTAATTTTCTTTTGTTTTTCAAGGGGGTTTATATATATTTTTTTTATTATTCTGTAACCTGTGCCTTTTATAATGGGAGGTCAGCATTCCCATTGAATAACGAACATATATATATTTTGCCTTATATATCTTTTTACATTTATATATACACGTATATGAACACGTTTATTTATACAAATATTTTTTTTATAAGCGAAGTCCATTTTGAATCGATATTGTTAGTTAAAATCTAAGATAATTTTTTTTGAATCGCAAATAATTATTACAATTATTGCTTGATTTTCCCACCAAACGCGACAACTAAAGTTTTATTACTTTATCAGATGTGACATAATTTTTTTACCGGCATAGAGATTTAAATAGCAAATAATCATTATTAATATTCGCTGAAAACTTGATCAAACACAAAACCAAAGTTTTGTTAATTTCTTTTCGATGCGATCTAATTTTGAATCGAGATAAAGATTTAAATTTCGGTAATTGTACAAATAATTGCATTTGAGCTTTAGCACCAAACGTGACTTATTCAAGCAGTTAATTGCTTTAGATTTCATACAACCGTTCAAGCGTGCCTTGTTTTTTTTGAAGCGCTCAAACGTTCGATTTTTTTTTGAAAATGTCTCAAAACACTCAGCAGTCAGCTGAAGGGATGCAAACTAGGAGTTCGACTAGAGGTAGTGGTTCCAAGTTCAGAGGTAATGGCGGACATTATAGAGGAGGAGGAAATAGAGGTGCGATTCCGAAACCCCCAGCGAGCCGACCTTTAGTAATGCATTCTCCAATAGTCACCCAGGCAACAGTCGATCCATCCAGGAATGTTCCAAATACTGACCCTTCCGAAAAATATGATAGACCGGCTAGTGCAAATATCCTTGATCTAGACAGTCTTATTAGGAATATGCCGGAGCCGCCTGAGCAAGGCGCGACAAATACAGTAGACGAGGCTAGCGCTTTACCACAGGTTCGGTTACAACCAAACGTTTACAACGATAGGGCTTCCAATCATGAGACCCATCCCGAAGTGACTCCTTTGAATTCGTGGGTACACGTTCTGCATCAGCTATTCCAAACGTCACAAGAAGAGCTACGCCAAGAGATGAGAGCTATTAGGGAAAACGTGAATACCCTGAACGCTGCAGTCGCAGCCTCTCGAACGGCGATGGATTTTGTTAGGAGTGATGCTAGACATGATATTAGGGATGATGTTAGACAGCAACCGAACCAAGCGCAGACTTTTGTTAACAACCCAATTATTCCCACGCCCAGTAATACGGTTGTGAAACCACAAGACTGGAAGATTTCTTATGACGGTACTGGTAGTGTTTCAGATTTTTTGTTTAAATTGGACACCTTGCGTGAGCGCACGCAGTGTACAGAAGATCAGATTATGGCCAGTTTTCACCTTTTCTTGTCAGGCCGTGCCGAAGAATGGTATTGGTTATTTACCAAACAAAACCCTAATGCAAACTATCCATTTTTGAGTTACTCCCTAAAGCGGGAATTCGGCACCCTGAAGACGGACCATGAGCTGATGATGGAAATATCAGTGCGCAAACAGAAACCAAATGAGACTTACGACGTTTTCCACACGGACATTCTGGCATTAAACGCGAGACTTAGAGAGCCCATGTCTGAGGCCTTGCTAATTGATATCATCAAACGCAACGTTAATGGTAATTTGAAATTAATGCTGTTTAACGCAAGTGTAAGAGATTTGCACGACCTTCGCGATGTAGCTCGACGAGGCGAGCAGGTACTGAAGGAGAGCAGGAGCCTAGTATCAAATTACCATAGGCCGAGCGTAAACGAAGCGCGTGCCATAGCTCCGGATTGTAGGGTCGGAAGTGAGGATTATATAGTAGATCCACAGATAGAAGCACTGAATTATCGTCGCATGGGTAGGCCAGACTACTCAGGGATTAAATGTTGGAATTGCCAGGCAATGGGCCATTCTTATATTTACTGTGAGGAGCCCATCAAATCTCAGTTTTGTTTCAAATGCGGTCAGAGAGGAGTGTTGACTCCGAAGTGTCCCAACGACCACCGTGGTCAGGGAAACCGTTATCCGAGCGAGAAGAGAGAGGGGGAAACTCGTTCGGGACAATAGCCCCTACTTCAGTCAATACCCAGCAAATCGTCGCGAGTACTGAGCCTAGTCCACTTTCGGCCAGTTCCGGAAGCAGTCAATCAACACCAATAGTAACTTTCCCTGATAGTACGGATAATTCAAATAGTTCAGATTCAGATAGCCCGACTTCGTCGCAAGGTAATTCTCGACCAATTCGTATTTTGAAAGCCTCAGTTAGAAATGTTAGTTGTCAGACCATTTTCCGACCCAGTTTAGAAGAAAGAGAGCAAAACTATCAATTGGTTAGATCAAATATTTTCACAAATGATTCCCAACCATATCCACCCGAAAAAATTTTGCAGTGTAGGAAGAGGTATAGCAAACGTGTCCAGGTGCGAAAGCTTTTGGAAAGCACCACACTCGTCCTTACAGACGATGAAAGACCAATGATTAGGGTGAGGATAGGAAATGGGTCACTAGTGGGATTATTGGATTCAGGAGCCAATGTCTCTATCCTGGGTAAGGGCTGTTTGAAATTTTTAGAAGAAAACAATCTCAACTATAAGGAAATGAATGAATGTATATATACAGCAGGCGGCGACAAACGGAAGATAATAGGCTGCAGTTCATTGCCTGTCACTTTCAAAAATACAACAAAATCCATATATTTTTACCTTGTTCCTTCGCTTCTCCAAGAAGCCTATTTCGGAGTAGATTTTTGGAAAGCATTTGCTTTAGCTCCCGAAATATTTCCAAGCATATCATGTCTAGAAGCAATGGAAGATACAGAAGGTCCCAATTTTCATGATTTGACTCCATCCCAGAAGTACGATTTGCAAAAAGTTATTGATATGTTTCCGTCGTTTGAAAAATTAGGCCTAGGGCAAACACAGCTGGTGGAGCACGACATTGACACGGGTGACGCAGTCCCAATTAAAAGCAAACATTTTCCTCTTTCGCCACCAAGGCAGGCTGAAGCCTACAGCGAAATTGATAGATTATTGAAAATGGGAGTCATCGAAGAGTCGAATTCGCCATGGTGTAGCCCAGTTGTCTTAGTACGGAAACCTGGTAAGGTTAGACTCTGCATTGATTCTAGGAAGGTAAACGCCGTTACGAAAAAGGACTCATATCCGCTGCCGCATATCAACGGGTTATTGAGTCGTTTAAAGGATACGCACTTTATTAGTGGTATCGACTTAAAAGACGCGTTCTTCCAAATTAAACTAACTGAGTCGTCAAAAGAGAAGACAGCGTTTGCGGTGCCAGGTAAACCCTTGTACCATTACAAAGTTATGCCCTTTGGGCTGTGTAACGCGCCGCAAACAATGAGTCGACTCATGGACAAAGCAATTCCCTCGTATATGCGAGAACATGTTTTTGTTTATTTGGACGACCTGTTGGTATGTAGTGCGGATTTTGACGACCACATCAAACTTTTAGCAGATGTAGCGAGGTGTTTGAAAAGTGCAGGCCTTACAATTAATGTGAGTAAAAGTAAATTTTGCCAGAGAGAAATTCGTTACTTAGGGTATGTTATAGGCAGTGGGTGTTTGAAAGTGAATCCAGAGAAAATCGAGGCAATGCAGAATTTCCCCATTCCCAAATCTCCTCGACAGGTTCGCAGGTTCGTGGGTATGGCAAATTGGTACAGGGCATTTATTACCAATTTCGCTGATTTAGCAGGCCCTTTGACAGATTGTTTACGTAAGTCACCTGGTCCTTTCAAACTAACTCCAGAAGCAGTAGAGGCCTTCGAAAAACTTAAAGTAGCTCTGAGTTCCGCCCCAGTCTTAGCTCAACCTGATTTTTCCCGAGAATTTGTCATTCAATGTGATGCTTCCAAAATGGGAGTAGGAGGCGTGTTATTCCAGGTCGATGACAATGGTGCAGAGCATCCAATAGCTTTCGTTTCGAAAAAATTAAATAATGCTCAACGCAACTATACAGTCACCGAGCTGGAATGCCTCGCCGCAATTGTCAGTGTCAAACGTTTCAGACCCTACGTTGAAGGGCTGCCATTTCGTATCATCACGGACCATTCAAGCCTTAAATGGTTGATGACGCAAAAGGACCTTAGTGGTAGGTTAGCTAGATGGTCACTGTTACTACAGAGATATGATTTCGAAATGCAGCATCGTAAGGGGGCTCTGAACGTAGTACCGGACGCTCTGTCGCGTTTTGACGTTGACGAGTTGACTTCATCTCCCGCGCCTTACGAAATAGACTTAGACTCATCCGAATTTAGAGCCAATGAGTATCTGGATCTTATCAGAACAATTACAGTAAACGGTGAGGCTCTCCCGGATTTGCGTGTCAGAGGCGGGCTGATTTTTAAAAGGGTTAAGTTTCGAAAAGGTGTGGAGGGTGAAGAAGACTCGTTATGGCGGTTGTGGTTACCCCAAAGACTCAGGGAGGAAGCAATACGAATGGCACATGACGCAGTTAGGAGTTATCACGGAGGTTGGCAAAAGACATTGGAACGGGTTAGGTCGAAATACTTCTGGCCACAACAAGCTAGGGACGTTAGAGATTATGTGAAGGATTGTGACACTTGCAAGGCTGTAAAAGCAACGAATCAGCAGTCAAGACCACCTATAGGAAGCGCTTTTGTTACAGAGAGACCTTTTCAGCGCTTATATTGCGACTTCTTAGGACCTTATCCGAGATCCAAACGTAGGAACCAGTTTCTTTTTATTATTTTAGACCATTTTTCAAAGTATGTGTGGCTGAAGCCAATGCAGAGAGCGACAACTATTAATGTAATGAATTACTTCGGTACAGAGATTTTTCCAGCTATAGGGGTCCCAGAATATATCCACAGCGATAATGGGAAACAATTCGTCTCAAAGGAAATGAAAGCGTTCTTTGAAAAGTATGGTGTGACGCATGTTAGAACAGGAGTATATTCCCCACAAGCTAATGCGTCCGAACGCGTGAATAGAGAGATAGTATCCAAGATAAGAATTTTCCTAAAAGATAAGCAGGATCATACGGACTGGGACAAACATATACCCGAAATTCTATCAGTTTTAAGAAGTGATTTTCATACGTCGATTCAGTGCTCTCCGTACTTTGCATTATATGGTCAGAATATGGTCCAACACGCATCCGCGTATAAGTTATTAGAGAAATTGGATAGCCTCAAAGAAGATCGTGTACCGATAGTGAGTAGGGCTGATAGGTTAACAGGAATCCACGAACAAATCCGTAAAAACTTAGCGCAGGCAAATGATAGAGTCAAGCAGGTTTACAATAAGCGCTCTAGGCTTGTGAACTATAGGGAAGGTCAAGAAGTGTTTCGAAGAAATTTTGCCTTGAGCAACTTCAAACAGGGCATAAACGCGAAATTCCTGCCAAAATATATTAAGTGTCGAGTGCGTGGAAAAGTTGGCAATGCACTGTATGACTTAGAAGACTTAACAGGGAGATTAATAGGACGATTCCATGCTTCTGATATCCGTCCTCAATAAGACTCCGCTGGGCGTCTTGGCGGTCGGGGACAATTCGCCCAGTATTCTCCCCGAGCAGTTATAATAATAGGTGGATCACAAGCGCTCCCATCGGGAACCGTGGACCATCTAGCAGTCCATATTCCAATTGGTCTGCTTATACGGAGTTTTGACGAGTTCTCCCAAATTAAAATGTCTAGTTTTATGGAGTTTTGGCGAGTTCTCCTTTATCAAATGCCTAACCTTACGGAGTTTTGACGAGTTCTCCAATACAAAAATGTCTATTCAAACGGAGTATTGATGATTTTCCTGCTAAAGTTTTTTTTTGTCCAGCTTCGCGAGGTTAGGGACCATAGACCAGCTGATAGGGTGATGGTATTCGGAGTTTAGACGCGTTCTCCTGTAAAAAAATGTCTAAGGCCGCGAAGCCTTAAAATAGGAAACAAAATAATTTAACTTTTTTTGTAAAGCCCATTCCGGGGGGCGAGAAACCAGCGGACCAAGGGTCTTTTTCAAGACCGCCTGTCCTGGGTTCAACGTGCGGGGTTGGATCAGCCGGGGGGGACAGGTTCTTAAGACCGACCAAGTTCGGCACCTAGGAGAAGGGCTCCTAGGGGGGAGTAGGCTTCTCTGGCCTAAGCCAATAGAGAAACACCGCAACACCGGACTTACGCATCTTGGTTTCTTTTTACCAAATGAATTTTTTTATCATACCTGACTTTCAATTATTCTCGGATTTTCATACATTACTAGTTTGGACATGTTCATATAGCCATATGTTTTTTTTGGTATCACCTGATGGAGCCTCTGTTGCCCGGTTAGCTGTGGTAGAATTTGAGACTCTTATCTAGGGGTGAGTCGTGCCCCACGTAGTTAACAGTTGAGTATTCTCGCGACAACCTTACAGGCAAACCATTTTTTCCTGTTCGCTCCCTCGTCAGGTCTTCGAAGCGAAGCAGGCCTGTTATGGTTTGCTATCGATATCAATGCTGATATCGATCATAAACGGGTTAATTTCGGTTGCTCAATTCTGTCTGTGTGGCATCACCACTATTTTAGTAGTTTTTCTTAGTACTTTTCCAATGACTTCCATTTCATAATGGCCGACGTGCTGACATGGTGAAGAAGAATGGTTGACGCGTGGCCAAACTAAACAGGTCGTCGCATGTGAGGCAGTTTATGCGATTGACGTTAGGCGGCTTATTTCAAATGTCAAAAGCAGGGAAAAAGAAGTGAACACACAACTTAGCAGGGATTGTTTAAAGAAGGATTTCGCGGCAGATAAGCCGATTGCAATTGGGTACGTGTGCAAAAAAGGTGCGAACGTCAGATAGAACCGATTGGGGAAAAGTTTTTACTTTGAAAATAATTTCTCTCCTCTTTCACGTTGACATTTTTTTTTGGAAACACACACATCAAAACGTAACTAATATAACCTTCTTTGGATAAACCTTGAGCTTAGCATTCTACTTCTACGAACAAGGCCTGCAAAATTGTAAAATCAAGGCAACAGACAATAAGTTGACATATGCCAAGAAGAAGAAGAGCGATTCTCCCTCGCATCGACCTTGTATGTTTGAGCTATGGGCTAGTGTAACAGGTGGCCGCACTGCGAAACGAGGGTGACTTTTGAGGTTGTCTCGATGGCAACAGCTGACAATTTTTTTTTGACAGGAGTCATTTCCCTGTTTGAGTAAATTTCATGCACCACTGGTGGTGTTCTGGCAATAATAACGTTTTGTACTTTCTTATTCAGTCACTAGATATCTCAAATGTAACATTTTTTTTTATTTAAAATCCTGTAGTTAATTCTTTTCTTGCTCCACTAAGAGTCTAAACAAAATTTAAATAAGTAATTGCATCCGAGATTTACACCGATTTTTTTTTATTCTTCTAAATGGTTATGTGGTTTTGATTCATTCTTCAGATTTCAATCCTTATAAATTGCATGAAAATTTTTTTTGCAAATAGGCAAGCTATCGAGCCAACCTCTATAAGTAGGCCTTTCATGGGAAAGCTTAACTCAAATTTCCCATCTCAACCTTGACAATCGTTCCAATGGCGAGGTATGCACATGGATTGGTGATGGAGAAACTGGTTCTCCAGGGTTGCCATGAACACTTCTTATTGTGAAAATACGTAACACGTGGTTATTCGGATACTTAGTACTTTCAAATGCACCTATTATAAAATGTTCTTATGCGCTCCATACAATTTTAAATTTTACATAGTTCACAGAAAATTAAATAATTATTTACCAAATAATTTTACTATGTTTGTTTCTTATTGGCTAGTTATGGATAGTTAGCCAGGTTTGGGCTGGCAGAAGGTTTCTTGATTTTCTGTTCATTTCACTCTTTATGAGCGTAATTCTTTCCGTTTTGCTCTTTTCATTTCATTTGACAGCTAGCTGCTAGTTTAATAAGAAACAAACATACTATTTCATTAATCAGATTTTCCTGTCTCTTACCATTTTTATAATTTGAGCGTAAGACAACAATGTCTATTAATATTTCCAACGTACACTAATAGAATTTTACAGTAGCAAATTTACTAGGGCACGAATATAAGCGATTAATTTGAGATAGTTTCATGGGAAAAATGCTTGAGGCATTTTATTCCGAAAGTTTTGGTATTTTTATTTGTGTAACATGGCAATCGCATTCCATCTCGCTTGTGCCATTGCTAGCGTCATACCATGATATAGACATTCGGGTAACCGTAAAGTCACGCCACTATTATGCACACGTCACTACACCACTGCAGGCTATATGGAAAAAGAAACGGGACTCTTCCAAAACGAAGACAGAAGAAAAAGTGGAAGGCACGCGCTAATAAGAATTTTTTTAGTACAGCGGGAGTCAGTTTTCGAAAAGTCAATTGAGTGGTAGAGTCAAAACGAGACGGTTCTTTTCGTGGTGTAAAACTATTTTTTTTTATATTGCATATAAATAACTTCTTAAATAATAAAAATAGATGCGAAAACATAAAATCAGTGTTCAGTATATTTTGCAAAATATGTACATTATGTTAAATTAGTTTACATGGCTAGTTCTACGTAGACACTCGATTGTAAAGTGAAATATATACATACGTGTACGTACACACACACACCTGTGCACACAAGAATCTGTTTTTTCGTCGTTCAAATTCGTTTGTCATATCGTATTCGTGTCGGTTTGTCGCTGCATTTCCTGATAAACAATAGAATTTCATGAATTAAATGATAACCGCAGTGAACATTTACGCACCAAAAAACATAAATATCGAATAACAACAACAGCAGCAAATAGCGAAAAATTTGGCTCAACAACAACAACAACAAATTGGGCTTGGCACAACAACAATAACAGCGTCTCAGATAGTGACTCAACAACACCGATAGCGGCACAGCCGAAGCAACAACAGCAAACAGCCGAAAAATTTTGCACTAGAACAACAACAACAAATTGGGTTTGGCACAACAACAACAGCAGCAAATAGCGAAAAATTTGGCTCAACAACAACAAATTGGGCTTGGCACAACAACAATAACAGCGTCTCAGATAGTGACTCAACAACACCGATAGCGGCACAGCCGAAGCAACAACAGCAAACAGCCGAAAAGTTTTGCACTAGAACAACAACAACAAATTGGGTTTGGCACAACAACAACAGCAGCAAATAGCGAAAAATTTGGCTCAACAACAACAACAACAAATTGGGCTTGGCACAACAACAACAACAACAGCGTCTCAGGTAGTGAATCAACAACATCAACAGCCATAAGCAAAAAAAAAATTCTGTCGCTGCAACAACAGCAACCAGCAGAAACTACAACAACAACTACAGCAGCAGCAGCACCACCAACACAGCACCAACAACCATAACAACGTCAACAACTACAACTGGAGCCTAGGTCGTAAGCTATTTATATTATTTTCCATATATTTTATATATATATTTTTTTTTTTAATTTCTCTGAAAAAAAAAGAAAAAAAAAGGGGCGCCCTAGTGTACTAAAATGAAGAAAAAAATAGAGTAAGGATTTAGCTATAGAAAAGGGAAGAATGAATCCCAAATAAATTGTTAAAATTATAATGGGAATGCTGATCCACCTTAATTAAAATGGCATAGGGATTTCAGGTATGGGGTCATCAAACTATAGGTGCACTGATGACCATGGATGAGGGTGGGCTAGTAAAGCACCAGCGCTGCAACAACACCAGCGGCGTAACACAGGTAAGGGGTCACTGATACCCGGGTGCGACAGTGACCATGGATTAGGGTAGGACAAAACGCACCGGCGCTGCAACAACATCAGCAGTGCCACCCCCTTGTGAGTTCGGCCTTTAATTTTTTTTTGATTGTTCATATATTTTAAATTTCAGCTTTTTTTATGTATTTTCAGGTGCCCGTTAATAACCGGTCGTTCCGGTTGATTCAAATTTAAAATCAAAGTTAACGATTTTTTTTTCTCTCGCGATATATATATTCAAATTTAAATTAACTGACAGTTTCTTTTGATAATGTTTATTCAACTCTAATGCACATCGACTTCAACGTACGTTCAAATTTAAATTTTTAAATCTTTTCTCTTCCGTCCGCGATTATTTAAATTTAACGCCCGCTTATCTATTTTAAAATTTTTCCGTTGATGTCAGTATTTCCGTCCGACTTAAATTTTGGTTTAATTGCTTTGCCAACGTTCGTCTGACTTTAACGTACATTCAAAATTCCTATTCAAAGTTTAACGACATTTTCCCTCGGTTCGTATTTATTTAAATTTAACTGACGTCTGGCCTTTTGAATTTGATTTTTCCGGGTTATCTTTTGAATTTTTGAATTTTTCAACGGTCCGTCCGTGGCATCCGGCTAAAACCGGATGTTGTTTTCGTTTGATTTTACTCGTTTTGGTTTGAAAAGGCATGATATGAATTTTTTCTGTTTATGGCGCAGGACAGCAATGTAGGCAAGAACCCCGCCCAGCCGACAATGACTAGCCACAGTGCAACCCTAGATCATGCCGACCGCCATGCATTGCTGCTCCACTCGATTGTAGATCGTAATCGAGGTCAAACGCTAACCATAACAAGCTGTGGCGTCTTTGACTTGCATTTTGTCGATCGCGGTTCGAATCCTGCCTGCGACTGGTATTTTTTTTTATTTATATAAAAATTAAAAAAATATGTACGTATTTAAAAATGAATAAAAAATATATGTATATTTTATTCATGCATCATAGATAACATCCAAAATATGTACCTACCTACATGCGAAAAAAGTTCATCCTACCTTTTGACGCACGTGCATAAAATCAAATTTGTCAAATGCTATTCACAAATTGCCAAATCGCAAATTTTCATTTCATTCTTATCCCTATTTTTATCGGGATTGTACAGAATTAATTTGGCCATTTTCAGAGACATTTCGCAATTCTTGTTTAAATTAACCTTTTAAAAATTTGAGTATCTAAAAAAAATAACTTCAATAAAGCTAAAATTCTTTTTGAAATATAAATATGTACATACATACATACATATAACCAAAAAGTACTATTTTCTTATTTTTGGCTTAAATGCAAGGGTAATACCATGTCTCCACATAACGTGTTTCGCTCTTTTTTTCTGCATTTTCTCTCTCAATCTTGTTTCGACACGGAAACCAGTGCCGAAACTCGCCAATTTCCATACAAATTTTTGAGAGCGAGTGAAGATTGAAACACTGTTTCATTCTGAATCATCTTGCCAACCTCGATGATATCGATGTATTCTCTAATTTTGTATCGAAAATCTATCGAAATCTCACACAGACCAAAACAAAGACGCAAAAATAAGCAAACATTCAAACATTTAAGAAGAACAAGAAAGAGAAATGTCAAACTGAATCACGATTAGCCACGTGGAGACGGGTTATTGAGCGAGATGTTTTGCTACATGTTTCTCTGGTGAATCAAGTTATGTGGAGACGGGCTTTAACTGAAATTGATGATCAATTTGGCAGCAATACCATTCGCACGTACCAATGCAAAAACATACATATGTATGTAGATATGTATGTACGTATGTATAAGAACAATCCAATCAACCACCAAAGACAAGAATAAAAACGAGTACGAGCGATTCATTCATAAATGATAAAAGTGGCAACAGAGCTTTTCATCAGATCAAGATTTTTATAAAATTCTAAAATTTGCAGCCCGGCTGATTTTCAACCATCTTTGCATTTGTTTGCATCTTTGCAGTGGCGGTAGAGTGTAAATAGAAATAATAACTAAATGTCAAGCAAAAGAAATGTCAAAATGAATTTATTTTTCGCCGCGAAAAAACAAACGAATTCGAGCCCCTCATGTTTTTCTGACTCAATTATTTTCACCTCACTCGTTGAAAATACCGAATTTTCCCTTCTTATACAATATACGTTCTTTGATTTTTCGTGAGCCATTTCTCCCTTCTTATACAATATACGTTCTTTGGTGCAACCAAGGCAAATTCATTATGGTAATGGCACGGCGAATTCGGCAATATTCGCCTCGATTCGCTTTAAATTTTCGTCCAGCAAAATGTCAAACTCAAAGTAAAATTTTTCTTTGTTTGACATTCTCCTGTATTCTTCTATACACGGTGAACTAAAAACGAGAAGAAGAAGAAGTCAGCTGTTCACTTACCATTACCATATGAATGAATTTGCCTTGGGTGCAACTATTTATTACAGCCAGAAGGAGCTTTATAAGAATAAAATTAACATATTTAGTGAAGCTATTTATGGAAAGTCTATATTAAACATCATAATAAAAAGATCAAACCAGTAGAGTAAAGCATAATTTTAACACTTTACACTGAAACTGAAAATATTCAAAACAAATCGTCGTTTAAAGTGCATTTTTGCGTAAGAGGTATTTTCATTTTCGCGTAGCGGACATTGGTTGAACTTTATAGGAGAGCAAAAAAACTGTTTCATTTCAAAACCGTTATTTCTTTCTGCGTACAAACTTAAAAATAGTTACGTAGATCAGTTTGTTAGCTAAAACACCAACTTAGAGTAAAACAAGTAAAAGCGCGGCTGTCTTCGGCCGTACCGAAGACTTCATACCTTTCATGAGTGGGGAAATGCAAAGTTACCTATGTATGTACAATGCCTGATTAAGTTTAATTTATAATTTTAATTCTGTGGGTTATTTATGGAAAGATTTATTAGAAAAAATGGTGTCTTGGCTATTTAAATGGAGGAGCTACACACCAAAATGTCCATATCTGAACAATCGGTTGTAGGGGAGCTATATGTTATAGTGGTCCGATCTTGACAATTTTCGGTAACCTTGTTTGGGCCAAAATGGGCACGTCTACTTCAAAGTTTCATGTCCTTAGCTGTTTAAATGGGGAAGTTATGCACAAATTACATTCAAAAATTTCATGTATATCTGAATAATCGGTTGTTTTCTATATGTTATAGTGGTCCGATTCGGCCGGTTCCGACAAATGATCAGCTGCATATAACAACATACCTGTATTCCGAATTTCATTCAGATATCTCAAAAACTGAGGGACTAGTTTGCGTTCACACAGACGGACGGACGGACAGACGGACAGACGGACAGAAGGACAGACGGACAGACGGACATGGCTTAATCGACTCAGCTCGTGATTCTGATCATATCGATATATATTTTGGTGGGTCCCCCACGCTTCCTTCTGGTACTTTCGACAAAAAATTTTTGGCACTAAGTTATAAATTATAACTTATAATACCATTTCATTCTCATGAAAGGTATAAAAAGAAGCAAATTGAATTATTAGGACTCTTTTCTTTCATGTGCGGTTGTGCAATTTTTATTCGGCACAACAATCACGCACATGCGGTTATGAAATGGCAAAATGTTCAATATAATTCTTTTTTTAGTACACACAGAGAAAAACTATTGTACAATCAACTCAGAATCGCATATAATCCAACTTAAAACTGAGGTATAATTTACTTACTAAGTTTTTTTGTCATCTTAACGAAATTAATTTTGTAAAAAATTCAGCAAAGTAATTTAGTAAAAAATAAAAGTAAAAAAGGTTAACTTAGCCAAAACAACTCCTTTTTTGGTAGCCAAAGTGCTTAGGTAATAAATGACCTAAGCTTTGTTTTCCATGGTCGGGTACAAATTGTGTAAGTACTTTGGTGAGTTATACAAGTTTCTTGTGCCCCATACAAATTTTTTTAACTAAGTCAACTTTGTTAGATTTACTATAGTTTTTTCTCTGTGTGTATTTTATAAAGAATAAAAGTAACAAAACTTAAACTTATATTAAATTTAAAGCTAAAATTAATATTTTAATTAAGAAAACGTAATTTTGTTTACACATTGCTGGAGAAGTCGTAAGGTAAATGTGGTAACTTGTCATAAAAGCTATGACAATCGTAGGGTATCACTCGTTTTAAGTGTTTTAAATCTTAATATTTACTTTTTGTAATTTTGAGGTGACTTTTGTGGATTGGATTAGGAACATCCGTGTTCTATCTGGTTTATAACCTGACTTGAATGTCTTATAAATTTTCGCATAAGAATCATGGCCTACAAAAAATATGTTTTTATCGCAATGTAATACATTAATTTTTATACACAGCTGTAATAGTACACAGATTTGAATATTTTTATGAAATTTCGTATACAGGTTCCTATCCAGACTGGGACGGTTGAAAATGGGCGAAATCGGACCATGACCACGCCCACTTTTTTATATGGGTATTACAAAGGAGCACAATAAAACATTTTGAGCGATATCTTCGTCAATTATAAAGATAATTCAATGAAATTTTGTGGCACAAGTACCACGATAGATAGAAAACCATAAACAGAAAAATTTTGGAAAATGGGCATGGCACCGCCTCTTATTAGACAAAGGAATCTACGAGATTTCGGAGCCCATAACTCGACAAATAATTGAGATATTATGACGAAAATTGGTGGACTTATTTCTACCACTTGCGGTAGTATATGTGCAAAATTTCTACACCGCAACTACATTTTAAATGTTGAGGAGGGTGTCAAATCTAACCCCAAAGCGTTTTGGAATTTTGTCAACTCAAAAAGATCAGTATCTAGCATTCCGTCCTCCCTCTTCTTTGGTGACAAGGTGGCTAGTACCCCTTGCGACTCCGCTAATCTTTTTGCTGAATTTTTTGTGTCGAATTTCGTTACAGCCATTAATAGCGATAGCAATATATCATTCGACATTCCGCCTTCTATCAACTTTGGTAATATTGTTTTATCCACTGAAGATGTAGTCAACGGTATTGCCCGTCTTAAACTCTCGTCTCAAACTGATGTGGATGGTTTATCTTCGATTTTATTCAAGCAGTGTGATTCATTAATTTACCCTCTACTGCAAATCTTTAATAAGTCTCTTGCCTCTGGCAGTTTTATAGACGCATGGAAAATTGCCTTTATTTCCCCAATTTATAAAAGTGGTAATAAAAACGATGTTAGCAATTATAGGCCTATTGCAAAGCTTTCTGCCACTGCAAAACTATTCGAGTGCATACTTCAAGAAAAATTACTCTTTGAGGTAAAAAATATAATATGTCAAGAGCAGCATGGTTTCTTTCCGAGCCGCTCAACAGTTTCTAATTTGGCTGTCTTTTCAGATGACTGTATTGCAGCTTTCCATTCGGGGTGTGAAGTCGACACAGTGTACACTGACTTCTCGAAAGCTTTTGATCGTGTATCCCATGCAATTTTGATTAAGAAATTAGCTTGTATCGGGTTTCACTCCGTCTTCTTAAGATGGATTGGTTCCTACCTGTACAATCGCAGTTGCATTGTCGTTGTTGATAATATTAGATCTCTGCCCTTCATTGCTTGTTCTGGTGTTCCACAGGGCAGTATTCTTGGTCCATTGTTTTTTGTCTTGTTTGTCAATGATATTCGCTCTTGCTTCTCGTCTGCAAAATTTCTACTTTATGCAGACGATCTCAAGATCTATTCTCCCATTAGTTCCTACTTGGACTCTCATTTAATGCAGCTTGATTTAGATAATCTAGGTAGATGGTGCACTATCAATCGTCTTGGGCTGAATGTCGCAAAGTGTTTTCACATCACCTTCTCTAAGCGTATCAATCTGATCGACACGTCGTATCATATTGCCAATTCGCCCTTGTCACGCGTAAATGAAATTAAGGACTTGGGTGTAATATTCGATTCAAAGTTTTCTTTTGCTAATCACATCAATTATATTCTTGCCAAATCGTACGCCATGCTCGCCTTTGTCAGGCGGCATAGTTCGGATTTCTCTGATCCTTATACGCTAAAGCTTTTGTACATGGCGTTTGTCCGTTCAAGGCTCGAATATGCGTCGTTCATTTGGTCCCCGTATTTTGCGTGCCATTCTACTAGAATTGAAAGGATCCAAAAAATATTTCTACGCTTTGCACTCCGTAGTTTACACTTTTCAGATCCTATACCATCATATGACGCACGATGCTCATTAATTGCCCTAAAATCACTGCATAATAGAAGAATAATCTTATCGCTTTCTTTTGTTTTTGACTTAATTAGAGGTGCTATTGACTGCTCCGTACTTCTTGAGAGAATATACTTTAATATTCCTGTCAAAGCTCTTCGTAGTTCAGAGCTTTTCCATATAAGCCTCTTTAAAGTCCTCTATGCTCGAAATGCGCCTATTGTTAGAGCTCTTATTGAGTTTAACAGAATCTGTAAATTCATTGAGGTTGACTTCTCTCTTTCAAAAGATCGCTTTGTGATTACGTTAAACAACTTTTTTAAATAAAGACTTTTATAAATAATAAAAAGTAAACTATTTAATCATATTTTCTAATATTCCCTCATTCATATGTATATGTATATTCACATATATATATTTATATTACTTTTCTCACAATAATATCTTAATCCATAGTCTACTTAGCCTTTAAGAACTTTTTGTACTTCATTGGCTTAATAAATAAATAAATAAATAAATAAATAAATAAATAAAAAAATTTTAGCGAAATCAGTTTATAACCACGCCTACTTTTTAGTAAAAATATTTCTCGAATGCCCAAAATTTGTAACTTGACATCTCTGTAACTAAAAGTCATAAAGGGATGAAATTTTATAATAACAAGAATATTTATACGTTTAGTCGGATTATTGATACGAATTTTCAAAATGGGCGTGGCTGCGCAAAGGGGCAAAAATGCCCCTTACTCGAAAATGAAAATACCTCTTACGCAAAAATTCACTTTAAACGACGAAATACATATGTACATTAGGCCGTCCCGCCTTATATGGACCAAACAAAAGTCCACCGTATGCCCCTCCATAAGATTTCTCTTTCGAAAACATGTCGTGTGACTTCTTCAATTCGATGCTGGAAAAGATAATACGAGCTGCAGAACTTAACCATACAGGAAGCATCTTATATCACAAGAGTGTGCAACTGCTGGCGTACGCCGATGACATCGACATCATTGGTACTAACACGCGCCGTGTGTTCTGCCTTCTCCAAGCTGGATAAAGAGGCTAAGAAAATGGGTTTGGCGGTAAACGAGGACAAGACGAAGTACCTTCTGTCAACACACAAAGAAACAGCACGCCTTGGCAGCCACGTCAATGTTGACAGCTACAAATTCGAAACTGTTAAGGACTTCGTCTATTTGGGAACCAGCATTAACACCAAGAATGATGTCAGCACGGAGATCCAACGAAGAATCACGCTTGCCAATAAATGCTACTTCGGACTAAGTAGGCAACTGAAAAGTAAAGTCCTCTCTCGACAAACAAAAATCACACTCTACAGGACGCTCATCGTTCCAGTCCTCATGTACGGCGCAGAAGCATGGACAATTTCAAAATCAGATGAGATGGCACTTGGAGTATTCGAGAGAAAAGTTCTTTTTATGGACCTTTGCGCGTTGGCGTGGGCGAGTATCGACGGAGATTTAACGATGAGCTGTACGAGCTTTACACAGACATCGACATTGTTCAGCGAATAAAGATCCAGCGGCTGCGTTGGGCAGGTCATGTCGTGAGAATGGACGAAGGCGCTCCGGCCAAGAAAGCATTTCTATCGAAACCCGCTGAACGCAAAAGAAAAGGGAGACCTCCACTGCGTTGGGAAAATCAGGTGGATAGTGATGCTGGCTCCGTAGGTGTTCCCAAGTGGCGCCATGCTGCATGAAATAGAAGCAATTGGCGCTCTGTTGGACTCGGCCAGAATCGTCCGGACGGTTCAGCGCCAATCAAGAAGAAGAAGAAATTTAATATACCTCTATTATAAGTTAAGCCTAAATATGTTTAGTAATATATTTTAGTTGAAGTTAAGTTTACAGAAATATACATATCATAGTTTTAAAAGTAGAGTAACGTGGTATACATAACTCACATGTGCACATTAAATAAGCAAACAAAGCAAAGAAGCAACAAGGTTTTGCGAATACTTCATAACATGGTAGCTATTATGGTTTACTCGATCGTGGCGAATAGTGTACACTATTCGCTCCAACTGAGCAAATAGAAATATTATTCGTATTCTAAATGAAGAGTAGAGGTTTTATTCGTAGCTGCATTGAAATTGTGCTGTGAGTATTGTACAATGCATAGAGTATTCGCAAATACAGAAGAGGCAAATGGTACCGTGCAGAGTTTTATTAGCCATCTACTTACATACATATGTACATATATACATACTTGGTAAGCCAAATTGGTTGAATGAAGTGAGAAATCATGTCTGTTCTAAGCCAAAGCATATTGAGAATACAGGTACGTGCTAGACTGGCCGAGGAAAAATAGTGGAAGCCTAAGTTTGTATGTGGGTAAGTTAAGAAGGATTTAAAAATAAGCACAACAATAAATATACATTTGAGAACACATATAAATAAATGAAAGTATAGGAAAAGCTTTTATAAAATGACCAACTGTAGCCAATTTTGGTAGTCACGTCAGGCACGTAGCCAGGGGGGGGCTAGAGGGCTGAAGCCCCCCCCGAAATAAAGAAATTTTTTAAATAAATCGCAAATAAAAAAGATTTATCACTGACTGAATCTTTTGAAACTCTTATACACAACTCAGCTCAAACCTATAACAGTCGTACGCAACTACACTGGACGGTGACTGACTGTCACCGTTTCGTCAGCGTTAAGATCTATGCGAAATACAAAAAAATATGGCACGCGCCAAATAAAACATTTACATTCAATTTATGTAGTGAGTATTTTAGATCAGTGATGCTCAATTGCGAAAGACGCAATAAAATACCAAACACCAGTGATGTCATTTTCACTTCGATCGAAGTAATTCACTTCACTTTTATGCCCGTCACTTCGACACTTCCTCTTTCCCCAAATCACTTCGATTTTGATCAATCAGAATTAACTTACTCTTATAATTTATTCTTACAAATCGCTATCTTAGAGTGCAAATTGTGTAACTCCTTTTTTTCAAACTTTGTAGGAGAGACAAAAAACAAAAAATAAAAAAATTTTGAAACGAAAAAAAAATTTCTGTTCATGTAAATGTTTTGGACCTACACAATTTTCTTCGCTTTTTGGACTTACACAATTTGCGTATGACTGAATAAAAACGAGTAGATATATGACAAGTATCACAGACTCGTTTAGTGTGATGCGCAATTGTTTTTTTTAGCGTTCTACATAAAAATACACTTTTTCATGAAAGTGGACTTACACAGTTTGCACTCTAAGCTAGCGAAATACTAATAAAAGTTGCATATGCAATTATGCAAGAGGTAAATGTTTATAGAATAATAAGATATGGCATCCCTCATTGAGATGAATAATCGATTTTTTAAAAGCTCCTCTTATCTCTAGGGTTTTATCGCTTTTTTTAAAAGTTTGACACAGGGCCCCGGAGCGGAGTTCGAAGCAAAAAAAAAAACATTGGCAAATAATAGCTCGTGCACAATTCATTTAAAGCAAAGTGAAATTCCAGATGCTTGCTGCAATTAACACTTTGACAATTTCCACTTACTTTTTTGCTTTGATTTATAACACTGATTTTGTGCAAAATATTCTGGGAATCGACTTTTTTCTGCTTATTTCAAATGATATTTTTTACTCTTTATTGTTCATTTTACGTAGTTGCGCGAAATCGCTAATATAAATTTAGATAAACAAAGAATACACACACACATATGAATTAATGTATATCATTTTATTTCTTTTGAATTTTCAAAATAGAAATAATGAATATGAAATGTTTTGTTTTTTTTTTTAGAAAAAAAAAAAAATAACCCTTAACAGCCAAAAATAGCATTCAAATGACTATTTGCTAATTTCTACCATTTTGCCATTTCCTGATTTTCTAAATGTTGTGCTAAACACACTGTAGTTCGATTCGAAAGAAAATTCCATATTCCATATAAACTATATTCTACAGTTTACGAATGTGCTTTCGAATTTAATTTCACTTTAGAATAGAACTACAGAGTGCGGGCCCAGGAATAAAAAGATCTCGTATTTATATACATGAAACAATATAAACAATTGAATATGCTGCATTCATATATACATATGTACATAATGTACGACCGCCGCGCTTCACTTCGATCTACTTCGAATCACTTCGATTTTTCAGCCGCTTCACTTCGCTTTAAAATTTGGCGATGACAACACTGCCAAACACTAGTGTTTGAGCGATAATTCTGCTACTGCGAAAAATATTACACAAACACGAAAGCGACTGAACACGCCCTGCAGGGAACTCAATAACTAGTGAGCAAAATTTCTAGTTCCGAACCAGCGCAAAGGTGTCAAAAGGGAACTAGATCAATTGTAGTTAGACCCTCACCAGTTCAGGAGGAGTGAATTGAGTGACCATTATAAGACATACTTTGATTTGCATGCAATTTCAAAGTGACAAAAATTCTATGAAAATTTTTCGTTCGTTCAATTTCCGTCGGCTTTGTATATTTTTGCAATTCTCAGATGTTTAGTGAAGCGTTTTATATAAAGAGTTTTCTATTTGCATCTTAACTTGTATGAAATGAAATGTTCCCCTAATTATGCTTTTCCGATCCCTCAGGCTTATTTTTAATTTTTTTTTATTTTACTACTTTTTAAATATTATTGTAAATTTTTATTAAATAAATAAATAAAAAATATTAGTTAAAAAAAAATTATCATCCACCTTGACACCGATAGGATTCGAACCCGCGCCCCTCAGATTGAAAGGCACATGCGTTAGCCAGTCGACCATCGCGCCACTTGCATGAAGTGTGTCAAAGGCTGCACTTAAGCGGCAGATGTAAAACTGTAGAATTTGTAGGTAGTTGTAGCTCAGAACTATCGAAATTGTGCCAATAAACGAACTAGTGTAAACTGTAGAATTTAATACTAGTTCGGAACTATCGAAAATATAGTGCAGGGGGTGACAATTGACACCGCCTAGGACATCGCCGTGTTAAATTCGCCAGTTGATAACATGCAAAAGAGATTTAGCTCGCACTAGTAGAGTCGAAAAATGCACTAGAAGCGACCTAGTTCGGAACTAGAGATTTTCCCTACAGGGCGTACGCTAGGTCTAGACCAGACATAGGCAGCCCATACCACAATTGTGGGAAGTTTATATATTTTTTTACTTCAGCCCCCCCTGAAATGAAAAGCTGGCTACGGGCCTGAGTCACGTGTAGGCACACAAGGACCTACATACATATGTACATAGTACCGGCATAAAAATAAAAACTAAAATTCTGCACATTGCAAGTGTGAGAAGAATTCGTGGCCAACCCATATACATGTACATATGCATATGTATGTACACACGTGCAAGTTAACATTTGAATACTTTTTGAGCATTGTAAATGCTTGCAGGCATTTGCCATAATATTTGCAGGACTTCGCTTTGGTGGAGATAAGCAAAGGCAACTACTGGAATTTTTGAATAATGGCCGGCGGTGGCGTATGTGGAACATTTGAGCAAGTACTGTATTATTGTCATAGGGTGGAGCAGAGGAGGTGAGATGAAATGTGAAAAATTAAAAGGAATTTGTTGAGAAAATGTTATGAAAAACGACAGATAAACTTTATGCTAGTTAGTAATAATACATGGGCTTTAACCTAGGCTAACCATCCATGCAAAGTTTGTAAGGATAGCATTATAGGAAGTCTAACTAATACATCAATATAACATTTATGAATATGTATAGGGGTATTTCCATGGTGACGAACGTGACATTCGTACGGATTCAACCTGAGGAAAAGTATCGATAAATATATATATATTAATTTTTTCAATGTTGCCTTTGAATAGCTCTTTACCAGCACGTTACTATAATTTAGTCAGTTTGATTTACTTGTATTACTGCCTTCATTTTTTCTTGAAAACATCTCTTCAATTAATTTGTACATAATATTATAAGGTACGTAACGTAACGTTCGTAACGTGACATATAAACTTTTACTGAAGAAATTACTTACATAAACTCATTTTTCATTTTTTATTAAACAAAAAGTGTAATATAAATTTTTATTCAGAACATTTTAGTACATGTAGAACAGAAATATAGATTATCAAAATAAATTTGCTATTACTGAAAACGGAACATCTCTGCCAAGAAATAATCATTAGGATGAATCTTCATTGAAAAGTTAGAAATAGTAAGAAAGGGCTGTTCCGAAATTGTCAATCACTTCTTTATTAGCTCTAACTTTGAAAAATCTAAATTTGTTTAAGATAATGACAATTCGATATCACCTCATGTTTAATAAAAGCTCCCCCATTGCTGGTCATTCTTGGTTTTCTTGGTATTTTTTGGCTGTAAACTAGTGTTAGTGGTGGGCGTGGATTGCAACATATATGCTTTTAATTTTTCTGAAAGACGAGTCGTATAGTGGGACACCAATGTGCAAAATTTGGTTTCGTTAAGTCCATCCGTTTCCAAAAAATTTAGTTTTGTTCCACTCTCCATACAAATGCGACCAGTGTGCGGTGGTTCTGTATACATATACTTATACATATGTAGATACTTATTACATGTAGTTATGGTTATGCATTTACTTTGGCGTTCCCACAATAAAATTACATTGTAGATGCTTGATCTTGACAGGTTGGCTTCCTAGTTAAATAAGCTCAGACACCATTAGACCGACCGCAACGTCAATATTCTAAGCGAATGCAATAACAATACTTAGCGTTGTGCCAAGTGCATATGCCTGTGTGTATGTAACTAATTGAAAACCACTGCTGACCTTCAATTGTTTTAAAGGTAACCTTTATACGTGTATATACTACGGATGTGGTGAGAATAGAATATACTCTTTTCTAGTTTTATAACTAGCACAAGTTTGAATGTATACAAAAGTATGTACTTAAAAAAAAATACGTATTTAACAATTTTTCGAAATTCGAATTATTTTCAAAGTTATGGCTATCAACACTTTTCGAAGTT
The DNA here is from genome assembly GCA_960531455.1 of Urophora cardui. Taxonomy (NCBI): domain Eukaryota; kingdom Metazoa; phylum Arthropoda; class Insecta; order Diptera; family Tephritidae; genus Urophora; species Urophora cardui. The sequence goes on from OY482671.1 coordinate 159,192,487, forward strand.
CCTCAGTTTTTGCCGATTTTCTCACGATTGGTCAAACCGATTTTGCTAAATTTTGATATATATATATAAAAGATGATGTCTTCTACCAAACTGCATTTCTTATTTTTGCAAATAATTTTTTTTGCAAACATTATTCGCAATTTTTATGTTCTGGACCACGGTCGCATGGCGCTTTTGTATGATGTTGTTGGGCATTCCATTAGTAACTATTAGCAAAAAAAAAAATTTTGGGGCACTTTAAGGGAGCGGGAGCGCCGTGCAACCGTGGTCCAGAACATAAAAATTGCGAATAATGTTTGCAAAAAAAATTATTTGCAAAAATAAGAAATGCAGTTTGCTAGAAGATATCATCTTTTATATACTATATGTCAAAATTTAGCAAAATCGGTTTGACCAATCGTGAGAAAATCGGCAAAAACTGAGGAACTTCGAAAAGTGTTGATAGCCATAACTTGGAAAATAATTCGAATTTCGAAAAATTGTTAAATACGTATTTTTTTTTAAGCGTTGTGAGCCATACTACCCACTTTCATTAAAATACATGGCCGTCGAAAAAATTTTAGGTGACCCACTTCAAAAATTTCAACTCATATTTTATTGTTTAGTTTATTTATAAGCTCCAGCATTACACACACCTTTTGTTCTTTGCACTCGTTCATCATACTTTCACCTAAAGATTTTTTGCTACCCCACGCTATAAATATACATATATATACATATATGCCTTTGGGGTATATGTATAGATACATATATATATATATATAAAGTAATATAATATGCCTTGTAGCCAAAGATCATAAAATTTAGTATTGAGTGGCTTCAATTGAAAATGTGTTACTACATAAATATTATGTTTCCTGGGGATAAGTAGAGATATTAACCATATTTATGCCCGAGTGTGGAATAAGTTATTTAATGTAATCCACAAAATTTACCATTAATCAACCAAAAAGCAGATATGTTTTGCATTTCGTCGTACCATACGAAAACTAACATTTTTAAAATTTCTGGCGAAAGCAATCAATAAAAAAATTCAGTACGAAAAGTAGAACATTTGACTTTTGGCCGACGAAAAGTAATAAAATCGAGTTTTGGCTGACGAAAAGTAATAAAATCGACTTTTGGCTGACGAAAAGTATCAGTAATTATATACTGTTTTTACATTAAAATTGTTGTTGTTTATACGAAATTGATAGTTTTCGTCAGCCAAAAGTTGATTTTATTACTTTTCGTCAGCCAAAACTCGATTTTATTACTTTTCGTCGGCCAAAACTTGAACTTTTTACTTTTCGTCAGCCACAAAAAATCTGATGTTAGTTTTCGTATGGTACGACGATTTAATAATTAAATTATTCCCAGAAATAATTCCATTGAAATTTGCATTCACTTAAAAGTGATTTATTTCACTTTTTTTTTTAGTAAATTCGTCAAAGTTTTAATTAAATTTTCACTTCAAATACCCAATGCAAATCAATGCTCAGAATGCTGTGCGACAAGTTATCTGATAAAAGCTGAATCTTTAACTCTTTCCCATTCATGTATACACTACAATGATGCCGCCTATGTGCATTGAATTCAATTTGAAGATTTGCTCAAATTCCCCCGATAAAACAAAAAGCAAATCGAATAATGAACAAACCAGTGTCTAAAACAAAGGCAAGCATTTTATGTGAGCAACGCAGCAGTACAGCACTCGTACATACCAACTGTCTGCTCTATAACAATGGCATTTGACATGAGCGCCGGCATCGATTAGATCAATCATACGCCACACAGTGGTTCGGCTCCATACATTTTGCGGAAAAAAAATAGAAGGAGTGGTCCTAGGCCATTGAAATTTTGCACAGAGGTTATATGTGAGCTAATTAAGAAATTTTCAAAAAATGGTTGAAATCGGTAAACCCCTAGGGGTACCTCCCTTGGACCTATAAAAAATGATTTAAATACAAATTTTAGTTTCAGCTAAAAAAAAATTAAGATATCGTCACGAAACTTGGTACATGAGTTACCCTCATTAAAGGCATTGACAGCACCAAAAATTTTTTGAAATCGGCCACTCCCTAGGGGTATCTCCCTTGGACCTATAATAAAAATTTTTAAAGAAAAATTTTAATTTCAGCTCAAAAAATTAAGATATCTTCACGAAACTTGGCGCATAAGTTACTGTCATGAAAGATATCGACAATACCAAATATAGGCGTGATTGGCAAACAACCACGCCCACTTTTCCTATACCTTTTATTCAAAAACAAATGAAGATATACACACTAAAAAATAATTTAGTAAATTTACGCTTAATAAGGTAGGCAACTGTTTGCCTACCTTAATAGCTGCAATTTTATACACGGGAAGTGTACATCTAAAATTAAACACTTTATGTGCAAGAGTTAAAACATCACATGTTGACTTATATATAAATTTACACATTAAAACAGCATTACGAATGCTTACTTTCAAACATCACTTGCGTACGCGTAAACTTTTTGGTTAATATTTACCGTTCGTATGCGGAAATATGTTGATATTTACACAAAAGTTGTTCGAAATTATTTAACGATGTATATTTGCTATTAAAAGAATCACAATATTATGCAAAAAATGCTTTAGAGTAAATTTTGGCATTTTTTTCGCGTTAGTACACACTTTTTTGTTGAAATACCAACTTATTTCTATGGTAAGTTTACATGCTGTTTTTAGAGTGTACGTTTTCAGTAACTGAAAAGAGCCCTTGTAAAAATTTTATGTACTTAATGATTATATTTATAATACCTATAATCGAAAATATAACTATGTATGTATATATGGAAAGAAAAAAAACAAATATAAGAAAAATGTTTAATGATTTAGCATATCCTTGACAACACGATCCAATTCCACACACTTTTTGTTGGGTTGTCGTCTTATGGACTTTATATAATGATCAGAACTTGCCAGTAATCGATTAACAACATCTGTATTGGTAGAAATTCTATCACTTTTCCTAGAAAACATAAGCCTAGAAATCATAACCCCTATTTACTAGTAAGGGTTAACTCAGAACATGATAAGGAGTTCAACTTTTCTGCTGAGAAAGTATCAATAATTCTTCTTGTTGTGTGATCAAGTAAATTTTGCAAATGAACACCAGCATATGTTTCTGTTACTACAATTTCGTCGGGATAACATTTTTTTTCATCTAATACCTTAAAATAAGCTGGTAAAATGTTTAAACAAATGTGTTTGTTGCTATTGTTGTTTGCAAACCGTAGTGTTATGACGAATGTGTTTATCGTTATTTTTGTTTGCATTACCAGTGATTCTAACAAATTAGGTGTATAATTTACCAATCTGCATTTTTATCTAATCCTCTCTGTGCCTTCATATTCGTAAACAAAATATGTCACATAAGATGTAAACATTAATATATACGCATGAGCCTAAAAGCATGCTACATATGTCAATTTTATCAAAATTTGATGGGACTTTCGACATTTAAATCAAGTTTACATCGATTGGGGAAAATATGGGAAAAAATTTTTAACAGAAATCGATAGAAGACATTCCAAACTTTCATTTTCTTACAGTTAGCGGGTGTAGCACGCTGTAGCACACAAACTTTTTGTCCATCGAAGTTAGAAAAGGTAGCATTTATGAAGTACCATTTTTGCTGGCCTATATTTTTTTTAATATTTGGCCGATTCCACTGATTTTTTCTTTAATTATTCAAGGAAGTGCTATATTTTCGTTTAAACTCACAACAGGGACAATAGAGATATAAGTTATAAGGAAAATTTATAACTAAAGTTAGCAAAAATTTCAAGCAGTTTTTGTTGAATAAAATTTTTCTGACTTCTGATACCATTATTTTGTAAAAAGAAATCAACTTTTTGCAAACTAGTCATGAATTGTTCATATTTGAACATATTTTTATAAGACTACATCATTAGAATCTGAAAATTAGGTATTGAAAAAAATGAATTTTTTCCGCGGCTGAACCACTGTGCGCCATGGCGACTGTGCTATATACATATGTATAGCACAAATTATACGTACGTACATACATACGTACTTATTACATATTATGTATGTATGTATATGTGCGTTTATCTGCATACATATATCTGTGGTCACAAGCAATAACCGCTTAAGTCGACTTAGGAAGATTCCGAGTTATATATACCACGTTATTCTCCTTTTAAAACTATATTTCTGTAAAACCCCCATGCCTATAACTTAATTCAGTCAAAAGATATAAATAAAAATATTTAGGCATAACTTACAATTGAGGTGTTTTAAACTTGCTATAACAGCCAAAGTAGATATATAAATTTAATCAAATTTCTTCATGACATTTTGTTTTATTTACAAAATTTGATCGTAACATTGTGGATGGCTCACTGATTTTGCGTCCATAGGTTTTTATCGACTTTTATGATTTGTTAAGAAACGCATTCGAATATAAAAATCAATTTATCTCGAAATCATATTTTTCGACTTAAGCGATTATTGCAAATTGCCACAGATATATCGCTAAATGTAAATAACATGTCTGACCTTTATTTGATCTCGAATTTCATACACTTTTCGGTAGGAATTTTTGCTTTCTATTTAATTTTCCGTGAAAATAGCGGCACTGCGTGGCATGAAGGTGTAAGGGGTATGATTTGGGGAAATAAAACGCGCATATGAATTTAAGAAAGGGATGCCTTTCAATTATCATACCCAGTGGCAAATATTTATTATATATCGTACTATGATGTGCCTTTGGGGTATATGTCGTGCTAAATATAATATGTAGACATTACCCTTTTCATTTTCTCTTAGGCAGACATTTACTCTTTTAGGTTTTTGGCCATCGATTTGTTATTATCCATTTATCTTTAAATTTCATGTCGGCACGTGCATACATATGTACCTTTTTTTTACGTTTGCCTATACGTGATTTATGTAATGTTAGTAGTGCATAGTTTAAAAATACATATACTCGTACATATATACATATTTATGTAAATAAGTGGAGGAGCGCATGGAGGGTATGCCGCACACCGCATACCGCCCAGGGTTCAGTCATCAGTTTTGGAAGTTCCAATAATTCAATGAATTTTTGGCGTTTGACCCGAGCAAGGTTCGAACCCGGAACTTCCTGCCCAGTAGCCATAGCGGCACATACAAATATCTAGAAAACAAACTACAAACTTAAGCTCACCTAAAGCACCACTAATTGAAAATTTGACCTATTTAACCAACGAAAAAGTTAGTGAACATAAAAACCATTAACAATCACATTAACCATCCATATCAGTTTCAACACATGTCTACATACATACGTATGTACATACATATATATAAGTATATTAATAAACAACGCCATAAGCCTGAAGGATATTCCATGCCAACATTATCTAACATTTCTATTTCGAATTGTCTTTTTTCCTATTTCTCGTTGGAACCGGCACATCTGGCATGGCAGGCGAGCACTCTGCCCACTGCACCATTAGCGTTTAAAAGTAGTGAATTAAAGGCTCAACAAAGCGAGTCGTTTTTGCTTGTTTGGTCAGATGTGGGGTGTGCGTATTGAAAGGAATAATGAGAGGAGGAGGCGTAAAAGCACAACTGGATTGGAAGTTGAATTTGAGTTGTCAACAACACCAAAAAAAAAGAGAAATGTTCAACATCAAAAAAAAATTAAAGCGTGAATAACGGGTATTCATGAACATTGATGTGTAAAATGTTTCGAAATCGGATATTTATTCCCTTTTCCTTATTCCTTTTTTTCCTGGATTTCTATTAAAAGGCGACTGTCGTTTTTGTATTTTTTTGTTGTCATTGTGACTGCTACTATTTTGTTGTTTTTGTTTGTTTTGGTTTTTGGTTTTTGACTTTTGATTTTTTATTTTGTTTTGTTTTGTATTGCTCAGAAACATGCAAGATCATCCGAGTCCACGTTTGACCCATATCTGGAGACCCGGCCTAGGAATCATAAAGAGTAGAGTTCCTGTTCAAAATCTTTCATTTGATACAAATATTGCTCAGAAACCTTCAAGGATCATCCGGGTCCTCGTTTTGACCATATCGGGATCCGACCTAGGAATCATAAAGAATAGGGCTCCCTGTAAAATCCCTACTCAAAGCCTTTCGTTTGATATCAATATTGCTCAGAAACATTCTAGGATCATCCAGGTCCTCGTATTGCCCCATATCTCGGGACCCGACATAGGAATCATAAAGAGTAGAGCCCCGTGTAGAATCCCTGCTCAGAACCTTTCATTTGATACCAATATTGCTCGGAAATATGCAAGATCATCCGGGTCCTCGTATTGAACCATATCTCCGGACCCGACCTAGGAACTATGAAGTATAGAGCTCCCTGTAGCAGGCCTGCTCAAGATCTTTCAGTTGATACCAATTTTACTCAGAAACATTCAAGGACCATCCGGGTCCTCGTTTTGACCCATATCTGGAAACCCGGCCTAGGGGTCACAATTAAAAGAGCTTCATATCAAAGTCCTGCTCAGAACCTTTCATTTGATACTAATATTGCTCAGAAACCTTCAAGGATCATCCGGGTCCTCGTTTTGACCCATATCTGGAGACCCGGCCTAGGGGTCACAATGAGAAGAGCTTCATATCGAAGTCCTGCCCAAAACCTTTCATTTGATACCAATATTGCTCAGAAATATTCAAGGATCATCCGGGTGCTCCTTTTGACCCATATCTGCAGACCCGGCCTAGGGGTCACAATGAGAAGAGCTTCATATCGAAGTCCTGCTCAAAACCTTTCATTTGATACCAATATTGCACAGAAAATTAGATAGGTAGATGTGGGTATGCATATCCATACATTTGCATACATGTTCAAACTGGTTGGTCCTTTTTATTTTGCCTATTTGTCGCATTGTTGCAGAAATCAACAACAACTTCACTTCGCGTCGTTGCTGTTGTTGTTGATATTTGAATTTGCACGGCTATGCATGCAAGCATTTGTAAGTACATGTCTATCTACCTACCTACCACTGACAATGCCAAGCGATTCACACGGACACAGCAGCGCACTAACACAAAGGTCATTTACGGTTTACACGTTTACGCGTAAACTTTACCTGTTTTTCGAAATTACTCGTAGCTACAGCAAAGATGTTTACACATCAAAAAGAAAAACACAACCTCAAAAGCACATAAACGAAAATGTGACCATTTCATACTATTTCATTTACTTTATTTGGTTTTGTCACTTCATTTGGAATTAGATTCAGTCATATCAGAAGCAAATACTTAGCAGCAGTGCGGATGGATTTAATTAAAAAATCACATGCTGTGGCTTAACCTAATAACTTTACTTAAATGGCAGCATTAAGAACGTCCATTGGAACTTAATTACGTGTCACAGAGGGATTCGAAACATTTTTGTTGTCAGTTAGTTTACTTTTAGCCATAGTTTTCATGAAACTAAAATGATAACTTATGTTTCAACAAAAAAGAGAGTAAAAAGTTACTGTATGTGTATGCTTACATGTGGAATATACTTTGTAGATAAATGTTGAAAAATAACAACAATTGTGTTTGTCAACAAGTAGATATGTATCGTACCCTAAATCATAAAGTGACACAACCCAAAATTTTTCAAAATCGTGTTTCTTTCATAATTCGGTACATACACAGAATATATCTCTAGCGACTGCCAAACAATTTTGTCTATCAGTTCTTTTTTAACTGAAAAATAACTATTAGTTATAAGTGACATTTTCCCATATGTATATTACCTATAAAAAATAAAAAAATTTTGGCTCTGCTGAAAATTGTTGAATTTTGAGTTGTGTCACTTGACTTAGGGTACGATATGGGTGTCTGTTTATTAATAATGTAATTAAAGTGTCGAGTGAAGGCATCCAGCGAGCAGGTGTGCCCATCAACTGGCGACAACGTATCATAAACAGACATACTATTTACCGTGAATATAAGCCATTTGAACCGTTCGATTTTGGCATTGCTTAAGTAAATATGTATGTATAATTTTAAATATATTTCTCTTTAAATAAACTTAGTTCTTACTCTTCTTTAGTTATTTATTATCCATAATAAACATTCTAAAAAGATTCCACGCCTTTTAAAGCTTTAAGAATACAATTTGATATTACTATCACTTTCAAAAAAGTTAGTATTTGTGTGCGTACATTCACACATATTTTTTGTCATCGTCATCTCAAAGGACATTTGTTATTGAAAAGCTGTCATAACATGAAAAATCACGCATGGAAAAGTTTTCTTTATTTATCATGAAACTTTCATACACACAAATGTATTTACGCGCATATAAACTTATTAGTAGGGCAACAGGAAATATGCCCTAAAAAATTCGTTTTAGCGCTAAAAATATGCTCTTAAAACTTGGTTTAAGCACTGAATATATGTATAACTTTTTGGTTGCTTGTTTTTCCGACAGGGTAGGAATATGATGTATTGTGGAACGATTTTCCGTCATCCCTTGTCAAGTTTGGTTTGGAGACAAACCGGTTTCAGCTAATATGCGCCATCTTCAGTGTCTTCTTTCGTGTAAGTTCGATAATATTTATAGTAACTAACTTCCGTCTTTTTGTTCTGGTACTTCGTGTTCATGTGATGTGTTCGTGCATTCGGGTGACGTGTGTGTGTGTGTGAGTCTGTGTTGTGTGTTTAGGTATGCAAATCTATTTTTTGTCATATTTTCATTATTGTACCCTCATTAACCAGGTAGGTAAAAGTCCGTTATTGTCCGTTTGTGTGTTGTTTTGTTTATGTCGGTTTTAGGTCTTTTGTCCTCTTTCGGGTATAGTAGCTTAAGCGGTTCAAATAATGTATCCGATGCGGTGTTTATTTGTTCATTTATTATTTTACCTACGAATGTTTTTTGTTTGTATATCTCCATATTTTCTAATGTGTTAAGTCGTTTTCCTTTATGCTGTATGTGGAGAATTTTAGCTGTTTTTCCTATTTTCATGGGTGTACACTTGTTTTCTGCCATGTGGTTGGCGAAATTTGATTCCACTGTCGTTGATGATTTTCTTATTTTCTTATTGTAATCCCTTATGTGTTCTCGATATCTCGTCTTGATTTGCCGTCCTGTTTGTCCTATATAACTATTTTGGCATTCGCAAGTCAATTTGTATACGCCTTGTTTGTCAAAGAGGTCTTCCTTGTTAATGTTGTTCCGTAGAAGTTTTTCCCATGCTGTTCCTCGTTTTAAATGCTGCATTAATGTTATATTTTTGGAAAACTTTAGCCAACTTGTAAGATGTTGCTCCGGTATATGATAAGACTGCCCATTTCTTCTCTACCTTTTCTTTGTTTTCCGATCTCCTTGAAGTTATGTTTTTCTGTATTTTCTTCACCAAACTTTTTTGATATCCGTTGTTCTCCGCGATTGTGTATATTGTGCTGAGTTCCTTGTTGTAAGCTTCTTTTTCTAACGGGGTTTGTTCAAGTCGTGTTAATAAATGTCTGAAAGCGGCGTTCTTGTGCTGTTGAGGATGGTTAGATTTATTGTGTATTATTGTATCTGTTGCTGTGGGTTTTCTGTATATTTCGTAAGTAAATTTGTTAGTCTCTTTGTTTATTTTAATTGTTAGGTCCAGGTAGTTGATTTTTCCATTCTTCTCTGTGTCCATAGTGAATTTTATATTTTTGTGTTGGCTGTTGAGGTGTTCCAAAATTTGTTCTTCTTTATTTCTCGATATTAGGCAGATGATGTCATCTACATACCTGGCATAAAAATTGACTCCCAAATTTGCCGTCAGTTCTTCCATGTAAATTTCCTCCAAATGTTGCATAAATACTTCCATAAGGATATGAATATATGTCCTTAAAATTTTTTTTATATACATAATGTTGTGTGCTTACCTTTCATGCAAGAGGTTCCAGGTTCAAACCCTGGCTCGGACAAATATCAAAAATTTGTTTTAAATAAAATTAGACTGTATGTAGGTTGTTTGTTTCTATTTAACCACCAGAATCGTTACAGCTCACAGACGCTTCTGCAATTACACAGTGCATACATATTTTTACATTTCTCCCATTCACAAATTTTGTAGCACATTTGAATGAAGAATTGCGAAAATTATTAAATTCGCCTTGAACTTGTCACACAAAAAGGTATGGCAAATAGTATGCGCATATACAAAACAAAGTTGGCAGAGTAAAAAAATGTAAACGCAAAATATGACGCAAAAATATGACGGAATAATATGCTAAAATATGCATTTATAGCAAAATATGCCAAAAATATGCAAATAAGTCAAGATATGCAAAAAATGCCTTTTTGACCTAAATATGCGAAAATATGCCCTAACAAGTTAGGCTTATTCTCTTCGTCTTGAGCTAAAACGCCAACATATATTTATCATATGTAAATAGAACTGCAATAGAAAATATGCATTTGCATATTTCATGTTGCCCTATTTATTAGCATATTTACAAGGACATTTCCCTTGATAAGTACAAATTCATGTACGTATATCAACTTGAGAAAAATAAGAAATGTAAAAACATACGTAAGAAATGAAATATTTATATACGCAAATTCGTGCACAACAAACACACAAAAGGCATGTAAAATGTTTGAAATAAAAATTTACATGGCCTTACATCAATAAATAAACCGAAAATCAATTTGATTAAAGTAAAAAATTGCTACCTATAATGACTATGATCTTATCTTATTCAGATTGTCTAATAGAAAAGTCAGTCAATGCTACGAGCAAAATGAGCGATAAAAGTGCTTATACATTATTATTTGTGGATACATATGTACATTTGTAGGTATATTAGAGTGGTTCTTCAAATCAAATTGGAGATTTTTTCGGTCTCACCCCCTAGATGAGTAACGGCGCAGTCAAAGATGTGTCACATAAAAATTTTAGTCCCGATCGGAGATGGTTAAGGGGTGTCGCAGAGTAGTCAAATATGGGTTAAATACACGCAAGTTGTGTCTAATGTCATTCGAACTGCAATTATATTAGCAACAACAATAGTTGCCAGACATAGTCATCGCTACTGTAAGTACATATTTTCTGCTGTTAATAACCAAATAAAAGGTGTGAGCCTTTCAAAGAACGCTATGTGAGCCCAAAAAAAAGGCGGTGTCTTTCATTTGTGTACATACATACAGACCTATGTACATATGTATGTTTGTGTTTCTATGTTGTGTACAATTTCTTTTGGTAGCTCCAATGGCCCAACAATAGAGGTCGTCGCGATTACCGTTAGACGGCCTGTTTCAAAAATGTCAAAACCAGGAAAAACACCAGCGAACAAACAAGCTATTTCCAAGAATAACAAAGAACTTGTTGCTCTGGTATTCATAAGGTTAACCACTTTCTGTATACTTGTAAATTAGGAATTTTAAGAATAATGTAGCAAAACCTATATTAGAATTTTTTTTTGCTGTTGGTTCACATATTCCTTGGTTTCGTTGGATAACATCTGAGGATTGATATTATTCATAGATATTTTTTTATATATTACTATTAGCCTGCGCTTTGACACTTTGGATTAAATTTCGAAAAGTATCAAAATGGAAAGTCGATGCAGACATTTTTTCCAATTCCTGCTCTTTATCGGGCTGTTTCGCGCTTTTTCATTACTTCAACGAACGCTATGTATTTATAACTTGTGAATTGCTTAACCGGATCCCTTTACTTTTCATCTTAGCCGTTGTTACTGTCACTGACGCTAGTGAAGCTGCTGTTGTTAAAATATACTTTTCGTTGTTAGCTTTATTGCAACTGTGGTTTTTGACATCACCGTTAGCAACATTGTTGTTTATTATACCTTCCATGAGAATGAAATGGTATTATAACTTAGTGCCAAAATTTTTTTGTCGAAAGTACCAGAAGGAAGCGTGGGGGACCCACCAAAATATGTACCGATATGATCAGAATCACGAGCTGAGTCGATTAAGCCATGTCCGTCTGTCCGTGTGTCTGTTTGTCCGTCCGTCTGTGTGAACGCAAACTAGTCCCTCAGTTTTTGAGATATCTGAATGAAATTCGGAATACAGGTATGTTGTTATGTGGAATTGATCATTTGTCGGAGTCGGCCGAATCGGACCACTATAACATATAGAAAACAACCGATTATTCAGATATATATGAAAATCTTGGGATGTAATTTCTGCATAACTTCCCCATTTAAACAGCAAAGGACATGAAACTTTGAAGTAAACGTACCCATGTTGGCCCAAACAAGGTTACCGAAAATTGTCAAGATCGGACCACTATAACATATAGTACCACAACATCCGATTATTCAGATATACACATCTTGGTGTATAACTCCTCCATTTTACAGCTAACGCACAGTGGGGCACCTCCATACAAACGCGGCCAAAAATAGTAATAATTAAGATAGAATCTTGAAACTCGGAACTTAAGCTTTCTTGGTTGAAATTAGTAAACTGGGAAAATTTGAACAAAATCCACCCACAAATACGCCCACCTCCCATATAACGGTATTTTGATATTATAGCTAAAATGCTCCATTTTGATTAGTGTATAAATTTTTGAAATATAAATCAAATGCAGTAATCATTTTGGAAAAGGGGTAAAGAACTTCATCGTTTTTAAATTAAAAATATATGCTCTTTTAAGTATTTTATAAGCATTTATCATAAAATTTTCATTAAAAAAAATCGCATTTAAAAAAATTGTATACCAGAAATCAAATTGCACTTTTCTAAAGGATTTCAGTGTGCTAAACCTGAGTCTGGAGTAAGATTTTCCAAATTGGTTCTAGTTTCTGAGATATTCATGATCAAATAGGCAAAAAACACGTTTTTTGGTCCTATTCCCTGCTTAATATCTTTTATGTAATTACTTTCCACTCAAATTCGATTAAACCAGTTGAAAGCACAATCATTACCCTTGAAAACAGCGTTTAGTTTCTTCGAATATCTTAATTAGAATTGTAAATATCGATATTTAAGTTTCACCATTTTGACAAATATTCCCTATAAAAAAATTTAAACTTTTTGTAGCATACTTCTGGGCATTTTGTATGGGAAAAATGTACGAAAACTCAAAAAACACCTTCCATAAAAATGTTCATAAAACAAAATGGAGCAAACGAATTTTTACGATTTTTTCTCCTGTTTATAAAAGACATTTAGGACTATGAAATATAAAAAAATTTAGGAGGTCGTATTTTTTGTTTTTTTTTTTTAATTTCATTTTAAAATTTTACAATTTTTACACATTTTTTTTATATTCCAAAAGAAAAAAGCTGTCAAAGATATGAATTAACGCTGATAAAAAAGATCACCTCATAATTTGAAAGTATGCACCATTTACTGCAAGACGATAAATAAATATTCGATTATTCGCCTAAATATAAACGTTTTTCATAATGTCAAAACTAACATAATTAATGCGTTTACAAAAACGCAGTTTTAGGCCAATGGGAAAAAAATTAAAAAAGCAAATGGAGCAAGTGGATTTTTAAATTGAAAATGTAGTTTGATTAAGAATATATTATTTCAAAGCATAAAAAAAAATTTGAGGAGGTCATATTTTTTGTTTTTTTAATTTTTTTATTCAAAGTCGAGCAAAATTTTTTTCTTATCGACATTTTTTGTCAATATTTGAAAATTCATATAAATTCAATAGTGAACGGTATTTACAACTACGTTATAATTTCTGAAAGAGAAAATCATTATCTATGTAATGATGTATCACTCGAGTTAGTATGTTAACAACTAAATGAGACAGTGCATTTTGTATGAGGTGTGTTCATTGAGAAAAAAAGAACCTATTTTTTGCGCAACTTTGGGCGCCCTGTACGGCTAAACGAAAAGAGACTCAAAAATTTTTATATAAGCTTTTTTATTACAATTTGATGTATCTGTCGATCTCTATTTAAAAAAATTGTTTTACTCATACTTTAATTTTGAATTTATTTTTGGCCGCAATCACCCATTGTGTAACGGCGTGAAATTTTGAAGTATTTGTACCCATATGGGCCCAAGCGGGGTTACCGAAAATTGTTAAGATCGGACCATTATAACATATAGCTCCCATACAACCGATTGTTCAGATATGGACATATTGGTGTATAACTCCTCCATTTAAATAGCCAAGACACCATTTTTTCTAATAAATCTTTCCATAAATAACCCACAGAATTAAAATTATAAATTAAACTTAATCAGGCTATGTACATACATAGGTAACTTTTCATTTCCCAACTCATGAAAGGTATGAAGTCTTCGGTACGGCCGAAGACAGCCGCGCTCTTACTTGTTTTCTGTTCATTATCTTCATCTGCTCCTTGCTAGCGCGACTATGTAACACAAGACGCTAAAGCAAACGGGATTAATTTTGTGAATTGTGTTGAACATCAAAGTAAATCCTTCGTGTATGGCGATAGAAGACTATAAATAAAGTGGTTACACGCGTGCATACGTAATACACGTAAAATTATCATTGTGTGAGTGCAAAAGAATTAGGATGTCCTTTATATGAGAAATAATGGATGGAGAATCTTATAAGAAATTTGGTATGGAATTTCTTACTGAATTTAAATTTTTTACTACTTAAGCTCCGAGTGTATATTTTTGTTATTTTATGGTACATTTCTGGTTTCATATAGTAATATTTTAATGTTCTATTGATATGAGGAGCTGGCACGCAATTCGTAAATAATTCAAATATAAGTACATACATACAAAAATGAAATTAATTTTCCGCAGAACTGCAAGCGCACGCTAATGCTTATGTACTTTCGGAGGGCGTGTATTTCTTTACACATAATTTGAATATCCTTGTTGCTTCATCCTTTTATCCTTTGATGTTTGTGTTCTTTATTTTCTATCTATAGTTTCCATCTTAAAATGCCGAACAAATTTACATACACACTTTGAGCAAACATCTAAATTTTTTGATAAGAACTATGCACATACATTACATACTTCATAAATAGGTACATATGTACATACTTAAACATGTCTGAAAGGTATTTGCACTATTTCTTGACATTGGGTTGATGTAGCATAAAGGTGTGTGGTGCGCGTGTAAGTGGGCGTTTTAGTGGTTGTTTGTATGAAAGTATGTACATATATAAGGACTAAATAGTTGCTGTTGTTTTTCCACGATGTATTAGCTTACTTGTCTTCTGATCTGTGGCGTGGTTTCTAATTGGTTTCATTGTATCATGTTCAGCGTTGCCATTCTAGCTTTTTTCAAGCTAGATTTAGCTTTTTTTCTTGTCTTTTAGCTGCAAAAATTCTGATTTAGCTTTGGCTTTTTTTTTAGCTTTTTTATTTGCTAAAACTCCCCAAAAAATGAGCGCTGCTCACTGCTCATATACATTCATACAGTCATTATAGTTACCATTATTTGAATGTAAAACATTTTTTTTAACATTTCGTTATTTTTATTGACTTTGAAGTACAAATTTAAATATATGTAGTATATGAAAATAAATAACGTATGCAGGCTCCACTAAACACGTCGGTTCTTCAGATAAGCTGACTTCTTGTTCTTCTTCGACAGCTATCCAATTTGTTTACTTCTGCATATTCTATACATGCATTCGCGTTTAAAATTCGTCAAATTCTTCATTCTCTGAGTTTATCCATCATTCGCCCGTGAGCTGAATGTCAAATTAATTCGTCTTCCTTACAGTTTTGACATCTCGGTCACGAGAGTTTGACATTCAGCTCACGGCGTGTATGTGTATATGTATCTTGAACCGACCTGTTAAATTTTCCTTGAATTTATGTGTGTTTTGAAAACACATTAGGCGAGTTCCCCTGGCTGTGATCCAGATCCGCATAACAATTTTGCATGCAAATGGAGCAACAATTTTGTTATCCTGGTGTTTATCTGGATCAATTTCGGGTCCTTATAGATTGTAATAGATTTTTTTGATCCATATAAACATCAGGATAAAAAAATTGTTGTTGCAGCTGCTTGGAAATTTTTTGTCCGGATTACTGCCCCGGGAAATCACCTATTAATAAAGCATTGAAATACGCAGTTGGACTTGGTATCATCGTTTTATTAATCCGGGAGTACTAGTCAATAGATACTCCATTACTCCCTGTACCTCTTGTATAAGTATACAATTTTGTATAATCGCTTTTAACATTGTGTGTCCTAGGAAGAGAAGTAATAAACACAAAAAAATAAAACAAAACTGAAAAAATTTTGATATTGCTCGGAAAGGATATCAAACAGAGTACTTTTCTGCTCTCGCTTGGGGAGATCTCGCTCCAAGTTCTACTGGGTAATTTCATAATTTTTTTAGCTTCTTTTTTTAGCTTTAAATTTTTTTTTGATGTGTTTAACAATTTTTTTTAGCTTTTTCTAGCTTTTTTTTTGATAATCTAGCTGGAACTCTGGAAAAGTTCTGGCAACACTGATCATGTTCATTCTTAGTTACATTTCATATTTATCATTTGTGTGAGGTATACCTAATTGAATTATTAGGAGAACAACTTGCCTTTTTTGGCTACGTGAATGATTTCTAGATGTAAGCCTTCCAATGAAACTAATGCATATGTATTTATGTACCTACATATGTATGTATGTATGTTCATATGGGTAGTCCCCTCTCAAAAGTTCCTACGTGAATTTTTCATAATAAGCTACAAAGTTAAAAAAAAACAAAAATAGAATTTTGAATGTGTACATATAAAATCTATAGAGACTTTTGAAAGTGTAATCGTATTTAATGCTAGTTTTTCAGAATACGGAAGGATTTTGCAATAAGTTCTTAATCGACATTATACATCTTTAAATTCTGGTACATAATCCATCAAAAACTCAATATTGAAAAAACTTCACATAGCCCGTTTTGAAAGTGGACTACTCATATGTAAAAAATAAATATGTATGTACTACATAGGTGCCTTTGACATTGCCAAAATACTAGCTCAATACATAACTAATACCATGGCTCCCCATAACGTGTTTCTCTCTTTATATCTGCATTCGCTCTCACAATCTTCGTTCGACCTCGAAACCAGTGCTGAAACTCGCTATTTTCTATACAAATTTCTGAGAGCGAGTTAAGAATGGTGCCAAAGGCGATGATATCAATGCCTTCTCGAATTGTGTATCGACAATCTATCGAAATCTCACACAGAGCATAACAAAAACGCAAAATAAGCAAACATACAATTATTCAAGAAGAACAAGAATGAGCAATGTCAAACTGAATAACTATCAGCAACGTGGAGACGGTTATTTCGCGAGATGTTTCGCTACATGTTTCGTTGGCGACTCAAGTTACATATGTGGAGACGGGCCTTAACTTAAACCTCTCTAACTAGCTTAAAAAAATAGTTTTTCAATTACACTAAACGAAATAATTGTAAACATTAATGAATGAGATTTTCAACATTAATAGACGTAAAATAAACATAAACAAATCTGGTTTAATATATTAGCAAATGTTTATACCTAATAAATTAATGTATACATAAACAAACAGATTAATAGGAAGTGTTAAATTGCAATCGGAATTATTTGATTTTATCTAAACGCATATTTAATGATTGTTTGTATTTAAAAGACAAACAATCATTAAATATGCGTTTAGATAAAATCAAATAATTCCGATTGCAATTTAACACTTCCTATTAATCTGTTTGTTTATGTATACATTAATTTATTAGGTATAAACATTTGCTAATATATTAAACCAGATTTGTTTATGTTTATTTTACGTCTATTAATGTTGAAAATCTCATTCATTAATGTTTACAATTATTTCGTAGTCGATAGCAATTTATTTATAAAATTCTCAAATAAATTCTTACTATGTATGTACTTATGTTGTGTTTAGTATTCGAAAACATTTCAATATACCGTTTAAAATGTGTTTATTAATTTTTCCATTTTTTTTTAAATATACAACGTAGGAAGTACACATGTAAATAAACAAATGTTCACAATAGGATGATTCATTTTTACTGTATTTGCTTAGCACTGAGTATTGACTTTGGTTTCTTACAAATTAATTAAAAAATATGCACGGTCGCTATAGAGTATTAGATAGGCCTTTGTTTAACGTGCTGACGTTGCTCTTTCGATACCTGTTGCAGGAAATAATAAAGCAATTTTCAACAGCAGTCTCCCTTGATAGTGTTCGGAAATGTCGTACGATTAAGCCAATGCAGCACCCAAAAATCTGTAGCGGAAATTGAATCCCTATTACGATGGCAGCATAATTAGGCTCTCCTTAATACTACATGCACATGCAAAAAGTCATAAAAGGTAGAACGATTTTATGTACATATGTATGTATGTATATACATACCTCATTCATTGAATTTCTATTGCCAGATTGGTGGTATTAGCCAACGTTCGTGCAAAGTAAACAAAGTTTTACAACGCGTCGCTAATGTTGATCAGCCCAATTGGAGCGTATTCAAATCATTGACTTGTCGTGTTTAAATTGTGTATAAAATTTGCAATTGCATTTAATTGGCACGTAAATAGCAAAATAGGTATACAAATATTTAGCAAGGAAATTATGAAAGCAAGCTGCAGTACTTGTAACAATAATATGTATAGCAGTCGCTAACAAATCGCCCGTTTTATGCAATAGGGATTTAACTCGAAATTTTCGATTTCTGAGATTTTGCCATATATTTCAATAACTGGGCAGTGCCTTTGAGTCTGGTCTTATAAAATACTCAAAAAGATAAAAACGGCGGAAATAAAAGTGATTTTGTAGTTAGCCGTAGAAGGAAACTATTTGAAATTATAAAACTTTATTTGCGTTTTCCCAAAAAAAAATTTTTTTGAGTTAAATCCCTATTGCATAAAACGTGCGAAATGTTGAATATGTACATTTTGTAATAAGTGGAAAAATTCGGAGTCGATTATGCTCCGAATTCATTTATTGATGCCAATTTGGCATATTATTTAACGTATTTGGAAGTACTAGACACACATTAATTGTACTCGTATTTACCTAATGCTTTTTCCCCGCACTTTTCGCTGTTCAACAACAACACAAATTGTTGCCTGTTGTCTAGCTAATATTATAATTAGGCGACTCCATGTGTATAAAAATGTATGTATGTATTATTGTAGACATAGAATGAAGGCAGCGCTGGGAGAAAAAGTTAAATATCCATGCACAAGTCCATTTAATCAATTAGGTATCTACATACCAGAGATCAGCATGCTATACATTTTTTGTGATTTAGAGTATACTCATTAAATGCGGTGGGAGTATGACCGCAACCGCAAAATATGCGATCATAATAAACACCGTACCGCATTTTCTTGATCAATTCCGGTATGCGGTAGTATGGATATCACAACACCGCAAACACCGCATATCGTAAGCACCGTATACGGCAAACACCGCATATCGCAAACACCGCATACCGCAAACACCGCATTTCCCAAATAGAGATATTTACAATGTTGCCAGTGCGATTTTTGTTTGTAATTTTTACCGTCTTATGGATTTCTGATGAAAAATACTACTGATTACAATTTGATTTTAACCAAAGCATATCTATACAGGAAAACTCTCAGGATTGGTTTTTTTTTTAATTTTTTCATTGAAAGGGCCACTTAAAATTTAGAGTTTGTTTACATTCAAAATACTTTGACTAATGAATTTCAAGATAAAAATATGTACCATTTACATGAAATAGAGTTTTTTCCTAAAATCCTTGAATGACATTTATGGCTTCTTAGTAATACACATAAGTTTTGTTTACACATTTTTGTTGTCTGTGACTTAATTCTTTATTTTCCAACGAGGCATTCGTTCAATTTTCACAATCGACTAAATTAGCTACGATACATTGATTGAAACCGAAGTTTTTGTCATTTTATTGGAGCAACAACAATACACATGTTTATTTTCATACATTTTATTATGCGCCCGTCGGAATGAATACTTTTCCGTCAATCTAGCAATTCGTTTAACTGAGAAACATAGTTGAATTAGATGTCTTTTTTACGGCAAAGCTGAAGTACTGAATGTGTCGATCGTCATTTAAATACATTTAATTCAACTATGTTGTCAATTAAACGGATTGCTAGTTTGACGGAAAAGTATTCATTCTGATGGCCCTATTAGTCGTATTAGATTTCAAAAATGAATTTTTGATTATTTGATTATTGAAAAATATTAGGTTTGTTTCTTATTAAACTAGCAGCTTGCTGTCAAGTGAACAAAACGGAAAGAAATGCGCCTATAAAGAGCGAAACGAACAGAAAATCAAGAAACGGAATAATAGTAAAAATTAGCGATTATTAATTTGAATGCTATTTTTGACTGTTAATGGTTACTTTTTGTAAAAAAACATTTAATTTTCTTTATTTCTATTTCAAAAATTCAGAAAATTTCAAAAGTAATAAAATCAAAACTATTCGTTTGTTTATTTTTTCAACAGCTGTTTCTTACTTTGGCAGCAAATAATTTCAGCTAGGGAAAATTTTACTAGCTGAAATTTGGAGCTGTCAATGGCTCTCTTCTGCTATTTTTTGACTCAAGAAATGATTTGCCAGCCGAAACTTGGCTAACTATTCATAACTAGCTAATAATAAACGGACCTATTTTAATATTCAATAAACTGCCACAAAAAACAAAGCACACAAAAATAAAAAAAAAATACTTGAGAATAAATTTGCTGTATATCTTATAATCAGTAACACATATCTATGTATTTATGTACAAATGAATTTTCAATTGCCTATACCTTTGCAGTGTGTGAAAAATTTCCGGCAACACTGAATAGTATACAAATACACAAATGCGGTGATTGCGGTGTTTGCGATATACGGTGTTTGCGGTATACGGTGTTTGCGTTATGCGGTGTTTGCGTTATGCCGTGTTTGCGGTATGCGGTGTAAACAAAACTAAATACCGCAATATCATTTAGGTTTTCAATCAATGCGGTGGCGGTGAATTTTTTTTCTCGGTACTTATTTTTTGAGCCACTTAAAAAATAAGTATTTTTGCGGTGCTTTAGAAAATGCGGTGCACCGCTGCTGATCTCTGCTACATACCTACATACTAGGGATTCCAATTTTTCCGATTTTTACGATCCCGGGATTTTCGAGATTTTTTTCTAATCCCGGGATTCCGGGATTTATCCCGGGATTTGGACATTAATTATACAGGCCGACAAAATTTCCAAAAAAATTTCTAACTCAAATAAAATTCTACTTTTCTAAAGGATTTCGGTGCCCTGAATCTGAATCTGAAGTCGGATTTTCTGTAATACTTGTAGGTTTTGAGATATTTATGCGATTTTTTGCTATATTCACTGCTCAATCTGTTAAATTACTTACTTTCGTTAAAAAATGATTGCAGCTATTGAAAAAACGATCAATTCTTTTGAAAACAGCGCTTTGCTTTCTCGGGTTTCTTATTTATATATCTAGAAATATATGTTTTTGTACAATAAGGCATTTTTCTTCGAAATCAACGGCAGTATTTGTAGCACTGTTTTAATCGAAATCAAGTTTTGTAGCTGCTCTGACGAACTATTTTAATTTCAGTATAGAAAATATATACATAGTAGGACACTGATTGGAATTTTTGTTTCAGTCACGCAAAATTTAGTCGTATTTTCGATAAATTAATATAAATTAATTCACTTATTTCATTCTAACGCACAGTTTGTTGTTAATATAATAAACTGCCTAAAAGCGTGCTACGAAATTTTTATTTGCAATATTGCAAGTTACAAGCAAGATATCTGAAAAAGCAAAAAATTGTCTTCAAGAGAAATGATCGTGCTTTCAATAGATTTAATCAGTTTTTAATGAAAGTGGGCAATTTTAAAGATATTGAGGAGTGAATATGGCCAAAAACCGCGTTTTCCACCTCTTTGGACATGAATATCTCAAAAAGTGCACCGAAATCCATTTGAAACGTAGAATTTTCTTTCTGTTACAAAAATTTGTCGACCAGTATTATTTTCCCACATTTGAGGTTGAAGAATTAAATATGTATATTTTCGAGAAACGCTACAACTTTAACATGCAAAGAAAAAATAGATTTTTATTGTCATTTTTTACTATTTCATTACTAACAAAATAAAATAGGAACGTAAAATCATGTGTATTATTTAATAACATTTAAGAGTTACTTTAAAAAACACAATCAACAAAGAAAATTAAATACATTTGGTGAACAAAACATTTTCCTTTATAGTTGATACTTTTAGGATATTAGGATAAAAAGGTTTGGGATCATTTGATAATTTCCAATAAAATTTTTTAGAATTTAACGACACACTTCGTTTAAGCGAATATTTCCAAGCTTGCCGAAAAATTCTGAAAATTAATGCAACTTCCGAAAATATTTAAAAATCGGAGGCACATATTTTGATATGAATTCCGAGAATGCAGCTGCGTATTTAATTTTAGTAGAGTAATGTAAAACTATCAAGTCTAATTAAAATTTTGTTTGCATTTTCTTTACTTTCCATATGGGAAAATTCCAAAAACCATTTGGGAAATAAATGACCAAAAATCAGGAAATAGAAATTATCAAATGAATTTTACCACAAGAATTCTAAAGGCTTTAAAAATACCTAACGTACGTTTCTTTACAACGCGTACTTCACGACAAAAAAATTTGATTATTAAAAAAAACATCAAAAATATTAATCCTTACGTTGACTAATGGACTTTTTTATTCTAGCAGAAATGTCGCACTTTCTTCCGGCTGTCACATTTTTTTGTTCTCTTCCACACAGACTCAACACTTTTTTAAGGCTGTTTGTTCTATTGACAAAATATAAAACTGGCCCGACTACGGGGCAACATCTTCTGCTCTTAGCACATTGCATTATTTTTGTTTCATTCATCACATGAAAAATGCAACATTTATAGGGCACAGGGCACATGTTGATAATGGTGCAATGTAATAATGCAACATTTTCATGCAGAATAGGAAATGCTATTAGTATACAGATCTGAGACCACTAAAAATTATATAAAATACAACTTTTCTTTGCTATAATAGGGGAATATTCTGTCTTTATCTTATCCCAAAAATCCCGGGATAAAATTCTAGCGATCCCGGGATTTTCGGGGTGTCCAAAAGGGCGGGATCCCGGGATCCCGGGATTGGAATCCCTACTACATACATAATTTATTCTGACCATAATGTATTCATCAATAGTCGCTCATACGCCGTGGCGTTCAATGACTACATATGTATCTCATTTGCATACAAATATCTGTGCATACATACTTAGTACATTTGTAAAAATGAATTATGCATGCAATAAAAAAATTATAATATTAGCTTCTGAAAATTGCTTCTTTTATTACTTATGTATATGCAAATGGTAAACCGCGAACCATCAAGCACAAGTTAATAATTATTTTGCCAAATAACAAAATACGTACATACATATGTATGTGTGTTTATCTATTTTATGGACATATTTATGTACATATGTGCATCGTATGTACATTAGGGTGCTTTTAATTTGTATGAAAAATTTAAAAGTTCATAAAAAGACTGTATCGCCCCCTCAATCTGTAGTAACATGGTCAAAGATATCACACATAAATTTTGGTCCCGATTGGTGGCGGTTAAGGCGTGGCGCATTGAGGTCAAAGTTCAGAAAACTCTATGAAGAGTCAAAAAATCAAAATATTTTTTTTAATTATCTAATACCCAAAATTAATACTTCTATACCCAATGATAACAAATATAAATTTTGGTCCCGATTGGTGACGGTTTACTGGCGTTTCAAGGGGGTCAAAGTTCAGATTACCATATGCGACTCTAAAAATGTAGGTCTTCTATATATATCTCTGACCATGTTACTACAGATTGAGGGGGTGATGCAGTAAAATATCGTTAATTTGAATTTTAAACGCACTCTAATGTACATACGTTGCTATATATCGACGGCTGAGAATAAGATCGCCCTATTTCAAAAATTGTTTCAAAAACGCCCTATTTGAAAAATTGTTTCAATAACGTCCTATTTCAGATTTTGCTTCAAAACCGCCCTATTTCAGAGAAAATTCCATATGTATTTCTCTGAAATAGGGCGTTTTTGAATAATTGTCTGAAATAGGACGTTATTGAAACAATTTTTCAAATAGGGCGTTCTTGAAGCAAAATCTGAAATAGGACGTTATTGAAACAATTTTTCAAATAGGGCGTTTTTGAAACAATTTTTGAAATAGGGCGATCTTATTCTCAGCCGTCGATATGTACATTTAAAAGCGTATGGACATATCTATGTACATATGTACATACATACATATGTATGTACTTAGAAATCTGGCAAATACAGAAGCAAAATCTCCTCAACCCACTAGGCCCATTTGTGAGGTGATATATATATATATATATATATATATATATATATATATCGATATTCCGCAGGTACTCCTAAAGTATGTTGAGCGCCACGTACAAATTGAGCACAGATTATTTCTTCACTGACTAAAGTAGGAGTTAAGAAGAGTAAACCGAAACAGAAAAATTTATACGAATCAAGTACATAACAAAGTTAGTTTGCAGGCAGCTGTATATTCAGCACTACAATACTGCTACAATTCATACAGAATACCTAACAAGAGTATAATAACGACTATATGAAAAACAAATGCGGTTTGGAATGAAAGCCCGAAGCTTTCGCTTCATTGCTTTTTTTTTTGCTACAAAAGTCATTCATGCGAAGACGGCCATCGCCGTGCGATAGTCATGGGGCATAGTCATGGAAGTTGTTATCTTCCCTAAAGGAAATGTAATGGGGAAAGTATTGATGATTTGTAGATCTTAGAACCTACTGGGAATATAAACCAATCACAAATCCAAAAAGCAACAGACCGTAAAATATTTTATCGCTTGAACATTACCGATTTCAGCAACGACAAATAACATGTGCTAGTAGATAAACAAGTGAATGAAAAGAAAAATATTTATGCGAATAAATACTAAAGAAAAAAAACGCGGTTATCAACACACTCACACTGCCTTAAATTATTGTGGCTTAGACATTTTCAATATGCAAAACATGCTGCTTTTATCACATGATAATATAAAATGCCAATAAATTTATAATAAAGCAGACTGCAAAATACGCAATTACTGTTAGCCACCTCCCCAGGTGGCACCACTTACAACCAGTGACCACGACAACGTGGAGAAGATAAACACTGCAGCTAATCATATTCAAATGGGAA
Organism: Urophora cardui; assembly: GCA_960531455.1. Classification (NCBI taxonomy): domain Eukaryota; kingdom Metazoa; phylum Arthropoda; class Insecta; order Diptera; family Tephritidae; genus Urophora; species Urophora cardui. Next base: position 159,217,635 of record OY482671.1, read on the forward strand.
TACGAAAGAAGTGCCAAGGCATGCAAATTATGCTTCGAGGAAGGTAAAAGAAGAAGAAAAAAGTAGAATCACTTGTAAAAGGAATTTTGTGGAATAAAGTCGAGTATAAAAATCTAAATATTTTATAGCCATCTAGGTATAAAAAATAAGTCGCGAAAAAAGAGAAAAAATGTACATATTTATCTTAAGGCGGTTAATTAGCATTTTTGCCACCACTCAATTGTCTGCCCGCACAGACTTACTTTAATTAATTGTTGGCGGAATGAGAATTACGCAAGCTGTTCGTTTAGGTTAATGTACAACAACAATAGATATCGAATTTCGTATAACAAATACTAATTGAAGGCGATTTCCCGCATTATGTCTATAAAACGTAAGTTTATTTGATGTTCGCGAATTAATTTTGGCAACTTGAAACAGCATAATAATTGAAGCTTTAATATTTTTATTTCTCTTCAAGTTGCATGTCCTGCCGCAGGCATAATTTTATTTTTCCATAACAAAGACCTAACCAAAGTCCTATCCACTGTACACACGCGAAAGTAAAACTAATCCGATCCTATTTATTTACCTGCTTTTTTAAATTTACTCTTAGTTGAAGTCAACTAAAAGTTTTATCGCAGTGCGGATACAATTTTCAATGCAAAAAATACTGTAAACAAAACTGAATAATTGTGAAGTGAGTCGTTTTGCCCTTTGCGAATTGACATTGACATTGAGTAAACAAGTAGTTTGAACTTATTTATTGTATGGGCAGCCTAAGGCATAATATTTTAGGAAAGCACAAATAGAAAAATCAGCACAAGAAAGCAAAAACAAAAAGAAAGCAAAAAAATATTATTTCTGAAAAAATATTTAGAAAAATATTTAAGCATGAGAAGTTGTAGTAAGTTACTAAATAGACATAAATTTACTTCATGCTTTTAATCGAAAAGATGAGCTACGCACAGCAGTCTGGGAAAGTTAATGCTGCTCAACCGACGAAAGCAAAAGCGAAAACATAGTGAAATCGTTGTCTTATATGTACTAAAGAATGAATATGCAGTAAGAAAAAAATTAAAAAATTACGAATATTCAAGGAGAAGCTTGTTATACATATACATATGTATGTATGTACGTAGGCAAAATAATATCTTTATTTAATACGCAGTTATTTTCATAAGCAAAGTAGCCTCAAAGCCTAAAAATATGTTTGCCTTCTCGCAATTATTGACGTTAGCCGCAAAATGCCTAATTAAGTGGACAGTCTCGTGGTAGTAAACACATAAATTCCATATATATAAAGAAAACCTACGAAGAATTTATTAAAATACTTTTATTAACATTTTTTTTTCAATTGGATTTGTGGCATTCCATTTGTTTTGCGGAGAAAAGCTTCTGCATAATACCAAGTTTAACTTTAATCCCAGGGCTTTATCACTTGGCACATTGAGTTTTGTCTACTCGACGAAAACAAATAGAAGAGTGTGAAAGATGAACAAACAAAATTGCTACTGCCGCTGGTCTTTTTATATTCTTGCACGTGCACACATACATACATATGCACGAACGTAGCAGTAGTGGTGTATTCTTATTATGGCGTTTATTTGTCAATTGGTATATTTTTAGGCGTGGAGCATAACATTGCAAGCAGAATACTAAACCTAGACTAATTTTTGGTGCGCTCAAATAAGCAGCTAAGATGATTGACACTTACCCACACTTTCGTGCTATAATAATAGGCAGCTGGTTGGCTGGTTCAATGCCCAGAGCAAATTTATATAATATCGCTTTAAGAGGCATCTTTTGTTAAATTCTTTTTTGAATAAGTTAATTCAAATCAAAACAAAAGCACAGATATGTGCATATGTACATACACACATACGTAATTGGAGAGACTAACACAGAGTATTGGCCTGAAAATTGCAAAAACACGCACGTCATTTCCATTTTCTCTATCAAAATTCTCATACTCGAAACGCTATAAAAGTGGCTGCCACTTAAGATTGTGATACACATTGCGATCTGGATTAATTTGTCTCATGCTAAAAATAACTCAAATTTTCCACATACTCAACACATCATACTTGAATTTTATTTGGTGTAGTAGCAATGCAAATATGGATATGAAGATGTATGTATGTATGTATGTAAGTCTCTTGTCTTTTGGCTTCTTCATAAGTGAATTGTAGCGGGATAAGTGTGTTTGACGTAAATTTGTAGTAGACACATATTTTTAGCAAATAAAGTATGTGCTTATGCAGATTAGCAAATACAAGAAAATATAATGGAAGATGCAATGAAAGAGAGGCTTATTAATATATCTAACTAGTAAACCCGGCCACGCGATGCTGTGGCTTTCAATTACACTGTGCGACTATTTGAGGGTGGAAGACTACTTATTGCCACATTTGAAAATTTTTTGATATACGGGTCAGAATTTTTCAAATCAGCACAAAAAATTTTTTTTTCTTCGATTTTTATGATTCGCATCTTAATCGATAGCTCTCCGTGTCAAGAATTAGTCCCCGAAATATTTTTGCAAAATGAACATTTTTGCAATAGTTATTCGCCAAAAAAGTTTTACATCAACTTCTTTAAAAAAAATTATTGTTAATCGACGGTACAATTAAATTTAACGCGAACTACGCCACATGTTAGGTAATTATGTATATTTTAAAATAGTTTTTGAAATAAATTAAAAAAAAAATTTGCTGTATCCTTTTTAAGGATAATTGTTGTTATCAATGTTCTCCGCCTAGGAAAAATTCGCAAAAAATATTGTAGATGTAATGATGCATCGTAAGCTGAATTCCGAAGAAAAAAAGATGGGGACTCTTACCGTTTAAATGAAAAATGTGATTGAACGATTCCCCTCATCAGCTTAGTAACATTACACTACCCTAAAATTATTAATTTGAAATAATTCCAAGAGATTCAGGTATAGGGGAGTTGGTCCGGTCTTCCTGATATCAAAAATTGTTTTCTTTATATTTTGTATGGTTAGTTTTCGAGATAACGGTAAATTTTTGCAGTTTTGGGTATCACTACATTCAAACCTATTTTTCGCTAAGGTTGCAAGTGCGATAACCGCAAGCAGTACCTTGTTAGAAAGATAATTATAATACGCTTCTAACGACATGCATCTTGCAGTGATTGAACAAACCCTTGCTCGTCAAAGTCAGAATTTTGTTGGTTTTTCTGATTCATTTTTTTATTCAAATATTTATCGTTTTTATAAAAAGGATTATGCACAGTATACACAGTAGATTCTCTACATTACAAAGTTTTGGCAACGGTTTGTATGAACGAGTGGTACGATCGAGTTCCAACTATGGTCACAGTTGATAGTAAGTAGATCATAAAAGGATAAATGAAAAAAGTGAGCCAGAAAATGTAAAAAAGTGGTAGGTAATTAAATGCTCACTAAATCGAAAAGAATGCTTTAAGCACTCGTTTCTAGTAAACCATTACCATAGTTGGAACTCGATCGTACCACTCGTTCATACCAACCGTTGCCAAAACTTTGTAATGTAGAGAATCTACTGTGTATACTGTGCATAATCCTTTTTATAAAAACGATAAATATTTGAATAAAAAAATGAATCAGAAAAACCAACAAAATTCTGACTTTGACGAGCAAGGGTTTGTTCAATCACTGCAAAATGCATGTCGTTAGAAGCGTATTATAATTATCTTTCTAACAAGGTACTGCTTGCGGTTATCGCACTTGCAACCTTAGCGAAAAATAGGTTTGAATGTAGTGATACCCAAAACTGCAAAAATTTACCGTTATCTCGAAAACTAACCATACAAAATATAAAGAAAACAATTTTTGAGTCAGGAAGACCGGACCAACTCCCCTATACCTGAATCTCTTGGAATTATTTCAAATTAATAATTTTAGGGTAGTGTAATGTTACTAAGCTGATGAGGGGAATCGTTCAATCACATTTTTCATTTAAACGGTAAGAGTCCCCATCTTTTTTTCTTCGGAATTCAGCTTACGATGCATCATTACATCTACAATATTTTTTGCGAATTTTTCCTAGGCGGAGAACATTGATAACAACAATTATCCTTAAAAAGGATACAGCAAATTTTTTTTTTAATTTATTTCAAAAACTATTTTAAAATATACATAATTACCTAACATGTGGCGTAGTTCGCGTTAAATTTAATTGTACCGTCGATTAACAATAATTTTTTTTAAAGAAGTTGATGTAAAACTTTTTTGGCGAATAACTATTGCAAAAATGTTCATTTTGCAAAAATATTTCGGGGACTAATTCTTGACACGGAGAGCTATCGATTAAGATGCGAATCATAAAAATCGAAGAAAAAAAAATTTTTTGTGCTGATTTGAAAAGTTCTGACCCATACCTTCATAGCTACTGGTTATTTTCATTTTCTGTGGACCTAGATTTTTTATACATAGATTTTGACCAAGGAGCCCCATAGTGAAGTTTTGTGCCGAATATTTTTCTAGACTATGGTGACCTTAAAGCGACCTACAAAAGGCCATTTGGCGCGCTCCTCCGTTTCTTTCTAGTTCTCTTTCTCTTCCCCTTTCCCCTTTATTTGCGCTTTATTTTCCCTTTATCCATTTTATTTTTCATATTTCCTCTTTCGCTTCCTGTCCTTCGCCATATCCGTCCCTTTCATTTTCCTCTTCCCTTTCCTTTTATTACCTATCTTCAATGCTAGGCCTTGCATGCCACTTCAAATTTCAAAATGAGATAAACTGTAGCGTAAAAATGGATTATTGAACGGTGGCACCCTTTTTGTAAAAATTTTAATAAATTACTCATTTCCATGCCAAGTCCTTTCATATGACACCTCAAATTTAAAAATCAAACAAACTATAGCGTAAAACTGAATTTTTGAACAGGTGGCAACCCTTTTTGTAAAATTTTTATTAAATTACTTAATATCAGGTCAAGCCCTTTCATATGGTGCCAAATATTTTAAAATCAAACAAACTATACAGTAAAATAAAATTTTCAAATATCTGGCAACCCTTTTCATAAAAGTTGAATCTGCCTGCACATCTACAGGTCAAGCCGTTTCATCTGACACCACATTTTCGAAAATCGGTATAACGGTGTAAAAGTTATGGTGCTTACAAAAAATCGCTTAGCGTAATATATATAAAGATATATAAAGATACTAGCTGACCCGGCAAACTTCGTTCTGCCAAAAATAGATTTTTTTATTAATTTCATTTCAAAAATTGTTATTACACCGGTATTATTTTTAATAGAAAATTAACGATTTTTCACTACTTCATTGTGTATACAACTTCAAAAATATATAATTTTAGTATTCAGTTTAAGGCTGCACGATACACAACATTTTTAGTTTTCTGTTCCGGATATTTATTTTCACTGAGTATTGGCTATTTTCACTAAGTAAGTAAGAGGATTGATATAGTATACCTCCATAATGATTTTCAGGCCCCTCCTCCAACCCTCTTAGATATATTCAGCCTCAAAAGTTTAGTACGTATGGGAGGTGCAATGCCCCATTTTTCGATAAATCTTTTTTTTTTTTGGGTGAACATGGTATTGATATCGTATATCTGCAAAGTGATTTCTATGTACATGCCATGAACGCTTTTAGGGATATTTAGCTTTAAAAATTAAGAACGCATGGGAGGTGCCATGCCCCCTTTTCCCAAAACTACTGTTTTTTTCATAAGCACGCTATTGATATCGTTAATCTCCTGATCAATTTTCAGGTCCCAACCTTAAACGCTTTTATAGATATTCAGCTTAAAAAATTAAGTTTGTATGGGAGGTGCCACGCCCCCTTTTCCGATAACCTACACTTTTATGCGCAAAAATTGTTTTGATATCATATAGCTCTGTACCAATTTCCAGGTGCCTGACTTAAATCCTTTTAAAGATATTCAGCTTAAACAATTAAGTGTTGTTGGGAAGTGCCACGCCCCCTTTTCGTATAACTCCTATTATTTTTCGTTAATATGGAATTGTTATCGTTTATCTCCACACCAATTTCCAAGCCCCTAGCGTAAATAATTTTAGAGATATTCAGCATGAAAAATTAAGTTTGTATGGGAGGTGCCACGCCCCTTTTTCCGATAACCCCCACTTTTATGCGTGGGAATAGTTTTGATATCATTTAGCTCTATACCAATTTTCAGCTCCCTACCTTGAACTGTATGGATGTATGGGAGGTGCCACGCCCCCTTTTCTGATAACCCCCACTTTTCTGAGTGAGAAGGGGTTTGATATCACCTACCTCTATACCAATTTTCAGCTCCCTACCTTGAACTGTTTTAGAGATAATCAGCTTTAAAAATTAAGGTTGTATGGGAGGTGCCACGCCCCCTTTTCTGATAACCCCCAATTTTCTGAGTGAGAAGGGTTTTGATATCACCTACCTCTATACCAATTCTCAGCTCCCTACCTTGAACTGTTTTAGAGATAATCAGCTTTAAAAATTAAGGTTGTATGGGAGGTGCCACGCCCCCTTTTCTGATAACCCCCACTTTTCTGAGTGAGAAGGGTTTTGATATCACCTACCTCTATACCAATTTTCAGCTCCCTACCTTGAACTGTTTTAGAGATAATCAGCTTTAAAAATTAAGGATGTATGGGAGGTACCACGCCCCCTTTTCTGATAACCCCCACTTTTCTGAGTGAGAAGGGGTTTGATATCACCTACCTCTATACCAATTTTCAGCTCCCTACCTTGAACTGTTTTAGAGATAATCAGCTTTAAAATTAAGGTTGTATGGGAGGTGCCACGCCCCCTTTTCTGATAACCCCCAATTTTCTGAGTGAGAAGGGTTTTGATATCACCTACCTCTATACCAATTCTCAGCTCCCTACCTTGAACTGTTTTAGAGATAATCAGCTTTAAAAATTAAGGTTGTATGGGAGGTGCCACGCCCCCTTTTCTGATAACCCCCAATTTTCTGAGTGAGAAGGGTTTTGATATCACCTACCTCTGTACCAATTTTCAGCTCCCTACCTTAAACTATTTTAGAGATAATCAGCTTTAAAAATTAAGGTTGTATGGGAGGTGCCACGCCCCCTTTTCTGATAACCCCCACTTTTCTGATTGAGAAGGGGTTTGATATCACCTACGTCTATACCAATTTTCAGCTCCCTACCTTGAACTGTTTTAGAGATAATCAGCTTTAAAAATTAAGGTTGTATGGGAGGTGCCACGCCCCCCTAACATTTTTTCATTTTTTCTTCGACTAAACCTTGGCGGGGTAACAACAAACAAACCCCCCTAAGGAAGTATTTGATTTGGTTCAGCCGTTTTCAAGTTTTAGCGTTACAATTAAATACCAAATCATTTTAATATATATAGATGTGAATTTTCTCATTGTTTGTTTTATTGGGGTGAATAATAAGCTTTTAGTGCTTTAAGCTGTCGCCAATGTAACAAAATGCATCGCGTAAATTACACTGCTCTACTGCCAAAAAATACTCTAAACGCGACCATCCTATCTATATGTAAAATCGGTCGCTGATTCCGAAAATCGGGTTCATTTTTAATTCTATGGGAAGGTTTTTGAGATATCGCCAATTTACCGTTATTTGGCCAATGGCTCCACTTAATCCTGTATATCTCATTAACCCAGTAAGCTATCTTTCTTGGGGTGACACCAGCCGAAATAAATTTAAATTCCCTTTCCATAGCTCCTATAACATTTTTCTCTAACTCTAGTAGTTTCTGAAATATTGATGATTCAATTTGAATTTTTTCGATTTTTTTTGATTTTTTTAAGAAAAAATTGACTTTGTCAGGCAATATCTTTAAAACCAATGTTTTCACCTTCGGTTTTACTCCTTTACGTAAAGCTCCATTCCATTAGCAAAAAAAAATAAGCTATCAACGAAGAAATAATAATATAATAAAAATAACGATGAAAATCCATGGTAAAATGGAAAAGTTATAGGCGATCAAGTAAATACAGCCAAGTCTCGCAAACAGATATTTTCTTCTTCTTCTCTTTATACTTTTTACTACTGGCACATAAATTTTCAAAGGATTTTGCAAAGCTTCTTGTATTGCATGTAAAATCTTTTCAGATATACAGCGTTACAATACAAGCAAATGGCGCCAAATCTTCCATCGATCTGGTTTATTGTTTTCAATTTCGACAGTCCGCTCAAATTTAGTTTGTAGTTTTATGATGTAACAATTTTATTATCACTGTTTCATTTTGATTGAATTCTTCCTTTTATGGACTTGTCAACTGTTCTGAAGGAAAGAATAGATATGTAAATAAACTTCTGGGAGAAAATGAGCATCGAAAATATCCTCGAGAACAAGGAAATGCTGGTTGTTTTTTCTTTTTTTGGAAAAAAGTTGAGTGTCAGCAAAAATACAAGTTTTATACAAATTGAAATTTAAGTTCTTAAACAAATCGTCGCTATAGAAGAAAAAAGACGCAAACTGTTTTGTTGAGGAAGAAAGACGTAAACTTTTTTTCTTTCAAAGAAAGAGGCATTAAAAATATTTTTCGAAAGAAAGACTTTATTTTTTTTGATAACGAAAAAAGACGCTTTATTTTTTTTTACTATAAAGAAAGACGCATTTAAATATTTTTTAGGAAAGAAAGACGTATTCGATTTTTTATTTTTCTTTGTAAATATTAATGCTAATGTGTCTTTCTTCGCAGTTAATAATGCTAATGCGTCTTTCTTCGTCGAAATATTTTATAATGCGTCTCTGTTCGTCGAAATATTTTTTAATGCGTCTATCTTCGTCGACATGTTTTGTAAAGCGTCTTTCTTCCCCGACATATTTTTAATGCGCCTTTTTTCGTCGACAAATTACTGACATGCGTCTTTCTTCTTCCGGAGCGACGAAATATTGTATCTTAGCCTGCATGAATATAAATATATGTACATTAGGCCGTATCGCAAAGAAAGAAGTTCGCTTCCTGTGTTATTTTAAAAAAGATTTTTTCTGAGGAGCCCGCATTGGAGAAATTTCTTGGCGTATAATTTTTTATAACATAACCTTCAGGCCAAGGCAAATTCATTCATATGGTAATGGTAAGTGAACAGTTGACTCCTTCTTCTTCTCGTTTTTAACTCGCCGTGTACAGAAGAATACAGGAGAATGTCAAACAAAGAAAAATTTTACTTTGAGTTTGACATTCTGATGGACGAAAATTTAAAGCGAATCAAGGCGAATATTGCCGAATATTGCCGAATTCGCCGTACCATTACCATAATGAATTTGCCTTGCTTCAGGCCAAGGACATTGGTGTAGTAAGGTTAGGGTATAAATACGGTATACGGTATATACGGTATAATATACATAATATATTATGAGTATACCTACATAAAATTTCACTGCTTTTCAATATGCTTTTCAATAGCACGAAATATGATTAATTTTTTTATTTCTAAAATGGCGTAAATTACATCAGTAAATAAAATAAGATTTTTACCATAAAAGTGGCACATTTGGTAGGCTCATAAAATACTAGTATAGCAAAAAGATAATAGAATCAACAAAAGAAAGGCAATGGATATATAATATCTTCGGTAGCAAAGCACTGCTGCGCTTTATTATTACTTTTGCTTCTACTTTTACGGATCATTGCATGTGATACGTATGCTTTTCATGTTCATATATCAACAGAAATGAATATGCGAATATTTACATAGATGAAAATATAATAGCAATTTTGTGCACTCGCTTTAATTTCTTAAAAATACACACAAAATCATATTAAATCTGCTGAATTTGGAGGAAAAAGCCCTAATCGCTAACGTCCACACATTTTCTTTTTTTTCACGCCTTTTTTTAGTGAATTCGTTTGTTGGCAACATCATGTGCTGTACCCTGAGGGCAGACGTGGTGTGGGAAAATCTCTGAACCCCAAATACATATATACTAGTAAACCCTGTCTCGCGATGCTGTGGCTTTCAATTACACTATGCGATAATTTGAGGGTGGAAGACCACTTATTGCCACATTTGACAATTTTTTTGTATTGCCATTTTATATTTGACTTCCCTTTAAAAATTACAGAATATACATTGGTTTAAGTCCATAGATTCTTATTAACAAAATATAAAATGAAGCATATAGGTACATACATAGTTACTGGTTATTTTTATTTTCTATGGACCTAGATTTTTTATACAAATATTTTGTCCGAGGAGCCCCATAGCGAAGTTTTTTGCTGAATGATTTTCTAGAATATGTTAACCTTAAAGCGGCCTCCAAAAGGCTATTTATCGCACTCCTCTTTCTCTTTCTAGTTTCCATTCCACTCCTCTTTATCTTCCCTTTCATATGACACCTCATATTTAAAAATCAAACAAATTACTTATAACGTAAAACTGAATTTTTGAACAGGTGGCAACCCTTTTTGTGAAAATTTTAATAAATTACTCATTTCCAGCTCAAGCCCTTTAATATTGTTGTTGTTTGCCTGCGGTCGCAGCGTTTCATGCACTATTAATTTTTGGCACTCAAGAGAGAGATCTTTGAATTGCTACTTTTGGACAATTTTTTTTATATTTATGCATTTGCGTGACTGTGCTTGACATACATATGTACATATAAGCAACTCCATCATTTGGCTAATGACAAGTGCAACAATAACAAATGCTAATAAAGCGCTTCCTTCCGCTATTTTGTGGGTTGAGAAAAAGTTGCAAGGCAATCACTTTGCACATTTCACGGAGGGAAATTTTATGATTATATTAGCCGCTTTCGATTCACAATTTCTCTGCTGGCTATAAATTTCCTTCTGTCAAATTTATATGTGAATGCTAGCGAGCAGAGGGAAATTTTGATCGACCAGTTAGCGAGTATGGCTACTACTCATTATGGGTTCAAACATTTTTGCTCGATTCGACCTCGCTTGTGTGATGGCGAATCGAAAACGACAATTATGTCAGCATTATAGTGTTAAGTGACTTGCTTTTTCGTATACATTTTCCTTCGTTATTTTCGTTTGAACCGTTATTATAAGACAGCTCATTTAGTTTGACCCATGCGTCATTAAATTTGCGCATGAGAGCACACTAGTGAAATGTTCCGAGTCAAATGCTGAAATAATTGATTACAAATGAGGAAATTTGCATCTTCCTTGAGCAAAATACTCGTAAAAGAAAATTTCAAAGGCCACGATTTTTTTATGAATTTGGAGTCTCACTTAATTTGCGACTGAGAAAGGATTTCTTTATTTGCTTTCGTTATGACGGTGTTATGACGGTTTTGAGAAATTTTTGAGAAATATTAAGTTGTCGCCAATTGCAGCATTAAACTATACATTTTCATTTCTCCTTGTAAAGTTCATTCGAGTTCAAATCCTTCACCAAAACTTTTTATTGTTTTTACTGCACATGCCATTTAGAGAAATTTTTTTATGCGTTCGTTGTGCTACTTTTGTCAGTTTATACATATTATGTTGCTTAAGTTGTTTAGAATTCTGTGTATGTATGTATGTATGTACATTCAATGCAGTTTCAGATTTTCCGCAAGCATTCGATCTTGCATGTGTGCATGTCTGGTTAAATAATTGTTCTCATGTGCATGTTTTTGGCTCGGTTTGTTATTGAATATTTGCCACGCCTCGTTGCATCAATCATATTTTGTATCGCCTGTGAACTTGTCGAAAATAAATGGTTGACAATTTCTGCGTAAATACAGTAGCCACTTTCTTTTGCAAGCAAGTCCGAAAAAAATACTAGCTAGCTTAGCGAATAACATGGAAAGCAACAACAAAAACCAAGCCAGCTAGCTATGTTAAGTGCGTTCAGTTGAGAGCGCTTAGCTGTTATTCGACCTGAAAAGCAGTATTGCCATGTAAAAGAATGAAGCCATTGTGAATAGAAAAATTCGACTGTAAAAGATGCTTGTAGCATAAGCATCAACCAATAGCATAAATATCAACCAATTGTATTCTTTTATGCACATGCTACGCCAGCGGACTCTATCGGTAACTACCTCAACACAAACGAACTCTGATGGTGAATGGCCAAAATTCGAATCCGTCCGAAGGCATCTAACGTGGAGTGCTTATATACAATTAATTAAGTTGAGCGTTCTGGGGCGCTGAGAAAAAAGAGAAGGAAAACTTCCATACACTAAAAAAAAAAAAATAAACTCAGATTATGGAAAAGTGGGAATGATTCGGCGCTAAAGACAATTTTCATTGTTTGATGTACAATTTTGCTTAAAACGTGTTTGTTATTCCTTGATTTGAAGAAAATTGTACCTCAAAACCATGAAAATTGTCTTTAGCGCCGAATCATTCCCATTTTCCCATAATCTGAGTAATTTATTTTTTTTTTTTTTTGAGTGTAGATACATATCATAAGACTTATTTATGCATATGAAATATTCGCGTATCAAACAATCCTATCGCCGACATGAATAATGCAGCAAAAAATGTAAATTCACGCTGACGGATGCATGCGCATGCTCCCAATAAATAATACGACACAAAACACAAAACCGTTATTGCCACAAATTGGGTACACTGAAAAAACAACTTACTCAGATTATGGAAAAGTGGGAATGATTCGGCGCTAAAGACATATTTCCATATTTTGATGTACGATTTTCTTCAAATCAAGGAATAAAAACCACGTTTTAAAGAAAATTGTACATCAAAATATGGAAATATGTCTTTAGCGCCGAATCATTCCCATTTTTCCATAATCTGAGTAATTTTTTTTTGAGTGTACATGTTGAGGAGGAAAAATGATTTTCCACCAATGCAACTACAAAACCACAAAATAAAAAAAAAAATACACGGAAAAAAGGACAAAAAGTAATAACAACACAACTTGCAACATCAACAGCTTCCATTCACTGAATTATATTTGCGCTGACAAATGCAAAACAGCAACACGATTTATGCATAAACATATGTACACCGCGGCATGCCGGTGGCAAAAATGAAGCTTTAGTGTGCCTGGACCAAAATGAGGTTGCGCCAATATGTATAGAGATGGAGAGAGAGGGGAAGGCCCGAGATTGCGAAAGGTGGATCGTTCACCTTTACAAAAGTGTGTGCTTAACTATCCTGCAGGGAACTCAATAACTACTCTGAAAAAAATACCCGTAGTTAAACCAACTACTTTCGGCTGTTGAATCTCCGTCTTTGATTCAACAGCAAAAGTATTTGTTTTTACAGCAAAGTTTTTGATCCAACAATTTATTCAAAAACGGGCGTTGTTGATTCAAAAACTTGCTTGCCTTTAAAAATTTTTTTGTGAGAAAATATTTTTTTGTGAGAAAACCAACAAAAAAAATAATGATGGAGAGAAGATGAAGAGAAAAATCCAAAAAAAAAGTTTATTTTTAGCAACAATTTTCTCCCCGTAGTTGATTTAAAGGCAAAAGTATTTGACCCAACAGTTTCCGTTGTAAACAAAACTAATGAGAACAAATTTTTTTAAATTTTGTTTTTACAATGTTTCAAATAATTCATGGATTCCTTTTTAGGAAATGGAAGTATAAATAGGTTACTACAATTCAATATAATGTTGAATGTTGCACTATGTGATGATTGGATAGAATTTCAGGTTGATGTCATGGTTCGAATCCGGAGGAGAACATAAAATAAAGAAGAAAAATCAGAATAAGTAATAAAGATAGCAACCAGTGAATGATAAGAAGGAGAGAAGAATAGGAGAACAAGCGGAGTCTACATATTTGCAGTTGGGACCCGGGCGGAGAGAAGATGAAGAGTAAAATGCAAACAAAAATTTATTTTTAGGTGAAAATTGTTTCCAACAATCTCTGTTATTGACTTAAATCAACAACGCTCGCACCTTTGAAACAACAACGGAGCGTTGTTGGGCACATTTCAACTGCGGAAAGTAGTTGATTTAACAGCGAAAGTCTTTAGATTTACAACGTTTTTTTTTTCAGAGTAGTGAGCAAAATTTCTAGTTCCGAACTAGCGAAAAGGTGTCAAAAGGGAGCTAGATCAATTGTACTTAGAACGAGTGAATTGAGTGACCATTATAAGACACACTTTGATTTGTATGCAATTTCGAAGTGACAAAAATTCTATGAAAATTTTTCGTTCGTTCAATTTCCGTCGGCTTTGTATATTTCTGCAATTCTCAGATGTTTAATGAAGCATTTTATATAAAGAGTTTTCTATTTGCATCTTTTATGAAATGAAATGTTCCCCTAATTATGCTTTTCCGATCTCTCAGGCTTATTATTAATTTTTTTTTTTATTTTATTACTTTTTAAATATTATTGTAAATTTTTATTAAATAAATAAATAAAAAAATATTAGTTGAAAAAAAATTAAAAAAAAAAATTATCCACCTTGACACCGACAGGATTCGAAATCGCGCCCCTCAGATGGAAAGGCACATGCGTTAGCCAGTCGGCCATCGCGCCACTTACATGAAGTGTGTCAAATGCTGCACTTAAGTGGCAGATGTAAAATTGTAGAATTCGTAGGTACTTGTAGCTAGTTCAGAACTATCGAAATTGTACCAATAAACGAACTAGTGTAAACTGTGGAATTTAGTACTAGTTCGGAACTATCGAAAATGTAGTGCAGAAAGTGACAATTGACACCGCCTAGGACATCGCCGTGTTAAATTCGCCAGTTGATAACATGCAAAAGAGATTTAGCTCGCACTAGTAGTGTCGAAAAATGCACTAGAAGCGACCTAGTTCGGAACTAGGGATTTTCCCTACAGGGTAAATACTTACACAATAGTGTATGTGTGTGTGTGTACCTGCTAGCATAAACCCCATTCAAAAATGTTTAATATAAGATTTTTGTTGACTGATTATGTGGGGAAAGCAAATTTATTAGTCATGCACAAATACTATGTACATATGTATGTGGGATTGGGTTTACGTAGGACGGGCCTGATGACAACCCTTTCTCAGCAAAACCTAATGGCAACCCTCTTCTACACCAGTTGAGTAAAGCACAATCCAAATAAAAACTACAAAAGAGAGTGAAGTTTAAGACGAGTGCTCGAATGGTAAAGACGTGATCCGTGGAAGCCAATTTGTACAATTAATTAGATTAATTAAAATGCTGTTTTTTTTATAATATTTCATTCAAATTAATCAACTGTATCATTTAACTAATTAAATTACATTTAAAGTATCGTAAATATATTTAAAATACCACATGTATATATGTAACTACAGTGTTGTTCAAATTAAAAGCCATACGAAGTTGCAACATTCGATATTTTTTTAGATACAGTAATGGAATGAATGTGCGGCGATTTATCCCAATAAACATTTTTCTTCATTTTCAATTTGAGGTTCATTTGAGAAGTAACGGCTCATTTTTAGTATGGGATTTTGGGCTGATTCTCAATTTGATAAATTCCATTTTCTCAAACCCATTTCAAAGGTGGTACGAAATGGAATGCAATCAATAGATGTATGTATGTATTAAATATATGTACTCTAGAGTGCAGAAAAATTGAGGGATAGTGAGAGTGAGAGAGTTTGTGGTGTAAGCGCAGAAATGGAATGGAATAAATAGATGTACATATGTATGTATTACATATTTTTACGCTTGTGATGTTTTTCATTTACCCGTGCGGGTGAATTTCGCCGGTGCCTTTTGTACAATTACATGAGTATATTAATATCTTTTTTAATATATGTAGATACACACATATCGGAAACCAACTACATATGTTTTTATTAAATTTTGTGCAACTTTACAAAAAGCCACAAACAAATAAAAGTAAGAAATACCGAATCATTATTACACACCATCATTTTCAACCATCATCATTTCAACCGTTAAGGGACTGCCCGAGTAGAACAACGAACGCTGACTGAAATTTGCAAACACACAAAATTTCTTCGTTTCTTCAAACCTTCACATGTTGAAATTCGTGAAATAGTACAAAATACGAAAGAAGTTTTTTTTCAAATGTGTTGTAAGTTAATCTAAAATTGATAAGCAATGTTTGATGAACAGTTGAAAATATGTTTATTTTCAAATGATATATATGCTGATTCTCAACTTTAGAAACAATATTTTCTCAAACGTTTGATAATTTCTTTTTCATTGTTTAATGGGATTAAAGCGTTAGTGATTTGTGCTGCAGCCTACGATAAATTACGTTATTACTTATATTTTTGACACAAAATTGTACAGTGTACACTACCCAGTAGAAACTATCTCGAGGGCTCCTTTGGTGAGCAAGATTAGAGCGAAACGAGGGGATCAACTAGAGAGCAGATTTCGTAATTTGTAATCTGCTAAAAATTTCTTTATTTTTACACCTTTCATGAGAATGAAATGGTATTATAACCTTCTGCCAAAAAATTTTTGTCGAAATTTTGAAATATTTGTACCCATATGGGCACAAACGGGGCTACCGAAAATTGTCAAGATCGGACAACTATAACATATAGCTCCCATACAACCGATTGTTCAGATATGGACATTTTGGTGTATAACTCCTCCATTTTAACAGCTAACGGCATGAAATTTTGAAGTATTTGCACCCATATGGACCCAAACGGGGTTACCGAAAATTGTCAAGATCGGACCACTATAACATATGGCTCCCTTACAACCGATTGTTCAGATATCGACATATTGCCGCGCTTTTACTTGTTTATTATTGTAATTTGTAACTTTTTATGCTATCTTGTATTTTCAGATCACTTCTAGACCGCTCTGATACCGTTTATTTTGAGCATATACAGAGCGCTGTGGTTTTAAATTTTTATCACTAGGAGAGCACATCCTTATTGTATTTTCCAGATTATTTAGGAAGCGCTCTGTTTCTGTGCTTTTTCACCCATTTACAGAGCGCTAGATCTCCTAGGACATCCCATGTTAGAGGGAGCATGTTTTGTTCGGAGAATTGTACAATCCGGTAGCACTCCTACGATCCCTATGGAGCGCTTCATTGGGTGATATTAATAAAATCCGAGCATTTGCTTTTGCTTAAAATTTCAGACCTTTTACTCAAATTTTGAAATTTGGTTCATACAAATTAATGTCAAGTTTATAAAATCTTGAGTAAAAGCATTTGCTTGGTTTTTATTAATATGGCCCATTATCTTTCATAGTATGATCCCCTTTTCTACTGGGTACATACAAATGTGTTACGCCTATTTTCAAATAAATATACACATACCAAAAACTCTCTTACCTACCCTGTAGGGAAAATCTCTAGTTCCGAACTAGGTCGCTTCTAGTGTATTTTTCGACACTACTAGTGCGAGCTAAATCTCTTTTGCATGTTATCAACTGGCGAATTTAACACGGCGATGTCCTAGGCGGTGTCAATTGTCACCCTCTGCACTACATTTTCGATAGTTCCGAACTAGTACTAAATTCTACAGTTTACACTAGTTCGTTTATTGGCACATTTCGACAGTTCTGAACTAGCTACAAGTACCTACGAATTCTACAATTTTACATCTGCCACTTAAGTGCAGCATTTGACACACTTCATGTAAGTGGCGCGATGGCCGACTGGCTAACGCATGTGCCTTTCAATCTGAGGGGCGCGGGTTCGAATCCTGTCGGTGTCAAGGTGGATGATAATTTTTTTTTAAATTTTTTTTTTGACTAATATTTTTTTATTTATTTATTTAATACAAATTTAAAATAATATTTAAAAAGTAATAAAATAAAAAAAATTAAAAATAAGCCTGAGGGATCGGGAAACCATAATTAGGGGAACATTTCATTTCATACAAGTTAAGATGCAAATAGAAAACTCTTTATATGAAACGCTTCACTAAACATCTGAGAATTGCAGAAATATACAAAGCCGACGGAAATTGAACGAACGAAAAATTTTCATAGAATTTTTGTCACTTCGAAATTGCATACAAATCAAAGTGTGTCTTATAATGGTCACTCAATTCACTCCTCCTGAACTGGTGAGGGTCTAACTACAATCGATCTAGTTCCCTTTTGACACCTTTTCGCTAGTTCGGAACTAGAAATTTTGCTCACTAGTTATTGAGTTCCCTGCAGGGTACCAACAGCCTGCCTCTGTATTGGCCACACATTCATTCATCACATCTCAACGCACAAGCAATGTAATTTTGCAACATTTCAGCAACCAAACTTTTTTTTATTATTTTATTGCTTACAGTTTTATTTCATAGTCTGACACCAATAAATATATTCAAATCGTCTTACTATGCGTCTGAAACAGATTGCAATCAACACAGTTGACCTCTTTCGTTCGCTATTTATTTCTTCAAATCATTCATCACGTATGTACGTACATACATATTTACATATATGCAAAAGCCTAAACATTAAAATGAACAAAAATAATTTACGCCACAAAGTATTTAAAATAAATACTAAATAAGAATTTTATAGTTTGGGGTTTTTGGCAAAAATTGATTATTTTTTGTATACCCTGAACTCTTTGGTCTTGCTAAAATTTACTTAGGTTAACATCGCTCGTTGTAGTGGATATTGTTAAATATTATTTGGTTCTCTACTATGAAGGGTATATATAAAATTTGCTTCCTGTCGAACATAAACTCACTTACTTGCTTTCAATTGCTTTTCTGAATTTTCAAATTTTTTGGCACAAAAATGCGGCTGACAAGAAGAAATTTGGCATGAGACAGTGTAACATTGACCATTTTCAGAATATTTAATATGCATGTATGTATGTATGTATTTATGTGTGCACACTGCTCTATTAACAGGCATAAATGTTGTGCGCCGGTTTAAACTTTATAAAGTGTCACCAGTGCTGCCAAATTTTGCGTTGATGCAACTAATTATAGTTAGCAATTGACGTTTTGGCAGAGAACTTGATGCTTTTATCGTAAAATTTCTTGCGAGTTCATTTAAATTGCCTTATGCCTTAGTTATAATGACATGAAATATAAGTCATTCATAAATTATGTTGGGAAATCAGCGTAGAAAATACATATAATTAATGGTCCCACTACAAATTTATATGTAAAACTCATAGGGCCGTACTGCTAGGAATGAATTAATTCAAATCATGTATTCAAAAGTCATTAGTAGGGCATGGAATTTCATGTACTAAAAAATAAAAAATATGCGCATAGAAAATGCAACAAAAACTGAGAAATATGCATGAGAAATCAAAAAAAAAAAATGCATTAATTCAAATTTTTTCAACTTCAGATAATTCATGTCTATTGAAGTTACAATAGTTAAATAAATTAGGTACAAACATTTTTTAATTAAATTTTGCTCTTACGTTGTACGTTTATACCCGCGATCGGCAGATGGGCCATTTAGGGCCACTCGTTTCTCATGCATAGATCGTGTGTGCGCTGCTAGCAAGCTATTGCTGCGTTGGCAGCGAACCAGTTTGCACTTGTGCGTTGACATGTAAGGTTGACATGCGGATAATTTTTTTTTTCATACACAAGGCAAACTAGACGAAATGCGCACTTTTAGAAGCGAATGGGAATTAAAATTTTTTTTTTACTTAAACCCCTATTATGAACCCCAGTGTTTGATATGCTTTCAGATTTTTCAATTTATTAAGCAAAGCGCCATCAAAAGCCACTACCAGAAAAAACACCCGGATTTCGAAATTTTTAAATGCGATGAGCGCAAATATAAATTAGCTGAACTCAAAAAGATTATAGAGGAAAGAAATTGTAAAATATGGGAAGAGTATTCAGTACCACCAAAGCGTAGGAGGGAAGCAGAAAATGAAAAGGCATCTTATGTTGTATCTCTAGCATTAGCCAAAAAGTGTCGCCCTTTTGTTGATGGCGAATTTATTAAAGAACTTATGCAGTCTGTATTGCAATGCTATGGAGAGGAAGGTAAAACTTTGTGTAAATCTATAAAAGATATGAATGTATCTGCACGAACAATAGCGCGACGTACGGAAATATTAGGTGCATTCGTAAAAACAAAAATCAAACACAAAATTTTGAATTGTGATTTTTTTTCGATAAGCTTGGATGAAAGTACCGATATCTGTGATATTGGTCAACTGGCAATATGTGTAAAAACTATTTATTCGTCCTTTAATACCAATATTTATTTATTTGCATTAAAACCACTACACAGCAATGCAAACGGAGTAGCAATTTATAGTGCTTTAAGTGAGTCGCTTTTTAGTTTTGCTGAAAAGCAAAAATTATCGTCGATTTGTACAGACGGTGCAAAAGTTATGGTAGGGAAAATCAAGGGGTTTGTAGGACAATTGCTAAAAAATGGAATTAATGTTCCTACAATGCACTGTCTTATTCACCAAGAAGCTATTTTTGCTAAAAGCTTAAACGTTTGTGATGTCATTGAAAAATGCACGAAAATTATAAACTCACTAAGAGGAGGGAAAAATTCATTGACTCACAGACAATTAAAATTATTTTTGGATGAAGTAAATGCAGAGCATGAAGATTTGCTTTTGCATACGAATGTACGTTGGTTAAGTACCGGGAGAAGCCTCGAGAGGCTTTTTGAACTTCGGGCAGAAGTTTGCGAGTTTCTTCGATCAAAAGATAAATCCGCCGAATTCGTAAGCATGCTGTCAAGCAAGGAGTTCTTATTAAAGTTAGGTTTTATTTGCGATATTACTCAGTATATAAACAGACTTAATCTGTCTATGCAAGGCCAAAATAAAGATATAATAAGTCTGTCATCTTCAATAACAAAGTTTAAACTAAATCTTGATGTTCTTTACGCGCAATTTAAGACCCGCGATTTATCTAATTGGCCAAAAACTTTAGAAATATTTAAAGAAGATGACACGTTGGATCTTGATGTCTTTGAAGACTTATTTCAAGTGCTGTTACAAAGTATTAACAAACAGTTCAAAGACCTACAAAGCATCAACCATGAAATTGAATTTTTTCAAAATCCACTTACATGTAAAGTGGAAAAACTTACGCCCGACATCCAACGTGAACTAGAGGAAATGAGAAATGATTTTTTAATTCCTCTTAGTAATGGGGCAGAATTTTGGAAAAATATCGATGGAAATAAATACAGCTACTCAAGAAAATATGCTTTACGTTTGTTTTCAATGCTTGGTACTACATACGACTGCGAAAGCTCATTTTCTATAATGAAACACATTAAGTCTAAGATCAGAAATCGTATAACGGATAAGAATTTAGAAAACTTAATTTTGATAAAACAGTATAATGAAGAAATAGATATTGATGAGCTTTTAAATCAAGAAAGTACATGTACTTAAAAATCGTTGCAATTTAAGTCATTTCCCTCTGTCCGTTCGTCTGCCCGTCCGTCCATCCATCCGTATTTGCTAATTTTTAAAAGAATAAAAATTCGCGGATTTTTACTTAATTTGAAAATCAAATTTATTTCAAAAATCGCAAAACAATTAACTAAATTTTGAATTTGACTAGCTGTCATTCAGCGAGATTTGGTTCAATTACTACAAATTGCAAAAATAAGTAATGAGTGAGTTCAAATGATTTTTATTTTTTTTTTAAGCTTTTGGAATATTTTTTAATAAATATTGAGTGAATCCTTATTTTATTTATTTTAATTTCGCATTTAACACTTTTACAAGTAAAGATGCAATTCCCTTCTCCTTTTATGCATACCAACAACTTGTTAATTTTTGCCTAGTGTTTTCCAGTACTCTGCTTGTGCACGCACACTACCACAAAAATTTTTGCGCGTGTGTTGGTTGCTCAGCCAGCGCTGCCTATCGCTGGTTTATACCAATGATGCCCAAACATTTCTTACGGGCGAGCAATGCCATAATTTAAAGAAAAAAAAATATGTTTCCATATATTTGTTTTTGTAGTTTTCTACAACTTCATTGACATCTGGAGAACCCAGTAAAAAAATTAGGACACAAACCAGACTAATGATCGAAATTAACTAAAATTCCTCCTTTGTATTGTATTTATATTTATGTTATGCAAACAAAGCTATCGAATATGCATTGGAATATATGTATATATTTTTAATTAATAAAATTAATATTAATATTTATAAATAAATAATTAATTAATATTGAAAAGTGGATTGATTTTAGAAAGCTTAAAAAACATCTTTAATACGAGACTTATGGACTTTGGCTACTATTACTGAAATTATTAATTAATTTTCAATGCTCTCCTCTAAATTTTTCAAAATATATAAATAAATAATTAATTAATTATTAGTGTGACAAAATTAAATATCTTTGCCTCCGAGCGTTTATTTTAAAACTTTCGTCAATGTTTTTAGTACGTATAAATGTGAAAGTGTATTTTAAAAATTAAAAATTATAAAATCAAAACACAGAAATCGGATCTCAGACAAACACCTCGAGTCAGTTTTGCAACTATCAACCACAAATGTTGAAATAGACATAGATAACATTATCGAAAATATGAACGAATCATATTAGTTTCCATATGTATGTATATACATACATATATGTTCCACATTTCATTCTTTTCATTGCTGGGTTGGACCTGCTCGAGTCAAAAAAAAAATTGTTTTTCTATTTCCATAGAAACGTTTCGGGAGTATACAAATTTTATTTTCCTATGCTCGCCTATGCTCGCATATATACACAAATTTCTTATGAAAGTGTATAGGCGAGTAGAATCCTATACTTACGAGCATTACAAAAACAAAATGTGTATGCGAGCATAGGGCTTGGGCAACTATGGTTTATACATATCGTTAGCTTAGAGTGCAAACTGTGTAAGTCCACTTTTTATGAAAAACTGTATTTTTATGTAGAACGCTAGAAAAATCAAATACGCACCACGCTAAACAAGTCTGTGATACTTGTCATATTTCTTATCGTTGTTATTCAGCGATACGCAAATTGTGTAAGTCCAAAAAGCGAAGGAAATTGTGTAAGTCCAAAATATTTACATGAACAGAGTTTTTTTTTTTTCATTTCGAAATTTGTTAATTTTTTGTTTTTTGTCTCTCCTACAATGTTGAAAAAAGGACTTACAAAATTTGCACTCTAATACCATGTCTCCACGTAACGTGTTTCGCTCTTTTTTTCTGCATTTTCTCTCTCAATCTTGTTTCGACACGGAAACCAGTGCCGAAACTCGCCAATTTCCATACAAATTTCTGAGAGCGAGTGAAGATTGAAACACTGTTTCATTCTGAATCATCTTGCCAATCTCGATGATATCGATGTCTTCTCTAATTTTGTATCGAAAATCTATCGAAATCTCACACAGACCAAAACAAAAACGCAAAATATAAGCAAACATACAAACATTTAAGAAGAGCAAGAAAGAGAAATGTTAAACTGTATCGAAAATACTAATAATAGCCGTGTTCACACGAAACTCTATTCGTCGTCAGATGACTGTTATGCATGAATTTCGTTTGTATAAAACTGTCAACTAGCAAATTACAAAAATAGGCAATATACTGCTAAATATGTAATAAAAAAATGCAAACAACGCAAAATATGTAAAAATATGCATATATGACCAAAATATGCAAAATATGCAAAAACATTTGAATGCCATTTTGAAGACAATTTCACGATTCGCAAAGATTTTTTATTTATTTTGCTCTACCTAAACCTAAGAAAAACATGTATTTGCATAGATTTCCATGCCCTAGTCATTAGAGCCGACTTGGCTTTACAAAACGTATGTTAAGAACATGTTTGTATATGAATATACATATGTACATTTACATAATTTTTCTTTTTAGATATTTATGTCGGTCTACATATGTACACAGCAGAGATGGGCATTTCCAACAAATTTTGAGTGAAGAGGAAATTTAATTTTCACTACCACTAGCACATTCAGGCTGAGTGCATCGGAATTTAGTGCACTATGCCTAACCCTGGTAAGTGCTTAGATATACTATTGTCATTTTAGGTATTTGTTGATAAAGTCCATTAATTTTCATTACAGGTAAGTGAGCGACTAGCAAGGAAGGGAAAATGGTATTTGCTTAGCTCAGTGTACATATATACACCTATGTATGTACATATATATCATGCAAATACAGAGTGAGTGCAAAATTTTGGATGTGTAAACATCTTTATTTTAGCTACGAGTAATTTTGGAAAACCCTGTAAAAATCATAGGATTATATGATCCATTTTGTGGTAGGTAGGAGTACTTTCAAAGTGATCATAAACATAGACCCAAGCGAGCGACTCGTTTATCTGCATCGGCTCGTAGTTAGCCGAACATTGCCACGAAAACCGAATGTAGCAAGTGCGTACATATGCATGCTCGTTTGAACATGCAGAATTTAGTAATAATGAGACATTGAAAGCGACACAACATGATGATTGCGCTAGAAACATTGGATTATTTTTTTTATTAAAGAAAAGCATAATTATGTATGTATATAATGCTAATAATCAAATTTAATTGGCAGTAATTCAAATCTGTTCAGCGATTATTAAATTTCATTAATTTTAGTACTAACTTTTTGGTTGCTTATTAACACGACTTGAACGAACCCCGTTAGAACAAGTAAGGAAGCCTAAGTTCGAGTGGAATCGAACATTAGATACTCAGCTGTATGCTTTCATTGTTTGTTTGCGTTTGATGGAATCACGGTGTATTTTATATAAGCGAGTGCCGCATAAAGTGGGCGTAGCCACGCCCATTTTCAAATTTTTTATCAGTGATCCAACAAAGCATATGAATATTATTCTTTGTGCAAAATTTCATTCCTTTATGACTTCTAGTTACAAAAATGTCAAGTTACAAATTCCCAAAGGGTGTTCCAGAAATATCTTTGTTAAAAAGTAGGCGTGGTTATAACCCGATTTCAATAAATTTCTGCATGTCTATTAACACAAGTTATAAAAGTATATAAACCAAATTTCGTCATAATATCTCAATTATTTGTCGAGTTATAGGCTAAGAAATCTCGTCTATTCCCCTGTTTAAAAAGAGGCGGTGCCACGCCCATTTTCCAAAATTTTTATATTTTTTGTTTC
The DNA here is from genome assembly GCA_960531455.1 of Urophora cardui. Taxonomy (NCBI): domain Eukaryota; kingdom Metazoa; phylum Arthropoda; class Insecta; order Diptera; family Tephritidae; genus Urophora; species Urophora cardui. The sequence continues at coordinate 159,242,486 of OY482671.1, forward strand.
CGGTCTATTGTGGAACTCATGCCACAAAATTTCAATGAATTATCTTTATATTTGACAAAGATATCGCTTAAAATGTTTTTATTAGGCCACTTTATAGTTCCCTTATATAAAAGTGGGCGTGGTCGTCAACCGATTCCGCTAAAATTTTGAACGTGTATTACCACGAGTAATAAAAGTGTACGCACCAAGTTTCGTCATAATATCTCAATTATTTGTCGAGTTATGGGCTCAGAAATCTCGTATATTCCTGCTTCTAAAAAGAGGCGGTGCCACGCCCATTTTCCAAAATTTTTGTGTTTTTAGTTTTATGCCCGCAGTTGGACTCCTGCCATAAAATTTCAATGATATATCTTTATATTTGACAGAGATATCGCTTAAAATGTTTTTATTAGGTCACTTTATAATACACATATATAAAAGTGGGCGTGGCCGTCAACCGATTTTAACTATTTTCCGTCCAAACGTTTGCCTAAGTAAGTAAATCACGCGTACCAAATTCCATCGATATATCTTCAGTGGTTTCTGAGTTATGACGTATAAAACTTTCAATGTTTGACCCTTAATAAGTGGGCGTGGCACCGCCCATTTTCCAAAATTTCATCAAATTTCTTCATTGGGGCCTGAGCTCAACACGTGGGTAAAATTTCATCGCTCTAGCTATATTAGTGACTGAGATACCAAATTTCCGATTTTTTCTATATAGGAAAAGTGGGCGTGGTCATGGTCCGATTTCGCCCATTTTAAATACCAACCGTCCCAGTCTCGATACCAACTTGCATTTCAAATTTCATCAAAATATCTCAATTTTTGCGCGAGTTAGAGTGTTTACAGACGGACAGACGGACGGACGGACGGACGGACGGACATGGCTCAATCGATTTCTCTTTTCACCCTAATCATTTTGATATATATAAGTCTATATCTATCTCGATTATTTCGTTCTGTTACAATCCACCGTTATGTGATTAAAACTATAATACTCTGTGTACTAGTACAGCTGAGTATAAAAAGAAGCTTACAACAAGGAACTGAGCACAATATACACTATCGCAGAGAACAACGGATATCAAAAAAGTTTAGTGAAGAAAATACAAAAAAACATAAATTCAAGAAAGTCAGAAACCAAAGAAAAAGAAGAGAAGAAATGGGCAGTCCTATCATATACCGGAGCAACATCTTACAAGTTGGCTAAAGTTTTCCAAAAATATAACATTAATGCAGCATTTAGAACGAGGAGCAATATGGGAAAACTTCTACGAAACAACATGAACAAGGAAGACCTCTTTGACAAACAAGGCGTATACAAATTGACTTGCGAATGCCAAAACAGTTATATAGGACAAACAGGACGCCAAATCAAGACGAGATATCGAGAACACATAAGGGATTACAATAAGAAAATAAGAAAATCATCAACGACAGTGGAATCAAATTTCGCCAACCACATGGCAGAAAACAAGTGTACACCCATGAAAATAGGAAAAACAGCTAAAATTCTCCACATACAGCATAAAGGAAGACGACTTAACATATTAGAAAATATGGAGATATACAAACAAAAAACATTCGTAGGTGAAATATTAAATGAACAAATAAACACCGCATCGGATACATTATTTGAACCGCTTAAGCTACTATACCCGAAAGAGGACAAAAGACCTAAAATCGACATAAACAAAACAACACGCAAACGGACAATAACGGACTTTTACCTACTTGGTTAATGAGGGTACAATAATGAAAATATGACAAAAAATAGATTTGCATACCTAAACACACAACACAGACTCACACACACACACACGTCACCCTAACGCACGAATGAACGAACACATCACATGAACACGAAGTACCTGAACAAAACGACGGAAGTTAGTTACTATAAATACTATCGAACTTACACAAAATAACTCAGAACGAAAGAAGACACTGAAGATGGCGCATATTAGCCGAAACCGGTTTGTCTCCAAACCAAACTTGACAAGGGATGACGGAAAATCGTTCCACAATACATCAATTTTAGTACCTACTCCATGGATTAATCGCATGTAGGTACTCCTTGGATTACTCGGGTGTCATGCGGAAATCGGAGTATGTGATCCCTGCCTAGGACATCGCCATGTTAAATGGACCATATTTTTTATATGAAATGTGGCAGGTTGAGGAGTACTCGGTTGGTCCATAGCGAGTAATCTATACACGCGTGTATGGAGTACTCGGCTTTTTTGCAGGGAAAGTGTAACCATCCTGTTAGTGTTAGTGCGCTGCTGTGTCGGTGTGAATTGCTTGACATAGTCAGTATGTATGTTAGAGTGGGGCGATTTACTAATAATCGTCCCCTCAATATAAAAATAGCGTATAATTTTTTTTGGGTTTTGTCAAATCAGATATCTATTAAATTTTTGAACAAGAAATTATACACCATTTTTTCCAATGACATTTTGACCCACTTTGTGGAAGTAGAATTTGACGAAATTTTGACCAGACATATGCAATAAAAAATAATGGCGTATGAGCACATACGCTATTGTTATATTGAGGGGACGTAATAATAATACAATGGCGCTATTATAACTCTGACGAGTTTTATGGCCGAGCTTCTCTCCCAATTCGAGGTGTGCTCCTTTTGTTTTTTCCTACTAATTGGGTGGACCTACAGTTTTATGCCGGCTCCGAACGGCGAATGCATTTTTTATGAGAAGCTTTTTCATGACAGAAATACACTCGGAGGGTATGCCGCCCACTGCCGAGAGGTGACCGCTGCTCTTAAAAAAACCAATAATTGGATTTTTACTAATTAGAAAAATTTTTTTGGTGTTTTGCTCGGACCATGGTTTGAACCCGAGACCTCTGGAATAGCAGGCGAGCACTCTACCCACTGCACCACAGCGGGCGATTTACTGCCCTACACATGTATATCGCGCCATCGAAATTCAGATTCCTCCCATTTTTCTGAGTAGAAAACTTGTCCATGACATTTGCCTAAAATTAATTTTGATGTTCCGGAATTTGGTTTTTATTGACCAAGACGAATTTTTGAAAAAAAAAACATATCGACAAAAAATAATCAGGCCAATATGTATATCGTATTGAATCAGAGTTTTGTGCTGAATCCAGATACGAAATCGGATGAGGCGTTATCAATATTTCCGGTTTTAGAGGCTGAATGCCCAAAATCGCATATTTTCGCGATTATCTCTTGCTATGTACAATATATCTTAAACTTTTTGTTGCAAAATTTCATAAAGATAAGTCAATACAATATAGGAACAATATTTTAAAATATTAATTTATTTTCCGTTATAGAAGAACTAGAATGCACTCTTTTTTCTTTAGTCCAAAATCGCGGTATGGGATCTGACAGTGCTTTGTGTACCTTAAATGCTCGAAATTCCAAATTTCAGATTTTTAGCTGCAAAAATTGAAGAAATAATATACCCCAAAAACGTAGACGTATGCTATTTGGAATTTGTTTTTTTTTTTTTTTTGTATTCAACGCTAAGAAAACTCAAGGTTACTCATACGTCATAGGGTACTATTCGATATATCGATTTAGGGAAAGAAAGTGTGAAACCAAATTTGAAGTAGTTTTTCAGAAATAAAATGTACTTTAATATACATAGTTCAAAAATATTAAAATTTATATCAATTTTTCGCAAATAAAATGAACTTTAATCTATAGTAAGTTTCATGGCTCTTGCACTTAAAATAAGAATTTGTTGAAAAAAACTCTCAATGAAATTTGCTAATCAAAAAACCTAAACGAAATTTCAATCAGTTCAGTACTTCCTGAGTACCTAATACATACTATGTACCTCGACTTGAAATATGTACTTGAACCGAGAAAAAAATGTGATCTGCAAGGTTGCATCATATTAAAAACTAAGCTCGTATTTAAAATAAATTTCCAATAAAGTGATAATAATGAAATGATTTTTCATCGTTAAGCGCAACTGTAGACTCTAAGTTAAGTGAAACGGTTTTTGTTCACTAACGCCTCGAATATTTATTATCAATTGTGTATATGAACCGCACGCCTGGTGTTCCATATAACACAGTAGAATATAGGCACATACATATGTAGAAAGAATACTTACGAACTCGAGGACATAATACTCGAAAAAAAAAAAAATATATGTAATGAAAACGAAGAGAATTGTGCAATTTTTCAAGCTTATAAATAAGCAGCATCACACATTTGCACCTACTTTTTGCACTTGCCATCTGGTTTGGGCCATGTCGTAACCGGGTGCATATAGTAGGTAGGTACTTATGTATGTAGGTATGTATATGTAGAGGAGCAGTAAGAACACAAAGTAAACTAAGGAAATCCTTTACCAGCTGTTGTGGCTTTTAGTTTCGCATTTTTACACCACTCAGTGTCTGCTTTTTATACTCAGCTGTACTAGAAGACAGAGTATTATAGTTTTGATTTCATAACGGTGGATTGTAACATAATGAAATAATCGAGATAGATATGGACTTATATATATCAAAATGATCAGGGTAAAAAGAGAAATCGATTGAGCAATCTCCGTCCGTCTGTCCGTCCGTCCGTCCGTCTGTACGCACGATAACTGGCGCAAAAATTTAGATATTTTGATGAAATTTGAAATGCAAGTTGGTATCGAGACTGGGACGGTTGGTATTGAAAATGGGCGAAATCGGACCATGACCACGCCCACCTCCCCTATATAGTAAAAATCGGACATTTGGTATCTCAGTCACTAATGCAGCTGGGATGACATAATTTCACCCACGTGTAGAGCTCAGGCTCTTATGAAGAAATTTGGTGAAATTTTGAAAAATGGGCGGTGCCACGCCCACTTATTAAGGGCCAAACATTGAAAGTTGTATAAGCCATAACTCAGAAACCGTAGCAGACATATCGATGAAATTTGGTACGCGTGATTTACTAACTCAGGCAAATATTTGGACGAAAAATTGTCGAAATCGGTTGACGACCACGCCCACTTGTATATATGTATATTATAAAGTGACCTAATAAAAACATTTTAAGCGATATCTCTGTCAAATATAAAGATATATCACTGAAATTTTGTCGCATGAGTTCTACAATAGACCGGAAACAAAAAATAGAAAAATTTTGGAAAATGGGCGTGGCACCGCCCATTTTTAGACAAAGGAATCTACGAGATATTATGACGAAACTTGGTTTATACACTTTTATAACTTGTGTCAATAGACACGCAAAAATTTATTGAAATCGGTTATGACCACCAAATTTTGAAAATGGGCGTAGCTGCGCCCACTTTATGCAGCACTGGCTTTATATAAAATACACCGTGATTCTACCAGACGCAAACAAACAATGAAAGCATACAGCTGAGTATCTAATGTTCGATTCCACTCGAACTTAGGCTTCCTTACTTGTTTATTTTTGTTTTTTTTTTTGACCGCCGTGTTACTCTGATTTCATTCTATTGAAGTGGCATCGTCTATAGATGTACTTATTATTCCTTTTTCCTTCTGTTTGCACTTTTAGTTTTTCTGCTTTTTCTGCCTCTTTTTCTCCTTCTTATTGTATGAAGTGTTTTACTTAAATGCAGTCATTTTTCTTTACGTATCTACGTTATTATTTATTTGTGCGTTTCAACACTTTTTATTTTTTATTCTATTTTCATTTTAATATCTACCCTCGCAACTGTTGACACACACAGAAGCATAACATTAACCCATCGAACGCCAACTGTCACTGACACTGAACTTTGTGGCTTTTTCTTGGCTGTTCGTTTTATGTTGCGAAGCCTGTTGCACCGCTAAGCATAATCGGTTTCCCTCTCTGCTGCTGTGGCTTCATTTCCGTTGCTGTGGAAATAGTTTTTCTTTATTTTTTTTCGGTTACTGTATGGTATCATATGCCTTAGATTATGGCGATATATTAGCCGTGTTTTTATTCAAGCGCATATACATCTGCGCTTAAATTTTGTATGGACAACTAAGCGCGGATAGAGATGTGCGCTTAGAAATCCATACAAAATTTAAGCGCAGATGGATATGCGCTTGAATAAAAACACGGCTATTGTTATTGGCTTAAAGGACGTTTTCTGTGTTAGTGGGAAAATAGGGAAAAGCAAACCATATTTTTTCATTTTCTGTGCAATGCAAAAAAATAATTAATAGCTTTTCTGCTGTGGAAAACAAACCTTTCGAACTTTTCACGATTTTGCATGCACTTTGTTTAGTCACAAATCACACACCTAAAGTGCATACACTAACATAGTGATGCCCTTACTTGTTCTTAAACAACTAGTTATATCTTTTAATATGGCTTTCTATAAATGCTTGCTGGAAAATTGTAGTGAAAATTACAACTTAATCAGCTAATGACACAACAATAATAATAATAATTTTTATGCATGCTTCTGCAATTGCTTGTGGGACTTTGTTATATTTGAGTTCATTTGCTTGCAAAAGTTCAAATACAATGTATATACCATCTGTAATGGAACAAATATACAGTGAAGTGAATAACGAACGCGAACATCACTGAATGGTAACAGCTGTAAGGTAACGACAAACATCTCCATCAATAAAACATTAAACAACCACAAGAAAACAATTCGCATTGCATTTGCAATATTATATGGATGAATGAATGCAATTATGTGCAGACAAAGAGTATGTATTTCATATTTATGTACATACATATGTATGTATGTGCTTATACTTTCAATTGTTCAAGAAATCTTGTAAACATATATGCACTGAAGTATGACTTAATGCACGTCCATTTAATTAATTTCATGTGATTCGAACAGACTTACTCGCAATAATAACCAGTGTTGCCAGAACTTTTCCAGAGTTCCAGCTAGATTCGCAAAAAAAAACTAGAAAAAGTTAAAAAAAATTGTTTCACACATCAAAAAAATTGCCCAGTAAAACGTGGAGCGAGACCTCCCCAAGCGACAGCAGAAGAGTACTCTATTTGATATCCTTTCCGAGCAATATCAAAATTTTTTCAGTTTTGTTTTATTTTGTTCGTGTTTATTACTTCCCTTCCAAGGACATACAATGTTAAAAGCGAGTATACCAAATTGTATGCTTATACACGAAGTGCAGGGAATAATAGTATAGGGAGTAATCTATTGACAAGTACTCCAGGATTAATAAAACGACGATCCCAAGTCCTTCTGCATATTTCAATGCTTTATTAATAGGTGATTTCCAGTGGCAGTGATCCGGACAAAAAATTTGCAAGCAACTGAAACAACAATTTTTTGATTCTGATGTTTTTCTGGATCAAAAAAAATCTATTACAATCTATACGGACCCGAAATTGATCCAGATAAACATCAGGATCACAAAATTCTTGTTCCATTTGCATGCAAATTTTATGCGGATCTGGATCACAGCCGGGAACTCGCCTAATGTGTTTTCAAAACAATACATAAATTCAAGGTCAATTTAACAGGTCGGTTCAAGATACATACACACATCACGCCGTGAGCTTAATGTCTAACTCTCGTGACCGAGATGTCAAAACTGTAAGGAAGACGAAACAATTTGACATTCAGCTGACGGGCGAATGATGGATAAACTCAGAGAATGAAGAATTTGACGAATTGTAAGCACGAATGCATGTATAGAATATGCAGAAGAACCGACCTGTTTAGTGGAGTCTGCATAAGTTATTTATTTTCATATACTATATGTAAATTTGTACTTCAGGGTCAATAAAAAATAACGTAATGTTAAAAAAAATGTTTTACATTCAAATAATGGTAACTATGATGACTGTATGTATGTATATGAGCAGTGAGCAACTTTAGCAAAAAAAAAGCCAAAGCTAAATCAGAATTTTTGCAGCTAAAAGACGAGAAAAAAGTGAAATCTAGCTTGGAAAAAGGTAGAATGGCAACGCTGATAATAACACTCATTGCTGTGCAATAAGTTGCAAACTTAAGAATTTACACACGTAACTAATACCATGTCTCCAGTCTCAATCTTCGTTCGACCTCGAAAACAGTTCGGAAACTCGTTAATTTCCATACAAATTTCTGGGTGCGAATGAAGAATGAAACACTTGATGCGTTCTCAATCCTCTTACCAACCCCGATAAAATCGATGCCTTCACACATTTTGCATCGAAAATCTATCGAAATCTCACACAGACGAAAACAAAAACGCAAAAATAAGCAAACATACAAACATTTAAGAAGAACAAGAATGAGAAATGTCAAACTGAATAACGATCAGCTACGTGGAGCCGAGTTATTTCGCGAGCCGTTTCGCTACATGTTTCGTATGCGAATCAAGTTATGTGGGGACGGACTTTAATATGTGTCGTTGAGTCATTGTGTTTATGCATTTCAAAGGTTAACAACTGCATTCACTCAAATACGAAAACATCAAACGCTCAGCATGACCTGCGAGTAATTGATACCTCGTCGTATTCAATAAACAGTGTAGAAAATCGAAAGATTTCGAATGTCGTATGGGGATGATTTAGAACAAAAAGCAGCAATTTAAATCTGATTTGACTTTTATGCTATAACATATTTTTTTTAAAGAAAATTTAAATACAAATTTAGGGCCTTATTTTGCAAAACGCAACGCAACGTAACGAGTCACCCAGAGTCACTTTTTGTCGTGTTCGTATTTTGTTTCTCTTTAGGTGACTGAAAGTGACTGTAAGTGACTCGAAGTGAATGTGTTACGTTTTTTGTTGAGTATGTTACGTTTTTGGTATTTTATAAAACGCAAAGTGACGAAAACGGTCACTTTAACTGTCAAAAGAGTCACTTCCTTTTGTTCGAGTGAGCATTCGATATAGTTTAATTTGCAACGGCTAAAATTAGCCAATTTAAAAAAAAAAAAAACGGGGTATCAATCGACGCGTTTCAATCTTGCGAAACCGAATATGATGCTGAACTAATTTTTTCTTTGATTTAAATATAACATTTATTAATAAAAACGTTTTAACTTTTGTCTTGCTTCCCGCACACACAAGAACACACAAATGCATCTTATTTCTTAACATTGCATAACACGTACATATATTTATATTAACTGTATTACACACACATTTTTTTAATACATGTCTTGCATATAAATAATATATTTTATTCAAAAAAACAAATTAAACAAAACACGTATGTATGTATTTGCACACAATGTCAACAAATACTTTTTTATTTTTGTTGACTTCCCATTAAACACTGAAAAATAATTTCTAAAACGTTTGAGAAAATTTTGTTTCTAAATTTGAGAATCAGCATATATATAATTCGAAAATAAACATATTTACAAGTGTTCATGAAACATTGTTTATCAATTTTAGAATAACTTACAACACATTTGAAAAAAAATTTGTTTCGAATTTTGTACCATTTCACGAATTTCATCATGTCAAGGTTTCAAGGAACGAAGAAAGTTTGTATGTTTGCAAATTTCAATCAGCGTTCGTTGTTTTACGTGAGCAGTGTCTTAACGGTTGAAATTATGATGGTTGAAAATGATTGTGTGTAATAATGATTCCGTATTTCTTACTCTTATTTTATTTGTTTGTTGCTTTTTGTGAAGTTACACAAACTTTATTAAAAACAGTTTGTTTCTCATATGTATGTATGTATGCATATTAAAAAAGATATTAATAAACTCATGCGACTGTACAAAAGGCACAGGCGAAATTCACCCGCACGGGTAAATGAAAAATATCACATCAGAGTACAAATATGTAATACATATGTACATACTAGAGCTCTCGATTTTTTTTGAACATTTTCGTGTAGCCCGAACAATTGTTGTTCAAATGCTCGAACAGTTGTTTGTTTGTTTATTACCCGTATGTTTGTACGGGCATTTGAACAATTCGGGTATTTTGAATTTTTTTTCTTTTGTTTATTATTTTTTTTTATATGTAGTATTTTTATTTTTGTTTTTCCGATACACATTTTTTTTGTTTGTAAGCTCGAATGCTCGAATTTTTGTACGGGCATTTGAACAACAAACGGGCTTCAAACAAAAACGATCAGATCGATACCCGGGTATCTAGGGCTCTAATACATACATCTATTTATTCCATTCCATTTCTGCGCTCATAACACAAACTCTCTCACTATCCCTCAATTTTTCTGTACTCTAGAGTACAAATATGTAATACATACATACATCTATTGATTGCATTCCCTTTCGTACCAACCTTGAAATTGGAGAAAATGAAATCTATCAAATTGAGAATCAGCCATACTAAAAATGTGCCTCAAATGAACCTCGAATTGAAAATGAAAAAAAAAATGTTTATTGGGTTGCAAGCTGCCAATTTTCCAGGGTTAACCAATCAATAAAACAGTTCGATTAAAAAAAAACACACCAAAAATTACTAAGGAAATGAAGAAAACCAGAAAAGTGGTAAATAGGCTACGTAAAGCGTTTGACAATCGTCGTGACTACGCAACGGAGGGAACGAAAAAACGTAAAAGCTTATAAAATACCAACTGTTAGGTGAAGGTGAAAGTGAGTGAACGTGAGTGACTGCGGCGCAACGAGTCACGGCGTTTTATAAAATAAGGGCGTTAATACCAGTATATACCCTAGAGGGAAATCAATAACTAGTGAGCAAAATTTCTAGTTCCGAACTAGCGAAATGGTGTCAAAAACGAACTAGCGCAATTGTAGTTAGATCACCAACAGTTCAGTGAATTGAGTGAAAATTATAAGACAAGACTTTGATTTGTAAGCAATTTTAAAGTGACAAAACTTCTATGAAAAATTTTCGACATCTCTGCAATTCTCAGATGATTAGTGAAGCATTTGCTATAAAGAGTATTCTATTTGCATCTGCATTTATGCATATGAAATGAAATGGTGTGCTTGACTTGGGCAAGTCCTAGAAAAATACTAATTGACTTGCTTTTTCGATCCCAGAAATATTTAAATTTCTTTAATTATTAAATATTTTTTATACTTTTATTCAATACAAAAAAATGTAAAAAAGAATTACTGACAGCGACAGGAATCGTAACGCGCTCGTCCAATTTCAAGTCAGACGCATTAGTTAGCCACTGTGCCATCGAGCCGCTTGCATAAAGGGTGTCAAATGCCGTAGCAGATGTACAACTGTAGAATTTGTGGGAATTTGCGGCTAGTTCAGTATCGAAATTGTGCCAAAACCAAACTGATGAAAACTGTACAATTTAGTACTAGTTCGGAACTATCGAAAACGTAGTGCAGAGGCTGACAATTGACACCGCGTAGGACATCGTGACTTAGCGCGGAACTAGAAAGTTTCCCTGCAGGGTATACCTACATATCGCACCGTAAATCATAAAGTGACACAACTTCAAATTTTTCGAAATCGGGTTTCTTTCATAAATCGGCACACAGAATATATCTCTAGCGACTGCCAGAAAATCTTTTCCATCCGATTCTTTTTTGACTGAAAAATAACTATAATTCGTGGCCTTTTTCCATATCATTGCCTATAGAAAAGAAAAAGTTTTTTTGGCTCTCCTGAAAATGTTTGAATTTTGTGTTGTGTCACTTTATGATTTAGGGTGCGATATGTACATATCCATATAGATGCGTGTGTATGTTATTGCCATATAAATTTTATTAACATTTAACTCATTTTAATTAATATCATTTCATTGAGTTATGATATAAAACACATTCACAATAATTTGGTAATTTTATCATTTCCTCCTTCAATATACCTTTCACTAAAATCACCATACTTCTATAGACATAATGTTGTCTACATTTTGAGGAGATTCCAAGTGGCAGCAATTCATCATATTTACAGCGTACATTCTCACTCTCACACTGCTCCACCAGCACACCCTGTCTGTGCCGTTCGTGCTGCACAACCAATACCCATTTCGATTCTTTTGTCTCGCCACCTTTTGGGTGTATTATACGCGATTTACTATTACAAAAATATTCTTCACTTACATCCTCGCTGCCTATACGATTCGTAACGTTTTTGGTTGGCAAAAAATCATCCTTGAAAAATGATCTGTATTGTTCGAATTGCTCTGGGTATAAGTTGTTCAACTGTGTGGTTTCCACATAGCTTGGCACGTCCGTGCAATATGTTTTGCCCGCAGCTCGTTCAGCACAAGTGACCTCGACGTCGCTGTTTTCCACCGGCTTCCGGATTGTTGCTGGTATTTTAAAAACCATCGTACCAGTTCCAACTTTGAAGATGCTATCTAACTTGCTCGTGGCAGAATTTAGTCCATTTGCAGCAATTTTCGATTTTGGTCTGCTATTCACTTGTGTAGGCAAAGTGTTTATCGTTACTAAGTAAATTATTATGTGAACTTTTATTGCTGCTTTTGACATATCGCAGATTTTCGTAAAGTTTTAATTTTTGCTTATATATTTTTGTTTTGAGTAAATGTCAAAGCATCTCGTCCAAGTCGGCTCAGTCGACTGAAGACTTGAAGAATGTTTTCGTCTCAGGTTAGCTCTCTTTTGATTCTCTTAAATCATGCGTTTTTTGGGCAATTCCCACATGCTCGTTAAGATTCTTTGACTCAAAGCAAAAGTATCAAATTTCGTACTACCTGAGCAGATGCGCGCATATGTATATGTATATGTACCTACCCTGCAAAAAAGATTTGCTTATTGTTGACAAATCAGGTCTAAATAATAACTGAATCTTTTAAAAATATAAATACATGCGCTCCATCTGCTGGAACATAGCAGTGGCTATAACATAATCTCATTAGTAAATATGTTGCATATATTTAGGCCAGGGCCGTAGCCAGAAATTTTTTTCGTGGGGGGTTTTATCGTTGTGATTTTTTTTTTTTTTTTTTTTTTTTTTTTGAGAAAAATCTATAACCTATTTCGTGCACTAAATAAAAATAATAAAAAAAATTCTGGTTTCTAAAGTGCTATTTAAAAGAAAAATTTTTTTACAAAACCTTTGATTTTAAATTTGAGTTTTTATAAGAAGTTTTAAAAATCAGGAAACTTATTAATTTAAAAATTAGACTTTTCTATTGCAAAAACGATGAATACTTTATTTTTGGTGATTTTATCCAAGTGAAAAAAATAATATTTTATGGACGAAAACCTCGGTTAGATTACCCAGCTGTTTTCAGCTGTAAAAGTCGCCCCAAGATTTTTAGCTTATGTTGGACTCTAAATTGTTTTTTTGTTTTTGCAACTTTGTTATTTGACATCCGATTTTTAAAATTGATAGATATGTGATTATTTTAGTCTTTTGAGCAGAGTTTGAAATTATTTTCAACTTTTTTTTTTCATTTCCATTGAATTTCATTTTCATTTGAAAATTAAAAAATAAAAAGCGCAGCAGAAGTATAAAAAATAAAAAGTTCTACTGTACTGCAACTGCGCAGATTTAAGTTTCAAAAAATTATAGTCGACTGTTGCTGTATTGTTGAAATTTGTACAGCACATAAAAGGGCAAGCATAATTTCGAGTTTTTACAGCACTGATGTTATTGTTTTTTTTTTTTAATCTATGGGAACACAATCGAAATTGTAATGTACAAAAAAAAAACCAATTTTAAAAAGTCGTACTTAAACTAAAATTCTGTTTATCTGTGCTTTGCTGTCGACTGATCTGTGAAATTACACAGTAAAGCAACAGCACAAATAAACAAACAAATATATTCGACTGTTCTGTGCTTCGACTACAGATATTTTCAAAGGAAATCGAAATTCAAAAATTCTCAAAAAATTATGATAACTTTCGCAGAACAGCAACAGCTTATTTTTTGAGACAGTTGGTGTTATGCTGGTAAACACTGCTTGGGAAGCTATATATTTCCCTCTAATGTCCTTTGATCTGTGCAGTCGTTTTCATATAGTTGGGTCACCTAGCAGAGTTTTTCGACCATAAAACATCCTTTTTGTTTAACTTGGAAAAAATCGCCAAAAATAAAATATTCATCGAATCTTTTTAGTATTACGCTTAAAATGTTTGCAATAAAACAGAATAATTTTTGAAAAGAATAAAACTTTCCTGATTTTAAAACTTCTTATAAAAACCCCAATAACAACTAAATTTTTTCAATAATCGCAAAAAATCAATAAAATGTTGACTTTGAAAAGTTAGTATTGAAAATAGGTGAAATCGGACTATAACAACTCACACATCCCATATATCGACGGCTGAGAATAAGATCGCCCTATTTCAAAAATTGTTTCAAAAACGCCCTATTCCAAAAATTATTTGAATAACGTCCTATTTCAGATTTTGCTTCAAGAACGCCCTATTTCAGAATTTGTTTCAATAACGTCCTATTTCAGCCAATTATTCAAAAACGCCCTATTTCAGAGAAATATATATGGAATTTTCTCTGAAATAGGGCGTTTTTGAAGCACAATCTGAAATAGGGCGTTATTGAAACAATTTTTCAAATAGGGCGTTCTTGAAGCAAAATCTGAAATAGGATGTTATTGAAACAAATTTTCAAATAGGGCGTTTTTGAAACAATTTTTGAAATAGGGCGATCTTATTATCAGCCGTCGATATGGGATCTTTCGAAAAACACACAAAATCTTATAATTCAGACACTAATATAACCCAAGTAATGAATTTTCAGCCATGCAATGACTTTATGAAGTTATAAGGAAATATGCTAAAATCTTAGAAAATGTGCGATGATTGACTGCCTTATTCCGGAGTGGTAACATAATTTAATTTATAAGTGGTATGTCGTTAGAAGCGTACTTTAATTATCTTTCGAACGGAGTAGATACGGTTTGCGGGTATTTGTAACTTCAGCCAGAAGAATTTTTGATGGAAGTTGTAACCAAAAAAAACCAAAATTACCGTTATCTCAAAACCCTAACTATAAAAAAATGGCTTTGACCTCAGCAGGTTCATGCCAGCCCTCCCCTATGCCTGAAATTCTTGGTATTTTCTCAAATTAATTATTTGTAAACTAGTGTTTTCAACATATAGCTTTGAATATGACAGAAGTAAAATTTATCTATCAGCATTTCGTGGGGGGTTCAAACACCCAAACCCCCTCCCCCCTTAATACGGCCTTGATTTAGGCAGCAGCTTGAAATTACACACATACATACAGGTGAAACTAATAAAAGCGTGTTAAAAAGGAGTGCGCTGGTAGTGCTGCTTCTTTTATGCACTCACTCTGTCTGCTCCTAACTCTCTAATGTGCTCTCATAGAGTGAGTATCTACTACCTACGGCCTGATAACATCAACACAGAAAAATCAGCCTTATTTAAGCCTTACGTCATACAAATTTGCCCCCTTATAATTTGCATGCCTTATTTCAGACGCCTTTAAATCTGCTGTTTTAATTCTTAAATAAGGCTTAGATTTTTTGCTGGGTAGTTACATATATGTGCATATGTATATAAGTTTTCAATGTAAAATATTTAATGGGTGAAAGAGGGGAATTTCGGGTTTTTATTCGACTTTGCATTTTAGGGACTTTCCATTGCTACTAAAAAGCCTGCAGATAGTCCTTCATTATTCTTAAGTATTCGGAGAATTGAAGGTCCATTAAGTGAATGAGACGACTCGTCCAAAAAATTAGCTCAGAGATAAACTAATGAAAATTTAACCAAACCCACGTATAAAAATATTCAAAAACAATTTAGTTTTGGTTGCATTTATTTAAATTTTTTTACTTAGCTGTCAGTTTAAAAATTGGTTTTGTAACGATTGTACAAATAAAGTAAAGCGAACTTGGGAAAAATTTCGCATAAGACTCGTATATACTAATTGATATTGAATCTGAGCAATGGCTACTAAAAATTTAATGAAATCTTGAATAATTTCACATTTATATATATAAAAACTTTTTCTGAGTGCTTAGATTAGAAACTTATATTGTAACGATTATACAAAGAAAATCCAGTAACCTTGCGAATCATTGACATGTAAATGTGTAAAAACATACGTACATATATACAAATATATATAGTAGTTAATATACAATTGATAATGCATAAACAATCTAAGAAATAGTTACTAAGAACCATATGAAACATAGACAAATTTTTCATTCGAAAAATTACAATCACTTTACAATTGCTGCACAATATTGAAATTGATACGTAACACTTTCGTAACGTCTTCAATTAATTTAATTTCTCTGTGCGAAAAAATTTTTTGATTAACGAAGTGTACGAGGTACAAGTGATATTATCGATACATCTACATATAATGACTATATATAAATACTACTATGCTCCTGCCGATGGGACTGCTTGAACTTCTTTAAAATTTTTTGTATAACCATAGCCTTTTCATTAGCCACCATCGCTATAAACTTTGGTGTATAATCCGGCGAATTGCTTGCGTATGACTCGCACAGAGTTTCATTACTATGAGGCCCTTCATCGTTTTCATTCATTTCATCCAACAGACTATTACCACAATTATTTTGATCATCACTTTTGGCTGGAGCTGGAGCATCTTCTTGCGTGCTGACTTGAGCTGGCGGATCAGGCACACACAATTGAAATGACAAGCGACGACAAATATTTACCGTTGCACTCTCATTATTACTTTCACAATTATTATCCTCGCTTTTTCGCAGATTCTTTCGTAATTCAGTGTATAATGGAAACCCCTTTGGTGTTAATTGTCCGGCTACTGCTCCTGTTATGTTCTGATGATGTGAACTTTCATCTTTTATTGGCGAAACTTTGCGTGGCGAGCGAACTTGCTCATCCTCGAAGGCATTCTTCCAGAGCGTGTAGACTGGATCGTATCTTGGAGGTTTATTGTTTGGTGGCGTTAGTGATGGACTAGCACGTAAAGCTCCGACGGCAGCGGGGACAACACGATTTGGAGTTTTAGGAATGTAAAGGCCGTCTGGCGCTAATGTGGAGCATCGTTTTATTGTCTTTGCATTGATTGTGTTTGCCCGCGCGCTGTGGCCGAATTTATTTTTGAAACGCTTCTTGGAAAGAAAAGCGCCCATTATTTTTACAAAAACTTAAACTTTGAGCAAACACAGCGCTGAAGATTGGCGTTTAATTCGTCTTAAAACTGCTTCTTAGTCCTTTTCTGAAATTTGGATTTGCTTTGCCTGTTTTTTGTTTTTATACTTTGGCAGTAATTTTTTTATAGGTACATAAATCTGAAAAATGTGGGACGAAGCTTGATAACCGATGGTTGAAATAGGACTAAGTGAAACAAACTGCGCGAAGTTATATATACGTACATATGTACATATTTATGTATTTACTTTAATTTTGTGAAAAGTGCATTAAAAGTAGCATGAAAAAATAAACGAGGAAACGGTAAATATTAGTATGTATGCATGTACATATATTTAAATATGTGCATTTATACCTAGCTATTTAGGTATGTACATATATTTATTACCTATTGTTTTGTTTCTTTTAAGCACGTTTATCTTCTCTGCTTTTGTCACTCATTCGAATAACTTGCTTTGCGCAGCGTGAAAACGCCCACCTGAGTGACTTTGCTTTGTGAGAAAATTAGTTCACAAATTTTTCACTCCTTTATATACAACAAAAAGAATTGCAAATTCGCACATTTTATAATTGTTAGGCGTGTACTACAATTTTAAAATACCTTTCACCTTCAGGTACACACCTACTTAAATGAAAGAATTAAAGTTAATCCCGCTGAATTAACTTTGTACAAAAAATTTACTCCGTTAGGTACTTAAAAGCAAAAATCGCTTGAAATTTTCGGAAAATAGTTAAATATTCAGGAAAATAAAAGCAATCACGAAAAATTTACGTTTTTAACGCACTACTGCTCTATGCCGAAAAGCAATGAACAGTAAAATGTATTAAAACTGAGCTCTTCTCAAGAGACTCGACTCAAACTATATATATCTCGAGAAATAAGCAAATAATTTAAATTTATTGGATGCAGTTTTATAATTTATAAACTTTTTTATGGGATTAACCCAATTTGTTTAATAAAAACAAGCAATTTTAATAATTTATATGCATACAAAATCCACATTTTACGAAAAAATGGGTATGAGCTATAGCTCGATTTTTACGTTTAGGCTCATTTATTATCTAATTATTCATACATAAATGTATATATAATCTGCATACGCCTGTCAATATAAGTATGTATGTATATTTGGATGCAACAGCATTAAGGTGCTTAACTCTTAAACAGCTTTTTTTTCTCGCTTCTACCTTAAAATCGTTTCCCTTATATAAACAAATCGGATTAATGTTAAAATTAATTTTTCCTTATATGATTTGTATGGAAAATATATATATTTTTTTAACTTTATTACTTATTTTCCACAAGTAATTAGATTTTTTGTGAGGAAATGGAGGAAAATACATGGTTTGAAAAGAAACTAATTCAAACGCTATGATAAAAGTTTAAACGTGTTTATTGCATATTTTTGGGCTTAGCTTTGAAACGTATCTGTTGCATATTTTTAGGCTACGAATACATACATACATACATATGTATATCGACGTCTGAGAATAAGATCGTCCTATTTCAAAAATTGTTTGAATAACGTCCTATTTCAGATTTGGCTTCAAAAACGCCCTATTTCAGAATTTGTTTCATTAACGTCCTATTTCAGTCAATTATTCAAAAAACGCCCTATTTCAGAGAAATATATATGGAATTTTCTCTGAAATAGGGCGTTTTTGAAGCAAAATCTGAAATAGGACGTTATTGAAACAATTTTTGAAATTGGGCGATCTTATTCTCAGCCGTCGATATATAGGTGATACTAAATATGTAAGCACATCACACAATGAAAAACTTCAGTGTATGAATAGACACGCTTTCGCCTAAAAGTATGCAATGTTTACATACATACATACATAGATACAGGTGAAACTAATAAAAGCGTGATAAGAAAATTCGCTCAAAATTGCAATAGCCTAATACTGAACTGAAACTACATATGTATATTATTTCTGCGGTCGACCACAATAATTTCACAAAATTCATTATATTACTTTGCTGGTTATACTAAATATATACATACTTATGTACATATATATGTACATAAATATCACAGTTTAAAAATTATTTCAAAATATGTGTACGTAAAGAATTTCCATTTGGCTATTTTGTTGTTGTTGGTGGTGATACATTCCCGCATGCCAAAAAAGTTTCACCGAGCAATTGTCATGAAAATTCGTATGATGGATTGGTAGCGTATATACATACATAAATACATACATACCTACATACATGTATACCTACATTTATGTAGTAAACCCATTTTTTGGAAAACCGCTTAACTTCTGAACATACAATTTTCAATAAAAACATTTTTTTTTCGAGTCTGCTAAATTTGCTAAAAATCAAATGAAATTTGCTGCGAACGTGCTTAATGAATTTTTAGATTGAGTTGCACTTCAAAGTTATTTAAAAAAGTTTAATCCCGAACAACCATTGCTTGATCCAATTTAATTTTTACTACAATACTGACTTACGTGGTTCTACAAAACAGTGAAGTATGTTCATTTGCAATACATACATATGAACATAGTCTGTATGTAAGTTGACATGGCTAGAGACAAGTTTGATTGACAGCCGCAACTGTGTGCTAAACTAAAATTCCTCTGCGTTTGAAATAAAACTTTTTTGGGGGATTTTAAAATATTTAAAAATTTTAACCGCAGAAAAAATTTAATTATGTAGATGCTTCTGTGACCACTATATAAAAGCAACATGTCCACCGTTTTTTGTTTTTTTTTGGTTTTCTGTTGACCGCAACCCCCGCGTCGTGGTTAATTGAATTGAGTAGCAGAGTAATATATGTAGAGTGATTGGTTTTGAATTTAAATGCAATTTAAGACTCGGATTTCGTTGCAGAATTTTCATGTTCAGCACATAAATACATATGGGCATTTCCGCAGCGCAGAATCGAAAAATCCGAATCATTTTTTCTTTTGTTTTGATTGAAAATAGTTCCAAGTTATAGTAAAGATATGCGAATTTCATAGAATAGTACCACTTTTTATACATATATTAATAACCTAACTACATACATATGTTAAATTCAGTATTAAGGTGGTAAATTCATTAAAGATTTTTTTTCTAAATATCACCTCTTTCGAAAAGCTGTCAATGGTACTTTTTTTCTTTAAATCCCAGTTTCCGGTACACAGCATTTGGTGCAGTGAAATAACGCCCGCGGGATTTAAAAAATGCTTTAAAATTTCTGAACTAATAAGTGTAACGCGAGTTACCGACTTTTTTGGTAAATTTTAATCTTGTTCTTATTAATGTAGAAAAAAACATGGGCACACTAAATAAAGCTCCATTACTGGATTTTAATGCAATTGTCGTATTATCCGGAAAGTCCAAAACTAAAGAGAAATACTCGTTTAAATGCTAAATCCTCTGATGTAACGCGAATTACCATGGAAATGCCCATATGCATGTAAAATCATTCTCTCTGATATCTAGATAGGTATGTATATACCTAATATTACTCCTACTTCAATTACATATTCAATTATGTCCGCAAACGAAGCTATTGGCATTGCATCTATATCCAGATTAAAATGGTTGCCTCATGAACGTTATTGAGTTGCTGATAGCACAGAAATATTAGTAAATAGATTTTGCTGACATGGAAATACCATGTAATTTTGCTTAAGCCACCTGCATATGCAGATCATAGGAAACAAATTGTGATGAGCAATTTCGGTAGGAATGGACCGCACATCGATAGACTTGTTTTTGTAATTTACCCAGCCAGATAGCAATTAGAGCTTGTACAAGTGCGATTACGCAGCATGTACATATGTATGTATGAATTGGATGATAGCATTATTGGCAAGGAGCTTAAATAAGCTACTATTTGTGGGCGCACGTTCATACATAAGTGGGAGGTAGAAGCGGAAAGCTTAAATATATGTGCATACATACATATCGCACACTAAATCAAAAAGCGTCACAACTCAAAATTTTTTGAAATCGGGTTTCTTCCATAAATTGGTACACAGAGTATATCTCTAGCGGCTGGCAAAAAATCTTTTCCATCAGAGTCTTTTTTAACTGAGAAATAACTATTATACGTAGCCTTTTCCCATATCATTGCATATAAAAATTAAAAAGTTTTTTGCCTCTCCTGAAAATTTTTGAATTTTGAGCTGTAACGCTTTTTGATTTAGCGTGCGATATGTGCAATTTGTTCAAGGAAGTGAAGATTTATTGTTAAATTCCGCTAAAGCAAATGCATTCATTAATTTATTTGTTTTGCAAAGTAATTTATATTAAGTAGGTAATTTGGCAAAGTAGCGTAAACTTGATGTAGTAACGTTATTATGTGTATAGGAAAACTGAATAAAATGTGTGCGTTAGAAGAAATCTTAATCGTTATTTTCGAGAATATTCTGATACATACCTATATATGTACATACACAGATGTACTTACGTACATACATACATATGTATATTACGACTTTGCTCTTAGCTAATGGCGTTTTCGATTCTGGCAAAAATGTCGCACTTATTCTGCATTTTTATCGGGATGTCAAATTTGTTTGTTCTATTCCACATAGATCCCACACATTTTTTCAGGGTTGCTTGTTCTATTGACAAAAATGTCGCCCTCTGCCCGACCACAGGGCAGCATTTTCTGCCCTTAATATGACCAAGGGGTTGCATTATTTTTGTTTCATACATCACATGAAAAGTGCAACATTTTCTTAGGGCTCAGGGCGCATATTGATAATGTTGCCTTGTAAAAATGCAGCATTTTGGTTCAGAATCGAAAACGCTATAAGATTTAAAATATTTAGCGATCGAAAATCGCCTTTGACATGACTTTTATGTGTGGTAACGCCTATTCATCACACTTGTCCTCATGCTAATATCTCAATAAATATATAAGTATGTATGTATGTACAATGTACATACATAGAGCAACAAATAAATACATAAATAAATCTGGATACGAAACCGCAAACACTTGATTTTGTACAGCCCTAATCCGTACACAGCTGTCTACTGACCGGAAACCACAACTCATAAGATACATACATACATACATACATATTACGTATAAGACGCTAGGATTCTTCAATAACTATGAAGTGCATTTAAATTGGAACATATACCGACATAACTAGTTCAAGTACTATAAATACTTTGTAATCCTAATACAATCTACGATTATATAAGTTTTAAGCACATAAGACAAAAGCAAGACAACTTACTTATGCACCTATGAATGTATGTACTCGTATATACTTATGTATGTATTTACCTATGTGTATGCAAAAATAGGATACTTGAAAAGAAGCGTATGAATACGCAAATCATGGTCTTCCTTGTAATTCTGGATTTATCCGCTCTTTTTTTTTGTTATGCTTTCCATTTTAACCAATTTTAAATGATCTTCCTCTATTCGATGTAATTTTCTATGGAAACCACAGTTTATACCAACCAGTAGTTTGTAATTTGTTATGGTGGCTTCACACACGCATACGCAAGCATATAACAAGATTATGTGGTTATTGTTTTAACCCAGTAGAAAATTTTATGAAAGGATTATTAACCCTTTAATACCTTCACAGTATTATAGACGGAATTTAACATAATCTATACTAGCAAATTAAGATTAGAAACTAAATAGATCGGTGCGAAAAGTTTGTTCATCGGGATTTATCTGATAAAGTTCCTAAAGGGAAGAATGAAAGGCATCTTAAAACTTTCAAATTTATCACACAAGAAATCTTAAAGACGATATACAGCTGCATATGGTAACATACTCAACAACCGCGTATTTTTGTCTGGAATTCACCTCCCCGCTATAACCCTTTATTTCCATATAATACTGCGCTGATCCCGTTGAAGGGATTATTTGATTGAATGGAAAATGTCATCAACTGGAAGAGTTAGAGCTCGTCGAATGGAGGAGTAGATGCTGTACACCCATCATCTGTATCTTTCTTTTTATTTAACTGCAGATTTTGGCGAAATGCAGCGAACTCAACAGCATTGTCCACTGACACTCAAACTCGAGTGTTACGCTGAAGTATCGGCCATTCATCTGCATAAATAAATATTCATTTGCAATGGTTTTCGTTGTTGGAGTTTGGTTTGAATGCAGATTTTTCATCCTTTACATACTTATTTGTATACATACCCAGCCAGCAAGGTACCGTACATTTTACGAACATTGCGATTTACGAGCTATTCTCGAATCAGAAAACAATAACAAAAGAAGCTTTTTTCTATCATGTCAAAAAAAAGAAAACGAAAAATTTCAAACTCAATATTTTAAAAGTAAGTATGTATGTTTGTAAAATTTCTACATTTACGATAAAAAAACGGACGTAAAGAGCTTCATATACGAGTGCTTTTTCGATACATTTACGACACTCGTAGGCACTGAACATTTTAAAGCGAAACAGTATTCGTAGGCGATTCGTAAACGGATTTCGTAAATGATATTTTATTAGAGTTTTCTTCGAGAAAACATCAGTTTACGAGCTCGTTTACGATGATTTTGCTGGCTGGGTATGTATGTATGTATATGTATGTGGGAATTTAACCTGCAAAAATCATTGGATTATATCGTCCCCTCAATATAACAATAGCGTATATGCTCATACACCATTATTTTTTATTGCATATTTAGAATCTCCATCATTTATTCTATGTCTGGTCAAAATTTCGTCAAATTCTACTTCCACAAAGTGGGTCAAAATGTCATTGGAAAAAATGGTGTATAATTTCTTGTTCAAAAATTTAATAGATATCTGATTTGACAAAAACTTTAAACTCGATTTTCTCAAAACCCAAAAAAAATTATACGCTATTGTTATATTGAGGGGACGATATGCTCCATTTGTGGTAGGGTTGCAGTACTTTCAAAGTGACCACTAACATAGCCCAAACGACCGATTCATGTATTTGCATCGGTTCGTAATTAGCCGAACATAACAAAAACCAAATTTTTATCGCGACGACGACGATATATGTATACATACATAACTACATACATGCATATGTTTGAATGCATACACGCCATTTGTCTTCGTCGCGATAAACATTAGGTTTTTGTTGTTATGTTCGGGTAACTGTTAGGTACTCCATCAATTAATCCAATGTAGGTCTCCATGGATTAATTTGATTGTTATGCGGGACTGGAGTATATACTCCATTACAATGACATGCAATGTCAAATGGACCATATATTTTGTATGAAATGTGGCAAGTTATGGAGTACTCGGTTGGTCCATAGCGAGCACTACATGGATTAGCGAATGGAGTACTCGGAATTTTTATAGGGTATTTGCAATGAGTATATCAGCAAATATGAATGCCTTTGTGAGATTCGGTCTTATGAGAGACTTGTGAGATGACTTAATCGCATTATGGCGATACGCAAATATTATGTATGTATACTAGGGATTCCAATTTTTCCGATTTTTACGATCCCGGGATTTTCGAGATTTGTTTTTATAATCCCGGGATCCCGGAATTTATCCCGGGATTTGGACTTTAATTACACAGGCCGACAAAATTTCCAAAAAATTTTCTAACTCAAATAAAATTCTACTTTTCTAAAGGATTTCGGTGCGCTGATTCTGAATCTGAAGTCGGATTTTCGGTAATACGTGTAGGTTTTGAGATATTCATGTCCAAAGAGACGAAAAATTCCAGGGACCCATAATAATCATTATTCGTTATATTTTCAGTGAAAAAAATCAAATACTTGCAAACATCGTAGAAGAGTATTGAGTTTGTGTGTGTGCATGTCTGAAAGAGCACTATCCGAATCCACTATGATCGAAAAATTTTCTTTCTGGATCGAAAATAACACTTATTCCTTGAGTGATATATTTATCGCTCAGAAATAAAAATTATTCTTTGAGTTTTATTTTTTTGCTTAGGGCGAAAAATTCAAATTTTCTCTGAAGTGCTCTAGAACATAATTACAAAAAAAATTCCCATCGATATAACTTCGTGACTGAGGGATATTTTTGATCGAAAAAAATAAAACTCACACAATAATGATTATTTCTGAAAGATTAAATACCGCTCAAGGAATAAGTGTTATTTCTGATAAAAAAAAAATAAAACTAAAAAAATAATGATTATTTTTGATTAAATATAAAAAAACTCTACATATAATGATTAAATGGCGATTTTTATAATAAAACTTACGCTTACGGTCCCTGCTATATTCACTGCTCAATCTGTTAAATTACTTACTTTCATTAAAAGATGATTGCAGCTATTGAAAGAACGATCATTTCTCTTGAAAACAGCGCTTTGCTTTTTCGGGTATCTTATTCAGATATCTACGTTGTCTTCAAAAGAAATGATCGTGCTTTCAATAGATGTAATCAGTTTTTAATGAAAGTGAGTAATTTCAAAAATATTGAGGAGTGAATATGGCCACAAACTACGTTTTTCACCTCTTTGGACATGAATATCTCAAAAACTACACCGAAATCCTTTTGAAACGTAGAATTTTATTTCTGTTACAAAAAATTTTCGACCAGTATTATTTTCCCACATTTGGGATTGAAAAAAGTAAATAAATTTTTAGAGAAACGCTACAACTTTAAAATGCAAAGAAAAAATAGATTTTTATTGCCATTTTTTTATTATTTCATTAGTAACAAAATAAAATAGGAATGTAAAATCATGCGCATTATTTAATAATACCTAAGAGTTACTTTAAAAAGCACAACCAACAACGAAAATTACATACATTTGGCGAACAAAACATTTGCCTTTGCAGTTGGTACTTTTAGGATATTAATAAAAAAATTTTAGAATTTAACGACGTACTTTGTTTAAGCGAATATTTCCAAGCTTGCCGAAAAATCCAGAAAATTAATGCAACTTCTGGATAGATAAATATCGGAGGCAAAATTTTGATTTGAATTCCGAGTATGCAGTTGCGTATTTAATTTTAGTACAGTGTTGTAAGACTATTAAGTCTAATTAAAATTTTGTTTCAATTTTCTTCCATTATTTACTTTCCATGTGGGAAAATTCGAAAAAACATTTGAGAAATAAATGACCAAAAATCAGGAAATAGATATTATCAAATGAATTTTGCCACAAGCTAAAAGCTTTAAAAATATCTAACGTACGTTTCCTTACAACGTGTACTTCAACACCAAAAAATTTAATTATTAAAAAAATCAAAAATTTTAATCCTTACTTTGACTAATGGACTTTTTTATTCTAGCTGCTGTCACATTTTTTTGTTCTCTTCCACACAGACTCAACACTTTTTATACTCAGCTGTACTAGTACACAGAGTATTATAGTTTTAATCACATAACGGTGGATTGTAACAGAATGAAATAATCGAGATAGATATAGACTTATATATATCAAAATGATCAGGGTGAAAAGAGAAATCGATTGAGCCATGTCCGTCCATCCGTCCGTCCGTCTGTCCGTCCGTCCGTCTGTCCGTCTGTCCGTCCGTCTGTAAACACTTTAACTCGCGCAAAAATTGATATATTTTGATGAAATTTGAAATGCAAGTTGGTATCGAGACTGGGACGGTTGGTATTGAAAATGGGCGAAATCGGACCATTACCACGCCCACTTTTCCTATATAGAAAAAATCGGAAATTTGGTATCTCAGCCACTAATATAGCTAGAGCGATGAAATTTTACCCACGTGTTGAGCTCAGGCCCCTATGAAGAAATTTGGTGAAATTTTAGAAAATGGGCGGTGCCACGCCCACTTATTAAGGGTCAAACATTGAGGGTTTTATAAGCCATAACTCAGAAACCATTGAAGATATATCGATGAAATTTGGTACGCGTGATATACTTACTTAGGTAAATGTTTGGACGAAAAATTGTTAAAATCGGTTGACGGCCACGCCCACTTTTATATATGGGTCTTATAAAGTGACCTAATAAAAACATTTTAAGCGATATCTCTGTCAAATATAAAGATATATCATTAAACTTTTATGGCAGGAGTCTAACTATGAACATAAGACAAAAACCGTAAAATTTTGGAAAATGGGCGGCGGCACCGCCTTCTTTTAGAAGCAGGAATATACGAGATTTCTTAGCCTATAACTCCAAAAATAATTGAGATATTATGACGAAAATTTGTTTATACGTTTTATAACTTGTGGTAATATACACGCAAAAATTTATTGAAATCGGTTTATGACCACGCCTACTTTTTAACAAAGATATTTCTGGAACACCCTTTTGGAATTTGTAACGTGAAGTCTTTGTAACTAGAAGTCAAAAAGGAATGAAATTTTGCACAAAGAATAATATTCATATGCTTAGTTGATCGACTGATAAAAATGTTGAAAATGGGCGTGGCTACGCCCACTTTATGCAGCACTCGCTTTATATAAAATACACCGTGTTTCCATCAAACGCAAACAAACAATGAACGCATACAGCTGAGTATCTAATGTTCGATTCCACTCGAACTTAGGCTTCCTTACTTGTTTTAGGTATGTTTGTTCTATTGACAAAATATAAAACTGGCCCGACTACGGGCAAGATTTTCTGCTCTTAGCACAAGTAAAAGGTTGCATTATTTTTGTTTAATTCATCACATGAAAAATGCACCACTTTAATAGGGCACAGGACACATGTTGATAATGCTGCAATGTAATAATGCAACATTTTCATTCAGAATAGGAAATGCTATTAGTATACAGATCTGAGACCAATAAAAATTATATAAAATATAACTTTTCTTTGCTTTAATAGCGGAATATTCTATCTTTATCTTATCCCGAAAATCCCGGGATACAATTCTAGCTATCCCGGGATTTTCGGGGAGTCAAAAAAGGCGGGATTGGAATCCCTAATGTATACGTAAGCATGAAGAAAAATATTTATGCTTACCTATCTATAGAATCATTTGTCACAACGTCCATGCTATGTCATATCATCATTGAA
This sequence comes from Urophora cardui, assembly GCA_960531455.1. Taxonomy (NCBI): domain Eukaryota; kingdom Metazoa; phylum Arthropoda; class Insecta; order Diptera; family Tephritidae; genus Urophora; species Urophora cardui. The sequence goes on from OY482671.1 coordinate 159,270,312, forward strand.
CTCATATTGATGGTTCAAAAAAATTGTTTATTTTGAATAAACTTACGTTAGTGTATTTTTTCGGGAGGATGCTTCGTCAATAATATGTCGACGTATGAAAAATTTGTTTAGACACATTTCATCTATGGTATATACATACATAGGTACATATGTATATACATTCATGCGAGTACACACGATTAGTACCTACATAAATAAAACCAAACACTGTATAATTTTAAGGTGAAATAATAAATAAATCAGGAAAAATTATGTTTGCGTAGGTATATAATTGCATGTTAAAATTTCGACAGTGATCACTGATTGTTTATAGGTACATAGATAGCAGCCAATGTTCTGTAAACTAAATTTAAAATACCTTGTAATATAAAGAGCGTCTCAAAAACTCTTTTCGAAATCTCTTCGGTATCTGTTTGGAAACTTTATAAGCGTTAAATATATGTACATACATACATACATATGTAACTCACTGTTCTTTCAAGATTTCTGTTATTCCTGCGTGGAGTCCGTCTGCTTAAAAATCAAACTCAGCAAAGCAACAATTTGGCAGTAAAAGTTTTATTGGCAAGATCAAAATACTAAAGAAAGTTTGCCATTCAAACAGCATTAATTCATAAACATTCAGACCAGTCGCCGTTACAACAAACCACACTACGACTTTCATTTCTTTGAAAACTGCATAAAACAAAAACCATAAATCATAAATTTAAATTCTTCGAAAAGCTTACATACATATATCCATACACAATATTTATACGCAATAAAATTATAAAATGGCCGCTGTGGTGCAGTGGGTAGAGTGCTCGCCTGCTATGCCAGAGGTCTCGGGTTCAAACCACGGTCCGAGCCAAACAAATTTTTCTAATTAGTAAAAATCCAATTATTGGGTTTTTTAAGAGCAGCGGTCACTTCTCGGCAGTGGGCGGCATACCCTCCGAGAGTATTTCTGCCATGAAAAAGCTTCTCACAAAAAATGCATTCGCCGTTCGGAGCCGGCATAAAACTGTAGGTCCACCCAATTAGTAGGAAAAACAAAAAGGAGCACACCTCGAATTGGGAGAGAAGCTCGGCCATAAAATTCGTCAGAGTTATAATAGCGCCATTGTATTATTATTATTATTATTATTAAAATTATAAAATACATCACTTTTACACAATAGTTCTTTTTTTTTTTAAATTTCATGTAAAATTGAGCACTTAGAATTCACTAATAATAACTCATTTGTATGCAGTTTGCTGGCAACCAATCCAGAAATTCTTGAAGAATATTTCAAGTACCAAGAGAATGCTGCCATGGATGTTGGCACACGTACACACGGCATCCAAATATAAGTACATAGTACATATCTATATACCAGCATAACAGTGGCGGACCTAGCATAAATTGCCTGGGCAAGCCTATGTGTGAAGCATAACCATTTATGTAATTTCCTTTGCTGTATTATTTAAAAGTCTGATTGCGTTCCGTCATTGACTTTGATTTAGAGTTCTCGATTTCTTTTTAACATTTTCGAGTGGCCCGAATAAATGCTTTTCAATGCTCGAACGCTCGTTTGTTTGTTTATTACGCGTATGTTTGTACGGGCATTTGTACAATTCGGGTATTTGAAGATCATTTTTCTCGTTTATTTTTTTTTTTTTTGTTTTTTTCCAGAGTTGTAATTATTATAAGAGAAAAACTAAAAGTCAAAAAATAATTATTATTGAAAGAAACATATTTTGAAAGTCTTTCCATAATAGTTACTTCAGAGATATTTTTTTAAGTCGTTTTGTAATTATTATAAATGAGAAATTTTGTTTTATATCTTCAAAGTCTTTTATATTGAGACAAATTTGAAAAAAGTCTTTGAGTAATTACACAGTCCAACAAATTTAAAAAAATTTTACTCAACACGAACAAACGCTATTAATTATGAAAGAGGATGTCTCCCAGACCAACTTTGCCGAACAGAGTACTAGTCCAGAGGGTCTGAGTTTTTTTTTAGAGGGGGTTAAAGTTTTATGGATTTAACTGGAGGTGCAATTACTTTATAGAAAATATCTTATAAAAAATGACCTCAAATGAAGTTTTTGAGCTCGGACTTCTTCTACAGAATTTAATAAGGAATTTCTTTGTGGAAGACGTTAACCCTCTAACGCCCACACAAATGGCTGTTATTAACCCTTGTTTGGAAGCACATGTAGAAAATATCAATTTACAATGCAGATAGAGGGTTAAAATATTCTAGAAAATTATTCGCCATAAAATTTCACTAGGGGTCCCCTCAGACAAAATCTTTGTACAAATAACGCAAAACACCACAGGATATAATAATCACAAATTGCGCCATGAAATATGCAACAAATTTTATATGTATACACATTAGATGCATGTTTTTTTCTTTAGAACCTCCCTCCGGCACCGGAATATGAAAATGAGTTGTTGTAGAGTAAGTTAATTGAAAAAAAAGTTCACTTTTGCAAAAACTGAATGGGGCTACTACACAAACCGCGCGATTTTCAAGAATTTCAAGGCAAGTTTAGATTTATGTATGAAAAAAGTTATAATTTTGCACAAGAAAAAAAATTTACATCTACCTATACGTAGAGTTAACCGCTAAAGCGAATGTCGTATTCAGTTTTTTGGTACACTCCCCAGTAAAGGTAATATTCAAACCCTAGTTTGATGCTAATATTTCCCAAAAATATGTGGGACCATCCGGGTCCACATTTTTTTCCGCTATCCACGGCCTCGAACTTTCTACCTTTTTTTACATTTGTGGAGTTGTCCACCATCATAAAACCACCTTGAAGAGCAAAAATTGTTAAAATTTTTTAGAAATTTTAATCCATGTCAGCCCTATTAGGGCATATTTTACTTCACTTAAACTTGATGCGCTCATCCAAATTATAATAGATTTTTAACCAGAATTAGTTTTTGAAAACCGCATTAAATTAAGCAGCATCCTGTGTGATTCACATAAAAAAATGTCCGCAGTCAGAAGGATACAGGGCATGAAGTTGTATGTTGGCGAGAAAAAAACAAAATGTTCTATTTAGGCCGCGATATTACCCTCCCAGGGAAGTGCACTAAAAACTGAATACGCTATTCGCTTTTGCGGTTAACTCTACATGTAGATGTAAATTTTTTTTCTCGTGCAAAATTATAACTTTTTTCATACATAAATCTAAACTAGCCTTGAAATTCTTGAAAATCGCGTGGTTTTTGGAGTAGCCCCATTCAGTTTTTGGAAAGTGAACTTTTTTTTTTTAATTATCATACTCTACAAAAACTCATTTTCATATTCCGGTGCCGGAGGGAGGATCCAAAGAACAAAAAGTGCATCTAATCAAAGATTTTGTCTGAGGGGACCCCAAGTGAAATTTTATGGCGAATAATTTTCTAGAACATTTTAACCCTCTATCTGCATTGTAAATTGATATTTTCTACATGTGCTTCCAAACAAGGGTTAATAACAGTCATTTGCGTGGGCGTTAGAGGGTTAACGTCTTCCACATATAAATTCCTTATTAAATTCTGTAGAAGAAGTCCGAGCTCAAAAACTTTATTTGAGGTCATTTTTTATAAGATATTTTCGATAAAGTAATTGCACCTCCAGCTAAATCCATAAAACTTTAACCCCCTCTAAAAAAAACTCAGACCCTCTGGACTAGTACTCTGTTCGGCAAAGTTGGTCTGGGAGACATCCTCTTTCATAATTAATAGCGTTTGTTCGTGTTGAGAAATCACTGTTGGACAGTGTTATTATCCGTAACAAATTGTTTTTTAAGTCTTCAAAGACTTTTTGAGACGAATTTCAAAAATATCTTTAAGTAATTATTTTGAGTAACAAATTTATTTTTTATATCTTCGATAAAAATCTTTCATACAATTTCAAATTGGAAATTTGCTTGAATTTTGAAGTACTTATATGAAAGTTATTCTTATTTTATACTTATATGAAAGTTATTGAAAATTTTCTGAGACTTTTTTGAACTTTGTCTCAATGAAAAAGTCTGTGAAGATATAAAAAACAATTTGTTACTGATAATAATTACGCAAAGACTTTTTTCAAATTTATCTCAATATAAAAGTCTTTGAAGACTTAAAAAAAATATATTTGAAATAACTATTATGGAAATATATTTAAAATATAAGTTCCTGAATAATAATTATAGAAGATTTTTATCATTTCCATCAGGAAAAAAATATTATCAAAAGACTTTTAAGATTCTGAAGAAAATTTGTAAGACTTTTTTATAATTTCAAAATGAAATAATAACACTGGATCACAAAATGAAATTTTTTGTCTGTACTTTGGACGTGACCATCCTATCTATATGTAAAATCGGTCGCTGATTCCGAAAATCGGGCTCATTTTTAATTCTATGGGAAGGTTTTTGAGATATCGGCAATTTACCGTTATTTGGCCACTGGCTCCACTTAATCCTGTATACCTTTTTAACGCAGTGAGCTATCTTCCTTGGAGTGACACTCAACGAAAGAAAATTAAATTTCCTTTTCATCGCTGCTATAACATTTTTCTGTAACTCTTATAGTTTCTGAAATATTGACGATTCAATTTGAATTTTTTCGATTTTTTACGATTTTTTGAAGAAAAAATTGAATTTGTCAGGCAATATCTTTTAAACCAATGTCTTCACCTTCGGTTTTACTCCTTTACATGAAGCTCCATTCTATTGGGAAAAATATAAGCTATCAACGAAGAAAATCCATGGTAAAATGGAAAAGTTATAGGCGATCAAGTAAATACATCCAACTCGCGCAATGCCTCTGCACGGGTATATTCTCCCTCACGGAAAAAAAAAAGTTAGTTGCAAAAATAAATATATTAAAAAGTGATTTATATTCAACTAATTTTAAAGTAGCTTTAAACAAATGCAGCGCGGGACAGTTTCTTGTATATGTACATATTTATATGTAAACACATGTTCTCAGATCTAAGTATGCCAAGATTGTTTTTTCCTTTTTTTGGTTACCGTTTTTCAGCTTCACTTCCCATTAAACACTGAAAACGAAATTCTCAAACGGAGAAAATATTGTTTCATATTTATTATTTGAAAATTAAGATAAATTCAATTGTTTTCCAAATATTGTTTATCAACTTGAGAACAATTTGCGAAATTTGAGGAAAATTTGCTTCGCAATTTTGCCATTTCTTGAATTTCGACATCAAATGCATGATTAAGTTATTTATATTATGCCTCAGACACACATGTGGTAGAAATATTATAATATCAATACTATGATTTGGCTTTGCTATGAAAATTTTCTATTAAACTACAATATGAGAGTGACACATATGTGGTATAGATCGCAATATTTCTACTATACTACGATGTGTGTCTCTAGCGTTTAACTACAAGTAAAGTAGTTGAAAAGAAACTCAAGATAAAGTTATTTATTTTAAACTACTAGTAAAGTAGTTGAAAACAAATGCAGGATAGGGCAATTGACTGCTTTCTATGACATCGCCGTGTTAAAAAAGTCAGTTCATTGCAAAGGAAAAAGTCACATTTTCAATTAGTTGTTATTGAAAATAAAGTAGTTTATAAAGTGATTTAAAATTAATTAAATTTCCTACAGGGCTATGCATGTTATACCCGTAAATGGGCTTTTATCTACTGCGCTGCCAATGTGCTGCTACTGCAGATGTGTAGGTATTGGTATAACATGCATAGAATATACCCGTGCAGAGGCATTGCGCGACTTGGATGTATTTACTTGATCGCCTATAACTTTTCTATTTTACCATGGATTTTCTTCGTTGATAGCTTATCTTTTTCCCAATAGAATGGAGCTTCACGTAAAGGAGTAAAACCGAAGGTGAAGACATTGGTCTAAAAGATATTGCCTGACAAAATCAATTTTTTCTTCAAAAAATCGTAAAAAATCGAAAAAATTCAAATTGAATCGTCAATATTTCAGAAACTATAAGAGTTACAGAAAAATGTTGTAGCAGGGATGAAAAGGATATTTAATTTTCTTTCGTTGAGTGTCACGCCAAGGAAGATAGCTCACTGCGTTAAAGAGGTATACAGGATTAAGTGGAGCCATTGGCCAAATAACGGTAAATTGCCGATATCTCAAAAACCTTCCCATAGAATTAAAAATGAGCCCGATTTTCGGAATCAGCGACCGATTTTACATATAAATAGGATGGTCGCGTTCAGAGTATTTTTTGGCTGTAGAGCAGTGTAATTATTCTACATCTCTGTTTTTTTCATACGTATTTTTTATTTTTGTTTTCCTGATACACATTTTTTTGTTTGTATACTCAGAGAAAAGGAATCAAAAATAAAATTTTTATTTTTATAATGCACGTTTTAAACCAAGTCATTTTTATTTTATAAGTTCAAATTTTTAAATTAAAAATTAAATTTTTTCAATTAAAATGTATGTATTTAGGATTTAAAAAGAAACATGTTTAAATTAAAAATTAAAATTAATGGAATAAAAACGATAGTTTTTCCTTCAAAATCTCATAGTGCTTTAAATAAAAATAAACATTTTTAAATTAAAATTGTTTTTTCTTGATTTTGCAATTTTACTCTGAACATTTTTAAAATAAAAAATTTAGTATTTAGATAATTCTTAAATATAAAAACGTGCGCTAGGGAAATCTTACACGAATGCGCAGAGGTATTTTTAGTTTCCTTATACCGACGGAAATTTCAGCAGTAGCAAGTGTATTTGCTTATTGCCTAAAAAATGGGTGCTTTAGTGTTTGAAAAACTGAGGTCCAATTTGATTTCCACCGCTTTTTAAAATTATCTTGATATTGTGCCAATAGTCGCCAAAAATCACAATCAACCCTTTTATAATCTGATATTTGATATTTATGTTTTTGATGCACATGCAGATGTAAGAAATTATGTGCATAAGTCAGAGGCGGATTATCCCTAAGGCAAACTAGGCACTTGCCTAGGGGCGCGTAGTTACAAGGGGCGCGCGAGCTCAGAATTTTTAAACAAATAAAGAAAATAACATATCGACGATTAAGAATTAAAGCTAATAGATCGATAATAGATAAATCGATTATATTGCACAATCATCGATATATTGTGCAATATTGCGCGTTTGTTGCGTCGTCAGGCTTGCCAGTACTGGCGATTTATCGCCAAATTGGCGATTTTTTACAAACTTTGGCGACCAATTTATGAAAATTGGCGATGGCGACTTTTTTTTGGCGATTATCAAAATATTAGATTATATAAATAAAATAGCAATTACTTTTTCAAGCCTTTTTCTCAAATTTTGAAAGTTTCTTCATACAAATTTTTGTCAAATTACAAAAACTTGAGAAATAGCAATTGCTTTTTGTTTATTAATACGACCCATTATGCTTTGTTGACGAATGTATCCATCTACGTTCTTATTTAACAACGATAGCTCGAGACGGAGAACTGCCCCGAACAACGAACGCGGTATTACAGGTTCTGAGAAATAAAGAGCTTGACACAATTTACCCCAACATTGACATAGCCTTAAGAATGTGCGTATCGACGGCAGTCAGTAATTGCAGTGGGGAGCGGAGTTTTTCCTGCCTAAAAAGAGTGAAAAACTATCTTCGCTCAACCATGACAGATAAGAGATTAAATTCGTTAGCAATACTTAATATTGAATCTGTCTTATTGCTGTCATTAAACTACGATGATGTTATCGACAATTTCGCGAAACAAAAATGTAGACGCAGGGATTTTTAATTTTTTAAATTTTGTTTGCTCTGTTACTACTTACTTATATCTTTTCAATAAATAATTCAAAACTTATTTTGTTAATTTATTAAATACTAGCTGTTGCCCGCGACTTCGTATGCGTATAATTTCTCTTCTATTTTTCAACTCTGTTGGTATATAATAAGTACCAGCAAAAAAGACTGGATTTCAACTCTAAGATGATGCCTGCTTTCAACCAGCTCTTCGCGTCCGTGTTTGAACAGCTCGGTAGGTAGTCCGTCTTTTCCAGGAGCTTTATTGTTTTGGACCCGGGGTATAGCTGTCCTCACTTCATCATAGTCGGGTGGTGGAATGTTTTTTCCATCGTCAGGGATTGTGGTATCGGGTTCGACGACTCCCTTGCAATTTATCAAGGACGAGAATTTATCGCTCCATAACATAAGTACACTCTGTATGTCGGTTACCAGGTAGTCATTATTTTATTTCTTATAACAAAATAGCCATATTAAGCATTTTGAGATTAAGAAGGTTCGCATTTTATGAGATATCTCCGAAGCCAGTTTAGGTATTGAAATTAATCAAATGGTTTATGGCAGCATTCATAAACACCTTTCGTTTGATACCCATATTGTACTAACACATTTTGGTGCACATATTGGCCGATAACTCCGAAACCGCTCGAGATATCGAAACAAATAATACCTTAAACTTTAAGTTGAGCGTCTAGCAATCCAATAAAAAAAAATTTTCGTTCAATTCCTTTCAGCACTTTTTGAGTGATACGGCCACAAACATACGGACAGACAGACAGACAGACAGACAGACAGACAAAAATTCGAAAAATGGTGGGTTTGGATTCTACTGGCTTAATAATGCTTCCACCAATCATTTTTTTCTCGATATCTGCAATGTACAGACATCGACCTGTTACAATTTTATTATATGTAGAGATTAACAAATTATCTAAGCTTTTACATCATCTATATCTACATCTACACTAATATTATAGAGAGGAAAGATTTTGATTGTTAGGGTGTAAAACAACTAGGTAGTTAAAATTTATGGTATTATGATGGCCATTTATGGTCGGTACAGGGGCGCCGAGAAAGTGGCTGCCTAGGCCGCTCTGGACCTTTAATCCGCCACTGGCATAAGTATGTACCTACATGCAAACGAAAATCAAATCAAATATGCATATGGCTGTGAATACTGAACTTTTGAATGCCGAAGCCAGCTTCATATTCGCATACAAATTTGACGTGAAAAATAAAAAAAGTGCTTTGCTAGTTTTTTTTTTCAATTTAAGTCTGAAAATAAGCAATTGGTTTCTCTTTAGCGAAAGCGAGAAAACAAGCTATGTTATTCTGTTTTGAAAGCCACGTAAAAGCTAATGTGTGGAAACGTTGAAGCATGCTAACTGTGCTGTGATTGGCTGTACAAACAAAATACATGTTGTGAGGTGGATTGGTGGTGTATTTGCGCTATTTTCTTAGCAGGCTTTTAGGGGCATGTTACAGTGGGGGCTATATTATTGAGAACTTAAATAGTAAACACATTTAAAATGTAAAATAACCAGATTTTAAAGAATTTCGTATGAAATGAACGAAAATGTGTACGCAAGCCGGGCTTCTCGGCTTGTATGAAGCGACCGCCTCTGCAGCATAAGTATGTAAATAATAGTTATATAAATACTACACACTTCAAAACTAAATTTTAGTTGGTAACGTAACTTAGTTATTCTCTATTAAGTTTGCGCACTTCGGCATCATCAACACCACGAATGCCGCAGCAGGAGCGAGTCAACTTTTGCTTTGCAAATTTTGCACACTCGCATACATACATACATACATATGTACATAGATAATTATTCTTCGATTTATGTACAAAAAGTTTTAGTTTGAGATACAAAACTCATGGTACAATAGTCGATTTTTCTATTAAGCGACATGCAAAAGCACACCCAACTTGCTACATAGCAGTGGCGGACCTAGCATAAATTACCTAGGCAAGCCTATGTGTGAAGCATAACCATTAGCCATTTATGTAATTTCCTTTGCTGTATTATTTAAAAGTCTGATTGCGTTCTGTCATTGACTTTGATTTAGAGTTCTCGATTTCTTTTTAACATTTTCGAGTGGCCCGAATAAATGCTTTTCAATGCTCGAACGCTCGTTTGTTTGTTTATTACGCGTATGTTTGTGGTCGCTGTGGTGCAGTGGGTAGAGTGCTCGCCTGCTATGCCAGAGGTCTCGGGTTCAAACCACGGTCCGAGCCAAACAAATTTTTCTAATTAGTAAAAATCCAATTATTGGGTTTTTTAAGAGCAGCGGTCACCTCTCGGCAGTGGGCGGCATACCCTCCGAGAGTATTTCTGCCATGAAAAAGCTTCTCACAAAAAATGCATTCGCCGTTCGGAGCCGGCATAAAACTGTAGGTCCACCCAATTAGTAGGAAAAACAAAAAGGAGCACACCTCGAATTGGGAGAGAAGTTCGGCCATAAAACTCGTCAGAGTTATAATAGCGCCATTGTATTATTATTATTATGTTTGTACGGGCATTTGAACAATTCGAGTATTTGAAGATCGTTTTTTCTCGTTTATTTTTTTTTTTTCATATGTATTTTTTTTATTTTTGTTTTCCTGATACACAGTTTTTTGTTTGTATACTCAGAGAAAAGGAATCAAAAATAAAATTTTTATTTTTATAATGCACGTTTTAAACTAAGTCATTTTTATTTTATAAATGAAAATTTTTGAATTAAAAATTAAATTTTTTAAATTAAAATGTATTTAGGATTTAAAAAGAAACATGTTTAAATTAAAAATTAAAATTAATGGAATAAAACGAAAGTTATTCCTTCAAAATCTCATAGTGCTTAAAATAAAAATAAACATCTTTAAATTAAAATTGTTTTTCTTGATTTTAAATTTTACTCTGAACATTTTTAAAATAAAAAGTTTCGTATCTACATAATTATTAAATATAAAAACGTGCGCTAGGGAAATCTTACACGAATGCGCAGAGGTATTATTTAGTTTCCTTATACCGACGGAAATTTCAGCAGTAGCAAGTGTATTTGCTTATTGTCTAAAAAATGGGTGCTTTAGTGTTTGAAAAACTGAGGTCCAATTTGATTTCCACCGCTTTTTAAAATTATCTTGATATTGTGCCAATAGTCGCCAAAAATCACAATCAACCCTTTTATAATCTGGTATTTGATACATATTTATGTTTGCATGCACATGCAGATGTAAGAAATTATGTGCATAAGTATGTATCTACATGCAAACGAAAGTCCAGTCAAATATGCATATGGCTGTGAACAAGGCCGTATTTAGGGGGGGGGGGGGTTTGGGTGTTTGAACCCCCCACGAAATTCTGGTAGATAAATTTTAATTCTATCATATTCAAAGCTATATGTTCAAAATACTAGTTTACAAATAATTAATTTGAGAAAATACCAAGAATTTCAGGTATAGGGGAAGACTGGCATGAACCTGCTGAGGTCAAAACCATTTTTTATGGTTAGGGTTTTGAGATAACGTAATTTTGGGTTTTTTTGGTTACAAATTCAATCAAAAATTCTTCTCACTGAAGTTGCAAATACCCGCAAACCGTATCTACTCCGTTCGAAAGATAATTAAAGTACGCTTCTAGCGACATACCACTTATAAATTAAATTATGTTACATACATACATTTTCTAAAATTTTAGTATATTTCCTTATAACCGCATAGTCATTGCATGGCTGAAAATTCATTACTCGGGTTATATGTGTTAGTGTCTGATTTACAACATTTTGTGTGTTTTTGTGTGAAAGATACCATATATGGGATGGTTGCGTTGTTATAGTCCGATTTCACCTATTTTCAATAAAGTTAGTATTGAAAATAGGTGAAATCGGACTATAACAACGCAACCATCCCATATATGTCAAAGTCAACATTTTATTGATTTTTTGCAATTATTGAAAAAATTTGGTTTTTATTGGGGTTTTTATAAGAAGTTGTAAAAATCAGGAAAGTTTTATTCTTTTTAAAATTATTCTGTTTTATTGCAAACATTTTAAGCGTAATATTAAAAAGATTCGATGAATACTTTATTTTTGGCGATTTTTTCCAAGTGAAACAAAAAGGATGTTCCCAACTATATGAAAACCACTTCACAGATAAAAGGACATTAGAAGGAAATATAAAGCTTCCCAAGCACTGTTTGCCAGCATAACACCAACAGTCTCAAAAAATAAGCTGTTGCTGTTTTGCGAAAGATATCATAATTTTTTGAGAACTTTTGAATTTCGATTTCCTTTGGGAATATCTGAAGTCGAAGCACAGAGCAGTCTAATATATTTGTATGCTTATTTTTGCTGTTGCTTTACTGTGTAATTTCAAACCGATCAGTCGACAGCAAAGCACAGATAAACAGAATTTTAAATTTAAAATTGGTTTTTTTTTTGTACATTACAATTTCGATTGTGTTCCCATTAATTAAAAAAAAAAAACAATAACAACAGTGCTGTAAAAACTCGAAATTATGATTGCCCTTTGCTGTGCTGTAAAAATTTCCACAATACAGCAAAAGTCGACTATAATTTTTTGAAACTTAAGGCTGCGCAGTTGCATTACAGTATAACAGATGGGTAATCTAACCGAGTTTTTCGTCCATAAAATATTTTTTTTTTTTTCACTTTTATAAAATCACCAAAAATAAAGTATTCATCGTGTTTGCAATGGAACAGTCAAATTTTTAAATGAAAAAAAGTTTCCTGATTTTTAAAACTTCTTATAAAAACCCTAATTTGAAAAAATTTTTCTTCTAAATAGCAGTTTACAAACTTTTATTATTTTTAGTTAGTGCACGAAATATGTAGGTTATATATTTTTCTCCAAAAAAAAAAAAACTACGATGAAAACCCCCCACGAAAAAATTCCTGGGTACGGCCCTGGCTGTGAATACTGAACTTCTGAATGCCGAAGACAGCTTCATATTCGCATACAAATTTGATGTGAAAAATAAAAAAAGTGCTTTGCTACTTTTTTTTCAATTTAAGTCTAAAAATAAGCAATTGGTTCCTCCTTAGCGAAAGCGAGAAAACAAGCTATGTTATTCTGTTTTGAAAGCCACGTAAAAGCAAATGTGTGGACACGTTGAAGCACGCTCACTGTGCTGTGATTGGCTGTACAAACAAAATACACATTGTGAGATGGATTGGTGGTGTATTTGCGCTATTTTCTTAGCAGGCTTTTAGGGGCATGTTACAGTGGGGGCTATATTATTGAGAACTTAAATAGTAAACACATTTAAAAAGTAAAATAACCAGATTTTAAAGAATTTCGTATGAAATGAACGAAATGTGTACGCAAGCCGGGCTTCTCGGCTTGTATGAAGCGACCGCCTCTGTTACATAGCTAGTTTTGTATAAGCACTTCACGTTAGATGGCTTCGGACGGATTCGATTTCTTTCAATCACCAACAGAGTTCAGTTGTGTTTCGCTAGTTACCGGTAGAGTCCGCTGCTATAGCGTCTGCATAAAATAATACGATTGGTTGATATTTATGCTATTGGTTGATGTTTACGCTACAAGCATTTATTACAGTGGAATTTTTGTATTCACAATAGCTTCATTCTTCTACATGGAAAGACTGCTGTTCAGGTCGACTAACAGCTAAGCGCTTTCAGCTCAACGCGCTTAACCTAGCTACCTGGCTTGGCTTTTGTTCTTGCTTTCCATGTTATTCGCTAGGCTAGTCAGTGTTATTTTCGGACTTGCGTGCAAAAGAAAGTGGCTAATATGAGTGTTTATCGATATTGGCTACACATGAATTCTTAACGAACATCGTATGTAGGTATGTTTAAATATTTTAATGATTGATTATCCGCTTTCCGTCGAATTTTTTAAACTTTTATCAAAAGTTTACAATGCTTCATAAAACCGTTTTTTATTTTTTCTTTAAGCAAAAACTTTCAACTACATAGTAAAAATTTTAGTTTAATTTTAATACCATTTTGGTATTTATGTATATACATATCGTCGCCTGATAAAACGAATGTCGTATGTGAAAATCGACGATTTCTAGTTTTTGATGCAGATTAACGAAATCGGACCTAATCTTTTAATTTTACCAATCCATTTTTATACTCAGCTGTACTAGTACACAGAGTATTATTGTTTTAATCACATAACGGTGGATTGTAACAGAATGAAATAATCGAGATAGATATAGACTTATATATATCAAAATGATCAGGGTGAAAAGAGAAATCGATTGAGCAATCTCCGTCCGTCTGTCCGTCCGTCTGTCTGTCCATCTGTCCGTCTGTAAATACTCTAACTCCCGCAAAAATTGAGATATTTGGATGAAATTTGGAATGAAAGTTGGTATCGGCACTGGGACGGTTGGTATTGAAAATGGGCGAAATCTGACCATGACCACGCCCACTTTTCCTATATAGAAAAAATCGGAAATTTGGTATCTCAGTCACTAATATAGCTGGAGCGATGAAATTTTACCCACGTGTTGAGCTCGGGCCCCTATGAAAAGATTTGATGAGATCTTGGAAAATGGGCGGTGCCACGCCCACTTATTAAGGGGCAAACATTGAAAGTTTTATGAGTCACAACACAGGAACCGTTAAAGATATATCGAAATTTGGTACGCGTGATATACTTACTCAGTCAAGTGTTTGGACGAAAAATTTCCAAATCGGTTGACGACCACGCCCACTTTTATATATGGGTATTATAAAGTGGCCTAATAAAAACATTTTAAGCGATATCTCTGTCAAATATAAAGATATGTCATTGAAATTTTATAGAAGAACTCCAACTGTGGACATAAAACGAAAAACAAAAAAATTTTGGAAAATGGACGTGGCTCCGCCTCTTTTTTAGAAACAGGAATATACGAGATTTCTGAGCCCATAACTCGCCAAATAATTTATATATAATGACGAAACTTGGTGTGTACACTTTTATTACTTGCGGTAATACATGTTCAAAATTTTAGCGAAATCGGTTTGACGACCACGCCCACTTTTATACATAAGAATTCTAAGTGGCCTAATAAAAACATTTTAAGCGATATCTTTGTCAAATATAGAGAAAATTCATAGAAATTTTGTGGCATGAGTTCCACAATAGGCCGGAAACAAAAAATATAAAAATTTTGGAAGACGGGCGTGGCACCGCCTCTTTTTAGACAAAGGAATATACGAGATTTCTTAGCCTAATTGAGATATTATGACGGAACTTGGTTTATACACTTTTATAACTTGTGTTAATAGACACGCAAAAATTTATTGAAATCGGTTATGACCACGCCTACTTTTTAACAAAGATATTTCTGGAATACCCTTTGGGAATTTGTAACGTGACATCTTTGTAACTAGAAGTCAAAAAGGAATGAAATTTTGCACAAAGAATAATATTCATATGCTCAGTTGGATGACTGATAAAAATGTTGAAAATGGGCGTGGCTACGCTCACTTTATGCGGCACTCGCTTTATATAAAATACGCCGTGTTTCCATCAAACGCAAACAAACAATGAACGCATACAGCTGAGTATCTAATGTTCGATTCCACTCGAACTTAGGCTTCCTTACTTGTTTCTATCTCTCTTAGTTTTTGAGTTATTTAGTATGCATTTGTCGTATGTTACAAAATTACTACCATTTGGGTAAGCTTTTGTCGTATGTACGACAAATTTCCATATAAATTCGTTTTTGTTTATTTTAAACCTATGTCGTATGTGCCGCTGAGCTACTGAGAATAAACCAAAATATTGTATCGGAGCTATAGGTTATAGTGATCCGATCTGAATGATTTTCACTGACATATTTTATTGTAGTATAATACCAATTACTGCAAAGTTTAGTATAATTTGATCCTTAAATATGGAAGTTATACCCGAAAACAGCTATATCTGAACAATCGGTTGTATGGGAGCTATATGTTATAGTGGTCCGATCTTGACAAATTTCGGTGACTATTATTATGTCCATATGGGTACAACTACTTCAAAGTTGCATATCCTTATCTCCTCAAATAAAGAAGTTATACCCGAAAACAGCTATATCTGAACAATCAGTTGTATGGGAGCTATATCTTATATTAGTCCGATGTGGTGGATTCCGACAAACGATCAAAGTATCATCAAAATATATGCAACTGCCAAATTTCAAGTCGATATCTCAAAACATGTGAGCCTCATAACCATTCCGGTTTGAAAAAAGAGAAGAATTTTTGTCGTATGTGCTATCATAACTGAATGAAAAGTCGTTTATCTCCCATAATTTTAAAGATATCCAACTTTTGCAAATTGCAAGTCAAAATATATAATACTCTCTACAGCTCGTCCAAGTAACAGAAAAATCTGTTGTACAGTTTTTGAGAATTTCCAATTTAAACTTCAAAGTCGATTTTATCGAAACTATGTTTTGTAACATACGACATTCGTTTTCTCAGGCGACGATATAACAATACCAAAAAGTGTAAAATTAACTAAAACTATTCTGGTTTAAAAAAAAGAAGAGAATATGAGAGACAGAAATTGGCTAGCGTAGAACTAAACTGGTCTATATAAAATTTTTTCAGAAATCGAGTTATGTACATTTTTGAACTTGAAAATCATAAATTTATCCGTGCAAAATTGATGTAGGTCTTATTTCTTCACCAAAGTGTCCAAACGCTAAAAATGTCACTTTAGAATTCACGTCCTTTTGTCATTTCAAGAAATTCTAAAGTGGTCCAACTAGCATAGACTACCATACACCAGTATGATCTTACACCATATGAGTGGATGGAATTGGTTAAAAATTGTAGAAAGCATGCTCTTTTTGATGTATATAATATGGTGAAGAAATTTATGTCATTTGACGAACTACGGCCAATGTTCAGGGACTACCAGAGTATAGTAGACGATGGCGCAAAAGTTTCCCAAATGCGAAAGGCAAAATTTGTCAAGCGTGAATCTGTGATGCAGTTTAATGATGATTACTCGTATTTTGAAACATAAATCCGTCGATATAAAGAAATCTAGCGTGAACCTACATGATTTCATAGAGTTCTTGCAGAATTTTACACCAGATCAGGGCAGCGACATACGCGTTTTGAAATTCAAAAAAATGCAGGACATAAAAAAAATGTTGAAATTTGTACCACCGATGCATCACCCCTTTTACCTGTCTCTCCACATGTAAGCCGCAGAGATGAAACAGAAAACAATCTAGAAGATTTGCTACCAGCCCTCCGTGGATAAAACTAGGTTACTGTTACTTTTAATGCAGGGGTGATCATTTACGAACACGTGTATGTTATTTTTGTAATTAAAGTACTTCCTTTCACATATTTTTTGTTGTTTTATTCATATAATTTCCAATTTGTAGTTCAAACTTTCTTAAAAATTAAAAATTCTAAAGTGGTCTATGTAACAAGTTTTCTTGTTACAAACAAATATTATATAAAAAACGTTTCTATAATAATTTTTTTTTTTAATGCAGAATGTTAAGTTAACTATTAAGCTAACAAAATAATTTACAATATTCACTTAATATACATCAACAATCGCACACCGCATTAAAACGCGTTTCATCTGTTTTCTCCACTTTTCTATTTTGTTAGATAGACCAGTTTAGTTCTACGCTAGCCAATTATTCTTGGTGTCAAATTAATACTTTTCTGGAATTAAATCAAAACCAAATTTTAATTATTTTTAGAATATTTTTGGTATTAAAAATTGTTGGAATGGTATAAGATCTATCCGAATTTGGAATAAATTCTCTACTTTTTTGGAATTAAATCAAAACCAAAAATGTGTAGAAATGCTCATTTTATTTCATATAATATCGCTAGCTTAGAGTGTAAACTGTGTAAGTCCATTTTTATGAAAAGTGTTTTTAAGTGTAGAAAGCTAGAAAAATCAAATACGCACCACGCTAAACAAGTCTGTGATACTTGTCATATTTCTACTCGTTGTTATTCAGTAATATGCAAATTGTGTAAGTCCAAAAATCGAAGAAAATTGTGAAGTCCAAAATTTTTATATGAACAGAAATTTTTTTTTTCATTTTGAAATTTTTTTATTTTTTGTTTTTTGTCTCTCCTACAAAGTTTGAAAAAAGGACTTACACAATTTGCACTCTAAGCTAGCGATATGTAATATTACAAAGATAGGCATTATCACATAGTCTTTGTTGTTTGTATTCCTCGATAATAGGATGGGCTGATCCATTGTCGAATTGTACCACCGTCAGTATAAAAATTGCAACAGGTACTGGCCTTTCCCAGAGAAATTTCGGCACAGTCGCGGTCTTGCAGGGATATTGTGGTATCAAGACTGAAAAAAAAAAAAAAAATAAAACAAAATTTACCCTCAAAGTATTCACTTAATCTCCTGTATTACTTACTTGATACATTTGTTCCATCAGGCTTGTAAAATTCGCTTTGCGAGTAATTTGTTTTAATAAATTTAATTTCTCAATCGTACCTACATACATATTTCATTTTAAAAAACATTTTGTATTTAGGTACATATTTTCACAAATTTTTTCTAATATTTTTTTTGGGTTTGATTTCAAACCAAAAGTGACAAAGAGAGAATTTTAATACTTTTCAAGACTTTATTTTTAAACTATTTTGGAGTAAATAAAATTGTAAAACTTCTCATAGTTTCAAAATAATAATTTTTGGTATTAAAATACATATTTAATTCCAAGAATGATTAAATTAAGTACCAAATAATATTAGAAATAAACTATCATTTTTTACTGTGTACAAATATTAGGTGAAATAAGAGACTGATTGCGTGGTGTGCTTTGGAAACTTCGCAGCCACACATGGACTTGGTGTTAAGTGTTCAAACTTTAACGAATAATTAGATAATTAGCAAAGCATATCCTTTAACAGCTCTGTTGTGTATAAAAATTGCAGGGCGTGTCTCCGTGGAACAAATGAGGAGGAAGTACAGTTTTACTGACTGTAAGCATAAACAATTAGTAGGAAAAACAAAAAAAAGAGCACACCTTGAATTGGGAGAGAAGCTCGGCCATAAAACTAGTTAGAGTTATAATAGCGTCATTGTATTATTATCAGCATAAACATGCCTACAAAATATATACATATGTACATATATATTTACTTATACTACACTTATTTATGTACAAATTAGTTGCTTTGAAAACATTTCCTTTGGGACATCACACAACTCACAAAGCACCTATTTATTTATTTATTTTTTGTTCTGCAGCAAAACCTCTTCTCAGAATTATTTTAACCACGCTGCCTGCGATAATTAATTGGCACATTTCCACAGGGTAAACATTAGTCCTTATTTATTGTAAGAATTTAGTATGTTAATTCAGTCTCTAAGGAGTAATAGAACTTAATTAAATTAATTGAAATACAACTGTACATGTCTCACAGCATACATATCGAGCCCTGGCCGCCATAAAAGTGTATCCAACAAAAAGTAAATTTTACAGGAGACAATTTTTTTAAAAATTTTTTCGCATACATTTTGTATGCAGCCTTGAAATTTATTTAGTATCCAACTTTGAAAAAACTAAATAAATATAATGCCCACCTGATCTTCCCTCTAAAATTTGTTCTCAGTTTTAAACTGAAAGTTTGTAGTATAATCTATGCCAGCACGTTCAGCTCTGGCGGGCAAAATTTCCGTTGGTATAGGCAAAAAGAAAGAGTTAGAGGAATGGAACTTAAAGCCTGTCTCCACATAACTTAATGCACACTCGAACAATCTTGCCAAGTTGTTCGCGAACTAAACCATCCCGTGCCGTATATGGATAACATGTAAATAAATTTTTATTAGCAAGATGATAGCAACCCGGTAAATGATACTGAGAAATGATCGATGTGAAACCGGCCCTAAAGAAGGTAGTCAGAAACACCATTGCGTAGTTGAGCAGTAAAGGTACCATACATAAATATATTCATAGCAGAAGCGGTCGCTTCATACAAGCCGAGAAGCCCGGCTTGCGTACACATTTCGTTCATTTCAAACGAAATTCTTTAAAATCTGGTTATTTTACGTTTTAAATGTGTTTACTATTACGTTTTAAATGTGTTTACATTTACACTGTAAATGCCCCTAAAAGCCTGCTAAGAAAATAGCGCAAATACACCACCAATCCACCTCACAATGTGTATTTTGTTTGTACAGCCAATCACAGCACAGTGAGCATGCTTCAACGTTTCCACACATTAGCTTTTACGAGGCTTTCAAAACAGAATAACATAGCTTTTTTTCTCGCTTTCGCTAAGGAGAAACTAATTGCTTATTTTCAGACTTAAATTGAAAAAAAAACTAGCAAAGCACTTTTTTTATTTTTCACATCAAATTTGTATGCGAATATGAAGCTGGCTTCGGCATTCAAAAGTTCAGTATTCACAGCCATATGTATATTTGGTTTGATTTTCGTTTGCATGTAGGTACATACTTATGCACATAATTTCTTACATCTGCATGTGCATGCAAACATAAATATGTATCAAATACCAGATTATAAAAGGGTTGATTGTGATTTTTGGCGACTATTGGCACAATATCAAGATATTTTTAAAAAGCGGTGGAAATCAAATTGGATCTCAGTTTTTCAAACACTAAAGCACCCATTTTTTAGACAATAAGCAAATACACTTGCTACTGCTGAAATTTCCGTCGGTATAAGGAAACTAAATAATACCTCTGCGCATTCGTGTAAGATTTCCCTAGCGCACGTTTTTATATTTAATAATTATGTAGATACGAAATTTTTTATTTTAAAAATGTTCAGAGTAAAATTTAAAATCAAGAAAAACAATTTTAATTTAAAGATGTTTATTTTTATTTTAAGCACTATGAGATTTTGAAGGAATAACTTTCGTTTTATTCCATTAATTTTAATTTTTAATTTAAACATGTTTCTTTTTAAATCCTAAATACATTTTAATTTAAAAAATTTAATTTTTAATTCAAAAATTTTCATTTATAAAATAAAAATGACTTAGTTTAAAACGTGCATTATAAAAATAAAAATTTTATTTTTGATTCCTTTTCTCTGAGTATACAAACAAAAAACTGTGTATCAGGAAAACAAAAATAAAAAAAATACATATGAAAAAAAAATAAACGAGAAAAAACGATCTTCAAATACTCGAATTGTTCAAATGCCCGTACAAACATACGCGTAATAAACAAACAAACGAGCGTTCGAGCATTGAAAAGCATTTATTCGGGCCACTCGAAAATGTTAAAAAGAAATCGAGAACTCTAAATCAAAGTCAATGACGGAACGCAATCAGACTTTTAAATAATACAGCAAAGGAAATTACATAAATGGCTAATGGTTATCCTTCACACATAGGCTTGCCCAGGCAATTTATGCTAGGCCCGCCACTGATTCATAGGAAATGAATAAATTCTCAACATATATGACAAATTATTAAACAAAATTGTATTTTATTTTAATAAGTAAATATGAACATTTTACAAAATATATTCTACTACTTAACTTTAGTTACATATATATTAAAATTATCAAATACATTAATGAATCAAAATATATATTATATGTAAATCAGTAGATATTCCGAACACTCGTACATCATTCTTGTCCTCATTGCATTAACAGCTCAATTAAATCCTTTAAATCCAAGTCACTAGTCCAAATAATCACAGAATTATGTCTGTGCGTAACGCACCCATCTTCCCTACCCCACGTGAGACAACAAAACCTCTGCATGCGCAGAAGCATGTGTTCACAGATCTGTAGAGACCAACGGGCTTGCGATACGGGTACCCAGCACTACCATAGCCAACGGAACATTTGCTGGCGCGTGCTCATCGTAACGTTGGTCCTCATAACGGTAACGTTTAGCTGCACTCACGCATTCTGGATTCCACATATTTGTGTATGCGGGGTGATTGGCTGGACTGAACCGACCCGCAATAGCTTCGGGTATGGCGGTGATATCCTTAAACGTATAAGATGGCGTATCCTCCAAGCAATTGATCCAACGTCGATATGTTCCGGTGTAACTGGCATTTCCACTGCAAGCGAACGTGTCACGGCGGGCACAATATGGCGATGAGGTTTTCGGCATCAATCTTTGATTGTTACGGAGCATTAAAATTTCCATTTTAATATTGGAGGCGGGTTCACTTAAATCGGAGTCGGTTAGATTGCTTGTACGGCTGGTTGTGTTCATTGAGTTGTGGTTGTTGTTGGATGATGATGATGATGACGACGACGTTGTTGTTTCGATATCATGTGTACATATGAGCATGCTGTTCCTTGATAACTCTGACATATCGATGTCGCGTGAACTTTCCGAGCTTTCAACATTATCCGTGGATGCGGAGAAATAGCCATGATCCGATTGCTGACGTTGTAACTGAGATATTGGTGAATCCACTGCATCCGCTTTCCATCTATCGCCGAGAGTCAATTTAGCCAGCGCTTTGGGCATTTGACTTGCACTAAGCTTTGCGAATAGTGAGCGGCGTTTTGCAACTTTTGTTGTCTTCTTCGCGCTGGATGCTGCATTTGGTGGTGTACTGCAGCAACTCGCACCGCTTGTACTGCTCCAAAACTTCGAGGCACCAACGCTAACTTCGCTCTCAAATTCGCTGGTTTCAATGGCGTTGGCGGTTACGCGTTTGCTGAAGTTCCGTTTGCAAGGCTTGGAGCGGTCCTGTAGGCTAGCTTCGTAAATGCTTTCATTGTAGTCGTAAGAGAGATTGCTTGACGTGCAACCCATTTCGCTTTATAAAAATTGTGTTTTCGTTAAAAATAGGCAAGACGCGAAATTTGTTTATGTGTTTATGTGTCTATGTGTTCTAACTCAATCACTTCTTGCTTTCAAATGAGCCTCGCTCTTCCTTTGGCCTGCCTATTTATACCAAACTGATCGCAAATGCATTTTGTTAGTATCTCGTGGCTTTCGTGGATAACATTCCAGCTACATACCTGGGCACATAATCCTGGCCGGCGACTAGCGGCAGGCATGTCGTAAGCTGCACAAAGCGCATTACTTACCTGCTGCGCATGCACAGTTCCATGAACAAAGGACACAAACATTTTCCAGACATGCGTCACATTTAGCGTTTAGCGAAAAATACGCTGCATTAGCAAATACATATATGTATGTACATACTGTACTGTATGTGTGTAGTTATTGACACAAAAGGCTTTGACCTGCAAGGCTATTTGTAGGCTGTTTTTAGTGTTGTTGCTACTTCAGCAAATATTTTATGTAGGTACGTATACACAATTTGTATATTTATCTACCTTCGGCTGCTCATTAAGTATTTCCAGGATTAACTCAGGTACGCAGTTTAGTTTGGTATTTGTTTTGTTTTTCCACATTTATCTTAGGATCTGTACGTTATTTTAGTCGCGGAACAGATTAAGCTGTTAGTGTGACTGAATAGCGTATATTCTGCAGCGGATTAGCGTCAAGGCCGTTGGGAAAATATGTATGCAAAATCTTTTCAGAAGATAAACAAAATTTTTCCAAATATTTTGTCGTTGCCGACTGTACATTATGCCTTATACTTACGGTTAAATATTTGTATTCTTAGGCCTATGGTAGAGTGTTCTAGCTCAGTACATCGAACAAGTTTAGTCACTGATGTAATTATAGTTTTGTAATACATTCAATTAAATAAATTAAAGAAACTAAATGTTAAATGTAATGAACGGATTTCAACAACATTTTAACAGTATATCCCTTATAACTGTTAAATACGGACTTTTATTTTTTCCGTCAGAATGATAGTAACAAATTTATCGATATCGCATTACCATATACATATGTTTAGAATTCATTCATTTCCCATTAATATATGGTATCTTTCCTGTCCAACTACGCAACGATCGAGTTTCAGACTACCTACACTCAAAAAAAATTCCCTCGATCAAAAACATATTTTTCCTTATTTTGAGCACGCGTTCCAATACAAAATTTTCTCTGTTTTGAGTAAATTTTCTCAAAAATGTGGAAAAAACATTCGAAAGCATTCAAACAATTTCGTTTCCATGGTGATTTATATGTGAATTTAATTTATCAAAATTAAAGAAATCAAATCTTCAAAACAAGGACAAGTTGGGAATGGAATGGCGCTTAAGACATTTTTCCTTATTTTGATGTATGAATTTCTGCAAAACGGGCATATGAAACCATGGTAACCATGTAAACAACTTTATTTTATAAGCCTTTTAACAAGGTTTAGGAAAATTTACTCAAAACAAAGAAAATAGTGTTCAATATAAGGAAGCAATTTCTTTGACACATCCATATAATTTTTTTTGCTCAGTGTACACTATATAGGGTTGGTCCCCATACGAAAAAAAAAAGTTGTAAAAGTCCGCCCCTAAACTTGAAGCTTATGTTGAGAGGGTTAAGGGACACAAAAAAAATTTTTTTTTGATCCCGCGAAATACCGCCAAATCGTTTTTTTTATTGTAACTTTGTTATTTTTCATCCGATTTTTAAAATTGATACGTCATTATTTTCGTATTTTGCAGCTCTACACTTCCTTCTAATGCTCTTTTGAGCTCTGAAGTCGTTTTCTCATAGTTGGGTCAGCTAACTTATTTGTATGTCCATGAATTACCCTCTTTGTTTTGCCAAAGTGCTTCAAAATTCATGACAATGTTACCTTTAAAGGGTTTTACTAAATTAATAAACAAAGAAGTTACGTCACTACGAATATTTAATGCCTATTATTTAACTCATTTCTTTTAACCAATTCAGGATATGTAAAGTTGTGAAAGTCCACCCCTAAATTTGAAGCTTATATTGAGAGGATTAAGGGACAAAAAAATTTTTTTTCTGATCCCGCGAAATTCCGCCGAAATGGTTTTTTTCTTGTAACTTTTTTATTTATCATCCGATTTTTAAAATTGATACGCCATTATTTTCGTATTTCGAAGCTCTATACTTTCTTCTAATGTCCTTTTGCACTCTGAAGTCAAATAACAAAGTTACAATAAAAAAACTATTTCGGCGGTATTTCGCGGGATCAGAAAAAAAATAAAATTTTTTTCTTTAATCCTCTCAATATAAGTTTCAAATTTAGGGTCGGACTTGTACAACTTAACATATCCTGAATTGCTTAAAAAAAATAGTTAAATAATTGCTACGTTAAATAACTTCTTTGTGACGTAACTTCTTTATTAATTTAGTAAAACCGTTTCAAGGCAACATTGTCATGAGTTCTGAAGCACTTTCATTTGGCAATACAAAGATGATAATTCATGGACATACAAATAAGTTAGCTGACCCAACTATGTGAAAACGACTTCAGAGCTCAAAAGGATATTAGAAGGAAATGTAGAGCTTCAAAATACGAAACTAATGACGTATCAATTTTAAAAATCAGATGATAAATAAGAAAGTTACAAGAAAAAAAAAACAATTTCGGCGGTATTTCGCGGGGTCCAAAAAAATTTTTTTTTGTGTCCCTTAACACTCTCAACATAAGCTTCAAATTTAGGGGCGGACTTTTACAACATTTTTTTTCGACCCTATCTAGTGTACACCCATCCATTTTTTCATTTATTTTATTTCTGGGCTTGAAAAGTTGGTAATTCTCGACACCAACAGTTTCAATAGTAATACAGTCTCGGGCTATTCGCAGGGCTATTCTGCGATCCATTGGGACACCGATTAGGGCGACACCGACTGCTGCGACAAAATGAAAAATGATACTCTGGTTTACGACGTTCACAAACATAAGTGTTATACTATGTTCGAATTAATGCTACGTAGCGTTTATGCGAAATAATATGATTTTTTTTGACAAAATATTTATATTCTTGACCAAAAATTTAAATTTTAAATTTAAGTTTTATATTATATTTTCATAAAGAATATATTAAATAATTAAAAAATGGATTCCATTGCCTTTTATTTTAATTTCTTTAAAATACATATTGTTTTTTGTTATAAAAAATTGCCAAGTTACCAAATTACCAAGTTTAATGCTAAAATAACTTGTAATTTGGAAATTAAAACCAGTGGTATATTATTGTGAATCCCATCCAAACTTTTAGCAATCATGAATTATGAAAAAAAAAAATGTTCTCCGTAAACTCAATCGCAATGAAAATGCCACTTTTGAGAAAATGACCCTTATAGCTTCTTCTCACCAAGATTCATGCGAAAACCACTTGCAGTTCGGTTGTAAAGTATTGATCGTAATATATTATACTGATGCGATCCATGGATCAGACTCCACATTGGTCGCGTATCAGCAAGTTTTGATGAATCGAAAAATATAAAAAAAATTTAGATCCAGGTTGCGATTCATCAAATAAATTTTTGGAATTAAATTATTCATTTACGATGGCCTGATAGACCATGTAAGAAAGTCTTTATAATTTTTCGAAATTTTTTTTTAACGACATTTATTAAAGTATACTTACTATGTGGCCGCTGTGGTGCAGTGGGTAGAGTGCTCGCCTGCTATGCCTGAGGTCTCGGGTTCAAACCACGGTCCGAGCAAAACACCAAAACAATTTTTCTAATTAGTAAAAATCCAATTATTGGGTTTTTTAAGAGCAGCGGTCACCTCTCGGCAGTGGGCGGCATACCCTCCGAGAGTATTTGTGCCATGAAAAAGCTTCTCACAAAAAATGCATGCGCCGTTCGGAGTCGGCATAAAACTGTAGGTCCACCCAATTAGTAGGAAAAACAAAAAGGAGCACACCTCGAATTGGGAGAGAAGCTCGGCCATAAAACTCGTCAGAGTTATAATAGCGCCATTGTATTATATTATTATATTATATTATTATTATACTTACTATGTACCTATATATGTTTTTATTTCTGTTCATTAGTCGTTCTTACTGCTTTCAATTGTGATCCACAGTACACGAGTTAGGTAAGCATATTCCATAAACACAAAGTTTAGGAAAATATGCTCTAAATTTCGCCCATCTAATTATCACACCCGGCTAATAGTGGCTGCCTATTTTTCATTCCTATTTCTGTTTTTTTTTTGTTGATGTTGTATATTTGCTCATAATAACTAAGACAATTAACATGTGGTCATTTAAAAGACAAGATAATGTAAGACAAACGGGTGGAAAAACCCAAATGCGAGGTTTGGCTGACAGAAGTTTGGAATGAGGCTGCTCGTTCTTCCGCGAGTGCCAAAAATTCCAACATACATATGTATATCAAATGTGCAAAAATATGCTCGCAGATTGTACACAATGCACAGATGTAAATACCTGAAAATGTTAGAAATCGACTGTACCTCAATAGTGGACATATGTATGTACATACATACATCCTTGAAGGATACTTCGCGATAAATAACGCGTATCTATGAATGACACTCCTCCGTCTGAAATATTTTCATTCAAGGACATTCTTATTTTGAATTGTCAACAAATTAGTCGTTATTTTAAAACGAATGGTTACATATGCACATACATATGTATATATGGTTGTATATTGAATTTATGCCAATTTCTCTGGCCAACTAGAAGCGTTTGTGAGTCCAAAGCAAATTGCTATTTGTGCTCATACACAAAAAAAACTATTTTGCAGCGTTTTGTTGGATTTCAAGTGAATAGCTTGTGTGTACACAGTAAAAAATTATAGTTTATTTCTAATATCATTTGGTACTTAATTTAATCATTATTGGAATTAAATATGAATTTTAATGCCGAAAATTCTTATATTGAAACTATGAGAAGTTTTACAATTTTATTTAAACCAAAATGGCTTAAAAATAAAGTCTTGAAAAGTATTAAAATTCTGCCTTTCTCACTTTTGGTTTGAAATCAAAACCAAAAAAATATTAGAAAAAATTTGTCAAAATATGTAAATAAATACAAAATGTTTTTTAAAGTGAAATACATAGGTACGATGAAGAAATTAAATTTATTAAAATAAATTACTCGCAAAGCGAATTTTTAATGCCTGATGGAACGATTGTATCAAGTAAGTAATACAGGAGATTAAGTGAATATTTTGAGGGTAAATTTTGTTTTATTATTTTTTTCAGTCTTGGGGCAACAATATCTCTGCAAGACCGCGACGATTCGGAAATTTCTCTGGCAAAGGCCAGTATTTGTAGCAGTACGGTGGTACAATCGACAAGGGAGCAGCCCATCTTATTATCGAGGAATCAGTGATGCCACGTGTAGGGAAAAGAGGCTACATGTAGGGAAATTCGACCTCAGATTTGCAGTGTAGGGAAAAAATGACAGATTTTCAAAATTTAGCTAAATGTAGGGAATTTTTGAAGACAAATATTTTCTTTTTCTTTGCAACGAATTCATTTTTTCTAAAAACCTAAATTTTTTTAATAGCTACAAACAAAATGTTTCTGGCAAGGCAAATTCATTATGGTAATGGCAGGCCGAATACGGCAATATTCCCTTCGATTCGCTTTAAGTTTTTGTACATCAGAATGTCAAACTCAAAGTCAAATATTTCTTTGTTTGAAATTTTTCTGTATTCTTCTGTACACGGCGAGTTAAAAACGAGAAGAAGAAGAAGTCACCATTTACCATTACCATATGAATGAATTTGCATTGGTTTCTGCATACTTGAATGCAATATTTCAAAGTTGTACTTTATTCTGATCTGGGAATATATTCTTCGACCTGCTTACAGGGCCTCAGGACAAACGTTCTTTTCGTTAGCTTCGCTTCTGGTCCACCCCAAAAATTTTTTACTTTAGCTTTGGGTTCGCTCTTAGCACCAAATTTCGCTTATATTTTTTTGTTGTGGTGATCAGAGATGCGTTTGTGGACTTTTCTTACCAAACCAGTATAGGAAGTAAGTATATACGGAAATGTGGACGTGGTACCTATCATATAAAGTGAAATTTTCATGTTGTAATTGAAATTAAAAAATAGGGCTGGTCGAAATTCGACCACTGGGCGATTGTTGTTCAAATAAATGCGAAAACAAAAAGTGTTCACTGTCATCTTACAATGTGTATCAATACATGATGGGACCACATGAAATTTGTATTTCTCTTAGTCAAGGTATGATTATTTTAATGGGAAATGTCTGCCCCATATTTTTGTATATGAAAATATCTACATAAATACATGTATACATTATTTATTTATATTATACAAACACAAATACCCTGCAAAAAAGTGTGCGACGAGTCTCTAAAAAGATTTGTCCGGGAGCGCTCTCTTTCGGGTACAATTAGTCTACAATTGTTCCCAATTGTACCCGAACGGGTACATATGTATACTAATTGTAGACGAATTGTACCCGAAAGGGTATCAAACGGGTACAATTAGTCGCACAAATGGAGGTGTCGCATTTGCTACCCGTTCGGGTACAAAACGGGTACAATTGTGAGCTTTTGCTACCCGTTCGGTCACAAACTGGGTACAATTAGTCTCTTCATAGGACATGCTCAAACAAAAGAGAACACTTCAACCCATATAAAGAGATACAAATGGGTAGTAATCGCATGCTCCCTTGCGAGTTGTCCCGGATGTATCCCGGAGTGATCGCATTTTTTGCAGGGTAAACATAAAAATTTCTATGTATGCATATATAGCTTTTTGAGTAAAAACTTGATTTCCATCAATTTTGTGCGTGTTTATTTCAATATAGAGAAAATACGTCGTAGGGAAATTTGTAGGGAAAAATTTCGTTAGCGTAGGGAAAAATAGGAAATTTTTTGGTATGCCGTAGGGATTTTTGGTCCAAGAATATTGGCATCACTGCGAGGAATTCAAACAACAAAGACTATGTGATAATTCCTGTCGTTGTAATATTACATATATGAAATAAAATGAGCATTTCTACACATTTTTGGTTTTGATTTAATACTAAAAAGTATAGTATTTATTCCAATTTTCGGATAGATCTTATACCATTTCAACTATTTTTAATACCAAAAATATTCTAAAAATAATTAAAATTTGGGTTTGATTTAATTCCAAAGAAGTATTAATGTGACACCAAGAATAATTTCTGTCTCTCATATTCTCTTCTTTTTTTAAACCAGAATGGTTTTAATTTTATACTTTTTGGCATTGTTATATATAAATACCAAAATGGTATTAAAATTAAACTAAAATTTTTACTGTGTAATAAAATATAACAGGGAAAAACAAATTACAATAGCCAAACCAGTCAGAAGTGTGAAAATGTATACCATTAAG
Source organism: Urophora cardui (assembly GCA_960531455.1). Taxonomy (NCBI): domain Eukaryota; kingdom Metazoa; phylum Arthropoda; class Insecta; order Diptera; family Tephritidae; genus Urophora; species Urophora cardui. The sequence goes on from OY482671.1 coordinate 159,300,151, forward strand.
TCGTTGAAATTTCCTTTGACACACTTAAATGGCAAATAAACGACGAAAAGAGGACGAAATGTCCTTTGCGGACAAGCCAGTTTGCAATTTGTGTTGGTACACGTATGCGTATGGATGTACACAATTATTGTGTGGCGTCAGGTCGAATATCTGTAATACACTATGAACCTTGCGTATCTCCTTGGACTTGGCCAAACTCGTTTAGGCGGTTAAGTTCCAATTAAGATTAATCAATTGGTTGCATTATTTTTCACAAATCTTAGATTTAAAAAAGTTGTTTTTATTTGACAATTTGCAGTGTAGTTTTGTACCTAATCTCTATTTTCCTAAATCATGCCGTATGCCAAGTACAAATGTGAGGAGAGTTAAAATTTAGAAAAATTTAAATTCCATGCACGTGCCATTTTCGACTGATGGTGTATAAAATATACGTGCGTGCCATTCGGCGAGAAAGCTTTTTGCTAAGGATTAAGTTCAGCACGATCTCATACTTTGCATATTCAAGCATCAACGTACATATTTATGTTCTATTAAATTTTCGAGTAACAACATTTAGACGTACATATTTATATTGAACATTGTACATATGTACATAGATAACTGCATATACATATCTTCGTTTCCATTTCATAACTGCCTATGCCAAAATTGCGATTTGCCAAACTTTAACTCTTGGCACCCAACTCAATCAATCCACGACTACCATACATTTGTCTTTGGAAACTTGGAAAGCTTTATATTTCCTTCTAATAATCTCTTCAGCTCTTAAATCGTAGAATTGCGCGCCAGCAATGAAATTTTAATTTTTAGCACAAATGCCGGCTAGGCGGTTATGAAAGTATCACTTAGGCGGTTATGTGTGTATGCATAAATGTACATGACACATCTGTATGCAGCTTCACTTCATCACTTGGCCTGGAAAGTGATAAGGCAATTTTCTAAATTAACTACGTATACATGTCCAATGTACATACGTGCATCAGCGGAAGTTGCATTTTTATGCCTTTCATAATAATGTAATGGTATGTATTATAATTTTGTGCCAAAACCGTTTTGTCGAAAATACCAGAAGGAAGCGTTGGAGACCCACGAAAATACCTATGTATATACCGATATGATCAGAATCATGAGCTGAGTCGATTAAGACGTGCCCGTCTCTCCGTCCATCCGTGTGAACGCAAACTATGTAGTCCCTCAGTTTTTGAGATATCCGAAAACTCATTCCATTTTTGGAAATTTTACAGGAAAGACAAAAAGCCTCACGACCACAGTTCTGCAGCGAATTTGTTTCCAGTTTACCAGCTAATATTTGTGTGTTAATGAGCTTGATTTGAGCCATATCCCTTCGTCAGGTTATGAAGGACCCTCTAAAAGCCCATCCTCAGATAACTTGATTCGCCAGCGAAACATCTCGCGAAATAACCCGTCACTACGTGGCTGATGGTTACTCAGTTTGACATTTCGTATTCTTGTTCTTCTTAAATGTTTGTATGTTTGCTTATTTTTGCGTTTTTGTTTTGGTCTGTGTGAGATTTCGATAGATTTTCGATACAAAATTAGAGAAGGCATCGGGGTTGACAAGAGGCTTGAGAACGAAACAAGTGTTTCATTCTTCATTCGCTCTCAGAAATTTGTGTGGAAATTAGCGAGTTTCGGCACTGGTTTCCGCGTCGAACGAAGATTTCTGGAGCGAATGTAGATAAAAAGAGCGAAACACGTTATGTGGAGACATGGTATTCGCTTTCAAAATATGCAGACAAGTCGGCTTCAGAAAGATATGGTATGAGCTGGAGAAGAAATGCTAATAAAACCATCGCAATCGAATAAACAAGCTTTCTGCGTGTAGATAATTCACAGAAACTAACAAAAATTCTTGTAATTTACGAAGGGTATTATGTCTTCGGCCCGGCAAAATATAACCGCAGCCATTTTTGTTTTTCATATGGCCGTATGTGTGTGTTTTGCTGGCACACTTCTGCTTATGACATTTTCCATAAGCGCCCTGCAAAAAATGCGATCACTCCGGGATACATCCGGGACAACTCGCAAGGGAGCATGCGATTACTACCCATTTGTATCTCTTTATATGGGTTGAAGTGTTCTCTTTTGTTTGAGCATGTCCTAAGAGACTAATTGTACCCAGTTTGTACCCGAACGGGTAGCAAAAGCGCACAATTGTACCCGTTTTGTACCCGAACAGGTAGCAAATGCGACACATCCATTTGTGCGACTAATTGTACCCGTTTGATACCCTTTCGGGTACAATTCGTCTACAATTAGTATACATATGTACCCGTTCGGGTACAATTGGGAACAATTGTAGACTAATTGTACCCGAAAGAGAGCGCTCCCGGACAAATCTTTTTAGAGACTCGTCGCACACTTTTTTACAGGGCGGTTAAAGCCCTTCATTTCTAAATTTACACACATACGTATGTACATACATACATATCGCACACTAAATCAAAAAGCGTTACAACTCAAAATTCCAAAATTTTCAGGAGAGGCAAAAAACTTTTTAATTTCTATAGGCAATGATATGGGAAAAGGCTACGTATAGTAGTTATTTCTCAGTTAAAAAAGACTGATGGAAAAGATTTTTTGGCAGTCGCTAGAGATATATTCTGTGTACCAATTTATGGAAGAAACCCGATTTCGAAAAATTTTGAGTTGTAACGCTTTTTGATTTAGTGTGCGATATGTTGCCTGAAACTGCCGCTGCAAAAAAATGTGCGATTAATCCCGAAAGAGATTTGTCCCGGATTGATCTCATTCGAGAACAATCGGTCCACAATTAGTCCCCGATTGTTCCCGTACGGGTATAAATGTAGACTAATTGTAGACCAATTGTTCCCCAATGGATATAAATGTAGATTAATCGCTTTCATTCCGAACGTATGTATTTAAAAAATTGTAGAGCAACCGGTAAAACGAATTGAATACCCTTTATTTTAATAACAATGATGAATAATAATTTTAACAAAATATTTCCTAAAATATCTATGAAAAATTCCTTTACATTACGTTCAAAACGTAAGTTTTTTTATTTATTTCTTTAATCTTTATTTATATATGCATGAACATTTACAATTTTTTAAAGATTGTTATTAAATATTGCCTTGGCGAACAACTTGGAAAAATCTACATTTGTACCCGTTCGTGCTGGAAGCGATTGATCTACATTTGTACCCGTTGGGGATGAAAGCGATTGATCTACATTTGTACCCGTTCGCGATGAAAGCGATTGATCTACATTTGTACCCGTTCGGGATGAAAGCGATTGATCTACATTGGTACCCGTTCGGGTATACAAGTTGAACAATTAGTCTCTTCATAGGACATGCTCGAACAAATGCGATCAATTCACTCCATATAAAGGGATGTAAAATTGTATTAGTCGCATGCTCCCTTGCGATTCATCCCGGACACGTCCCGAATTAATCGCATTTTTGCAGGGGCTTTATTTCAATTGAAATAAGTTTAGAGTGATAATGGATATTTTGGAAATTTCCCCTCGGTTTAAAATTATTCATACATGTGTATGTATGTACGTTGGAATGTTTGTTCTTTTTTTTACGAACAGACATATATAAATAGAGAACCACGCGTGTAAAAACCACTTAACCCCTGCAATGCCCAAAATCTTTTGTTGGATTTATTTGTATTTCACACAGCCATGCGAAAAATGCCACATACTTTAAAATTTCCCAAGTCCATTCATAAAATGTAGCACTTACAATCCCACACATATGTATGTACATATGTATATTGTAAAAACTGCTAATGGAATTTCCTCCTTGTGGTTGTTGAAGATGCATATGTACATATGTATTATGCATTTGTATTTGAAGGCTCCTGATCATTTTAACCATGAAATGAATACTTTAGAGTCGCGCAATATCTCTTGGTGCCACCCACTCATTTGTGCCTGTGTATGCTAGTAAAAAAAAAACTTGGAAGAAAGTGTGATAATTGTAACACGAAAACAATTTTACCCTAAAGTAGTGAATTTCAGCAGAGAGAAAAGAAATATTAAAAGTACGTGGAAAGAGTATTTATTTGGGTTGGCCAGAAAATGATTATGAGACAAAATTCTGCATTTAAAATTCTGTTTCCAAAATACTATATGTCAAAATACCGTTTTTAAAATTCTGTTTTTCATAATTCTGTATACAAAAATTCTGTGAAGTCAAAATTTTTTCAAAATGATGTATTGAAAAATCGGAAATTGTATTTGAATTACACGGTGCAGTGAAATAACGCCCGTGGAAATAACGCCCGCGGGCCATTAAATCTCAATATAATGGGACTTAACGTCATAAATTTTTTCCCGAAAATGAGACATAAAGCCATATTTTTGATAACGATCGCATGTCACCCTATTTCATGTAAAAAATCCATTATGGTTTCATGTCGCCCTCTTTTATGTCAACAAAAATGCATTTGCCTGTCAAAATGTTGTTGGCAACATGGTTCGATAATAAAGATTTATTTTACAGAAGTCAACACTCTTTAAAAGGGATAATTATAGTAGACAAAATTCAATAATCAGTTGTTTAGTAAGTTAACCGCGCCGGGCCGATTTTACAGGGGGCGTGGCACCGCCCCCGATCCTACATCTGAAGTCGGTACAGTTCGGAGGCCTATAGTTTCCGAAATATAGACATCTAAGTTGCAAAAAATGCCGTCCTTAACCCCACTTTTGGAAAGGAATTCTTTCCGGAGTAATATCTATGGCCCGGTGCACAGTGCTTTTGCGCAGAACACTTTTCTATATTGGCGACCTTCGGCCGCGCTTATAAAAAATAACCCTGGGCTACGCCATCCGTCCGGACGTGTGCCCTAACCGTGGCTACCGCCACGGTGATGTCCTTCTGCGTAGTACACCCTTCAGCGATTTTTCATTCCAAATATATACACAATCGGAAATCGAATTACACATTTGTTTCTTAAAAATCAGAATGTGAGTGCCTTATTTTCAACAATAAAAACAACCAGAATTTTTGTCCAAAATTATTTGGAAACCAGAATTTTACTTTCCAGGATTATGACCCTTCATCATTAAGTCCATCCAGAATTTTGGAATACAGAATTTTGACTCGAAATTATTAAGTCGCGCAGAATTTTTTTAGTTTTTGCTAGAATTTTGTCCCAAAATCATTTTGAAATACAGACATTAGTTACTATCCCTATTTATTTACGTACATACATAAATCATTTGAAATTTGTTAAATTGTAGATCAATACTTTTAATTCCAAAGGCATTATCTGCTATTTTTCATTATTTACGTCCATCAACTTTCATTTATACTCCTTTCTAGCAATTTTTTTCTAAAGAAATAATCCAAACAAAGCGTATAAAATCAATTATTAAAATTGTTTTATTTTTTTAAATTAATCCAACTTTTTATTGTTGATATGTTTCAGATTTTGCACTAGAAACAACAGCAAATGGAAAGTTGATTTTTTATGATTGTTTTTAATGTGTTTGTTATTGTTGTTGTGTGATATATTCGATTGCTTTAACTTTTTTGTGCTTGCCACTGCGTCTGTTGACACTGATAAGTTTTCTTTGTTTCTTAATCCTTGCTGCTTCAACCAATTACCTATGTATATGAACTTGCGGACAAAAGAAGAGGTTATCAATACGCTTGTCAGATTTATTTTCTCTCAAATATTTAAAAAAAATTGCAGAAAGCTCACCGATTTTTCTTAACGATGATCGTAGTTTTTGTGACATTATTTTTTATTTATTATTTCTCTTATTTATTATCCCTCTGTACCGCTTTTCCCAATAATATATCTCTTTTTTAGTAAACAAGTACGTTATTGTTAATCGCTCTTAGTTTTATTGAAAAAGGGTTTTTCGCTTTGCTTTGTTTATGCTCCCAAATGGGGTTTATTCCACTTTCGTGCATTGCAAAAGTGTTCTTCTCCCCGGCAAATAATTTCATTGCTGGCTTTCATATAAAGATAATTGGATATTTTACTTGCTTTTCTCTATAAAGAGGAAGAGCATTTAAGAGAATAATTTTGGTTGAACATTTTTCATAATAGTTCTGCTTTCAAATAATAGACAATCACTGTCCTTTGTTGTCCTAGAATCAGTACTGTACATACCGTCTAGCAAATAAATTTCCATGCCGAGAAGTATGCACATAAAAGACTTTAAAAAAGAAATTAATTTCGCGTAAACTTGGCAACCCTACCGGCATTAAATTGCAAATCATTACACTATGCCGACAAAGATACATCTGCACCATTTGCTTTACATTTCAACTGTCACTTGTTGAATACGACTTGGTCGCAATGTGCTTCCGTAAGATCACTTGCCTTATTTCGGTAGGGAAAACCCCATTGGAATTTCCACACCGCAAAACGCTGTTAATTCGCTCCATATGTTGCATTGAGTTGACCAAAATGTGTCATGTTGCAAATAAAACAATTAAATATGCAAACTAAGAACCTTTTAAATAAATCAGTATTTTAGTTCAGCTCTAAATTTCGATGTTGCGAAAATGAGATTTGAAATTCCCAATGCAGTCGCAGTCACAGATGTTTTACGTATCTATCGGCATTAATAGTGTACACGCCTTGCCAACATACTCGTAAAACAGGTGTGCGGAATAACGAATTAAGCAAAATATTTAATCCTCCGATCGCCTTGTCCTCCACAGATGCAGCGGAGACGCAGCATGCCAGCTGTACATTTAGTATTTACTTATAATCATTCTTTGCTGTACTTTTATTTTATTTGGGCACATGCCAAAGCGTCCTTTGGTCACAGTTTTGCGTGTTTTATTGTAGATTATACGTCCTGCTGATTCACCGCTGTGTTGCTAAATCCAAACCATTTACAGCTTGTTGACCTCGTTGAACATTTGCGTTAAGTTAAATTGCTGTTTATGTGTTAAAAAATTACCGACTGACCATTTTTAGTTACGTTTCATAAAAAAAAAAATAAAAAAAAAAATATAGTCATCAATTAATGTGGCCTTATGTCTCAATTATGGAGCATCAGATTCCTTATGCCAATAATTTTATGGAAGGACTACTAATTTTTAAAATCACATGTAGTCTAGTTAGTAATAAGCGGACTCTCCTTCGTTCTTCTTTTGTATGTATGGAAGATCGGTCTATCGAAACCACCGCTACAGTGTAAAAAGTGGATGGCTCTCGTCGAAAAGCTTCTCTATGGGCATAATATGTACTTCAACATACATATACAAATGTTCTCTCAATTTTTCCGCAACAATTTTGTCTTTGTAAAAGTTTCCTCTTATGGAATTGAAATACCGATGTAAGCAGTGTTGCCGTTTTGGTCCAGTCATATCAAATGAGATACTTTATTAAGCCCAAGATACGTAGATACCTACTTACCTTTTATTTTCGCTTAGAACAAATTTGATATGTTTTGTGAAAGTCTTTGAAAATACGAAAAATGGGTAGATCAATAAAAAAAAAGTTGCAATCTGAAATTGTAACATACGGTGATACGAAAAGAAAACCATGAAAGTATCAATTTGTGATACCAAATTTTTTGAGGCTGCGGCAGCACTGAATGTATGTGCAAAAATATACATACATACCTACATATGTACACCCAGAAAAAAAAATAGTGTGAAATCAACCAAAAATCAACAATTTTTGTGGATAATTTTTTTCAACACGATGCTTAATGTATGCCATCATGTAATCGTGTAAATTTAACACTACTGTCAAGTGTTAGTTTAACAGGATGACAACTGTAGAATTAACACTAAAAATTATTGAGTCTTCCTGTTGATTTTACAATTTTAACTAGTTAATGTTACAATAAAAGCTGGTTAAATTAACATGAAATGATCCTGTTGAATTAACAATAACATCTTTTTGATTTTACCTTAAATTTATTGTTAAATTAACTAGAAAGTCTTGTTGATTTTACAATTTATTTTTTTTCAAATAAAAAAGCATATAAAACATAAAATATATAATCATCAGATCAATGAAGCATATTCGAGTACATCGACCGCACAACCGACCAAATTGAAAGCGTCCTCCTTATACGAATAGTTTATACATGGGCGATAGTACTTACTATCACTGGCACCGAGTAATGTTTGGCCGCTAATGCAACGGTATATGCACCGCATGCTGCGTGAAAGACTCCATTCGCTAAACATCTCTTCGTGGTAAAAATTGCAAACTATGAAGAGGACAAATAAAAAAAAAGAATATAGAACATTAAAAACTTTTAGAAACAAAAATGCAACCCACTTTTAACTTACCTGCGAACTAAAAACATAAATGGAAAAACCATTATCACGCACTGCCAATGATGCTAAACTCCCATCATTGCCACGTCACACAATTTTCTTTTTGTTAAAAAAAAAATTATTAGTTTGTGTTTTGCACGAACAGCAGAACTTCAAACGTTGAAAAAATTATGTATGTGTGTTTCAAAATAGTTTTGACGTTCTTAACACTTTTTTAGATTATATTGACACTATCATCGTGTTAACCCGCCGTTACTCGCGCGGGGTGTAAATTGCACCCCAACACTATAAGTTACCGTCATACATTTTTTTCTGGTTGTGCCAGGGCCGCAATTTTTCCAATAGCTGAGTATATTTACACACTTTATTAGTAGGTTAATGCTGGTTAGTTTCACTTTTACTGTTTAGCTAAACGGAGCATCTAAATTTCAATTGGGGTGTCTGTTGCACCCCGCGAGTAAACGCGTAAAAAAAGTGTTCAATAGTTCATATATGCAATATCTGCAAGGATTGCACTACCTTGGAGTGAGTTACCGTTCTACTTCTTTTTATTAATAAATAACTTATGTTCATTATTATTACTTGCTAAGAAGGCGAAAATCAGTTAATTTTTCACTCAGTTGAGGGTTTTTATAAAATGAAGTCTTATTTCTTAATTTTTTGTACCTTGTTTTATGTCTAAAATTGTTATATAAAAATCAATCCTTATTTATTAAAAACATATTAATTCGTATTTTCGTGACTTTATATACAACATGTATTAGTTATCGATCCGTAAGTTTTCACAATTCCAAGAAATAATGCATTTTAGCTTGGGGTGTATATGACACCCCGCGAGTAACGACGTCCTAAAATAAGTGCGCTAGTAACGGCGGGTTAAATAAACCAAATTCCAAATGACATTAAGGAATGAAATTTTATACATATTTGAATCATCTTGTATATTTTAAAATTTCTTCATGTTGTATCAACAATAAAATTTTGTTGAATTTACCAAATTTTCAGATGACAGTTACAAAGCCAAAATCATGTTTCAAACATCGTGTAATTTGAAAAAATTGTTGCTGTTATATGTGTAAAGGCCGATCGTGTTAATTTTACATGAATCGTGTCGATGATTTTTTTTTCTGTATACATATTATTGTACGTAATAATCAGCATATAAACCAACACCCAAAAGTTTTCTCCCGTACTACGGAAATTAGCAGCTGCGGTTTTTCCACACAAAACCGAAATTGGTTAGCTAAATTGCCATTAAGTAGCTGTTCTAAATGCTTAAGTACATGGGCACGTATTCAAATCACGTTTACATTCTTGTAAGTATGTACATAAATTGATGAAATGACACTTAAATTACACCGAATAGTGGTGGGTAGATATAATTGCATTATTTTCAACGTAAGTCCACGTAAAGCTTCATTTGAAACGCTTTACGAGCGATCTCAAGATTGTGATTTCTCCACCCACTTATTGTGTTTTGAAAACGTGCGGTATTATTAGATAATGATAGCATTTAAGGGTAAACCGTTGGGTATTATTATTATACCACATCGTTTGTTCTATAGATTCTGCAAAATTTATTATGCTGCAAAACTGCCTTGGAGTTGAAGATGTGCGTTGCCATTTTACAAACCACTAAGAAAGTGCGCGTCGATTACTTAATTGCTTTATAATCCAATCGCTAGAAAATCGCTACGGTAATCATCATCAACGAGCTCATTAACATTGTCATCGTAAACAACAGCATCTGAAAAGCGAGTACACCCATATAATAATACATATTCAAAATCATTATTGTCACCGATAACGAACTTCGAACGCGTGACACGAATAACAACTCAGCTGTTGCGAATCAAAAAGTTCACATAAAGCGGCTGGAAAATTGCTTGTTACTTAATTCAAGAAAAAAAAATGTTTATCACTAACCAAGACAACAAAAGCAACCACATTAAATTAGGAAAAATGCAATTTAGTTCGCTTTGCTTGCTATTTTTTAAGAGGATGTCGAGCCCTAATTGCTATAAAGGTGTATCCAGCATAAAGCAAATTTTACAGGAGTTTGTTTAATTTTCTTTGCATACCTTTTACATATACATACGCAGCCTTGAAATTTAATTAGGCTCTTAGTTCGAAACGGCACATTTCACAGCTATGAAATTCTGGGAGTTGACGCGTGTGATTATAATTTATTGATTTCCATACAAAAGCTAAGATCGAGAATTTTGTTGGATGCGCTTTTATGACGGTTAGGGCTCGACTTGCTGCGCTTTTATACCTATAGACGCTAACTTTCGCTTGTTAAATTTTGCATTTATGTTCCCAAATGAGCGCTAAACTTTCTTAAAAAAAAAAAAAAAATAATAATAATAATGTATACAATGATTGATTAAAAGCGTTAATTAAGTTGAAAAGTGACAGGCAAACCGTTCAAGATTGATTAATTGATTTTATATTATAATGGGATTGCAACCATTAAACGGTAGCTTAAGTGGTGGTATGTTGATTTTGTGGAAACTTAATAGGAAATCAAGTACACTGAACTGTTTGGAATGGCTATAGTCGTTAGCAAGTAGAAGCTTTTGTATCTTTATAATTCTTTTACCGAATTTCCAACATTAAAAAAACTAAGTGACATTACAATAAAAATGACGAAAAGCATAAATTTAATGAATTTAAACTTTTGCCGCAAAATGCAGACAAAACCACAAAACCCTTTCTCTGATGGATATGAAAATTTCTTTTAATTCGCTTCTAGTTTAGTTGAACTAAATGTTCATTCACGTTACATTCGTTATACATTTGCATGTACATAAATGGATATGTACGTAGGTTGTAGTACAACAGCAGATGCTGAGATGTGTACCCTGCAGCGAAAGTAACCAGTTGCAAACTAGATTTATACCAGTTTGCAGGGTACAGTCAACTACTTGCCGGACTGTAAATTTCCCATGTAAACATCTGGTATTTTTCGTGTGTTAATGTCCTACGAAATGGCAATTGTCTTCCTCTGCATATTATTAAAACGGTTTCTTCAAGAGAAATGTCCGCGGTTTCAATAGCTTTAACCCATATCGTCCTAATGTTCGATAAATCGAACAGCAAATTTTAACATTTTTTATTATTTTTTCTGATCTGTTTTTCAGAACCTAATCCAAAAATTTTGATGTAGTTTAATACTGTGGAATATTTTCTATAATCTTACTAATATTATAAATGTGAATGTAGCGATGTTTGGATGTTTGGATGTCCAGACGTTTGCTTTTGTTCCTCAAAAACGTGAGAATGGCAAGACGGATTTTGTTGAAATTTGGCAGGCATACAGGTTATAGTCTGGAAGGAAGTATAGGCTATTTTTTGTTTTTAATTTTGGGGGTTCCGACCCTGCTAAGGACCGTTACTTTTCGTTATATTTTTATTCCATATAACTATGAGTATACTGGAACTATACTTATGATATTTCGCATATAGGTATAGATAGATCGTACAATATAGGTATCAAACGAAAGGGGAAGGTCCCAGGTTACATTTGGACTTCGATATATTTCGATAAATTGATCGATAACTGAGTTATCGGTGAAAATGTTATTGCCCAAAAGCATTAAAATTATACTACAATATGGGTATCAAAGGAAAGGGGAAGGTCCCAGGTTTCATTTGGACTTCGATATGTTTCGATAAATTAATCGATAACTGAGTTATCGGTGAAAATGTGATTGCCCAAAAGCCTTAAACTTGCCCCACAATATGGCTATCAAACGAAAGGGGATGGCCCCAGGTTTCAATTGAACTTCGATATATTTCGATAAATTGATCGATAACTGAGTTATCGGTGAAAATGTTATTGCCCAAAAGCATTAAAATTACACTACAATATGGGTATCAAGCGAAAGGGGAAGGTCCCAGGTTTCATTTGGACTTCGATATGTTTCGATAAATTAATCGATAACTGAGTTATCGGTGAAAATGTGATTGCCCAAAAACCTTAAACTTGCCCTACAATATGGGTATCAGACGAAAGGGGAAGGCTCCAGGTTTCATTTAGGACTTCGATATATTTCGATAAACTGATCGATAACTGAGTTATCGGTGAAAATGTGATTGCCCCAAAACCTTAAACTTGCCCTACAATATGGGTATCAAACGAAAGGGGATGGCTCCAGGTTTCATTTGGACTTCGGCATATTTCGATAAATTTATCGATAACTGAGTTATCGGGGATTGCCCAAAAACCTTAACATTACCCTATAAAATGGGTATCAAACGAAAGGGGATAGCCCAAGGTTTTTTATTTGGATTTCTATATATTTCGATAAATTTATGGATAACTGAGTTATCGGTCAAAATGCGTTTCCCGAAAAACCTTAATATTACCCTACAATATGGGTATCAAACGAAAGGGGATGGTCCCAGGTTTCATTTGGACTTCGATATGCTTCGATAATTTATCGATGATTGAGTTATCGGTGAAAATGTGATTGCCCAAAAACCTTAAAATTAACGAACAAGGGGAAGTTTTTTAGTCTATGGACACACGGTTGGTGCGACGGCATCAATTACGGTGCATTGCCCACCCGCAAAAACAAAAAATAAAAAAAAACAGGTAAGAATTTAAATATTTCCCTTACGTTTGTTCTTACAGCCTCTTCTATAACCATCTTTGGGCCTTTTCACATTACTCTGCACGACTTTTGTCTTCAATGAATCCATTAAGATGAATTTTTGTTAATACATATTCAAACCCATGAGTTTACATTTTTTTCTCTTTATGCTGGACTTCGACAAACTGAATGTTGAAAGGGGACTTCGTAGGTGCGGACAAGACCGCGGGTAAAGACTAGTTGAAAATAAATATTTAATTTTAAGCCCCCAGATTTCTCTGAACGGGGTGTTTAAGAAAAACCCTTAATTTTAATATGATTTTGAAATTGCCAAAATATATAAAAAATACCAATATTAAATAAAATTTAGTAAACACCTCATATGGAAAGAAAATAAAATTCAAGTTTTAATTTGAATTTTATTTGCAAAGTCAATAAAACGAACAACTCATATATTTAAAGTTAGCTGTTCGATTTATCGAACGCTGGGCGTTACTCAGTGGTTTTTTTTTCTGAGGAGCATAGGCACTGTACGAGCAAACGGTATTGGTGGTGCATAATTAAAATCTGGAAGAAAACTGGAAAAATGCAATAATGACTTCTGTTTTGATACCCAGAACAGTATTATGATTTGTCGTTGGCAGGATAATAGCGGCGTTGCACTTGCCACCTATTTCGAGCAGATCCTGCCAATGGTGTCTGTGAAAGAATGGAAGAAACAGAAAACCAACAATGAAGGGACAACTCTTAAGCCCGGCCGTTATGTGAACTATAACCAGCCCCAGCTAATGAAGAATTACAATATAGGGATTGGCGCAGTAGATCTGAACGACAATGAAGCACAGAATTATTATATCGCAATGCGATCCAAAGATTGGTATTGGCCTTTATGGATTTCGACTTTAAATTCAGCTATCGTCAACGCATGGAAGCTTGACTGTTTCATTCGCCGTTATTTAAAATAAATATTCTCCCCCAACAAGAGTTTAAGGTAGATATTGCACATTCTCTGCTAATGACAGCGGATGACGAATCCAAGGACTCTGAGGATATGGAGGTCGCGGAAGGCGACAAAAGGGACGTAATGATTGACCTGGATTTTCAAAGGATGCTCATCTGAGAAATCTGCAGCGAATTAAGGGACAATATCTCGTAGTCAAAATCGAAAATAATAAGAAATGGAGATACAAATTGTAAGACAAACCAAGTTCCTTTTTGTGCAAGAGATGCCATTTTTACTTTATACTCATTGTTTTGAGTCATAAGTATCATTTAAAAAACCAAAAGTAAATTAATTTTTACTTAAATATCTTATTTTTCTGTTTCACTTATCTAAAAATAAAATATGAACAAAAAAGGAACATACGTTTTCTTTTGTTCGCAGGAAGAAAAACCCAAAAAAATGTATACAGATAGGCCGAGCGTTCGATTTATCGAACACATGATATCTCAAAAACTAAAATTTTAATAATTTTTTTGATAACAGATTTGAATTCAGAGGCCCAAATTTACTTAAAAGTGAAAATTTCATCAAGATATGCTTCAAAAAAATTTGCTTAGGACGATATGGGTTAATCAATTTTTAAAATAAGTAAGTAATTTAAAAGATATTGAGGAGTGAATATAGGCAAAAATCGTGTTTTCGCCTTTTTGGGCATGAATATCTAAAAAACTGTACGTACTACAGAAAATCTGACTTCAGATTCGGATTCAGCGCACCGAAATCCTTTAGAAAAGTGGAATTTTATTTCTGTAACAAAAACTTGTCGACCAATGTAACCAATAAAGTACTATTTCAGTTTAAAAACAAAAAACTTAAACCACATATTCAGTAGTTAAAAAAAACTCATTGCATATACATACCTTTCATGGGAATGAAATGGTATTATAACTTTGTGCCGAAACACGAATGGTGAAAGTACCAGAACTAGGCGTGGCAGACCTACCAAAATATATACCAATATGATCAGGATCAGAAGCTGAGTCTATTAAGCCATGTCCGTCTGTCTGTCTGTCTGTTTGATCGCAAACTAGTCCCTCAGTTTTTGAGATATCTGCTTGAATTTCGGAATGTGATTTTGTATTTAGGAGAAGCTGATCATTTGTCGGAATCGGCCGAATCGGACCACTATAACATATAGCTCCCATACAACCGATTGTTCAGATATGGACATTTTGGGGTATAAATTCTCCATTTAAATCATGAAACATTTTTTCTGGTGAATCTTTGCATAAATAACTCACAGAATTGAAAGTATAAATTAAACAATTTCAGACTATGCAACTTTTCATTTCCCCATTCATGAAAGGTATGAAGTCTTCGGTACGGCCGAAGACAGTCGTGCTCTTACTTGTTTCAATTCCTTTGCTTTTTTTTTTGAAAATACCCCTTTTTGTTCAATTGCAAAGCTTTTCCTAGCTGGACTGCATCAAATTTCTTTATACTGGATAAACTGGTATGATGCTGCCTTTTGGATACCAGTTGATAAACTAGTATTTTTATAACTAGTTTGTGGTTCAACTGCATTTAACTGGTATAATACTAGACAAAATAAACTGGTATGGTATTGTCATACGAATACCAGTTAATATACTACAATTTTGGCATACTAGTTAGCTGTTTCGCTGCAGGGTACATATGAACATACATACATATGTTAGTACAAGTATATAAAGTTACTTCTATCCCTTAGAGCTGCATGTCAGTTTGCAAAATTGTTCCAATGACAAATGTGCAAATATACCTAACGTACATTTGTACATATGTACATACTTTTGTCAGCTATGCATTTTCAAAGCAAACGTACACAATATGTGTGTATAAATTTTACTTGTTTTAAACCACTTAGAAGCTGTCAAAAAAGGAAAAGTCAACAAACTGTTGAAAAATTTTACAACTTTTCTTGTTATCATCCATACATACGTACATACATACATATGTATGCATTTATGTTCATATTTATCTTGGAGTTGACCAAAACTGCAGCGAAACATACACAAACTATGTATGTAATTGATATGAGCTTATAGATACTGAAGAGGTTTTTTTGACTGGTTCATGGAATGTTCATCGAACGCTCGCAAATTTGCACAAAAATTATTCCGATCTTGAGCTACTTGAATGTGTTTTCGGCAGGGACTGTAACGGTTATGAGTTATATCCAAAAAGTTGATTTTTAATCATTATTTGCTGAGTTTTATTTTCTGCTCACAAAATAAAAGTTATTTTTTGAGTTTTATTTTTCGATCAGAAAATAAAAGTTATTTTCTGAGTTTTCTTGTTTTGCTCAAATAATAAAAGTTTTTCAGTTCAATTTTGGCTGCAATTGTAGATTTTGCCATATAAATAAGTAAAGTAGATAAATAAATTTTTAATTTTTTTTACTTCTAAACTTTACCTATGTGTTAGTATGGCAAAATCGACAGCTGCATCTAAAATTAAACTGAAGAAACTTTTATTCTCTGAGCAAAAAGATAAAACTCAGAAAATAACTTTTATTTTCTGAGGGAAAAATAAAACTCAGAAAATAACTTTTATTTTCTGATGGAAAAATAAAACTCAAGAAATAACTTTTATTTTCTGAGCAGAAAATAAAACACCGAAAATAATGATTAAAAATCAATTTTTTTATAAAAATAGAAAAAATAAAAGTTAATGCACCTAGAGATAGTCAGCGTTACGGTGATTACATCTGTGTACTTATTTTGCGTTTAGCATTTCTTCTTCAGTATGATTTTTTTAGTCAAAATTTAAAAAATAACGATTATTTGCAGTCCCTGGTTTTCGGTTGTGTGCATACAGGAGTTTAAGCAAATTTTTCTATTAGATCCCGATTCCTGAAAGCAATCTTCAATATTCAATACACTGTATTGTAATGTTAAAATGGGAGTATGAACAAAAAAGAATGTTTTAGCCAAAAAAAAGTTAGATTTGAGCACGAATCCTAAATGCAAATAACATATGGCAGAAGACCATCTTAAAAAGAGTAAATTTTACATATGTATGTATGTATGTACCTACAAACATTTCATTCAAACAAATATATGAGCACCTAAATATGTAAGTCCTCTGAGTTGAAGGAATTTTACAATAACGCAGAAAATAGTAATAATAATTCAACAAGTAGACGTCGCCAAGGCGTCACACGCCGGAGTCAGCCCATCATTACTTAAATACCCATGCAGGAAGTGGCAATCATATGTAGCCGAAAAGCTATAGGCTTTAAATTTCAAAAACAAATGTGATTGACAAAATTTGGCGACAGACATGGATGCAAAGAAATGTACAACAATATATGTAAAATGTTGCCAGTCACCGATGGCGTCAGACAGATCTAATGACAAGGTGACGTACTTTCTCCTGCTGCACGTTGAGCGCCGCCAGCAAAACATCTGCTATTTTGACACATTCCGTCTCGGTCGTAAATTGAGATGTGTTTGGATATAGTTACTATTTTGCTATGCCAATGTAGTATGGAGTAGACATATACGCAGCCGCCGCCGCGCCGATTACCTTCATAATCGGCCGCCGCCGCCATAATCCGTGAAATCGGCGTATCGGCGCGGCGGCGTGCGCTGTCGCGCCATACCCGTATGGAGCGAGATGTGTACATATTTTCCTAGTTTTGCTAACTGCTATAGTTCTTCAAAATTAAAAAAAAAAAAAAAAAAAAAGGAATCAATCGACGTGTTTTGACCTCAGGAACACGAACCTGAATGCGGAAATGTTTTATTTTTTGCCCGTTAAAAGTTATTAACAAAAACATGTTACATAATTTTTTCTCAGATACGGAACTTTTCTGGGATCTCTTCCATTTAGTCCTACTTCTCGAGGTCTGTTGCTAATTGTTCTACTCAAAATTGAATAATTTAAACCCTCCTTGATATCATTAGATGGCGATTTATGTATGCAAATGATCCCAAACATTCCTCCAGAATCGAAAACTCATGCTTTGAACGTAAGAAAGTTGCTGTTTTGGAGTAACGCTCACAGTTGTCGAACCTCAGCCCTATAGCGAATATTAAAGAAGACGATGGGGGATCAAAAATGGAAAAATAAGCAAGAGTTATGGAAAAAAAATTATAGAATCTTGGTACTTAATACCAGTTGCAAATTGCGCTGATTTGGTCAACCCTATGCCACGAAGAAGTAAGGAAGTTATAAAAAATAAAGGAGCTTCAACTAAACATTAGTTTAAATCGAGCTGCAGCAGTAATATTTTAGTTTATTTGAAAAAACAATCGAATTTAAAGTTTGTCCCTATTATTATTTGCAACTTAAGTTATACATTTCATTATTTTTATTCATAAAAATTAAATTATTATACAAAAACCACCCCAGAGTCATTGAAGATGTCCTCTCCGTGTAAGAATCAGTATATGGTAATTATTATTTGGTCTTAAAATTAAATAAATGGAGAATTGCAAAATTTTGTCCCTATTATTTTTTCCAACACTGTATATACATATATTTATTTTAAAGTGCCTTATATATATATAAATGTGTACATGTGTAAATATATGTATGCATGTTTATTATCATACAAAATAAGCAAATGAATTTAAATTTACCCTTACATATGGATTTGTGTATATTCTTTAATATTTATTTTCTTTATTTTGAATTTTAGTTTATGTAACAATTGTTTTTTGCTGTAAATAAAAAAGTTTCAACAATTTAAGGTGGAAATTAGATTATTTATTTCATACAGCCAGCGCTATTAAGGTAACTAAATAAAATTAATTTGAATGAGGATTGTGATTTGTAGATTTGGGGCAGGCGCGCCGGCGCGAAAAAGCACGCCGGCGTCGCCGCCGCCGCCGAAATTATTTTGGAATGGCGCCGCCGCCGCCGGAATCACTGTCGGCGTATATGTCTAGTATAGAGGTACATATATTCTTGTTAATTTTGTTGGCGACAAACTGACTGGCATTCCACAAGCACCTTTCCCTGTCTCATACCAACGTTGATACGTATAACAGTTTGTGTGTACATTCTGATTTTGTCGCAGGTAAAACGTCGCACAAATCATCTACATACATACATGCATAGATACATATTTAAAGGAGAGTTTGTACTATGTTTTTGCATTGAAGTTTGTATACTCATCTGTGAATTTTATTGTAAATGTAAGTTTATGTTTCATGGCACATACTGTTGACTGAATTACTTACGTTTTTATGCCTTTCAAGTCCAATTCATATTTTTTTAAGTTGATGATACTTTTTAGTGGCGAGTCCACCGCCGTCGTTTTCTCATGCAAGGATCGGACGATAGTTTTTGATTGAAATCCATTTGTATTCTTTCGTATGCCGCCCAACAATCTGGGGTTCCTACACTGAAAAACAACTTAATTATATTATGGAAAAGTGCGATTTATTCGGCGCTAAAGAGATATTTTCATTGTTTTGATGTACAATTTTCTTCAAATCAAGGAACAAGAACCACATCTTAAAGAAAATTGTGTTCAAAACAATGAAAATATGTCTTTAGCGACCAATCATTCCCATTTTTCCATAATCTGATTAATTTTTTTTTTGCGTGTAATTCAAGAACACTGTTAAGTGAAAAAACATAGAGATGGGAATAAGTAGGGTGGTGCAAGGATCGCAATACCCAAATATGGTAGGCGCTTGGGGCAACCGCAATCACTTTACTTGCATACAGCATTGAAGAAAATCGCTGACTGAAACTGTATCTGTTTGATAGCACAGCTGGGTATACAAATAATTTAAACTACCTCAAAATGGCTTTTGTATACATATGTATGCATGTACATGAGGAACGGAGTTTAATACAAATATATTTTCTATTTCATTCATATGATTCCGGTGATCTGCGTTGTCCTTCGGCTGCTCTTTCAAGTGGCTATTGTCCATCTTTAGAAGCTACTTATGCCATTGCATGCACTTGTTGACAATGACCTCTGTTTATGTGCTGTTCTGTTGTCTCAAGTGCCACTCTACTCAATATTCGATTCTCATTAAAATGCTGTTCCGTTGCGACATTGTTATTATTGTTTAGTTTAAGTATAATGGCCACGTATTCACGGTTACTATTTTTGTATTTATTGTTATTTATTCATATTTGTCGTTTTCTTCTTCTTATTTTTGAGAAATGTTCTTTATGGTCGCCAGTCATGCGTTATATATGTATGTAGATGTTTTTAGGAATCGCTTTGTTGTCGTACAATTTACTTGGAGTCAGACGATAATTTTAATTTTCTCTTAACATACTTATCATACCGTACCTATCCAACATTCAGTCTTTAACATGATACCCATAGGTATGTATGTATATCTTATTGCTATTTTGCATACAGATGTCAAGTAATTTATATATTTAAGTAACTTCCTCTGCCTACAACCTCTGTTCGAGAAAAATTGTGGAAATGGTTTGAACAATATTCTTTATAGCATTTCGATTTGTATTTTTCCGCGTTTAGTTGGTTGAACTCTTAAAAGTGTATTTGTTTAGCACTGAGCTCGTTGTTATAACTACCGACAACTTTATTTCCAACTCTGTTTATTGAATTGCAGCAAACCAAGTTGTAAAATTGTTTCGTTCGCAGTTTCCTTCATATTTTCAATGTTGTCACGTTTTTATGATATTTTACAATGTTTCAAAGCGATGCTTGCTGAAGGGGAGAGATGTTTGTGGTTATATACATACATACATACATACATACATATTGTCCAAAGTACTGTAGAGCTTTGAGTGTTTACAGAAACTTTTGATTATGCAAAATGAATTAAAAATCATTTGTTGTGGTTATTCCAAAAAAAAAAAAAACTGAAACAAACGCTGTGGCTCAATTATTTGTTGCGGTCATTTTTAAGTGATGAAGTGCCTGTTTGGAAGTGATGAGATATTCGTATCATACATAACAGTTTATATTTATTTTTGAAGATTAAAACCGCCCTAGCTCCTTAGCAGTTAGTTCCTTTTTATACCTAGACTTGTCCGATGTTTCAGATGATTTCATGGTGTTGTGGTTTCAACAAAAGTATCTTTTACTGACTAATGCTTTTGGTTTTAATTATTTCGAAACTCCTTGAAGGTCTTTCCGATGTTTGTGTAAATCAACTAATTTCCTTTTACATAACCTATACATATATTATGCATTGAAATAACGCTTCTAAATTTATTTCTTTATTTTGTTTTCAATTGCAGTTGCCAAACTGGAGAGAGTATTAGCACGCTCAGAACCAACGCCAGATGTTTCAGAAGGTAAGCTCTATACACACTTACTTATAGATACTGAATTTGATAATGGTAATTATGGATGATTGATGCCACTATGGCATAGTTCTTAACTTGGCCTTAATTAAAAACAAAATCAATAACAGGGTCTTCCATCGACTGTGGTCATTAGTTATATCCACTGACTGCATTTCTGCTATTCACTGGTTTCTCCCAAGTATATCTGCTGATTGGTAGATATATCAAAACAGATATTAATACAGATCAACTTGTTTTATTCTAGAATGGGGTTCTGGCTGGACTGGTACCAATTTCATTGTGGAAATCGAAGAGACTGGATCTGCCTCGGTAAAGAGCTCAGATTACAACAGCAGTCAACAAGATATACTTGACAGCGTATTAAATTCCACTACGGTGGGGAGTGGTAAGTTTGTTAGCAATAAGATGTACATACATACGTATAGTCTGTATTAGTAAAGTGGACCAAAATTTCAGACCCAGCAAATCATTGCGGAACAATGCTATTTTTATGCTATTAGATACTCCTAAAACAACATGTGTTACCTTCCTGAATGATAAAAAATATATTTCTTGTTCATTAAGGGATTTCCAGAAAATTAATGTATCATCACTGATTTAAGAGTAGAAGGGAATTTGAAGGCTTTTGCGTGACCTCTAAATTTTAATATATTAAGATACAATTTTCGGTATAGATATCCGTAGTACATTTGCATGAAATGCTGGTTGTTCCGCCGATTTCGGAAAAACTTTATTTTATTCATACAATTTTGGACCACCCTAGTGTTTTAGTAATGGGGGGCGTCAGAATTAATACTTTTCCGGCAATCCTTTTAACTGCCAACAGAGTGGAATTACATGTATTTGAATGACGATCGACATATTCAGTACTTCAACTTTACCGCATCAAATACTATATGAAATTGAAGTACTTATGCGGTCAGTTAAACACAGCCGGATTTCCGGAAAAGTATTTATTCTGACTGGCCCATAACTAGCCTAAAACTAATTAGATCGAAGATTAAAAATGTTATCCTAGTTCCAAACCACAAGTGTATTATAGACCAACTAGACCAATTTACAATGGCTAAAAATAACAATGAATCGACTCGACTTATAATAAAAATGTTGATTAAAAATTTAACTGATCAATGCATCACAAATTTTATTTCTTTTCTCTTATAGTATAAGTACATGAATATTATAAATAATAGTAATCTTTTCTTATTTCGTAAGGATTATGTAAGTCCGGAATTTCTTTGTAGAGTTTTTCACTTATTTCGTCGTACATTTCGCCCACGTCACTCAAATTGTCAGTGCTCATGCTCTTTGTTTTAATACCATCATCATCGAGATTTCCTTGCTCTAGTTCATCGTAGAAACTGACTTGGTCTATTTCTGCCATGAGATTCTCATACGAAAGTTTGGAAAAGCGATATAAAGTGTATTCTTCATTGTTCTCTGTAGTATTTTCTACATCTGGCAACTTTGTTTTTGCTTTGTAGTTGCCGTTACTGTCAATTCTCATTTGTTTGTCTTCGCTAATCACTGTAGATGGCTCTGGCGCTGGTAATTCGTTTTCTTTTGAACGCACTCTTTTCTCGCATGTCGTGTGTCGGCGCTTGGGTAATTGAAATGATACATGACGATCCATCTTCGATTCTGTTGATTTTTCCTTGTCTGCTCCGAATATAGTTTCTGCTTCATTTCGCTTCATTTCACTGTATGATATAAATTCTTTCAGATAGTTTTTGTACAAATGGCCAAAGGGGGTCATTTCATATTTTGTCATGCCTTCTTGTTGACCCTCCTTTGATGTGTAACACTTTCTTAGCATGTGCTCATGATCACGCTGCAGACATTTGCAAAATGGCGGTGCTGTGTTTCCTTTGTGTAACAAAAGTGTAGCAACCGCTGCTCCAGCGGGGGATGCTGAAATGGGCTTATGGTGACTAGCGATTGAGTGGCGTCGTCGCTTTGCCCGGTCGTCATCTTCATTTTGGTCACGAGATTTTGCATTCTTGTCTTTTAGTTGCCTGGACTGCAAAGCCCCCATTACTTTAGTTCAGTTTAATAATTTTTAATGCTGGATAATTCTCAACTTAAGATGCTTCCTTAACAATTATTTAGATTTGACTGTTGAAATTTTTTAGTTTCTTGCCCTTTTATACTGGCTTCGTTCAAACATTGATGTAGAATAATGAACGGCTTACGTGAGCTGTAGACGAAGCCCGCCTACTTTTTGGCACACATTTACTGCATTCTTTACCTTAAACGCTTAAATCTCACCTTTTCTGTTTAGCTTTGGACCGCAACCTTTTCTACCTGTTGTTTATTCGCGAAGCATATAATACACACATACTGACATACATACCTACATATGTAGACTGAGAATAGTTGACGAGCAGAAGTCCTGGATTTGTGGAGGATCTATTGTCCACTTATGAATACATACCTAAACATTTACTTTCTCTATCCTTTGTGATAAACTATTGACTGTTAATAACTGACATTGATGCGCGGTTGATTGGCATTCATTCGCTTGCTTACACGCACGGAATTTAGAAAGAGCAATGGCGAAATGCAGATGCATACCTGCGCATTTTTAAATTAAATAGTAGCGGTCCTAGTATAATTCGGCTGGACAAGCCTATGTATGAAGCATAGCCACTAGCCATTTATTTTTCTCTTTGTTGTATTATTTTTTTCTTTGTTATATTATCTGCTGTCTCGTTATTGACGTTGATTAAATTCGGTTTGCATATGTTATTTATTCTGTGATGAAAGCCTCATAAAAGCCCTTATGTGGAATTGTTAAAGCATGCTCACTAGCCCAGGTTGTGCTGTGATTGGCTGTACAAACAAAATACACATGAATGTTGTTGGTGGGCTAATGCGCCGTGAGAACTTAAGTAATAAATAAAATGAAGAACTTAAATAGTGAAAAAATTCAAACACAAAATAACCAGATTTTAAAGAAATTCGTAAAATTAAATAAACGAACATATTAAGGCAAGCCGGGCTTTTCGGTTTGTATGAAGCGTCCGGCACTGGTTATTCATATGCATAATACGGCGAAAAAATGATCGGACTACCATAAAAATAAATGACACAATGAACAAGGTCATTTGAGCGATTTTTGGAAATAAACTACTGCATTTTTTGCTACTTAAATAACAATGTACAAACATATTCATAACAAGTAAGGAAGCCTAAGTTCGAGTGGAATCGAACATTAGATACTCAGCTGTATGTTTTCATTGTTTGTTTGCGTTTGATGGAAACACGGCGTATTTTATATAAAGCGAGTGCCGCATAAAGTGGGCGTAGCCACGCCCATTTTCAACATTTTTATCAGTCATCCAACTAAGCATATGAATATTATTCTTTGTGCAAAATTTCATTCCTTTTTGACTTCTAGTTATAAAGATGTCACGTTACAAATTCCCAAAGAGTGTTCCAGATATATCTTTCTTAAAAAGTAGGCGTGGTCATAAACCGATTTCAATAAATTTTTGCGTGGCTATTAACACATGTTATAAAAGTGTATAAACCAAGTTTCGTCATAATATCTCAATTATTTGTCGAGTTATAGGCTAAGAAATCACGTATATCCCTTTGTGTAAAAAGAGGCGGTGCCACGCTTATTTTCCAAAATTTTTCTATTTGTTGTTTCCGGTCTATTGTAGAAATCATACCACAAAATTTCAATGAATTATCTTTACATTTGGCAAAGATATCGCTTAAAATGTTTTTATTAGGTCACTTTATAATACCCATATATAAAAGTGGGCGTGGTCATGGTCCGATTTCGCCCATTTTCAATACCAACCGTCCCAGTCTCGATACCAACTTGCATTTCAAATTTCATCAAAATATCTCAATTTTTGCGCGAGTTAGAGTGTTTACAGACGGACGGACAGACGGACAGACGGACGGACGGACAGACGGACGGACGGACGAACGGACGGACGGACGGACATGGCTCAATCGATTTCTCTTTTCACCCTGATCATTTTGATATATATAAGTCTATATCTATCTCGATTATTTCATTCTGTTACAATCCACCGTTATGTGATTAAAACTATAATACTCTGTGTACTAGTACAGCTGAGTATAAAAATTTGAAATAAATGAAAACTGGGAGTTCGTGCCACTTATAAAGAAATAATAACAAAACGGATAACTTAGTCCTTCCAGGAAAAGCATGACGAAACAATTTTAGAACTTCTTCAAAACATTTCTATAGGTAACAAAAATAACTAAATAAATATGGGAGAAAATGATATAAAAGTAAACCTAACTGCAATATAAACTAACAGTCCATTTCGGAAATTTGTTAAAAACACATGTGCTTTTATTTCAAACTTTAAAGTAACAAAATATTTTATAACGTTTGTTATAGAATCTAAGATCCATAGTAAAATAAAGAAATCAGTAAAAGCAGAATACACCACAAGCTACTAAAATTAAAAGCGATGTATAATGGCTCACAAAGCTATACATATGAACGGGCACTTAACTTCTGAAGAGCAGCGTCGAAATGTGAAATACCAATCAAAATATTTACACTGGAGTTTACTTGATCCAACGGCGATCGCAAAGAATTCCTTGACAAACCCAAGGTCATACAAGCAAAAGCCGCACGAAGAAGCTCAAGCTAAAGAGCAGGTGTCAACAGATCATAAATCTACAGAGTTGCGAACACTTATTATTAGTTTAATTTGCATATATGTATCAGTGTTTTTGTCCTTATACTTATCCATGTAATAGTTATTATATAGAAAGCAGAGCAATAGTGATTTTGGTTAAAAATTCAAATAACTGTATTTAATTATATTTTACATTCTGCTATTCGAAATAAATATTTGTCAATGCCCATCAAATATAAGCTGTCAACGTTTTTTTCTGCCCTCTCTTCAACAACAACAATAATAAGACACTCGTAGATTTTTGCTTAACATAAAAGTGTATATTTATAAAAATTAAATATTTTAGCTGGGACAATATGAAAATAAAGAATAATAAAAACCTTTTTTTAAGTTAATAGCTCCATTCGATTCAGCGCCAGTTCTTTCGCTCTCTCTCTCGCCGCGTTCGATATCTGGTAGATCCATATAATCAAAACTTTGTGTTAGATCGGTAGCTTCATGTGATTCAGTGCCAGTTCCATTAATCGTGCACTCGCCACGTTCGATATGCGATAAGTATGTGCTGGAAGTACTTTCGATGGTGATGTACTTTTTTGATTGCAATGAGCCCATGATGATGTGTAGACGTCAATTATTCAATATACTGGGACCAGGGTGTAAGTTAAGCAAATTCGTGATGTGTAATGCTGAATGATCACAAAATTGTGAATCTTTTATACAGTGGTACAGTGGAACTTTTTTCAAATATCTAACATTTTATTATATTTTATTTTATTTTTTTTTTTTTTGAAGTGTAAAAGTATTTGTAATTTTGGTTTTGTTTTGCGGTATGGAATGCGTTTTACGATACATAAATAGAAATGGATAAATCCAAAAAAAAATTAAGAAAAAAAATGGCCAGGCAGAAATTCATTTAAATACCCATCAGGGATAAGCGGTAGTCGTCAGCGAGTTACATATGTATGTATGTATGAATGTGTGGGCGTGTCGCTTGAATATCGAGCATGTGTGTGCTTGGAAACACGTAACGAATTATTCAAGGTAATTTATAAGTTCGTTTTTTGTTTTGTGTACCTGTGAACAATTATAAAAGGTTGTTAATCTGTAAAATATCATTATTTGAGTTCAAACATTCGTTAAGCCCACAACGTTTTCAGAACTATTTTCCAAACATTTATCTCAGCTCACAAATATCGCAGAGAAGAAGTCATGGGCGCATTGCAATCGAAGAAGCACGGACATATGTCTGGAATCGAACAAACATTAAGAAACAAAAGAAATTCCAAAAAATTCAAATATGCTTCTACTTCAACAGCCGATACAAGAACTGCTCCTCGAGCTGTTACGCATAATACTCCATCTCCTCAACGTAAACGTGTCAAATATGATGCGGAGTGTATTGTCGAGCATAACGTTTTTGCGCATCACAACAATAATACAAATATGTACCAAGGATTAATAGTAGATCATAAATGTAAAAACAGTACATACAACGAATTGATAAATAAAACCAGCAACGAAAAGGATGCACAGAAAATCAAACCTAAATTGTTTAAGCGCGTGTCATTCCGTTTGTCGAAACGCTATCGTTCAATACAAAACCCACAGGAAACCGTAGCGCAAAATTCCGCTGCACAAATTCAAAATTACAAACCACTAATTTTTCTTGCAA
This sequence comes from Urophora cardui, assembly GCA_960531455.1. Taxonomy (NCBI): domain Eukaryota; kingdom Metazoa; phylum Arthropoda; class Insecta; order Diptera; family Tephritidae; genus Urophora; species Urophora cardui. Next base: position 159,327,555 of record OY482671.1, read on the forward strand.
AAAGTGGTGGCAATAGTGTAGGCAGCAAAGCTACTGAAATAGTAGGGGTTTGTAACAAGGATAGACTTAGCAATCGAAAGTACTCATGCATTTCGTCGAGCATATCCGTTGAGCAAGCGCATCTTATGGAAAAACTCATGTCAGAACTGAAGGAACGCAGCGCCGAAAAGAATAAGGAAAATCATGAACAAGCGCCAGTGACGCCGACACGTTCGACAACTTCAGCTGTACGTTCTCCCGATTTATTGAAGACATTAATAATGACAGAAATTAGGCGACGTAATGCCAGAAGATGTGCGGAGATTCAATTAAATTCAACAATGTAACAAGAAAAGTGCATACATATGTGTTGAAATTATTCCATCTTGATAATTGAACAAAGCATAAACACACATGTCCTGCATTTATCATATTAGATAGTTAAATTTTAAAATAGTTAATAGAAATTTTGAATACTTTTCTTACACTCAAAAAAAAAATTTCTCTCGATCAAAGACATAATTTTCCTTATTTTGAACACGCGTCCCAATACAAAATTTTCTTTGTTTTGTGTAAATTTTCTCAAAAATGTGGAAAAAACATAAAAAAACATTCAAACAAATTCGTTGCCATGGGGATTTGTATGGGAATTTAATTTCTCAAAATTAAAGAAATCAAGTCTTCAAAACAAGGAAAGTTGGGAATGGAATGGCGCTTAAAGAATTTTTCATTATTTTAATGTATGAATTTTTTCAAAACAAGTATATGAAACCATGGTAAAGCATGTACCAACAATATTTTATAAACCTTTTAACATATTTTAAGGAAAATTTACTCAAAACAAAGAAAGTAGTGTTCAAAATAGGTAAACAATTTCTTTGACCCCTCCATATATTTTTTTTCTCTCAGTGTAGTGTGTTTAAGTCATGTGTCTAGTGTTTTTGAATAAAACATTTTATTAAATCAAATGCTTGTTTTTATCTTTCGTTAGGCAAATTTTAGCAAAATTGCGTTCAAATGTTTTATTATTATTATCATCTATATATTAATAGGCTAACATTTTTTCCATACAAACAATTGCCAGGCTGTTTAGCACATTTAACATACTCATATCCACATAAAATTGATATGGATGTGTTCGTATGAGTCAGGAGCAGTGCATAGGCATATAATTTTTTCTATAAATTATTTAATTTGTTTATAACTAATAGATACAATTTTTAGTTAAGAGAAATAGATATCTTAAACGTATTTACAAATACCGTAAACACAGTTGAAGAGTCGCTTTAATTTAAAAGCGCTCTCTCTATTTTATATGCATTGGCCCAGTTTACGCTGAGATCAAAATCAACGCGGGCCAAATATCTCCTATTGCTTTTCCATTAAAGCGAAAAATTAGAGAGAGGGCTGGAGAGCACACTGAGTAATTTTAATTTTGACCAAGGCATATCTAACAGGTAGGCTCGGCGGCGAATTGAAAAACTTCTTTTTTTATTTACAAAGGTAGAGTGTAATGTCAAAATCAAAGCGAATTCACATCATGGCCAATAGGAATGGACGAGCCCCAAGCGAATTCAGATTTTAACCACGGCGAAATATCATTTTGACATTACGCTCTAAAGCCCGTCTCCACATAACTTGTTTCACCAACAAAACATCTAGCAAAACATCTCGCTAAATAACCCGTCTCCACGTGACTGATCGTGATTCAGTTTAACATTTCTCTTTCTTGCTCTTCTTAAATGTTTGTATGTTTGCTTATATTTTGCGTTTTTGTTTTGGTCTGTGTGAGATTTCGATAGATTTTCAATACAAAATTAGAGAAGACATCGATATCATCGAGGTTGGCAAGATGATTCAGAATGAAACGTGTTCCAATCTTCACTCGCTCTCAGAAATTTGTATGCAAATTGGCGAGTTTCGGCACTGGTTTCCGTGTCTAAACAGGATTGAGAGAGAAAATGCAGAAAAAAGAGCGAAACACGTTATGTGGAGACATGGTACTACCAATTACAATAACAAAATACATGGGAAATTTCTGAATTCGCCACCGGTCCTACCTTCCTAGATCTGCCTTGATTTTGACCATGATTTCGCGTCGGACCGTGATCAAAAGGGCAAATCAGTGTTGCGGTACAACTGGAATATGGAAAGTGTTGCTTATCTCCGCGAAAAGGAATAATTTTTGTACCAATACAAAGTTGAAAAAATAAATTGCATGGTCGAATTTCGAGCACCGGCGATACTAGTTATTATTATTATCTTCGCCCTTGAATCAACAAATTTCGCACTATCTTGCAAATGCATCCCTGCCTGTCGAAGCTACCCTCTCCAGAGCAAAAATATACCCCACGCATCTACACACACATTCATATGCAGCAACAAATATCCTGTTGTTTTTTTACTCTCCGATGGTTGCTAGGAATACATATATACCTAGTTTGTATACATATATAGATGTATGTAACTGTGCTAAAAGTTCTTTAATTTTGGCACATGTACCTATGTGTATATATGTATGTACATCAAGTATTTACCTGCACCAAAAACACAACCAGTCCATACATATTCTAGTTAAATAACTAGATTGTTTAGGCAAATTGACTGAATACTCAGCAAGGACACGGATACCGAAAGTTTAATCGACTCTGTTTAATTCACCAATACTGAGATGTTCCATAAAATATTTATTTAATATGTTTACACATGTATATGCAAGAGTATATTTGACGAAAAAATAAGACAGGAGCACCCAAACAACATAGGAGTGTTCTATATGGGCTATGACTGGTGAAAAAACTGCCGAGGCATAAAAGTGGTATTAGTGCTGATAAGGACGTTGGCAGTTGCCATTTTGCCTTGTTAAAAATACCAGCCCAGTTTTATGATACGAGGTATGGTGGAACGATTTTCCGTCATCCCTTGTCAAAACTACCGAACATTAAGAGACTGTCCAGAACTGTCCATACCAGAGATAGTTTAGAACGCGCTCTATAGTTCTGCAGAAGGCGGTAACTGCCACTTCGTAGGACATCACGGTGTTGAAAAAAAGGCAACTGAAACCGTTGCTAGAAGATAGAAGTTCTATCATAGAACAAGACACCACACTGTCGCCTTATGAACTAGTTCTGCGCTAGCCTGGAACAATCGCCATTTGCTGAAGGGTAATGGTATTTAAAAGCGTGTGTATGTGAACACAAATGCATGTGTGTTTCCCCACTACGTTTGTAATTGAAAGTCATTGCTATTATTTGTGTTTCAATGTAACTTAACCCTAGAACCATAACGATATTTCATACTACGTTATTACTAATGTACGTAAATTTTACGTAGTGATTAGAATCCGCCTAATACAACTCTCTTTGTTTTCCATTTTGCAGCCAAAGTTGATTACACTACTTTAAAATTGGTTAATTTGAATAAAATATCAAGAAATACCTGATCTCAAAACTTTTTTTTTTATTTTTTTTATGGTTATACATATGATGATGCGTAATTTTGTGTTTTTCTGGGTATCACTTCATTCAAAAGTATTTTTCGCTAAAGTTACAAGTACGATAACCACAAGCAGTACCTCGTTCGAAAGGAAATTAAAATACGCTTCCAATGACATACAACTTGTAGCGGTTGAACAAAACCTCGCTGAGGGATAGCTGGTCAAAAATTTGTTTATTTCTTGCGATGTTTTTTTAATTGTTTTACTAATTTTTGTTCCAGGTCCAGAGATATAGGTCAAAACGTGGACCCGGATGACCCCGGAATTTTTTTGAGCAATATTGATATAAAAAGAAAGGCTTTGAGCAGGGATTTTACATGGAGCAGTACTCATTATGATTCTTAGGTCGGGTCCCAAGATATGGGCCAAAATGTGGACCCGGATGACCCCGGAACGTTTCTGACCAATAATAATATAATATACTGTCGCGTTATACAAAAATTACATGAGAATATTACACTTTCATATTAAATACCATATCTTATTTTTTCGCTTATTACTAACTATACGTAAATTTTACGTACACGATTTTTTCGCTTATTACTAACTATACGTAAATCTTACATATAGGGATTTGCGCCAATCGCTCTCACACCTTCAAATTACAACATTTGTTGCACTTTTATACCTATTCATGTATACGTAAAAATACATGCTGCAAGCACTGCCGGAGATAGGTACCGTTACAGTATGTTATACTTGTGCAATCACAATTTGAAAATTCTATATACGTAAAATTTACGTACATTATGGTTCTAGGGTTAATGACTTCATTACAATTTACAGCTATTAACTATGGAAACAGAGTTATTTGACCATTCATTCTTATTTGCCAGTGGTTGCCCCAGTTTACGCTAAATGCACTTTTTCTCTCATTTGCAATTTGATTCAGTGTCAGCGCCGAATCTCTGTGTGCTCTCCCACTCTTTCTCTTATTTTTCGCTTTAATGGAAAAGCAACAGGAGATATTTGACCACGTTGATTTTGATCTGAGCGTAAACTCGGCCGTTCTGTTTGCTTTAATATGACATTGATTATATTTATCGTCATTTAATTAAAGAGACAACATTTTTGTATGTATCCACTTATATATAAAAGTATTATTTAGGATGACAATGAATTAATACTTTTTTTTTTATATTTTTTCTCTTTACTCCATACGCAAAGGTCCGAAAATAGTTGTTCGACCCGGCGAGATAATCATCGTTAGTCTTGTACTAATACTTTGGGTTGGCGCAATTGTTTTGTTTTTTAATCGTTGGGGTAAAATCCGTATGTTGGAACCGTATCAGCCAAAATTCCAACAACAACATCGCGCTTCCTGCTCACTATCCGATATTGATCAAATACCAACACATGGGGTAAGTTGCCGAGTACACGATTAAATTGTTTTTAGAAGTAAAATTGTGTACATAATATATCTACACTGTTATAAATATTGGAATATTTTTTAAACTTTGATTTGGTTTGAAAGAAATTTAAAACTTTTTTTGGGTTAAATTTTGAACTTTTGTAAGTTTAAAAGTTTCTATTCCTTTTTGGTTTAAAATTCAAACTTACAAAAGTTCAAATATTTCAAAGTATTTTTTGGAATAAATTTCATACTTCTTTGGTTTAAATCTTACACTTTTTCCTATTTAAACTTTTAAGGTTTAAATTTTAAACTTTCATTGGTCGTAAAATTTGGTTTCAACAAAAAAAATTTAATTTTTGATTTGAAATTCCAACTTGCTTTTTCGAGAAATGAACAATATAAAAAGCTCATTTATAGTTATTAGACAATTTGAGTGAATGACTGACTGTGTGGCGTTGTTTGAATGGAGAAACAAACAGACACAAAATAATTATGGAAACAGATAAAATGAAGAAGGAAGAAAAGGAGAAGAAGAGGATAGGAAAAAGGCACAATATGGAAAAGGATTAAGGGGATGTTGGGGGGAGAACAATATGGAAGAAAAGGAGAAAAATGGATAGGAAAGAAGATACAATAGAGAAAAGCATGAAGAGGACTTGGGAGCAGATATTTTTTTTAATTTAAACCAAAAAAATGTTTAAATTTTAAACTTTTGAAAGTCTTAAAATAAGTTTTAATTTGGAATAAAATCTGTATCTTTTAAAAGTTTAAATTTTAATAATTTTTCGGTCGTGTCCTATATATCGACCAAAAAAGTTTAAATTTATACGAAAATTTATTTGAGTGTAATATTTTCTAATTTAACTCAAATAATTGTTTTTGTATTTTTTTTTTTAATTTTTAGCGTGCTTCTGTGTCGCGCATGTCAATGGGCCTAGTGAATAATATTAATATGCCAACATGTCAATTTGCTGCATATAATCCCACGATATATTCGAAAGGTAAGAAAAAGTATTTTTGCATTTATTTTTATTGTTAAATTTATTTTAAATTTCAAACACATTGATTTTTTTGTTTAGTCCAACATGAAAACATTTTTAATGCAACAAACAGCTACTTCATTAATTTATGTACATACATATAACATTCCTTATAACTAGATAACATCAAAAAATCTTATTATACAAAAAAGTGCATACATACATACATATATACATATACTCTATGTCAATTATCGCCAAGGCCTGGCTCACTGAGCTGGAATGCCGATAACTGCTCTATGTTCTATGTGCAAAATTTATATTCGCTTGAAATTTCGCAACGCACATTTACACGCGCTCGGCAATTTCACCATTCGCTCTTGCAAAACGCCTTGATTCACCACAACCAAACTTCTATACACATAATGCTGCTTACATCTCGATTGAATGCCAAACGGCAGAAGGTTGTCATATTTGCACGGCGTATCCACATTTTCGCATTGCTCCACCAAAATGCCCTGCCTGTATTTTTGATGCTGCACAACCATCACCCATTTCGATTCCTTTGTTTCGGCCACCTTCGGATAAATCAAACGTGATTTGGTATCACAAAAATAACTCTCAGTCGGCTCATCACCCATGCGGTTTGTTACATTGGTGGGTTGTACAAAATCATCCTTGAAATAGTATTTGAATTTCTCAAACTCGTCGGTGCTTAGTTTATGCAACTGTGTTGCTTCCAAATAATTGGGCACTTCGGTGCAGTAGGATTTGCCATTTCGGCGCTCCGGACAAATAATCTCATTATCATCATCACCATCATGATTTTTGGGCAATTTTTGTTCGGCCAACGTGCCGACATTGTTGAATAGAGCAATGCCGGGCCCTAATTTGAAAATGCTCGCCACGCTCACACCCAAATTCATTGCATGCGCCGGCGGCGGCGATTGCAAACGTGGTGCTGCTGCTGCGCTGGTGGGTGTTGCAACACTTGACAGCAACAAGGCCACCAACGTCAGAGTTGTTAATAGCAACGATCGATCATTTGCCATTTTGCCTAGTTGATTTGCGGTCTCGCTTCACTTGTTTATTTATTTATTTTAAATAGTGGATAATTTTGTTAAATTTTTGGTTTTTCCCAATGTTCAATGAATGATTTCGAGTGCGTTGATTTGCTCCGTCGAGTTTCGGGTTTTTCCCACTACTGAATGGTATTTGTAGTAACCTTTCTTTTTTATACCAACGCAGGCAGGTATGCGCCTAAGTTTGATGTTGTTTGTCCGCACAGGTAAAACGGATATGTCTGTATGTGTGCGGCCAGACTTAATATTTGCTGCCATTTATGGAAACAATAGTGTTATCCGTTCTAAATGCTCAGGCTTGTATTTGGCCTAAATTCAAGGAGGGTTTTTTTTTTTAATTTTTATAGCCAGTTGTAGATATGAGCAAACTGAAATGCTTTTAGTTATCGATTGTTGCAGAATAATAATAAACAGATAATCTTCTATATATATATAATAATAAAGCCCATTTCTTTGTCGCCGGCTTTCGCCCAAACGCGTGGAGGGATTTTGACCAAATTTACACACCAGCTTAGTACCTTGCCCTAGATGGTTTATATGCATATTTTTTTCAAATCCGGAAGTCGGTTCCCGAGATATAGGTCAAAAGGTCAGAACGTGGATCCAGTTTTCCCCTGAATATTTTTGGACGATATTAGTAACAAATTAAAAGTATTGACCAGAGAATTTACATAGAATAGTACTCATTGTGATTCCTAGGTCGGGTCTCCAGTTATGAGTCAAAACGTGGACCCGGCTGACCCTGGAATGTTTCTGAGCGACATTAGTATCAAATGAAAGGTCTTGATGAGGACTTCAGCACAGAACTATTATAATTGTGATGCCTAGCCCGGGTCTCCAGATATAGGTCACAATGTGGACCCGGATGACCCTCGAATGTTTCTGAGCGATATTAGTATCAAATGAAAGGTATTGACCAGAGAATTTACATAGAATAGTACTCATTGTGATTCCTAGGTCGGGTCTCCAGATATGGGTCAAAACGTGGACACGGATAACCCCGGAAAATTTCTCAGCGATATTGGCGTCAAATGAAGGGTGCTCAGCAGGGATTTGAGATAGAAATGAACTCATTACGATTCCTAGGTCGGTTTCCAAGGTGTGGGTCAGCACCCGGACCCGGCTAATACCGGGATATTTCTCAGGGATATTGGTACCAAATGAACGTGGACCCGGATTGCCCCGGAAAATTTCTCAACGATATTGGTGTCAACTGAAAGGCAGGGATTTTACATAGAGATGAATTCATTATGATTCCTAGGTCAGGCCCCAGATGTAGGTCAAAATGTGGATCCGGATGGCCCCGGATAATTTCTCAGCGATATTGTTATTTAATCACGGCGCATGACGATTCCTAGGTGGGATCCCAAGATATGGGTCAATATGTGGACCGGGATAACACCGGGATATACCTTAGGGATATTGGTACCAAATGAAAGGGGTTGAGCGGACTCTTATGTAGAGCCGTACCCATTACGATTTCTTGGTCAAGTCTCCAGATACCGTAGCCATTATTGTTCCTAGGTCAAGTTCCCAGATGTGGATCAATAAGTGGATCCGGATGAGCCCGGGATGCTTCTGAGCAATACTGATAAAAAATGAAAGGTGTTGACCGGGTCTGCTATATAGAGATATTTTCATAGTGATAATTATGGGTAAAAGAGACGATGCGGACGCCACTGTTTTTAAGCAATGATGGTATGAAATGAGAAGTGGAATGCAGGGTATGTTATGCTAAACCAAGTTCCCTAGGGAATGGGGAAGAGTAATGAGACTGGGAAAGGCAAAGGGATGGAAAAGAAGAGGGAGAATATAATAAAAATGGAATGAAGAGGATGGCGAGAGAGACAGTAAGACAGGGAATTAGAGAAGGAATAAGAGGGGGAAATAAAAAGGAGAGAGACAGAAAAGGAGAGGTAAGAGAGAGCGATAGAGAAAGGGAAGCGGAAATGTGACAGGAAAGGAAAAAGGAAACGAAAATTAAAGGAAAGATAAATGGAAAGGGAAAGAGAAAGAGAAAAGTAGAGGGAAAGGGAGTTGGAGACTAATACGAAGAAAAATGGGATAAGAACATGAAGAGGGCAAACTTTTGAAAATATCAATTTTTTCCTTCACATTTTTTAAACTACTCTGAATTGTGCTGAGCTCTGCAGCCCGAGGAAATTTCGGTTTCTAGATACATCCAACATATTTTAAAGTGTGCCGTTTTTCGCTTCAAGTACCTATAATAGGAAGTGGGCCAAAGCAAAGCTTGGCCGGGTACAGCTAGTTCTTTATAAAAGTCATTACTAAAAATTAAAACAAAAAATATGCATTCGAGCCGATTACAAAAATTAAGCACGAAAGTTTGGAAAAATTACTCTTCCGTTTTTAACTGTTCAACTAGTACGAAATTAGGGTGGTCCCGAAATTTTACAAATATCAAATTTCTTCCAACTCACCCTCTAGGTCGATGCTAATATAGTCGAAGATATCATATATAAATTTTTGTTTCGATCGCAGACGAAATTCAGAAAACTCTATGGAGACTGAACAAATTTAATTTAATTTTTTTTATATCTACTTCCCAAAAGCCATAGTGCTGCACTCAAGAATAGCAAATATAAATTTTGGCCCGATCGGAGGGGCCCTGTGCGACACCTCTTAACCGCCTCCGGTCGGTACCAAATTTTATATTTAATATCCTTAAGTGCAGGACAATCGATTTCGGATATTGCATATAAAAAAAATAATTTTATTTCCATAGAGTTTTTGGAACTTTGACCCCTGTGCGACACCTCTTAACCATCGCCGATCGGGACCAAAATTTATATGCTTTTCCGAAAGGGTAGGAATATGATGTACTGTGGAACAATTTTCCGCCATCCCTTGTCAAGTTTGGTTTGAGAAAAACCGGTTTCGGCTAATATGCGCCATCGAACGAAAAAACACTGAAGATGACGTTTATTAGCCGAAACCGGTTTGTCTCCAAACCAAACATGAGAAGGGATGACGGAAAATCTTTCCACAATACATGATATCTTTGACTGTGCTGTTACCGATCTAGAGGTGAGACCGAAGAAAATCGCTAATTTTATTTTAAGGAAAACTCTAATGTATATGCTGTTTTGTGTTTTCACAACTGAGTATCCGTAAGAATTTGTCTAACTACTGTGTAACCAAAGGCTTAAAATAGCAAGCAATTGAGTTGAATATATTAGCCATCCTATCTTTAGTCAAACACTAACGAGCTGCTCCTTGACACTTCCTCGAATCGCAATCAATTGTTTCTTGCGAAATGAGGCACTTGAAAATGTCGAAGTTATTGTTATATGAAGTAGTCCTTTATTTGCATACTCATTTTGTTAATAATAAAATTTTGAAGAGTGTCATCATCTTTTGAAGGAGAACCAGAAGGCAAAAGTGGCAGCATGGAAAATAAACTTAGGAATATATGTACATACATACATACAGTTATGTGCAAAAATATGTACATACTTGCCTCTCGAGTCATCTATAGAACTAAAACTAAAAATGTTATTTACTGCATGAAATAAATCTGTGGTCACAAGCAATAATCGCTAAAGTCGACTTAGGAAGATTTTGAGTTATATATACCACGTCATTCTCCTTTTAAAACACTATATTTCTGTAAAACCCCCATGCTTATAACTTAATTCAATCAAAAGATATAAATAAAAACATTTAGGCTTAACCTACAATAGAGGTATATTAAACTTGCTATAACAGTCAAAGTAGACGTATATATTTAATCAAATTTCTTCATGACATTTTGTTTTATTTACAAAATTTGATCGTAACATTGTGGATGGCTCACTGATTTTGCGTCCATAGCTTTTAATCGACTTTTGTGATTTGTTAAGAAACGCTTTCGAATATAAAAATCAATTTATCTCGAAATCATTTTTTAAGACTTTAGCGATTATTGCAAATTGCCACAGAAATTATTTTATTATAATAAAGAAAGGATTGGGTATGGCGCCAGGATGCTTTTGCTATTTATGATGACCATTTTAATATTTTGTTCTCTACTTCTTCAGACTGCTTCAAGCTGACTGAACCGCCCAAACAAAATTGAAAGGAAATAATGATGCGTCTTTACAAAATAAATACAAGTGAACACATAGATATGTATGTAGGTACCTACTATAAATAGAAACAAATTTTTAAATAAATATGGTACATGAACTTCATGTCATGAAGGGTGCATCATTAATGAACATATCGTTTTCCAATACACGCCCAAAGTGCATTGACTTTAGACATTTGCCGGAAAAAGGACGTTGAACACAACCCACTAAAGATCAATGTATAAAAATATACTTATACACAATTTCAAGCAAACACTTGCCCACAATTTGTATGTACCTACATACCCTGCAGCGAAACAGCTAACTAGTATGCCAAAATTGTAGTATTCGTATGACAATACCATGCCAGTTTATTTTGTTATTTTGTAGTATTATACCAGTTAAATGCAGTTGAACCACAAACTATTTATCTAAATTCTAGTTTATCAACTGGTATTCAAAAGGCAGCATCATACGAGCTTATTTTATCCAGTATAAAGGAATTTGATGAAGTCCAGCTAGGAAAAGCATTGCAATTGAACAAAAAGGAGTATTTTCAAAAAAAGAAAAGGAATTGAAAAAAAAGATTACATATGAAATAAATAGACTTCAAAATTTATTTTTTTTGCATACCTAAACTGGTATTCGCTGATTTAGATGCTACTAGTATTTGTTCTGACCCATACAAACTGGTATTTAACTGGTATGAGCTTATACAGAGGAAGACAATGGCCATTTCGTAGGACATTAACACACGAAAAATACCAGATGTTTACATGGGAAATTTACAGCCGGGCAAGTAGTTGACTGTACCCTGCAAACTGGTATAATTCTAGTTTGCAACTGGTTACTTTCGCTGCAGGGTATTTACAGGCATGTATGTGTATATCTATCTATATATGCGCTTGAAATATGTGCAATATTGGATTATTTAAAATTATTGGCCAGTAGCAATGTTGCCAGATTTTTTTTGTCCCAAATCGTCAATTTAAAAATAAAAATCGTCATCAATTTTTTGCCTTATCTGCGACAAATGCAATCATGTTGTATTCATAAGGCAGATGGTTTTCGATGAAATACTAAGGTTGTTCTCTCTGTCTAATCTTTTTGCCGAGATATCATGATATCTTGAGAAATTTCTCACACAGAGAGAGCGCACCTTTAAGAAAATAAAATTCGAACTGACTTCATTGTGAAATAGCATGTTAGTCATATTCTTTCCACTCTTTATACGACTCTTGTCGCTTTGCTTTGCTTGCTTCAATTTCGAATTAATTAATTTTTTATCTGAATAAAATAAAATACTTAAAAAAGGAACTAGAAACATAAATTTAAACTCGCTTCTAATAGAAGACTATTGTGAATGTAATAGCATGGTTGCATTTCCCGTGATATTTTTCTCATGATATCAAATATCACGGGTTGGTGTATGAGAAATTTGCCGAAGCTCCAAATTTGACAAGACGTGTATTTTGTTGTTGTGCTCGGCAAATTTATCACACTTATGTCATCTCGGCAAATTTGCCAGGCCAAAATCACACAGAGAGAACAACCTTAATGTTTTATCGCATTATGTATGATAGCGTCGCAGGTTTCAACGCGGACCAAACCAAAAAAAAAGTTTTTCACTGAAAAGTTTATACATACTCTCACTACAAGACTGAGTAATTTCGTATTACTTATGTATGTATATCAGTGGATTCATCAACGCACAATGAAAATTTCGTTGTTCGGAGTATGGCACATAGCGATTCTAGCTGCCGCCATTTAGAATCTTCGAAACTGCTTTTTATACACTTTCCAAGATCATCTACGGTGGAGAATGGTAGATTATTTTGAGCAATGAATGCACTTATTCTATTCGTGTGGCAGTGTGTTCAGAACCAAGGCAATGTTGCATTTTAATGTAGTAAAAGTATTTATGAAAACCATAATACCAGTGTTGGAAAAGGATTGAAGAAAACCAATCAGATTGCCTTAATTTTTTGTTTTCTAATTATGGAAATTTGTATAAAGTAATTAATTTTTATTACGAATAAATCTATATTTCTCTGTACTTCCTAAAATCGTAATTTTGTGACATGAAATCGTCCCATCGTCATGGAGTCCAAAAATCGTCAAAATGACGATACCATCGTCATTCTGGTAACGCTGGCCAGTAGCTAAATACGCTCGTACATGTATGTACCTTTGCTGCCATTCCAGCACACTTCGTGGTATTTGGATGCTTTTCAATATAAAGTTAAAATAAAAACAATGTTGCAATATCCACTCAAATGTATATAAATATTAAAAACAAAATTTGCATGCAACATGCAAGATAGCCATTCAAATCTGGTTTTACGTAGTCAGTCGTTCATTTTCGCATTTAGCTGACCTTTTTCAAGCGCCATAAACATTTGTAATCCATTTGAAATGAAATTTGCCACAACACCTTTAAAAAGGGGATAGTGTGTGTAATTTTTATAAATATATACTAATGTGCGAATATGTGGTCACACTAAAACCCATTTATATGTATGTAAGTAGCCTGCAGCAAATCGCGCTAGTTCCAGGCTAGTGCCGAACTAGTTCAAAAGGACATGGGGTTGGTTCTCGTTTTTGAAGCTTAACCACACAAAAGGTGGAATTATCGCCATTCACCCACAAATGCCAAGTAGGTAATATTACTTTGGTTATATTTACCTCCTCTTAACCAAGTTCCACTTGGCACTACACAACAAAATACAGCAAAAAGGGACATTTTTGTAACATTTGTTGTTGCTGAACTTTAAAGTAATGGCTGTAAACATAAATTTTTCATGAAGTCACATTAATAAACCCTCACGCCCTGCATTGCTCTAGAACCAGTTTTGAGCTAGTTGTGAACTCTCTAATTCTATACTGTCGTTTTTAGGGACTGTCCCTTATATTAGCTGCAGGGTATCTGTATACATGCGTAGTTATACTAAGATACCCTTGAGTGGGTTTGCATGTTATAGATAAAGTGCTCAGTAAATTTTCTTTAGCTGTCACTTAACATGATTAGAAATTTAGTTTTTCAGTTAAATTACAAGCTGATCAAGCGGTTCTGTTCCATTGAGAAAGAGTTGCAATAAATTGAAGCTCTTGATTTTTTTTTTATTCCCCGGTTAGAATATTGACACTTATTTATATATGTATATACATATTCTTTTGCCGTTTTAACGGTAACTGTACTATTTTGTTTCCAGTTGAAAAGCTCTTGGCCATGTCGAGAAAGGAACCTCGTCCATAGCAAGCAATTTCGTTTATTCGTACGTTCGGTTTCTACATACATAGCTTTGGTTTCTGTTATTTATGCTGGCAGTTGTAACTGTATAAAGCGGATATGTACATACATACATACATATTTGTGGCTTAAGTGCATTGGTCATGCTTGAGTGCATCCAAACGTAACTTTGTTTTGGGTTCTGCAAATTTTGCATACATATCGTAGGTACCTACAGACAAACATACGAAATTTCACAAGTGTGTCTGTTTTTGTGATTTCATTCAAATATAACGATTCTACGCAATGGGCTTTGAAGGTAAGCGGTCGAGAGGGAGAATACCTACTGCATTCATTTATCAGCGTCAGTGCGTGAAATCTAGTATTCGAGGTAAACACATTTGCATACATGCATACATACATACATACCTTGACACATACAAATATGAACTTTTGGGACGACTTCGCTTCTCTGATAATATTATCGCGCAGATAATTCGCGACGATAGATCGGCGAATCCGAATTCCCAGGCCAGTCACCTCTCATTGGCGATTCGCGCATTTTTATATTCTCGGATCGTTGGCGATTCGAGATTTAGGCTCATTGGCGAATACATTCTAGAAAATCTTCTTCTGCGAATCCGCCACGATTTCGCCACGATATCAACCGAGCTTTTAAGTTTCTAGAGCAGAGTTTTAAATGGTAAATTAAAGCCCATCAGGGCATTTATTCGTGTTAAGCAAGATTTAACAAAAATAATAAATGCTATTGCGATAATTGATTTTTCTCGAGTCCATCTCGAACTCGATACGAGTCCGAAAAATTATATTCACCTCCGCGAATTCATCTAAAGTTCGCCACAATATCATTATCGCTTTTGTGTTTATTGGGTTATGTTTGCAATTTACAATGTGTTGTTATGTGGAGACATTTAAGAGAAAATCGATAATGAATGATGATTACAAAATAATGATTTGAAAAACGAGCTTAGTTTTAGATGTGAGTCGAACCTTTTCAATTTTAATTAAAACAAATTAAAGTGGCAAACAATATAATGTCTAATACAAGCGATGTACATATCGTCGCTCCGGAAGAAGAAAGACGCATGCCAGTAATTTGTCGACGAAAAAAGGCGCATTAAAATATATCGGGCAAGAAAGACGCTTTACAAAACATGTCGACGAAGATAGACGCATTAAAAAATATTTCGACGAACAGAGACGCATTAGCATTATTAACTGCGAAGAAAGACTCATTAGCATAAATATTGACGAAGAAAGAAAAATCGAATACGTCTTTATTTCCAAAAAAATATTTAAATGCGTATTTCTTTATAGTAAAAAAAAAGCTAAAGCGTTTTCTTTCGAAAAATATTTTTAATGCGTCTTTCTTTGAAAAAAAAAAAAAGTTTGCGTCTTTTTTCTTCTATAGCGACGATATGTATGTGCCAGCACCCAGTAAACACTCGGAGTCATAAGTTAGTCAGAAATTAAGCCTAAACCGTAGCGTTCACACTCATTATGAGCACATTTTAGAGCCAGAATTGTATTTATTTCTGTTCTTAAGGTGATTGCCCGATATGAGCCTAATTTCATACATCATATGAGCCTGAATAAGAGTGATAAAAGACTCCTATTCGACTCATATTTATGGCTCCTTTAATTTCTTTTGTGACTAGTGAAATAAAAAAAAAAACTTCTTTATTTTTGCATTTTCCTTCCCCTGTCTCAATTCTCTTCATCATCTCTCTCCGTTCACCCCCGTTCACCCCCGCTTATTCTCCTCTTCCCTCATTGTGGAACCCTTTTCAACTTCATTGCTTGCTTTATAGTTTTGTCTATTTGTATTCTCCTCCGGATTCGAATCTGAACTCAACCTGAAATTCGATCCAACTATATCATATTGTGGAACATTCAACATCGTATTGAACTTAAGTGTTACTTTTGTACTTCCCCTTTTTCGAAACAGCATCTATGAATTACAATTATTATTTAAAAAAAGAAAAAAAAAATAAAAAAAAAAATGTTGATGTATTATGAAGCGATTTGCCGTCATGCCTTGTCAAGTTTCAAAGCAAGCAACCAAAAAGGGTACCCTGACATAATCCCAAGGGGCATAATCCCAAATTTTTTATTTGGGATTATGTCACTCCCCCTAGGGTGACTTAATCCCAACTTTTTTACTTGGGCTTATGTCACCCCAGACGTAGTGACATAATCCCAATTGGGATAATGTCATTTTCAAGCCCAAAAAAACATTTCAGATTTTTTCTTAGATTTTATTACATTAAGCAAAAAAATTAAAGCTGACAATAAAGTTACTGTTGTTATACAATAACACATTGAGTATATGTATAAGATGAAATATGTATGTACTTAAATACACATGTTCCCAAAAAATTACTTTAAAACTAAAAAATTACATTAAAATTAAATATATTTACATATATACAGACTTTTTTCAATAAAACGATAGGTATATAAATATTTGTGTACATTGTATATGGGTGTTTCCAGCGTTACGGACGTTCCATGCTGCGACATTATTTTCAGTATAAAACCTATAGTAGGCTTTGGATCAGAATATTTTTTTTTGTCATATTTAGAATTTGTACTCCTCTATCCAAAGCTATCAAACTTTTTTTCTAGAGATGACACATTACCACTGTAGAAGGATTTAAAGTTGCCGTTCGGACGTTCCTCAAAAGTACCTCGTATTTGAGGTTACACCTGATTTCGTTAAAATTCTGCGAATTGGTTGAAGCTACAAAAAAATGATGTATATACGACAAACAGAGGAATATACAAGGACTGTCACTACATTAAAGTTATATTTCTGTAGACGTTTTTTATTGGAGAAATATTGGTTTTAATTTTGTTCGGACGTTCCCGTTCGGACGTTCCAAATTTTTCTATGAAGGAAAACATAAATTTTTCATACCAAAACAAGTGTTGAGCACATATTTTATTGCAATTAACTCATTAATTCAAAATTTACATTACTTGCACATTCTGAGGACTAAAACGATACCTAATAATGTATAGTGGCGATGAATATAAAAAAAACTGATGTAAGTACTAGCAAAATTTAATAAGAATAATATAATAATACAATGGCGCTATTATAACTCTGGTGACTTTTATGGCCGAGCTTCTCTCCCAATTCGAGGTGTGCTCCTTTTTACTTGTCCTACTAATTGGTTGGACCTACAGTTTTATGCCGGCGGAGAACGGCGAATGCATTTTTTGTGAGAAGCATTTTCATGGCAGAAATACTCTCGGAGGGTATGCCGCCCACTGCCGAGAGGTGACCGCTGCTCTTAAAAACCCAATAATTGGATTTTTACTAATTAGAAAAATTGTTTTGGTGTTTTTCTCGGACCGTGGTTTGAACCCGGGACCTCTGTGTAATGTTTGAAGGGCTGGTGTTTGTTTTACTTTAAGCCATCGCATACAGGTAGATTTTGAAGTTTTATGCGCCCAAAAATATTTTATTGTCTACATCTATTCCAAATTGCTTTCAACATTCTTACCTTCAACGGGTTTTTTTATGTTTTTCCTAAAAATCTTTTTTCTCTCTCTTTCTTTGTTTTTGAAATCCTTCCTTTTCTGACCATATTTCAAGAGGTTTAACCTCCACCTCATAGCCCTTTGAACGGAATTCATTGCTAGATAGCTTTATAAGGAACAAACAAAAAAAAATTATCTGAAGAAAAAAAGTGTATACGTTCGGACGTTCCAATGTTTAATATACTTAAACTCAGGAATCCTTTTGATTTTGGGAAAAAAATTAACGCTGCCAGAAAGAGCACCCAAAACTGTGTTTTGTCAAAAAAAATTTGAAAAATATGACAAAGGTAAGTATGTTTATTTTTACTGCAAAGTATATTTTGCGTCCGAACGCTTGAAAAAAAGCACTACTTTAGAATACACTTTATACAAGATTTGAAGTATTTTGTAAATGTATCTATGTTGATATTCCTAGGTCTGACCTTGGGCTAAGTACTCGTAAAGGCCATTTTTCTACCGGCACTTTTGTTGCGAATTCGCTGATGTACTTCGGAAGTCATATACACTTAGCTAAAAAAAAAATTTTATATGGTAGTCTGAAAAACGTAAGTTTTGTAAGTAGCAGTGCTCTAATGTCCATAAAATTTTGTGGCGTGATAAAGGAAATACGTACCTATATAATGGTATCAAAAAGTTTGGCCTAGGTGCATTTTTAAATTTTTCTCTTTGGTTGACCCATTTTCGGAAACACCCATATATGTCTATAAAAAGATGAAAATTTGGAAGAAAAAATCGCGCGATTTTGATTCCAAATTTTCGCCTGCGGCCTTTTTTTTTTAATAGATCGATAGGTGTATACATATGTATATACATATGTCTATAAAAAGATGAAAATTTGGAAGAAAAAATCGCGCGATTTTGATTCCAAATTTTCGCCTGCGGCGCTATTTTTTTAATACATCGATAGGTATATACATATGTATATACATGTCTATAAAAAGATGAAAATTTGGAAGAAAAAATCGCGCGATTTTGATTCCAAATTTTCGCCTGCGGCGCTTTTTTTTTAATAGATCGATAGGTATATACACATGTCTATAAAAACATGAAAATTTGGAAGAAAAAATCGCGCGATTTTGCTTCGCACTAGTACCTACTCGAGTGATTTGGTATTCTGGCTCTCTTTTATTTGGGATTATGTCACTCCCACATAGTTGACATAATCCCAAGTAAAAAATTGGGATTATGTCACACCATGGTGAGTGACATAATCCCAAATTTTAAAATTGGGGTTATGCCACTTGGGATTAAATCACGGCACCCCAAAAAGTAATAAAAAAAATTTCCTAAGCTCATATTTAACACATACATATTTCGGATTCATATCGGACTCCAAGAATGTTTGCTGGGCTGATCGATTTAAATAAAATACAATTTACACTCTTAAATTTTATATGCATTAATTTAATGGCTCTTTTAAATTAAAGCGCTGCAATAAAACTACGATTCTCATTACTGTATGACAATTATAAAATTGAAAATAATATGTACATATGTATGCATATATCGTCGTACCAAACGAAAACTAGCATACGTTTTTTATGGCTGACAAAACTATCAATTTCGTTTAAACAACAACAATTTTAATGTAAAAACAGTATATAATTACTGATACTTTTCGTCAGCCAAAAGTTGAACTTGTCATTTTTCGTCAGCCAAAAGTCGAACTTGTTATTTTTCGTCAGCCAAAAGTTAAATGTGGTACTTTTCGTACAGAATTTTTCTATTGCTAGCTTTCGCCAGACATTTTAAATATGCTAGTTTTCGTATGGTACGACGATGTGTACATATACATACATGCATACATATTAATTACATTGAAGCAAATGTCAGAATGACTACCGAATTTCTCTGCATTTTACATACGTACATACAATAGACCGTATCACAAAAAAGAATTACGCCGAACGCCCCATATATATTTTTGAAAAACATTTCCTCGGGGGCTCAGAAAAAATGAATTTTTGGCGACATCTAGCGGCGTCCAAAAAAAATTAAAAAATTTCCCCGAAAAGTTTTCCAAACAGACATACATATATGAGGAGGTGTACGGTGGACTTTTTTTGTTCCATATACGTACATATGTATATAGCAGGTGTTTATATACAGCTAAAATCTGTGATGACGACCGAGCGGTTTTTCATGATAGAAGCGGAAGAATGATGAGATGATAGCAATAATATGATCAATATGAAAATTGCCTTGCATTTTGTGTTAATTACATACTTTAATTTTTTTTACACTAGTCATCATGTGCCTTACATATTCTGAAAGCCATTAATACATACTACATATGTATTAAGGTGGAGTGAAATCATATGGAGATATTTTTTTTGTTCTTTTATTGAACGTACCAGCAATGAAAATGTGCCTTTATACGAGTTAATGAACCACACAAAATTTTATGGCGATAGGATGACGTTTTGAACTGCCCCCAGCCCCGCAAAGTTGAAAGTAATAAGCACGATCTGGTACAAATATGAAATTTTGAAAATTATAAAATCAAAAAACGAAGTATGAGGATTGATAAAGATGGCTAAGCTGAGTATTAAAGTTATTTTGTTTTTTGGAAACAACAACAACAAAAGTTATCAAAGGTCAAAGATTATATTATGCATTTTTTAAATTGCAATTTCTTAAAAAATACTGAACCGATTTCGAATATTTTTATACCACTCGATAGGTATTATAATTCCCTTTAATTTGATATACATTTTATATATGAAAAGTAAGGGGGGTAAAAGGGGGGTTAACCCTCACAGGGGGTATTATGGAATAAAATAAATATCAAATTAAAGGAAATGAAAATACCTATCGAATGGTATAAAATTATTCGAAATCGGTTCAGTAGTTTTTAAGTAATTGCAATTAAAAAATGCATAATATAAACTTTGACCTTTGATAACTTTTGTTGTTGCTGTTTCCAAAAAAAAATCACTTTAATACTCAACTTAGCCATGTTTATCAATCCTCATACTTCGTTTTTTGATTTTATAATTTTAGAAATTTCATATTTGTACCAGATCGTGCTATTTTTTCAACTTTGTGGGGCTGGGGCACCTCTAAACATGCGAGTAGGTCAATAAAATTTTACATGCTTATTACTGGGCTAGAAAGGTGCCGTTCTGGCTTTGGAACAAATTGAATTTCCAAAAAAAAAAACGTTTCACTCCACCTTAATATGTATGTACATACATATACAGACATAAAGGTATGGAGCATCTGCTTTATTGAGAAAATCGCATTTTAATAATAATCTAGAACAATATTAAAAATGTACAACAATATTTCATCTTTAAACATATGTATAAATAATTCAAATTAAAATAAACTTCGTTGCACAAATTTTCAGTCTGAGAAATTTCATCGTTTGCATTTTTACACCATCTTTCTTTATTAAGATTTGCACTGCAAATGCAAACATCTTGCCATAATATTTTATATTCATACAAGCCAAATATGTAGATACACCTCTACTTAAGTCCCTTTTTAAATCTCTTGCTTTTTTAACACGCTTTTATTAGCTTCACCTGTATGTATGTATATATGTATGTATGTATGTATGTATGTATGTAACTTCATCCCATCCTAAAAACTAAATTATTATATCTTTCAAACATTCACAATTTTGTGTTCTCTCTATTATTTCTATTCTCCTCCGGATTCGAAACATGATATCAACAGCCCAACGGCATCATATAGTAGGACATTCAACATTATATTTTATGCTTCATTGCGGCTTTTATGTTACCTTTCTTCAAAATAGCCTCTATGAATTTCAATTCACTCCCGTATACAAGCCAATAAGTAACAAGCTTGCAGGGTACGGAAAAACTCACTCACGAACGCTCAAAAATACATTCTTCTCAAATCACAAACAAATGTTCAAAGAAAAACGTATAACCACTCAAATAGCGAGCGAACTAACGCACAACAGCCAGCGATCGCTCATAGCGATGGCGATAAACTCAATGCATAAATTCACTCAAAAATAAATCTTGAAGCTTTTTGTTTTGGGTTTGTTGTATTTGCAATGAAATCAACCGCATGTACAATGTACATACATACGTATGCAGAGCAAGAACTGGTTTTGTGTTTTGTGTAACAAGCTTTCTGTTTTGTCGTTGTTGTGTTTTCAATAAAAACAATCGCATGTACATACATATGTATGCAAAGCTAGAACTGGTTTTGTTTGTAATTCATTTAATAGTAAGTGCTGAATCAACGAAAAGGAACCCTAATTACATTTTTATACAATTGGGCAATTCACTGGCTATTGTAAAGTTGTATGTTGTAAAGGAAAATGTTCATAAGAACGCAGTACCTGTGAACAGACTCTCGTATGTGTTTTGTTGTATTTCGTTATTGTTTACAGTTTGTTGTTTACAAAAATTTGAATAAAAAAAATGCCAGGCGAAAGCGAAAAAGAGTTATTAGATTTATTAGCGGCGGATTCAATTCCTAATTGATATATGATACACACGATGCAAGTAATTTGTTTTTTTTTGTCTCACCGCTTCCATATTTTTGTTTAAATTTTTTTTAACAAACTGTCAGAATAAAAAACTGAAATCAAATAGCACACTCAATAAACATAGGCTGCCCAGTTGTATTGGTTGTATTGAAATTTGTATGAGAAAAATCAACCCTACTGATACACCTATTGTAAACCTTTACCAGTATACAACATTACAATACTTTACAACAGCTTGTGAATTGCCCAAATGTTTTGTAAACGTGAGGTGGAAAAAAATTTCTCTAAAAATAAAAAAAAAAAAATAAAAATAAAAAAAAAAAAATGCGCCACTCGGGACTCGAACCTGAGCTCCTTGGTCCGTAGGCAGCATACCTCACCATTACGCTACAAACGTATTCGGAGCTTTATTGTCTAAATTCGAATTTATTCAATCAGGTTTCTTTTTTTTTTGTTATTTTCAAATGCTTCACCTCAACTTCTCTTCACTTTCTGATTGTAAAATATAACAAAACGTTGGGGAAATTTTGTATTTCCAAACTAGTTTGGAAAACCTTGAATAAAAGGGTTTGGAAAATATTGCATAATAAGCTAGTTTACTTCACTGCATATTGGGATTTTTGGTAGAAGTTACAAATACATATGTATGTAGATCTATTTCGGAGAACATCACATCCCATCAGACTTCTTTTTACTTTTATTCTTGCGTCCGCATAAAACATCCTTTAATGAAAAATTTCACTAAAAAGTAAAAAATAAATAATAGCTTAAAAAACTAAAAAACACGCTTTAATCTTAAAAATCGTACTAAAAATTGAGAAATAATTTAATTAGAAACAAAATGATGAACGAAAATATAAGTATTTAAGGAAAAGCGTGGGGGTGCTCAATAATATTTGAACATGAAAATATTCGATTCGTACAACTAGTACAAAAATATACCTAGTTGCGAAATTAAAGAGTACGATATATGAAATCTCAAAAAAGTCAAAATAAAATTATTAGTAAAAAAACACCGATTTTAAATATTTTTTGACATACTGAGCACCCCACGCTTTTCCTTAAATACTTATATTTTCGTTCATCATTTTGTTTCTAATTAAATTATTTCTCAATTTTTAGTACGATTTTTAAGATTAAAGCGTGTTTTTTAGTTTTTTAAGCTATTATTTTTACTTTTTTAACAAATTTTGTTGTTGACATTCTGACACAAATGTATGTGGCAGCACACCTGAAGGTATGCCGAAATAAATGTATGAATATCACTACTCTTCTATAATTCATGTATACGCAGGCTATATGTAGATATGCTTAAGTGCATTGCGAAGGAGCTCTTGAGGTGTGTGGAAAGTGATTCCGCCGAAAGTGATTGCTTTTCTCAGGCAGTGTTTTTGTCGGCTTTGAGGTTGCTCGAGCAAATCTTGGCGCAGAGTTCATATACAAAATAAAGAATTTACACTACATACTCGTGCACACAGTTTGTTGTTGTTCGTAATTTTGGCTTTGAGTCGCAACCGCTAAGGCTAAGTTATTCCAACAGGCCCCAGTGCTGCAATAAATGCTTGGTAATATGTCAACGGTAAGAATAAATGGAAATAACTTGTTGTCACCTCATTTCACAACAAATATAAAAATGCATACACCTAAATATGTACATATATACATACATATGTATGCACATGCCCGTATGCATATAAAACATAGCTTTGCAGTGAGAATTTCCCCAATTCATGATATCCTTGATACCTTTTATCGCTTATTAAATGCAAATTGCATGCCATCATTGCAGCGGTGTTGTTGTAAACGTACGCGTGTGTGTGCCTTAAACCGTTAGTTCGCTTATTGCACTATAACTGTTTTTTTTTTTCTTTAACAAACTTTTAAAGTTTTCGCTGCATATGATTGTACTCAAGCGTATAATTTTAGCGCCGCGAAGTGTTAAAACGAAAGTTAAATTAATTTCCGTAGTAAAAAAAAAAAACAGAAAATATTACCATCATTTTTATTACTTTTATGTTTATGTCTTTTAAATGGTAGAAAAATAATGTTCAGAATTAAAAATATTTTATATGTTAATATTATGTTGAGTTTACAGATTCTTCTAGCTACAGTTTTCTACTTTTATTTCTATATATGTAGGTTACATGGGTCAGGCGCGTCCACGTCAAAATTCCGTGTTTGTTGGTCCCAGCCCCGGCCGAATTATAATGCCCAGACCACGCAAAACGCGCTCGGCAATGGACTTGCATTCGATGGTGTTGGATGAGGGAGCGGAAGAGGTGTAGATAAGAGACATGATGTATACAGTTGTGCTTATAAGAAAAGTTATGTTATACATTTATATAATTTTAACTTAGTAAGGCATTTAAATATACATACCATCAGTTATATTTGCGATAATATACGGACATATACTCTCTAGCTATATGTATATATATACCCATA
The DNA here is from genome assembly GCA_960531455.1 of Urophora cardui. Classification (NCBI taxonomy): domain Eukaryota; kingdom Metazoa; phylum Arthropoda; class Insecta; order Diptera; family Tephritidae; genus Urophora; species Urophora cardui. Next base: position 159,352,234 of record OY482671.1, read on the forward strand.
TAAAGATATACAAATTATGATTTATTGTGGAACGATTTTTCGTTATCGCTTTTCAAGTCTTGACATCATATTCCTACAATCAAAAAAATCCATATATAAAACCTAACAATTTTATCAAACTAATTATTTGATGATTTTAAGTACAACCACAGGTTTCCTCTATATTTCTTGCTCTAAAAGAATTTGCCACCTCTTGGACTAGTTATTTTTACAAGTTTCTTTATAAATGCATTACACATAACAATTCTATTAAATTATATTGATATATTGCCTATAGGTACATATATTTCTTCTTCTTAATCTGCTCACTAAATCTGTAGCTATTAGTTCAATTTTCTATACTAAAAGTAACATAACATAAACTAAGCCTATCTCTTTTTATCTCTAATATCTCTGAACTTTTTCTCAACCAAGTCCTTAAGACTAATATTGCAAACACGTTATATGTACATACATAAAAACGTGTATCGTAGAATATATTAAAAAATATTTTCTAAAATTTATTATCTTACAAAAAACCCTGTTGACTACAAAAAAATAATTTGGGCTATGTATATAGCAATTACTTTCTTTTTCAAAATTTTGTTACATTCAGCGAAAATTGTTAGTAAAATTTAGTACTTAATGTGGCACAGTTGTGCATACAAAATTGAAAAAAAGCTCCTTTTGAATATTAAAAATTGTACGTTGACATTTTTAGAGCAACATTGGCCTGCTTTTATTACAGACCACATAATAAATTCTACTATAAATTAAGAAAATGCGAAAAAGCTTTAAGATACAGAAAATAAAAAAACAAATAACTAACAGAACACAAGGTGAAAGGTAAATATTAAGAAACACAAGCAAGGGTTTAAACAAAACTAAAATATGTACAAAAGTAAATTAAGCCAAAAAATTGGACAAAAAAACAAATGGCTCACCAAACTCATATATACATACGAGTATAAGTATGTATTTATAAAGTGTAGGAAAATACATAATATCCTTTTCTCAATTTTACACAAAGCTACTTTGAAGAGTTATCTACAGGCAAACATACAAAAATAATGAATAGTAAAATTAAGAAAACAAAAATTATCTAACTAAGATATTCTGGCAAAAAAAAGTTTTTCCTCTCGCAAGATATCGTCGGCCTCCTGCCAGAACCACGAATGTGCTAAAATGAAAATGTTGGGAAATCGAGTTTTAAAGTTTATTCTTCTCGCAAAATTTGAAAAATTTGTTTCTAATATAAAAATATATCTGCAAGTTAGAACCTTGTTTAGCTCGATGCCCTGATATAGTTTTTATGCTTCTATTCCTTCTAATCTTCGAGATTTGGCACATTCGTGTTTCTGGCCCAACGAAAACCAAAAAAATTTCTTGAAAATAAATTTCTAAAAGTACATAAGTAAAACAAATACATTCAATTCAAATTCATATTTTATTTGTGGAACTATTCCTAATCTTCAAAATCAGAGTGCTCTGAAAGGTCAGGCTCAGGTAGAGCATCGCGAACTCCGCTATTATCCTTAAAATTTTTATAAAAATTGTGGTATTCCTTTGGAATCGCCAAGGTTTCGCACATTTTATTTAAATCTTTTGCTTTCGCGTCAGCGATAGGCAATGACTCCGAATAAACGGGCGTGGGTTTTATTACGGAGGGCCACCAATATTCAATGGCAAATAAACTACTAAAAATTTTGTTTCATAATATTTTTTTTTGTAAAAAATGTTGTAGAGTTAATCTTTTATATACCGTCGTACCATACGAAAACTAGCACACGATTTTTTGTGGTTGAGGAATACAAGCACTTTAATCTTTTGGTTGACGAAAGGTAAAAATTTTGTTTAAACAACAACAATTTTAATGCATAAACAGTATATAATTAGTCAAATGTACTACTTTTCGTACAGAATTGTTTAATTGCCAGTTTCGTAAGAAATTTAAAATGTGTTTTCGTATGGTACGACGATATACATCTCGACCAGCAAATATTTCGAAAGGGCAGTTTCTCCTTCGTTGAAATAAATGAAGTTTTAAAAAGCGTCGTATAGTTGCGTATGAACTTGAAATGGTTTTGGAGAGTTACATGCCCCTCTGATGATTTGCGTTGTACAGCACCATATTCTATGGTCACTTTTCGAAGGTAAATATTTGCCCACAAGGCCCTTTTGGCGTATTTAGCACTGATTGCTAATCAAAAATTAGTTTACGGAATAGCTTTGTCTTCATCGCGCAATCGGCGAGCTAATATTTTCCGTTCAAGGTGCATTTCATTGCCTTTTTGCCACTATTTTTATAACAATTTGAAGATTAGAAGCGAGGTTCGGAAGAGCATAATCCTGAGCCTAACTTTTCAGAAGACTCTGATTTTAAAGATTAGAAATAGTTCCACAAATAAAATATGAATATGAATTGAATGTGCTTGTTTTACTTACTTTGGAAATTTATTTTCAAAGAATTATTTTGATTTTTTTTGGGCCAGAAACACGAATGTGCCCCATATATTTTTGGAAATTTACTTTCAACGATTTTTTTACATTTTTTGTTAGGCCAGAAATACGAATGTGCCCCATATATTTTTTGAAATTTATGTATTTTCAAGGAATTTTTAACATATTTTGTTGGGCCAGAAACATGAATGTGCCACATTCGTTTTTCTGGCTCAACTTTTTATAACTGATCTACACATTCGTGTTACTGGCATTGAAAATTTTGGTGGCTTCCACTGCACAAAGGTACTGGGGGTTTTACTAAAATGTAGAGCATGCACAGATTGATCCGGAAAACTGATTCACTCAAAATTGGAAAAATTGCGCATTCGTGGTTCTGGCAGGGGGCCGACGATATGTAGTTGTCTTTGGAAACCAACGGCCAGAATAGCCCTATACAAATAAGAAGTTCTCAAAAATCAAAAATCAAAATTCTAAAAATATTATATACCTATGTATGTATATGCATTTCTACTCAACTACTAAATACATACATATCTATGTATGTATATACATATGTATGAATGTAATATAAACTAAAAATCTGTCTATTCTACTTAGAGTTTTTTTGGTAGAGCTGTTTCACAGTAGTTATTATCTATGAATACATACAAACTTATACATAAATGTACAAACATGTACTAAGTATGTAGCATAATCTGTAGTGGTTTGCATTTAAATCAAAGCCTATTATTTCTTAACTGTTTCCTTCTATTAACTGTCTTACAAAAAACAACAAAAACTTTATCAAAAGCTTTGGTTTCATTCACAGAACCAAAGCAAGAGCAATGGCAAGAAAGCTTTACTAACTAAATACAAATGTTTGTACATAAATACATACATATTTATGTAATGGAATATAAAAGGACAAAGTAAAAGGTACACCGTAACGTAACCAGGCATTGAATTACTTAACTAAACTTATACCGAAGTAATAAATTTAAAATCTATGTGGCAAAGCAAATAATATATATGTATGTATACATATATACATACATATGCAGTGTGGTTAGTATTACAAGAGAAAACTTTACAGCAAATATAAACAAGAAGTCTTGTAAAAAAAAAAAAATAATAATAGATTTAAAACGTGTTCCTTATGGTATCGTATTTTCTTTTTAGTTGCGTAGCAAATGTATAAACTTAATTTAGATACATATGTATGTAGTATGTAGTATATACATACATACATATTTTTGAAAATGTTTAATCAGATATTTGTAAAATCTTTATTTAAACGAGAATTCTCAAATTAATTTTTGACCGTATGATATCATATTAAATTAAGCCAATAAAAAAGTGTTAAATACATATATTCATAGACAACTGTTTGAAAATATCTCTTATTTTAAATTGACTTTAATAATAAATACGTGAGTATAAATAAATAACAATGACAACGAATGCCCAATGGGATTCTTTAATACACTTAATAATTACTATTCACTTCAGAGACAATTGTCACGTAATATTTTGGTAGGCTTGGATTTGTTGGAAATGATGTACATAGTTGAGTATTTTAATTTCATTACCATAATTTTATTTATACCCATGTGTATTAGGCATATAACAAATTTTGATGAAAAATTTGGCAAATATTGTACAAGTAATGAATATCACTTTTTTAGGTGATTTCGGTTCAAAAACGTTCCGCGCAAAAATGGATTTCTAAAAAAAGTCAGATTTTTTTTTTTAATTTTTTTTTAATATTTTTATTTTTACATTTTTGTCAATTGTTATATGAAATAAGTTTTAAGTTTAAAGTATGTGATGATTTGCACAATGGTAAAATGTCTTGCACAATTTTAACTGCACGCTCTGCGCAGATGTACAAAACTTTTTTTGTTTTTTTCAGCAGTTCTGATAAAAAAGTAATTTCGTTTTGCGCGGAAACTTTTTTGCACTTTCGCAAAAAAAAAAATAATGGGGTTCATACTTTTTTATGCTCTATTCGACTATGGTATGCCGTTTTTCGTATTTGCAAAAATTGTAAAAAGTTATATGCCTAATGTGTATGTTTAAGTGGGATGTGCGCCTCAAAATATGCAACATCAGATTAAATACCAAAAAGTAAAGGCGTGTTTGTTATGTACTTTGGCACCAAGTGAGCCAAGAATTGCAGAGAGTAAAATGGAGACGAAATTGTTGAATAGAGAATGTGATCAAGTAAGTACTTGATGTTGGTGGTGAGAAGATGCAAGTGAAGGTAAGGTAATCATAATGGTAATGACTACACCTTTTCCATTTTAAGTTCAGAAAGTTACAATTGAAGTTCAGAAAATTACAATTGAGCTTCAGAATTTCCAATTGAAGTTCATAAAATTACAATTGAAGTGCAGAATTTCCAATTGAAGTTCAGAAAGTTACAATTGAATTTCAGAAAATTACAATTGAAGTGCAGAAAGTTACAATTGAAGTTCAGAAAACTTCAATAGAAGTTCATTTGGAAATTCTGAACTTCAATTGTAATTTTCTGAAATTCAATTGTAACTTTCTGAACTTCAATTGGAAATTCTGAACTTCAATTGTAATTTTCTGAACTTCAATTGGAAATTCTTAAGCTCAATTGTAATTTTCTGAACTGAAACTGGAAAAGGTGTAGTTAATTATATTTAATTAAAATTGCTTAACACAAAACTTAAAGGTATTCCATTTTGAATGCTTTAATGTCAATACCTGCAGCAAAGAGATCTGGTATGGTTATTTACATATTTACATTGAACTCGTACTTAATAAGTTACAAAAAATTAAAAACAAAAAAATCCATTAAAGTTCTTTTTTGTTTCATTATAGCAGTGGAATCATGCCACTTTTAATTAACCTTGATATTCTAACATACATACATACACATTGCAGTCGCTTTCATACCATTTCGACCTTTTCCCGAAATGAACGCATAATTTGTTGTTGCTTTTTCTTAACACAAATAAAAATAATTTACACATAAATTTACACATAGAATCCTTTAATGGCCACAAAATAATATTATAAGATTTATTTTTCCTGTTAGACATTTTAATGACAAGAGATTTGACGAAAAATCGCGATTTTGTTTTCACTCTACTAAATCATTTTTGGGGGGAAAAAAGAGTGTTTTTACAGTCACATAAAAAATAATGAAATATATTTCGTGAATTATTATTTTTGGTTGAAATTTTCTCTCTTGACACTTTTCTTTGTTACGTCCACTTTTTGGAAAAGCAAAGAAGGAATTCATTTGTTGGGTTACAAACATTTAGACAACATACAAGAAATAGGTAAGAGTGATAGATGGCTGAAAAAGCAATTTGAAAATGAAAAGAAGCAAAAAATTACAAGTAATAAATTATGTCTAATGAGAAACTGGAAATAAAAGCAATTTTTTAACCGAAACACAAAGTATGGTGTCTGTCAGTGCCATATAAAAAAGATGCATTTAAAAATTGATAACCATTGCAGACGCTGAAAATAAAAAAATCAAATGTTTACGATCGTTACATGTGATGTATGTACTTACAAACAAGCCGAAGTTTGCAAGTTATGGAAATTCTCTTGATGGTACGGAATACGTAAATTTCATAAAATGAAAACGTAACTGAAATTCAATCCAAGTGGCTCGTAAATAAGGCTACAAAATTGGCGTTAGAAAGGTTAATAGTACTTGAATTTTAGAAGCACAAACTAGCGGATTGAGGAAATGTTGCTTTTAAGAAAAAAGGGCTTACTTGTAATATGTGTACATATAGTTACATACACATATATTTACATATGTAGGTATGTATTTGAAAAAAAAAAAAAAAAAGATTTTTTCTTATAAACTAACACACAAGTAGCTGCTTCCATTGCAGTTGCAGTTGCAGCAGCTTACCATTTTATTACATTCAACTAAGAGAGAGCAATAATTTATCTCATATACCTACTTACATACATACTATGTACGAGTACACATGAGGCTTAACTGACAATGTCCGTGAAGTTAAAATTCAATCGTTGCAATAAACATTTTATATTTTCATTGCCATGCCGAGGTTAAACGCACAAAATAAATGCGCTATGGAATTTTGATACAAAATTCCCTTTATTGCATTCGCAGCCAATTTAAGTGTGCACGTGCTATCAAAAGCTTTTAGAAACAATGCAATTTTGTTATGATGCACATTTATTTAAGGCACGTTTCAACAATTTTTCATCAGTAAAGGAACTTGTTGTTGTATTGCTGATTTATCTACTGCATGAAAATGTTTATAAAATTAACATATTTGTTACATTTTTTTTGGGAGTGTTTGAAATACGTACAATGGCATTTATCGTGAGAGTTGTTAAATCATTTTAGATGAAAACTTTATGCAATTGAAATGGTGTTAAATTTAAATTCTTTACATAGAAATAGCTTTAGGAAATCGTGAGTGGCAAATAAATATTCACATAAATGTACATATAAATATGCAAATATTTGCAGGAATTGTCAGCATTTTTTTTTATAATAAATATTGCAAAGGAAAGTTCCGAAATATGAATGAAAATTATCTCCAATTTACAGATTAACATACAAATCTAATAAATACGTGACCAAAATCCAATTAGCGTTGGTGCTGTGCATTGCATTACATACATTACGTATTAATCCAATACATTACATATACGCACTATCCGCTACACTCAAGCAAATACATATACGTTTGCTCATTATAAGAATGTATGCAATTTAATATAGACCCTGCAAAAAATGCGATTAATGCGGGACGTGTCCGGGATCAATCGCAAGGGAGCATGCGACTAATACAATTTTACATCCCTTTATATGGAGTGAATTGATCGCATTTTTTCGAGCATGTGCTATGAAGAGACTAATTGTTAAACTTGTACACCCGAACGGGTACCAATGTAGATTAATCACTAACATACCGAACGGGTACAAATGTAGATCAATCGCTTTCATCCCGAACGGGTACAAATGAGGAGGTCCATAACAAAACGCAATAATTCCACCAAAACAATTTTTTGGATAAACGAAAAAAACTAATTTAAGTCAATAGGATATATATTTTTTTTAAACTGTTATTGTAGTTTAATAGTTATCTAAAAACAATACAAATCATAAAAAAAAAATTTTTATCTGGCAATTAGTCTTTAAGTTATTTAGATTAAAAAAATGGAAATGTTGCGTTTTGGTCCGTCCAATAGTATTTATTTCATTTTGCTCTGAACATGTATGGATGTGTTGCGTTTTGATATAAACTAGGTTTGGAATTTTGGCTTTTTGCTTTAAATAATTTTTTTTGATTTTAATTGCTTGTACATATTCTATAGGAAAATTAAAAACTGTTTTTTTTAAATCACTATATTAACATACAAGTTTTACAATAACACTGGTCGACAAGTTTTTGTTCTACTTTTCTAAAGGATTTCGGTGCGCTGAATTCGAATCTGAACTCAGATTTTCGCTAATACGTACAGTTTTTGAGATATTCATGTTTAAATAGGCAAAAAACGCGATTTTTGGCTGTATTCACTCCTCAATATATTTAAATTACTTACCTTTTTTTAAAAATTGATTAAAGCTATTGAAAACGTGGACATTTGTCTTGAAGAAACCGTTTTAATATTCCATATATCTTTCTTGTAACTTGCAATATTGCATATTAAGGTTCATTAGTTTTTCAATATTTTCTCCATACAAAAATAATTAAAAATTTTGAAGCACGCTTTTAGGCAGTTTATTATATTATGGACGTATGTAAGTGGCTTCGTAAAAAAAATTGTTCTGCTGAGCAACTACAAAATTTGATTGCGCCTATAACATGCTACAAATGCTGCCGTTGTTTTCGACGATAAATACCTTATTGTGCAAAAACATATATTACTACATACCTAAATTAGATATCCGAAAAATTAAAACGTTGTCTTCAAGAGAAATGGCCGAGCTTTCAATAGCTTTAATCAAGTTTTAAAATAAGTAAGTAATTTAAAAGATATTGAGGATTGAATATAGGCAAAAAACGTGTTTTTCGCCTCTTTGGGCATGAATATCTAAAAAACTGTACGTATTACAGAAAATCTGACTTCAGATTCGGATTCAGCGCACCGAGATCCTTTAGAAAAGTAGAATTTTATTTCTGTAACAAAAATTTGTTGAAATTTTGTCGACCTGTGTAATTTCACATTATATTACACTTTCATTTCATAATACTCCAACTCAGAAATTTTGGACCACTGTTCGCCAAAGTTTTATCAAAATATTTAGTATAAAAAGAATTGGCAAATGTGTTTACAATATTAAATGCAAAGTAGTTATTCTCAAAGGTAGTTTAATCAAAGAATATTTCTAACAACCATAAAAATAAAATTAATTTAATTGGATAGATATGGAAATGTTTCATTTTGGTCTGAACTAATATTTTTGGTGTTGAATAACAGTAAAATTATTGACCTTTGGTATGTTTTATAGCAATGGTTACATAGGTTTTAATGCGTAGAATTGGATTTAGTTAAAAAACCAAAATATTTGAGAAGTGGAATTATTGCGTTTTGTTATGGACCTCCTCAAATGTAGATCAATCGCTTCCAGCACGAACGGGTACAAATGTAGATTTTTCCAAGTTGTTCGCCAAGGCAATTTTTAGTAACAATCTTTAAAAAATTGTAAATGTTCATGCATATATAAATAAAGATTATTATATTATTATTATATTCCGTTCGGAATGGAAGCGATTAATCTACATTTATACCCGTTAGGGAACAATTGGTCTACAATTAGTCTACATTTATACCCGTACGTGAACAATCGGGGACTAATTGTGGACCGATTGTTCTCACATTTTTTGCAGGGGAGCTATTTCAATTAAATATTAACATTTTAAATTAACATTCGAGTGCTTTTTCTGTAATTTTACGCGTGTGCTGTATTTTTCATTACTCTGGTACAAGGATGCACCGCAACGTTAATATTAACGATAACCGAAATGTTAAAGTCGTTTCTGTTGAAACGACTCAGTTTTTCAACGTTATAAAAATTATCAAAATAATTTATGTTTCGTTATCAACGTCAACGAAACTCAAGCGTTAAAGCTGGGGTTATAGATACTTAGCGTAGCATGGAAAAAGTTGAGAAACGGGCCGCTTTATGCGCGCTCCGTAAATATCTAAATTGATCTGACTTCTATGTTACGCTAAGTGTGCGTAATCAAATGTACTCAAACCCCATTGAACAGAAATTTTGAGTGAGTTTGTTCATGCTACGTTAAGTACATATAACTCCAGCTTAACGCTGAAACGTTGAAAAGTTGAGCGCTCTATATTACTGAAATTATATGATTGTAAATTTTCTTCTCCCGGCACTCCTTCACGCAATCTTTTTGGTCCTCTTCGAAACAAATTCGTAGTATAAAACATATTTATTAAATTTCTTTAACTTTTACGCCATTTCTATTTCATTTAAAATTCTTAGCATCAAACCGGTATAGCACCGCGTCTACACAAATACCAACAATAAATCTAAATATTTCTGGCGCCAAAATCCCACGTGACATCGTAAAACGTTCCACTAAATCAAAAGGGATTAAAAGCTCATTTTTATAAATCGCTTATTCTCAAATTTTCACCCAAAATGCGTGTTGACATTTGACGTGAAAGTGAATTTGTGCACAAAAAAAAAAAAAACACAAAAAATCTAAAAAGCATACAGCGTTTCATTATTTACAAAAAGCCTGCCTCTGTGTCCCTTTTCAGCGGCACGCTCGCTTTGCTGCGTTGATGTATTAATGGTTTTGACAGCCAACGTACTAAGTGAAATATGTTTGTAGCAACTTCTGTGCCTAAAAGTTAAAATACTCGTACTACAGACACACTTACTTATAATCATTTATTGCACATGAAAGCAAACAAATTGTTTAGTCTGTAAGTTCGTTTGTTTGCCAAGGGCATATTTTACACGCCTGCTTAACTCTTTATTTATTCATGAATAATCCCTATTTATATATACCTATATGTAGATAGGTGTATATATATATATTTAGTTGTAAACAAATAATATATGTACTTGCATATGTAAATATAATTATACATATGTACCTAAACACATACATACATTTATGTATCTCTCTGTGTTTAATATTTGCTCAGCGAAATTTTCCTTTCCACGCATAATGACATCACGAATTTATGACGATGTGAAAAAGTATGAAAGGTATAGTATGGATTCAATCAATTGGGTATATACCCAGTACTGAGCTTAGTATATGCTATACAATATCATAACAAATATTTATAAATTGCAAATTTCCACGATCTACACACCCGGTTGGATGAGACAGATACAGGTAGGGAGTGTTCATAAAGTAATTACTCAATGGAAGAGACCTTCGTATGTATATATTAATAAATTTTTTCAATAAAATTAGTCAACAAACAATAACTATTTATATGCAGAATTTAGAAAATGGTGGAATTGGCTGTGTTTATTTGTTTTATATTTTTGAAAGCTATTGCAATAGAACGAAAAAAATACTACAAGTGACTCATCAACGAAAACGGTTTTTAAACAAAGAAAGCTTGACAAGCGATGACGGAAAATTATTCCACAATTCATTCTATTTCAACATTTATATATGTATGTATAGTTTTCATCTATTCTATCGCAAATTTTGCTTTACACAAGTTTTAAAAGTTATTTCATTTCATATAAAAGGAACAAATAAAGTAAAAGAAAAATATTTTCACTATATGAATAAAACATTTCACAGCCAAACGAATTTTTCAGCTTTTTACGTCTTTTTCACTTACTTATACAAATTGTTAAGAAATATAATGCCTCTTGTGTTATATGGAGCTCAATTGACATTCAAGTATAATCCATCGTTATGGATATGTTTGCTTGGATTTGCTTACATATATATACATACATACATATCTGTCACACTGCAATGTAAACAACAAAAGGCGCTTTCTCACGATCATTTGTTCTTTACAAATTTTCTGATACAAGTCAAATGCACGCACACACGCAAATACAGACAACTATTTCGCACAAAGTAATGTAATTTTATAGGAATATAATTCAAATGTGCCTTTATGCAGACAGATGTAGATGTATTCGTTTCTTTTGAAAAAAAAAAAGTAAAATGCTTTGTAGGCTTTTGTCTATGTGATTATGCGGAAAATATTGTCTATAGAAATCTTATCTGCCAATGGTATCACAAAACTTCTCGACGTCAATAAGAAAAATACTAAGGACTGACTTTTAGGGGAACACTTTAATGGAGTGTGTTTAAGTCAACATTGGAAATGAAAGTACTGGAAGAAGATTCAGCTAACGATGTTGAAATAGTCAATATTTATTTTATTTAATTTGACGAGCACAGATTTGAGGTTATATTTTATTTTTTTTTTTTTTAGAAACTAGAAGAAAATTTTTAAGCATGTATATATGAATGTAACTACAACTGTTTGATCTTAGATCCCTCTAAGACTCATCAGGTTACTTTTGCTTCTGCAAAGAATCGAACTTATGCCTTTTGCAGTGCAATGACTACAGTTCTAACCGCTGAGCCATTGCCTGCCTTCGACATCTGATAGATTTTGTTGCTAGTTTTTTCCTACTAAGTATAATTCGCTTCCAACTTATGCATATACATATTTACATATTATAATATGATTAAACACAAGTAGCGAATAAAGTGTAGGGACGTTCAGAAGAACAAATTTTTATATATTTTTTTTTGTAATTTATTTATGCTGGAAGCAGCAGTATTTTTATAATCTTTCATTGTCTATTAAAATATTTACTGACAGCTAAATGCTTATAAATTGAATTGCTGACAGAATGCAAATAAAGCAAATTTAATTCATGTGGATGAGCCATCATTAAATGCATTCATACATTCAAAGAAAAACCAAAGGCCGCAAAATTACGTATACGCCATGTTGAACAGCTTTGTTGTATTTAATGCAATTAAGCTTAACGTCAAATCATTAAATTGAAAATAAAAGTAAATATTATGTTTCTTTGTGTTTTTTTTATTGTCTTATTTGCTCTCTATTCGTTGTCTTCAAAGCTCACATCATACTTTAATTTACCTACATTACATATGGATGTGCACATATATGCACATATTCATACATATGCCGCTGGTACATACATTTGCACCAAACTTGAATATAATGATTGCGAGTGATATTAGCTGACAAGTCACTCATTCATATTTTTCCTTCATACATAGCACACCCACCTCTACATGACATATTTGCCTGCTTAACCAAAAGCGCTTTTCCTACTACTTTATTGTTTTCAAAGTTTTCTTTTGTTCTTTTGTTTTTCTTCTCTGAAAGAAAGCGCAAATTCTCTACAAATGCAATTTTTTATGTTCTTATTTATAATAAGCGGTTGTTATACATTGCCTGGTAATCAATTTTGGCATGAAATAACAAGAAAAATGGAGCATAAATTTAAGGAAGATAATAAATAAAAAATTTAAGATACACGTATAAATTAGATTAAGTTAGCTTGGGTTATAGCCTAGCATCTGTCACTATGTAGTTGCCACTAATCAATTTGCTGGTAGTGGACGGAGCCACTCAGTTTTAACAGTAGGGTTGGGCGATATATATCGATATATCAATATATCGATATTTTTAAAATAGTACAGCCGATAATATCGACGATATTTTGAACTACCGTGCATCGATAATCGATAATTTTTTGCCATTTCGAGCCAAATTCGATATTTTTCATACATTTCTGATTCGCTTCGAATTTAACAGCAGAACCGTTTTTAAGAACTGGTATAACCATAATGTCCGGGTGCTTGAATTTAAATTACTTTCTTCTTCAAGCAATTCTTAATAATTTTTATGTTTATACTTCAGGATTCGTAGAATATCTGTAGATCCATCCAACTTTAACAACAAATATCTAGTAAACTATAAGTCTGCGGCAAGTTTGGATTCCAGTTTTGAGATCTGTGAGAGCACCTCTAGCCCCGTGAAGAAGTGGTTTTTCGCGGGACGTGGTTTCTTAATGTGAAGCCAGCCCTTTCGATATATTGATATATCGATGTTTTTACACGGCATAAATCGATATTTTTTTAAATATCGATACAATATATATCGATATATTTTTCCAATTTGCCCATCCCTATTTAACAGTGTCAAATTATGAAAACCAAAAGCGACAGCTAAGGTCCCACTATCGGCGCAATTTACCGACTTTCGATGCATTTCATGTGCCGATAGTGTGACCTTAGCTTAAGAGAGATTATGTTTTATTTAATGTGAAAGACTATAGTCGAAGGCGAAATGAAATTACGACGGCGTAAATATCTGTGTAGGCATGACTATGTCTCGTTATTATCATAGTATCTCCTCCAAATGTACTATTCTAGCGAAATTATGACAATTTAATTATCTGATGTGAAACTGTACATAGTTAGGTACATATATGTATATATGCATTAGACCGTATCGCAAAAAAAGTTCGCCATTCGCCCCCCATATAATGTCTTTTTGGAAAAAATTTTCGAAAAGATTCTTTTTTGGACGCTGCTAGATGTTATTAAAATACATTTTTTTTTCATATTTTTGGCATTTATGGTCCTTTCTCTAAGCTTGATACACCAATGTATTTGGCTTGATAGTACGGTTTCTTCAAAAAAATAAAAATACTATTTTTCTGACTATTTAAAATAAGGATAATAATAATCCTTTTTGAGGGCGCTAGAGGGTTAAAAAGTTCTAGGAAACTATTCGCCATAAAATTTCAGTAAATTTCGTTAAATTTTTAGGATTACGATTACTGTAATCGTAATCGTAGAGCGTACAATTACAATTACAGTAATCGTAATCGTTAAATTTTTATGATTACGATTACAGCAATCTTAATCGTAAAAGTTTCAATTACGATTACAGTAATCGTAATCCTTAAATTTTTTAGGATTACGATTACAGTAATCGTAATCAAAATGTAATCGTAATCCTTAGCGCCCAGCTCTGGTTTTAATTCGGGTTCTATTGAAGCGATCGAAATACTTCTTTGACAAAAGCTTAATTATTTTTGACGACGTTTAACACGCAGGTAAAAAAGAGTTACATTAAAGTGGTATAAACTAAGCACTAGGTGGAAGGGACCCCAATGGCGAACATAGGGTTAATACGATTATATAGTAAAAACATTCCCCTCAGGCCAAGCACATTGGTGCGATAAACTTAAGGATCGGACTGCAAATACCGAAGATATGAAAAAATGTTTTCCAAAAACACACGATATTGTACGGTAGACTTTTTTGGTCCATATACGGCGAGATGGACTAATATACATATGTATCTACATATGTGCGTACATTAGTGAAAGTAAAAATGAATTTCTCTGTTTTTTGCGTACTTTCGTTATTTGGTTGGAATCTCAGTCAAATAAAAAAGAAACATTGAAAATGTATGTTTTTAATTGTGTGTGTAGATTCACGCATGAAGTCATTAAATTGGCAACTCTGTCATGAAGAGTCTTGTTCTTCTTCTTTGTATTTCTGCTATCCATGTGTGTTATAAAATTACGAAATTAATGATCGCAGCCATTCTACAATGATTTTCACATTGTTTTATTTTTTGTCATTGCCAACAGAAATACATTCATAAATTTTATATTGTTGACGACATTTTATCATTAGAAGCATTTACAAAGTCATTTTGTGACGTTGTAATTGACGCTGCTTAAATATTTTTTAATGTCAGCAGACTAAAGCCATAAAATGTTACCTTTATCATGTCAGTAGTGCCATAAAAATTTTAAGATCAACATTGTGTAAAATGATATCTACTTAAAATCAGCTAAACTAAGTAAAAGGTGTGTGCAGTGGGAACATTTGGCTATTAAAACTAGCTAATGCGTAAAATTACTTATTTTGTAATCAATGTGTGTTTGGCAAAGATTTAAACAGAAAATATATCTGCTGAGAAAATTAAGCCCAGCATATGTATCTACGAGGTTATCAAGGATCCTCTAAACTTTCAAAATATGCAAACAAGTGGATTTCAGAAAGATATGGAATTACCTGGACAGCAAACGACTCAAATAAGCAATAACAACAACAAAAAAAATCGTTTACTGTACGTACATATGCACATATTATACTGCATATCCTTTAAGTGACGAGGTGAAATTTTGTGGCATAGTTTACGACGTGGTGGTAAATTTTTTTCTAGGAATTTTACTTAAAACTCTCATTAAAAAATAAATTTTTTTATAATAATTTTGGCATTGGAAAGAGCCCAGTCCCTTTTCACATGAAATTGATAAAAAAAATTAATTAAATTTTTTAAATCAACAAAGTTTTTACTATAATTCACAAGGCCTTGTTATTTCAAAATAGCGAAAACATCACATGAGAACCTTATAGATAAAAGGTAAAACAAAAACTTTCTTTAAATTTCAGAGACGGTTTTTCATAAAAAAATATATATTTTTAAATATATAATAGGAATTTTATTTAAAAAAAATTTTTTGTAGAAAATGCTGGCCAGTCTTTTTGACGTTTTTTTTCATAATAATGTGAGCATATAAAATGAACCACGAAACGAATTTTTAAATTTTTCTTCCAATAATCATTTGAGAAGTGGTAAAATTAATAATCCATGTTAGTCAAATTGCCAGTGAGAGAAGTTTTAAATGGAAATAAATTTTTTTTGAAGAAAAAGTTACGTTAACGCCGAGGTGTGGTAATTTTTACACCGATATCATAATTTATCCGTTATTTGAGACTTTCCACCATAGAAACTTTACTGATGGATAATTATGATGACATGAGGAGATTCTAAAAGCATCAAAATACTGCTGAGAAGCGAGAAGTGGAAAATTTCAAAAAATTGCATTCGAAGAAAAACTAACGTTACCGTAGACGTGGGGTAATTTTTACACCACCATCATCATTTCTCGTCAAATGTTACACCTTCCTCCATAAAAACAAAACGGGTCAATAATTACAACGAGATGGGAAGATACTAAGAGAGTAAACTTGCTGGATGGTAAGTTAAAAGAGATATTTAAAGAAACTGTAAGTCGGTGTAAAAATTACCACCACGTCGTATGTTAAAGGTTAAATGTACATTAGGGTGGTACTTAAAATGGAATTAGCGATTTTGTTCGGTCTCATACTCTACTTCATTAACAGCATAGTCAAAGATATCACATATAAATTTTGGTCCTGATCGGAGATGGTTAAAGGGTGTCGCACAGGGGTCAAAGTTCAGAAAACTCTATGGTGGCCCAAAAAATTAAATTATTTTTTTATATCTAATGCCCGAAATCGATAGTCCTGCACTCAAATATATTAAATATAAGGTTGAGGATGTCGCACGGGGGTCACGCATGGTAATATGAACTTTGACCCCTTTGCGGCAGCACTTAACCGTCTCCGATCGGCAGCAAAATTTATATGTGGTATCCCTGAGTACTGGACTATCGATTTTTGGCATTAGATATACAAAAATTTAATTTAACTTTCTCAGTATCCCTACAGTTGTCTGAACATTGACTAATCTGCGACACCATTTAACCGTCTCCCATGGGGAAAAAAGTTTCTATGTGGTATCTTCGCCTCTATTAGCATCGATCTAGGGGGTGATCTAGAAGAAATATGATATAAAATTTGTCTCCATATATTTGGGGACCACTCTAATGTACATATTATGTCTGAGGCTCAGCTGTGAAACAAGTTGAGTGCTAAAACTTTTCAATTAGCCCGAAAACGCCTGCTGAAAAATACATCGCAATAAAATAAGTACTTCGAAAGTGATTTCATGGCAAACAAACACACATTCAATGAAAGCGTGTTGCAGTTGCAGCAAAATAATTGTCACATATCCTTCGGCGCTTAAATGTTCATCAAATTCAATGGAAAACTCTTTTAAGCCAATTACTTTTTTTAATTCGCAAGCTAACATATTCTCTGAAAACTTTGTCATACTATGGAAATTTCAAGAGATTGCTTATCCTTTTTTTTGCAGAATTTTCGCTCACTTTAAATTCATCAACTCGAAGTCAAGCTTTCAAGTGTTTTATTCAGTGATGCTTCTTTTCATTTGTGTTTACTTTAATATTCGATTATCTCTATATGTACAAGAAATAGTCTCCTGAGCAGCTCTTGCTGTAATCGGCACTCTACTAGCCGGCATAATTAATTACACCATGAAAGTTTTGCAGACGTTCAACGTGCTTTTGCTTTTATTCACACATTGCTAAAACTTTCGCCAGCTTTTTTGTTGACTTGTTAGCTGCTGGCTGACAGATAGCAAAATAAACCGAATAAAAACACTGTGTGCCACTCAGCTGCACTGAGCTAATCAGGATATGCTCGAAATATACGCTCGCTGTTGGTTTTACGCTGAGCTTAGCGCTAATTAAATATGTATCTTTGCGTAGTGCTTAGCTAACTTAATGATGATCGCTGAACTTGGTTTTGGTGTCGAAAAGTTTATATTTAACTTTAAATGAAGTTTAACGTGAGTATTGAGCGTTTTGTGCTTTTTTATATGGGACATGGGTTTTAACTGCCAAATAATTTCTGTTCTCATCTATTTATGTGCAATAAAAGTTATACAAGAGTGGTTTTTATCTTTCAATATTTATTTGTCGAGAGTGAATGTTTGAGTTTGGAATTTTATGTTGCTAGGAAAATATTGAACCGTATGCGCCAAAAAGACGTTTGAGCCAAAATAGAAAAGTTTTCTTGCAGCCATGAAATTTTATTAGGCTCCAACTTCGAAACGGTAGATTACGCAGCTCTGAAATTTTGCGTATAATAATTAATGCGTATATTAATAAATTATTGATTTCAATAAAAAAAGCTAAACTCGCAAATCATGGTTGATACGTCTTTTTAGCGCATACGGGTCGATATAAAGCAGAAAACAGTAGTGAAAGCAAACTTAATTCTACATCTTTTTATTGCTAGAACCTCAGAGCGTGTATATGTATCTAGCTGCCCAAGCTATAAAAAAGTTTTATCACTTAAAATGCGTGCAAAAAAATGAATGAATATCAATTTACTTAAATGCTTTACGATTATGAATTTGATGAAAAAAGCAGTAACCACACAAAAAGCAAGTAAAATGTTAACTTTTTCAATAAATTTTTTCAATAAACTTTTTCATTCAAAGCTTCCCCAGTGTAAACCATACAAATCACATACGTATTTACTAGAGAAGCGGAAAAACTAAAATTCAATTTCACTTTTCGTTGCATTTTTTTTTGTTCTTTTCTATGACTTCCTTCTTATTTGTTTTCCAATTACTTACTTTGTTAGCGGAAAATAATCGAACACACACAGAAAACATGCAAACACATGTAACTAGTTGAAATATAAAAATGTGAACAGCGAAGTAGATGTACATAGCACATGTGTACATACATGTACATACATATATAAATACATATTTTTGGCGTACGTTTTTGAACTTAATTTATATTTTTGGTTTTGCATTACTTTAAAACACGAAAAACCAATTTGTAATAAATTTTCGAATATCCCCTAGCAAGTCATTAGAAAAGCTTCCGCTTTTTTATCGAAAAATTAACAAGAGTGATTTAAAATTTGTGTCTTTAAATTCTGTCTAAAGAATAAAACATTTTCACGCCACATTAGCGTTAATCTTGTTTCGTATAATTTGTCAAACTCAGTTATTTGACAGGTGGCGTCACTTCACCTACATACATACGTGCTAAACTGTGCGCCATGTCGTATGAGTGACTTTAAAATAAAAATCTACGAGCATAACCTATCTATATCAATTGTGAGGTCTGCTTTTAATCGCCCTAAATTAAAGTAATAAGTTTTTTTTCACGTATCAACCGGAAAGCATTGATTGTGTGTGCTCATTTTTATTAGAACTGCAACAAAAAAGTACATATTTTGTTTGAAATAGCGGATTACAGCTATTAGTTGAAGAGAGCGATTGAGCAGGATTAGACATGCGTCCACGTGGTGAGTCTTTCTACTAATATTTATATTATTAAAGTGAAATTTTTTCAGTGGTAATGCAAGTAAAGTAATTTGTACAGTGATTTTTATTGTTTTTGTGGACTTTTCTGGTAGATGTTTTTGTAGATGATGTAGTGAAAAACAGATATCACAATTGTGTTGTTCAGGCACAACATGCAGTTCTCATGTACACTCACAAATGTGCTATCTTAACATTTTCTAGGAAAGTTTTTCGATTTGGGCAACAGCGATGACGTCGAAGCCGTTTTAGATATTTTGGATCAGTCTGACATAGACTTCAGTGATGATGACGATGACGTTAATGAGATCTGGACACCTTTCAATGTTAACGCTGATGAAGAAGATAGCGATGAGAGTACACATACTGGCTCGGATTCTGAAACTGAACAACAAAACTCTTCCGACATAGCTACTCCATCTACTAGCAGAACTAAAGGACCCCTCAGGCGAGAAATTTGGAAAAACGCACCTTTTTGTGACACGCCGCTGCCTATAACTTTGGGTTGCCAAAATGAAATTACCGTGAAGACTCCTTTAGAATATCTGAAGCTCTACTTTCCGGAGTGCCACTATGAAAGAGTCGTCAAATTTAGCAAAATGTATGTCTTGGCCAATCGTGGGCAAGAGGCGCGATATGGAGCAGCAGACATAAAACGATTTTACGGATGCGCGATTATAATGGGTTGTCTTGGGTATCCTGCTATTAGAATGTACTGGTCAAATGAATGCAAGATTCCTGTCATCTTTAACTCCATGTCCCGTGATAAATTTCTGCAACTCCGATCGGACATACACTTTGAAGATTTCACTGTACTAGATCCAAACAATAAATTTTGGAGAACTCAGTCCGTCATCGATATGATAAGAAACCGTTGCAACGGACTGTCAACGGAAATTACGAGCTACTCGATTGACGAGCAGATGATGCCTTTTACCGGAAGGTGCCCTGCTCGTCAAGTAATTCGATCAAAATCACGGCCAGTTGGTTTAAAAAACCTTGTATGTGCTACTTCTACGGGTATGGTAGTAGATTTTGAAGTTTTTCAAGGTGCTGGAACATTTGAAGATTGTGGTCTTGGTCATGGGCCATCTATAGTTATGAGACTGATAAAAAATTTACCAAAAGGAAGCCAAATATATTTCGACAGGTTTTTTACAACAATACCGCTTTTGGAATCGTTGTACAAAATAGGATATACCGCTACAGGTACAATTATGGCTAACAGAATACCCAAATGTGTTAAATTTCCATTGGACAAAAACATGAATCGAGGTGATATCTGTCAATTTACCAATAGCAATAACGTAGTAGTTGTAAAGTGGAAGGACACAAAGGCGGTTATAGTTGCATCAAGTAATTGTGGTAAAAACCCTGCAAGTGAAGTTCAGCGATGAAATACAAATCTGAAACGCCGTACGCCCGTCGAAATTCTTTCTGTCATTGAAAAATATAACACATTTATGGGTGGCGTTGATTTGTGTGATCAAATGCTTGAATATTACAAGATTAAAATGAAAACAAAAAAATGGACCGTCAAGGCGTTTTTTCACTTTTTGGATCTGGCAATCTACAATTCCTGGATGGAATATAGAAGAGATTGTAAGCTTACAGGATTACCTAAATCAAAAATCAAATCGCTATTAACATTTAAAATGGAGCTTGGTACTGTTCTAGCGGCTTATTTCGAAGCTCCTGAATATGTGGAAAAGTTTCAACTCCCTGAAGGCTTTCACGGAACGAAATATCGTCCCCATGACACACCTGATGATATAAGGTTTGATCGCTATGACCACTGGCCTTCAGTAGCAGACGATCCGCCAAGGATATGCCGCAATAATTGCGGAAGCCGATCAAGAAATCAATGCAAAAAATGTAAGGTTACTTTGTGCAATGCAAATGGGCAAGGACTGTTTCGAACAATATCATACACTCAACTAATTGATTTAATTTAATTTATAATTATTTTCCTCTCTTTAAAAGTTAATTTTTTTGTATTTCCTTGAAATTATTTAAATAAAACCGTGAAATGTCTGAATCTTAATTAAAAGGATGTATATATTTCTTGGGAAATATTTTTCAGCTTATGACCTAGACCACACAATTGTGCGATGTCCTGTATATAAAAAAGGACCTTCTAGAAGTATTTTGGGGGCGTAATTTGAGGTATATTTGCAGTATTTTTTTATTTCCAACCACTTATGCAAAAATATTTAAAAAAAACTTTTCAGGTCTGAAAGGGATAAAGGCATAAGTGTACCTAAATGCAATGTGTTCATGGTTACACGCAGATAAGTAGAGTATTTGCTGTTAGTATTAAAAAAAAAAATAAAATAACGCTAATCTTTTATACTAAAAGCGCCAACTTTATTGGATAAAAGCTTTTATTAATCTAAATTGCACTATTAGTTTCAACAAAATCCATTCAACAAAAATTCGCATTAATAATTTTCAACAAAGTTTAGCATTTTTGTTTAAAAAGTGATTTCCAGTAATAGCTGCAAGGTGAATGCAAATTTCTCTTTTAGCCTGATATTTAAAATCCACACACACATGCACAAACCAGCTTAAATTAAGCCTCTTGGAGCTTCTGATATTTAATAGCATCGCATCACATTTGTTTTTTTTTTTTGTTTTGTTTTTTTTTTGTCTTTTTCATTATAAACAAACGGCACAAAGTGAATTAACCCAAGCAACATTAGCTGATACAAATTTAAACCAGCATTTCTCTTGAACAGCCATGACATCGACATTAGACGCAAATACCAATCAATAAAATATTTTTATGAATCAATTATAAAAGCAATATCTACATACATTTAATTCATAGCTTAGCTTTTCATCCAGAAGCTAATATTTGCAATAGTCATCAAAATTTGATTTCCGTCTATTAGAATGATTGCAGATACGGAGTTTATAGCAGAAATTTTGATTAATAGAAGACGATAAATTTATACATATAATGTACATATGTATGTAATTATAAACAATTGTATATGCATAGGATTTCGCCTTGACTTGATTGCACCAATAAAAAGCAGCACGAGACAGTTTGTAATTAGATATTAAAAGTAAAATTTGACATAATCTCAACGCAATAGCATATCTTCTTCTTCGTCTACTTCGTCTCAGATTCTTAATGTACATAAAATGGATGTTAATTTATAAGCAAAAACAAAACACATTAAGTTAATTGATTAAAAACACAACAGAGCAACAAAAAGAATTTAAAAGCATGTACATGACATACATACATAGAGACATTGCAGCCACATGATGACGCCAACTTAGGGCAATCTGCGGTTAAGTAAATGATTTTTACACATTGCATAAAAACTAAGGCGACATCTGAAGGACGAGCATACAAAATCCACAAGGAAATATCTAACCAAGAGATCGTTAAAGTTTACCTTATACATATGTACATATGTATGTCAATATAAACAGTGCATGTCCATACATAGTTATATATGTATGTATGTATGCATGTATTTATGTATGTACGTATGTATTAGAAGAAAAGTGGGTCGGAGCGTATGAGCAACATGTTTGGAAAGGTACAATTTTAGTAGAAATTTTTGTACTAAAACAATAGAAAAGAACCATACAAGATTCAAGTCAAATTTAGGTTGATAATCAAATTAGAAAAAAGTATAATGTTAGTTTCCACAACACAGCTTTTTACCAACAGCTTTCTTCACAATGCACAAACAAACAAGGAAACTTATAAAGCTGCATATCTCATGTGGAATTAGCATAGAACAGCAAGGCAAGTCTTATAACTCTCCTCTATTTTGCATGAAACAAATCAAAATTTAATTTAACAATACTTATGTATGTTCAAGCTAAAAGTGAATAAACACATTTGCTGTCGACCACAGCTCCTTCACTTATTTCTTTATTTCCACTCCAAGCAGTAGATATCCATTTATCTCATTCATAATAACCACTCACACCGAGATAGTTCTATTAGATGTCAATAAAGATTTCCATTTGTTAATAAATCAGCATTTCATCAATAAAAACAAATGTCTACATTTCGTCAATTTGATTTACTAAAGATTTGGGGTGAAATTTGAGAAATTGAAAGGATATATAGAAGAGAAAAAGCATTCAAACGAATTCAAGTTGTGTGCAAATGGACATTACTACTAAATGCTGATTGAAGTTAGTAAGTTAACATTTTCTAGTAAAAAAAAAGGAAAGAAGAAAACGAATAAAAGAAGGGAAATAGGGAACAGCAGCAAAATAAATGTGGTTGCGGAATATCTGAAGTTGGCAGTTTACTAAATATGTAGTAGATTTTTTATCAAAGTCTAACTAATTTTTCTAGTTAATTTCTTTTGCTTGCTTTCTATCACTGGTTTACCAGTAATCTATCTAAGTTGATTTATTTAATTATCTTCAGTCGCAATTGATTTGCTTCAAGAAGCGCGAGGCAATAGCGAAAACTGATTGAAAGTTGACGCAAAAAAACGGGGAGAGTAAATTTTTTCTTAAAGCAAGAAAAGTAAGTATTAAACCTCTATAATGTAGGTAAAATAGCAAACAGAGTGCATACGTTGATAAAGAGGAATAGGTAAAACTACCCGACTTATGTACATATGTTTCATCAAACTTCACTTCGAGAATGAGAATCGAACTCAGCTCTAATAGAAATTTTTTATGCAGCCGCAAGAAAAAGAAATGCTTAGATAGAAGTAGTAATAGCTTCACAAGACGATTGCCTCACTTTTATTTTACCAGCTATTTGCCCTTTATTTGTAAACATACATACTTACATACATACATATATGTATTAACAAGCCAAAGGGTTTAGTGATTGTCTTTTTGATTGTCAAAAATTGTTTGAATTGTCCTCGGCAATGACAATGGAAACAGATGACACTTCATAAAGCCACTGACACCCTCATTTATTACGCATATTTGCCATATTTACTCTACATGCATACATATATGATAATACGCACTCATGAGTATATGTACATATAAATAATTGTATAGTTTCGTACTCAAAGCGTAATATATTACGAATCTGGCCTTGTGGAACAAACAATGCTACTACATTTGATATTTGGATATTTTTATGTTACAAATACAAAATTCACACAAACAAACACACAACTTTTTATCTAGTGTTATTGCTGGGCTGATTACAACTCGCTTCATTGTCATAACTATCAAGGTCATAAACAATATTACAACCAAAAAAAGAAAGAAACGCCCACAAACACAATTTCGTAAAATTTCATCGCAATGGTTTATAAATTCCCAATGAGCACGGATCCGATGTTGGAGAAAAGTCTTAATACTGAAGTTTACAACCAACATGTTTTTACACTTGGGGTACAAGGTTTTTTTTCCAAAATTTGATTTCAATTTGAAAACCATTGGAGTTCATTTTGAAAACGCATGTGTATTTTTGCACATGGCAGATCTTCTATTTTTGTCAGAACTGAGGGCATATTTAAGAAGTTAACTAAAAGGTGAGTGAAGAAGAAAATATAAAAAGGAAAGTATAATTCACATAATTTTTCTGTATAAAATGTTGTTACTATTATTGTTAAATGGCTAACAAAGAAGTGATAAAAGAGGTTAAGAAAGACAATCATAATTTTTACATTTTTGTTCCTTTATTTCAATCGTATGAGCTTTTGTTGCTTAAAAGCTTTATTCTGACGTTTGATTTTAGTTGAAAAATATTCATGGAATTCAAGTTGAATTCCAATATTTTTTCAAGTGGAGAAACAAGTATTATTTCGTATCAAAAAATTGCACTTTTGCTGCAGAATGGGCTGTTTCTCTAATTGAATTCCAGTTAAAAATTAATGTTGGAAATTGGAAATGGATTTGATCTCAAATGGAATTCAAATGCATTTCCAACAAAAATGCTTATTGGGTTGAGAAAGTGTGTAATTGTGGTTATTTTTGTTGTTGTAGTAGTAATAGTGATAGTCGCATCAAAACGGACGAAATTGAGTGAAAGTGTGTCATATTTATTCTGTTCTCTGCTATGCTTTCCTTCCTTCACAGACAATTTTTGGTGGTTTTTTTTTGATGAATGCGAATTTTGCTGGTTAATTTATGTATGTACTGCATGCTCAAGGAAATAAATATATGTATGTATCTCTTTGTACATATGTATGTATACATCTGAAGCTTTATGTCCGCAATAATTTCTTACTATGGTCAATGAAAAATCTTCTATTGTGAATTGAAATCACGAAATGGCTTAAATTGGAAAACACAGTGTTTCAGGTACAAAGATTTTTGTAGCTGCAAGTTGTGAAGAGTTGCAGGTTGGATGCTGTAGGTAAGTAATGCCGTTTTCTTTTCTCGAAAAAATGTTGCCCTGTTTGATTTTCTCAGCCATTTTGTAAGCTTGTGTGGTGATTTCAACGAATGTTGTCCTCTGACTAAGTAAGAGGGCATCATTAACTACAAATTCAGCCATTTTATAGAAAGTCATGTTACGTAATTCGATAATTGAGATATTAAAGGGCAACATTTTTTGTCAGAAAAGAAAACGCCATAAGTCATTGCCAAGTACCAACAAGTACATACATACATAAACAGGATGGACCTACTCCTCTTTTAACGCCATCGATTTCAAAACCTTTAAGAATTGAAATCACCACAAATCCAACTACATATAGAGGATAATAACAGTATTATAATAGTAACTAGGGTAAGGTCGTAATTTTTAAATGTTTTTTTTTTTAAGTAGAAATACTCCTAGAGTGCATGCCGACCATGAATTGAAGCCCTCACCTCATACAAATACCATCGCCTCTATGCCATAGCGACTGCACATATAAGTAAACCGATTTGGTTTTGCTATCAAAAATATCGTCATTGTTTATGATTAAAATAAACGACCACTACTTATTTATATACATATGTATGTAGGTACATATATTAGCAAAACTAACGAAAATGCGAAAGAATTGTACGAGAAAAAATACTAAAATATTCGCCTTGGGAATTGCGCAGCCACATATTAGAGACCAGTTAGTACCAATATTTAGGATAATCAAAATATCCAACATCCAACCAAAAACCCACAAAGGAATATGAAGGAGCTGAAGCTCAGAATTAGCAGCTGAAAGAAAAAATTCAGCAGCAAGAGCAATAAAAGTCAATGCAAAAGACTTTGAACCGCATAAACGTTGAACTAGTGACCCATAGTAGCCTAGATAATAAGATTTTCTTCGCTTAAAAGTATGCATGTACATATGTATGTATGTACATTAGGTTGCTGTTGTTGTTTAGTAGTAACCCACATTTTTATAAGATGGGCAGCATTTGAACAATATACCCAGCTGCGTGTGGGTGTCATTATTTTATGCTAGACATAGATTTTAGTTTAAATTGGGAAAACTTAGTCCAAACTGTTTTTTTTTTTTTCAAAACCAACCATTTACTATTTATTTCAATAGATAGTTTAGTTTGCAATTGAATTAAATGAGATGTTATAGTTTTAGTTTGATTGAAATGAATTTAGGAATAGTGGAAGATTAAGCGACAGCTTACCACAGTTTGCTTTGGCTTTAAAGCCTCAAGTCGCATTAGGCGATTGTTCGCTCACATTTTGTTACCGAAAAAGACACCGCTGGTTATATATATATATGTAATACTATGTATGTACGTATATTTTGGCCTTTTTATTTACAATTTCAACCTTCTAAATGCTTCTATTTTTTATTATCATCGAATCGCTTTCACATCTACTGTCCGATGCTCGTTAATACTTTTTTGTTTCGCCTACTTTAATACATAACTAGATTTATCAATGTGGACACAGAGGAAACCAAAAAAAGGAAATATAGATAGATGTGGTTGTTAAGTAAATGTCAAAAAGATCACACTCCATTGAATTGAATGCGCGGCTGATGGTTGATAAATTAAGCGTTGCTGTCGTTCTTCATGCGCCATCGCCCATTATTGCAGCATAACCATTATTTCCTTTGTTCGCCTCCAATTGACAGTTAGATTGGGTAAATGCGTGGTTTGCACTTTATTCATCTATTCGCTCGCCTAGTCACCACACGCTGACACTGACCTAAAGCCACATTTTTACACATGGTCAATTTAAATCCCATTTTCAAAATCAGCTAGATGTCTTAACTAAGATGCCATACGAGAGTGGATTATTTAGTTCATAGATTTAGATCATGTGAGCACTTCTAAACATGCGTGCTTAGTAGAGTATCTTTTGAATTGTTAATAATTCTCATATAGTTAGTACGATAAATAAGTTTGCATAAATATTCGTATCCACACTTCCAAGAACAAACTGCATCACCCTCGTTATAACTGACATTTCATCAGTTTGGCTATCGGCTAGTTGTGGTGTTTGTGGTTTCAGATGTGTAGTTGAGGGAGGCATAACGATAATTTGTTGGTAAGCTTAAGATAGTAAAATGGATGAACCATATCAATGGACAAATACAAATGCTGATTTTGATTCCAACGGTCAAGTTTGCGCCTTTAAAGGTTGCCACTGTTTAAAAATTATATAGTGTATGTATATCTAAATGTAGGTACTCGTACATCTTTATTTTTTCTCTTCTTATTAAAGGAGATGAGAAAAAGCGTTCAGCCATTTAACCAAGTACAACAACGCCCACAACCTCCTTAACTTGGATAATTCGATGCTAACAACAGCTATAATATATCATATAATCGCCCTTGCCCCGAAGTGTTGTCTACTAACACTGGCTTTGACAATGACGAAACAACGAATGGCACCTACAAAATGCTTCGCTGCTGTCAGCTCCAAGAGCTGTATTTGGCATTAGATATAAAAAAGGATAATGATATATATTTTTTTTTGTTTCTAGTGAATTTAAAATTTAGAGATAGCGGTAAGTGAAATGCTTCCTGGAAGGGCAAACTGAAAAATATAAACAACGAAAAACATACACATGTATGTATGTATGTAAGTATGTACATGTAGAATTGATTACATCAAAACGAACAATCACAGGATCTAAATGGAATTCCGATTGAATCAAATGATTAAAGTAAAATGATGAAGAGACGATTTGGAAGTGAATATGTATGCCAGTAACGCTTTTGATTTTCAGGAAATTGTCATTGCGGTTCAACGAATTGTGTGAACTTACCGTTTTATGCCGACCACGAATGACAGATGAAAGTTTTATATCTTTCATGAAAAATTTCAGAGGGTATGCTGACCGCTACTTAAAACAATAAATGAGTTTTAATTCATATACCTACTTATGTTTGCTTTAGACCAGCATTAATGGCCGAGACCCCTTGCATTGCAAAACCCACGATATGTTTTTTTTTAATTTATAATAAAAGCGGCAAAAATTACAAGAACTGAAGTCTAAAAAATCGATATTAATGAAAATGTTTCAAAATAACGCTGAATCTGATATTTTGAGGTGTGTCACATAAGAATTTGGTGAATCTACACATCTCACTCAGCAAAAACAGACTCTGGACGTGCCCGGACGCAGATTATCTTTTTTGGCTTAAGAATGTGATAGAAAATCCTTATGAGTTTATCCATCACAAATGACCATCAATTAATTGATGGATTAAATGATAGTCATGGTTCTTGCTGGGTATTAGTACAAATAAATCCGCTTTAACAATCTTGTCCGCAGATGTCGCCGTGAAATTAGCAAAGTCGCATTCTACTACAGGATGACACGAAATTGTAAAAATATATGTTTCCAACAAAGAACGTAAATTTATATTTACGTTCTTTAGCTTCCATCTACATAACTATATTAAATATATTATATTTATAACAATTACCATATATATGTTTTCAATAGATTTGAAACACATACTTTTTATTTAACAAACGAATTTTTGCATTGAAAAAGTTTCTAATATATTTTGTTTGGAAAACATGTAAGGTTATCCTGGCAATACGGTCAAAGCCAAAAATTTTACTTCATTATTACCCTGTTGTGTATATATTTCCAAACGGGTTTGACAATTCCAAACAAAGTTTCCATCCTTCTCGCATATTTAGCGACCAATTTTGTGTAAATTTCCACGAGGGCCATAAAATATTTGAAAATAATATTTAGCTTTTCAAGGAATATTCAATAAGAATTACAAATTAGGAAAGCCAAAACAAAATGCCAGCCGACACTACTACAAAGGTAAGCAGTTATGATGTGTTTATGCATGTACGGAATTAATTCTGTCGTACGTTTTTGTTTTCATGTGCGCAGCAAGTACAGGATTATAAAGACTCGCTCATCAAGAAAGCGGAGCAATTAATCATCCAAGGCTTTCCAGAGAAAATTGTCGAGTTAAATGAGCTTCTCGCCACGCCAATGTTTAGTGAGCGTAACTTCAATGAAGTCCATCAAGATCTAAACATTCCAACACCAGATCCTATTTTAGTGAATAATCACGCCGCGGAGGGAGCAAACGATGGCGGAGACGCTGAACAGCCGGCAGCAAAAAGGCAACGCGTCGATCATTTTGTGCCCGGCACGAAAGTAATGTGCTTGCCCACGGGTTCAGTTCCATGTAATGAGCCGTTATGTGAGATGATTAAAATTGTGAAACCCATCATACGCAAACTTGTTGAAGATTGTGAGTATCTAACACAAATATGCATTTATGCATGTGTTAAAAACACACTTAAAGTAGTTCAGAAATCGCGTTCGTTCGTAGTTGGAAGGATTAAAGGCCTGCCGTCTGTAGGTTACTGTTAACCAAATGAACCCATAAAGAAATCAAAGCAGTTCGCTATAACGCAGGCAGTTTTGTCTTCCGTCTGAACTGATACAGTAGGAAATTATCCCGAAAAGGGTTGTCCACTAGAAGTACACTTGCAAAATTGTAATTTTACCACCAAAACTAAAGCCCAACGGTAGATACATACATACTTACTGAACTTATCTCTCATTTATTTCACAGCTAATTTGTTAAAAATGTGGATTTCTTTTCTAATACCAAAAATTGAGGATGGCAACAATTTCGGCGTGTCCGTCCAGGAGGACACACTTGCTGAAATTCAGGCTGTCGAATCTGAAGCTGCTGCATTCTTCGATCAGATTTCTCGTTACTTTCTGTCACGCGCCAAAGTCGTCTCAAAAGTGGCCAAATATCCGCATATCGAAGATTATCGTCGCGCTGTAATCGAGTTGGATGAGAAAGAGTATTTGAGCTTGTGGTTGGTGGTATGCGAAGTGAGAAACCGTTATTCATCGTTGCACGATATAGTCATTAAGAATTTGGAAAAACTGAAGAAACCACGTTCGTCCAATGCCGATAGCTTATATTAAAGAAACGTAAACAATAAAAATTTAAAACTTAAAGTAAAACATTCAATACATTTAAATTACACAACAGCAGTTAGAATAGAGACAGCAGATGAAGTTAGTAACGGCGAGAAGAGTAAAGAAAGCATTAGGGTCGCCAGGCTTGCGAAACGCAATAACTCCATTTAAGACACCTCAAATAGGGAACACGGAAAAAGGAATAGCTCGTAACGAAAATTTAATATTCCTTTACGGAATCGGAGATTTTGTCTCAAAAATTATTGAAATTAGTCAGATGAAGTTTGTAAGCAATGACTTTAAAATATTTACTTTGTTTTCATAAATATATATTTTGATTGTAATCTATTAGTTAAAATATTATTTGCAGTCTCCACCACTTTTCGTAAAAGGGCAACAAGGTATATGTATGTACTTATGAACGTGCATAAAAATATTAGACAAGACGAGTTAATAAAATAAAAAAAAAGAATTTTACAAAAAAAAAAAAAAACTGCTGTTTATTAATTATAATGAATTAACACAAAGCAACAGTGTTGTGGGCACGGTTACCAGTTTAAATTGGTAGGTGTTATGAAACAAGCGGAGCAACTGTTGTGATTAATCATTACCCAGAAGCCATGTTTACTTTCAGGACGAAAACGATCCA
Source organism: Urophora cardui (assembly GCA_960531455.1). Lineage (NCBI taxonomy): Eukaryota > Metazoa > Arthropoda > Insecta > Diptera > Tephritidae > Urophora > Urophora cardui. The sequence continues at coordinate 159,383,602 of OY482671.1, forward strand.
TGGTGAATAAATTGCAATACAAAAGGTAGTGTTTTTCAGCCTAAAAACTCCCAAAATACGTACTTCTTACCTCCAGTTCATATTTCCACCAGTGTGTAGCATTGGCAATATATATTTGCCGGTTGAAATGGTTCAGGTCTGCGGATCTTAACTTACCAACAAAATTTTTACCAACGAAACGAGTGTAGTGTATCACCCACACCTGGCCACACAGTAAAGACATTTTAGCCGCTTTCTTCCGCAAGCAAGTGCGAAAAAAAAACTATCCCGCTTAGCAAATAACATGGAAAGCAACAACAAAAACTAAGCTAGTTGTATTCAGTATTGCCGCAGCCGCTAAAATTTTGTATCGCAAATTGATACTGTCGTTTTTTTTTCGTATCACCGAAAAATTTTTGAAAAAAATTTAAAATGGTACAATTTCAGATCGCCATTTTTGTATTCCACCGCAAGCTTGTTCACCACATGTACACATATATTTCAATTGGCAGTCGCATAATTTATTTGTGCAGTTTTGAAATTATTTTTCGTAAATATTGACTTTTGTTCGTTTTTCTACAACTTACCTATCGAAAGCATTAGATTTGGTAACGAAGAGAAAATGTTCAGTTCGATATTGTACCGAGTAATATAAAAGTTTCATAGAATTCAATGGGTCAAACGAGCTGGGTGATCTAGTTGCCAGAGCTTATTGTTGAATTAAATTGCAGTCGTTGAATCAGCACTTAAATATTAGCCGTGTTTCACATACGGTGATCCTAACCCAGATAAAAAATTTTGCATGTAAATGCAACAACAAAGATTTCAGCTCGATTAAACCAGATAAATTGCTGGTTCAATTTCTGATCCGCCCTATTCGATTTTTTATTCCTTGCTGATTTGGCAGCACAGTGCTTTTTTGATTTGGCAGAACTGAAATGTGACATTTGTGTATGTATACACATGATACAAACAAACAAGGTAGTTCCATTTCACTTTGACATTGTCATTTTTGATTATAATATGGATTTTTGACATCTTATTTTAAGTCAAAAATTTAGGATAGCGTTGCCCAATCAAAATTTTTTGGCTGAGGGTATATTTGAACAAAATATTGGGTATTTTAAATGAAATGGTGTTTTTCACATATGCTAATCAACAAAACAAATAAAAGACAACAATCAGCCGATGTAATGAGTATATTTTAACATTTTAAAAAATTTAAAAAAAAAGCTTTCCATAGAAAATAAAAAATAAGTTATTCATAAAAAATAAAATAGATTTATGCAGTTATTAAAGTCGAAAAATATTATCAAAACTTCCATTATATTTCAATATTTGAAAACTTTTCGATTTTTTATGAATAAGAGTTCTTGATTTTCTTTATATCGTCGCTATAGAAGAAAAAAGACGCAAAGTGTTTTGTTGAGGAAGAAAGACGCAAACTTTTTTTTTTTTCAAAGAAAGACGCATTAAAAATATTTTTCGAAAGAAAAACTCTTATTTTTTTTTTTTTTTGATAACGAAGAAAGACGCTTTATTTTTTTACTATAAAGAAAGAAGCATTTAAATATTTTTTAGGAAAGAAAGATGTATTCGATTTTTTATTTTTCTTTGTCAATATTAATGCATATGCGTCTTTCTTCGCAGTTAATAATGCTAATGCGTCTTTCTTCGTCGAAATATTTTATAATCCATCTCTGTTCGTCGAAATATCTTTAATGTGTCTATCTTCGTCGACATGTTTTGTAAAGCGTCTTTCTTCCCCGACATATTTTTAATGCGCCTTTTTTCGACAAATTACTGGCATGCGTCTTTCTTCTTCCGGATCGACGATATATATAAATACATATTTGGTTTCAATGTTTTATACAAGAATTTTTCCACATTTAAAAAATATATTTATTAAGAAAATTGTTTAGCAGTTATATAAGAATGTAAATTTAATTTAAATTTTTATGTTGCAGTTTTCCTTAGATTTTACTTACGTTACTAATTTTATTTTCCTTTATTTTATTATTTACCCAATTCTGAAATAGATTCTTCGCAAAAAAAAATCTTTTTACTAACTTTTCATCTAAATTAAATATTTTATTTACTAATAAATTTTGCATATAACTAGAGCCCTAGATACCCGGGTATCGAGCAATTCGATCTGATCGTTTTTGTTTGAAGCCCGTTTGTTGTTCAAATGCCCGTACAAACATACGGGTAATGAACAAACAATTGTTCGGGCTACTCGAAAATGTTCAAAAAAAATCGAGAGCTCTACATATAACCATGCCATCAACCGCACTTTTTTTTCGGTTACAAGTACATAAGTCTCGCCAATATTCATAATTTCTAAACCACTGAAATTTTTCAATTAAATTCACAGCATGTGTAGTGGGATTGTAGTATGTACTATATTCCACAAACTTGCCGCAACTTATTTTAAGAATAAATCTTATTTTTTATATAATTATTTGTGATCTGATATTATGAAGAATTTAATACGTAAATATACGTAGGTATTTATATATATATATATCAATATTCAAATTAAAAAAATTCGTTTTGTTGCAATCGATACCATGGTTACCATGGAAATAAAAAATAACATAAATGGAGGATTTTTAGCACTGAGTATGGCAGCACGAAATGTCATAATCCATATAATTGTCAGGTGGTTAATATGGCGACAAAAATTTGACGTTTACACTACCTTCTTTCTTGTATCATGTGTATACATATATTAAAGTACTGCAAAGTTCAACATTTTCTGTAAAATTGTCCTTTTCAAAAATTTCATACATTGTCATACCATGTCATCACAAGCATACTGTCTTGCCATGTTGTGCCAACTCAAACATACTGTCTTGCCATGTCGTTCGAACTCAAACATAATGTTGTAACATGTCATTGTTGTTACCTATACTGTTGTTCGATTTTGTTTTCTCTAACATGCCTCTGCAGTATGTTTTCATGCTGTTGTATGAAAATATATGTGCGTATGTACGTACATACATTCATATGTAGATTATTATTTTTTTATTGAGAAAACATTTATCTACTATGTATGTACATATATAAAAACGAAATGGGATAGGAATAGGGATAAGGATAGAGATAGAGAAAAGGATATAAGCTATAATTATAATTGTTCATTAACCCTAATCATATTATTAACATAAATATAAATAATATCTATGGCCTTATATCAATAATTCCTAATCACTGAATTTTAAAAAGTTCGTAGAACTGAAAGTGAGACTCTGAGGCTTACCTATGGGGTAATTTTGAAACACATTATTTTGGTATTTGGTTTTTACTTTTATTTATGCAGTAATGAATTCAGAAGCATTTTGATACATTCTTATAAAGTTTTAGGACGATTTTTTTAGTATATAAAGATGAAAAAGGTAATTTCAGAAAATAGGGGGATAATAATGAACTACAATTTTCACGCATTTTTGTAGCTGTTGAATGTTCATTACAAATGTTTTTATTACATCTGTTATAAATTTGTGTTTGTGCACACATTGAGAAAAACTATGAATGAAATAAATATGAATAAATTTTGCATATGATCGCCCCTAATATATATTTTCCGCAATCAAATTCCAAATTTTTAAAACGCGACGTTCGTGGTGAAATTACTTACGCATAAAAGCAGCTGATCGTTCGTTACTCTATCTGAATGCATCTTTTCCGTAACTCAGAATCTCAGTAAACAGAAAATGATAAGATTTTAATGGTTTTGAAATTGCTGACTTTACCGGCCTTCTTAATTTTATGATATCATATGATGTTTAAACTCCTTCTCGGGCTTTCAACCGGCTTCAGTCTCAATGATTTTACTTAATAAACCTGTGCGGGGAACTGCTAGAAAATTACACAAATTTAAGAGTATTTTGAAAATTTGCCTTTCAACATAAGCTACTGTTCGATATGAACACAGATATGTGCTAGATTATGTTTTAGGAACAATATTGTTTTTTTTCATCTTTTTGATCCCGCGAAACACCTCCGAAAAAGATTTTTTATTGTAACTTTGTTATTTGACCTCTAAAAAAGGATAATTTATGGACGTACAACATAGATAGCAGACCCAGCTATGTCTGTGAAAACTACTTCAGAATTCAAAAGAACATTAGAAGGAAATATAGAGCTTCATAGGACAAAAATAATGATATATCAATTTTAAAAATCGGATTCAAATAACTAAGTTATAAAAAAAAACAAATTCGGTGGTTTTTTGCGGGATCAAACGGGATCAAAAAAAAAAAAATGTTGTCCGGAGACCTCCTTAACATTAGCTTTATATTTAGGGACGGACTTTTAAAGATTTTTCATGTCTAGTCTAGTGTACATGTCAATTTGGCTTCTGGGCTATGTATCTATACATACATATGTATGTAGGTACATAACTATTATAATTCTTTTTTGTTGAGACCAGATTCATATTCAGCGCATCTTCCACTTGCAAAATTTGATTTGATTTCGCTCACAATGCTAATTTTTACGGAATTGTAGTTAAATAATAATGCTGCCACAATATGTCGCAAGTGTCGCATGTGTCGCACTTGTCGCACATGTCGCATGTATTGAAAAATTGTTTTACGATGTTCATGCATGCCAAACAATTATAAAAAAAATGTATAGGTTTGATTTGAATTTTTTCGATAGTGTCTTTGTATGTCGTTGTTAAACATGTATGAGCAACATGGCAAGGCATGACATTTGCATGATGTCGCAAATGTGGCATGTTAAATAGTTCAACAATTGCAGGCCTTTAACATATATATACATATACCCTGCAGTAAATTTGTTTCACTGCTAAATGATCATTGATCATTCTTTGTTGAATACTCATCACTGTCGTTTTGCGTTGGTACAAGCGTGCAAACTATATTGAAAAAACCAAACGAAATACCATCGAGGCGGTTATAAATCCACGAGCCAGCTTGTATTTCGGTAGGTTTTTTGACATTCGGCAGCTTTTCTGACAAATTTATCAATTTGACAACTATAAAACAAATTATATTTAAAATAAAAAATATATGGAAATACAAATTTCAAATTTGCCTCTTGTAAGCTTATGCTTTGGCCGTAAGGGGAAAGAAGAAGTCCGGAAGAAAAATTATACTGCGCACTGGCTTCTCCTTATAACATGGAATACATAGCTATCCCGCCATGTGAGTTTCATAATTTATTTCAGTAATTTAAATTCAAATTTCAAAAAAAATAATTTTTGAAATAGTTATTTTCATTTAGTTTGAAGTTTAAAGTCAATCAAATTGTTTTTGAGGGAGTATTTGTCTCTTTTCAACGTACAGAAGAATTGTTTTTGCGCTATTATAACTCTGACGAGTTTTATGGCCGAGCTTCTCTTACAATTCGAGGTGTGCTCCTTTTGTTTTTCCTACCATTGGACAGTTTTATGCCGGCTCCGAACGGAGTCATATAGGCATGAGGAAAGCAAACCATTTATTTGAAAAAAATCAGCAGCCTTTATATGAAAGCATTCACTGATGTCTCCTCATGATGAATTTCATCAGCGATTCATAAAGGATTCATTTCAGATTTTTACTGCTGGGCATATGTTGTATATGTTTCTTCTTCTTTTTAGTTCTTTTCAAGTGCAGCCAATTTTCATTATGAGCCGGATTGTTTCAGTAAAAATTTATCTTAACCCAGACCCAGATGTAATAACTGAAATGCCCCTATTGGCTGCGCTATTCTCTAATAGCCTATACACACTAGCGACTAAATCGATTTACACTGCTATTCCGAGCGTTACCGGAAAATTACTTTACTGGTAATTTATGTTGCTGAAAATTGTTACCATCTTTTCAATTGGTATTCTCGCACAAATGGTAACGCTGTCAAAGCATTTCCGTACGAACGGAATGGAATCGGGCTGAAAATGGTAACAAAATGTTACCACGTATTGAGGTGGTCACTTAATTTTCTGCTGCCAGAATACGAAAAGAGTGTTTAAAGTACCAGATTCTTTATTTCACCAGTAAAGTAAATTATGTTACCACACCGGAATAAGGCCGTAAGTCGGGCTTTGATTTTCATGGGGATGTATGGAAGTATTCACACTACAACCGATTAGTCGGCCGACTGAAACAGTCAACATAGACAAAATAAAAATCTGAAATGAATACTTTATGAATCACTGATGAAATTCATGAGGAGGCATCAGTGAATACTTTCATATAAAGGCTGCTGCATTTTTTCAAATAAATGGCGCAAAAACAATTCTTCTGTACGTTAAAAAGAGACAAATACTCCATCTAAAACAATTTGATTGACATTAAACTGCAAGCTAAAAGAAAATAACTATTTCAAAAATTATTTTTGGGATATTTGAATTTAAATTACTGAAATAAATTATGAAACTCAAATGGCGGGATAGCTATGTATTCCGTGTTATAAGGAGAAGCCAGTGCGCAGTATAATTTTTCTTCCGGACTTCTTTACCCTTACGGCCAAAGCAGAAGCTTACAAGAGGCAAATTTGAAATTTGTATTTCCATATATTTTTTATTTTAAATATAATTTGTTTTATAGTTGTCAAATTGAAAAATTTGACAGAAAAGCTACCAAATGTCAAAAAACCTACCGAAATACAAGCTGGCTCGTGGGTTTTTAACCGCCTAGATGGTATTTCGTTTGGTTTTTTCGACATAGCTTGCTTGCTTGCACCAACGCAAAACGATAGTGATGAATATTCAACAAAGAATGATCAATGATCATTTAGCAGTGAAACAAATTTACTGCAGGGTATATGTATATATATGTATACATACACAAATGTCACTTTTCAGTTCTGCCAAATCAAAAAAGCACTGTGCTGCCAAATCAGCACGGAAAAAACAAATCGAACAGGGCGGATCAGAAATTGAACCAGCAATTTATCTGGTTTAATCGAGCTGAAATCTTTGTTGTTGCATTTACATGCAAAAATTTTTATCTGGGTTAGGATCACCGTATGTGAAACACGGCTTAAGTCAAAATGCCTGCCAAGGGTAGTGATGCCAACTTAAAGTATAATAAAATATAATAAAATATAATAAAATATTTAAGATATACTCATTTTTGGTATTTTCATATCCCAACATTGGTTGAAAGCGCTTAGCAGCAGTGTCGCAAAGTAACAGAATGAAGCTATTGTGAATAGCACTTGAAATTGCATAATTAAATACTCATTTTATTTCGTTTAACATTCTTTTTTTGGTTGTCTATATATTAAAATATATGATTCTATTTACGTATTCTATGAAAAATGTATTAATCTACTAGCAAATACCCGTCCCGCTTCGCAGCGACGAGAAAAAGTTTTATGATATAATGAGTATTTCCCTCTACATTTCCATATATCTTTCCCTTTCCTTTACCTCAACCTTTACCTTTTCCTTTACCTTTATCTTACCGGGACCATCCATCACCATCCGGGACCACTATCTATATACTGTGAATTTCATAAAGATCGGTCGAGTACTTTGGGAGTCCATAAAGTTCACACAGATACATATTAAGGTTGTTCTCTCTGTCTAATATTTTTGCCGAGATATCATGATATCTTGAGATTTTTCTCATATAGAGAGAGCGCACCTTTAAGTAAATAAAATTCGATCTGACTTCATTGTGAACTAGCATGTTAGCCATATTCTTTCCACTCTTTATACGACTATTGTCGCTTTGCTTTACTTGCTTGAATTTCGAATTAATTATCTGAATAAAATAAAATACTTAAAAAAAGAACTAGAAACATAAACTCACTTCTCATAGAAGACTATTGTGAATGTAATAACATGGTTGCATTTCCCGTGATATTTTTCTCATGATATCAAATATCACGGATTGGGGTATGAGAAATTTGCCGAAGCTCCAAATTTGACAAGACGTGTATTTTGTTGTTGTGCTCCGCAAATTTATCACACTTATGTCATCTCGGCAAATTTGCCAGGCCAAAATCACACAGAGAGAACAACTTTATTCATTTTTATATAATATATTATAATATATTATCTATAGATTTACTATTTATTTTTATATAATATATTATATTATCTATAGATTTACTATTTATTTTTCTCGTTCACAACATTTAATTTTGATAGCTGACTCCAGGGTTGCACGTAAGCGAGCAAGCAGCTGTTGAGCAAGATGGAGAGTTTTTGAAGGTCAGCAGAAAAGGAAAACTACTTTTATCAAATATTTACAAATATATATATATATATTTTCAGGCAAACACATTTCACAAACTCCTCTCTTTTTTCTTAACGGTGTAATTAAGTTTACTTACAAAATAAACATTCATACATAACTAATGGATGTATCAAATATATTAAAAATATTTAAAATAACCTTAAAATAAAAATTCTATTTAAATGGGTTGTTTGTTACACAATTTAATTAGAATATTGCTTATGTACTAACACATGGCTACACAAACTTTTTTTTATTTTTTGTGGTACTTAATTAAATGCGATTTTACTATTTCAATATTAAAAGAGGCGGTTCGAGCTGAAGTTCTTAATAAGTACATACATATACATATATAGTATATAACTAAAGGTTTTACATACATATTATTTCGTTTCTACAGACAGATATGCAAGAAAACTGTTGCTAAAAAGATACCAACGTAAAAAATAACAAATTTTCTATTACTAATTATTTACAAAAGAAGTCTCTCTTTGTTTTTGTGTGTCTGTTTTTTTTTTTATTATTTACAGCAAAAGTTTCGTTCGTTTTTACTTAATTACTTATTTATCCACATAATTATGTGTTTTTTCGTTTTAATTACTTTTTTGTTGTTATAAGGTTCGAAGCAAATATTTTAATTGTGGAATTAGCATATAAATTTATGTTAAAAGCTGCTTTAAGTTAAATTAGTTTATACAACAGCGCTGCAATACTGAAATAAACAGTAACACTTAAAAGTAGGCACCATTTACATGCATATACTTACTTACATACGTAGATATGTATATGCGCATGTGCAATACAAATAAATATTTTGTTCTTAATCTTTACTTAAAATCACTTAATGTCCAGCTTGATCCGAATTTACTTATTTGTTTAGCAGCTTTTGTTTTTATTTCTGTGCCGATTATTATTTTCTTCTAATCTAAATTTACAACGAACATTACAAATGCCAACAGATATATCATATACATACATATAATGGCAGTTTGTTGGTTAAATCAAGTAGTATAAGTGATTAATAAGGAGATAACGAAAAGTACAACCAAATGAGATACAAAAAGAATAAAAACATCAAACTTAAAAAGAAAATTAAAGAAGAATATGATTAAGGATTAAATATAAGTAAAATAATAATAAAAAAAACAATAAAAATAAATATAAGTAAAATTATAAAAAAAAAAAAACAATAAAAATATATATAAGTAAATCTGTGGTAAAACCAATAAAATAAAACAAATAATAGATAAAATGTAATAAAATACCTATAATTGGTAAAGGAAATATTTCACAATCTTTTGTGATTCTATTCTCAGAAGAACGCACACGACACATTTTTGCATTTTTTTTGAATATTTTTTTACTTTGTCTTATTAAAATAAGCCCTTATCGAATACTACAGCTAATTACATACAATACTAACATATAAACATACATACATTTTTTGACGCATTTCATGCAAGTTTTACAACACTGTGCCGAGCTTAGGCGCCTGTAAAGCAACGAAGCTCAGCATATCATTAATTCCATATTTTACAAAACCTTCTAAATCACTTGCTTTTGTTAAATATTAAATGTATGCCTACATTAAGTAAAATGGCACGGCATTCTTCACCAAAAAAAAAAAAAAAAAAACAAAACGAAAAACAGAATAACAATAAAACGCTTCGCCTTTAAGCACAACTTCTTGACAACAAACCCACTGTGCACAAAACATATTCAATTTTAACGCCTACCAATTAGAACCCCAATCAATTACGGCAGCCTCTGTTTTCCCATTACCATACCAAAGTGATCGATTAGTATGAAGTCCACCACTAACATAGCCAGTTATGTTGTAATTGTAGTTTGAGTAGCCGTTGTTGTTGTTGTTATTGTTATTTTTAAAACTTAAATTGTTGTTGTTATTGGCATTGGTGGTAAATATTGCAGGTTCAGTGCTATTTGTGCGGGTTATGCAGCATGCGCGTTGCGCTCCAGGCGGTGGCGCCCTTTGTGCGAGATCCCACCCTACTGTCCCCTCTTGTTAGAAGCCACGTCCGTTACTGGTTGTGTCATTGAGGAATGGTTTTTCTTCGCTTTTCTTCACCAAATTACCGCTAAGCGTGGGATCGGGTCGTCGTCGTTTGAAGAAGCCGAGATGCCAGAGCACAAGCACCACAATGGCCAACACGATTAAACCGCAAATGATGGCAACAATATAAATCCAGATGGAAGTGGGCTGTTCGCGTTGTTGATCGAGCAATTCGGGATAGGCGCGAGTTTCCACCTGTTTTTTTTTCGAAAATGATACAAAGTATTTACATACATAAAATAATTTAAACATATCTATATTATTATCTTAACTCACCAATATATTCGCATCCGTCTGCTCCACCGAATATTCCAGCGGAATTTTCACTTGCGCTCTCGACATTATGCGCACCAAATCGGCGCGCGGATATTCCGAGACGAGCGTTGAATTCCACAGTCTCGCTCGTATGTGCACGTACGCTTCGGTTTTGGCGGGCATATTATAGATATCACATTGAATTTTCACACAAGACGCAGTCGCCTTATCACAATCCAATTCGACTATATCACGCTTACGATTCGCATGCTCTCCGCCGCTGTCCATGAAACGTTCGGGCCGTATGATACGTTCGATGGTATTGCGACGCACACGATTCAAATAGCGATCCACTTCGTCATCATCGTCTTCGTCGTGGAGGCCCGGCGAACGTTGTGTTGTTGCTGGTTTTTGCTTCGTGTAGGCAGTCTTCTCGCTGTACGTGCTGTACGCGCTGTAGCGACTGAAATATTGGCTTTTGTTGGTGGGTCGCATCATGTAGGGCGCCGGCGCCATCATCAGCGCATCCAGCAATTCATTGGGTTTCGTCTTTGAGACCAGTTTTAGTGGGTTGACATGTTCGGGCGCGACAAAACATTCGCTCATCTCAACATTTTCCACAATGGGCATTGCTTCGATGTAGAGTAACCATTTGTCTTTTTTGCTCTTCTCGCTGGTCAGCTGATGCGGCCAATAGATGGTGAGAACGACTTTAGGCGCCTTCCATGGGCCGTCATTGTAAATCTGCAAAGGTAAATATATTCATAGTTTGTATGAATGTTAAGTGCATAGAGACCATAATAAATAGCAGAGACATGCACATAATAAACCCATTCACTTTTATTCCCTTCTTTCTCACCTGATATGTGTGCATCAACGGCGAACCAATATCCTCCATTTGCATCATCTTGCTGTCCTTTTTCACCTCACCGCTGTAAAAGCTTTGCTCTGGCTTCGCCCAGCCTTGCAAACTGAGTTCCACACGTTTCACTACGCGTACCTCTAGCAACGTGTCCGGTTTTGTATCTCCCACCAAGCGCGAGGTTGTATTAACGAAAACATGAAAGCTTAACTTACGCTCATTATCCTCCAAGCCACTTGGATCGAAACGTAGCGAGACATAAACGGCAGAATTGCGACGCATGGGATTGCCGAGCGTGCAAGCGACGACCGTATCATTGAAACGATTGCAGATCACGGAGTTCTGTGCGGAAAATCCCTTAGTTGAGATAAGTTCAATGGGAAAATATCATAAAGCTGACTCACCGTTCGTTTCGCTGCAATATATGAAACGCTCTTCTGATGCACCACGAACAATTGCGTTTCGTAAGCCGAATCCGCTTTATTCAAAACATTCACATTGACGCGCATTTCATCCTTCTCGCCCAATACCAGCGCATAATTGTCATCTGTAGAATACGTATTTATAAACACACATACATACATACTGCGAACACCAGCGCCACTCACCTTCCATATTCAAATCCAACTCGGCATTCATCAGCAAATTACTCTCACAAACATCATCCTCACCGCAATCCTTCTGGAACGTACCATCGAATTCGACAACAGCTTGCGTCTGATCCAGAATCGGATTTAATATTTCCAAGCCGGAGCGTGGCAATTTCGGTTCCACAATCGTATAATTTAAACGGAATTTGATCGGACTTTGTATGTCTCTCGTGTTCTCCTTGATATAGCCCGTCACTTGTTCGCATGCCAAGCGACCGTTCGTACGCACCGTTACCTCGCGCCTCACCACATTGCTGCGCTTATTTTCGCGATCGAAGAAGACGCGTGAGAATTTCTTATGACCACCAAATGTTTCCGCTTCCACTGTGTACAACAAACGCAAATCCTTGTTGGCCGCAGCTGGCTCATACGGATCGATGGAGCAGCAAGCTTCAAAGGTGAAGCAAGTCAAATTCGTTGAGACATCATGCATGCAGCCAGATTTCGCGGGATCGATATTTTTCAGTTCTCTGCCACGCGCCGTAGTTTGTATATTGATGATGGGTCGTGAGAGCAGCACAACCACAACCGAGGAATTGTAAGCACCAACAACAACATCTGGATATGAATTACCATCCAAATCGGTGCCACCGCTAATCGAGCTGCCGAAGGTGAGCAGTGGATGCGGCAGCAAGCCGAGATCGGTAGCTTGTATGCGTTGAGCGGGTTTTGCAACCAAACCGGTGCGCGAGCCCAAGTAGATATAAACGACGCCACCGCCACTTTCATAGGGCGCGCCCACAGCCAAATCCTCGCAGTTGTCCTTATTTATGTCACCGATGTTGGCTAGCGCCAGCCCGAAATGACTCTCCACGGCGCCAGTTAACTTTAGTGTCGGTTTTTCGGGCAACATGTCCTTATCGTTTTGATAAATGTAAACGGCGCCGCCTTCGGTTTTATTGAAATAGAATGGCGCAGCGACAATGAGATCGGGTTTCTGATCACCATTGATGTCGGCTGTGGTGAGTTCATAGCCAAAACTGGAGCCGAATTGCTCACCTTCCAGTATCATTTTAACGGGTATGGGATTTGTGTTGGCTTTATTGAATATCACAACTTGGCCATGGCCGTTGGAGCGCGGCGCTCCCGACGCGTAAGACATGCGATCGCCAAAGTAACGACCACCGGTGACGGCCATGCCTGCAAGAGATAATTATGGTGCAAATTTCATATATGAAAATATTGAAGAAGAAGCGCTCAAGATTAAATCTTTACTTGATACGAGATAGTAGTTATCCATAGTGAAAAAATCTCTATGGTTTTAGAATTCTCTTTATACCCAACATTTCTGGCCCTTACTCACCCAGATAACTGTACTTGTCCACCGGTGACGTGTTCTCCAAATGATCACCATAGTACATTGTCTTGTCGCGCTCCAAATATTCTCCACCAATTTCTGTCACAAACACCGTGCCGCGCCATGTGAAGGGTCCCGGTGAGCCCAGCACCATGGTGTTGTCATCCAGCAGTGCGCCCGAAGTGCCCACCTGACAAAAGCCGTAGTCTTCATGTTCTCTGTGAAATACAACAACAAACAAAAGCGCAAAATTAGTTACAAAAGAACATGCAAAAGGAATTGTATGTACTACATGGCTAAAGTGAGTCAGGTCATGGAGCTCGAGCTGGAAAATGCAGCTGAATAAATTAATTTACTATTACGCAAATTAACAATGTATTTACGTGTGCATGTCAGAGGTTGCAGGTCAAATCCACTGCCCACATTCTCCCACTCACTAAGTAGATATTTGCGCCAGCCTGTGACCGGCCGCATAAACACGACAAAGCCATTTTGGGATAATGAAAAATGTCTGAGTTATCACAGTGGACAGTGCGGAGTGGCTAGTAGGGTGCGCCGAAATGTATAAAGTTTATTTTGCAGAACATATGTATGATATCGCCATTTAAGCGACTAACCGACATTTGTGCCAAAAATTAAAATTTAATTCCTTGCGCCCTACTCTACGACTTGGGCAGCAAAAATCCTTGGCTGAAGCCTCGAAGAGGTTGCTGGGCAGTCTGCTGGCGGAGGCCCCGAAGGGCTAGCAAAGGCCGTTGTCCGGTCGAGTCGGTCCCCTAAAGGCGTCAGCCAGGGGCTGGGGGTGAGAGGGAGGTGTGAGACGGAAGGAATGAAACAAATTTATCTTGTAGTGATGGAGGATATACAGGATAAAGAAACAAAACAACGACAACATGCCGAAAAGCACCTTCACTACAGAAGTGCGATCGGAATACTCGGGATCGGGAACCGTTGGCATTGTCAGACGGTGGCGCGTGGGTGGAGCCTTTTGACGATGTCAAGAAGGGCACATAGGGGCACCCCACAAGAAGGAGTACTCTCACCCCTGTTGTGGAATCTAGTGGTCTAAAAATACTCTTCAGAAATATACAAAATACTCTTTGGAAAATATACAAAATATTAAAACTTGCGAAGGTTTGCATTCCATGTTTAGTATAACGCCCCCAATACGATGTTGGTACCACTAAGAACCATGTATGGTCTATGTGAAGGAACGCTGTATCCGGCCAACCTAACCTAACCCATTCTAACTCTACGATTCAGAGATGAAAAGCATATTAGCAGCAAATACGGAGATTACCGAGCTTCCCAAAGATCAAAGTTATGGTATGAATCGATAGGGTTGGGTTCCAGGAGTTAAAATTTGGCAAATCTCAATTTTTGCATAGGCGGCTATGAAGTTTCAACGACGATATGAGGTTATGTAGGCGGCAGTGGTGTAACCCAAAATTTGTGTTGGTGGCGGTTTTTGTCTAAATATTTCCGGTGCGCCCTAGTAGCGAGGTATGAACGTGTGTAAGTAGATACCTTTATAATAACTGAATAAATGAGTTATTTTATTTATATAAATGAAATTGTTAAAATGCGGCCACCAAACCGGGCAAAGTTGAACAAAAAGGTATCGAAAAATTAATTTCAACAAAGGGAGGTGGACCTGCCGGCATTGTCAATGGGAATTTATTTTGTAGATTGTAATACATAAATTTAAAACCCCCTTTAACTTAAATTGTGCTGCATATGCCAGATGGAGTGTGAGCCACTGCTGTTACCGCCTGCTGCACGCCGAACGCTGCGCCTTGACATGCCCCCTCCAAGTTACGAGCGGCTGCATGCTGTTGTATATGCAATTTTGTTGGCTTTTCGGTTTATTACTTACTACTCGCTTTATAGTTACAGCAAATAGTTTTCAAATGACTTTATCGCAAATATATGTACATACATAGCATTGGTTGCTCTAAATTTGTTGCAGTTTAAACAACAACTAAACAACTAACGGTAGCCTATCACAGTTGCAATAAAATGATTTATGTGGCATATTGTCATGGCGTGATGCCGCCGCTCTAAATCTTCGTGGAGGCTGTAAAATTAATTTTCTTAAATTAAATAGATACTAATTTTTGTGTTTGATGCTATAAAAATGTTTACTATTGCTTAATGTTTACTGTCGACTTGACCTCAATGTGAAATGTGACAATGTGGCGGTATTTGCATATGTCAAATGCTGTGTGTGTGATATGCTTTATAACGGCAGCTTGAAGGTGTGCAATGTGTTTGTTGAAGTGTTGAATTTTATTATAGTAAATTTCTTGTTTTTTTTTGTTAAATACTCGTAAAAACAAAGGACAATTTGAAAGTGTCGCCAAGTGGATACGATGTCGCGACCTTCAATGTGGCGCCACAAAATTAACACGCACAAATGTGTAAGCACTTAAAAGACATAAGAACTTTGAAGGATTTCATTGGCGTTGATTATTTGAATATTAAATGGGCATAATGAACCGTAGTCCTTAGAGATTTTTGTCCTCAACTTTGACCTTTACATTGGTGTTGTTTTTGCGCGAATTTTTTTCAAATAGCACAACCCGTACTTATGTACATAGCTAAAGACAAGCACACTGAATATACAACTTACTCAGCTTATGGAAAAGTGGGAATGATTCGGCGCTAGAGATATGTATATTTTCATTGTTTTGATGTACATACATATGTAAAATTTTCTTCAAATCAAGGAATAACAACAACTTTTTAAAGAAAATTGTATTCAAAACAATGAAAATATGTCTTTAGCGCCGAATCATTCCCATTTTTCCATAATCTGAGTTTTTTTTTTTTTTTTGAGTGCAGCTACTATTGGTATCAAGGTTGCTACATAAGGTTGGCACATAAGGTTGGCTTGATAGAAACAGAGAAACAGCTGACTATTTTTTTTCATTACCTAAATTGTCAAACTTTATGTGTTTGTTTCTTTTCTTGTATGTATGTGTTGCTTGGCCAATTAAAAATGGACGTTTGGCAATTGAGATAGGAAAACGAGCAACAACAAAACGTATTGCAGGGTTGATTTTCCGCACTGCGGTAACCTTATGGATCAACCTTGATTGCTATAGTGAGGTGTTGGGATCAACTATGGGCGTCTATAGTCTGTTCGGTGGTTTTGAAAGAGAATGTTGTTGGTAAGATAACGAATTAGTGCAGAGGAATGTTCTCAGGAGTAAAGGTCCATTATCCTTAATTTTTCGAAATTAAATGGTTTGAAAAAGAACATACGTCTAAGACAGTAAAGCTTGGTATCAGGCAGATGTGCATTCTTCTGGTTTATACTTAATTTCTTTATGTTAAAAAATTGCCTGGCATGAGCTATGAAGTTTTCTAATGATAAATTCCTGTCAGAAACATTTTTGACACCTCAAATATGTTGCGAACCCTTTTCGCAGTAAATTCCCCGTTTAACACTGACGTCACTTTTCATAATTAATGATGTGACAAATAATATTGTGTAAAATATATCTACATATGTATGTATGTATGTGTGTAAAAGAAATAGTTATGAGCTCACTATTCAGATGACCTCAGTAAAAATTCACAACACATTTTATGTGAAAATGTGCGTGCAAGTGTCAGCTGTTCAAGGACTAGATATCTACCGGATACAAACAATTAAACTCGTTTACATACAAATATGCGAAAGTGCTTAGTGTGTTAAATGTAAATTTGACATGCCATTCGAGACCGTAAAATAAGCAAAAAATGTAGCCCGCGCGTGATGAGCATTTCATGACGTTTGTAAATGATTAGAAGGAGTCAACGTGTTAGCGAGTTTGGGCCAAGGCGCGGAAAGGAATAGCCTGAGGTTATTTAATGTTGTGCGCAATATGTACATTATGATTATCACTAGAATTATCATACATTCGTATCTAAAGCGAAACAAAGTATTGACAAATAGTTTTTTTTTTTTTCTTTGCTTCTAATGACAATCCAGATGCGAACAGACCCTCAACTCTGCGCGAGCATATTCAATTTCGTTATGTTTTGTGCTTATAAAAGGTGCTGCGCAGTTGATGTCCTAATGTGCTACCTTGACATACATAAATACATACAAACTTTTCAACCAGTGGACAATTCCCAGTTGAAATCAGATGTATTGATACACGAATTATGCATGCTGTGTGCATGGAAAAGTGCGTACAGAGCATGATTTGTGAAAATAAATAAATTTTGTTCACATAAAATTATGAATGCTGTATGCATGAAAAATATGAATAATTTATGAGTTTTCGGTGTGTATAATGTGTATATATACATGAAAATCCATGCGATATGCATGCGTATGCATTATAAATTTTTTAATGATATATGTACATATCTACTTTATGATATTTTTCTTTCAATATACTGAGAGCTCCTTTTTTTATTTTACGTTTTGTCTTGAAAATTTTCATTTTGTCAAAAATATTTATTCGAAAAAATTTCAACGATCATCATCGTCATCACCACTTTCTACTTATACGTAGAGATTCACCCGTTTAATCTTGTGCAAAATCTCTAGCGTTAGCAGTTTGTACCGTCCCTTTGATATCCTCCTTTTGCATATTTGCGCAACTTAACGGGCTGACCATATCGATTTTGGTAAGAAAACGTACGCATTGTGGACGTGCATTGTTAAAGAAATATAACGAGATGATCCAGGGTTAGTTCTATTGTTTAGTGGGACAAAACCACCAAATTTATTTTCAGTAGATTGTATCTAACAGTTTTATTATATTCCGAGCTGCATACAATCTTCAGTTTCATAGACATTGAATAACAATATGGCTATTCGTGTCAAAACATCTTTCAGGGTGACTCCCCACCATAATATGACCTTCAGTCAAATTGCAATGGTTATAATATCTGTTTAATAGGAATTTTAATAATTCTATGAGAATGTTACTGAAACTATATTAATGCAACATTCATACTACCCTATTAATGCAGAATTAGTACCTTTGTATGTATAAACGATCTATACATCCGATATATGCTGTATGAGTGATTCTGCATGCTTTCAGCATTTTTTCAAGAGTATGCATACAATATGATACATATGAGGGGTTAGAGTATGCATGCTCTCTGAGAAACCATACGTGTAAAAAGGAAATAGACGATCATTTATACTGGCATGCATACACAGCTCCAATTCATGCTTCCAAAATTTATGTTGTATGCATAAGATTCCAACTGGGTTGGTTTTATTTATTTATGTATTAGGTATGCTTTTTGTCTATTTTACTCTTCCCAATAGACCATAGGGCTTGAGAATAATATTATAACAAGCTTACAAATATAAGCGTTAAGCTTGAGGAAAGCTTGTGTAAAGTATTGAAAAAGTCTTAAAAACAATTGTAGAAAAATCAAAACAGCACCCTTTCTATAAGCTTACAAATGTTATTGTAGAAAAATATTACTTGTGAAAGCTTGTTGTAAGCTTATAAA
This sequence comes from Urophora cardui, assembly GCA_960531455.1. Classification (NCBI taxonomy): domain Eukaryota; kingdom Metazoa; phylum Arthropoda; class Insecta; order Diptera; family Tephritidae; genus Urophora; species Urophora cardui. The sequence goes on from OY482671.1 coordinate 159,402,392, forward strand.
TATAATTGTATGTATAAATAGTAGAAAAACGAAAAAAAATAAATTTTTATTTGCATTTTTTTTTTCTTTTTCTTTCCTTCTTCACCTTTACTGCAATGTTCTTTATTTTATATTCTCCTCCTGTTTCGGACCATAACATCAACCTGAAATTCAATCCAACGGTATCATATAGTGGTACATTCAACATTATATTGAACATTATTGAGGCTTTTATACTTCCCTTTTCGAAGAAGGAATCAATGAATTATATGAATCATTGTAAAACCAAAATTTAAAAAAATTTTACAGCAAGCTTATAACAATATTATTATTAATAATTTTTCAAGCTTTCATTGCAAGTGTAAAGTAAGCTTATTGTAATATTGTTTTCAAGCTTGTGTTCCTCAATTATTACAATCATGCTTGTGAATAAGCTTACAATTAGGCTTATAAAACCTGTATTGCAATAAGCTTACAATGGACAATTATTATAAGCTTGTTCTCAAGTCCTATTACATTTCGCTTACATCCTGGTCTGTTGGGTTTTTTCTTATTAACATACATACATATTTAATTTTTCCTTTCCCATACATAAGTATTACATTTGGCATAAAAGTATGATTTGAATTGTATTTGTAAACGGAGTTGCGTGGTTGCCTTTTTGTTTTGTCCTTTTTGTTAAACATTTCCTTATTGCTTAATCAAATGATTCAGAATGTTTATTTAATGAGCACATTATTTAATATCACTCGATTATGGGAAGGTCGCGGAATAAATGATTATGTGTCAAATAATGTATGTATGTATGTACATAAATTAATTTTATAATTTTCAAGGTGAACCCAGTTGTAGAAAACGCTTATGTTTGGATAGTGGCAGAAAGCTTAAGCGAAAGTTTCTTACAGTAACAAATATGTAGCCTTGGTTGTTTGAGGAAAACGCCCCACTCATAATTAAGAGGACTAAAAGTTCCTGCAGTGATGCATAATTATAAGCTGAATAGCTAATGTTTCTCAAAAAGGGATGATCATAATTTTACTTATTATTTTGAGTACATAAATTCGGATTAAAAAAAAAGGATGCACTTCAAGGCCGATATCCAAATTGAAAAAAACTCTAACAATTATGTAAGCAAAATGATTTATTTAGTAACCCACCTTTGTACTGTCCGACCTTTACATGGCTCATAAACTTCGTCATAACTCAACTCATTGGTCAACACATAGCACAATCCTTGACCATAACGATTCTCCAACACTTTGGTGATATAACGATGCGCACACACGAGTACCTATGGAGCAAAAGAAAGTCAACGAAAAATAGTTAAATACTAACAATAACTATGTAGTAGTAAATGTTCGGTAGATATTAAAGAAAAGAGAAAGAAAATCATCAAAATAAAAAACAGAGTTAATACAACAAAAGAAAATTTATTGGTTCGAAATATGGCCAAAAAGAAATGTTTACATTAATTAAGTCATTAACAGTGTTCAACTTCATAATAAATGTACAATAAATACTTATGTACAATAATAAAATTTATGGCTCACAGCATGTTCAAAGTCTTTCTTTTCCTTTTTTTTCTCCTTTAACTAACATTTTTATTTTGGCTTTCAAATGGAAGGGTTAAAATGTTAACCAATTGCTTTTTATCTAAGGTCATCCGTGGGGTTAGTGCTACGTACATATGTATGTATTTATGAATGGCGTAAAAAAGTAAAGAAGTTGCTTTGTGTTTATGTTTGTATCAAAAAAGTTTGTTTTATTTTATTGCTTTGCTTTTCGGCGTGTCTTTGGATCTTAAGAGTGAAAATGTATAACTTTGAACATTTTTCTCAAGAATATAACTCTCAATGGGGGTTTCACCCAATGTTTTGTAGTGCCAGAGTCTAAAAAATGCAAGGCTGTGGCAAACACCTGCATTTTTCTTGCAGTGCAAAAACCTGTCTACCCTAATCCAAAGACTATCAAAATAGCTGAATTTAAATAATAACAATATTCTAAATGGGAACTTACCTTTCCACCAAGTCCTTGCGATCGCACCGTCACACCCAACCATTGGCCCTCTTTGATTTCATCGTCCGAAGGTTCTTGCAGCTCCTCGATGTCATCGCTGTCGTATGCTATTTTATCAATTAAAGTACGACATGATCCAACACAAATGCAACAGCATGAACAACAAATATGTAATATGTGTAGCATGAGAATGAAGAAAATGGAAAAAGAGGAGAAAAGGAAAAAAAAAATGCAAAAAAACACATGTTAATTAATAAAAATAAGCCGGTTATGTATGCATGTTTTCTTTTGTTTTAATATTTAGTAAACAAATTTGCTTTTAATCATTTGGTTGCACGGTGATGAAATAATTACATACATAATTAATAACAACAATCAGAACAAACAAAGAAAAAAAAAGAAACAAAAATTGAGTGCTTAAAACATATGCAAAGAACATATAAGAAAATAACTAATAAAAACTAATTTAAAACTTAGTCATTAGAAATAGTATTAGAAAAAAGTATTTACATATGTATGTATGTAGTGAATATTCACAAATTATTAGAATCAATCAAATTAATTACAGAACTAAAGACACAATAACTAAACAATGATTATAATAATCTCAAATGCATAAATTCAATGCTAAATAAAAAGAGAGCAGCGAAGAAACAATTGCAAACATAATATCAAGTCGACATAAAACAGACTATAATGTTAATAAATGTCATGGTTACTAACATTCAAATAAAGTGCTTAATTACAAAAACAAAAAAAAAAAAAAAGAAATCAACTGCTTAAAAAAGCATAAAAAATAGTCGTAAATATTAAGTAGAGCGGTAAACGTCACAGAAATTTGAAAGCGTTGATGGCAACACTGACCCCATCGCGTTTGATGGCCACAACATTCTACCAAAATATGTATGTATGTATGTATAATAGAAGTTGATGAAATGTGGGGCAACAACAGTAGCTAGAAAATAGTCAAGTGCGCTGTTCACGGCTCTGCCACAGGCTTTATACCTTGTATAACATGAAACTATACATACTACATACATACGTATATGAAATGAGCCATTTTTTGTTTTGAACAAAGCACATTTTCGAACTGCACGATATCTATTTGTCGAGTTCGGAAGTAGATAGACATACTTCAGAGCATTGCACCATAGTTTCTATTTAAAGGAAATTTTTTTGAAACTCAAATATTCCGCGTTTGGAAGAATTTATTTTTATGTGTGTTATAGACATTGGAAACGTTAAAAAGAGATTGAAGCAACTATGCGAGAAGAATACACAGAATGCACATTAATTTATGGTAGCCAATAAAAGAAGAGTGGTTTGAGTGAAGGCGTGAAAGCAAGTTTTAGATATATTTAGTGCTCCTTCACACTGCTGCTGGAAAATTAATCGGTAATTGTACGTAATCTGTCGGATTGTAATAAGAAATCGGTCAATGGATTTCGTGGATAACCACACAGTTAATCAGTACAAATAGAAGAATGCTTAAATTGAAAATAAGACGATTTTAGAATGAATACAAAAGATATACAATCTTATATTATAAATGTGAAATGGAAATTGTGTTTAAACTCAATTGGCGAGAAAACCGCTGAACGGATCCTCACGAAACTTTGCACACCTAGGTATTTTCACCCGTTAATTGCTATAGGCATATTTTTAATCTGATTAAAAGTCAGGGATGGGCACCTCCCATACAAAATTTTCCTTTTTTCGTAATATCTCTTGAAATATTTGTATTAGAATAATGAAAATTTTTGTGAAGGAATAATACAAAAATATATACTCAACGGACAAACAATTTAGGTCTTGGTAAAGCAGGGATGGGCACTCTCCTCCCATATAAACTGAAATTTCCACATCGAATATCTCTGGAAATATTTGTAGTAGGGTACTGAAAACTGGTGTGAGGGCATATGAGATAACTATGTATTAAACGGGAAAAACACTAGGTCTTGGTAAAGCAGGGATGGGCACCTCCCGTACAAACTGAAACTTTCACAGCGAATATCTCTGGAAATATTTGTAGTAGGGTACTGAAAACTGGTGCGAGGGCATGTGAGATAACTATATATTAAACGGGAAAAACACTAGGTCTTGGTAAAGCAGGGATCGGCACCTCCCATACAAACTGAAACTTTCACAGCGAATATCTCTGGAAATATTTGTAGTAGGGTACTGAAAAATGGTGTGAGGGCATGTGAGATAACTATATATTAAACGGGAAAACACTAGGTCTTGGTAAAGCAGGGATGGGCACCTCGCATACAAACTGAAATTTTCACAGCGAATATCTCTGGAAATGTTTGTAGTAGGGTACTGAAAACTGGTGTGAGGGCATGTGAGATAACTATATATTAAACGGAAAAGACACTAGGTCTTGGTAAAGCAGGGATGGGCAACTCCCATACAAACTGAAACTTTCACAGCGAATATCTCTGGAAATGTTTGTAGTAGGGTACTGAAAACTGGTGTGAGGGCATGTGAGATAACTATATATTAAACGGAAAAGACACTAGGTCTTGGTAAAGCAGGGATGGGCACCTCCCATACAAACTGAAACTTTCACAGCGAATATCTCTGGAAATGTTTGTAGTAGGGTACTGAAAACTGGTGTGAGGGCATGTGAGATAACTATGTATTAAACGGGTAAAAACGCTAGGTCTTGGTAAAGCAGGGATGGGCACCTCCCATACAGTCTGAAATTTTTACAGCGAAAATCTCTTGAAATATTTATAGTAGGGTACTGAAAATTGGTGTTGGGCATATGAGATAATTACGTACTCGACGGACAAAAAAAAAAAAATAAGAAAACTATCTTTGACGTCAAGAGTGATATTTTCTATGTAACTTTTTTGGACTAACTCAATATGCTAATATTTTTAAAAGCACGTGGTGTGAAACCCGCGGGTAACCTCTAGTTACTCATAAAATGACAATATTTTGAAGACGGGTATTTAAATGGACATTTGTTATAAGTATAAGTAGATATGACTTTACTGGAAAAAAAAAACAATTTTATTGCACCCAAATTAAAATATGTAGTTTTTTTTAGTAAACTCACAAATCAAATCGTGAAATCTCAATACAAAAGTACATATTTTTATAGATGAAATTAATATGGAAAATAGTTTATATACGAAAACCTATTATCTACAATATTAGTTATGTATGTATATGATTGTAGTTGTTCTCCTGTCACCTTCAGTCAAATATAGATCAAGAGTCAAATGTTGATTAATAGAGCAATTCAGCCGGACAAAATTTTATCAGAGCTGAGCTGAGAGTAGAAAACAAAACATTACAAAAAAAATTAAATCCAAAACACAAAAGGCTACCAAAGTACACCCATTGAAAGAGTGAACAAAAATATGATAAATGATTATTTTATGCAGCGGAACTAATAAAACAATCGAAATCTTAACAAATGATCGAAGAAAATTAGGAAATATACGTACATATGTATAAGTATACATACATACATATGTAGGAATTTGGGAATGTTTACAGAAATACTTACATATGTATGTACATACATTGTACATGTACCACATATTTATAAATACATCACCGTTCATACCTACATAAAATGGCCGTCACAGCAGCAGGAACGGATCTAAAAAGGGGCTTGATACATATGTATGTAAGTCTATGGGGTCACATTGATTTTGGGCATAGAACAAAATACAGAACATCGGCATCAAAAATTATTATTTTTTTTTTTAACTTATAATATTTCAATGAAATCCGCTAATTTCGATTGTTCCACGAAGAAATTGCCTTAAACCTTCGATCAAAATGATGAAATAAAATCAAAAGTTCTTTGGCCTTATCTTTGAAGTAAGTCTTTTTCAGTATTGTTTATCCCCAAACTAGCCAATTTTGCTTAAGAAAATTGTAACATATCAAATGACCGAAAAACGCAACATTTGAACTTTTTTAAGCAATCAATGCGTATCGCAGAAGTGAAATAAATTTGATGGGATGAATGGATATTTATAACAATAGCCTTTCTGGCTTTTAAATATGCAATATACATATGTATGTATGTACCTATGTATGCTTGTGCAAGCCATTAAGTTTAAAAGTGCAACAGCCTCCTTGCTTATGAATCGTTTCAAGTTTTTGTTTATTTTCTAAATATCTTTATGCTTATTTTAATGAGCTTTGATATGCATGTGTATGATATATATATCTTTGGATGTACATATGTGCGTATGTGTGGGTGCAACCGGATCATCATTTTGTAGTTGTTGGTTCATATTTCTTGTGGCCACTTCACTGAGGGCTGATGTGTTGGCTGCTGTTGCCGATGCATTTTAATTATGTACATATGTACATATTTATGTATGTATTATGTATACATATATGTATGTATGTTGGGTATGTAACTTAAGTGAAAGCGCTGCATAAAATGATTAAGTTAATTTGCCTACTTTGGCTTGAGGTTAAATTTTTGTTTGTTTTGAAATGGATTTGTCAACTTAAGTCCCACACGCGAACAAATATGTACCTATGTATGTGTATGGATGCGTATCAGTAAATAAGTCAAAATTAAAAAAATTTCCTTTTTTTGTTTTTCAGAAGAGTTGAATGATTGGTGCGTATTGCAGCTAAAGCAATTCATAATTCCAATGTTGGTGGAGAAAAGAGCGTGATTATGAATGTGCCTACCTCCTAGTCACATTTCAGTTTTAAGCATCCGAAATTATTTCGGTGTTTGGTAAATAAATAATGCTCATAATAATAATGTTATAAATTAAACTTGTCATTGAAATTTGGCATTTTTCCTACTGCTTGGAAAGAATCATTCATTATTCCTTTACATAAAAGCGGTATTAGATCTTCGATTGAAAATTATCGAGGCATAGCAAAATTGTCTGTTATCCCAAAACTGTTTGAGTTGATTATAAGCAACCAGATAAAAAACTCGATTGAGTCATTGATTGTGAACTCTCAGCATGGTTTCTGTAGGGGTAAATCAACCATCACTAACCTTCTGGAATTTACAACAAATGTTTCTAATGGGTTTAGGGAAAATGCTAAAGCGGATGTTATTTATACTGACTTAAGTAAAGCCTTTGACAAGGTTAATAACAATTTACTTATCCACAAGCTTCAGCTACTGGGTTTTCAACCTATCCTCCTAAACTGGATTTCATCTTACATTTCTAACAGAACACAAAGAGTTGTTTATAAGAATGCCTATTCATTTAGTATTTATGTGTCATCTGGGGTTCCGCAGGGCAGCCATCTCGGACCGACTCTGTTCTTGTTGTTCATTAACGACATCTCATGTGCTATAAATTATTCTAAAGTTTTAATGTACGCAGATGATGTGAAACTTTTCAGGTCCTACACCTCACCTGAGGAAAGATCGCTCCTTCAAAATGATTTAAACGGTTTGGTTACGTGGTGCAATATAAATCTAATGCCACTAAATCTAAATAAATGTAAATTTATGTGCTTTTCGCGGAGTAATGTCGAACCCATAGCTTACGCCATTAATAATCATGATCTGGAGCGAGTTTATGAGTTTGTCGACTTAGGTGTAAGATTCGATTATAAACTTAATTTCAACCTTCACATCAACGTCATGATAAATAAAGCTAAAAGTGTTCTAGCGTTTGTAAAACGTTGGTCTAAGGAATTTAGTGACCCCTACGTAACTAAAGCCCTTTTCACAACCTTAGTAAGACCGACACTAGAATACGCATCTATAATCTGGAATCCGAGTTACAAAATTCATTCTGATCGACTTGAATCGATTCAAAAACAATTTTTACTTTTTGCATTAAGAAATTTGAATTGGAACCCCCATTGCAATCTTCCTTCGTACACTAGTCGCTTAAAGCTTATTAACCTTCCAACTTTAGCTAGTCGTAGGGAAACTCTAGGTGTAATATTTGTAACGAAACTGCTGAAGGGATCAATAAATAGTCCATTTCTTCTTTCTGAAATAAGTTTAAACATTCCTACCCGTCCATCAAGACATTACCAGCCCATATTTTTAAAACAATGTAAAACGAATTTTGAATTAAATGAGCCATTCCGATATCTATGCAAAAGTTTTAACACATACTCTACCTATTTGGACATCTCTGACTCTCTATCCATTATAAGGAAAACTCTTCTTTCAATTCTTAACAAATAACAATTTGTCTACTAGATATAGTTTCCTTCTACTAATTTAGGATAATATGTATTTTATTGTTAACTAAGTAGTTGCTTCTAAGTGTATATATAAACTTAAGTATGTGTAATCAGCTGATGAATTTATATTCTGTAGCTGAGCAGCATAACAACTCGATGTTTAACAAACTCCAGCCACTCAACACCTTGGCAAAATTAAAAAATATATATCCGTGCGTCATGCGGATTGCGCCCCTCGCGGCGGTCGGGCGGGATATGGAGGGTAAACCGTTGGGAATTATATATATAAATAATACGATATATATATGTGTGTACCTACGAGTATTTGTAATAAAATAAAAATGTATGTATAATGTGTATTTGGAAGGTACATACATATGTACATATGTTCATATATGCAGAGCTCTTGTGCTATTGAAAGTGATGCAAAGTTTGTCTTACAAGAAGAAAATACAGACCACGAATGTGGTACGCAAAAATTTGGACTTATGTATGTTAAGTACCAAGATACTGAGACTTTTTTTTAGTTTTTTTTTTGTTCGTCGTAGTACCTATAACTTTTGCTGAAAAGTGAAAATGTAAAATTCATGCGAAGCTACACTCAAAAAAAAAATTTCTCTCCATCAAAGACATAATTTTCCTTATTCTGAACGCGTCCCAATACAAAATTTTCTTTGTTTTGTGTAAATTTTCTCAAAAATGTGGAAAAAACATAAAAAAACATTCAAACAAATTCGTTGCCATGGGGATTTGTATGGGAATTTAATTTCTCAAAATTAAAGAAATCAAGTCTTCAAAACAAGGAAAGTTGGGAATGGAATGGCGCTTAAAGAATTTTTCATTATTTTAATGTATGAATTTTTCAAAACAAGTATATGAAACCATGGTAACGCATGTAACAACAATATTTTATAAACTTTTTAACATGTTTTAAGGAAAATTTACTCAAAACAAAGAAAGTAGTGTTCAAAATAGGTAAACAATTTCTTTGACCCCTCCATATATTTTTTTTCTCTCAGTGTAATTGTTTGTGAACTCTTGATTAAGCGTTGTTAATTTCAAAACAAAGAAGTTTCAGAGTGAATTGAGTTATAAATTATTGATTTACATATTAATGTATCTACATACATAAGTCTTACAACTTAAACTAAAAAAAAAAAGTTTTGATTAAATTTATCTATGTAAACAGTAGCGAAACGAAAAAGATCCACAAAATTATGCAAGTATTTACATATTTGTATGGGGATTATATTGTAAGTGCATATGCATATAAATAAAATACAACAAAAGAAAAAAAAAAAAAAACAATGGACCACCGACAAAGCAAACAGTTAAAACAAGTGCCAACTCGGCACCGCACGCCAAGCCCATTTCCATTTTTCTGAATGAGTAAATAAAACAAATTGATACTAATGAAAAAATGCAAATAATATACGTACATACATACATATACATAATAATAATCATTATGGTGGCCTTAGTGCAACTTGAACAGAGCCAATAATCAACTGCAAAGCGAAATTTCATTAAAAATATGCGGCTTAAATGTTGCACACTGGTGGCAAAAAAAGTGGTAATTTTAGAAAAGAACTTGTACGAGTAAAATACATTATTTTACCTTTCTAACTGTCCTCGGAAACGTAATTGTGCGCTTTATTTTTTACTAACATAATCAAAATTTCTAAACAGTTATGTTTTTACCCATTTTAAGCACGTTTTCATATGCTTTTATAAGTTTTTTCCTTCAGTGTAAACAGTTATGTTTTTTCTTCTATTTTTTTTTAGATTATTCATTTTCGACGCCACTATAAGGATGTAGGTATGCACATGCAGTGTCAGTTAGGCGAAGATTAACTGCAAAAAATTGCTGCAAAAGGCAAACAAGCTTGCATTCTTATTAAATTGGTAACAACAAAAGCGACACGAAAAACCAAAATAATAAACACCAGCGCAGACAACAACAAGACCAACTAATGAAATTAAATAAAAATGGAATTTACTGAGTTGAGCACAACAAAAAATGCAAATGCAATTCAACAGTTGTCGCCTGTAGTCAAACAAAGCAGCAACAAGCGACAACAACAACACATATATGTATGCAACAATCAGCAACACTAAACAAGTTAACTCTGGTGGCAAATGAAGCAAAGGCAAATACATGCAACAACAGCCAAAACTTTGCACTGCGCAAGTGCCAACGATTTTTCTGCCGCTAAACACCAACGCGCATGCGCAGAAGTGCCCACACAGTCATAGTGCGCAGACAGCTGTTGCAGCAATATTCCCCCAGTGGTTGTATGTACATATATTTGATTGAGTAGATACGTTTGTATGTGAGTTTTTGTGAAAAAATCTAAATTTCAATTTAAAACGCGTGCGACACAAAAGTTCGCGGACTCTGCAGACTCGGGCAGTTTTTTATCCAGTTGTAGTTTTTATTCATTTTTTTGCTGAATTGGCGGTAAGGGGGAATTGTTTACTTCACAAGTAGATTTTTGGCGTTGATAGCGAATGTACGACACGCGTTCAAGTTAATTTCAATCAGTAAAGCCAAAAATTAACGAACTTACATGGCAAGTCGCAAAAAGTCAACAAACAAGTAATAATTTGCAGATAATTAATTTTGAAAATTTATTTTTTGTTTTTTTGTTTTTCCAACAGAGTAGGGCTGCGATGTATTGTGGAACGAATTTCCGTCATTCCTTGACAAGTTTATTTTCGGCTATATGCCATCTTCAGTGTCTTGTTTCGATTAACTCAGAACGAAACCGGTTTATAACCAAATCAAGCTTGATAATGGATGACGGAAATTCGTTCCACAATACATTGTAACTTTGGAAATATTGCCTGGAGATTTACGTATAAAAAATAAAAAAACGCAATGAAAGAAAAACAAAATATCGGTATTATAAATATCCTTCCAACTTTCCTAAGTCTACAACGGTCATATACCCACCAGATTTAGGTCATCACTGGCAGTCTTAGTCTATCCTTACTGGGTTAAACGCGACTGTTCAAGCAAATTTTGCCCTTGTTTATAGGTAGGAAGCGCAATTGGAATTGTGTGGGAACTACACTTAATACCCTCACATTAATTGTCTTGCCAAAATGCTCCGAAAAGCCCTCAATAAGCATTAGAAATGACATTTGCTGAGTCTCAAGTAGCAAAAATTCGCTGTTATTGAACCTTGACTAAAGTGTTGCTTTTATTGCAAGTTGGCAATATGAGCACGTCCATTGTGTAAATTTATTTTTGCATATGCGATTGTAAAATAAATTTAGTTGCGCATTTAGTTAATGATTTGAGTTTTTTTTATCATATTCAAATTGGTTTCTCCGCTGACACATTAAATAACATACTTCAGTAATTTCTGAAGGTTAAATTACATTCAACGTAATTATTATTTAGGGTATTGCTGTTATGTATATGTTGTTAAGTATGAATATTTGATACATACCAGGGCCGTGCGCACGGGGGGGGCTTTGGGGGTTAAACCCCCCCCATGACCAAATCTAAGTTGCAGTGATTTTGCAAAAATTTTCAAAATACAGTTTATAAATTTTGCATTGAATTTTGACTCATAATTTTTGACAATATTAGTTACAATAATTTTACGGAAGAAGAATTGGTAAAAGTTGCAAAAAATAAGGTTGGCCAATACATAAGTTCGGCACTTTGAATTGCACTTGGAGCTTTCCGAAATTACAAAGTTGTGTAGCATATGTTCGCTTGGCATTTTTAAAAAAATTGTACTGATAACAAAAAATTTTCAGTTTGTGAAAACAGTGAGCAGTTTCAATTAACAAGTACTGTAAACAGTACACGGAAAGAAATTTTTATACTTGAATCAAGAAAAATGTTTTCTTAAACTCAATTTAGAAAATTTTTAGGGAAATAAGAAAAATTGACTTAATTATTACTGGAAATAAGAAATTGAGTTTTCCAAAAATGAGGCAATTATTTTCTTATTCAAGAACACTAACAAAATCTATAGAAAAAAAAATGTTGAAAAAAAATGTTTAAATAAATAAGAACATCTTTTCTTAAATTTACTTAAATGAAGAAAATCTTTTTGCTTTTTGTTTCGACGAATTGGAACAACAAAATACAGCGAAAAAAAATGTAAAATGAATAAGAAAACGTTTTCTGGAGCGAAGTAAAACTTTTCTTGCTGAATTTGCATTTCCAAAGTTACATGTATTTTTTTTCATTTGCCATCCGCTTTGCATATTTCTGAATATTTTTGCAATTCTCAGATTGTTAGTGAAGAATTTGGTATAAGGAGTTCACTATTTGCATCTTCATTTATATTAAATAAAATGTTGTCATTTCAATAAACAAGTCCTAGGAAAATACTAGTTGACTAATTATGGTTTTCTAATCCCTCATGATTAGTTTTCATTTTCCTTATTTTTTACGTTTTTAATATTTTTAGAAAATATTTGCTTAATTTAATATTTAATATTTTCTTATGCCTCAGACAAACATGTGGTATGAGTATTAGAATATCAATATTATGATTTGGCTATGCTATGAAAATTTTCAATTAAACTACAATATGAGGGTGACACATATGTGGTATAGATCAAAATATTATTACTATACTACGATGTGTGTCTCTCGCATTACTTACTTAAGCTCGTATAAGAAAAGTTTTACTTGCAACAAAAAAATAATTTCTTAATTTATTTCAAAAAACAAGAAAAAAACACTTACCCTAAGTAAATTATTTCTTATTTATTTAAAATCCAATTTCACTTGAAGCAAGAAAATTTTTTACTTATTTATTTAAAATCCAATTTTCTTGGATTTTCTTGATATTAAGAAATTATTTTCTAAGTTCAAAATCAAGTCTAATTTTTCTTGTCTCGGCACTGATTCTAGTAAAAAATTCTTTCCGTGTACTATTCAGGACCTGGTTAACTAGGTTTTGATGAATCATAATCAGAGCTGGGCGATAAGGATTACATGTGCAATCGATTACACATAGGATTACGATTACATTAATCGTAATTTCAAGTTTTTTACGATTACGATTACAGTAATCGTAATTTTTGTAACGACGATTACGATTACAGTAATTGTAATTTCAAGTTTTTTACGATTACGATTACAGTAATCGTAATTTTTGTAACGACGATTACGATTACAGTAATTGTAATTTCAAGTTTTTGACGATTACGATTACAGTAATCGTAATTTTTGTAACGACGATTACGATTACAGTAATTGTAATTTCAAGTTTTTGACGATTACGATTACAGTAATCCTTATTTTCTGTAATCTTAAATTACAAAATTTAAGAATTACATGTAAAAAATTATTAAAATTGCTTTTTGATACTAAACGGTGTAGGGAGGAAAATATGCTTGGCTCTGAAAGAAGTGCTAAAAACTACAAATAATTATGTAAAACTTGCAATTTCACACATATTATATACATTTTGAAATATTTGCGGTTGAGATAGCAGCTTTTAGTGGGCTGGAGTAAATGGCCTCATGCATAGCTCACACTAATTTTCTTCGTAAAATGTGGATTTTGCATGTATAAAAAATATGCATTACAATTGCTAGATATTACTAAACAAATTACTTAGGTTTATCTCATAACAAAATTAAAAAGTAATAAAACTCCACTGCAACTTTTGAAGATGTAAATGACCATAACTATGAAAAGCCAATATTAAATGAAGATTTTTTTGACTTCGGCGGTAAATACCTAACTTTATATCTATATAACAACTTAATATATATTTTATTTAAAACTCAATATACCTTTAGAAAACACTGATTTACCTGAAGTGCTTCCTGGTAGTGGCTCAAACATTATAGGAGAAGAATTTTTTAAATATTTGAACGATGCTGATAGTAGCCATGGCTGTTTTAAAAGATATTCTCTGATAAAGAAAGCATCTTTAAGATTCAGCACCCCGCTTACATCGTCAGCACCTGTGGAAAGGCTATTTTCGTTGGCGGGCATTATATACAGTCCTCGACGCCATGCACTTTACGATGTTTCTTTTGAAAAATTAGTTCTGCTTAAGGCTAATATTGAATATTATTGAATGTAAAATATCCAATAAGCAGTCTTAATTTTCTATCTTTATTATTTCCGCTAATTTTCTCTCTTCTTAATACACATAGCAGTTTTAATTGTTTACTTATTGTGTGAGAAATAAACACATATGTATGCATGTATGTAAAAATTATTATTATTTCTTGGAAAATGATGTTGGGTAAGTATATCACTGTTTTTTACACATTGTAATCCCAGAAAACGAGAACAGTAATCGTAATTTCAAGTTTCTTACGATTACGATTACAGTAATCGTAATTTTTGTAACGACGATTACGATTACAGTAATCGTAATTTCAACTTTCTTACGATTACGATTACAGTAATCGTAATTTTTGTAACGACGATTACGATTACAGTAATCGTAATTTCAAGTTTCTTACGATTACGATTACAGTAATCGTAATTTTTGTAACGACGATTACGATTACAGTAATCGTAATTTCAAAATTTCTAAGATTACGATTACTGTAATCGTAATCATCTTGTAATCGTAATCCTTATCGCCCAGCTCTGATCATAATGAGTTTCAGAAAAGTTAGAGAACATTTAAATTTATGGTGTATGGGTCTGGATATCTGTTTCAGCAAATATGTTTATCTTAGCGAAAAATGTATGCGAATGCAAACCAAAATTAAAAACCCCCCCCCAAGGCTAATTCCTGCGCACGGCCCTGATACATACAGTATCGGTATAGATACTTGTGAGAAAAATATTAATGCATTTTTTGACAACTTGCAGTAAAAGTTGCTGTTGCAAGCGATTCGTGGAGGCGGTTTTAAATTGCACGGTTCTGTGGAATGGCAACGCAAATTGCAATTGTAATCGAATACAAAAACTAATAGACTCGGGGTTTTGCAATTCCAAGTAATTTAAAGTTTTTCGTTGATGGGGAAGATCATCATAGTTTAAAGTGCTTTTAAAATAAGCAAGCGCATCGATTATGCAAAATTATTGTGCAGATCTAAAATTAGTGACGCGATGTTCACTCAATCCCTACTCTGATACACTGAATTATTTAACTTAGTTTTTGTTTTACGCACGGAATTGCCATCGATGACGCCGCCGTAAATGGCGCGTGCATAAATTTCAAATAGGATTGGCTAAAATACATACATACATAAATATGTGAGAAATTCAAAGGCAAATGCCTATAATTAAATGAGCCATGAATTGGATTAAGCGCGTCAAATATGCATGAAACGCAAATAAATTGAAAACGAAAAAGAAAAAAGAAAAACGAAAAAAAGTAAAAAGAACAAGTAAGGAAGCCTAAGTTCGAGTGCAATCGAACATTAGATACTCAGCTGTATGCTTTCATTGTTTGTTTGCGTTTGTTCGATATAGGGTGTATTTTATATGAAACGAGTGCTGCATAAACAGGGCGCAGCCACGCCCATTTTCAAAATTTATATCAATCATCCAAATAAGCATACAAATATTATTGTTAGTGCAAAATTTCATCCCTCTATGACTTTTAGTTACAAAGACTTCACGTTACAAATTCCAAAAGGGTGTTCCAGAAATATCTTTGTTAAAAAGTAGGCGTGGTCATAAACCGATTTCAATACATTTTTGCGTGTCTATTAACACATGTTATAAAAGTGTATAAACCAAGTTTCGTCATAATATCTCAATTATTTGTCGAGTTAAAGGCTAAGAAATCTCATATATCCCTTTGTCTAAAAAGAGGCGGTGCCACGCCCATTTTCCAAACTTTTTTATTTTTTGTTTCCGGTCTATTGTAAAACTCATGTCACAAAATTTCAATGAATTATCTTTATATTTCACATAGATATCGCTTAAAATGGTTTTATTAGGTCACTTTATAATACACATATATAAAAGTGGGCGCGGTCGTCAACCGATTTTGGTAATTTTTCGTCCACACATTTGGCTAAGTAAATATATCACGCGTACCAGATTTCATCGATATATCTTTAACGGTTTCTGAGTTATGGCTTATTAAACTTTCAATATTCGCTCCTTAATAAGTGGGCGTGGCACCGCCCATTTTCCAAAATTTTTGTAGTTTTTGTTTTATGTCCATAGTTGGACTCCTGCCACAAAATCTCAGTGATTGATCTTTATATTTGACAGAGATATCGCTTAAAATGTTTTTATTAGGCCCCCTTATATTTCCTATATATAAAAGTGGGCGTGGCCGTCAACCGATTTTGATAATTTTTCGCCAAAACATTTGACTAAGTAATTATATTACGCGTACCGAATTTCATCGATATATCTTCAACGGTTTCTGAGTTATGACTCATAAAACTTTCAATGTCTGCCCCTTAATAAGTGGGCGTGGCACCGCCCATATTCCAAAATTTTTGTGTTTTTTGTTTTATGTCCATAGTTGGACTCATGCGACAAAATTTCAATGATAGATCTTTATATTTGACAGAGATATCGCTTAAAATGGTTTTATTAGGTCACTTTATAATACACATATATAAAAGTGGGCGTGGCCGTAAACCGATTTTGATAATTTTTCGTCAAAACATTTGTCTATGTAAGCAAATTACGCGTACCAAATTTCATCGATATATCTTCAACGGTTTCTGAGTTATGACATATAAAACTTTCAATGTTTGACCCTTAATAAGTGGGCGTGGCACCGCCCATTTTCCAAAACTTCATCAAATTTCTTCATAAGGGCCCGAGCTCAATACGTGGGTAAAATTTTAAAACTCTAGCTATATTAGTGGCTGAGATACCAAATTTCCGATTTTTTCTATATAGGAAAAGTGGGCGTGGTCATGGTCCGATTTCGCCCATTTTCAATACCAACCGTCCCAGTCTCGATACCAACTTGCGTTCCAAATTTCATCAAAATATCTCAATTTTTGCGCGAGTTAGAGTGTTTACAGACGGACGGACGGACGGACGGACGGACAGACGGACGGACGGACGGACGGACGGACGGACGGACGGACGGACGGACATGGCTCAATCGATTTCTCTTTTCACCCTGATCATTTTGATATATATAAGTCTATATCTATCTCGATTATTTCATTCTGTTACAATCCACCGTTATGTGATTAAAACTATAATACTCTGTGTACTAGTACAGCTGAGTATAAAAAGGGAAAAACAAAAATTGAATAACCTAAAACCGCTCGAGCGAATCCTAGAGAAATAACAGAGCGCAATGAAATTGAAAGCGACAGAAAACGCCCCAAAATGAAAGAGGAATCGGGCAACAGAAAAAAAAACAGACTAAACAGCGTAATCATATTGAGTGCTAGGCAACAAGAATTAAGCACAATCACAGAAAAGCACAAAGCTCAACGAAAGGGCTTGCATTTTAGTGGAACCAAATTGAAGATGAACAACAACAAGAAGAAGAAGAAATAGCCCAACCCATAAAAATGGCACCACCGACAACTTTAAATTTCTGTGCGTTTCAAGCAGTTGGTATGGATCCCAAAAAGGGGAGCGCTGTTGCAAAATTAATCCACGCAAAAATCCCAAGAAAACAGTGTGGAATTTCGTAAAATATTGCCTTAATATTAGCTGTTTAATTTTTAGTTAAAATTTTTAAATGATAACAGTTTGAAATGAATGTAGGTATGTACGTGTTGTCTAATTTTTTAACATCTTCCGTTCGCACTTTTAAGGTATATTTAGGTATATAATATATAGTGAGATCTGTATATCAAGACACTTACATATGTACATATATCAAATGTGAATAAAAATATTTAGTTAAAAAATGGCTATTTGAAGACAGACTTCTTAGAAATTGCCCACTGTGGATTAAACTGGAACAATCGCAACCATATGACACCTACATACGTATACATATATGTATATTAGGGTGATCCCCACATGTATACAGACAAATTTTATAGCATATTTCCTCAACCTTACCCCCTATGCCGATGCTAATATGTTCGAAGATACCACATGAAAATGTTTGTCCCATCGGAGGCGGCTAAGGGGTGTTGCAGAGGGGTCAAAATTCAGATTACCATATAAAGACCAAAAAATTAAATTAATTCTTTTTTTTATATATCTAATGGCCAAAATCGAAAGTCTTGTTCTCAGGGATATCAAATATAAATTTTGGTCCGGATCGGAGACGGTTAAGGGGTGTCGCACAGGGGTCCCATATGGTTATCTGAACTTCGACTCCTTTGCGACACCTCTTTACCGTCTCCGATCGGGACTAACATTTTTATGCGGTATTTTTGACCATGCTGTTACCGATGTAATATTTAATTTGATGTTAATGACCACCCTAATGTATATATACATATTTATGTTTAGCTACAATAGCAAAAAACAACCTTAACGACAAACAATCGACCCATTGAAAGAAAAGGCGGAATAAAAACTGAAGCAAATCGAAAGTGTAATAAGGCCATTGCTGGCTGGTGATCGTGTTATTCGTGTTTGGCAGATGCAACGGCAGATGCTGACATAAAAATCCCAAAAGCTTGACAATGAACAGAAGAACAAAATCGGCAATGGCGTTGCCGCTAAATGTTCTCTAAAGCCTGCGCACATGACTGCGCCTCCGTTAGCAATCGTACCGCGCAGGCGATCTCCCCGGCTCTTGGCACTTTATGGTGGCAAAAATGTTGTTGTCACTTGTGCGGTTGAGTGACTGCCTCGACTGGAGCTCGATCACATGCGCTGTATGTTATGATGCCATGAATGCGTGGAGCGTGTAGAGGAAGAAGCAAATGAAGGCGTTTTTTCTGGGATGCCTAAAGACGGACGACAGCCCAAGAGCCAACGACCCAAAGAGGGGGATAAAAGGAAGCTTAAAGGAGCAGACATGCAACGACAACATAAGTTATGATGTTTCTAAAATAAGAAGATAAACATTTAGGCTGGAAAAGATACAGCCCCGCAAATAAAAGGCACAGCGCATTGAGTAGATCAAGAATAACAAGAAAATAAAATCAAAAGACCAATGAAACAGCTAATGGGCTTTGGAGTACATAAAAATGCGTCTGAAGTGGCGCTGAATCATTTTGCAATCAAAAAAAGGACAAAACATAAAACAACAAAAAAAAAAAAAATAACGAAACTAATGAAACAACGACGGAACGATTTTTAGCAAATTTCATGACGAAATCATAGAGGTCGAACTTTTCTGAGGTGAGACACGTAGCAAATTTGAAAAAGTAATGAAACTTATTATCAGGGCTTCTCAAGGTCTTTGTAGGGTTACTAATGTGTGAAAGAGAGCGAGCGAGAAATTGAACTAAGTATATATTAAAATGTCGACGTTTTAGACCCGCAAATTTAACTTCATATACTTATGGCGTTTTCTTTTCTACAAAAAAATGTTGCCCTCCTGTATCCTAATTATCGAATTACGTAACGTGACTTTCTATACAATGGCTCATTTTGTAGACAATGTTCTCTCTTACTAGTTAGAAGTAAATATTCGGTGAAATTACCAGAGACACATACAAAATGGCTAAGAAAGTCAAACAGGGCAACATTATTTCGAGAAAAGAAAACGCCATTAGATTCCGATCCGAAACGATAAAAAAGGAAAACTCGCTGAATTTGCTTCAAAAATGACTTTGACCTCATTCCAAAAATAGTTTCTTTAAGAGCATATTCAGTCTTTTACCTATGACGGACCCCTTATATGCATAGGATTTGCCTCTACCACTCAACAATCCCAAATCTCAGTTGAAATAGTGCACAGCACTAAAGAAATCGTAATGAAGAAAGATGCACATTGTTTTCTGACAGTCCGTCTGTTCAATTGGCTCTCTCCTTATCTGAGTTTTGTACGACTGTGTAGTAGTCTGAAGGAGTGCCGCAAAATGCGTGCTCTGGGGGTCATCACATGGTCGCTTACATTAAGTGCGAAATTTATGTGTGAGCTGTTGAAAAGTGTTGCCATAAGAAGTGTAAGTATGTATAAACGTTCTATAGCGGAACAAGACTACGTACATAAATAAGTATGTATGTATATATTCACATTCATTGTACGTACATCGCGGCAACATAATAAGACTTGTACATATGTTGTGCGTAAAGTGCAAAAAGGAGTGCAAAACATCTTGCACGTTTGCTAATTTATTCCCACATTTTGTATAAGATCGAAAACATGCGACGAATCTCTTAAAATGAAGAAATATTTTGCTGTTGTGGCATCTTCTGCTGCATACAAACTTAGATATGTAGTAATCTGAGACATAGAGTTTCATAGTCGCGTTTTAGTTATTCCAAATTTTTCTATCAGAGGGCAAATCCAGATTGCCATGGATTATTCATTGGAGCGATACCCAAGTAATTGCGCGAAGATTTTTCGCCATCTGCAAGTAGCAGATTTTCTACTGTGCTAGTGTAAAACAAGTAAAAGCGCGGCTGTGTTCGGCCGTACCGAAGACTTCATACCTTTCATGAGTGGGGAAATGAAAAGTTACCTATGTATACATAGCCTGATTTAGTATAATTTATATTGGTTCGATCTTGACAATTTTCGCTAACCTTGTTTGGGCCAACATGGGTACAAATACTTCAAAATTTCACGCTTTTAGCTGTTAAAATGGAGGAGTTATACACAAAAATGTGTATATCTGAACAATCGGTTGTTGTGGAACTATATGTTATAGTGGTCCGATCTTGACAATTTTCGGTACCCTTGTTTAGGCCAATATGGGTACAAATACTTCAAAGTTTCATGTCCTTAGCTGTTTAAATGGGGAAGTTATGCAGAAATTACACCCCAAAATTTTCATATATATCTGAATAATCGGTTGTTTTCTATATGTTATTGTGGTCCGATTCGGCCGGTTCCGACAAATGATCAATTCCACATAACAACATACCTGTATTCCGAATTTCATTCAGATATCTCAAAAACTGAGGGACTAGTTTGCGTTCACACAGACGGACAGACGGACGTGGCTTAATCGACTCAGCTCGTGATTCTGATCATATCGGTATATATTTTGGTAGGTCCCCCACGCTTCCTTCTGGTACTTTCGACAAAAATTTTTTGGCACAAAGTTATAATACTATTTCATTCTCATGAAAGGTATAATTAAAAAGAATTGATTTTAGCAGTACAACATGCTTGCGCCACTGACCTTTGGCTTCAAAAGTTGTGGTTAGTGCGGTTTTAGTAATTTTTTTAACAACTTTTTGGATAAGTTAATTGAAAATTGCATGTATTTGTGTGAGTGTTTATATTTTGCAAATCATTAATTTTTTTGATTGCTCTTTTAATAAGATTTTTTTGCAAATACACGGAGAAAAATATTTCGATATCACATAAATTTAAATTGATAATATTTATGGTGAATAAAATATGCATGACATCCATTACATATATGGTTATGATTAATTGATCAGAGGGGATTTAAAATGATGTGATATTGATATATTTTTCTCCGTGTAAACATACATATATGTATGTACATATTTGTTTGTACGAGTGCAGTTTGAAATGAGTTTTTGTTTAATCTTTTGTGTTATTTACCAATTAAAAAAACTTGCGAAAGTTAAAAAATGCGTAAGAATGCAAAAACATTAGCAACAACAAAAAAACTTTGGGAGTTAGAAATTTAATAAACAAATAAAGCACCCATACCACTTACTAGGTTCATAAACTCCTTCAGGCGCTACAAAATAAAGCGGGTTTAATTTATTCGTCGGAGTTGATATATGTATATGTACATATGTATAATTTTATAGATTTTTATACATATATGTTTGTATGTAAAAGCCATAATATCCATGGCGTTTATCGATTATGTTGTGAAAGGGAGGGAAAATAAAAAATAGAGAGAAAATTAATATCTAATGAATTGTAAGCGTTTAAGTTTAAATAAATACATATATATTATAAGGTAGCTAGGTAAGGATTTATATATATGCGAATGTATGAAATGGGGATAATATATGATGAAGGAGATACAGAGAGAAATGGAGATAAGTTGAATAAGCACATTAAGGATGCTCTAATTTTTAATGCAAGAAACATTTCTTTCTAAAAAGTAGCAGTTAAATTTACTAAGACTGTATGTCAAACATAAAAAGATTTTAATATACATAATTCTTTTATGAAAAAATTTTAGAAAAAAAACATCCTTAATATGCATATGTTTATACTAATTTATGTAGGCATGTATGTACATGTGTATATATGTTTATTGTGATATAGACATTTCACATTAAAATGGGATATACAATATTCTACAAATATTCTTTTTCTTTTTTTTAAGTTTAGTCACATCTTTATATATATTACGCTAAGCGATTTTTTGTAAGCACCATAACTTTTACACCGTTATACCGATTTTCGAAAATGTGGTGTCAGATTATAGGGCTTAACCTGTAGATGTGCAGGAAGGTTTAATTTTTTTGAAAAGGGTTGCCAGATGTTTGAAAATTTAATTTTACTGTATAGTTTGTTTGATTTTAAAATTTTTGGTACCATATGAAAGGTCTTGACCTGATATTAAGTAATTTAATAAAAATTTTACAAAAAGGGTTGCCACCTATTCAAAAATTCAGTTTTACGCTATAGTTTGTTTGATTTTTGAATTTGAGGTGTCATATGAAAGGACTTGGCATGGAAATGGGTAATTTATTAAAATTTTTACAAAAAGGGTGCCACCGTTCAAAAATCCATTTTTACGCTACAGTTTATCTCATTTTTAAATTTGAAGTGTCATGCAAGTCCTAGCACTGAAGATGGGTAATAAAAGGAAAGGGAAGAGGAAAATGAAAGGGACGGATATGGCGAAGGACAGGAAGCGAAAGAGGAAACATGAAAAATAAAATGGATAAAGGGAAAATAAAGCGCAAATAACGGGGAAAGGGAAAGATGAAGAGAACTAGAAAAAAAGGAGGAGCGCGCCAAATGGCCTTTTGTAGGTCGCTTTAAGGTTACCATAGTCTAGAAAAATATTCGGCACAAAACTTCACTATGGGGCTCCTTGGTCAAAATCTAGGTATAAAAATCTAGGTCCACAGAAAATAAAAATAACCAGTAGCTATGAAGGTATATCAAAAAATTTTCAAATGTGGCAATAAGTGGTCTTCCACCCTCAAATTGTCGCACAGTGTAATTGAAAGCCACAGCATCGCGTGGCCGGGTTTACTAGTTTTTGCTTATTGCACGTATTTTGTTTCTATTTGTACACAAGCAAATTAAAAAGTAATTATGTATGTTGGTATTTGTATTATCTTGTCTTAGCTTAAATATTATTTACTGCTAAGATATATGAGAGAAATTAAGTTATTTACGTATGTAGATAAATAAGCGCAGAAACTCGATCTACAAGAATTTTTAGGCAAATATAATAATAAAAAGCACTAAAAATGGAATATTATATGTTTAATATAATTATTTACAGCTATACCAATTATGGTTATTTTTATCTATGAAATGAATGATTGATTTTTTTTTTTGTTGTGATGAAGTTCTTGTAGAAATTTTGAATTCTCCAGCTTAACTTTAGTTGATTTTTTTGGAAAATTATTAGCATGAAAACCCTCACCAAATGACATGAATAAATACATGAAGTAAATATGAAGTAATACATAATTTAAGACCACATAAGTTCTAAGCTAACTCTAAACAGTTTTCTAACAATAAACATAAAAGTAATGGAAATTTTAAGAACTTAATTTTTCCTAGGCAAAAGACGTGACACATTTTACTGTACTGTACTATTATTATTATTTTTTTCTTATGAACCCTATTTCTTTTATAAAATAATGCCACTTTTTATGAGTAATAATATAAAAAGCTTAATAAAATAAACAACTTACATCTTCGTCCATCTGTTATGATTTGTTCACAATCATTCAGCGTCTGTGTAATCGGACATCGATAAAGTGCACCTGTTTGATTTGTACCAGGTTGCAGGTTTTTGTCTAAAGGAGCACCAACTAGTAGCCTGTAAGAAAATTAAGGAGAAATGAGGATATTAAAATGTAAATAATAATAAAAATAATAAAAAGAAAGATATTTAAATAATATTTCAATTATGTATTTATCTGTAAAATAACTAGAAATCAGTAATGCTCTACAATGAACAATAAATAGCAAACAACAGCAAATACATATTTTGTGGAATTTCGTTCTTAAGGTTTTCAAGGCGTTCATTTCCATTTTATTTAAATTCTCTAATCCGAAATATGCATGTATACAACAAAATCCATTGCTTATTAACACCCAAAATCCAAGTTGAATAACGATATCAATAACAAGTTATCTGATTACCAAGATTTTATTGAAAAATCTTAATGAAGAACATGAATTAAGAAAACAAAATGGATGGTCATGTTCCAAAGGCGCTATCGAATTGATTTGTAAAGACTAGACACTATCAATATGCATCTATTTGAGCCGATTAACCGAAATGTGTTAATGTAGTGCTAATTGAATGGGATATCAACTTGTGTCTGTTTTGCATATTTAAATTTATATTTATTTAAATTTATTTATTAACGTATGTATGTATGTTTATATGTAGCATAGAAGGCAATATGAATTGAATACTCAGAAGATTTTATAACTTAAATTAAATACAAATAGTTTCCGCCAAAAGCTATTTGTTAAGAAAAAGCATTTGTAGAGAGGTGTATGATGATATAAAAATTTTTTAAATGTTACTAAGTGACAGGGCGGAGTGAATTGGGGCTTTTTTTGAAATCATTATTGCTCTACCTGCAGAAAGTTGCCTTTCTAGTGCAGAAGTAAGATTAAGTAAGTTTTTCCAATTTGTTTTCCATTAGACATGAAATCTAAGCCGATTCGAGCATAGACACTCGCATACATAATTCTAATAAATTGGACTGAGGGTTTCTATTTATTGAGCAGTTGAAGTGTAAGACATTATTTACTTATTAAATTTTTTTACTTTTAAGAGGGCAATGATCAGGTGAATGAACAGAAAAGCAGCGGACACCTGATAGCGCTGGCGATGCATAACTTCACTTAATAGTTACAAAATTGACAGACATACACATGTAGATGACTGTATGCACATACATATGTATATATGTACATAAATATGTAATGCATTACAATATCTATAATAGCCAATCATGCATAAATGTAAAACTATACAACGAAGCACTATCAGCTCAATCTCAATCAGGTGTAAAATCGTTAGTTTTCCGCTGGGCGAGTCTGTCTGCTCAGAAAAGCACTTTGTCGATAGGCTGCGCATGCGCAACAATCTTTGTTTATTTTTCTGGTTTCACCGATAGATACCTGTTCACTGATAAGCCGAGCCGAGCCGCGTCGACTCCTATGCACATGTGCATTTGTCAATTTAAGATTTTGTTATAATTTTTGGGGTACATTTAAAGTGACACTTTATGAGCGTCGAGTTGACGAGACGTCCTCCATATACATACACAATTCTACTACAGGTTATCGATATTAACCTTTAAGTGACGAGGTGAAATTTTGTGACATATAATTAAATTTTTTAAATCAACAAAGTTTTTACTATAATTCACAAGGCCTTATTCTTTCAAAATAGCGAAAACATCACATGAGAACCTTATAGATAAAAGGTAAAACAAAAACTTTCTTTAAATTTCAGAGACGGTTTTTCATAAAAAAATATATATTTTTAAATATATAATAGGAATTTTATTTAAAAAAAAATTTTTGTAGAAAATGCTGGCCAGTCTTTTTGAAGTTTTTTTCATAATATCGTGAGCGTATAAAATTAATCACGAAACGAATTTTATAATTTTTCTTCCAATAATTATTTGAAGAAGTGGTAAAATTAATAATCCATGTTATTCAAATTGCCAGTGAGAGAAGTTTTAAATGGAAATAAATTATTTTTGAAGAAAAAGTTACGTTAACGTCGAGGTGTGGTAATTTTTACCCCGATATCATAATTTATCCGTTATTGGAGATATTCCACCATAGAAACTATAAGTACTGATCGATAATTATGATGACATGAGTAGATTCTAAACGCATCAAAATGCTGCAGAGAAGCGAGAAGTGGTAAATTTCCAAAAATTGCATTCGAAGAAAAACTAACGTTACCCTAGACGTGGGGTAATTTTTACCCCACCATCATCATTTCTCGTCAAATGTTACACCTTTCTCCATAAAAACAAAACGGGTCAATAATTATAACGAGATGGGAAGATATCTACTAAGAGAGTAAACTTGCTGGATGGTAAGTTAAAAGAGATATTTAAAGAAATAGTGAGTCGGTGTAAAAATTACCACCACGTCGTATGTTAAAGGTTAATATGCATTTGTAATTGCATACATATATGTATGTATACCTAGAGTATGTTGTACATATAATAATAATTCCCAACGGTTTACCCTCCATATCCCGCCCGACCGCCGCGAGGGGCGCAATCCGCATGACGCACGGATATATATTTTTAATTTTGCCAAGGTGTTGAGTGGCTGGAGTTTGTTAAACGTCGAGTTCTTATGCTGCTCAGCTACAGAATATAAATTCATCAGCTGATTACACATACTTAAGTTTATATATACACTTAGAAGCAATTACTTAGTTAACAATAAAATACATATTATCCTAAATTAGTAGAAGGAAACTATATCTAGTAGACAAATTGTTATTTGTTAAGAATTGAAAGAAGAGTTTTCCTTATAATGGATAGAGAGTCAGAGATGTCCAAATAGGTAGAGTATGTGTTAAAACTTTTGCATAGATATCGGAATGGCTCATATAATTCAAAATTAGTTTTACATTGTTTTAAAAATATGGGCTGGTAATGTCTTGATGGACGGGCAGGAATGTTTAAACTTATTTCAGAAAGAAGAAATGGACTATTTATTGATCCCTTCAGCAGTTTCGTTACGAATATTACACCCAGAGTTTCCCTACGACTAGCTAAAGTTGGAAGGTTAATAAGTTTTAAGCGACTAGTGTACGAAGGAAGATTGCAATGAGGGTTCCAATTCAAATTTCTTAATGCAAAAAGTAAAAATTGTTTTTGAATCGATTCAAGTCGATCAGAATGAATTTTGTAACTCGGATTCCAGATTATAGATGCGTATTCTAGTGTCGGTCTTACTAAGGTTGTGAAAAGGGCTTTAGTTACGTAGGGGTCACTAAATTCCTTAGACCAACGTTTTACAAACGCTAGAACACTTTTAGCTTTATTTATCATGACGTTGATGTGAAGGTTGAAATTAAGTTTATAATCGAATCTTACACCTAAGTCGACAAACTCATAAACTCGCTCCAGATCATGATTATTAATGGCGTAAGCTATGGGTTCGACATTACTCCGCGAAAAGCACATAAATTTACATTTATTTAGATTTAGTGGCATAAGATTTATATTGCACCACGTAACCATACCGTTTAAATCATTTTGAAGGAGCGATCTTTCCTCCGGTGTGGTGTAGGACCTGAAAAGTTTCACATCATCTGCGTACATTAAAACTTTAGAATAATTTATAGCACATGAGATGTCGTTAATGAACAACAAGAACAGAGTCGGTCCGAGATGGCTGCCCTGCGGAACCCCAGAGGACACATAAATACTAAATGAATATGCATTCTTATAAACAACTCTTTGTGTTCTGTTAGAAATGTAAGAAGAAATCCAGTTTAGGAGGATAGGTTGAAAACCCAGTAGTTGAAGCTTGTGGATAAGTAAATTGTGATTAACCTTGTCAAAGGCTTTACTAAAGTCAGTATAAATAACATCCGTTTTAGCATTTTCCCTGAACCCATTAGAAACACTTGTTGTAAATTCCAGAAGGTTAGTGATGGTTGATTTACCCCTACAGAAACCATGCTGAGAGTTCACAATCAATGACTCAATCGAGTTTTTTATCTGGTTGCTTATAATCAACTCAAACAGTTTTGGGATAACAGACAATTTTGCTATGCCTCGATAATTTTCAATCGAAGATCTAATACCGCTTTTATGTAAAGGAATAATGAAGGATTCTTTCCAAGCAGTAGGAAAAATACCAAATTTCAATGACAAGTTGAATAGCTTTGACAAAGGTAGATGAATATGATCCGCACATTTTTTAAGGAAACATGCGGGGATCATATCCGGACCATAACTAAAAGACTCTTTCAGTGATTTAAGGTGATCTAAAACTTCATCTGAATTTATATAGGTAACATTAATTGTATTATTTTGAGAAAGATGGTACGGGTATATGCTGAAATTTAAATTATCTTTGGAATAATTAGATTCGAAAAATTGTGCAAAGAGATTGGCAATGCTTTGATTATCACTAGACACACAATCCCGAAAACTCATAGATGAGGGAAATCCGCTCACTCTGCGTTTTGAATTCACAAAACCATAAAACGATTTAGGGTTACGAAAAATGTTCATTTTCATTTTTCTCAGATAATCATTGTAGCACTTTTTGTTCAATGCAAAATATTTATGTCGTAAAGTTGAGTATTGAAGGTAGACTTTCCGCAAGCCTGTCTTCTTATATAATTTAAAAATGCGAGATTTCTTATTTTTTAAGGCTCTCAAGTCTTTAGTTTCCCACAGATGCAGGGGCTCAACATATATGTATTTCTGTTTGGGTACAAATTTATCAAACAGACAGTGGATCGTGTTAATAAAATGCAAAACATTTTGTTCAACGTTGCCATCATAGTTTGGCCAGACTAGTTTAGATAGTTCACTATTAAGTTTTTTATAATTAGCCTTAGCAAAGTTAAAACGAAAACACGAATCAGACGTTTTTGAGCAACAATGATCATCATCGCTTATAATTTCGTGTATTAACTCCAATGAAGGATGGTAAGTATCTTCAGGGAAAATAAGAGGGTCAGTTCTATTCACATAGTAATTAGAAACGTCATCTACAAATATCAAATCAAGTACCTTTCCGAATTTGTTTTTAATGACGTTTACCTGATGAAGACAGAGATCCGACATTTCTTCTAAAAAGTCAGTACAATTAGCCTTAGATGTAATCGGCATGATTTCATTGTTTTCCTCGCTCCGTGAAACGTGCGGAAGATTAAAGTCGCCCAAGACTATAAAAGAATCCAAGGGCGTCTTTTTTGACTCGACACGTTTCAGCAAGGAAACACTTTGAAAGTAAACTGACTGTTCGGAAGAAGGAGGAATGTAAATAACTGCCAGGTAAATATGCCCTTTGCCAGCTTTTATCCGAATGCACAAGAACTCAATGGATTCCCCTGCAGCTACATTAATTTCTTCAGATGGAATTGAGGAATGAACCGCAATTAGTACCCCTCCACCGACCCTGTTCAAGCGATCATTTCTGTACACTTGGTATTCTTTACTAAAGATTTCCGAATTAAAAATATGAGGTTTAAGCCATGTTTCGGTAAAAGAAATTATTTGAAATTTACAATTAAAAGTTTTTAGATAAAAGTCTGTAAGTTTAGTATTTAAGCCCCGAACATTTTGATAGTAAATGTTTAGGGCAGATTTATTTATTAGTTTTTTGAGCTATTGCTAGGCAGGACGAGTTTTGGTAAGTTGTTATTAACGGATCTAGGCCTTTCTTCAAATTCGCGGACAAAGGTCCCGGCTGGCCAAAATGTTTTCTTTAAAACGGTGTCATAATCTTTAGGCGAGACGTCAATTTTGAAAGAAGCTACATTTCTTTCATAATTAAAATTGAATTTTTTAACGAAAAGTTTTTCAGGAACAATTTTAGATGATATGAAAGCCCTCAGGTCTTCAACAGTTGTATCTTTATGAAATCTAGATACAAAAACTGATTTATCACGCGGAACGATAATCAATTCTTTGGCCTTCGGAACAGGCTCCTTGGCTTTCGGAACAGGCTCCTTGGCTTTCGTAACAGGCTCCTTGGCTTTCGGAACAGGCTCCTTGGCTTTTGATGCAAGAGCGATCGAGGGAGTTACGAAATTTTCCCGAGACGTTTGTTCAGCTAAAGCAGTTTTGGAGGAACAAGGTTTGTCGATGTAGGGACCAGGTGAAGCCAAATCGATTAATTCGACGGAAAGCTCAGCCGATTCGACCTGAAGGTTGCTCTGAACCTCTTCATTACGCGGGTTAATGGCTTTGGTTTTCTTTAAAGGTTTTGGCAACGCGAAGGAACTAAACATTTCCTCGTGCCTTTTAAATTTATCATTTAGAGCCGATAACTCCTTTGATAATTCGGAAAAGCCATTTCTTGTGTGTCTAAAAAATTTGAAAAGATCAACATCTGTTGATCTGCATTTTAAACACGACCAGCGCACTCCCTTGTTCTCTTTAATTGCATCAAGAACCCTACCCGTCAGGCCAGCGCACTTCATATGGGCAAGCCCATCACACAGCCAGCAAGAAACGAACTGTTCCTTATCGCTTTTCAATGAGCAATTCTGATAACTGCACGACATTATAAGGTAGAATAGATATTAATAGGAAAAAAGGAAAATATGTAGGTAATAAGTGGAAAAGCAAAAGAGTATATACCACAATCTACACACTTACACTATAAAAGTTTGAAGCGAGCAGTTTAAGTGCCACTGTATGACGTTTAATAAACAACGCAAACAGCTGTGGTAAAAGAAAAGAGAAAACTAGATTGCACTGAAAAAACGAATGCGCGCACAAGAGCAAATGATAAAATAAAATTTAAGCACTCGAATGCAACAATAACACTATGCAAAATGCAAATAAGAAATGCACGCACAAAAGCAAAAGACAAAGAAATATTAAGCCACTCAAAAATGCACCAACAACACTATACAAATGCCTTGGCAAATAAAATAAAATATAACTTTGTTTAAGTTTTAAAATATTGAAAAAACTGAGGTAAAAATATCACTATTAGACGTAAAAACTTTAGATTAACTTTTATTTTTAACTTTTATTAAAGAATTTTGTTTAAAATTTAATTTTAAATTACAAAGATCACAGAACAATACAAATTTGGACTGCACAGCTTGACGTATGTACATACATGTAGTACATACATAGATAAATGTATATAAAACGCCTGCATACTTGTCATTATCTGCTAAGCAATTTCGTCATCGTTTTTGACATTTTGAACGCTACTAAAAACTGCCGACTTAAAATTTATTGCAATCATAACAGTCAATGGCCGATAGGCTGGGCTATACAATATTTTTTATGTGTCTGCGTTTAGGCGTCAACTTATGTACGTATGTATGTACATATATGTTTGTTTGTAATAGGCATTAGCTTTTTGACGTTACAAAAAATTAGAAATAAAATATGAAAACCGAAAAATGATGAATTTTTCTTGACAAGCAATACGTACATACTTGCATACTTATCGCTGGCATTTTATCTATAGAGTTTTCCACATAACAGTTATTTTTTAGTTTATATCTTAAAAAAACTTTCACAGATTTGCATTTGAATGGCTCAAGAGTATCTCATTTCACATACCTTTCTTCACTGATGAATCACATTTCATATCTCTCTCATCGAAAACTTTCAGGGCCACCCTCGTGTTTAATTTTAGGTTAAAAAGTGCCACCAGCATTTTTGTGCGTATTTAATTTTTTTCCTTCAATAGAAATTGAACTCTTCAACATTTTATTGGTGCTCTCTCTTATTTTTAATTTTTGGTTTGTTTGTCCACAAACTTCAATTGCGACTGCAAACCACTTAAGTGGGTCGGATGAAATTTCGGTTACACTCAATGCCAATAACCTCACAAACAGGGCCGTGCGCAGGAATTAGCCTTGGGGGGTTTTTAATTTTGGTTTGCATTCGCATACATTTTTCGCTAAGATAAACATATTTGCTGAAACAGATGTCCAGACCCATACATCATAAATTTAAATGTTCTCTAACTTTTCTGAAACTGCATACTCTGATGCTTAAAATTATACCCAAGAAATTTTTTTGGTTGTAAAAATTTTTCTGTATTTGATAGAGAATTTGTGATATGGTGGCATATTATTCGCACTTTTATGAATACATGGCTATAATTAAAGTCCGTTTAACATTACGATTCTTCGAGGTACGGAAAAGAATTCTGTCAATACAGAATTTATGTCCACATTCACATTGCGATGTATATTCAAGGACGCGAGTCCATTAAGACGATCTTTTTTCATTGTTGACCTCAAGTAAGATTTTAATCGTCGCAGCGTCGAAAAAGTACGTTCATTTGTTGCTGTGGTAACCGGTAAAGCGGCCATGATACGAAGCACTTGATGAACATTTGGAAAAGCATCTATTTTACAAATGTCAAGAGCTTCTAGTGGATTTTGAATATCCATAGATGCAATACGTTCGCTCCACAGCTGAACTTCGCTTATCCACGCTTCGGGAAATATATCATGTAATATATTCTCGTATGATTTAAACAGTTCTGTGCAAGCCGCTTCCTCAAAATCTTGCATTCTTTTGGGGAAAAGGCAAGCAAAATTACACCGAATATTTCGCTGATTTAAGAACCGATCTTTGAGATGTGTGACGAATAGATCCAAGTATGGAATATATGTACTTATTCGATAGAAATCTTCTACCGTGTCGGTTACGATGTTACATCGGTGTGTTTGCTTTCCAGCGAATCTTGGTTTTTGGACCGGGATTTCATATGTTGCACAGATCGCAACGACAGCTTCGAATATTTTCTTGAAATCTTCCACTGCATTGTGTCGCCTTGTCATGAATACAGTTCTAGCAGCATCTGCTAATTCCACTGCTTTATGCCGGCTCCGAACGGCGAATGCATTTTTTGTGAGAAGCTTTTTCATGGCAGAAATACTCTCGAAGGTATTCCGCCCACTGCCGAGAGGTGACCGCTGCTCTTAAAAAAACCCAATAATTGGATTTTTACTAATTATAAAAATTTTTTTGGTGTTTGCTCGGACTGGGGTTTGAACCCGAGACCTCTGGTATAGCAGGCGAGCACTCTACCCACTGCACCACAGCGGCCACATTACGAAACTCAGGGTTAAACTTTTATTACTTGTACTAATATACGTTAAAAAATTTTGCGAAATCGGTGTATAGCCACGCCTACTTTTTTACAAAAGCATTTCTAAAATGGCCTTGTGAAATTTGTGACGTGACATCTTTGTAACTAAAAGTCATAAAGGAATGAAATTTTGCACAAAGGGTAATATTCATATGCTTAGTCGGATAATTGACACTAATTCTGAAAATGGGTGTGGCTACGCCCACCTTAAGCGGTATCCGCATTATATAAAATACACCGTGTTTCCATCAAACGTAAACAAACAATGAGAACATCCCTTTGCCAAAATAGTTGACTTATCTGGTCTAATTCTGATTCATCAAAACCTAGTTAACCAGGTCCTGAATAGTACTGTTTACAGTACTTGTTAATTGAAACTGCTCACTGTTTTCACAAAATGAAAATTTTTTGTTGTCAGTACAATTTTTTGAAAAATTTCAAATGAACATATGCTACACAACTTTGTAATTTCGGAAAGCTCCAAGTGCAATTCAAAGTGCCGAACTTATGTATTGGCCAACCTTATTTTTTGCAACTTTCACCAATTTCTTCTTCCGTAAAATTATTGTACTAATTTTGTCAAAAATTATGAGTCAAGATTCATTGCAAAATTTATAAATTGTGATTTGAAAATTTTTGCAAAATCATTGCAACTTAGATTTCGTCATGGGGGGGGTTTTAACCCCCAAAACCCCCCCGTGCGCACGGCCCTGCTCACAAACATACGCACGGACTTACAAAAATATTTTCAGAAAAGGGGCTTAGGTATATGCGCTTATTAAAAAACAAAGAAAAAACAATTGCACATGTATGTATATATATCTCAACCCTTTCATTGCTCTTTTAGCGCGATGCACGCCGCTGCTAAAGGCACTTAATAAACGAATTTGTTATTTTAATAATCTCAAGTGGCTGAAAAAAGCATTAAAAATTATGAATGACAAACGTTGGAAATTTGTTTTGGTTAAAGCATTGAGACTGCAACGCTTATGTATGTATGTACAAACACACGTACTGCGTCTAGATATTCATTGCAACTCAAAATTTCCCTCCCTAATTTCGAATTTTGACTGCACAATACTTGCGCCGATCGCTGAGACGTTTTGCTTCGTGGTTTATGCGGCACATTAATTTTAATTGCCAACTTATGCATTTTCAATTTATGGTAATCAGCATAATTTGTAGTTCAAGTGCGAAAGCACTCTTTGCCACAAAAACTTTGAGGGAGTGAATGAGTGTTAAAGTAATTAAACCGTAAATGTAGCATTAAAAGAGCTGAATTTTTGAAGTTTCACTAATTATCATATAAATGACTGATTTGCTTGGAATAATTTATTTTAGTGACACTTAAAATTATTATTACTTTTTTTTTTTGAGAAAGTGTGTATATAAATATGCATTCTTATTATAAATTAGCATACTAAATTGGTTTTTCTTATTAAAAGGAAAAAAAAAAAATATAATAAACTCTGATAGCAACTTACATATGTGCTAATTATTGCATTGCCAACTATATATGTACCTAAAAATATTTCACAACCAGAAACCGTATTACAATTAAAATCAGTGATCTCGCTTAACAATTTCATTGCATTTTAAACATACATATCTCAAAAGTATACGCATCTCACGCTACTTTATCTCTACGTTTTTTATCTAATGTGTTCCAAATACGTGCAGGTATTCATTAAAAGTTTAAATAATTTTATAGTACAGCAACTTTATTTTAAAGGTCGCCTCCTAGCTGATAAAATTGTTAACCAAGTATGTACTAAAATGGCGACTTGAGTGACAGGCAGCAGCACAGCTGAGTGAGCGGCAATAAAATTTTAGCTTCAGCGAGACAGATTAGCATAAATTTGTATGTACATACATATGTATAGAAAAGTAAAGCATTAGTGAAACGGTCAGCTAAATATTTGAACAAAAACTATGTGCGTATGTATATTAAATATTACATAAAACAAAAGGGGCTTGCTGCATTAAGAAATATTAGAAACACTCTAGCAAAATCCATAGAAACAACCTAAAGATAAAATGGATGATAATTAAATAATCTAGCAGAAAAGGTAAAACAAATTTTTTTTCTGTGTACAAAATCAAAAAGGCATTAAATTACGAAAATATCTTTTTTGTTGTTTGCTTTTCCGACAGAGTAGGAAATTCGTTCCACAATACATTACGAAAATCTCATCACAATGACGACGCCGCTCCACAAAACTTTGTCTAAATATTTACAGAAAAATTGAAAGTTTATTGGTTCAAGGAGATAGTGGCGCAAATCAACTCCCTCGAGTTGGCCTAATCTCGTTGGATATATGTACGACATGACAGAAATTGGCGCCAAAGCATGGGAAAGTGAAAATTCAATGAGAATAGAGTTTAACGCCGCCAACTGAGGGTTGTGCCGAATTAGAGAACGGTAAACAAAAAAAAGCGAAAAACAAAAAAAAAAAAAATAAAAAACAAGTAAGGAAGCCTAAGTTCGAGTGGAATCGAACATTAGATACTCAGCTGTATGCTTTCATTGTTTGTTTGCGTTTGATGAAAAACACGGTGTATTTTATATAAAGCAAGTGCTGCATAAAGTGCTCGTAGCCACGCCCATTTTCAACATTTTTATCAGTCATCCAACTAAGCATATGAATATTATTCTTTGTGCAACATTTCATTCCTTTTTGACTTCTAGTTACAAAGATGTTACGTTACAAATTCCCAAAGGGTGTTCCAGAAATATCTTTGTTAAAAAGTAGGCGTGGTCATAAACCGATTTCAATAAAGTTATAAAAGTGTA
Organism: Urophora cardui; assembly: GCA_960531455.1. Taxonomy (NCBI): domain Eukaryota; kingdom Metazoa; phylum Arthropoda; class Insecta; order Diptera; family Tephritidae; genus Urophora; species Urophora cardui. Next base: position 159,438,302 of record OY482671.1, read on the forward strand.
TAAACCAAGTTTAGTCATAATATCTCAATTATTTGTCGAGTTATGGGCTCCGAAATCTCGTATATTCCTTTGTCTAAAAAGAGGCGGTGCCACGCCCATTTTCCAATTTTTTCTATTTTTTGTTTCCGGTCTATTGTGGAACTCATGCCACAAAATTTGAATGAATTATCTTTATATTTGACAAAGATATCGCTTAAAATATTTTTATTAGGCCCCTTTATAGTTCCCATATATAAAACTGAGCGTGGTCGCCACCGATTTCGCTAAAATTTTGAAGATGTATTACCACAAGTAATAAAAGTGTACACACCAAGTTTCGTCATTATATTTAAATTATTTGTCGAGTTATGGGCTCAGAAATCTCGTATACTCCTGCTTCTAAAAAGAGGCGGTGCCACGCCCATTTTCCAAAATTTTTGTGTTTTTCGTTCGCAGTTGGACTCCTGCCATAAAATTTCAATGATATACCTTTATATTTGACAGAGATATCGCTTAAAATGTTTTTATTAGGCCACTTTATAGTTCCCATATATAAAAGTGGGCGTGGCCGTCAACCGATTTTAACTATTTTTCGTCCAAACGTTTGCCTAAGTAAGTAAATCACGCGTACCAAATTTCATCGATATATCTTCAATAGCTTCTGAGTTATTAGATATAAAGCTTTCAATGTTTGACCCTTAATAAGTGGGCGTGGCACCGCCCACTTTCCAAAGTTTCATCAAATTTCTTCATAGGGGTGGGTAAAATTTCATCGCTCCAGCTATATTAGTGACTGAGATACCAAATTTCCGATTTTTTTATATAGGAAAAGTGGGCGTGGTCATGGTCCGATTTCGCCCATTCTCAATACCAACCGTCCCAGTATCGATACCAACTTGCATTTCAAATTTCATCAAAATATCTCAATTTTTGCGCGAGTTAGAGTGTTTACAGACGGACGGACAGACGGACAGACGGACGGACGGACAGACGGACGGACGGACGGACGGACGGACGGACATGGCTCAATCGATTTCTCTTTTCACCCTGATCATTTTGATATATATAAGTCTATATCTATCTCGATTATTTCATTCTGTTACAATCCACCGTTATGTGATTAAAACTATAATACTCTGTGTACTAGTACAGCTGACTATAAAAACCAAAACCAAAAGCGCAGCAAAACTATACGCAGTATTTTATGTAGAACGTACAGAATTGACGCGGCGATGACTGAAATGTTGAGAACAAATTAGTGCATTGTCATGGGAATGATGCAAAGGAATGTCGTAATAAAAAGGATAAAAGAAAAACGTTCCGGTACAAATAAAAAAAAGTTGCTGCACGTTCTGCGTGGTTGCATTTCTTGACGCCATCGCAACCAAACAAAGTCATATCAAGATCTAAGGCTTAGCGAGGTCACGTATTAAACAAATATGAATATAACAATATGCCAGGTTGGAACAAGCATAGTCAGAGTGCGAAAAATAAATAAATTGAACCATGAAAGTGCAGAGTAAGGTAAGGAAAAGTTCTCATATTAGACAAGTAAGGAAGCCTAAGTTCGAGTGGAATCGAACATTAGATACTCAGCTGTATGTTTTCATAGTTTGTTTGCGTTTGATGGAAACACGGTGTACTTTATATAAAGCGAGTGCTGCATAAAGTGGGCGTAGCCACGCCCATTTTCAACATTTTTATCAGTCATCCAACTAAGCATATGAATATTATTCTTTGTGCAAAATTTCATTCCTTTTTGACATCTAGTTATAAAGATGTCACGTTACAAATTCCCAAAGAGTGTTCCAGATATATCTTTCTTAAAAAGTAGGCGTGGTCATAAACCGATTTCAATAAATTTTTGCGTGGCTATTAACACATGTTATTAAAGTGTATAAACCAAGTTTCGTCATAATATCTCAATTATTTGTCGAGTTATAGGCTAAGAAATCACGTATATCCCTTAGTGTAAAAAGAGGCGGTGCCACGCCCATTTTCCAAAATTTTTCTATTTGTTGTTTCTGGTCTATTGTAGAAATCAAACCACAAAATTTCAATGAATTATCTTTACATTTGGCAAAGATATCGCTTAAAATGTTTTTATTAGGTCACTTTATAATACCCATATATAAAAGTGGGCGTGGTCGTCAACCGATTTCGCTAAAATTTTCAACATGTATTACTACAAGTAATAAAAGTGTACACACCAAGTTTAGTCATTATATATAAATTATTTGTCGAGTTATGGGCTCAGAAATCTCGTATATTCCTGTTTATAAAAAGAGGCGGTGCCACGCCCATTTGCCAAAATTTTTGTGTTTTTCGTTTTATGTCCGCAGTTGGACTCCTGCTATAAAATTTCAATGATATATCTTTATATTTGACAGAGATATCGCTTAAAATTTTTTTATTAGGTCACTTTATAAGAGCCATATATAAAAGTGGGCGTGGCCCTCAACCGATTTCGGAAATTTTTCGTCCAAATATTTGACTAAGTAAGTATATCACGCGTACCAAATTTCATCGATATATCTTCAACGGTTTCTGAGTTATGACATATAAAACTTGCAAGGTTTGACCCTTAATAAGTGGGCGTGGCACCGCCCATTTTCCAAAATGTCATCAAATTTCTTCCTAGGGGCCTGAGCTCAACACGTGGATAAAATTTCATCGCTCCAGCTGTATTAGTGACTGAGATACCGAATTTCCGATTTTTCCTATATAGGAAAAGTGGGCGTGGTCATGGTCCGATTTCGCCCATTTTCAATACCAACCGTCCCAGTCTCGATACCAACCCGCATTTCAAATTTCATCAAAATATCTCAATTTTTGCGCGAGTTAGAGTGTTTACAGACGGACGGACAGACGGACAGACGGACGGACGGACAGACGTACGGACGGACGGACGGACGTACGGACATGGCTCAATCGATTTCTCTTTTCACCCTGATCATTTTGATATATATAAGTCTATATCTATCTCGATTATTTCACTCTGTTACAATCCACCGTTATGTGATTAAAACTATAATACTCTGTGTACTAGTACAGCTGAGTATAAAAATGTATAGTTTTAATAGGTAGATGTATGTTTGAATGTACATTGGTCTGCGCATAAAGTAGTAGATACGATATCGCTTCAGCGGACGATCAATGAGAACAAAGAGGGAAGAAAAGCATAAATGAATCTGAGGTTTGCATACATATGTATGTATGCATGCACTAAAATACATACATACATACACATGTATAATCAAATTTATTTATTAACTAACAGTCAGGCCGTTAACGCCGCTAATATCCGCTTATTGCCGGTCAAAATGTGCTAAATCATGCAGCCGAATCAAAAAGACCCTCGTTAGCGTTGTTGTTGTTGTTGTTTTCTTTGTTTTATAGATATACCTCTTTCTTTATTTTTTTTTTGCATGTAGTATTTTGTAGCATTTAACCCAAAGTGGCAGTAAATCGTGCAACATAGATTAGCATGTTGTGTTGTTGCATGTTGTATGTTGCATGCATCCGCATATGTTTAACTGTTTTACTGCTTCATTGCTCCGCTGCTTGACTGTGCATCGCTATTCATGTTTTGCCATTTGTATTAAATATTATGACTTTGGCTATTGTTATTTTACCGCTTTGCTTGCTATAGCCCAGCCACTTAATGCTGTTGTTGTTGTTGTTGTTTTATCCTTATTGTTTTGTTTTTAATTTTTTTATGTCAGCCATCAGTTGCAAGTAGGAAGACACTTAACATTTATTGTCTGCAATATTTGCTTGAGGCTTTATTGCCATCAAAAGCTTTAAAGATAACAACGGCGCACAGTGGGGGCACCTCCATACAAACGCGGCCAAAAATAGTAATAATTGAGCTAGAAACTTTAAACTCGGAACTTAAGCTTTCTTGATTGAAGATAGTAAACTGTGAAAATTTGAACAAAATCGGCCCACAAATACACCCCCCTCCCATATAACGGTATTTTTGAAATTTCAATATTTTGTTAACTATTATAGCTAAAATGCTCAATTTTAATAAGAGCACACATTTTTTAAATATAAATAATATACAGTAATCATTTTGGAAAAAGCGCAAAGTATTCCATGGTTTTCAAATTAAAAATATATGCACTTTTGAGCATTTTATAAGCATTCATCATAAAATTTTCCTTCAAAAAAATCACATTTAAAAAAATTTTTATACCACAAATGAAACTATACTTTTCTAAAGGATTTCAGTGTGCTGAATCTGAATCTGAAGTCAGAATTTTCAAATTGGTTCTAGTTTTTGAGATATTCATGTCCAATTAGGCAAAAAAACACGTTTTTGACTATATTCCCTGCTTAATATCTTGTATGTAATATTTTTTTATTCAAAATCAAATACACCGTTAGAAAGCATAAACCATCCCCCTGAATATGGCGTTTAAATTTTTCAGATATCTTTATTAGAATTGGAGAAATTGTTGTTTAAGTTTCATTAACTTGGCAAATTTTCCCCATACAAAATTATTAATACTTTTTGAAGCATACTTTTGGGGATTTTGTATGGGAAAAATGTATGAAAACTTAGAAAAACTCACTCCATAAAAAAGTTCATAAAACAAAAAAGCGCAAACGAATTTTTAAGATTTCTTCACCTGTTTATAAAGCACGTTCACTAGCACCAAATATTAAAAATTTGGAGAGGTCATATTTTGTATTTTTTTTTATTTCATGTTGAAATTTTCCAATTTTTACACAATTTTTTTTTCTGTTCGAAAAGAAAAAGGCTGCAAAAAAATAATGATAACGCTGATAAAAAAAATTCTTTCATAATTTGAAAGTGTGAACCATTGCCTACAACACGGTGAACAAACTATTCGATTAGTCGCCTAAGAATAAGATTTTTCATAATGTCAAAAGTAGCCTAATTATTGCGTTTTGAAAAAGGCACTTTTAGTCAAATGGGAAAAAGATTATTTAAGCGAAAAGCGCAGGTGGATTTCAAGAATTAAAATGCAGTTTGATTAAAAATATATCATTTCAAAACATATGAAAAAATTGGCGAGGTCATATTTTTTATTTTTTTTATTTTTTTGTTTAAAGTTGAGCAAAATTTTTTTTTACGACTTTTTTTGTCAATATTTGAAAGTTCATATAAATCTAAGAGTTACCGCTGGTTACAAAAGGCTTATTGTTTCTAAAAGGCCAAATCAATATCTATGTAATGATGTATCACTCGATTACATACGTTAATAATTGAATGAGTTACAGCATTTTGTATAAGGTGTAATTGTTGAGAAATAAAAGGACCTATTTTTTGCTCAGTTTTTAACACCCTGTACGGCTAAACAAAACGAGACTCAAAAAATTTTATATAAGCTTTTTTTTTACAAATTGTTATATCTGTCAATCACTTTCAAAAAAATTTGATTTGCTAATACTTTAATTTCGATTTTATTTTTGGCCGCTATCACCCAGTGTGCGGCGTTGGCAAAAGCCATGATTTGCTGTTGGCCGCATCTATTTTGCCCACATAAAAAATCGGCGGCCCAAAAGCAACGCCTCGATCACACCAGCCAACTAAAAACCAACTGCAAGGCGATAGAAAATTAAGCGAAAAAATACATACCTACATCCATATACTTGTATAAATCACAAATGAGTAAATAGTAAATAGATAAAAGCGGCGATCGCCCGCGGCGTTTAAATAAAAAGTTATCTTAGCCTGCCTATAGTTAATAACAATAATAGTAATAATAATAACAATACACGGTAGGCAGGAAGCGATGATAGGTTGCATGAAAATGTCGAGAAAAAAGGAAAGTGGGGTTGTGTTATGTGATGTTTATAGATGAAACATCCGTTGAAATTAAAATCCGAGCTGCTCCTTTTTCAAGGATATCCACATTTTTTGTTTTTTTTGAAAGGATCAAATATTGAGGAAATCGAAAATTCGCCACCGTCCAAATTTTTCCGATTTCAATACATTATTTGGTCGCTAAGGGATACAAAAAAAGGTATTAAAAAGAAAAAAGGACACCTGTAGTGGAAAAATCCAATGTGAACAGGACCTAAAGGATAAGCACTGAAATATAAAATAACACAAAAAGTACCCACTTTAATTTGGGTATAACTCCTAAAATGTTAACTCTACGTGAAAATTCCTTATAATATGTTTCATTCAGAATAAATAAGGGAATATTTCTTTGATATACAATTTTGATGTACCTGCAGTGGTTAATGCACTTTGGTCCATCTAAAATGAAAATTTCAAAAAAAAGTACTTTTTTTTATGGTGCTACTTTAAGTTCAAATATTTTTCTGGTTTATGTAAATATTTTAATCTAATGATCCAATTCTCATTCCTACATATCTGTACGTTAATATTAAAAAGAATTAGAGCTGAAATACGCGCTAGCTGTGCACGGTGGGCGGTAAGCAAAAATAGGTTGCATGAAAATATCGAAAAAACGATCGCCGGCTAAAAACTTACGTAAAATGATATTCTAATATACTTCATAAACACACAGCAAGCGTGAATAAAATCTCCAACATTTTTTTTAAACGAAAATTAGTACCAGCACACAGATAGGCACATATTCGTTGGGCCATCGTTTTTACGATATTCCCATGCAACCTATTGTTGCTTCCCGCCCACCGTGCACAGCTGGCGCGTATCTCAGCTCTAACTATTTTTTAGTATTAACTTATAGATATGTAGGAATGAGAGTTGGATCATTAGATTAAAATATTTACATAAACTACAAAAATATTTGAACTTAAAATAGCACTATAAAAAAAACGTACTTTTTTTGAATTTTTCACTTTAGATGCACAAAAGTACATTAAGCACTGCAGGTACATCAAAATTGTATATTAAAGAAATATTTCTTTATTTATTCTGAATGAAACATATAATAAGGAATTTTCACGTAGAGTTAACATTTTAGGAGTTATACGCAAATTAAAGTGGGTACTTTTTGTGTTATTTTATATTTCAGTGGTTATCCTTTAGGTCCTGTTCACATTGGATTTTTCCACTACAGGTGTCCTTTTTTCTTTTTAATACCTTTTTTGTATCCCTTAGCGACCAAATAATGTATTGAAATCGGAAAAATTTGGACGGTGGCGAATTTTCGAATTCCTCAATATTTGATCCTTTCATAAAAAACAAAAAATATGGATATCCTTGAAAAAGGAGCAGCTCGGATTTTAATTTCAACGGATGTTTCATCTATAAACATCACATAACACAACCCCACTTTCCTTTTTTCTCAACATTTTCATGCAACCTATCGTCGCTTCCTGCCTACCGTGAATAATAATAGAGAAGCATGCGATCAATTGTGCATAGAACAAATAAATAAATAAATATTGAAGTATTAATCCTTTGAAGTTAAGGCACTGTGCCCTTTAGGGAGGTAAGACGATTTTAAAAATTTGTTATGTCTACTTTGAAATGTCACTGAACGCTCTCAGAGTGAAACTGCGCACGAAATTATGGACTTTTCGGTTTTTAGTGGGATAATAAACACAAATCTCACACGAAATCTCACACAAAATAGCTCACTACACTACAGTTTAAGGAAGAAGGTCTATTTCAAGTATGCATCGTAACGTTAATTTTAACGCTAACCGAAATGTTAAAGTCGTTTTTGTTGAAACGACTTGGTTTTTCAACGTTATAAAAATTATCAAAATAATTTCCGTTTCGTTTTTAACTTTAACGAAACTCAAGCGTTAAAGCTGAAACGTTGAAAAGTTGAGTGCGTTTATTTTTGAGTTGGCTCTAGCGAGTTATCAACAGTATTGTCGAGACATCCCAGTAATTAAATAATAAATAAGTGAATATTTTAAAAATATAAATACACGCGCGCCATCTGTTGGAACATAGCGGTCGTTATAACCTAATCTCATTAGTAAATATGTTGCATATATATTTAGACAGCAGCTAGAAATTACATACATACATACATATGTACATACATACAGGTGAAACTAATAAAAGCGTGTTAAAAACGCAACAAGTGGTAAATTTTTTATTTTGTACTATGGCTCAATAATTATAGTAAAATTATTTGAAACCCGATCTTCTTCTTCTTCTTGTTTTAAATAAATGTCAAAATATTGTGTTTTGTTTTAGTGTTTCATCCGTTTAGTTACTGCGTGGAAGAGCTCTAGTGTTCAGTGGCGCTTTTAAACTGACACAAAACACACACTGTTCTTAACATCTATAAAAATCGGTCATCGAAAGGCAATTACGTATTCTCTTTTAACTGCTAGGACCTGTATAGTTGCGCCTTATCTTTTCCTATTGAAATTACCATTTTTGATAAAAAGCAATTCAAACTAAACGGTAAGAATTCTTTTGGTTACACTGTAGGTAAATTTTTAACTTTTGAAATATCACAGAGAAACGCCGAAACACGTCAACTTAATTTTTGGCTGTAGAATACGATGGCATTTACAGAAAGTCAAAGTTAGCTCGCGTTTTCGAGATATTTGGGAAAAAAGTTTCAGAGCTCTGAAGGTAATTTTTTTTCCGTCTAAAAACTTTAATCAGGCTTGGAACCCTTTTCCCGCATACAACTTCTGACAGTTGTTCTTGCTTAATTGGGATATTCTAAATTCGATGCCACCTTCAGTTTTCCCAAATTGGCTCCAGTTTTCGAGATAACGGTATTTAAAAATTACCATCAATTTGGACTTTTTTGTTAATAACTCAGTCAGTTTAGGAGATAAATTGTCACAACTTTGCACGTGACAATATTTTAGTATTACCTTAACTATTTCTGAAAATAATTGAAATCGGGTGACTATAACATATAGCTGCCATACAACCGATTTTTCAGATGTGGACATTTTGGGGTATAGCTTCGCTATTCAAACAGCTAAGGACATGAAACTTTGGAGAATTTCTACCTGTATTGACTTTAATCTATTCCCTGAAAATTGTCAAGATCGGGTCACTATAACATATAGCTCCCATACAACTGATGGTTCAGATATATGGTTTTGCACTTTTATTTCTTTATAACTCCGAAAATAGTCATTCTGCGTGAAAAAGCAACATAAACACTTTCATTCAAAATGAATAGTTGAAAAAATTTCTCATATACGATTTGCACGTATCTGCATCAGTTATTGCACTTTTGTGCAACCTAAGTTGAAATTTCACCATAGGAATTTTTTTCAAGCCGAATAACTCATATATCGTATTAAATGAATTAGATGATCTTTATATCGTCTTACAGAGAATTAAAAGAACTGTTACACAATTTTTAAATGAAGGAAATATATGCATATTTGAGGATTTTATACGCATTTGAATCATTTTTTTTGTTAATTTTTCATAAATTTTTTTTTTTCAAATAATGCCTAAAAGTATGCTTCAATTTTTTCAAACAAAGTTTTGTAGGAAAATTTTATTATAAATGTACATAAAATCCTTAAACATGCATATATTTTCTTCATTTAAAAACTGCGTAATAGTTCTTTTAATTCTCTGTAAGACGATATAAAGATCATCTAATTCCTTTAATACGATATATGAGTTATTCGGCTTGAAAAAAATTCCTATGGTGAAATTTCAACTTAGGTTGCACAAAAGTGCAATAACTGATGCAGATACGTGCAAATCGTATATGAGAAATTTTTTCACCTATTCATTTTGAATGAAAGTGTTTATGTTGCTTTTTCATGCAGAATGACTATTTTCGGAGTTATAAAGAAATAAAAGTGCAAAACCATATATCTGAACCATCAGTTGTATGGGAGCTATATGTTATAGTGACCCGATCTTGACAATTTTCAGGGAATAGATTAAAGTCAATACAGGTAGAAATTCTCCAAAGTTGCATGTCCTTAGCTGTTTAAATAGCGAAGCTTTACCCCAAAATGTCCATATCTGAAAAATCGGTTGTATGGCAGCTATATGTTATAGTGATCCGATTTCAATTATTTTCAGAAATAGTTAAGGTAATACTAAAATATTGTCACGTGCAAAGTTTTGGCAATTTATCTCCTAAACTGACTGAGTTATTAACAAAAAAGTCCAAATTGATGGTAATTTTTAAATACCGTTATCTCGAAAAATGGAGCCACTTTGAGAAAACTAAAGGTGGATTCGAATTTAGAATGTCCCAATTAAGTAAGAACAACTGTCAGAATTTTTATGCGGGAAAAGGGTTCCAAGCATGAGTAAAGTTTTTAGACGGAAAAAAAATTACCTTCAGAGCCCTGAAACTTTTTTCCTAAATATCTCGAAAACGCGAGCTAACTTTGACTTTCTGTAAATGCCATCGTATTCTACAGCCAAAAATTAAGTTGGGGTGTCTCGGTGTTTCGCTGTGATATTTTGACCTCCCTACAGTGTTATTAGCGATATCGAATTAATTTTAGCAATGTAAAGTCAAAATAGATTAGCTTTGAGTTTACAAAAACACATGAATAACAGTACCCGACAAAAAAAATATCCTCGACATTTGATATGTGATATGTACCTAAAAATTAAATTTGGTCGTTTTTTGTAAACTTGGTTTTTTTTTCACATGTTAGTTATTTTTCTTACAAGTGGCAACCTTTGTTTTGCTTTTCGTTAAAACAAAAAAAACGAAACTTTTTTGTGGACCGTTTTTGTTTCAACGTTAACGAAATCAGTTCTGTTGAATTATTTCGTTGATAACGTTAACGGTTGCATATCCGTTTCGTTAACATAGCATGTTAACAAACGAAAACATATGTTGATAGTTTGTTGAGCATCCTTGGTCTATTTATATTCCGATCATTAAAACAAAGTGATAATAGACGGATAGACGAAGAATCACTCTTGCCAATAAATGCTACTTTGGACTAAGTAGGCAATTGAAGAGTAAGGTAATCTCTCGACGAGCAAAAATCACACTCTACTGGCCGCTTAACGTTCCAGTCCTCATATACGGCGCAGAATCATGGACGATGTAAAAATCAGATGAGATGGCACTTGTAGTATTCGAGAGTAACTTTCTTATGAAGATTTATGGACCTTTGCGCATTAGCGAGAGCGGGTATCGACGGAGATTTAATCTTCAGCGAATAAAGATCCAGCAGCTGCGTTGGCAGGTGATGTAGTGAGAAAGGGTGAAGGCGCTTCGAACAAGAAAGTATTTTCTATCGAAACTCGCTAAATGCAGAAGAAAAGGGAGACCTCCACTGCGTTGTGAAGATCAGATGGATAGCAAAGCTGCCTTCCTTGGTATTTCCAAGTGGTGCCATGCTGAAAGGAACAGAAACAACTGGCGCGCTTTATTAGACCCGCCCAGAATCGTCTAGACGGTTAAGCGCCAATTAAGAAGAAGAAGATAATAGACGAAAAATTTGTAAGTGTTCAACCTTTAAGTGATAAATATGTAATGCACAACCCTAATGCATTTACAATATTTCTCCTATTTACAAACTAAAACATTTGTTGTTTGACCGCTACAATCATTTTTTACTAAGGCGACAAGATTTATGAGTTTTATTAACTTTAAGAGCTGCGCTGCATTTTAATCAAATTTATTCTAATAATGCTGCCACGTTTTTGATATCAAGTAATTGGAAATCTTTGCTGCACCATGCAAGGAATGCAACCGGGTAGGAAAGGCAAAGTAAACTTGAGTTTAATTTGTAGATGTAGAAGTCTCGATCTAATAAATCATATTAATACTTACTTAAGGGCATGACTTACTTATACTTACTTCAATGATATCGATTTATTGTTTTATTAAGTGTAAACATGCATACTTAAGCATGCCTAATCGATAGAGGGCGAACTTTGTCGGGCAAAAGAAAGAGTTTTGAAGAGGAAAGAGATTTATATTGCTGCTAATTAAACACATAAAACGAAATTGCTTTTAGTGGTCTACGCTTTATGGGAATAATTTGTGAACTCTAAGGAACTCGAAGAACTGCTCTTGGAAATTTTAAACTGAGGTTTCATGTAGGTTAGAATGTATTTATTTAAATCAGCCCATTACACTCTCCATCTACTGCAAGCGCTTACCAAAATTTAACCTATAAAACAATATCTGGTCGTCGTGATCAGTCGTAGCATCCGAAACGAGTGTTGTTTCAACACCATTTATAGCCAGTTACAAGTACCAAATAACTCAGGTCGACAAAATTTCAACAAATTTTTGTTACGGAAATAAGATATTCATGTTTTTGAGATATTCATGTTTAAAGAGGCCAAAAACGCGATTTTTGGCTATATTCACTCCTCAATATCTTTTAAATTACTTACTTATTTTAAAAATTGATTAAAGCTATTGAAAGCTTGGCCATTCCTCTTGAAGACAACGTTTTAATTTTTCGGATATCTAATTTAGGTATGTAGTAATATATGTTTTTGCACAATAAGGTATTTGTCGTCGAAAACAACGGCAGCATTTGTAGCATCTTATAGGCGCAATCAAATTTTGTAGTTGCTCAGCAGAACAATTTTTTTTACGAAGCCACTTACATACGTCCATAATATAATAAACTGCCTAAAAACTTGCTTCAAAATTTTTTATTATTTTTGTATGGATAAAATATTGCAAAACTAATGTACCTTAATATGCAATATTGCAAGTTACAAGAAAGATATCTGAAATATTAAAACGGTTTCTCCAAGAGAAATGTCCGCGCTTTCAATAGCTTTAATCAATTTTTAAAATAAGTAAGTAATTTAAAAGATATTGAGGAGTGAATATAGCCAAAAATCGTGTTTTTGGCCTCTTTAAACATGAATATCTCAAAAACTGTACTGTATTAGCGAAAATCTGAGTTCAGATTCGGATTCAGCGCACCGAAATCCTTTAGAAGAGTAGAATTTTATTTCTGTAACAAAAACTTGTCGACCAGTGTAATCAAATTAGCATAGAGAGTAAAATGTGCTAGAAAATTGGAAACAAAATGCAAAAGAGGGAAGTCACGCTTCATGTGTGAGAATTGGACTATTGAAAAGCAACTAAAATAACAGCAACAGTTGCAGCATAAAAATAACAAGTAAGGAAGCCTAAGTTCGAGTGGAATCGAACATTAGATACTCAGCTGTATGTTTTCATTGTTTGTTTGCGTTTGATGGAAACACGGCGTATTTTATATAAAGCGAGTGCCGTTTAAAGTGGGCGTAGCCACGCCCATTTTCAACATTTTTATCAGTCATCCAACTAAGCATATGAATATTATTCTTTGTGCAAAATTTCATTCCTTTTTGAATTCTAGTTACAAAGATGTCACGTTACAAATTCCCAAAGGGTGTTCCAGAAATATCTTTGTTAAAAAGTAGGCGTGGTCATAACCGATTTCAATAAATTTTTGCGTGTCTATTAACACAAGTTATAAAAGTGTATAAACCAAGTTTCGTTATAATACCTCAATTATTTGTCGAGTTATAGGCTAAGAAATCTCGTATATTCCTTTGTCTAAAAAGAGGCGGTGCCACGCCCATTTTCAAAAATTTTTCTATTCTATGTTTCCGGTCAATTGTGGAACTCATGCCACAAAATTTCAATGAATTATCTTTATATTTGACAAAGATATCGCTTAAAATGTTTTTATAAGGCCCCTTTATAGTTCCCATGTATATAAGTGGGCGTGGTCGTCAAACCGATTTCGCTAAAATTTTGAACATGTATTACCACAAGTAATAAAAGTGTACACATCAAGTTTCGTCATAATATCTCAATTATTTTTCGAGTTATGGGCTCAGAAATCTCGTATATTCCTGTTTCTAAAAATAGGCGGTGCCAGGCCGATTTTCCAAAATGTTTGTGTTTTTCGTTTTATGTCAGCAGTTGGACTTCTGCTATAAAATTTCAATGACATATCTTAATATTTGACAGAGATATCGCTTAAAATGTTTTTATTAGGTCAATTTATAAGACCCATATATAAAAGTGGGCGTGCTCGTCAACCGATTTTGGAAATTTTTCGTCCAAACATTTGCCTAAGTAAGTATATCACGTGTACGGAATTTCGTCGATATATCTTCAACGGTTTCTGAGTTATGACTCATAAAACTTTCAATGTTTGCCCCTTAATAAGTGGGCGTGGCACCGCCCATTTTCCAAAATTTTTGTGTTTTTTGTTTTATTTCCATAGTTGGACTCATGCGATGATATTTATGATAGATGATAGGTATTTATATTTGACAGAGATATCGCTTAAAATGTTTTTATTAGGCCCCTTTATAGTTCACAAGGGCGTAGCCGTCAACCGATTTTAACTATTTTCCGTCCAAACGTTTGCCTAAGTAAGTAAATCACGCGTACCAAATTTCATCGATATATCTTCAATGGTTTCTGAGTTATGACATATAAAACTTTCCATGTTTGGTCCTTAATAAGTGGGCGTGGCACTGCCCATTTTCCAAAATTTCATCAAATTTCTTCATAGGGGCCTGAGCTGGCCTGGGTAAAATTTCATCGCCCCAGCTATATTAGTGACTGAGATACCAAATTTCCGATTTTTTCTATATAGGAAAAGTGGGCGTGGTCATGGTCCGATTTCGCCCATTTTCAATACCAACCGTCCCAGTCTCGATACCAACTTGCATTTCAAATTTCTTCAAAATATCTCAATTTTGCGCGAGTTAGAGTGTTTACAGACGGACGGACGGACGGACATGGCTCAATCGATTTCTCTTTTCACCCTGATCATTTTGATATATATAAGTCTATATCTATCTCGATTATTTCATTCTGTTACAATCCACCGTTATGTGATTAAAACTATAATACTCTGTGTACTAGTACAGCTGAGTATAAAAATAGTAATAATACAAAAATAGCAATAAAAAGCGAAACATTCATTTGAAATATCTGCCTAGAAAGGAAGAGGACAAGAAACGTGAGAGAAGTACCTACCCCTAAGTGAGTGAAAGAGACAGTTATGCAAGAACGATTAGAAAATAGCTGCTTTTCAATGTTATCAAAAAAAAAAAAAATCAACAACAAAAGGCAATAAAAGATGCAACAATCTAGAGGTGTTATAGGTGGCATCCCAGCCACTATGTTGCATGTAAATGAGTATCATGTTGTCACAACAACAACAACAACAACAACAACAACAACAACAACAACAACAACAACAACTGCCATAAAAGTAGAAGTAAGGTGAAAGAAAAGGCAAACAACTGATTTACAGAGTCGTGACACGAACCAATATTCTGCCAATAACAAGTAATGTGGAACTCACGCAGAGTCATGCAGCCAAAGTTTATCCAACTAGAGGTTAAGTGAGTGGAACAGCTGATTGGAATTGTGTATGTATACTAAAATTGTATTTCGCCAATCATGGCCAAGACGCTGCACATCAGAATGTCAAACAAGACGAATTGGAAAAAATGTTTTGTTGTAATTCTATGTGATTAATGACATATTTGAAGAAAACCACAATAGCAAGAAACACATGAAAACGGATGTAATATAACCTGTTAGTATGTATGCATAGGTGTAGGAAAATGCATAGGTGTAGGAAAATGTATTAAATATATACATACAATACACTATGTATATGGATATACATACATATACAGAATTTCGTACAAAAGCTAACACGCCTGCTGATTTTTCTGAACAACGTTGCGTTCGAATTAGTGGCAAAGAAGTTGTGAAAATGGTAATTTACGCTGATTGTCATGTTGACCTTAAGGTTACAATAGCACAAACAACAAGCTAAATTTAAGCAAGCAATGGCTTCAATGCGGCTACAATTGCAGTAGCAACATGATCTCGCCAGAATCAACAATGAGAAAATCGGATTGTCTGAAAGAAAATAACAAAGGCGTTTAAGAGCTAGCGATCATCAAAATTATCGATCAGTAAACTATCTACGTATGTATGTATGTAATTATGGTGGGCAGAGCTACTCAGCTGCCGTGAAGTGGACTGTCCATTCCGTAAGCATAACGACTGACGTTTGGGTCATCAATAGCACAGTAAACCAAGGTAGGAGTAAATAACAAAAGCGATCAAGAAACGCTTTTATACAAAGTCAGTAAAGCTTAGTAAAGATAAAATGTTTTCTTTTTTGGTTTTGATAATTGTGAGACTGGCTAGTTGTTCACCCACAGCTCAAGTGTGGTGACCAAAATGCAATTGACAAACAATAGAGATTTGTCAAATACTTCAGTAGGAAGGCGAATATCGGCACGCGTGTCTGTAAGTGAAAAGACATGAGTTCGTTCGTTATGTTTTATGTTCATTTCGTGTTCAACCAATTTGCGTTGGAATTGGCAATATTTAAGTGCCGCAAAAAAAGCAATCAAATACAAGTACATATACATATGTATATGAAATAGAGAAGTGGTTGGACATTGGCAATCAGAATTGTTGACAATTGTCAAGTTCAGTTCATTTTTGCACTAGGCCACTACTTGCTCATGGTATTAATGATATTGTTGTGAAAATAAATGAGCAAGCAGGGTCTAATCATTTGTTATTTTCACCTCTTTTTAGCCGGAACTTATAATGTAGATCAAAAATAGTTCTTCCAATCTCATAATGCGACTTTTTTCACATATTTTACCCTTTTCTCTTTTTTTACTTTTCTGTGAGGCCAACTCGTGTCACATTGAAGATCCCCAAAGTAAAAAGTAACTCGTACGATTCTTCAACGATATTAAGGTGTTTAAAATTCATAAACAGAAATTAGGGTGAGGTCATATAATTGAATAGTGATTAAGATGGATGTAGCTAAATAAATACATATATATGTGTGCCAATACACATACATGCTGATATAGGTAAATATACATATTTTGCGCAAAAGAACTTAAAGGAAAATTTACTCAGTCAGAAACCTTTGCTTACCTCAGAAATCACATGAAAGAGTAAACAAACAAGAAACAGGAAACACTTTAAAACAAAAATTGCATATATAAAAAAAAAACCTATAAAGGAGATAAATTCAGCAAAAGAACAAGCCTTAAGCCAGCGCTGCTCAATCTTCCTTTACAACAAAAAAACCATATACCTAGTGACTGTCAATTAAAATAAAAAAAAAAAAAAATCAGTTAAGCACTAATGCAACGCATGAGCTTCCTGTTGACGACTTACTGCCTCTAGCATGCACTCTGAGGAGCACCCACGTCGTTGTCAGCCAAGTCAGACCAGCTTGACTGCAGCAAATTGGACCGACCAACTTACGGCATACATAACGGCAATAATTACGAGTATGCATGTACAAACTAGGGATGGGCCTATTCGAATAAAAATTATTGGAATAAAAAATCCTTTTATTCGAAAGGTATTCGTAATTCGAATAATATTTATTCGAATAATTTATTCGTATATTCGAATAAATACTATTCGAATAGTACTATTTGAATATCACTATTCGAATACCACTTTTCGCGAATAGCTATTGATTGTATGCTTTTGCTTTTGTAAATACATACATATGTACATATGTACATTTATATATACTGGCTTGCGCGGAGGCAAGTGGAATTCCCAAATTATGCATGTACATGCATACTACTATTCGAATAGTATTATTCGAATAGTGTTATTCGAATAGTATTATTCGAATAGTATTATTCGAATAGTACTATTCGAGTTTTTTCCCTCGAATATTATTATTCGGTTATTCGAGTAATATTTATTCGAATATTATTCGAAAAAAGTCCCACAACTAGTACAAACATAAGTATCTACCCAGCAAAAAGGTTAGGCTGATAGCTGAAGCCTAAGCTATTAAACAGAAATACAGAGAGTTTTATGATCAAATATGGGTGTTGAGGAAATATTGGGAAACTGTATGTGTGAGAGCAAATATGTTTATTTTAAAAGAATATTACAATTATGAACAAGCGCTTCAAAAAATTATAGTTTTCATTTCCCTTGAAAATTTTCCTCTAATTAAAGTTTTCCAATTAAAAAATCTAGGCTAAAGTTGTTGGAATAATAAAAATATAAAATTAAAAATTTAAAGTACAAAATTAGCAGGTATTTGTAACGATGGGCAAAGAGAACACAATGTGTGGCGAGCGTAAATTTGCGTATTGTTGAAGGAAAGATTGTCGCTTCAGTTTATTTTCAACTGACATGCAATCAAGTGTTTGGTGGTAAGTGCGTACGGTTATCTCAACCCTAGCAGAATATATTTTTATTATTAAATAGCCGCAACGCCTATGTTGCGCAAAAATTGTGAATTAAGCAGCTAAACAAAAAGGATCGTTTTACTATTCGTTATATAAGTCATTTTAGTACCGCAGAAGGCCAGATTATCAGGAATTAGCTAAGCCTTATTTCCCATAGCGAAAAAGCCTTATTATAAGTTACACATATATACATCACATAAGGCCTGTTTTCACGAATTATTTAAGACTTATTCCCATGGCGCACAAGCTTTTGTATCCTCTCAGAGAGAGAGAGAGAGAGAGAGAGAGAGAGTAGGCCTTACGAGTTGATGACATGAACACAGGAAAAGCAGCCTTATTTTAGGCCTTTCCTCATACAACATTTGTTCGCTTAGAATTTTCAGTCCTTATTTCTTAACCCTTTAAATTTGCTCTAATAATTCTTAAATAAGTTTGGATTTTTTGGAGGGTATACACTATATCTTTTTGTAAGCTGGTATTGTTGCTAAAATGTTTATATGTTAAAACCCATTACGGTATGGTAGAATAAATATTTTATAGTCGCCATATATTTTTTCCACTGCCAGCCATCTCATTTTGACACTTCTAAAACAATATTAAAACAAACATGCCCAAACATACATATGCATGTACATAGCAGAGTAGGTATACATAAAGGCATCCTCGTGGCAGGACTGGCAGTCAGCCAATTTTAAATATGGACAGACACAAAAACACTCCTGTAAAATTAGCATGGAAAGGAATACAACAAAGAGACAGAGTAAAAAAATAAAAAAAATATGTAGGTAAAAAATTTAAGTTAAAACACCCACACAATGGCAGTTAAGACAAAATGCCAGCGCAAAAAAATAAAAAAACAAATAAATATTTGTATATGTGTATGTATTCGCATTAAAACTCATGTAAAAGGCGTGCATTAAACATGGAAAACGCGCCCATTTGTGTAAATAAATTTTTTTATGTCTATATGAACACAATATTCTTAAGAGCGCTCTAGAAGGTCAACAATTTTGATCAAAACTTTAAAATTTTCTGTTCAACAAGCTTGAATCGCGGAACGTATGTATGTCTGCCATATAATTGTAGTTGACGCTCATCGGTGGCATCTGCAAAAACTAATTTCTTCGTGGTGCTGAATGTAAGATCTCTATCTGATTAGTTGGCTTGACAATACTACCAATTTTTTCGATAAACGAGTTTGCTAGTGCAGGCACACCATTAGCTGTACCTACACAGAGCCAAAAAGTTCACCTACAATCAAAGAGACTGCCACCTAAAAAAGCTATTTGGCCGAGGAGAGGGAGAGGGGACAAAATTGAAGAAATTTTTGCTAGAAATTCTTCTGGATTTTAGCTTGAATTTCTTCTTAAATTTATTTAAAAGGATATCGTCTGAAAACGAGAAGATAACTTCTTGTTTATTAACTTTTTATGTCATTTTGTAAAAAAAATTAAATTGTTAGAAGAAATCTGCTTGTTTTTAGGAGAAAATTTTTATAAAGCAAATCAATAAGGACATCCTCTAATTTTTACTTGAACCTTTTTGAATTTATTAAAAAGGAAAACTTTTTATTTTTGAAAGAGCCCTTATTAATTCAAATTTTGCTTTAAACGTCTTAACATACGTACATACATACATATGTACATATATACTCGTACATACTAGAAATATGCATAACAGTTATTGCATCAGCCACGTTTTATGCGTGCAATTACATGTTCAAGAAATTAAAAGGGAGAACTTTTTATTTTTAAAAGAGCTCTTATGTATTTCCTCCGTTCGTCAATTTCACTACGGCTTTGCACATTTCTACAATTCTCAAACGATTAATGAAGCACTTGGTATAAAGAGTTTATTATGTCCATCTGCACTTATATGAAATGAAATTTTGCCCTTTGTCTGAATAAGTCCTAGGAAAATACTAGTTGACTAATTATGTTTTCCGATGAAAATCAAGATTCTCTTCTTAATAATATTAAACAGGGTTTCTTCTTAATTTTACAGGTTATCTGCTAAATTTATGTGAAAAGGTTTCCATATTTATTCTAGGAGTCATCTTCTAAATTTTATTTAATAGGTTTTCACCTTAGTTTTATAGGTTATCTCTTAAATTTTACTTAAAATGATTTCATCTAAAATCCACGGGTCATCTTCTTAATTATATTCAAAAGGTTTTCATATTAGTTTTACAGATTATCTACTTAGTTTTATTAAAATGAAATATCCAGTAATAATAAGACGGGCATCTTATTGGAGAGAAAGCATAGAGAAATCCGCTAAACTTTGTTCTAATTTATAGGGCATTTTAGGTGGTATTTTGGCTCTGTGTACCCACCTCCTTTACTATTTTAATAAATTTATATTTATGACTATCGCATTGTACATTGACTTTATAAGTGTAAATATACATTATGTAAAGTCTTATCTTGTCTATAAATTCGCACTTGGGATGCATGCACGGTGGTCATTGAGAAAAATTATAATTTTTGCATTCAATTAACCAACTTTTTCTGCCCATCCTTGAATTAGATAGTTTTTTTTTTACAACTGCTCTCAACCTTTGCCATGTACATATGTATGTTTATAACAAAAATCCTGCCTTAATTGTTTTCCAATTACACCGTTGAGTCGATTAAGAAGGATTATTGCGCCACCCATCGGAAGAGTTTGAGTTAATTGAATTAAGCGCTTTTTATGTATTTTATTTGTGTTGGACGAAGTTGTTGTAAATGAATATTATACATATGTATAATGCAAATTACGTATGTATATTTTTATGCTGGTATTCAGTGAGTTTTTCCCCAATTAGCCGGTTGTGACCAAGCTTCGCACTTCCGCTGCGAACATTCCAAGGCTGGTTGAAAGCTGACCAATAGAACGACTTTGTTTCAAAGTGCTGCGGCTTGGAACGGTGGTATGCGATCTAGAACTTAAGTTAATGTAGAACAAGTAGGAGCGCGGCTGTCTTCGGTCGTACCGAAGAGCGCATACCTTTCATGAATGGGAAAATGAAACGATACATATGTATGTATGTATGTAATAATATTTCAATAATTGGGTCATTCCTTTGAGTCTACTCTTATAAAACACTCAAAAAGATAAAAATGGCGGAAATAAAAGTGATTTTGCAGTTAGCCGTAAAAGGAAACTGCTTGAAATTATAAAAGTTTGTTTGCGTTTTCCCAAAAAAATTTTTTTTAGTTAAATCCCTATTGAATAAAACGTGTGATATGTATTTGGTGGGTCTGTCACGCCTCCTTATGGTACTTTCAAGATTTGAATTTCGGCACAAAGTTATAATGCCATTTCATTTTCATGAAAGGTATAAAAATTGCTGATATGGCAACATCGTTAAAGTAATTTCGTGAATTTTCCATAGCTACTAAATATTCAAATATTCCTAGTAATTTTCCCAAATACTTAAGAGGTACATTTTCAGATCTGTCAAATTCAAATAGGTTTCTGAGAGATTTATGCAACAGCTTCTATTATTGCTATACTGTCGTAGAGACGCTGTCTAATTAATTATTTTTATTTCTATAGCTTAATTATTTCGCACCTTTTCACTACACTGTTCTTTTCCTTAGAGGCAGTGGCCATGCCACACCAAAAATTTGCCAAGCTTTTGTGCAATTTGTTAACAATTCAACCTTTGTCACTTCAAAACTATCTCTACTTAATCATAGACAAAGAAAGGAGTTTTTCGCTTTATTCGCACTTTTTTTCGTTTTGCTAGTCTGCAGTCAGTGAGCAAAAAAAAACAAAAACAAAGAGCAATACAAACAAAATGTGTTGCATGCAACATATTGGGCACGAAATGCTGGTGGATATTTATAGCAAAAATGCATGTCGGTCACCAACAACTTCTATTTTTATAAATATGTATGTATGCCATAACCAATACATATGCATGTACCCTGCAGTAAAAATCCGCAATGAATCCTTAATGAATCACTGATGCAATTCACCTATGACGAGGAGGCATCAGTGAATACTTTCATATAAAGACTGCTGAATTTTTCATATAAATGGTTTGCTTTCCTCAGAAAAAAAAAAAATAAAAACAAATAAAAATATACTGAGCTATGACGACAGTGATGAATATTCAACAAAGAATCATCACTGATCCTTCAGCAGTGACACAAATTTACTGCAGGGTATATGCAAATACACATACACATTTCCCACGTGGTTATGTATTTACAATTTTTGTTGTTGTTGTAAATTTTACAAATTAGTTTTCCGCATTTGCGCCCATTTATATCGTGTCTAGTTCACTTGCCGCACCAAAGAAGCAACCGGGAGTTGTTAGTTTTTTCTTTGTCCATTTTTCAAAAATGACTGCATTCTAGCATATTTTTCATTGCACGTAGGTAAATTTATAGAAGCATATGAACGTATGTACATGTATATGTTTCGATTTGATGGCATGCGGCATGGCCGGCTACCGCGCTTTAAAAATCAACCGCATGGCCTGTGGCATGTCTTTTTGCGGTCCGTTTGCGCTGGCACCTACTAATGGCAATGGGTAAGTTTCTAAGACAAAGCTGCTCCGCAACTGTTGAGCTCAACAGTTGCCAACAGTTGGGTAGCAGTTGAGTTAAACAGCTACGTCTTAGAAACGGCTTGATGAATTTATGAGCTGTTTGCCATTACACAACATGTTGAGTTCAAGTAGCGAACAAAATTTGTGATGGAAAAAATGGCGAAAAGTTGCCAACTGTTGAGCTGAGCGGAACCACTCAACAGTGCGTTTCTAAGACAAACACTCAACAGTTGCGGAGCAGCTTTGTCTTAGAAACTCACCCAATGCATATGGAAACTCTACTGCATTACGCCATATTTTATCACTTTATTGTTGTTGTTGTTTTAGCTTTCGTTCTCTTGTTTATCTTTTTGCTTGACTCCTTCTCTTTCTTTCTCTTTTTTTTTGCTTTTGCCGTTAATTAAATTAGGAGTTAGTTCGTGAAATTACCAACATTTTTCTTGACCAAAATTTGCTTGTCGTTGTATTTGTTTGTATTTTTATTGCACATTTCGCAATGCTTAACTATGCTTTTACATAGTTGTTAATTAGTCACGAAATGGTCAAATTCCACTGGTCACTTAACGAGCGAGTTTATTGACATTTGCTCATTAAAGGAAGTAGTTTCATTGACTGGCTGGCTATCTAATTCATATTTAAAGAGATATTCATGAAAGAGAGAGATTTCACAATCGGCTGAGCGGTCTATGGAAGTAATCTTTGGAATATTTTGGAGCTTAATTCTTTGTCAATGGCGAAAAAATTGATTTTTAACGCTAACCGTAAACAAATAGTTGACTTTAACGCCTTTTTAAAAAGAGCTCATTCCGCTGCCTGCTAACACTTTATTTTCAATAAACAAAAGCGCGCAATTTACTAAAAACATTCGGGTAACTTGATATCTAAATATGTGTCTATGTGGTTAAAAAGTCACATAATTAATTTGTAAGTTCACACCAAAATAAAACAAAGTGTCTACAAATATGGCAAATGCATAACCACATAATATCGTACAAATTTGTATCTGTGTTACATATGCACATTATACCCCTGTAGCCGCGTAAAACCACGCACATACGAGTGAATAAATAACATGTATATAGACCAAATTAGTAGAACACTAATTTGCATTGAATTCCAATTGCAATGCTAATCTAATATGCTGATCGACAGCGACTGCCAAATACCAAATGCCAAAGGTATAGCAGCGATGCAACCAGTCGAAACACACAAAGTCATACAATCAAACGAAGTGATGTTCATATAATTACAAATTACAAATAAATAACAAAGAAAATTACCAATGAAGCGTGATAATCTCAAATTAAATAGACGTATGTATGTAATAAAATTGCGTATTGTCGAAGGAAAAATTGAGGAGGAAAAAACACCTTTTTACATTTCCTTATATAAGGCATTTAAGCACTGCAGAAGGCCTGATTATCAGGAATTATCTAAGCCGTATTTCCCATGATAAATAAGCGTTATTATAAGGTATATATACATCACAAAAGGCCTTATTATCACGAATTAGTTAAGCCTTATTCCCATGACGCTCAAGACAAGGAAATAGAGCGAAAGAGAATAGTCCTTACAAACTGATGACATCAACACAGGTAAATCAGCCTTATTTTAAGCCTTTGCCCATGCACATTTTGTTCGCTTAGAATTTTCAGGCATTATTTCTTAGGCCTTTATATATTCTGATATAAGCCTGAAATAAGCCGTTGAATTAGCGGAAAATACGCTACTGCTGTGTAATTTGCAATTCGATATTGATAATAAAAATTGCAACTAAAACATAAATAATAGATAAAACGCTTGTGGTAGATAAATACAAATTATACGAATTTCACGACTTATGCTTTAACGTTGCATGAAGAGCATAAGAAGCCAGTCGGAGTGGGATCTAATGTAAGAAATAATAATGACTCAAATACAAAGCGATTGCGCCGCTCTGTTATTATACATACTCGTATAATAAAGTTGAACAATGATGGGGAATCAATGAAACCCAAACTACGAAGCTTTGGGTGGAGGTAAAGACGAAAGTAATAATAACTAATTAGTTACTAATTTTAGTTGATTAAGCTAAGAGGTTGATATACTTTAATTAGGTGGCATTGCATTCATGTTGCAGGATATCAAGTCACGCTACCGTAAAGAAGTCTGATAACGAAGAATTGGTTTTATTCGATAAAAATAAGAGTAAAAAAACGAAGGATTATGCTTTCATATAAAGGCGCGTAGTATGTATGTATATATGTAAGTTTCTGAAATAAGAAAAAAAATGCTAAGCATTAATAAGTACATACATAATTTGATTTCGTCTATTTGGTTTCCAAGACTTCACAAATTGCACGCCTTCGTTGCACCAACCAATAAGCTTTTATTGGCTATGAAAATAAATCAGAGGAAATAAGAAAACATATAAAAATCCTACATTGTTATTATGCGATGACGGTGGCAACCGCAAACGGCAGACAATGCGGAGCCGGCAGTTAAAGCTACGCAATTTTGCAAAATACGAAAAAAACAAGTAAGGAAGCCTAAGTTCGAGTGGAATCGAACATTAGATACTCAGCTGTATGTTTTCATTGTTTGTTTGCGTTTGATGGATTTTATATAAAGCGAGTGCTGCATAAAGTGGGCGTAGCCACGCCCATTTTCAAAATTTTTATCAGTCATCCAACTAAGCATATGAATATTATTCTTTGTGCAAAATTTCATTCCTTTATGACTTCTAGTTACTAAGATGTGACGTTACAAATTCCCAGATGGTGTTCCAGAAATATCTTTGTGAAAAAGTAGGCGTGGTCATAAACCGATTTTAATAAATTTTTGCGTGTCTATTAATACAAGTTATAAAAGTGTATAAACCAAGTTTCGTCATAATATCTCAATTATTTGCCGAGTTATGGGCTCCGAAATCTCGTATATTCCTTTGTCTAAAAAGAGGCGGTGCCACGCCCATTTTCCAAAATTTTTATATTTTTTGTTTCCGGTCTATTGTGGAACTCATGCCACAAAATTTCAATGAATTATCTTTATATTTGACAAAGATATCGCTTACAATGTTTTTATTAGGCCACTTTATAATACCCATATATAAAAGTGGGCGTGGTCGGCAACCGATTTCGATAAAATTTTTAACATATATTACCACAGGTAATAAAAGTGTACACACCAAGTTTCGTCGTTATATCTCAATTATTTGTCGAGTTATGGGCTCAGAAATCTCGTATATTCCTGCTTCTAAAAGTAGGCGGTGCCACGCCCATTTTCCAAAATTTTTGTATTTTTCGTTTTATGTCCGCAGTTTGACTCCTGCCATAAAATTTCAATGATATATCTTTATATTTAACAGAGATATGGCTTAAAATGTTTTTATTATGCCACTTTATAATACCCATATATAAAAGTGGGCGTGGTCGTCAACCGATCTTGGCAATTTTTAATCCAAACATTTACCTAAGTAATTATATCACGCGTACCAAATTTCATCGATATATCTTCAACGGTTTCTGAGTTATGACTCATAAAACTTGAAATGTTTGCCCCTTAATAAGTGGGCGTGGCACCGCCCATTTTCCAAAATTTCACCATATTTCTTCATAAGGGCCTGAGCTCAATACGTGGGTAAAATTTTATCACTCCAGCTCTATTAGTGACTGAGATACAAAATTTCCGATTTTTACTATATAGGGGAGGTGGGCGTGGTCATGGTCCGATTTCGCCCATTTTCAATACCATCCGTTCCTGCCTTGATACCAACTTACATTTCAAATTTCATCAAAATATCTCAATTTTTGCGCGAGTTATCGTGCTCACAGACGGACAGACGGACAGACGGACAGACGGACAGACGGACAGACGGACAGACGGACGGACATGGCTCAATCGATTTCTCTTTTCACCCTGATCATTTTGATATATATAAGTCTATATCTATCTCGATTATTTCATTCTGTTACAATCCACCGTTAGGAAATCAAAACTATAATACTCTGTGTACTAGTACAGCTGAGTATAAAAAAACAAATACGCGAAAAGAAAAACAAAATAAACGCTATCACAACAAAATAGCATAAAATCAAAGCAAATTAATTGCGGGGGGATACAGAGGGAGGTGCATGAGTTGACGTATCGACACATATGGCCAATCTACTAGACAAGTATGCTTGTAGGCAGACAGTCTGAAACAACGGACCCACTAACATGCATTCGACTAAATGAATGAATGATTGACTATACATTATATACATATGTATGTATCTATGTACCTACTTATGTATATGGCGTTGACAGGCGCAAAAATGTCACTCCAACGCATTAAAATGCACAGTGTGATTGGATTGGCAACTAAGTTTAATTGAAAAGCAAATAATAATAATAAAACTAGAAAAATTATGTATGTAACGAATTTTTGGTGTCAGTTTTTTAACCATTATATGATTCCAATTGGGATCAAATAAAATTGACTTACATGAAATGAACGCAATTTGTATATTGTTGGCTGAGTGGAAGAATACCTTATTTTAATTTTTTTTTTTCGAAATCTCCCAAAATTTGCTCCATTTGGGATGTTTTTTAAACAATTCTTGAAATGAAAAAGTATTTTGTTTTTAAATAGGGCGTTCTTCCACTCAGCCAACGATAAACAAGTATGAGGATAAGATTTCTTCTCCCTGAAATTTAATATTTCCAGTTTTTTTCCACTATTTATCCTTTACCAAAAATCTTTTATATATCTTCCCAGTAGCTATTGGCTATACATACATATGTAGTAGTTACATATACTCTGAGAAAAAACGCTGTAAGTCCAAACACTTTTGCAGTTAACTAAACAACTTCCGCAGTTGAAATGTGTCCAACAACTCTCCGTTGTTGTTTGGAAAGTGCGAGTGTTGTTGATTCAAATACTTTCGTATTTAAGTCAACAACGTAAACTGTTGGATCAAAACTTTTTCCTTTGAGTTAACAACGGAAACTGTTGGAAAAATTTGTCAAATAAATTTTTATTTGTATTTTTCTCTTCATCTTCTCTCCATCCGGAAGGTTGTTGGACCAAAAAGTCGTTGCTGTAAAAAAAAATCGTTTGTTGCTGAATCAAAGCCAGAGAGTCAGCAGCGGAAAGTTGCTGATTTAACTATGGCTTTTTTTTCAGAGTAGTATGTCTGCGTAGCCAGCGAGTCTGGGTTTCGCGACAGTGTTGTCACTTGTGTAGTTTGCACGACGCCATATATGGCAGGATGTATTTGGTGTGTTTCAGGCCAAGACGTCGTTATTACTGCATCGCATAAAAACAATCAGAAAAAGTGTATAAATTTAGTAGTGGGAGCATAATACCTGAGCTGAAACTTTTGTCTGTCACGCAGTCAGTCAGTGCTTAAATGATATTACATTATAGTGCATTTTGTACGCTTTTTTATAACTTTTTTTTCTAGTTGCCTTTATTGTGCCTTTTGCATTCGTAATGAAGTTAAAAACAGCATTTACTGCCAACCGTGCATACGTGAGTCATTCTCCATTGAATGATGGACTCTATAACAGTGCCAGTGCAAGAGCATTTGATTTGACAGTGACGGTGGCAAACACAGGACGAACGATGCGGAGTCCGTCTTACGATGCGGAGTCCGCCTGACGATGCTTCTTTGTGCCTCCATGTTGCGTTTAAATACGTGCATGTTTGGTCTTTGCCACTGAATGATTTTAAGTTATTACCTCTGATTAAGATTTCAATTGCGCGCAATAAAAAAATTGAAAATTGTCTTTTTACGATCACTTAAATTACAGTGAAGTAAAAGAAGGTGGCAGTGGGGTAAGCAAACGCGTGAATAAATGGCCAAAAGCAGTTCGTTAAGGTGCACATCTAAATACATACCTATAGCTGTTGTTGTTTTTGTAGCCACCAAGACACTCCCCGAAGGTTTTGGGGAGTGTAGGGGATGTGACAGTCCTTTGCCGGATAAATCCGGTACGCTCGGGTACTAGTCCCTTCTGACACTAGCCCGACTGTCGTGCGAACGTTTTTTTTTGGCCATAATCAACCTTCTAGGCCGGTGGATTTTAGTCACCTTTTACGACAGTTATTCCTTACCACGTGTATATTCTAAGCCCCCTAACCCGCTGGGAGACGTAGATACCTATAGCTTCTTTCCCTTGGTGGGTATTAAATTAAAACAGTGTTCATGGATTTGGAGATGATGGCTCCAGATTAACGGGCTGTTTTATATGTAAACCCCAAATATATTTATCTAACAATGCTTGTTTAAAAAATGAAATAAAGAGCTGACAGAAGGCGCTTCTCAAATCAAGTTCCAGGGTGTTAAAGTTTTCACAGGAATTTATTTATGATATAGGCACGGACACCCTAGACTTAATATGCTAAGTACCGACACCGAAGCTTGAGAGTTCGTCGTGCTTCATTGACAAACATAAACATGAATGTGCGCCGCTTTCAGTCAACGATCTTTGTAATGAAGGCAGAAATTACACCGGTGACGGTCATGTTCAAGGCACCTGTGCAATTGTCGGCTGTCAAATACTCGATTGCAATCGTTGTTGCCGTTTGACGAGTTGCCCACCTTGAATGAAATAAAACAAAGTAAAAAAATTTTTTTAAAAAAGCTTTTATTTAATATTAATATAACAATTTACTAAAAAGGAAAAAAATAATTTTTTTATATTTTTGAACAAGATTTATATTAGTCCTTAGTTCATTTGGATCTTAATTTCAATCTAAACATACATTTAACGTATTTCTTCAAAGCATTTCTGTATATGTATCAACATAAATAAAAGCGCGGGTCCTCTTTACGTAATGCATATCTTACGTAATTGGAATTTAAAGTTTTTATCGCTTCCTTCCATTTCACCAATACGGTTTTATAACATGAATATGTAATGAGTACCCGCGCTTTTATTTATGTTGATACATATACAGAAATGCTTTGAAGAAATACGTTAAATGTATGTTTAGATTGAAATTAAGATCCAAATGAACTAAGGACTAATATAAATCTTGTTCAAAAATATAAAAAAATTATTTTTTTCCTTTTTAGTAAATTGTTATATTAATATTAAATAAAAGCTTTTTTAAAAAATTTTTTTTACTTTGTTTTATTTTTGCCTTTTTAGTTTTACAATGCATATTACATCTAATATCTGGTTTTACTATACTCTTTTGTGAATAGATTACTTCGTAATACGTGTTCAAAATAGGAACAAATCTGGTTCATAAATACTAATTTTCTAAATATCTTGACACTAGCGCCACCTAGCGGCGATTTATTTCCACGGATATATTTACTTTCTCATAGGCAATATATATACCGAATATGAACAAATTCGGTCGGTAAATACGAATTTTACAAATATCTTGACACCAGCGCCACCTAGCGGCGATTTTTTTCCTCGGATGTATTTACTTTCTCATAGGCAATACATATACCGAATATGAACAAATTCGGTCGGTAAATACGAATTTTACAAATATCTTGACACCAGCGCCACCTAGCGGCGATTTTTTTCCACAGATGTATTTACTTTCTCATAGGCAATATATATACCGAATATGAACAAATTCGGTCGGTAAATACGAATTTTACAAATATCTTGACACCAGCGCCACCTAGCGGCGATTTTTTTTCCTCGGATGTATTTACTTTCTCATAGGCAATATATATACCGAATATGAACAAATTCGGTCGGTAAATACGAATTTTACAAATATCTCGACACCAGCGCCATCTATCGGATTTTTTTTTATTTCACATTGCATTGTCTTCGGGTCCTGAACTATGTTCCAAATTTCAAGTACCTAGCTCAACTAGAAGTATCTTAAATGTTCGTTGCAAAATTCCACGACATACAAAAAGTGAAGTTAAATAAAAGCTTGTAAAAAGGAAGAACGGAAAGACAGAAAAAGGCAAGTACATACACACACGCTTTTTACGCGGAAATTGTTAAAATTTACTATCTCTTCCGAATGTACGATTATACGCCTTTTACGATTCATATGTTAACTTAATATCTTTTACTTTTTTGTTCCTTCGCTCATTATTATTTTATAGTTAATTCTCTAGTGCATACATTTGTATCCGTGTTTATCTTTTATTTGTGCAACAATAAAAAAAATCCTGACGCATTAGGTTCAGTACCTCCGTGTAACCGGTTTTTATAATTACCAACTACCCTGCAAAAATTCCGAGTACTCCATTCGCTAATCCATGGAGTGCTCGCTATGGACCAACAGATTACTCCATAACTTGCCACATTTCATACAAAAAATATGGTCCATTTAACATTGCATGTCATTGCAATGGAGTATATACTCCAGTCCCGCATAACAATCAAATTAATCCATGGAGTACCTACATTGGATTAATTGATGGAGTACCTAACAGTTAGCCGAACATAACAACAAAAACCACATGTTTATCGCGACGACGACGAATGAAGTGTATACATTCAAACATATGTATGTATATAGTTATGTATGTATAAACATATCGTCGTCGTCGCCATAAACATTTGATTTTTGTTATGTTCGGCTAACTACGAACCGATGCAGATACACGAATCGGTCGTTTGGGCTATGTTAGTGGTCACTTTGAAAGTACTCCAACCTACCACAAATGGAGCATATAATCCAATGATTTTTACAGGGTAAGACCAGATACATACATATGTAAATATATACATATCTGCATACATACAATATGTACATACATATATGTATGTTACGTAATTCGAAACGTAGAGGAATATCTAGGAATACCTGTGGCGTGCAACAAAATTTAGTGCGCAACATTTAAGTCCATGAATCGCACTTTAAGTTCGGCCAAGTCATTTAATTTGTATCATTACGCGAGACGAGTTTGGGCCAGGGTATCTGGTTAATGCTCGGAATGCCCCCATCAGCCTGGCAGCAGCTTTGCGAACGGCAACAAATGTTCTTCTTCAAAAAAATCTTCTTCGTAATGAGAGTCACTTGTAAGCTTGCTTGTTTATGTACACAATGCAATATGTTTGTTTGTAATATCTTTTAGCGATAACACAAATGCGTTTGCAATTAATTTCTTTACTTTGTGCTACGTGTTGAGCATTGGCTTCGTTTGGCCGCTAGGCGGAAGCAGAATGTTGAGATGCTTGAAATTGAAAAGGAAGAATCAGTCAGAGAAGTTAGTTGAAGGTGTTGTAAGCAATGTGTGCTAAAATGTTGCCAGATTAGTGAAATGAAAGCATAAATTTAAAAGCGCTGGGCGTTGGTGGCGGTTAACTAATGACAGAGAGAATGGCGAACGTTTTGTAAATGACAATATCTACTTATCTGTATATCTCTAGGCATAAATTAAAGTGCACTGAGAGAAACTCAACTACTGTGTGTATTAAAGGCTTCTAATGTGTATAAATATTTCAGAAAGTTAGTTAGTGGCTCATTTGTCTCTGAGAAGTATCTACCCGCAAACTGGTCTGTGGTAATGATAGCACAACTGGCGCCTATAAAAGAGCAACTGAAGTTTGCTTTGGACTAATAGGACTAATATTAAGCACCTTTTTATACCTTTCATGAGAATGAAATGGTATTATAACTTTGTGCCAAAAAATTTTTGTCGAAAGTACCAGAAGGAAGCGTGGGGGACCCACCAAAATATATACCGATATGATCAGAATCACGAGCTGAGTCGATTAAGCCATGTCCGTCTGTCCGTCTGTCTGTCTGTCTGTCTGTCCGTCCGTCCGTCTGTGTGAACGCAAACTAGTCCCTCAATTTTAGAGCTATCTGAATGAAATTCGGAATACAGGTATGTTGTTATATGCAGCTGATCATCTGTCGGAACCGGCCGACTCGGACCACTATAACATATAGAAAACAACCGATTATTCAGATATACATGAAAATTTTGGGGTGTAATTTCGGCATAACTTCCCAATTTAAACAGCTAAGGACATAAAACTTTGAAGTATTTGTACCCATATTGGCCTAAACACGTTTACCGAAAATTGTCAAGATCGGACCACTATAACATATAGTTCCACAACTACCGATTGTTCAGATATACACATTTCAGTGTATAACTTCCCCATTTAAACAGCTAACGGCGTGAAATTTTGAAGTATTTGTACCCATGTTGTCCCAAACAAGGTTAGCGAAAATTGTCAAGATCGAACCACTATAACATATAGCTCCCATACAACCGATTGTTCAGATATGGACATTTTGGGGTATAACTTCTCCATTTAAATAGCCCAGACACCATTTTTTCTATTAAATCCTTCCATAAATAACCAACAGAATTTAAATTGTAAATTATACTAAATCAGGCTATGTATACATAGGTAACTTTTCATTTCCCCACTCATGAAAGGTATGAAGTCTTCGGTACAGCCGAAGACAGCCGCGCTTTTACTTGTTTTAAATTACAATACAAAATTTTTCACAGTGTACAACCACCTGTACCTTAATTTACTTATTGCACAACAATTGAATAGCTTGAATTACACAAATACACATACATACATATGTACATATGTAAGTATTTGGCGAGGTCTTACCAATTAAATTGCTAATATTATTAAGCTGAAAAATAGAAAGGCGGTAATTGGCTTAGTAAATTTTATTGCAGCGCAAATTAGCAGTAGTTGGAATAATTCATTCAAGAATTGATTGCACTAACTTGATTTAAGAAATTATGCAATAAAACGAACGTAGTTTTATGGTATGTACTTAGAGAATTGTAGCATGTGGTTTTTACCCTATAATTTTAAGCACATAAAATTAGACACACATATTTAGTTGAGGACTAACAATAATGCTTAAGCTCCCAAAGACCCAAAGCTTATTTCAAAACCAGCATTGCACCGCATAGCTAGCTCTTCGAATTAGTTTTTTTAAAACGTCTACAACTTACTTAAATTTTTAGAAAGTCAGTCCCATCCCATCTCTTCTCTCTTTCACTCTCTCTCTCTCTCTCTCTCTCTCTCCTCTACACACAGGCCAAGCAAACTTCTTCAATTAAGCTGAGTGGCGCCAAAGATCTTTAATTGCTGGCGCAGTTGATTCGCCTAATTCGCCTAAAGTCTTAATTAATCAAAATTTTGACAATCAATTTCTGTTGCTGTTGTTATTGCTGCTGTCGGTGCGGTATTGTCAGCAGCGATGCCGTCTATTTCACCAAAAATGGTAATATCGAAAATACTCATTGAATTTTGTTTGTTCAATTCACTTGTTGGCCACATTTTTGCTCAGTCAACTTTGTGCTAAAATTTGTGGCACGTTCAATTAAAAGTGAATAAATATGTAAGTACTCGTACGACACAAAGCAAAAACCAAAAATGGCCAATGGACATGAGCATTAAAGTGTTCGACTGCTGTGGTCGAGTGATGGCGGTAAATGTAAATGTTTTTCGTTGGCAATGCGACAACCAAAATTGTGTTGAGTGCAAGTATGTACGTACCTACTTAGTTACATTTTCTACTGTGGAAATAATTGAATGGGGATTTTTGTCTTCGTGTTTATAATAGTTATTTGCTGTTATCTTCTCTATACCCAGTTATGACATGGCATAGGGTAAGTCATTTTTTCTACAACAAATTAAATCAGAAGGTCTACAAAAAAAACATGAATCATTCAACTTTTTATCTAGTTCCAAAATCTGCAGCTGGGTATAAACTATTGCGGTCGAATCAAGCGCACAGCTCTTTCACATAGAAAAACGTGCCAAAGGCTCATTAGCGCCACATTTTTAGCGATGAAAACAAACGCCTCGAATGCGATACAAAAGCGGTAAAGTTTCAACGGCTGTAGGTATGCCACAATAAAATTTGGCTACACTTCCTACATTTTCGTTTTGTATTCTTTTCTCCTTCTTAGAATTTCCAACCTCATAACAACAAACTTTGATATGAATAATTGGAGTAGCAAATAACGGCACCCTCGCGGCCAACAAATCAACTGTTTTCCCAACAAATTTGTTTTCGATTTGGGTCAGCGCTATCGATGAGTCTTCCTTGTAGGAAATTAATAATATTTACATATATACATACATATATACATATGTGGCACAGACAGGTATGCATGTTAGTGTTTGCAGAAAAACGTTGCAACTTTTCCCGCAGCCATCAGCTGTTCAGCGCATGGAAATGCGGTCATAATAAAGAGCGACATTTATTCTCCCCCTCCCGCCCCCCCACGTTTTTCGGTGGTGTGCGCTAAAGTAAACATAATGTCCACTTAAATGCACAACTTAATGCTTAATGATGCATAAGCATTAGCAGCAATGGCAACCACAAAACAACGTTCAACACAACAACATACAAGCAACATAAAAAAAAAATTGCAACACCAAAAAGCAACAAAAATCAAACACTTTTGACATTTTCTCATACCGCAATCGTGTTCAGACTTTTACTCGTGCTCATAAGTGCTTGGTGTATGCTTTGCAGCATTTTGTTGTAGTTGTTTTTGTAGTTGTGATATGTCAAAAATAATTGGTTAGCACGCCTATATTTATGCTTCTGCTGTTGTTGACTGGTTTTCTATGCTAAATACGGCGGCGCTTGCCAGCCTAATTGTTAAATTATGCAATATGTTGTTGTTGCTGTTGCTGTTGTTGCTGCTGCTGTTGCTGTTGTCAGTGGGCAAGCCACAAAGCGTCAACTTGCAGCAGTGCTGGCATATTTGGCGCCAACCTGCAACATGCGCTAGATTGCCGCCGACGCTTGGTTGCTTTTTTTTTTGACTTTCGGTTTTTCGACATAATCACAAGTGGCAAGAAAACATTTTAATTTAATTTAATTTTTGTGAATTCTTGTCAAGTTTCTCTTTTTTGCTGGACTTTTGACAAGTGATATAAGAAACTGGACTCTTGTCCAATACAGTGAATCGCCACAGCGGGTTCATATATCAAAAAGTGTTTGACACTTTCGATTTAAACTTTAATTTATGGCACTTGTGTTTCTTTACATTTTAATATGCTAGAAATACCAAAAAGATCACATTGAACTTATTTAAATCAGATCTGAGCACAGTTGGAACATTTAATGAGGATTTAGAAAATATTCTAACAATATATTTTACGTTGAAGACCAAGCCTTATCTGGAAAGATTTGGTGTTACATACATATATGTTGACGAATATACTCTATATGTAAACATATATGTACATATATATGTACATATGTATATAAATATAGCCCAGCCTATAAGCTCACATCGTATCTTATTTCCCAACTAACCACCATCAGGCCCGTAGCTAGGGGGGGGGGGCGTTTGTGGGGCAATGCCCTACCTTCAAACTAGAATGCCCTACCTTTCACGCAGAATGACTATTTTCGGAGTTATAAAAAAATAAAAGTGCAAAACCATATATCTGAACAATCAGCTGTATGGTAGCTATATTTTATAGTGACCCGATCTCGACGATTTTCAGGGAATATATTAAGGCCAATACGAGTACAAATTCTCCAAATTTGCATGTCCTTATCTGTTTAAATAGCGAAGCTATACCCCAAAATGTCCACATCTGAACAATCGGTTGTATGGCAGCTATATGTTATAGTCACCCGATTTCAATTATTTTCAGAAAAAGTTAAGGTAATGGTAAAATATGGTCATGTGCAAATTTTGGGCAATTTAGCTCATAAACTGACTGAGTTATTAAAAAAAAAGTCCAAATTGATGGTACTTTTTAAATACCGTTATCTCATAAACCGAAGGCAGTTTGGAAAAACTAATGATGGCACTGAATTTAGAATGCCCCAATTAAGTAAGAACAACCGTCAAAATCCTTAAGCGAGAAAAGGGTTCAAAACCTAAGTAAAGTTTATAAACGGGAAAAAATTACCTTCGGAGCTCTGAAACTTCTTTCTTAAATTTCTCGAAAACGAGAGCTAACTTTGAGTTTCTGAAAACGCCATCGTATTCTACAGACATAAATTGTATAATTTATCCATTAAATTTTTAAATTTACTATTATTTTAAGGTTATAAGTTAATAAAACTAATAGCCTTCAAAGCTATAAATATTAGTAAATAATCTCTTAAGCCTTAGTATTTAAATTACTCCTTAAGATTTGTGATATTTTGACCTCCCTACAGTGTTATTATAATTAAATTTTTTGTTTGAGATAAAAAATTATTGCGGTTGCAATGTATGATATCGCTAGCTTAGAGTGCAAACTGTGTAAGTCCAATTTTATGAAAAGGCGTATTTTTATGTAGCACGCTAGAAAAACCAAATACGCACCACGCTAAATAAGTCTGTGATACTTGTCATATTTCTACTCGTTGTTATTCAGTGATACGCAAATTGTGTAAGTCCAAAAAACGAAGAAAATTGTGTAAGTCCAAAATAATTACATGAACAGAAAATTTTTTTTTCATTTTGAATTTTTTTCAAGTTTATTTTTTTTGTCTCTCCTACAAAGTTCGAAAAAAAAGGACTTACACAATTTGCACTCTAAGCTAGCGATATGGAGAATCCACCCTGCATCACATATATAATTAAATAAGACCATCGAATTTTTGTAGTTTGGTTAAAGGAATGGTTCATTCCGGCAGTTTTCTGACAAAAACTAATCTGACTGTGAGCGAACAACACCAAGATCGCGGAATTGATTTCTAAGGCTGTGTGCTAATCTAAAACATTTTACTCGTTGGAGAAATGAGGTGTCTAAATTTTCTATGGTTATGGTTTAATCATTTTCGAGAGAGATTTTTTCTCACCTTGACTTGCGTGCATACCTACAGGCGGCCCACATACCAAATTTAAAGATCGAAGCTCTCTTAGGTATGGAATAATCGAAGGAAATTAAATTAAAATTAAAAATTTAAAAAATTAAAAAATTAAATTTTTTGTTGCATTAAATTTATTATAATATTTTCGGCTTCAATTTTATCTCTCGCTTATTTGCGTATGGCGGTTGGTCGCTATCTTCCATTAATTATATTTCTATTCACATGCATGTCAATTGCCAAAACTGACCTAGCGTTCGAATTCACCACTAAGCACGGATAAAACTGCGCTCAATGGTGGTAGTGCCAAGACTGACTTCCGCCCTACCTTAAACCAATGCTGTCCTACCTTAAATGTAAGTCTGGCTACGGCCCTGACCACCATCAAGTGGCCCACAAATTACAAGCTTATCGATTTGCTGCGCTTTATTATTGCAAACACTTTTTCTCACAACCGGTCACGGTAGCGTATGCCTATCTAGCCCGATAAGTTGATGAGCCGCCCACCGTGGGCGTTACCGTGGCGCCAAAATAAAAAGTGGCGCATGAGACAAACTCATATCAGTTTCCACTTTCGCACGATCGAAGCGAAATCAATGCTGGCAGGCAGCGAAGAAATGGCATATAAAATACCTGAGTAATCAATAATAAACTCACATACCTACATACTTACAAACATACATAAATATGGTATGTACATACATATGTATTTATTTATATGCAAATTACTATTCATATCGCTTACGGTGCACTTACATACATATAACTGGTTTCCATTTTCCACTTCAGTTCACTTACAGCGTAAGTCAACACTTTATCAGCATAATTTAACATGTAGTCGCCAGTGAACGAATGCAAATAATATCGGAAAATATGTATAGGAATATATGCAAGTACCCACCAAAAAATGGATTTTTTGGTGGGTAGGTACATGAAATTTGAGTAAATAGTTGACTTTTTTAATTATCAGCAGTTGAGAGTATATGTATAAGCGAGGATTGTTTGATAAGTCCGTGACTTTTCAAATAAGGAATAACTTTTTCCGCAAAAATGCCATTTATTTCTCAACATAATCTCCTTTTAGCTCAATAGATTTAGTCCAGCGTTTTTCCAATTTTAGTATTGCTTCCAAAAAATTGGATTTTTCAAAGCACTCTCTATTTTCGTTAAAACACGCGAGGCTTTCGTCTTTAAATAGCTGCCAAACTCAAACTAAATTGCGCAGGTTGCTCAAATTTTGGCAGTAGTGTTAAGTACGCTCATTTACAGTTACACTTACATACTTGCTCCGTTTCCAAAAAGTTTGACTCCTTATTAAAAAAGAAAACATTTCATTCCTAAGTATTTTAAATACCAATAACTCCGCAAAAAGCAGTGCAGTGAAAATTGCAACTTAAGAGATTAAAACTCATGACATTCGCCCGGAATAAATACCTACAGAGTGCCATTAACTGTCAGAAAAGCCAAAGAACATAATACTTTTATGCAAAGCCATATAAAAGTAGCAAATTTTTGCGAGCAAGTGAATAACTTCGCTTAGTAGAATAGATAAACAATTCAGTGGGAAAGTCAATTCGAACGCGGTAATCAACGTTCTGCTACAATATAGCACCGCTGCGGCCAGGGCCGCCGAGAGAAAATTCGGGCCCGGGGTCAAAATAACTACGGGCCCCTATACTAAATGAACAAATTCTCAAAATCAAAATTCAATGAATATATAGTTACGAACTTTAATTTAACTATACATTAATACAGATCAAGTAAATATGTTTACATAGAAATATACATATTAGGGTGGGTCAAATGTATTGTCAAAAGGCACATCCAGTTTCCGAATCCATGGGTCATACTGAGTAATATTGTCCAAGGGACCATAGGTCTGAATGAATTCTGTTTAAATACATATTGCTTTATTTGTATGAAATAAATTTCTTTAAATTGGAATACAAATATTTGTTGGTAATAATTTAGTATATCAAAAGACTGATTCTGCTCAACGCTTTAGTGAAACAGCAATCGAATTCAACTGTAAGAAGCACCAAAGCAAATTTTAGCTTCGCAGGCTTTGTTTGTTTTCGGCGTATCGCTGTTTACATACATACATACACGTACATATGTATATGAGCATTTCCTGGGCGTTTCGGACGGTATGTTCGCACGATTTTTTGAACTCTTGAGGCAGAAATATCGCGAAATATTGTATAGTTTTATGATAAAGCGAAAGATTTACGCCACGGATAATGATTAAAGTATGTTAGCGACAGAAATTTAGTTTAATTCCTCTGTTTTAGCTACTTTTATAATATGGACGTGTTTTTGTAGCGTCCGGAACGCAGTTTAAGTGGCTTACACAGAGGCATTAAACTAAATTTCTGTCGGTAACATACTTTAGTCATTAGCTCTGGCCTAAATCTTTCCTTTTATCATAAAACGATACAATATTTCGCGATATTTCTGCCTCAAAAGTTCAAAAAATCGTGCGAACATACCGTCCGAAACGCCCAGGAATTACCCATATCGCTGTATAAGAATTTGCATCATACCGAATTTTTCTGTTGCAACAGAAAACGAATTCAAATTTATGCTGCAAAGTCGACGCCAAAACCAACAATTCCTTAAGTGGGATGCAGACACGTTAAGAGATTTATAAAATTTGTTGAAATTTAAAATGATTGCTATCTACGAAAGGTGATTAAAGGTGTTGTTTGTTTATTTTCTGTAGCAAAAACTTGGATATCATTTTGAGATTCCCGGGCCCTCTAAAGCCCGGGCCCGGGGCAATTGACCCCCTCAGCCCCCCCCTCTCATCGGGCCTGGCTGCGGCGCACATTATGCCTGAGTTATGGATGAACAGTGGCAGTGGTAGAGAAAAGCAGTTTGCTGAAAAAGCTTCCGGATCAATAAAATTGCACACCAATACATACATACAACAGCACAGAATGAGTCAATAAAAAAAGATAACGTTGAAATAAAACCGTTCAATCATAAAAGTCAAAAAACAAGAAACATAGTAGTATGGACATTCCTTGAAACCACCCAGAAAAAAAATCAAATAAAAAATAGCGAAAAATAACAAAAACAAATTTGTTGCCGGAAAATTGGCGGTATAGCAGCATCAACTAAAATAACAAATGGTATAGCTAGTTGTGGCAGGGAGACGGGGAAAAGCGAAGAGTATACCAGAAATATGCATATGTACTACATATATATGTAAATGACTATGATGACTGGAAAATGTGTTCGCCTAATGCGCCAAAATAGCAGAACAACCAAATTAGGTCAGCAAGCGATTTATGACTTCCATATGAAAAAAAAAAAAAACAAAAAATATCTAACGCGTGCGGATATAACTTGAGAAACTAAAAGAAGGCACACAGACCAATGAGTTGCTGCCAAAGAACACAAATAATAAAAATAAGTGCACAAGGCATAAAATATTATATATTACAAAAAAAAAAACAAAAAAAAAAAATATTCGCTGGGTGTATGCAGATAAATATAAATAAAAGCTAATTTGTTAGCACAATCGGATAAAACTCAACGCATATGGAGGCCTGTGCAATGTCTAACAAGAAGCAAATATGTATGTTGTAATGGAAGGGAAATGATGTGAGAAAGGCAATTGCGTAAATGCATGTACGTATGTATGTAATTCGTTCATGGAAATTCGTATAAACGCTAAAGGCAATTCATCATATTGTGAGAATTTCAATTTGTCTTTAACGCGAAATGTAAGAAACGTGTTCGGTTAAAATGATTTCGAATTAGCCAAATTTAGTCTGAAGTAATGACAAGCGTACATACAGATTTGCATTCTGACAAAAGGAAAGACGAAGAAATTGTTGCAGATAGCTTTTTTTAAGGGATCGCCTGAGCAATCCGTTGAGTTTTAATGCATTTGGAATTTCAGGGAGTTTTTTATGTACATACATTAGAGCGTGTCAAATTAAAAAAAAAAACAACGATTACATATTTTCAAGAATTGAACTTTTGAGTTATGCCATTTTTGCAATTTCAAAAACCGATCAACGCATCTTGTTGCCAATAAGTTTTCTAACTAATGCCGAAAAAGTCAAAAGAATCGAAGCATTGGTAACCGTTTTTTTTATACTCAGCTGTACTAGTACACAGAGTATTATAGTTTTAATCACATAACGGTGGATTGTAACAGAGTGAAATAATCGAGATAGATATAGACTTATATATATCAAAATGATCAGGGTGAAAAGAGAAATCGATTGAGCCATGTCCGTCCGTCCGTCCGTCTGTCCGTCCGTCTGTCCGTCTGTCCGTCCGTCTGTAAACACTCTAACTCGCGCAAAAATAGAGATATTTTGATGAAATTTGAAATGCAAGTTGGTATCGAGACT
Organism: Urophora cardui; assembly: GCA_960531455.1. Classification (NCBI taxonomy): domain Eukaryota; kingdom Metazoa; phylum Arthropoda; class Insecta; order Diptera; family Tephritidae; genus Urophora; species Urophora cardui. Next base: position 159,480,007 of record OY482671.1, read on the forward strand.
GGGACGGTTGGTATTGAAAATGGGCGAAATCAGACCATGACCACGCCCACTTTTCCTATATAGAAAATATCGGAAATTTGGTATCTCAGTCACTAATATAGCTGGAGCGATGAAATTTTACCCACGTGTTGAGCTCAGGCCCCTAGGAAGAAATTTGATGACATTTTGGAAAATGGGCGGTGCCACGCCCACTTATTAAGGGTCAAACCTTGAAAGTTTTATATGTCATAACTCAGAAACCATTGAAGATATATCGACAAAATTTGGTACGCGTGATATACTTACTTAGTCAAATATTTGGACGAAAAATTTCCGAAATCGGTTGAGGGCCACGCCCACTTTTATATATGGGTCTTATAAAGTGACCTAATAAAAACATTTTAAGCGATATCTCTGTCAAATATAAAGATATATCATTGAAATTTTATAGCAGGAGTCCAACTGCGGACATAAAACGAAAAACACAAAAATTTTGGAAAATGGGCGTGGCACCGCCTCTTTTTATAAACAGGAATATACGAGATTTCTGAGCCCATAACTCGACAAATGATTAATGACTAAACTTGGTGTGTACACTTTTATTACTTGTGGTAATACATGTTGAAAATTTTAGCGAAATCGGTTGACGACCACGCCCACTTTTATATATGGGAACTATAAAGTGACCTAATAAAAACATTTTAAGCGATATCTTTGTCAAATGTAAAGATAATTCATTGAAATTTTGTGGTATGATTTCTACAATAGACCGGAAACAACAAATAGAAAAATTTTGGAAAATGGGCGTGGCACCGCCTCTTTTTACACAAAGGGATATACGAGATTTCTTAGCCTATAACTCGACAAATAATTGAGATATTATGACGAAACTTGGTTTATACGCTTTTACAACATGTGTTAATAGCCACGCAAAAATTTATTGAAATCGGTTTATGACCACGCCTACTTTTTAAGAAAGATATATCTGGAACACTCTTTGGGAATTTGTAACGTAAGATCTTTGTAACTAGAAGTCATAAAGGAATGAAATTTTGCACAAAGAATAATATTCATATGCTTAGTTGGATGACTGATAAAAATTTAGAAAATGGGCGTGGCTACGCCCATTTTATGCAGCATTCGCTTTATATTAAGTGCACCGTGTTTCCATCAAACGCAAACAAACAATGAAAGCATACAGCTGAGTATCTAATGTTCGATTCCACTCGAACTTAGGCTTCCTTACTTGTTTTTAAATATAAAACAGTTGCAAGTAATAAAGATCGTAAAAAGCGCTGGCTCGAAATTCATTTTATACATATTGGGCCATATTAATAAAATCCAAGCAAATGCTTTTACTCAAGATTTCAGAAATTTGACATTAATTTGTATGAACCAAATTTCAAAATTTGAGTAAAAGGTCAGAAATCTTAAGCAAAAGCAAATGCTTGGCTTTTATTAATATGACCCATTGTTTCTTAAGCAAAAATGCTTGGTACGCCCCTGCTAATTTTTTTGGCCCCTAACAATCGACCCGCCCTAACATACATACATACATAAATTAGCTGCAGAAGTAATGGAACATAATATAAACGACTCTGAAAATGGTACATCGCCGAAGCACAAAATTGGGAAAGGAATTTCGTAAAATCGGAATATCAATTGGAACTTTCAGAATTTAAACTGAAAAAGGTGTAGATCGTAATTTAAAAAGCTTGAAGCAGTGAACTTGGAGGACAAGTACACTCAGGGAAATACAGCATTTTAAAATAAAAATAAAATTTTTGTTTCCATAATGCACGTTTTAAATCAAACCATTTTTATTTTAACAATGAAAATTTTTAAATTAAAAAAGACATTTTTGAATTAAGAATGAAATCTTTGAAGTAAAAATGCATTTTGGATTTAAAAAGAAACATACTTACATTAAAAACGAAAATGAATGTTGATTAAAAAACTCGCTCTTTGTTCAAAATTTTTTTGTGAGAAAATATTTGTTTGTGAGAAATCTAACAAAAACTATAATGAGATTTTTTTAAATTTTGTTTTTACAATGATTCATATACATAATTCATGGATTCTTTTTTAAGAAAAGGGAAGTATAAATAGGTTACTATAATTCAATATAATGTTTAATGTTCCTCTATGTGATGGCGTTGGATTGAATTTCAGGTTGATGTCATGGTTCGAATCCGGAGGAGAATATAAAATAAAGAAAAAGGAGAATGAGAAATAGGGATAGCAAAGAGTTAAGGCGAAGTAGAAAAGAAGAGGAGAACAAGCGTAGGCTATATTTTTGTAGTTGGCACTCGGAGAGAAGATGAAGAGAATGCCGTTGGATACAATTTCGAATCCGGAAGAGAAAATGATATAGATAATACTGCAGCGTTTTTTTTCTCATAGTGCTTAAAATAAAAATAAACGTTTTTAAATTTAAAATGTTTTTTTTTTATTTAAAAATTTTACAATGAACATTTTCAAAATAAAAATGTTGGTATTTAAATACATTTTTGCCCATTTTAAGCACGTTTTCATATTTTTTATTATTTTTTTCCCTGAGTGTAGTGAAATGGTACCTATATTGAGTTTAGTGATGTTCCGAAACCAGAATTAGTAAATACAGAAATCGTATTTCATTCATATCACCAAACAATTTGAGAGCAAAATTTTATTTTTTTTTAATTTAGATTAAAAACCATTACACGGACGAGAGGAAACATAAATTCATACAAACAAACACACCAGTATTAGTGTTTCAACTAACGAATTGATGCAACACTGCGACACTGATGTGAATGGCATCGACATTAAGCTGACATGAAATCAACAACCTTAGCAAAACACGATATACACAATAACAACCACAACAGCAACAAACAACAACAATACCAAATAACAATAGCAACAAAATTACTGACAACGAAACTAAAACAACCGCAGCTGCATGCAGAAAGGAAAAAAAGAGCGAATTCAACATTTAATATCTGCGAGCATCAATGTCCTCCGCGCCGGCAACTCTAACAACAACTGCCAACATCAGCAACATTAACTGACGATTGCGGCACTTTTTTGCATGTTGTTTTGCTGCCGCATTTTGATTGTAATTTTTGTATTACTTTTTGCAAACTTTTGTATACATATATGTATTAGTTACTGCAAATAATCATTTCTGCACACACACACCCCAATTACAGATGTCCGTCTTCTTATGCCCGATGCCGAAGTGTTTTCAAGCAAATGTCAAAATGTTGAAATCAAATCAAAGTGTGGGTGTCTGATTTATAGCGGAGGCTTGCTTTTTCCCTCCATTTACCAGCAAAAGTCACAGCACTATGTGTGTTCCGTGTTTTTGCAGCTGCAATTGTTGCGTACTCGCATAATGGAAGCAAGAAAGTTAAATATTATGAGTAGCTAAGCGGTCTATAACATGTAGTAAGTGGTAATTTCTAACTTTATTGGTCTCATATTTTTCTAATCAGTCATTCTATATACATACATACATATGTATATGTGTGGGGAATTAGTGTAACAACTACATATGTACACAAAATGCATTCGCCGTTCGGAGCCGGCATAAAACTGTAGGTCCACCCAATTAGTAGGAAAAACAAAAAGTAAGGAGCACACCTCGAATTGGCAGAGAAGCTCGGCCATATATATATTTTTCTTTCACCTTATGTCTCCGATTGCTATGAGGTATTTCTTGAACAAATTCACGTAGTCTTAAACTCTAATCTAAATCTGATCTCTCCCCGGAGTCACAAGCTTCCTTGGTATACGAGAAGGCTTAAGAGACTGAAGAACAAACGAAACAAATATTTTAAACTTTTCAAGTCCACTAATGATTTAAGCTTCAGAGAAAAATATGTCAGCCTTAGTAAAGAATTCAATGAACTTGATAAAACACTCTATAACAATTATATTTCCCGGTATGAGGATGAGTTGAAGTCGAATCCCAAAGCTTTTTGGAACTACATTCGGTCCAGGAAAGGGTGCTCGAATATTCCCAGCTGTATGACTCTCGATGGTTTTTCCTCCTCTTCTCTGTCCGACTCTGTTAATCTCTTTGCCGACTTTTTTAAATCTAACTTCCATTACCCCCATCCACAAATCAGGTAACAAAAATGATGTCAAGAATTACCGCCAAATTTCAAAATTAACAACATTCTCAAAACATTGAAAAGGTGGTAAAAGATAAGTTATCCTTCTCAGTTAAAGAAATCATTGATCCCAACCAGCATGGTTTTGTTCGTGGTCGCTCCACTGTAACCAATCTTGCGGTTTTTTCTGAGTACTGTATATCGGCATTTAAGAGTGGATCCCAGGTGGATACTATTTACACCGATTTCTCTAAAGCCTTTGATACAGTTTCTCATAGTATATTATTATACAAGCTTGAACGCTTAGGTTCCCACTCAGTTTTTCTTCTGTGGTTGCGCTCCTACCTCACGAACAGAACAACGTTTGTAGAAATTGCTGGTACTGCATCTTACTCTTTTGTGGTCACCTCTGGAGTCCCGCAGGGTAGTATTCTGGGCCCGCTTCTTTTTGTTATTTTTATTAATGATATCCGGTCCTGTTTTAATCACTCGCAATTTTTACTATATGCCGATGACTTGAAACTGTTTGCTAGAATTATCTGTCAGTCTCACGTGCTTCGGCTACAAAATGAACTCAACAATCTTACTGACTGGAGTGTCAAAAACAAGCTGTCGCTCAATGTCAATAAATGTTTCCATTTAACTTTGTCGAGAACCCGGAATCGCATCAGTTCCAGTTACACGATCCTAAGCAATCAACTGTCCTCAGTCGAGGTATTTTCTGATCCAGGCGTTTTGTTTGACTCTGCTCTTACCTTTGTTACTCATGTGAATGCAGTTATCCCCAAGGCTTTTTCGAACTTGGGCTTTTTGAAGCGTTATGCGAGAGACTTTAAAGATCCCTATACGAGAAAATCCCTTTTTAATTGCCTTGTCCGGTCTAAGTTGGAGTACGCATCTATTATCTGGAACCCTTTATATATTTCTCATTCTGACAGACTTGAGCGTGTACAGCGGAGTTTTACACGCTTTGCTCTCTATCCCCTTCATTTCGTCGACCCCTATCCATCGTATAATGCTCGGTGTTTGCTCATAAACTTAAAATCTCTCTCTAGTCGTCGAACAATTCATTCGATAATGTTCATTTTTGACATTGTTAATGGACTAATTGATTGCGTGAGCCTGCTCGAGCAACTAAGCTTCAATGTTCCAAATCGGGGCCTACGTTCCCACTACCCTTTTCATCTTACAGCAGTTAAATCCAATTACCATTATCTCGCCCCCATTACCAGGGCAGTCAGTGAAATCAATAATATTTACAAAAAATTAGATCTTGACTTTGCAATGCCGAGATCCCAATTTGCCGATAAGATTACTTTATTTTATCCCTAGTACGGAATTCCAGCTTATTTATTTAGTAATTTCTTGTACACTTCTAGTCTGTAAGATATTGTCATCATAGACCGAATAAAGTACCTATATATATAAAATAAAACTCGTCATAATAGCGCCAGTGTATTACATTAGTATACATTGTCCCTTATTTCTTACTCCCTTTGTCCAGCTTTATTGCTGCTGGGTATACATGACCGCAGCTCATACGCTTGCCGCTCGCATGCGTTTGATTTCAACTTTTAAACTTCAACTGCGACTTTAAATCACATTTAACACGATCATTTTCATTTTGATAGTGCTTTTTTATTTCATTTCATTTAAATTGGTTTTATTTTTGCTTTGCTTTGTATTGTATTTTATTTTGATAGACATTATAGCCGGTATATGACTTAAGTACAAAAAGAGCTTTAAATACATGGATACCAAACGGCTTGCGACAAGTAAGCCGCTGCTGCTACAGAGGGAAATGTTGTTGGCAACACCTACATATGTACATTTTTTTTGTTTGTTTGGTTACCTAGATCCATACATATGTATATGCAACTACTATATGCGTTTCCTAATTTCACGATTTACCTCCATTTTCCCCTTTTTTCCTTTTGTATACAAACATTGATTGTGCTGCCACGCGCCCTGTGCCTTTGTTACATTAAGGTTGTGTCTGTCTAATCTTTTTGCCGAGATATCATGATATCTTGAGAAATTTCTCACAAAGAGAGAGCGCATCTTTAAGAAAATAAAATTCGAACTGACTTCATTGTGAACTAGCATGTTAGTCATATTCTTTCCACTCTTTATACGACTGTTGTCGCTTTGCTTTGCGTGCTTCAACTTCGAATTAATTAATTTTTTATTTGAATAAAATAAAATACTTAAAAAAAGAACTACACCTTTTTCAGTTGAAATTCAGAAAGTTCTAATTGATATTCAGAATTTCCATTTGCAATTCAGAAAATTACAATTGAAATTCAGAATTTCCATTTTAAATTCAGAAAGTTACAATTGAAATTCAGAAATTCCATTTGAAATTCAGAAAATTGCATTTGAAATTCACAAAGTTACAGTTAAAATTCAGAAAATTACATTTGTAATTCAGAAAATTACATTTGAAATTCAGAAACCCCCTCACAGTACTCAAGAAGTTTTCTGAATTTCAATTGTAATTGTCTGAATTTCAAATGTAACTTTCTGAATTTCAAATGTAATTTTCTGAATTTCAAATGTAACTTTCCGAATTTCAATTGTAATTTTCTGAATTTCAAATCCAATTTTCTGAATTTCAAATGGAAGTTCTGAATTTCAATTGTAATTTTCTGAATTTCAAATGGAAATTCTGAATTTCAGTTGTAATTTTCTGAATATCAATTGAAACTTTCTGAATTTAAACTGAAAAAGGTGTAGAAACATAAATTTAAACTCTATTCTCATAGAAGACTATTGTGAATGTCATAACATGGTTGCATTTTCCGTGATATTTTTCTCATGATATCAAATATCACGGGTTGGGGTATGAGAAATTTGCCGAAACTCCAAATTTGACAAGACGTGTAGGTATTTTGTTGTTGTGCTCGGCAAATTTATCACACTTATGTCATCTCGGCAAATTTGCCAGGACAAAATCACACAGAGAGAACAACCTTATTGTAATAAGTTGGTATCAATATACATATGTATGTATGTATAATGAACATACACACAAATATAGGTGCATACATATATTTTTAAGCTTAAGTATACGAATCAAAGACCTAATGCAACCATTGCAATTTTTCTAGTTTTCCCAGCCTTTAAGCGACTCCGATAAAATCGAGTCAAATGAGGTTTCGTAAACAGGAAATGTTGCTAATATGCGCTGACACACATCCATATGTACATATACACACATACGTATGTGCAATTGTTGTACTGTCAATTAAAAGAATTGACAGCATAATAATTGCGAAATAGGTATTAAAGATACATACATAGATATAAATTGTTCATTGTTAGAATTTGGTAGAAAAAAGCTTTGAGAAAACATTTCAAGGGCCACAAATAACTTGATAGAGATCTTTTTTCATGATCATTTTTTATTAATAGTATCAATTGTAGAAAATTATTGCACCATTGAAGATAGGTTCGCTAGAAGATTAATCCTTACATGCTCATTGAACACTAATCCATATTACTTACTTACTCTGTTGTATTAAGAGATCGTTTAACATACCTGAAATAGAAGCAAAGAAAGACATATATTATTAGTTGCAGTACAATGCTATTTTCTATAAACTATTTTATTTTCTATAAAAATATTCAAAGAAGTCAATGGTTAATTGTAATACCATGTACAACCAAGCAAAAGCGGCAGTAAATCAAGGAACGGTGCTAAAATTGCAAGCGCACAGATTTATCGGTAGGCAGATAAGTCGACTTGACAGAAACACAAATCTGAAACTGTAATTCGAGTCAATTAAAGAGGAAACGCAGACTTACTAGGTACTATGCAATAGACCTGTGTGTGGCTGCCGAACAACCAAACAAAAAAATGCAGAAGACCAACTAAATTGCAAACGACTTAATATATTCAAAAGTAATTACATTTCTATGTAGGTATGGACGTGTGTATCAACATCACCGCTAAGGCATATGCAAATTAAGAAAAAATACAACTTACGAGCATCTGTCGGTGCTTAATCTTAACCTTAACTCTCAGAGGTGTTCCACGAAATACGATAAATTCGACCACAAAAACCACTTTGAGTACGCGGTTTGAAAGATCTAGAGCTAAGTCAACTAACTAAAAAGAAAGATCTTGCGCTTGGAAAGTTATGTAGTTACGCATTGGCGCATTTGCATCGCCCAACGGCAGGCAACCAATGTTATTGATGTCTCTGCAATCCAACGATTTTGGCATATACATACATACATATGCAATTTTCACTTAACCAGCCAACCACATTGAGTGATCTTCTTTCGCTGCCTCATGTTAATCAATAAATCAAAGCAATTGCAATCCAACGAAAAAAGCCTCAAGCAATTTCGAAGCAATACTGAAAGGCGAAGCGAATGGAGGCTAGCAGCAGCAGTTTATTTTTACATGTACTCTGAAAAAAATACCCGTAGTTAACTCAACAACTTTCCGCTGTTGAATTTCCGTCTTTGATGCAACAGCAAAAGTATTTGTTTTAACGGCAAAGTTTTTGATTCAACAACTTTCCATAGTTAATTCAAAGACGGGCGTTTTTGATTCAAAAACTCCCTTGCTGTTGAAAAATTTTGAAGTAAATAAAAAATAGAAAATTGTTTTTTTTCAAACTCGTTCAATTAATTTAAATTTTCGGGAAAAATATATATATGTATGTACATATATGCAATATATAATTACAAATAAAGGTAATGTTATGTTCAGACACAACCTTAATTGAACATTAAGAGCCTTCATTCAATTTTCAAGCCCAATGATTCTCAATTTACCATACAAAAATTGACCAAGTTAATGCTTCATTAGAAATTAATGAGTTGTTAATGAAGAACAATTCTGCATGCAACCCTGTTAAAAGGCTTGTTTCATAAGTAAAATGAAATGTCATGAAAAGAGAAATGTGATTAGCGTCAGTGTCCACTAAACAGGTTGGTTCGTCAGATCAGCTGCATTCTTGTTCTTCTTCATCACCTACCAAATTTGTTTTTATTTCTGCTTATTTTATACATGCATTCGTGTTTACGATTGGTAAAAATTGTGAGATGAATGTCAAATTATTTCGTCCTCCTTGCAATTTTGACATTTAGGTCACGAGAGTTTGATATTCAGCTCACGGCGTGTATGTGTGTATGTATCTTGAGCCGACCTGTTAAATGGGCCAAGTAAATTAGATATGTCTGAACACCAAATCTAAAGATGTTCAATCAACCCCAATTGACTTAATTAATTTTTATGTCTGAACATGATATAAGTCACAATAATGATATTATTTATATATTACTAGCTGTACCCGGCCAAGCTTTGCTTTGTCCCACTTCCTATTATAGGTACTTGAAGCGAAAAACGGCACACTTTAAACTATGTTGGAAGTATCTAGAAACCGAAATTACCTCGGGCTGCAGAGCTCAGCACAATTCAGATAAGTTTAAAAAAAGTGAAGGAAAAAATTTATATTTTCAAAAATTGGCCCTCTTCATGTTCTTATACCATTTTTCTTCGTATTATTCACCAACTGCCTTTCCCTCTATTTTTCTCTTTCTCTTTCCCTTTCCATTTATCTTTCCTTTCATTTCCGTTTCCTTTTTCCTTTCCCATCACATTTCCGCTTCCCTTTCTCTACCTTCTTCTTTTTATTCCCCCCTCTTATTCCTTCTCTAATTCCCTGTCTTACTATCTCTCTCCCCATCTTCTTCATTCCATCTTTATTATATTCTCCCTCTCCTTTTCCGTCCCTTTGCCTTTCCAAGTCTCATTACTCTTCCCCTTTCCCTAGGGAACTGGGTTTATCATAATATACCCTACATTCCACTTCTCATTTGATACCATCATTGCTTAAAAACATTCCGTTATTGACCCACATCTGGGAACTTGACCTAGGAACCATAATGGGTACGGTATCTGGAGACTTGACCAAGAAATCGTAATGGGTACGGCCCTACATGAGAGTCCGCTCAACACCTTTCATTTGGTACCAATATCCCTAAGATATATCCCGATTTTATCCGGGTCCACATATTGTCCCATACCTTGCGATCCCACTTAGGAATCGTCATGCGCCGTGATTAAATAAAAATATCGCTGAGATATGTAAAAGCCCTGCCTTTCAGTTGACACCAATATCGTTCAGAAATTTTCCGGGGCCATCCCGGTCCACGTTTTGACCCACATTTAGGGACCAGACCTAGGAATCATAATCAGTTCATCTCTGTGTAAAAGGCCTTGCTCAGCACTTTTCATTTGGTACGAACATCCCTGAGAAATATCCCGGTGTTGTCCGGGTCCGCGTGTTGACCCACACCTTGGGACCCGACCTAGGGATCGTAATGAGTTCATTTCTATGTAAAATCCCTGCTCAAACCCCTTCATTTGATACCAATATCACTGAGAAATTTTCCGGGGTCATCCGGGTCCACGTTTTTGCCCATATTTGGGGACCCGTCCTAGGCATCACAAATAAAATAGTTCTATGTTGAAGTCCTCATCAAGACCTTTCATTTGATACCAATATCGCTCAAAAACATCCGAGGGTCATTCGGGTCCACTTTGTGACCTATATCTGGAGACCCGGGCTAGGCATCACAATTATAATAGTTCTGTGCTGAAGTCCTCATCAAGACTTTTCATTTGATACCAATATCGCTCAGAAACATTCGAGGGTCACCCGGTCCACTTTTTGACCCATATCTGGTGACCCGATCTATGAATCACAATGAGTACTATTCTATATAAATTCTCTGCACAATACCTTTCATTTGATACCAATATCGCTCAGAAACATTCGAGGGCCATCCGGGTCCACGTTTTGACCCATATCTGGAGACCCGACCTAGGAATCACAATGAGTACTATTCTGTGTAAATTCTCTGCTCAACACCTTTCATTTGATTCCAATATCGCTCAGAAACATTCGAGGGTCATCCGGGTCCACGTTTTGATCCATATCTGGAGACCCGACCTGGGAATCACAACCAGTACTACTTTATGTAAATTCTCTGATCAATACCTTTCATTTGATACCAATATCGTCCACAAATATTCAGGGGAAATCCGGATACACGTTTGACCTTTTGACCTATATCTCGGGAACCGACTTCCGGATTTGAAAAAAATATGTATATAAACCATCTAGGGCAAGGTACTAAGCTAGTGTGTAAATTTGGTCAAAATCCCTCCACGCGTTTGGGCGAAAGCCGGCGACAAAGAAATGGGCTTGATTTTTATATATATATATAGATTATAATATATTAAAATTATATGTACATACATATATACGTTGAAAAATTTATTTTGTATTTTCAGATTAAATATGTTTGATTATCCCGTTTTTCCGATAGCGAGCAATCGAACGAGCCAAATCTGCAGGTAAAACTTGTCGTGGGAGTTATGTACAGGTGCATTGATGCAGTTCAATGAATGCGGTATCAAAAATATTGAACTGCTTGCAATGATGCACTCCCACGACATCGACGAAATATTAAATAAAAAAGAACTCATCGCCGACAGTATAAAATTCCGCAAACCTACAAATGTGGCGGTCGGAAAACAATAAAGAATGTGTTATGAAATAATAAAAAAAATAAGTTGAGTTTATGTGTTTGTGTTTGTGTAAAAAGCCCTGCAGACAGTGATAGTCATTTCATATATCATTTGAGGCGCACCATTGATGGATAATTCTGTCACACACTGCCTACAAGTTTCCATAATTTTTATATGGACGGTGTGAAAAATGTGATGAAAACCTTTGTGTCCGTGTCTCTTTTCATCAATCGCGTTGTTCAAATGATGTATCATATGACCATCACTTGTTTGGTGAAACCGGGCCTTAGTATTAATATTACTATGTAAACATATATACTATATAAAAAAAATAAAATAAAATAAAATGAAATAAAATAATATCTATTATATTAAAAAAAATTACTATTGTTTACAATTTTTTTGATGTTAACTTAAAAGCGTAAGTATTTGCTTCAATGGTGCCCGTTTTTGGACCAAAAACTTTTGCTGTTAGTTCAAAAGCAAAAATTGTTAGCTTGAATACGAAAAGTATTTAAATCAACGGTGCTTGCTTTTGGACTAAAAAATGTTGCTGTTAACTTAAATGTAAAAGTATTTCAATCAACAGTTTCCGTTGTTAACTTAAATACGAAAAGTATTTGAATCAAAAACGCTCGCATCTTTGAAACAACAACGGAGCGTTGTTGGGCACATTTCAACTGCGGAAAGTTGTTAATTTAACTGCAAAAGTCTTTGTATTTACAACGTTTTTTTTTTCAGAGTATGTATGTAAGTACAAAAATGCTTTTGCTTGGCTGCGAAAAATTGCCAATGGTGTCCAATGACAAATTGCCTGTAGGCTAAGTGAAAATTAACATACGCGCGGGAAATGTGTGCATATTCATGTGAAGAAATTAACATACGTACAACCACAAGTTCCCGTTTTTCTTCGATATATTTCTATGCATGTAGGTATGTCTGTCTGCATAAACATTCGTCTCGGCTGCGTGTGCTGTACTCATGTTGCTGCAACATGCGTAAACGAAAGCCGCAATTGCCCTGATCAGCAATGTGATCGGAGTGATTGCGCATTCATTTTCGTTTTTGCTTTCTTTTGTTATGGAGGAAAGCAAAACAAATTCAGAATCAAAATCAAAATCAATGAACATATTTACATACACATGGACATTAGACTGTATCGCAAAAAAATAAAGTCCGCCGTATGCCCCTACATATGATGTCTTTTTGGAAAACATTTCCGGAAAATTTTTTAATTTTTTTGGACGCCGCTAGATGTCGCTAAAATTAATTTTTCTCATATCTTCGGTATTTATAGTCCGATCTCTAAGTTTAATACACCAATGTCTTTGGCTTGAAAGGGCGGCTTATACTATGTAATACTATTAACCCTTTGTGCGCCATTGGAGTCACTACCACCCAGTACTTAGTTTATACCACCCTAATGTACCTTTTTATGTCTGCATGTTAAACGTAGTCAAGAATCATTAATCTTTTACAAAATAAGTATTTCGATCGCTTGAGCAGAACCGGAAATAAAACATGTTCAACATTCCGAGAAATATTAGTTTTTCGGTTCCTTTGGTCTTTTAGGTTAATTTTACAGAAAAATTTTCTGAGGCGTACGTCGAACTTTATTTTTGCGTCCCTATGAGGCGAGACGGCCTAATGTACATACATACATACATATGTACATATGTTGCTTCTTGGCGTAGACGAACGATGGCATAATTGGGTAGAGTCACTGATTGCAACATGAAAAGGCTGCATAAGCACAAACAAAAATTAAGTGGGCTAGGTGAACAACATCCCACATAGCATTTGGAAGATTGTTTTATGAAAACTGACTGCGCCGAGACTTTTTCGATCCCTTTGATGATCAAAAACTAATTAATCACCTCTGCGATTAGAATAAGACTCGAAAATGAGTCGCTCCAGCGATTGAAAAGTGATTTTATTTTTTATCATATAAAAATCACCTAGATGAGTCTTTTTCGATCCCCTTTGCTGATTAAAAAAATAATTTATCACAAATTGATCATGCTAAAGATAGAAATGTGATCGATTACTTTGCTTTTTTAGAAAAAAAAAGAAATATTCCTTAGCAAGCCTAGTACATAAAGCTATAATTTTTCAAAAAAAATTTCAGAGAATTTTATATTAGATTTCGGTATTGATGGTTCCGAGTGTTGTAGAGCAGGAACATATGGATGTATGTCTTCCGTGTTGCTGTATATGAGAGTGCCAAAATGCGCATATGTATGCATTTTCATAGGAATTCATTTAATCTGTTTCAAAAGTTCCAACCAATATGGACTGAGGGCGACCGTAGAAGTTCTTTTTGCGATATTGGTAAAGGTAAGGCTAAGGGTAGAATATGTATAAGGATAAAGGATGGGAAAGAAATGCGGTTGTAATCTGACCCAAAAATGATAGGAAAAAGAGTAGAAAAGTATTAGAAAATGATTAGAAAATTAAAATTACTGAAAAACGACCCAAAAAAGATTCGAAAATTACCGGAAAAACGATTGAAAAAAAAGATTGGAAAGCCAATCGAAAATGATCAGAAAAACGAAGAAAAATTACCCTAAGAAGATTCAAAAACGATCAGAAAACGATTCAAAAATTACCAAAATAAGATTCAAAATCGAAAAAAATAAAATCGAAAGGGACTCGAAAATGATTTAAATACGATTAAAATAAGACACGAAAACGACTCCGCAAGAAGAGTTGGACGTAGGGTACCATTTTCTACAGACGAGAGGCTCTTTTATGATCAGAAAATGAGCGCATTTTCCATTATTTTAAACGTGCATATGGATCAAAAAAGACTGGAATATGATCAAAAAATTCATAAAATGCTATGTGAGATTTGGCGTAAAAAAATTATTTTAAAATGTTTTACGATGAAACGGAAACGACACTGTGGACCTTAAGAACTCTTTCCCGGATGAGATATAGAAACGCAAGATTAACTAAGAGTTTGTCTTGCAATATAGTACATTCATAATAATATTTTTGATAATCCCACTGCATTTAGCTAATAACCACCCTTTGTGCATTGCACAGAAAAACTCATTTAGCAGACGTGCCTCTGCGTTTTCTATTGCCCGCCGCCAAAAGGCGACCACTCAAACCACTGTCGAACATTAAAAGCATTTCCAGTGAAAGAGAACGCAGCCACATAATGCCATGCCATGCCATCACCCATCCCACTCGCTAGGCTGTGTGTGCGCTGGTGGGCTTTGTGAGTAAAGTGAGATTTATGGAGCAACTTTTTATCGTTGCAGGCAAATCACATCGAACATGGCGCAACCAAAGCAAAGCCTTATTGCCAGCAAATGTAGGCTGAATCGAAGATTTCACAATATGAAGAGATGATCAGCAAAGATTATCGTACGAAAAATGTGTGGAAAGGAAGGATGAGGCGTGAAGATTTAAGCGCAAGAAAAAATCTAATTTCGTATGCTATTCTCCGATGCTGCGCTGCTGCACATGTGGGATTTACGATTTACTTACTTCGGAGTTAACCACTACAGTGCACGGCAGTGGCGGCAGTGCAGCCAATACATGCGATTTAAAGAAACTTATGAAAATAAACAAACCTACTCAGTATTTTGTGGATTTTTTTTCTTAAATTCTACTTTTTTGTTGCAATTTTGTAAACAAACGCATGTGTGAAGATGTAGGTATGTATTAGGGATTCCAATCCCGGGATCCAGCCCTTTTTGACACTCCGAAAATCCCGGGATAGCTAGAATTTTATCCCGGGATTTTCGGGATAAGATAAAGAGAGAATATTCCGCTATTATAGCAAAGAAAAGTTATATTTTATATAATTTTTATTGGTCTCAGATCTGTATACTAATAGCATTTCCTATTCTAAATGAAAATGTTGCATTATTACATTGCAGTATTATCAACATGAGTCCTGTGCCCTATTAAAATGTTGCATTTTTCATGTGATGAATGAAACAAAAATAATGCAACCCTTTACTTGTGCTAAGAGCAGAAAATGTTGCCCGTAGTCGAGCCAGTTTTATAGGCTATGTTCAGAAACGCAGCATGAAACGCAACAGCGGCAGTAATTATTTTTTTGATGATTGTGATGAGCGACGCTTCATGCAAAATTGACGTTTATGAACGCTCTGCTTCTACTACAAAATCAGGTTGCGCTTCAAACTGAGTTTCTGAACAAAGCCATATTTTGTCAATAGAACAAACAGCCCTAAAAAAAGTGTTGAGTCTGTGTGGAAGAGAACAAAAAATGTGACAGCTGGAAGAAAGTGCGACTAGAATAAAAAAGTCCATTAGTAAAAGTAAGGATTCAAATTTTTGATTTTTTTTAATAATTAGATTTTTTTTGTGTTGAAGTACGCGGTGTAAGGAAACTTACGTTAGGTATTTTTAAAGCTTTTAGCTTGTGGCAAAGTTCATTTGATAATTTCTATTTCCTGATTTTTGGTCTTTTATTTCTCAAATCGTCGTACCATACGAAAACTAGCACATTTAAAATTTCTGGCGAAATCTATCAATAAAAAAATTCTGTACGAAAGTAACAAGTTCGACTTTTGGCTGACGAAAAGTATCAGTAATTATATACTGTTTTTACATTAAAATTGTTGTTGTTTAAACGAAATTGATAGTTTTCGTCAGCCAAAAGTTGAACTTGCTACTTTTCGTCAGCCAAAACTCGATTTTGTTACTTTTCGTCGGCCAAAAGTCGAACTTGTTACTTTTCGTCAGTCACAAAAAATCGTATGCTAGTTTTCGTATGGTACGACGAAATGTTTTTTGGAATTTTCCCACATGGAAAGTAAATAATAGAAGAAACTGGAAACAAAATTTTAATTAGACTTGATAGTTTTACAACACGGTACTAAAATTAAATACGCAGCTGCATACTCGGAATTCATATCAAAATTTGTGCCTCCGATATTTATCTATTCAGAAGTTGCATTAATTTTCTGAATTTTTCGGCAAGCTTGGAAATATTCGCTTAAACAAAGTGCGTTGTTAAATTCTAAAAATTTTTTATTGGAAATTATCAAATGATTGCAAGCCTTTTTAATAATATCCTAAAAGTACCAACTGCAAAGGTAAATGTTTTGTTCATCAAATGTATGTAATTTTCGTTGTTGGTTGTGCTTTTTAAAGTAACTCTTAGGTATTATTAAGTAATACGCTTGATTTTACGTTCCTATTTTATTTTCTAACTAATGAAATAATAAAAAATATCAATAAAAATCTATTTTTAATTTGCATTTTAAAGTTGTAGCGTTTCTCTAAAAATGTATTTACTTTTTTCAACCCCAAATGTGGGAAAATAGTACTGGTCGAAAAGTTTTTGTAACATAAATAAAATTCTACGTTTCAAAAGGATTTCGGTGTAGTTTTTGAGATATTCATGTCCAAAAGGCGAAATACGCAGTTTGTGGTCTCAATATTTTTAAAATTACTCACTTTCATTAAAAACTGATTACATCTATTGAAAGCACGATCATTTCTTTTGAAGACAATGTAGATATCTGAATAAGATACCCGAAAAAGCAAAGCGCTGGATCCCGGGATTATAAAATAAAATCTCGAAAATCCCGGGATCGTAAAAATCGGAAAAATTGGAATCCCTAGTATGTATGTATGTAAATGTAATTCTGTTTTGAACAAAATCAGCATGGAAGTTAACAAGAGTACAATTTGAAATCACACTAAATACGAGGACCGTTGCTCAAGCGCTAAAAAAGTTACGCGATCCTTCTTGGGAGAGCTTCGAAATCGTAAATTGCGTTCATCGAAGAGTTAAATTGAATAATTCGCATTTTAGTGACAATCCTCGTAATTTCCAAAATCGCAAGGGAAATTGGAGCGTGAAGATGAAAATCATTATGGTCTCATGTTCGATATGAAATGTGTGAAAGTAGAGCTGTTGTGTGGAGGTTGCGGCTGTGCCAAGGGTTGGCAAAAATGCAGCGCTTATGCAGCGTTTAGCATATTTCTTTATTTATTTATTTGTGTAACGGATGATGTGTTTTTGGCGATTTTTACAAACATATTTGCTTTTCATATTGATAGTGCTGTTTCATGATTCATTAAATTTCTACCTCTTCCTCAAACCCATCCGGGATCGCCTTACTTTGTGTTTTTTTTAACACCATTCCAGGCCACTCAGACTCTTTTCCCTTGAGCTTCAGAACAGTTTGAAATAAAATTTGCTACCTTAATATATGTAGCGTAATCAATTAGGGACATCAGAGAACGGGAAGGCGAGAAGGAACATCCATACATAAAGCTTCTTCACTGCCATTGAAATTTGTTTATAAAACGCTCGAAAGCCATAATAACTTGCAATTAATGCATTTTTTTATTTGTACGCCAAACCAGCGCATTCCCCACTCTCCATTTTTTTGTCGTTTTGCTTTAATATTCGTGTTAAATATTCCGCCTCATTGATATAATAAATAATGAGAATGGTCATATTGTAGCGCATTTATTTATGTATGTCTTTCAGGTCAAAGCCCACTCCACTGCCATGGAGTGCAGCCAAAAACCCCAGCGTTTCTGCAATCTCAAAACACGCATACACACACACAAACGCACATGCATGCGCATTTAATTTACGCGAATGTTGCACGCTGCCAAGCTGCACGTTGCATCGCGCATCTCGCATGTTGCATATTGCACATTGTGTAGGTGTCGCGCTAGTCATAAACAAAAACGTGACTTTTCACCTTAGCCGCTGCAGCCGTAGCCGCAAAGTTCAGTCAGCCGACAGAGGCAAAGGAAAACTTCATAAAGACATAAAATATATGTATACATACATACATACATAAGTATGTACTATATAGAAAATCATAAACTATAAAAATTTATAGAAATTAATAGTGAAAAAAGATATACATACATACATATATATGAATGTACGTACATAAATAACAAACTAGGCAATACTCGTAGCAGAAAACATTTACATATATTAGTTGTAATAAATATAAACCGTTAACCTCAAAAAGCCCTGTAAAAATAAAAGCAATAAAAGAAAATGACCAAAAAAGGATTTTAATGACCAACTAAAATAAATAATAAACACTGAAATCTCTTCCTGTTCGTAACAAAAATTACAGGAAGCGTTAAAGCCCACCAACGGTTCTCTATGTATTATGTGTGCTTAACTAATTTAGTTAAGTTAAAATTGTGTTACTACCAAATGTCGCGCACTCTTCATGCTTCATTCGTTGCAGAGCGTCGCTTTGTGATCAACGAACCGTAAAGCAGATTACAAAAGTAATAATCAGTGTTGCCAGAACTTTTCCAGAGTTCCAGCTAGATTCTCAAAAAAAAAGCTAGAAAAAGCTAAGAAAAATTGTTTCACACATAAAAAAAATTTAAAGCTAAAAAAAGAAGCTAAAAAAAATACGAAATTACCCAGTAGAACTTGGAGCGAGATCTCCCCAAGCGAGAGCAGAAGAGTACTCTATTTGATATCCTTTCCGAGCAATATCAAAATTGTTTCAGTTTTGTTTTATTTTGTTTGTGTTTATTACTTCCCTTCCTAGCACATAGTATGTAGTTACAATGTTAAAAGCGAGTATAAAAAATTGTATGCTTATACACGAAGTATAGGGAGTAATAGGGTATCTATTGACAAGTACTCCCGGATTAATAAAACGATGATCCCAATTCCTACTGCGTATTTTAATGATTTATTAATAGGCGATTTCCCGTGGCAGTGATCCGGACAAAAAATTTGCAAGCACCTGCAACAACAATTTTTTGATCCTGATGTTTATCTGGATAAAAAAATCTATTACAATCTATACGGACCCTAAATGGATCTAGATAAACATCAGGATCACAAAATTGTTGTTCAATTTGCACGCAAAATTTTTATGCGGATCTGGAGGGGAACTCGCCTAATGTGTTTTCAAAACACACATAAATTCAAGGCCAATTTAACAGGTCGGTTCAAGATACATACACACATACATGCCGTGACCTTAATGTCGAAATCTCGTGACCGAGATGTCAAAACTGTAAGGAAGACGAAATAATTTGACACTCAGCTCACGGGCGAATGATGGATAAACTCAGAGAATGAAGAATTTGACGAATTGTAAACACGAATACATGTAAAGAATATGCAGAAGTAAACAAATAGGATAGGTGTTGAAGAAGAACAAGAAGTCAACTGATCTGAAGAACCGACCTGTTTAGTGGAGCCTGCATAAGTTATTTATTTTCATATACTATGTATATGCAAATTTGTACTTCAGTATCAATAAAAATAACGAAATGTTAAAAAAAATGTTTTACATTCAAATAATGGTAACTATGATGACTGTATGTACATATGTATATGAGCAGCAAGCAGCGCTCATTTTTTGGGGAGTTTTAGCAAATAAAAAAGCTAGAAAAAAAAAGCCAAAGCTAAATCAGAATTTTTCCAGCTAAAAGACAAGAAAAAAAGCTAAATCTAGCTTGAAAAAAGCTAGAATGGCAACGCTGGTAATAATTGTGTGCAGTTCGTTTTAGTTCATATTATTTTTAATGTTGTTCTGCAGCACAGCTTAACGGTTAGCAGTGGTTTTTACATTCCCTGCAGCAGATCGCGCTATTTCGAGGCTAGTGCAGAACTAGTTCAAAAAGAGACAAGGTTGTTTCTGGTTCAATCTCAACGCAATGCTTTCAACTGTCTTTTGTAACAAGACGATGTCCTACGAAGTGGCAATTATCCGCCTCTGCATAATTTTTGAACGCGTTCTAAACTACTTCCTATATGGATAGTCCTGGTATAGTTTAAAACTCAATAGTTCGGAGGGAAGGAAACGCTTCAGGACTAGTTGAAATATGGTCGATCTTTGGTCGCGCTTTACAAAAATAATCCTCAACCGGCGGAACTCTTAACATGCTGAAAATAAATGCGGCATTATATAATAAAATACCAAGTTTTTTAAACCTAACCATACAAAAGGTGGAATTATCCTCATGCACCTACAAATGCCAAGTAATATTAGGTACATTGGTCATATGTACGTCCTCTTAACTAAGTTCCATTTGGCACTACCCAGCAAAAGACAGCAAAAACGAACATTATTGTAAAGTGCAACCTTTGCTGTTGCTCAACTTTAAAGTACTTAGAGCTGTAAACATGAATTTTTCATGAAGTCACATTAATAAACTCTCAGGCTCTGAATCGCTTTAGAACCAGTTTTGAGCTAGTTGTGAACTCTCTAGTTCTAGACCGTCGTTTTTCGGGACTGTCCCTTTTTATTAGCTGCAGGGTTAAAATAAAATCGTAAAGTTAGCAAATTTTGCTGTGTGTGGGAGTAGCGTGTAAAATACATACATACATACATACATACTACTTATGTATGCCTGCAGCGATTTTCCTCGTTAGCTTGATTGTGTTGCGCAGTTGCGCATGCGCTGTGCAATTAAATGCTGATGCGCTGCAAATGCGATTTGTGAAAACTCACTCTTTAGCATAAATTTTGATAAATATAACGTGATAGTGCCTACTATTTAAACAAAAACAATACATAATTGCAATAATAAATTATTTCCATTTGTTTTAGAAAATTTCTTTCTTTCTAACCTCTGTACTCAACACACTGAATACTAAATCCACAACTTCATACCTACTACCATATAGACATACATATGTATATTCTATGCTTAAAACTGTATTTGACTGTCCTCTTTAGCGTTTAATCAAAATTTATACTAAGTACATTTTCATATAAAGCACAAACCTTGAATACAAAAAATTCTCCAACATGACAAACATAAATTTACAATGTTTGTAATTAGAAAAACGTCTCACGGTTTTCCTTAAAATTATCTAATGGCATTTCAAAAATGTCACTTTGTTATTGTGCGTGGGCAGCATTACAACACAACCAGCCAGCCAGCCAAGCGAGACAGCTTGTGACAGAAATATCAAAAATAATGCTAGATGCAGAAAAACAAAAAACAAAACCCCCTGCAACACGAGCGACTATGAGGCGACAGAGCACAAAGACCTGTTACAACACTAAAACAGTGAAAGTTAATAAGCAACTAAAAAAAACAGAAAATCACGAAAAACTTGAAAAAATTACAAACATTAGACGAAACGAAAAAAAGGTCAAGAAGAGAAGCATAAAACATTTAATGATTTGTCTATAGCAAAGCACATTAGCCTAAATAAGCAAATAATTAATTTTATTTTTAAATTTTTATTTAGTTTTAAGTTTTTCATATTAATTAAAAGCCGCCACCAATAAATTTAACTTAGACAAGCTGGGAAACTTAATTGAGGCAGGCGGTTTAGGTTTTTACGCCCACTTGACGCCGTCAATCAATTGCATAAAGCGACGAAGCTAAAAGAATTTTTTTATACATAAATATACCGTAGAAATCAATGTTGTAAAAAATCAATCGTTTGCGTCTGTAGCCGAAACTTTTGAAATATGCTAAACACGAGTGCTAGTAGAAGTTTAATTACAGCACGCTCCCGTCATGAACAGCCAACTGACTAGTTATCAGCTTATGTATATGGACCTTTTAATTTAACGTAACTAATTTTATGCGGTTGGATTAAGCAAAAAAATAACAAATAAGAAAAGAACAATGTCGATGTCTGCGTAAAGCTCGTTCAGCTCATCATTAAATCTTCGTCGATACTAGCCCTCGCTAACGCGCAGAGATCCATAAATCTTCCGAAGAACTTTTCTCTCGAATAGGTACTCCAAGTGTCATCTCATCTGATTTTAACATCGCCGTACATGAGAACTGAAATGATGAGCGTCCTGTACAGTGTAATTTTTGTTCGTCGAAAGAGGACTTTACATTTCAATTGCCTACTTAGTCCAAAGTAGCATTTATTGGCAATGGTGATTCTTCCTTGGATTTCCGTGCTGATGTTAGTTTTGGTGTTAATGCTGGTTTCCAAATAGACGAAGTCCTTAACGGTTTCGAATTTGTCTGAAACCTCGTTTGGTCTGCCTCTTAGGGTTACGTGATTTTGATTTGGCTGAATCACGAATCAAAAATATTTTCTGATTCTTAATTTAAAATATTTTCAAATAAAAGATAATTTTTATTTGAGATTCGCTCCAAAAAAGAATCAAAAAATATCCTTTGATTCGTCATTCAAACTATTTTCAAATCAAAGATAAATTTCATTTGGGATTCATTTCTCAAAAGAATCAAAAATATTTTTTTATTCAAACTTGATTTCAAATGAAAATTATTTAGAATCAAGAATCAAAAAATATGTTTAATTCTTTTGAGAAATGAATCACAAATAAAATTTAACTTTTATTTGAAAGTATTTTGAATCACGAATCAAGCTGATTCTTTATATGAAAGTTAATTTGAAATCAAAATTGATTCGAAATCACGCAACCCTGCTGCCTCTAAAATTTTGGTTGCTAAGTCCATACGCACCTTAAAAATACGTCACTATTTTTATAAACATTTGTATGTTATTTGAAAGAGTTTTTAGTGCTTAGCACGAAATTTTTTATTTTAATTCAATTTTTAATTGTTGGGGTAAGTAGAAAAAAATCCACAGCTTGCACAGAGTCTCAATGGCCGAGTGTGTTTATGCGTTGGGTCATTGCGGCTGAAGATGGAATGGACTCGGGTTCAATCCCCGGTGCATCCACTTCCGAAAAGAGTGCTGATGATCGAAAATGGTTTTTCGTGAAATAGCTATACACTCAACCTTCGCTGTAAATAGTTGTTGAATTTTTTTCCACTTACCCCAACCATTTGTATGTTATGTTTTATAAGTGACACCATTAAGTGTTTATATCATTCGAATTTCGTGCACTATTATTCAGTTCTCAATTCAATTAAGCTTTTATGGCGAAACAAGGCGTTACGCACGCCTATTTAACAATTTAACAAAAAACTTCAATGCACGCATTAGCTGGACGTATTTTATAATGCATTTGCCTCCACTTCTTCCATCCATTTTTTCGTTTTTCTTTTACAATTTTCGTTTTTCTTTTTCTGCAAACTTGTTTTATTGCCATTAAATTTATTGTTGGTTGCATTGTTAGCTGCACCCATCAAATTACTTGGTTTTTCGATTTTATTATAGAATGGAGCTTAAAATTTTTATTGTCGTTTTTGGCACACGGCAATTGCTTGCTAATTTGTTGAGTAAATTTATACAATTTACTGCGAGAATTTGTCTAAATTAATTGAATGAATTTGACAATATTTATTCAGTGTTCAGTAAGAATTCAGTGAATTTTACGGTAATCAACTAATCTAATTTCGTTAGTGAGGCGAATGTGAATGGCGATTAAATGTAGAGCATTTGGAATAAAGGTCGAAAATAAATTGAACTTAAGCCTAGAATGTATAGATGTGGTGCGTACGCTCATAAATATAATTAGGGGATTCACAACCTGTCATATTGCGTCATATCGTCATAAGTCATAATATTTTGTGGTTGCATTCTATGCTATATGTGTACTAAATAAATACAACTCTGCACGATATGTTTTTGTTTTTGGGTATTTGATCATCTGTTTTTGTTTACTTCTTCACAGGGCTTCGGAAGAGTCTTTTATAACTATTTCCGTAAAATATTTTAATACGACATATGACTTTATGACACTTTGTGAATCACCTAAATATAATTTTTAGAGAGAGTACCATGATACAAGAAAGAAGGTAGTGTAAACGTCAAATTTTTGTCGCCATATTAGCCACCTGACAATTATATGGATTATGACATTTCATGCTGCCATACTCAATGCTAAAAATCCTCCATCTATGTTATTTTTTATTTCCATGGTAACCATGGTATCGATTGTAACAGAACGAATTTTTTTGAATTTGAATATTGATAGATGTAAATAAAAATACGTACATTTACGTGTTATATTCTTCATAATATCAGATCACAAATAATTTTATAAAAAATAAGATTTATTCTTAAAATAAGTTGCGGCAAGTTTGTGGAATATAGTACATACTATAAACGGAAGTTAAATATATAAAATAACATATTTTTGTAGTCTCAATTTGGCTCGCCGTGCTACAAAATAGCTGGTATTATCGCTGTGTTTTAATCAGGGACTTGTAACGCGTTTCGGTTTCTGTTACACAGTAACGAAACAGAAACAAAACTCCTTTGTAACAAAAGTCGTCACAAAACTCCGAAACGGTTCCAGCAGAAACAAAACCTGTAACGAAACTAAATTAATTTTGTTCCTTGTAACAACACCTGTAACGTTTCGGAGTTTTGTTACGACTTTTGTTATAAAGGAGTTTTGTTTCTGTTTCTGTTACAAGGAAAACAAGTAAGGAAGCCTAAGTTCGAGTGGAATCGAACATTAGATACTCAGCTGTATGCTTTCATTGTTTGTTTGCGTTTGATGGAAACACGGTGCACTTAATATAAAGCGAGTGCTGCATAAAGTGGGCGTAGTCAAGCCCATTTTCTAAATTTTTATCAGTCATCCAACTAAGCACATCAATATTATACTTTGTGCAAAATTTCATTCCTTTGTGACTTCTAGTTACAAAGATGTCACGTTACAAATTCCCAAAGGGTGTTCCAGAAATATCTTTCTTAAAAAGTAGGCGTGGTCATAAACCGATTTCAATAAATTTTTGCGTGGCTATTAACACAAGTTATAAAAGTGTATAAACCAAGTTTCGTCATAATATCTCAATAATTTGTCGAGTTATAGGCTAAGAAATCTCGTATATGCCTTTGTGTAAAAAGAGGCGGTGCCACGCCCATTTTCCAAAATTTTTCTATTTATTGTTTCCGGTGTATTGTGGAAGTCATGCCACAAAATTTCAATGAATTATCTTTATATTTGACAAAGATATCGCTTAAAATGTTTTTATTAGGCCCCTTTATAGTTCTCATATATAAAAGTGGGCGTGGTCGTCAACCGATTTCGCTAAAATTTTGAGCGTGTATTACCACAAGTAACGAAAGTGTACACACAAAGTTTCGTCATTATATATAAATTATTTGTCGAGTTATGGGCTCAGAAATCTCGTATATTCCTGTTTATAAAAAGAGGCGGTGCCACGCCCATTTTCCAAAATTTTTGTGCTTTTCGTTTTATGTCCGCAGTTGGACTCCTGCTATAAAAGTTCAATGATATATCTTTATATTTGACAGAGATATCGCTTAAAATGTTTTTATTAGGTCACTTTATAATACCCATATATAAAAGTGGGCGTGGCCCTCAACCGATTTCAGAAATTTTTCGTCCAAATATTTGACTAAGTAAGTATATCACGCGTACCAAATTTCATCGATATATCTTCAACGGTTTCTGATTTGTGACATATAAAACTTTCAAGGTTTGACCCTTTAAGTGGGCGTGGCACCGCCCATTTTCCAAAATTTCATCAAATTTCTTCCTAGGGGCCTGAGCTCAACACGTGGGTAAAATTGCATCGCTCCAGCTATATTAGTGACTGAGATACCAAATTTCCGATTATTTCTATATAGGAAAAGTGGGCGTGGTCATGGTCCGATTTCGCCCATTTTCAATACCAACCGTCCCAGTCTCGATACCAACTTGCATTTCAAATTTCATCAAAATATCTCAATTTTTGCGCGAGTTAGAGTGTTTACAGACGGACGGACAGACGGACGGACGGACGGACGGACAGACGGACGGACGGACGGACGGACATGGCTAAATCGATTTCTCTTTTCACCCTGATCTATATCTATCTCGATTATTTCACTCTGTTACAATCCACCGTTATGTGATTAAAACTATAATACTCTGTGTACTAGTACAGCTGAGTATAAAAATGACAAAGTCAAAGTGAAATGGAACTACCTTGTTTGGTTGTATCATGGAGAGTACATGTGATCCGTCAGCAAAACATAAACTATGTATGTATAATTTAAGAAATAAATGAAAGAAACCAAAGCATTAAACTCAGTTGGAAGGTAATTGATAGATGCTTGTATATACATATATGATAGAACTATTGTTCCAGGGGAACTTGCTCAATATACAAACTATAGCCCTTCGCTTTTATAACTTAGCAAAATCGCAGAATTTAATCGCGATAAAGCAAAGCTCAGAAATCACTAAGTATTTTTATATTAATTTATGTACATAGAAATTTAATAAAAATTATAATTCCAAGCTCGTTTATTTGACTCAACACCTGCGACATAGAAAATTAACGTGATATCACTGCAGTGCCGCTTATGTCACACTCATTTGTTAAGGAAATTACGTACATATAATGATCTTTGTAACAATGTACAAACAAACAAAAATAACAACAACAAATATGTAGATGCCAATTAATGCCAAAAGCGGCAAAACTTATTGGTTGGTAATAAAAAAAATTGTTTGTGTTTTAAAATAATGTAAACAATAAAATTATAAATGCAAAAAAAATGATTGCCTTTTAATAGGCAATGTCCGCAGCTCCATAAAAAGTATTGGAGGCGTCATTGAAATTGCGAACACATTTTATTTTATTTTATTTGGCTAAATGAATGAATTTTTGATTATGAAATTTTAAGACGATTTTTGATTAGTCTATTAGAATTTCTGATTTATGTATGTATGTATGTTTTACATTTTAAAATAATTTTTATTGGCTTCTTCAATATAAACGGTTGTGGGTGTTGGAGCTAATACATTAGATTTTATTGCAAGAACAATATTTACATACATAAGCATTTACATATTTGCAGAAGGTAAGCCATAAAAAATGCCTATTTTGTTGTGGGTAATAGATTTTCAAAAAACAAACGCTCCAAGATTGGTTTAGCAAAATCTAAAAGGAAGTCAAAAACTATGAACAAAAAAGAATTGGCTGACTCTTTAGGGAAGACATATGTACATATATACATATCATTGTTATATTTATTTTATTTCATTTTATTTTATTTTACTTATGTTATTTTATTTTATTTGCTTTTATTTTATTTTATTTTATTTTACTTTACATAATATTATTTAATATAATTTTCTTTTTTTTTCCTTAGTTTTAATTTTACTTTTAATTTTAATTTTAATTTTCATTTTAATTTTAAATTTAATTTTAATTTTAATAACAATTTTATTTTATTTTGTTTTTTTTTCTTTTATTTTATTTTATTCTATTTTATTTTATTTTATTTTATTTTAAATTATTTTATTTTATTTTATATTATTTTTTTTTATTTTATTTTATTTTATTTTATTTTATTTTATTTTATGTATTTTATTTCATTTAATTTTATTAAATTTTATTTTATTTTATTTTATTTTATTTTATTTTATTATTTTATTTCTTTTTAATTTAATTTAATTTAATTTAATTTAATTTAATTTAATTTAATTTAATTTAATTTAATTTAATTTAATTTAATTTAATTTAATTTAATTTAATTTAATTTAATTTAATTTAATTTAATTTAATTTAATTTAATTTAATTTAATTTAATTTAATTTAATTTAATTTAATTTAATTTAATTTAATTTAATTTAATTTAATTTAATTTAATTTAATTTAATTTAATTTAATTTAATTTAATTTAATTTAATTTAATTTAATTTAATTTAATTTAATTTAATTTAATTTAATTTAATTTAATTTAATTTAATTTAATTTAATTTAATTTAATTTAATTTAATTTAATTTAATTTAATTTAATTTAATTTAATTTAATTTAATTTAATTTAATTTAATTTAATTTAATATTATTTTATTTTATTTTATTTTATTTTATTTTATTTTAATTAATTTTACTTTACTTTACTTTACTTTAAATAATATTATTTAATTTAATTTTTTTTATTTTCTTATTTTTATTATTTTATTTATTTTATTTTAATTTAATTTAATATAATTTAATTTTATTTTATTTTATTCTATTTTCATTTGATTTTAATTTTAATTTAACTTTTAATTTTTTATTTTTATTTTAATTTTAATTTTAATTTTAATTTTAATTTTAATTTAAAATTTAATTTTAATTTTAATTTTAATTGCAATTTAATTTAATTTTATTTTATTTTATTTTATTTTATTTTATTTTATTTATTTATTTTTCTATTTTATTTTCTTTTACCTTCTTTTATTTTATTCTTTCTTTTCATTTTAAGTAATTTGACACATCCTTCTACTGGCAATCACAGCATGAACATCACAACTTTTTCACTTTATGCAAATTTGATTGGCGCTCACTTGTGCTTGGCAAAGTTTTTTAGAGAACACACCTCGAGGTACAAAACACACGCGCATGCGCAAAGCAGCAAGACCAGCAACAAAAATATGGCTGTTGTTGATTGCTGCCAGAAGCGTTGGCCGCAGGAAATACCACGCCAAAGTACTTGACACGATTTTCCATGTCGATTTTCGCCCCTAACTTGTGTCGTTTTGCCCAACTTCCTCTTCAACGCTGTACTGCCCGCCATGTAGTGAAATGGCCTCGCTGCCAATTTGCATTGCGATTATTATTATTGTTGCTGTTGTTGTTGTTGTAACATTATTCTAGAAAATTGTGAACAAATGAAAATGACACTGATTGCTGCCTGCAGTGATATTAGAGCTACATATTTTCAGCAGCAGCTGTAGCAGTTGACTGTATCTATTGATTTGCAACAAAATGTTGCATACACTTTAGTGGCAATAAGGTAGCAGTCGGTGAGGTGCTGTGGCGGCTAGCTGGTTATCACTGCATGCATGTATGTTTATGGGCATGTGTTATGCTCTCTTGTTGCAACATCATGCCATTGATTCGTTGCATTTATGCTTAATTTGCATGCAACACGGGCAAAACAAAAAAGTGCATATGCCACCGCGCATGCCATGGACCAACCACTACTGTTTGTTGTGGCATCTATTTGGCATTCTTTTTAAATATCATTGGCTTTTCTCTGCTGCCAGAAGCAACCTCAAGGTTTCACGATTTTAGCGCAAAGAAACCACTTTACATATTTATTTTTTCTGCAAAGAAATTTGTCCTCATCTCATCGGCTGTGGTTGCATTTACCATTGAAAATTGGTGATATCGATGCTTTGATAGCGTTCATTTTCGTCGTAGCGTAAATTTTATTGCTGTTTTTTTTATTGTTGTTGTTTTTGTTGATGTTGTATCGGCAATACACTAATTGCATAAATTACTCTTTCAAGGGAAGCAATAAATTCCAATAAAATTGCCCACAAGACAAAACAATACCACAAACTTTAATGATGAAGAAGAGTTGCGAGCGAAAAGAGCGGCTCAAAATTGAATGTTCTGTTCTTCATACAGAACCAGATACCTTTTTTTGATGATAAAAAAATATTTTAAAAATGGTCTTCGACAACAATCGAAAAGAAAAGCATCCATGTTTGTGTGTTTTATACTCTTTTTCTGATTGAGTCAATTTGTAACATGAAAATTACATATTTTATGGTTTAACAAATTTGCGAAAATCATAAAAACGGATTGTAAAAAATTTTTGCATTTTGCAAATAAAATAAAGCCAATAGGTATTTTTTTTTATGAATGTGTTATAAATATATAATTTCCCAGCAGTATTTATCAGCTGGAAAACAGCACATATTTCCTACTGAATATTCAGTAGAGATGTAGTTCTAAAATCTGAACTTTCCCATTCGTTTTTATATAGAGGTGGCGTCGAAAATCAACTACCTAAAAACTGCCGAACGAGAAGGGAGAGTTACTGTAGGAAAAAAGGCCGTATAACGCAGGGAGAACTTCCATAGCATATATTTCAGTACACCTGATGTCTTCACTGCGTGTTCAGTTGTTTTTTCAGCAATGAATTTTGAACTTAGTTTCAGGGTATTTTTCATATTGAATATTCTACTGAATATGCACCTCCTTACCTCAAATACTGCTGGGTTGGTATGTATGTGGAAAAAATACATATATTTATATGTATGTGTGTAATTGTGCCAACAATTTGTGGCACGCAACGCCCGCGGTGAAATGTAACAGTTGCTTGAAAGAATAAAATGGTAAAAAATGAAAAAAAAAATGGAAAAAAACGATGTGAATGAAAGGAGCCGTTTTACGCTCGATATGCAATAAAAACGACGCATTGCAAAAAAAAAACAACACCAATGACAATATAATGTCACTGAAGAGTGTGTAGTGAAAAGAAAATGAGGCACGAAAAAAGAAAGAATTTGACAGCTAAAATTAGCCGGTGAATGCCGTGCGTGAAACAACAAACAAATCTTACAAATGCTGTCTACTTAAACTCAATTCACCATCATCAAGGCATTGCCGTCACAAAAGGGGAGACTAAATGGGCGCAAGAATGACAATACTCAACTGTAAACAACAACAAAAACAGCAACAGCAGCTGCAAAAAAAATAAAAATTATTGCAATAAGAAATTAAGAAAACCATTGGATTTTATTGATAACACGGTAATGCAAAAGACGTATGTATGTCTTTCCTTTTTAAGGCTTCGAACTAGGAACCTAAATTTTTACAAAAGTAAAGGAACATGGCCATGTACATATGTACATAAGTATGTATATAACGAGCCGGTCTTACCCAAGTACATAAAATTATTATCGGTCATGCTATAAAATTTATCATAAAATTTTTGCAACACATTTTAAAAACCTACAGTGGACAAAATTACTCAAACATACGTATGTAGCTGCACGGTGAGTTCCAAAGCGACCGAGCAGAGCGTTCACTTCTGTGGCGTGTACTGCGCATGAGCCGTTGTCTTATATAAAGAATATGGATGTGCGCTGGTTTACTATACATAAATACTGGCATGTAACTAATGTTCCTGTCGATGCACTTGTTGCGCAGACTCCACATTTACTACATGCTATTTTCGGTTATGCCCTTTACCTTGAAAGAAACGTCATGAGTGCATTTGCCCTTAAGAACTCGCCGTTTCACGTAGCAAGAAAAACTGTTAAAGCTCGACAACAAGAAAAACAAAAACAATGCATAAAACTGGTAAACTGTCAGCAATTAGTTGTGATCAATTTATTAAAATCAGTTAGTTCTGGCAACAACTCTGCCCAGCTGTTGAGTTTAAAATGGCCTGCCATGCATTGGTTACTAGGTACATATGCATACGATTATACCCAATTTTGATTCCATCAGATAACTACTTTTATCACTTTGTGCACGTAATTCTGATTTGTAAAAGCTTGGGGATGTTGAAACTAATCTTAATAGGGAACTTTTATAGTCCGTTTTAAGCCAATATTTTTGTAAATTATATACTTAATTTCTCCTTAAAACAATGTTAATTGTGTCTTAGTGAAAACAGATTTTTGCTACGCTGTATTTTAGGCTAGTTTCTGTTGTAAAAACCCTCAACTTGCTATATAAAAACAATTTTTGTTTCACGTTTCTTCTCTTCACTGTCCACCAACTTGTCTACTCATGCGAGTAAAGGCGAATAATGCATCACTGTCAGAACGAGCTTGGCTTGATATGCAATTGATGTGTTATGTCTACCTTTTTGCTGTGCTATTCTGCTGCTCTACCCCGCTCTATCCGTCGCACTAAAAGTGCTTGGCGAATAAACTGTATGACTCGACAATTTCAAATCATCTTTAGAATGAGTGAGTGGCTCCCTAGGAGCTACTTTTTTCTTTTATTTATCTGGCTCAGTTCAAGTGGCAGTGGAATGCCCGCTGTTGGTTAAGTTGAAAGTCACTAAAACCTTGAATGATTACAGGTGAAGGACAAAAGTTGATGGCGGGCATGCTGTGTAGCTAAATTGCTGGGTGTGTTGTAGCGAGTAAATTATATAGATTCAAACATATGTATGTACATATGTAAATAGTAAGAATACTTACAGATTTGAAGAAGCCACTATTTGGCTTTAGGGAATGGTAAATATAAGGTTAGGAAAGTGGTATTTAAGTTTAAAAGGCACAAATATAGAATTATAAATGCGAACATTCTTCTACTAGATTTGTCGGTGCGATAAGAGAGTATGTGCTGGGTTTCTTTGCTAATAATTGAACTAGTTTGGCCAGGGTTTCAGAGAGCTTCTTTGCTTAAAACTTTCTACCTAATTTAAAATTGGTTGATGGCATTAGTTGGACCTTTAACGGCGAGTGGCAATAAAATCGATAAATATCGATAGTTTTGCCAACACTTCTCTAAACTTCAACTACCTAAGTATTCTCTTTTCTAAATATGTATACATATCTATCTAATCTAATTATAAGAGTTAAGTTATCTACTAGCATAGCTGGAATATAGTATTGCTATGATTATGAAAAATCAATCAGAACAAGTAAGGAAGCCTAAGTTCGAGTGGAATCGAACATTAGATACTCAGCTGTATGCTTTCATTGTTTGTTTGTTTGCGTTTGATGAAAACACGGTGTATTTAATATAAAGCGAGTGCTGCATAAAGTGGGCGTAGCCACGCCCATTTTCAACATTTTTATCAGTCATCCAACTAAACATTTGAATATTATTCTTTGTGCAAAATTTCATTCCTTTACGACTTCTAGTTACAAAGATGTTACGTTACAAATTCCCAAAGGGTGTTCCAGAAATATCTTTGTTAAAAAGTAGGCGTGGTCATAAACCGATTTCAATAAATTTTTGCGTGTCTATTAGCACAAGTTATAAAAGTGTATAAACCAAGTTTCGTCTTAATGTCTCAATTATTTGTCGAGTTGTGGGCTCCGAAATTTCGTATATTCCTTTGTCTAAAAATAGGCGGTGCCACGCCCATTTTCCAAATTTTTCTATTTTTTGTTTCCGGTCTATTGTGGAACTCATGCCACAAAATTTGAATGAATTATCTTTATATTTGACAAAGATATCGCTTAAAATATTTTTATTAGGCCCCTTTATAGTTCCCATATATAAAAGTGGGCGTGGTCGCCAAACCGATTTCGCTAAAATTTTGAACATGTATTACCACAACTAATAAAAGTGTACACACCAAGTTTCGTCATTATATTTAAATTATTTGTCGAGTTATGGGCTCAGAAATCTCGTATATTCCTGCTTCTAAAAAGAGGCGGTGCCACGCCCATTTTCCAAAATTTTTGTGCTTTTCGTTTTATATCCGCAGTTGGACTCCTGCCATAAAATTTCAATGATATACCTTTATATTTGACAGAGATATCGCTTAAAATGTTTTTATTAGGCCACTTTATAATACCCATATATAAAAGTGGGCGTGGTCGTTAACCGATTTTGGCAATTTTTCGTCCAAACATTTGCCCAAGGAAGTATATTACGCCTACCAAATTTAATCGATATATCTTCAATGGTTTCTGAGTTATGGCCCTCAATGTTTGACCCTTAATAAGTGGGCGTGGCACCGCCCATTTTCCAAAATTTTTGTGATTTTTGTTTTATGTCCGTAGTTGAACTCATGCCATAAAATTTCAATGATATATATTTATATTTGACAGAGATATCGCTTAAAATGTTTTTATTAGGCCACTTTATAATACCCATTCATAAAAGTGGGCGTGGTCGTTAACCGATTTTGGCAATTTTTCGTCCAAACATTTGCCTAAGTAAGTATATTACGCCTACCAAATTTCATCGATATATCTTCAACGGTTTCTGAGTTATTACATATAAAACTTTCAATGTTTGGCTCTTAATAAGTGGGCGTGGCACCGCCAATTTTTCAAAATCTCACCACATTTCTTCATAAGGGCCTGAGCTCCACACGTGGGTGAAATTTTATCACTCTAGCTCTATTAGTGACTGAGATACAAAATTTCCGATTTTTACTATATAGGGGAAGTGGGCGTGGTCATGGTCCGATTTCGCCCATTTTCAATACCATCCGTTCCAGTCTTGATACCAACTTGCATTCCAAATTTCATCAAAATATTTAAATTTTTGCGCGAGTTATCGTGCGTACAGACAGACGGACGGACATGGCTCAATCGATTTCTTTTTTCACCCTGATCAATTTGATATATATAAGTCAATATCTATCTCGATTATTTTATGGTGTTACAATCCACTGTTATATGATTAAAACTATAATACTCTGTGTACTAGTACAGCTGGGTATAAAAATATGGCGATGACTCAGAGCAACAAGTGGTCCGATAACTTTCAGTGGCAAATATGTGGTCCATTACTCGGTACTTTCATTTAGCTTATGGCAATGAAATTGCATCCACTTGAACATTGCCAATTCTTTGCACATATCCATACATATGCATGTCTCGTATATATCTATATATATAAAAATGGTGTAAAAAATGTTACTAACCTCATCAGATGAGAACGGCTGGGCCGATTTCTGTAAAACTTTTTGTCAATTGTTCGTATTCTCGAGGAGATGGTTCGTACGGAAGAAAATTTTGGAAAATCCCTCCGGAAAAGTCCGAAAATTGGAAAAATCGGTGTGTATGTGCGTATGTGTGCATCTGTGGATGTGTGTCCTCTATAAATTCCCAAAGTAACCAACCGTTCTTTATGAAATTTTCACAGTAGATTCATGTGGTGTTAGTGCACATAGTAGGGTATATAGAATTTCGAAAAATTGGGAGCTTCCCGGAATACAGGCCTAAATGAGGACCCAGATCGATCCACCAATCCTTCGAGCAATATTGGTATCAAATAAAAGGTGTTTAACAGGCCTTCAACATAAAATTATTTTTATTGCGATACCTAGGCCGGGTTCCCAGATATGGGTTAAAACGTGGGACCGAGTGACCCTGGAAAGTTTCTGAGCGATATTGGTATCAAATGAAAGCTGTTGAGGAGGACTTCAGCAAAGAGCTTTTTAAATAGTGATGCCTAGGCCGGGTTCCAAGATTTGGGTCAAAGCGTGGACCCGGATAACCCCTGAATGTTTTCGAGCGATATTGGTAGAAACTGAAAAGCGTTGAGCAGGCTTCCACATACAGCTATTTTCATTGTGATTTCAAAGGCTGTTTCCCAGAGATGGCTAATGCCTCAGACAGACATGTGGTAGAAATATTATAATATCAATACTATGATTTGGCTTTACTATGAAAATTTTCAATTAAACTACAATATGAGAGTGACACATATGTGGTATAGATCGCAATATTTCTACTATACTACGATGTGTGTCTCTAGCATAAAGTAGTGGGCCCGGATGGTGATGGACGATCCCGGTAAGGTAAAGGTAGGTAGCTATAGGGATAGGGGTAGGGATAGGGATTGGGATAGGGATAGGGATAGGGATAGGGATAGGGATAGGGATAGGGATAGGGATAGGGATAGGGATAGGGATAGGGATAGGGATAGGGATAGGGATAGAGATAGGGATGGGGATAGAGATAAGGATAGGGATAGGGATAGGGATAGGGATGGGGATAGATAGGGATAGGGATAGGGATAGGGATAGGGATAGGGATAGGGATAGGGATAGGGATAGGGATAGGGATAGGGATAGGGATAGGGATAGGGATAGGGATATACTCAAAAAAAAAAATTTCTCTCGATCAAAGACATAATTTTCCTTATTTTGAACACGCGTCCCAATACAAAATTTTCTTTGTTTTGTGTAAATTTTCTCAAAAATGTGGAAAAAACATAAAAAAAACTTTCATACAAATTCGTTGCATTGGGGATTTGTATGGGAATTTAATTTCTCAAAATTAAAGAAATCAAGTCTTCAAAACAAGGAAAGTTGGGAATGGAATGGCGCTTAAAGAATTTTTCATTATTTTAATGTATGAATTTTTTCAAAACAAGTATATGAAACCATGGTAACGCATGTAACAACAATATTTTATAAACCTGTTAACATGTTTTAAGGAAAATTTACTCAAAACAAAGAAAGTAGTGTTCAAAATAGGTAAACAATTTCTTTGACCCCTCCATATATTTTTTTTCTCTCAGTGTAGGGATAGGGATAGGGATTGAGATAGTGATAGGGATCGGGGGAAGTAGGTTTGTCGCGGCGAATATAACTATAACTTTTATTCAGAGAATAGACAATTTTTTGTTATTCGCAGTCAGTAAGATGGACTCTAAGATAATGGTTAGCAATACGGTAATCAAATACTTTTCTTTAGGCTTCATAGGAATAAGTTTTAGCAGAACAACGTCTGCCGGGTCAGCTAGTATATATAGATATATATATATATATGTATGTATGTATGTAGCTATGTATATACTCGTATGTACATAAGTTTGAATAAGATCCTTATCTCATAATATCTGCACCACAGAGTCGGAATTTTCAGCCATAATGTACATACATATTTGCACAGCGTCAATGAATGGCATTTATTTGTTTTCCAACGCAAAGTAATTAAAAAATGCCACAGCAATCAAAAACAAACTCAACAGCCATTCGTACTGAAAGTAATGAAAGTCCATGCCGAGACAAAGCGAAGAATTTAAATAGCAAAAAATAATAAAAAAAAAAAATAAAAATAAAAATAAAGAGAAAATTCAATAAGCAAATTAAAAAATAAAACTTATGCGAAACACATTCGAGTTAAGAAATATTTACTTAACGCACTAGTGGGGGGTAGCGAATTGAGGAAAGCTTTAATAGCAAATTTGAAGAAATTACATACAAGTTAAATATGTTTGAAAGCAATTTACCGAATGTTCGTTAATCCCCGCAAACTTAACATACGAGTATGTGAAGCTGCTATGCTAGTACTATACATACATATGTCCCATAACAAGAGGCACCCGCTCCCGATATGTCGAGGCATTGACTGGACTGCAAATGCCAATTGATAGTGCCAACAAAGTCAGACAGATCACCAGAAACGAAAAGAAGAAAACTGCAACTGACATAAACGTACATATTGCACCCTAAATCATAAAGTCACACAACTCAAAATTTTTTGAAATCGAGTTTTTTTATAAACTGGTACACAGAACATATCTCTAGCGATTGCCAAAAAAAACATTTCAATAAGTGTCTCCTTTGACCGAAAAATTACCATTATACGTCGTATTTTTCCACACCATTGCTTGTAAAGAAAAAAGATTTTAGCTCTCCTGAAAATTTTTGAATTTTGAGTTGTGTCACTTTATGATTTAGGGTGCGATATGTACGTAGTTGAGTGATTGAATGATGAACGTTTC
Source organism: Urophora cardui (assembly GCA_960531455.1). NCBI lineage: Eukaryota > Metazoa > Arthropoda > Insecta > Diptera > Tephritidae > Urophora > Urophora cardui. The sequence continues at coordinate 159,517,619 of OY482671.1, forward strand.
CAGCAGCAGCTATTGATGAAATCAGCAATTTCTCTTTGAGCCCTGCAGTCAGTCAGTCAGTCGCACTGACTAAAAATTTGAATGCGTTAATTATTTGTGGCTGCGCCAAAGAGTAATAAAAACGCATTTCAATTAACAACATGGCAACAAAATAATTTTTATTGCAAAATTTTCAAATAAACTGCGTGCAGAGTGCAAGACGTTGTACAAAACGAATTCGAAGAATGTTCACAAGTGGCAAAAACAACCAAGTGGATGAAAGGAAATGAATTTGAGTGGATTCCAAGCATGCGCAAGCACCTACCGAAACGAATGAGTAAACGCTTAAGAAACGCAATTCCATTTAGTAGTTACTGACAAAAATTAGGAGTTCATTGCTGCACTCGCCTTGAAGGTGAAATGGGCAAAACGAAATATTAAAAAACAAATTATTTTTGAAATTAATATTACAATAAACAATTGGTTGGATGGTGGTGTGTCTGGTATACTTATGATGAACTGGCGCCCATGAAATAAATCATGGAAGAAAGAAAGCGCAGTCAGGGAAAACACTTCACTTTAGTTGTGAGTTCAGTAAACAAATTTCAAAAAAAAAAAATGCAAACCACTTGAATTTTAAATTGATGGCAACTTTACGAGCGCAAGCGGCGCGCACACACGCGTTTTCATCTCACCCATGCAGAGATCACAAAACACAGAACTTACTAAAAGCGTTTCAATTGCAAGGAGGCAAAAATGTACTGGCGCACACTTGAAGAGGCGTTGCGCGAACGTACGGATGCTTCAATTTAAACTTCGAATATGAGTAATATTCTCTAGGTATGTTATCAAATAAATAGAGCACTGCAGAAAGTAATGGATAATTTCATATTAAAATGTCTGAATATATTTGATGATGATTGGCACAGTGGATCAATAAAAGCCCGTCTCCACATAACTTGTTTCACCAACAAAACATCTAGCAAAACATCTCGCTCAATAACCCGTCTCCACGTGGCTGATCGTGATTCAGTTTAACATTTCTCTTTCTTGTTCTTCTTAAATGTTTGTATGTTTGCTTATATTTTGCGTTTTTCTTTTGGTCTGTGTGAGATTTCGATAGATTTTCGATACAAAATTAGAGAAGACATCGATATCATCGAGGTTGGCAAGATGATTCAGAATGAAACAGTGTTTCAATCTTCACTCGCTCTCAGAAATTTTGTATGGAAATTGGCGAGTTTCGGCACTGGTTTCCGTGTCGAAACAAGATTGAGAGAGAAAATGCAGAAAAAAAGAGCGAAACACGTTATGTGGAGACATGGTATAAATTAAAATGAAAATGATGGCTCAAGATGCTAGACGAATTTTGTTGCGAACACTATAGATCCGTCCTATGTTTTCAACCACCATTCCTCTCCGTTCACCCAATGTATTCTGTTTTATTTTAAAAGCCCGTCTCCACATAACTTGATTCACCAGAGAAACATGTAGCAAAACATCTCGCTCAATAACCCGTCTCCACGTGGCTAATCGTGATTCAGTTTGACATTTCTCTTTCTTGTTCTTCTTAAATGTTTGTATGTTTGCTTATTTTTGCGTCTTTGTTTTGGGCTGTGTGAGATTTCGATAGATTTTCGATACAAAATTAGAGAAGACATCGATATCATCGAGGTTGGCAAGATGATTCAGAATGAAACAGTGTTTCAATCTTCACTCGCTCTCAGAAATTTGTATGGAAAATGGCGAGTTTCGGCACTGGTTTCCGTGTCGAAACTAGATTGAGAGAGAAAATGCAGAAATAAAGAGCGAAACACGTTATGTGGAGACATGGTATAAATTAAAATGAAAATGATGGCTCAAGATGCTAGACGAATTTTGTTGCGAACACTATAGATCCGTCCTATGTTTTCAACCACCATTCCTCTCCGTTCACCCAATGTATTCTGTTTTATTTTAAAAGCCCGTCTCCACATAACTTGATTCACCAGAGAAACATGTAGCAAAACATCTCGCTCAATAACCCGTCTCCACGTGGCTAATCGTGATTCAGTTTGACATTTCTCTTTCTTGTTCTTCTTAAATGTTTGTATGTTTGCTTATTTTTGCGTCTTTGTTTTGGTCTGTGTGAGATTTCGATAGATTTTCGATACAAAATTAGAGAAGACATCGATATCATCGAGGTTGGCAAGATGATTCAGAATGAAACAGTGTTTCAATCTTCACTCGCTCTCAGAAATTTGTATGGAAAATGGCGAGTTTCGGCACTGGTTTCCGTGTCGAAACTAGATTGAGAGAGAAAATGCAGAAATAAAGAGCGAAACACGTTATGTGGAGACATGGTATTACCAATGTTATTATACTCAGCTGCACGTAGTACACTTTTTGATGTGTAAACATCTTTGCTGTAGCTACGAGTAATTTCGAAAAACGCGTAAAATTTACGCGTATTGCATTGTTGCTGTTGTTGTTATTTGCAATAAAGCGACAAATAGACAAAATAAAAAAGACCAACATGTTTGAACATGTATGCAAATGTATGGATATGAATACCAACATCTATCTATCTAATTTTCTGAGCAATATTGGTATCAAATGAAAGGTTTTGAGCAGGACTTCGATATGAAGTACTTTTAATTGTGACGCCAAGGCCGGGTCTGCAGATATGGGTCAAAACGTGGACCCGGATATTTCTGAGCAATAATGGTATCTATCAAATGAAAGGTGTTGAGCTCTATTCATTATAATTCCTAGGTCGAGTCCCGAGATATGGGTCATAACGAGGACCCGGATGATCCTTGAATATTTCTGAGAAATATTGGTATCAAATGAAAGGTTTTCAGCAGGGCTTCTACACGGAGCTCTTTTCTTTGTGATTCCTAGGTCGGGTCCCGAGATATGGGTCAAAGGGATCCTGATAATCTTTCATGTTTCTGAGCAATATTAGTATCAAATGAAAGGCGGAAATCAAGGCCTCAATATAGAGCTCTCTTCGGTGTTATGCTCAACCCGGTTTCCTAGGTAAAGGGAATGGTAAGGGGAAAAGGAAAGACGAATTTAATGGAATGGGAAATGAAAAGGAAAATAAAAAGGAAGGAAAAAGGATAGGAAAACGGAAACGGAAATGGGATAGGAGGGGCAAGAAGAGAAAGGAAGATAGTACGAGAGGGAATAGGAGAACGCATAGGAGGGGAGAGAAAAAGGAGCTATAAGTTAGAGTGATAGGTAATGGGAAACGGAAGAGGAAATGTGGCAGGAAAGGGAAAATAAAAAGAAAAAAGGAGACGAACCTGAAAGAGAAACGGGATAAGAAAGGAAAAGTTAAAGGGGAAAGGGAAAAGGAGCGACAGACTAAGGCGAAGAAGAAAGGGAGAAGAATATCAAGAGGTATATGCCAAAACAAAAACAAAAACAAAAAAAGGAAAATCAAAAGCAAAATCAAAAGCAAACTCAAAATCAAAAGCAAACGCAAAAACAAAAGCAAAAACAAAAACAAAAATATAAGCAAAAACAAAACAAGATCAAGAACAAAAAAAAAAATAAAATAAAAAACAAGTAAGGAAGCCTAAGTTCGAGTGGAATCGAACATTAGATACTCAGCTGTATGTTTTCATTGTGTGTTTGCGTTTGATGGATTTTATATAAAGCGAGTGCTGCATAAAGTGGACGTAGCCACGCCCATTTTCAAAATTTTTATCAGGCATCCAACTAAGCATATGAATATTATTCTTTGTGCAATATTTCATTCCTTTATGAGTTACAAAGATGTCACGTTACAAATTCCCAAAGGGTGTTCCAGAAATATCTTTGCTAAAAAGTAGGCAGGTCATAAACCGATTTCAATAAATTTTTGCGTGTCCATTAATACAAGCTATAAAAGTGTATAAACCAAGTTTCATCATAATATCTCAATGATTTGTCGAGTTATGGGCTCCGAAATCTCGTCGATTCCTTTGTCTAAAAGAAGGCGGTGCCACGCCCATTTTCCAAAATTTTTCTATTTTTTGTTTCCGGTCTATTTTAGAAATCATACCACAAAATTTCAATGAATTATCTTTACATTTGATAAAGATATCGCTTAAAATGTTTTTATTGGGCCACTTTATAATACCCATATATAAAAGTGGGCGTGGACGTCAACCGATTTCTCTAAAATTTTGAACATGTACTACCACAAGTAATAAAAGTGTACACACCAAGTTTCGTCATTATATATAAATTATTTGTAGAGTTATAGGCTAAGAAATCTCGTATATTCCTGCTTCTAAAAAGAAGCGGTGCCACGCCCATTTTCCAAACTTTTTACGGTTTTTGTTTTATGTTCGTAGTTAGACTCCTGCTATAAAATTTTAATGATATACCTTTATATTTGACAGAGATATCGCTTAAAATGTTTTTATTAGGCCACTTTATAATACCCATATATAAAAGTGGGCGTGGTCGTCAACCGATTTTGGAAATTTTTCGTCCAAACATTTGCCTAAGTAATTATATCACGCGTACCAAATTTCATCGATATATCTTCAATGGTTTCTGAGTTATGACATATAAAACTTTCAATGTTTGACCCTTAATAAGTGGGCGTGGCACCGCCCATTTTTCAAAATGTCATCAAATTTCTTCTTAGGGGCCTGAGCTCAACACGTGGGTAAAATTTCATCACTCTAGCTTTAATAGTGACTGAGATACCAAATTTCCGATTTTTTCTATATAGGAAAAGTGGGCGTCGTCATGGACCGATTTCGCCCATTTTCAATACCAACCGTCCCAGTCTCGATACCAACTTGCATTTCAAATTTCATCAAAATATCTCTATTTTTGCGCGAGTTAGAGTGTTTACAGACGGACGGACGGACAGACGGACGGACGGACGGACATGGCTCAATCGATTTCTCTTTTCACCCTGATCATTTTGATATATATAAGTCTATATCTATCTCGATTATTTCATTCTGTTACAATCCACCGTTATGTGATTAAAACTATAATACTCTGTGTACTAGTACAGCTGAGTATAACAAAAAAAATACTAGATAACAGTGACAATGACAACAAAAAATTATAAAAAAATAGTCGCATTTGAATCCAAAGAAAAACATAAAGCTAATAGAAATCCGTATTCGAAATTGTTTACACATCAACGTTCATGAATACTCGTTATTCACGTTTTAATTTTTTTATCTTCTGATTCCTGCACTTTTCTCATCATTTACTAGTTTGCTATATATTGCTGTATTTATCTAATGTTGTCTTATCTTATCATGCCTAATCTAACTTATTTCTTCTCAGTCAAGATCAGTCGATTTTTTTTATCGTTAAATCACAAAACTAAACACTGTAATAAATTTTATAGCATTTAGTATGATGTCCAATGAGCAAAGCATAACAAAACAACCAACTAAAAAGTGCTCCACTAAACGCTAAGCGTGTGCGCAATTTAATTTAAATCATAGCTGTCCAAATGCGACTCATGCGAGCAATGAGAGCCCTGCAAAAAATGCGATCACTCCGGGATACATCCGGGACAACTCGCAAGGGAGCATGCGATTACTACCCATTTGTATCTTTCTATATGGGTTGAAGTGTTCTCTTTTGTTTGAGCATGTCCTATGAAGAGACTAATTGTACCCAGTTTGTACCCGAACGGGTAGCAAAAGCGCACAATTGTACCCGTTTTGTACCCGAACAGGTAGCAAATGCGACACATCCATTTGTGCGACTAATTGTACCCGTTTGATACCCTTTCGGGCACAATTCGTCTACAATTAGTATACATATGTACCCGTTCGGGTACAATTGGGAACAATTGTAGACTAATTGTACCCGAAAGAGAGCGCTCCCGGACAAATCTTTTTAGAGACTCGTCGCACACTTTTTTACAGGGAGTAAGCACTTGTGTACGTATACTCACCGATTGTCACTACTACAGACAAATAAAGAGCGTAAAACGAGCGCTTACGATGGGACTGGGCGATCGCCGATTAGCAAAAATAATTAAGTTGCCTTCGACTGGCATGAAAGCAAGTGGTCGTTAGCTGGTCTTAGCTTGAAATTCTTTTGTTCTAATTACAGATGCCAAACAACAAACAAAAGTACGAAGATCTTGCATATAACGTGTGTACACAAATGTAAATATGTACGTGTATATTTGTGTTGTTTCATAATTTCGCAAAGCGTGCGCACGTGACCCTGCTCGCTCAACATCTGCAAGCAGACTGATTATTTTTAGTAATTTTTCACTTTGGCATACGGTAGGCGCACCAACACACATTCATTTTTCGGTCGTTGCTTGATTGTGGTAATGAATCGCATTTGGACAGCCCTGATTTAAATGCACAACAATAACACCAACCACATGTACGCATTTACAAACATACATATAAACATACATACATATGTACATAATATACATATGTATCTATTAATGGGAGGTATTTGAATTTGAGCGCACACTTCTCTGCAATAAATCATTAAAAAGCATTTTTTATTTCCGTTTTTTTTTTTTTATACTCAGCTGTACTAGTACACAGAGTATTATAGTTTTGATTTCCTAACGGTGGATTGTAACAGAATGAAATAATCGAGATAGATATAGACTTATATATATCAAAATGATCAGGGTGAAAAGAGAAATCGATTGAGCCATGTCCGTCTGTACGTCTGTCCGTCTGTGCGCACGATAACTCGCGCAAAAATTCAGATATTTTGATGAAATTTGAAATGTAAGTTGGTATCAAGACAGGAACGGATGGTATTGAAAATGGGCGAAATCGGACCATGACCACGCCCACCTCCCCTATATAGTAAAAATCGGAAATTTTGTATCTCAGTCACTAATAGGGCTAGAGTGATAAAATTTCCACACGTATTGAGCTCAGGCCCTTATGAAGAAATATGGTGAAATTTTGGAAAATGGGCGGTGCCACGCCCACTTATTAAGGGGCAAACATTGAAAGTTTTATGAGTCATAACTCAGAAACCGTTGAAGATATATCGATGAAATTTGGTAGGCGTGATATACTTACTTAGGCAAATGGTTGGACGAAAAATTGCCAAAATCGGTTGACGACCACGCCCACTTTTATATATGGGTATTATAAAGTGACCTAATAAAAACATTTTAAGCGATATCTCTGTCAAATATAAAGATATATCATTGAAATTTTATGGAAGGTGTCCAACTATGGACGTAAAACAAAAAATACAAAAATTTTGGAAAATGGGCGTGGCACCGCCTCCTTTTAGAAGCAGGAATATACGAGATTTCTGAGCCCATAACTCGACAAATAATCGATATATTATGACGAAACTTGGTGTATACACTTTCACTACTTGTAGTAATACATGTTCAAAATTTTAGCGAAATCGGTTGACGACCACGCCCACTTATATATATGGGTATTATAAAGTGGCCTAATAAAAACATTTTAAGCGATATCTTTGTCAAATATAAAGATAATTCATTGAAATTTTGTGGCATGAGTTCTACAATAGATGGGAAACAAAAAATAGAAGAATTTCGGAAAATGGGCGTGGCACCGCCTCTTTTCAGACAAAGGAATCAACGAGATTTCGGAGCCCATAACTCGACAAATAATTGAGATATTATGACGAAACTTGGTTTATACACTTTTATAACTTGTGTCAATAGACACGCAAAAATTTATTGAAATCGGTTTATGACCACGCCTACTTTTTAACAAAGATATTTCTGGAACATAAGCTTAGTTGGATGACTGACAAAAATTTAGAAAATGGGCGTGGCTACTCCCACTTTATGCAGCACTCGCTTTATATAAAATACGCCGTGTTTCCATCAAACGCAAACAAACAATGAAAGCATACAGCTGAGTATCTAATGTTCGATTCCACTCGAACTTAGGATTCCTTACTTGTTGTTATTCGTTTCGTTTGCTTCTGTTTGAAGTTGCACAAATGGCGCTTGCCGCACTGCCTGCCACTTCAACTGCCGCTGAGTTGTCAGCTACTGGTGTAATATCTAGGTATGCCTCGCGCAGATCTGTTAAGTCATTTGTGGTAATAGAAATAAAATGTGCACTTGCTCCCCTCTGTCCGAAATTCAATGCACACACTGAAGCTGGCATCTTCGCTACTCACATATTAAATTAATGGTACAAATAGAAAATGTTGCAGAAGGCCACATTTCAGCTGCTGGAGTTGAATATGCAGCAATGAATAATAATTTATATACATACATACATATGTACATTAGGAATATAACTTTTTACAATTTTTGCAAATACGAAAAACGTCATACCATAGTCGAATAGAGCATAAAAAAGTATGAAACCCATTATTTTTTTTTTTTTTGCGAAATTGCAAAAAAGTTTCCGCGCAAAACGAAATTACCTTTTTATCAGAACTGCTGAAAAAAACAAAAAAAGTTTTGTACATCTGCGCAGAGCGTGCAATCAAAATTGTGCAAGACATTTTACCAATGTGTAAATCATCACATACTTTAAACTTAAAACTTATTTCATATAACAATTGACAAAAATGTAAAAATAAAAATATTAAAAAAAATTAAAAAAAAAAATTGACTTTTTTTAGAAATCCATTTTTGCGCGGAACGTTTTTGAACCGAAATCACCTAAAAAAAGTGATATTCATTACTTGTACAATATTTGCCACCACGTGGTGGTATGCCAAATTTTTCGTCAAAATTTGTTATATGCCTAATGTACATACATACATATGTAGGTGCATATTCATACATATTCGAACAAGTTTTGTTAGATTAAAAGTTTTTGTTGTTGGCGTTGATATTTATCTATTTACTTAAAGTATTACAACTGCTGTCAGCGATGATGTTTTTTCATTTGCTGCTGCCACTCTTTTGGTGTAACTCAGTAATGCACTAGTATACAGTCAGTCCACCTTCTCATATAACCGTTTTATTCACTTTGTTATTGTTAGTGTTAATAACCATTTTATTCACTTTGTTATTGTTAGTGTTGCTGTCACCGAGCATGACATAGTTTTCAACAGTCAAAAACATTGCCGGCTCACCTGTTTTATTTGATTGTTTACTTATATTGTTGTTATGGCCGGGTATATCATGAATATAAATGTACATACATACATATAAGAAGCATCAAAGACACGTGCACACATACTCACGTATATACAGCAACATTTGCTGCGGCCGTAGCTGTGGCAATAGGAGGAGTAGCAGCAGCAGCAACATGTTGCTTGGCTGCTACCATTTAAATAACTTCGCTGTGTGTGCTACAGCATCTGTATTGCCAATCTCCAGCAATGGACTTATGGATTTTATACCCTTCGGTGACTATTATTGCGGTATAATATAATTGCATGATAGGCACATCGAGTTAACTTTGTGGCATAGAAGTTATAAAACTTCACAAAGGCCACTAAACCATTTTTTCGTTAATAACACTCACATCTGGGTGTATTATATTCGATTTCATCTGCATTCATGCCGTTTTACTTGTTTTTGTTGACGTTAGACAGTATGTTGAATGCAGCGTCCACAATTTTTTGTTGTTGTTGTTGTCGCTTTGACACTATTTATTGCTATTGCTATTGCCACATTGCAATGTTACTGTTTTTGGGCGCTACCACATCCATGACTTTGCTGCGCGCACTCAACTCGCTAACTGTGTTTCGCCTTTATTTATGGACTACTCGCCCATTAATAGCAACTATTGATGTTCAATGTCTAACAGTTTACAACAACAACTAGGTAGATATAAAAACTACAACAACAGTTAACCGGGTAACTATTATCTTCATCATCATCAGTACAGGTTGCACTTTTTGGACAAGCAAGTAAAGGCGTTCATAATCACCGGGGCGGGTAACTCAGTTGCTTCTTGTCTTCATTCCACATGCTCACCAGCTCTTAAAACAATCGCAATAGAGCAGTGTACGTATGCATGTGCATATGTTCATATAGTCACTTTCTTTTGCTCGCAAGTTCGAAAAAACACTAGCTAGATTAGCGAATAACATGGAAGCAACAACAAAACCCAAGCCAGCGCGTTGAGCTGATGAAAGCGCTTAGCTGTTAGTCAACCTGAACAGCAGTGTTGCCAAGTAAAAGAATGAAGATATTGTGTATTGAACAATTCGGCTTTGTTCAGAAACTCAGTTTGAAGCGCATCCTGCTTTTGTAGTACAAGCAGAGCGTTCATAAACGTAAATTTTGCATGAAGCGTCGCTCATCACAATCATCAAAAAATAATTACTGTCACTGTTGCGTTTCATGCTGCGTTTCTGAACATACCCTTCCACTATAATAGATGCTTGTAGCCTAAACATCAACCAAGTAATAGATCTTGAAGCATGAGTATCAACCAATAGCATACATATTGACCAATCGTATTCTTTTACACAGAGGCTACATTAGCGGACTCTGCCGGTAACTATCTCAACACAACCAAACTCTGCTAGTGAATGGCAAAAATTCGAATCCGTCCGAAGCTCTCTACCGTGGAGTGCTTTCATATAAAACAGGAGTTCCCGCTACTGTCGAAAATCGACAGTTTTCTAGTAGTTTAGCTACACCAGAATGCAAAAATATGTTTAACTTTATAATATTTTTTATTAATTTGATTCAAACCCATTTGTAGTTCAGTCACAACCCTTTTCCGTTTTTAATTAATTAAAATTTTTCACACAAAATTATTTTTTTACCTTAGTTTGGATGGCACTGTTTTTTTTTTGTTTTAGTTTGGACACATCCAATTTATTACGCCTAAAAGCAGGTAACAAAAAATTATAGGTTAAGTTATGACAGTTTTTCTGCAACAACAACAATTACACAGAAATATTCCAACGGCGATTTTGCGCGTATTTTCCAACATATATTAATGAAAATCAAAATGGACCTATTCTAGGGAATTTCCTTTCTAATGATGGTCCAACTTTTAAAATCCGTTCAGTATAATCGCCAAAAGGTCGCGGACAAAATTCATGTTAGCGTATTAATATATAGATATAAAACTAAAATTAATGTTTAGCAAGTTGAGCGTTCTTTTCACTGTCAACAAGAAAAGAAAAGCACTAATGTCCATGTGTTAAATAGTGAATGAGGGCAAGAGCAAGTGGCATTAATTCACTTCATTTTATTATTTGATTTTCATTTTAGCATTACCTTAAACTGCATCAAACTTGTTTGCATTATTATACTCAGCTGTATGTACTTTTCATTCGTCTTTCTATTTAATGGAATTTTATTTTTGTTTTACATGTTTGCTTAACAACTGTCCGGTCCAAGTTCCATATAAGCTGTGTACACACGTTGTATTGTTTGTTTTAGGCTTTCAGCTCTCGTAAGCTAAATAAATGTTGGTCAGTATTTTGTTGTTGTTATTGTAAATGCAAATACATAAAAAGTTTCTTCAACTAAAGTTCTTGACGAATAAATGTCATGGCTCTTCAATATTTCACTGTACGTGGCTTTATCTTTCGGATACCATTTTGCAGATGCAAAATCATACAAAAAGTAAATTTAAGTATATAGTCAACTGATCACGCGTCAGCCACTGTCGTTTCGTAAAAGCTGTGAAGGAACAAATTACTTTTGTTTCCTTAAATACAAAATTTTCTATTCATTTATGTATGTATGTACATGTGTTTTTTAGTCGTAAATTAAAGAACATACCTACAACGAGAAAGAGAAATTTTACATTTCTTTTAAACTTAATGGATTTGGTTCGTGATGCATTTGAAATATATAAAATAATAGATATGATTTTACCAACTCATCTTGGTTGATCACCAAATTATGAATTCCCGCACGTTCGAAGATTGTCTATCTACTACCAAAGCTGGATTCATCTTTGAAAGAGTTCAATCTTAAACAAGAATCAGCAGTGCTCTTTAACTCACAAAGCCAGCCTATCTTAAGCTGTCTACCTATTTATCTGTAGTGATCCTTTCGGCGAAACGGTAGCAAATAAAATGCACTTATCGTCACAAGTGTGCTCCCTTCGAACGTGACATTGAATATGTGTACGTACGTATATGCGCATCTCCATATGTGTCTATAGGTACCCTGCAGCAAATCGCGCTAGTTGCTGGCTAGTCCAGAACTAGTTGAAAAAGAGACAGGGTTGGTTCTTGCTCTATCTCAACGCAATGCTGTCAACTGGTTTTTTTTAACACGGCGATGTCATACGAAGTGACAATTATTCGCCTCTGCAGAACTTTGGAACGCGTGCTAAACTACTCCCTGCTTGGATAGTCCTGGTGTTAGCTACTCCAGATATAGTTCGGAGGTAGTTCAAAAGGAATCACATCAGGACTAGTTCAAAACTGGTACTTTTCCTTAAGTCACAATAATAAACGGTTCGGCTCTACATCCCTTTAGAACCAGTTCTGAGCTAGTTCTCAACTCTCCAGTTCTAGACTGTCGTTCTTCGGGTCGGTCCCTTATATTAGCTGCAGAGTATATTTGTATCATAAATCCTCGCAGGCGCTGGAACGTCACTCAGTTGAAATTGCATCATCATTAGCATTCGTTTAAGTGCAACATTGGCATGCAGAGCACGATTTCCATTGATAGTGCGCCACGGTAAGTACTGTTGTCATTCTGTCGCAGACGCAAAGGTGTATTTGAGTGGATGCAAATATTTACATACATATCACATATGTATATATGTATGTATACTTAGATATATATATACATAACTCCTCTCGATAATGTATAGCATTATTGAAATTGGTGCATATGTTTGTATTTATTTACATATTTCTATAAGGAGAAGTGTGTAGGTAGGTATGCGAATACGATTTTGAGTGACAGGCGCAATAATTTATTTCCCAATCTTTTGCCTCAAAAACATTTCACTTTGCATTGTACATACATACATACCCAATACACATCAGGCCAAAAAATCTCAAACGTTTGAGAAAACCTTAATTCTAAATTTGCTAATAAAGATTTTCCCCAAAATTTCATCAACGTTTGAGAAAAATATGCTTTTTTGTTTGAGAACGCTATCAATGAAAATTTGAGGTGCATTTGATAACAAAGGTTTGAGGTTTGAGAATAAGGTTAGTTCTCAAATGCATCTCAAATTGAGAATTAAGAAAAATGTTTATGGGGATATGTATATGTATTTTCTTTGACTTTTTTCAAGCACTTTGGATGCATTTTTTACAATTTACCAAATGTAAATAGTTAAGAAGTACAGGTATTTATGTAAACACATTCGGTATTTTTTCCCCTTTTTTCTTTATTATATAGGTACGAGGCGAGATCAAGATATCAATACAGAAACCGAAATAAGTGCAGGTGTAGTATTGATAGTTCCTTGGCTCTTCTTTGCTCTATGAATTTTGAGTGTTCTTAAGTCACCATTTTATACATATATGTATGTATGTATGTATATGTATGTATGTATACCTAGGTATGCATATTTCATTGTCTCATAGGAAATGTCGCACCTACTTTTCCCACTTTGCTGTGAATATGATCGTTACATGCGACGTCTTGTACAACGTGTTTTTTACATCAAATCTTTTGTTCCTTTTTCAAGGTGTTGCCGAGCGACCACAGCTACCTTTTACAAGGCGCATGCCCACACAAACATAGGCACAAATGTCCTCATCGTAACTGTCTACCTACTTTGTTAAAAACGAATGCATTTTTGTCAAATATTTACTAAATATGTACATACATAACTCTATTTGCTCTTTTTTGTTAGGTTTCGTATTTATTTCTCATTGCCAGTCCTTTTCAGTGCATTGCGCCCCAATGCATTTTGTTTATGAATTGCATACTTTTTCGCTCTTTTTGAAGCTCTTTACATTTACTTTCACATCCACGTCTGCTTTCGCGGCAAATTGATATTTTTTCCATATAAATGTCTGGGCGTTTTGTATACATACATACAGTTACTGAACATATTTTTACATACATATATATTTCCTTTTCGATCTTCGTTTTTTGTAGGTTCTCACATTTTCTTCCCCTCTTTGCTAGACATAATAATAAAGTTTTGATATGCGAGCTCACAGAGGCGTTCATAAGGATCACATTACTAAACAATCTTAATGTGAATATACAGTGTTAGCCAAAAAAAGGGAAAATAAAAAAGTTACAAAAATAAATCCAGATTGTTATCTTGTTTATTTAAGTGCATAATAAATAAAGGATCTATCGGTGTAAATGCCCGTAAATATCTACATACATATCGTCAGTCTTCTGCCAGAAACACGAATGTGAAATTTTTTCTAAGTACGATGTCTGCTCTTTATCGGGTATAACAATTAATATTGGTATAAATTCTTGTGCAAACATACATACATAATATATACTTGTATGTACATAAGCATATATACAAATATTAATTCTTATTATAACAATATATACCCGATAAAGAGCAGACATCGTACTTAGAAAAAAATTCGCATTCGTGTTTCTGGCAGGAGACCGACGATATGTATGTATGTATGTATATGATCTCGCGATAATTCGAGATTTCTCTTCCGGTCTTAGTTTTTTTGTCCAGAATACTGTGAATGTGATACGTACATACATACACATGTACGTACATATGTTTGTACATAGCTTTTACAGAACGAAATGCACAATCGGGTATTCTTTAAATACAAAATTTAAAATACTTACTGACTCAAATGATCATAACATTTGGCATTGCTTACCTGTAAGAAAGAAGAAATAAAATTTTTGTAAAACATGCATACACGTTATGATGTGCAAATAATAAGATTTGGGCAACGATATAACATACATATCGTCGTTGAAGATGCATTTTTGCGTACGAGGTATTTTCATTTTCGCGTAGCGGACATTGGATGAACTTTACAGGAGAGCATAAAAACTATTTCGTTTCAAAACCGTTACTTATTTCTGCGTACAAACTCAAATTTAAATAGTTACGTAGATCAGTTTGTTAGCCATAACATCAACTTAGTGTAAAAAAAGAAACAAATTGAATTATTAGGACTCTTTTTTTTCATGTGCGGTTGTGCAATTTTTATTTGGCACAAAAATCACGCACAATCGGTTATGAAATGGCAAAATGTTCAATATAATTCTTATTTTAGCATTTTATAAAGAAAAAAAGTTACAAAACTTGTACATATATTACATTTTAAACTAAAATTCATATTTTTAATTAAGAAAACGTAAGTTTGTTTACACATAGGTGGAGAACTCTTAAGGTAAATGTGGTAAATTGTCATAAAAGCTATGACAATCGGACGGCATCACTCTTTTAAGTTCTTGTAAATGTTGATATTTACGTTTTGTAATATTGAGGTGACCTTTGTGGATTGGATTAGGAATATCCGTGTCTATCTGGTTTATAACCTGACTTGAATGTCTTATAAATTTTCGCATAAGAATCATGGCCTACAAAAAACATGTTTTTATCGCAATGTAATACATTAATTTTTATACACAGCTGTAATAGTACACAGATTTAAATATTTTTATGAAATTTCGTATATAGGTTCCTATCCAGACTGGGACGGTTGAAAATGGGCGAAATCGGACCACTACCACGCCCACTTTTATATATGATTATTACAAAGGGGCCCAATAAAAACATTTTGAGCGCCAATTATAAAGATAATTCAATGAAATTTTGTGGCACAAGTACCACGATAGATAGAAAACAGAAATATTTTGGAAAATGGGCGTAGCACCGCCTCTTATTATACAAAGGACTCTACGAGATTTCGGAGCCCATAACTCGACAAATAATTGAGATATTATGACGAAAATTGGTGGACTTATATCTACCACTTGCGGTAGTATATGTGCAAATTTTAGCGAAATCAGTTTATAACCACGCCTACTTTTTAATCAAAATTTTTCTCGAATGCCCTTCAGAAATTTGTAACGTGACATCTCTGTAACTAAAAGTCATGAAGGGATGAAATTTTATAATAACAAGAATATTTATACGTTTAGTCGGATTATTGATACGAATTTTCAAAATGGGCGTGGCTGCGCCCACTTTATGCGGCACGGCCTTTTTTAAATTGCACCGTGTATCTAGCAAACGTAAAAAAAAAACTATGAAAGCTTATAATATTTGGCTCCACTCGAACTAAGGCTTCCTTTCTTGTTTTGTTTTTTAATTTTTGATAACTTTAGTCATAATTTGGTTGGGAAAATTGTAAAGATTGTAGCAAAAAAACGTAGCTTACCAATTAGCAACTTCATTTAATTTGTTTAAAATAATACCTGCTTGATATTTACCTGACATTATTTGTTGAAATAAGTTAACTTTTGCTCCCTTTCATAAAAATTCGCCATTTAATTTATTTATCTAATAACATATAACTTCGCTTATATGAATGAACTGAAATCATACGCGGTAATGCTGCCAAATTTTAAGAATACCCTTCATACGCGATTATGCAATTTACTGTTATTATGCGTTTTTGTTGTTAGAATTGCAATGTTTTGGTATGGATCGATAGAGGTGAGCGTCAGGAACTCAGGGTTGGAAAAACTCATTTTTGGCAAAAATGTCCCTTACTCGAAAATGAAAATACCTCTTACGCAAAAATGCATCTTCAACGACGATATGTACATTAGAGTGCGTTTAAAATTCAAATTAACGATATTTTACTGTATCGCCCCCTCAATCTGTAGCAGGGCCGTAGCCAGGAATTTTTTTCGTGGGGGGTTTTCATCGTAGATTTTTTTGTTTGTTTTTTTTTTTTTGAGAAAAATATATAACCTATTTCGTGCACTAAATAAAAAAAAGCTTGTTTCTAAAGTGATGCGACACTAAAAATTTTTATTCTTCTATGGCAATCTGAACAATGACCCCCTTAAAACACCACTAAACCGTCATCAATCGGAATCAAAATTTATATTTGTTATCATTGGGTATAGAAGTATTAATTTTGGGTATTAGATATTTAAAAAAAATATTTTGATTTTTTGACCCTTCATATTGTTTTCTGAACTTTGACCTCAATGCGCCACGCCTTAGCCGCCACCAATCGGGACCAAAATTTATGTGTGACATCTTTGACCATGTTACTACAGATTGAGGGGGCGATACAGTCTTTTTATGAACTTTTAAATTTTTCGTACAAATTAAAAGCACCCTAATGTACATACATACATATGTATATTTATGTATGTATTTTAATAGTGGCGGATAATACAGATAGAACACAATGAAATATGAAATCATTAAATCTTCTATTCCCATAAACTTTAAGTTCCAACTCTGATCTGGACAAGCTAAAAACAAATGAGAGGTACTTATGGATAAGAAACTGAGCTCTTGCTCAATGGATTCCACTCATATTCAATCTTAAAAAATAACCCAAATAAGTGAATATTTTAAAAATATAAATAACGCGCGCCATCTGTTGGAACATAGCGGTGGTAATAACCTAATCTCATTAGTAAATATGTTGCATATATTTAGACACCAGCAAGAAATTACATACATACATACATGTATACATACATACATACCTACATACAAGTGAAACTAATAAAAAGAGCTACAGCTCTCCCTTTTTTATTCATTAGACCCAAAGGTTTTCCTCTACATTCGCCAAATGCATATCCCTACACGGGCGAGTCCAACGAAATTATATAGTGATTTGAACCTAGCGAATGTTTTTTATGAAATACAACAAACATCCCCACAAAATATCCATGGTCGATTAATAATACTGGAATGAAAAAGGTGTTGCTGACTGGTTATGACATTAGCAGGAAATATGAATTAGTAAGCGAAATGTTCAAACAATAAATTTATTACATACCAAAAAATCTAAGCCTTATTTAAGAATTAAAACAGCATATTTAAAGGCTTACGAAATAAGGCCTAAAAATTATAAGGGAAGCAAATTTGTATGGCGTAAGGCTTAAAATAAGGCAGATTTTCCTGTGTTGATCTCATCAGGCCATAAGGAGTACTCTCCCTCTGAGATCACACCTTATTCCAAAGGCTTATCCGCCATGCGAAATAAGGCCTAGATAAGTATTAGAAAGTTAGCAGCAGACAGAGTAAGTGCATAACAGAAGCAGAGCTGCTAGCGTACTTCTTGTTAGGACCTGATTTGTCAACAATAAGGAAACCTTTTTTGCCGGGTACATAAGTGAATACACATGTATTTATATATGTTCATGTGAATGTATGTAGTATAGACGTTTGAAACATTGAATCTGTGTGTAGTAAGCTTAGTGAGAGCAATTTTGGGGCTGGTAAATTGGTGGGAATTGGTAGTTAGGAGCAGACAGAGTGAGAGCATAACAGAAGCAGAGCTGCTAGCGTACTCCTTGTTTAGACCTGATTTGTCAACAAAAAGCAAAACTTTTTTGCCGGGTATAGTGAAACTATATACATACATATGTATAATACCATGTCTCCACATAACGTGTTTCGCTCTTTTTTTCTGCATTCGCTCTCACAATCTTGATTCGACACGTAAACCAGTGCCGAAGCTCGCTAATTTCCATACAAATTTCTGAGAGCGAGTGAAGAATGAAACACTTGTTTCGTTCTCAATCCTCTTGCCAAACGCGATGATATCGATGCCTTCTCTAATTTTGTATCGAAAATCTATCGAAATCTCACACAGACCAAAACAAAAACGCAAAAATAAGCAAACATATAAACATTTAAGAAGCACAAGAAAGAGAAATGTTAAACTGAATAACGATCAGCCACGTGGAGACGGGTTATTTAGCGAAATGTTTGGCTAGATGTTTCGCTGGCGAATCAGCTTATGTGGAGACGGGCTTTAACAGGCAATATAAACAATCATTCATAATTTGTCAAAGCAAAGAGTTCTGTGGGTATTAAAATACAAAATAACTTCATATGTATATTTTAAATGAAATTGCGCAGCTGTGAAAATTTGTTAAATATTTTTGCAAAACAAACTTGTGGAATTGTACAAATACACATTTGTCCATATAAGAAGCATGGGTATATATGTATGTATGTACATAGGTATAAGATAATATATTTGCTTCTTATCTTTATATTTTACAATTGTTCAACGCCCACAATTATGCTACCACATGGCGCATGCTAAGCATATGCTGATATACAATTTAAAATATTTAGGTACCTACTTGCTTTTAAATATAAACATATTTACATATGTATGTATGTACCTATGTGTATAAATGCAATGTGTGCATATTGATATACATATGTACACAAATATATAAATATATAATCCCGTAGTAGCGTCACTTCGATAAACGACAGCTGGTCCACCAACAAAACTGATTAAAACAAATGGTCAAGCGTTAACGTGATAAACTGAGCTACATATGAACATACATACATACATACATATGTACGTATGCAATAATTTGATAGGGTGTTACGGTTTTTATTTTTGTGCAGTATCGAACAAATGTGCACATTTTGTTGCACTTTTGATATCTATGTACAAAGGAAACAATTCACGAATATCCTTGCAAACTGTTGAATTTTATTATTTTTATTTTGTCCAATTTGTTATTGTATCTATATACATACCTATGTATGTATGCATGTATGTACATACATACTTTTTAATTTTGTGTTATAAAAGCAATTTTCACCAATTCTCATTAGGGTTTTAATGCTCTTTTACAAGTTTGTATTGTGTATATTTTCAAGCCAATTAACGCATGGCTTGTAAGGGAGCAGGGCTACAAGCAGGCAGGCCGACAAGAGCAAAATATGCCTAAATACAATTGTTTGTTTAAAATCCATATCAAATTACACACAGGAATGCATATGATCGCACTTACAGTGGTGTGCAAATAAAAAGCAATGTAACCGTTTTATATGAAAGTAGGTAAGAGAAATGTATGTAGATATTGGAAGACCATTTCTTATAAACGTTTGTAGAAATAGACGATTCGAAGGAGCAGCTAGTTTATTGTAAGCTTTTCAAGTTCGCAGCCATAATCCCGTTGTGCCTAAAAAGTTTCTTCGAATTTCCGTTATAGGAGGTTAGTTATTATAGACTGAAAATGTACATGAACAGAACTGATCACTCTAATTTTACTCAGCACTGTATAGAGCCTACATTATATGAACTACATAAATGACCCCTCATGCAACATTTCCCTCATGTGTAAAAGTATCCTTTATCAAATTTTCAGGCTGCAAGCAGCTGTCACTTCAGTGCGCTAACATACATACATACATATGTATGTATGTATGTATATAAGCATATGTGTATCTAAGAAACAATGGTAAATTCCGCTATTGTGTCCCTATTTGCTCATCAGTTGATAACAAATTTTTTTTTTGTCCTTTTTCAGTTTTGTTGCTGCGACTCTTGCAGCCATTTGGCACGGGTCACTTATACTACGGTTTTTAAGTTCATCTGACGCATTATATTTTGTTATATTCGAGTGGCGTCTGTGGCATGCTCATTTGTGACTTTTCTTCCTATCACGAGTGCAGATTTATTTCTTTTATTTTCTGTTTTTATTTATAGAAATTTTCAAGTGGTGTTCACTCCTGTTGCGTGCGGTTGGTTTGCCTTTTTACAAACAATGGCAGTCTTTTGTTTATCGAAGGTTTTGTGGTCAAGATACGCCTCTTGAAGCTGAATTATTACTATTATTCTTCTTAAGATACAGCACAAAAAAAAAAGAAAAGAAAAGAAACAAAGAAATTTAATTTGCGGAAGGGCAGATTTTAATGGAATTTAGCTTTTTTGTCTCCTCGATTCGTATTTTTTTTTATCTGGGAATGTGTGCCTGATGAAAAGTTATTGAGGTTCGATTTGAAATTATGTCAGCTGCTAGACTTTTAATATCCTCTACTTCAAATATTTGGCCTAGGTAGACCTTGCCACATAAAAATAGCCAAATATTTTTAATATGCATACATACATATGTATAAGGCTTTAAAAACTGCAGCCTCTTTGACAAGATCTTAATTAAAATTCCGCGCATATAAATTCCTAAACTCATTTGTGTAGTGCGACTAGAAGTATGTTCATACATACTTGTGTTCATTATTGTCAATTTTGATAAAACCAACAACCAAACTGCCTATCTACATCTAGATATCCCAAGCGCTCACCAGCTTTATCAACACTTTGATGCAACTATCCTCGTATCTTCCACATTTGGTATGCCAAACTTCAACAGCCAATTAGGCGAATATTCCTAATTAACCGTAAATATCGCATAAGGCAAGGATGTGCACGCCGAAAGGGAGCTGGCCGGCCTACACAAACACACCAAGGTATTCCATCAATGACACTTTTAAAGCTTCATTAAAAGTCCACAATCGAACAACATTTTTCAATCGGTAGCAAAAGCTGGAGTTGGTAGGTGGTGGGCTGAAGGTTTGTGCAGCTAGAGTCTTGCCAGGCGTTTCAATGTATGTACGTACTTCGTGGACAGTCATCACCATATTTGGTTGAATAACGCGTTCGTTATGCGATCAGTGCGCTAGCCAAGGCGTCCGTACATTCATACATACATATGTATGGATCGCCTCAAATGCAATAATAAATAAGTTCACCTCAAATGCGATCATGCTTAGCCCACTGTGCTCCCTTTTTCGCCTGAAGTCACTTAAAAAATCAAGCTTAACGAGCAATCGATCAGTGAATAGAATCAATACAACAACATGGAACAGCAACAATATCTAGCAAAAAAGCAGCAACAATAAAAAATCGAATATCCAATCAGCGCGGAAAGCATAAACATAAAAGAACTTAGAAGAAAACGAAATAAAAATAGAAATTGTGGAATTTCATTTTAATGCCAAAGAATCAAGGAATGCACTAACGAAGCCAATAATCACTCGACGCGTCAAAGAGTGCACTGCCATTGGGTGAAAACATCAATAACAGCAACAAAATTTCGCAGTCATTGCAAGTTGGAAAAATATATAAAGATCAATTTAAATAGAATATAAAATGAAACAAGTATTAATCAAACTAAAATTGCATATAAAAGCAATGAAATTAAACGTAAAAGCAATAAAAAAATATATCATAAAAGAACTTCGTCTGCAGCTCAGAAGAACAGCAGAGAGTTCTGAGGCTATCATAGACTCTATGACATGGAGAATCCAGGTACAAAGTGGTTTTTTCGCCCTTTTATTTGCCGCTGGCGATCAAACACACTCGTTGCATTATGATGAGCGGAAAAGTGAAAAATCTTCCTCCGAGGCCTCGGCTCGTAACTAATTGAAAACTTTCCATGCGCTCGCTTGCGGCAAAACCAAGAAGGCAAATCATTCTCGGCGGCCGGCAAAAGCGCGAGTGCATTGAAAAATGCAAGTTTCAACAAATATTTCCACTTTTATTTATTTTTACAATTCGCCCAGCTTGGTCATTTCTGGCTTCCTTCATAAAATTGTGCACGATTAATTGGCAAAAAATACCAAATATGGTGTGCAAACAAATCGCTGCTGGCAAAGAGCAACTCTAATGAGGCAAAACGACAAAAAGAAAAGCAGATGAAGCAGCAAATACAAAAAAAAAAAAAAAAAAGCAAAACAATCGAAGAAGCGACTGTAGACTCTGGTCCGCGCCACAGCGCCTGATCCCGCGTTATATTGAACAGTGCGCCAAGGCAGGCATGTAAAGGCGATATCAGTTTGGAAAGGGAAGGCGTACTGTTGTCGCCACCGGACATCGGCATGACATTGACAACTGGTTAGAGAGCGCACGCACGTATGACTTGTTGGGGCTCCCACACTGGTAGTGCTGATGCCACTTAGAAACATGTTGTAGCATCCTACTTATGCATGTATGTACCTACATATGAAAAAGTACGAGGGTGGATGGGAAAGTTTTAGAATCACAAATTTTAACCATTTTTGAATTGTAGAAATTTATAAGAATTATGATGGAATTAAATAGATGATATAGATTTCTAACTTTTCAGTACCACCCTCTACAGTGACTTAATCGAAATGAACATATATATTTTTAAGGCTATTGCACCTAAATAATTGACAGAGCAGAAACCCTATTCGCACATTATAAACTGCAGCAGAATCTCTTGGGCGATCAAAACTTTCAAGCCCTTCAAATCACCAGGAATGGATGACATTTCTCCCGCCGAACTACAAGCAGCCACTGACATCATCAGTCCTCTGCTTGTTCCTTTATATAAAGCCTGTCTAACCCTGGCATATATTCCTAAGGAGTGGACTAAGGCTAAAGTAATTTTTATACCTAAAGCAGGTAAAACATCTCTTATCCATCCAAAGGACTTCAGACCAATAAGTCTGACCTCTTTCCTTCTTAAAATTTTAGAGAGGATATTAGACCGCCACATCAAAGTGACGGTGAGTCCGAACCTAATTTCACAAGATCAACATGCATATTCTAAAGGCAAGTCAGTAGAGACGGCCCTACACTCCATCACATCAAAGATAGAGAAAGGACTAGCCTTCAAAGAATTTACTTTAGGCATCTTTCTAGATATAGAGGGAGCCTTTAACAATGTTCTCCCGGAAGCCGTCACGGAAGCCCTGCGTAATGTGGGGGTGGAACGGCATCTGGTCAATTTCATCGAATCTTTACTTAAGAGAAGGACCATTCTAACGTCAATGGGGACGTCTTCTATCACAAAATTTGCCAGCAGGGGTACCCCGCAAGGGGGAGTTCTCTCTCCCTTACTGTGGAACCTTACAGTGAATACACTGCTTGTGCGACTGCGGCACACGGGATGCCAGGTCATTGCTTATGCTGACGATATTGCTTTGATCACGACAGGCAAGTATCTCCCGGTGCTTAGCGATTTGTTGCAAAATGCGATTAATGTTATAAACACCTGGTCTAAGGAAAGCGGGCTAAGCGTCAGCGCCGAGAAGACTGAAATGGTGCTATTTACACGAAAATATTCTATACCCGACTTTAATCCACCTCGTCTAAACGGGGTAAACATCAAACTCTCTACCGAGGTAAAATATCTCGGAGTTATTCTGGATAGGAGGCTTAACTGGAAGAGGAATGTAGAGGAAAGATCCAGGAAAGCCATTATGGCACTCTATGCATGCAAGTCCGCCATCGGTAAAAGATGGGGACTCAGGCCTAATATTGTACACTGGATTTACACAGCAGTAGTACGTCCAATTCTTTTCTACGCAGTCACCGTGTGGTGGCCTGCACTCGAGGTTGAATCAGTTAAAAACAAGACAACTAAGGTGCAGCGCCTAGCGATGATGCTCATAAGTGGGGCCCTCCCATCTACACCCACAAAAGCTCTAGAAACTATTCTTTTTCTTCTCCCAACTGATATTTTTGGCAAATACACTGCCAGTTGTAATGCGGCCAGACTAAACGCCGTGAAGCCCTGGAGGGACTGGAGATTTGGGCACACCCGAATACTAAAAACAGTCCCAGAAAACTACTTTGAGTTAGACTACACAACACCTGTTATATGTTGGAACAACAAGTTTTCCACTAGAATCCCTGAGAGGAGAGAGTGGGAAAACTTGATTGGGCCCTTACCCCACACTTCATCGATTTTTACGGACGGCTCTAAGCTAAATGGCAATGTAGGCAGCGGAATCTTCTCTAAGGATTTCAAACTGAACGCTAGCCTACGGCTGCCAGACCATTGCAGTGTCTTTCAGGCGGAGCTGGTTGCTATCTGGGAGGCAGCCCGCCTTCTAGGACAACTGCATTTAGGCAAAGCTGTCACAATCTTTTCCGATAGTCAAGCGGCTATAAAATCTCTACAGAGCAGTGACTCCACATCGCGGGTCACCATTAAATGCAGGGAGGCCCTAAACCAACTTGCAGAAAGGTGCAGCCTGAGCGTCGTTTGGGTCCCAGGACACAGTGATATCCCAGGAAACTGCGCCGCGGACGAGTTGGCAAGGGAAGGAACCCTCCTGGAAGCAACGATGGCCACCAGCTGGGTGGCACCTCCTCTTAATACATGTAAAAACTACCTTCGATCCTATTTTGTAAAACAAGCAAATGACAGATGGGCTGAAGAACCCACTTGTTTGATTTCCAGACAAATATGGCCAAAACTGGACCATGCAAGGTCTAGATCAGTAGCTCTTCTCAGTCGGCCCCACATCGGCCCTTTGGTCGGCATAATAACGGGTCACTGCCTCATGGGAATCCATGGTACTCGCATGGGTCTCCTTACTAACGACTTCTGCCGCAGCTGCAGGGATGAGGAGGAGGTAGAAAGTGTAGAACACTATCTATGCTCTTGTCCCGCGCTGTCTGACTCTAGGTACGCTTGCGCCCACAGACACTCCTTTGGGGGTCTGGAGGAGCTCGAAGACGTAAAGGTATCTGACATCTTACGCTATATGAAACGAACCAGGTGGTTCAGTTTTATAGGCGTCTAATCTCTCTAATAGGGGAATTTTTCAAATCTAGAGTTCCACGTGGTATCACAACGGGCCGCCAGGCCTATGTGTGCCTCTGTTTTTCGGACGAACAGGGGCAGCCACTTTAACCTAACCTAACCCTATTCGCTTTCCGAATTGCTTCCTAACAAGATGTAGGCGCCTTCTTTTACATTCATATTAATTTTTAGCCCAAGACTGATCTCTTACTTAAATAGTAGCTCATGGCATTTCAGAAATGAATCGTTCCTCACACATTGTATTAACTCATAGAATGTTACCTTACACCGCAAAATACTTGTGACATGCAAAATTTCGGTAAATAATTGATAAATTGGTAGCAAACATGTCATAGAAAACTTGCAACGCCACTATTGCGACACTGTCCACAAACACACTATCTACTACATGTGTTGCTACATGGTAATACATATTTTAAGTGGATCACTTCAACCCACACGTGAATACACCCAACCAGCTTTTGTGAGCATTCAAGCAATGCGGTGGTTCATCATCGTCAACGCAAATCTAACAGGTAGGCTCGATGGCGAATTCAAAAACTTCTTTTTTTTATTTACAAACTATAATGTCAAAATCAAAGCGAATTCACAGCACGGCCTAATAACAATGGTAAAAGCGATAGAAATTGTTCTTCTTCTTTCTGTTTTATAGATGATCAAATTACAAATTAGCATCCTCTGTTAGCATTTCTGTTTTACATTCCCTCACCTGTTAATCGTGTAATAGCTTGTGTGTTCGCATGCGTTTTTCAAGTGAAACACAATTTTGTGTCGACTTTAAACATCTTATTTGCAAAATAAATGACAGCAGGTTGTTT
Organism: Urophora cardui; assembly: GCA_960531455.1. Lineage (NCBI taxonomy): Eukaryota > Metazoa > Arthropoda > Insecta > Diptera > Tephritidae > Urophora > Urophora cardui. Next base: position 159,543,737 of record OY482671.1, read on the forward strand.
TACTTTGACGTTTCATCCAACTTCGCATGCAAAGCCGAGTGCCAAGCGAATTCTGATTTTAGCCAAGGTGAAGTATCATTTTGACATTAGACTCTACCAATTACAATAACAAAATACATATATGGGCAATTTTTGAATTCACCACCGAGCCTACCTCTTAGATTTGTCTTGATTATCGTCGTCATTTTAAACGCATCCCATGCGCTCATGCGCAACATTTTCACTATTGCCTGGTTTGCGTTGCGTTTCCATTTCTAATAGCCCAGTTAGTCAAGAACGTGTGGTCCGCCCGCTGACGCAAACGCCCGTATGCAATTTTTAGGATTTTTTGAGCCCGTGGGGCAACGGAGCAATCAGCTGTTTTACTCACACATATTTACATATATATATAGTTTGTTTACATTTTGGCAGGGTTGCCATTTAGTTGGTAATTAAAACACATTTTTTTTGTAATTTTGTTGCTGCCCAATATATTTCCATCACACCTTGGTAATAGTTATCAAGGGCTAAAACATAAAATAACAAAAAACACAGTCAGAACATTAAATTTACAATTGAAAATCCATAAAAAAAATTATATTGGGAAGCAACAAGATTCTCACAAAAATCTGTGTTTAATTAAGAAATCTGTACTGAGTAACATATATCTTTTCTAGTATAAATAGGTGCTGACAAAGTGTGGATCGTATTAGTGTGACATCACTTTAATTGATTTTGTTACAGAAACTCAGATTTATTGTGGCAATTTATAACTTTTTAATGTAGAAAAATTGCAGAAGAAGACCACCAAGAGTTATCAATTAAGAAAATACAGCCACCATTGTGGATAAATACAATTTTTGCTTTAATTTTCAGTAATATCTGCATTTATTAGGAGTGTTCAATATCTCAAATTTTTTACATATTTTTACGAATAGTTACGAATTTATGTTCAATAACCCAAAAAATTCGCCAAAGAGAGCCAAATTGAGAGAGTAAGACCTCGAGAGAGTTGATAAACGCTGCAAGTAAAATTTTCACTTGCAACTACTAGCAGCTTTAAAAAAATAGAAGTGTCAAAAATATATGATCACAAAAATTTCAATTGGAAATATACAAACATTTTAAACGCAAATTTCTAATTGTGTACTAAATAAGTTAGCGCAAAAACGAATCTTGATGATGTTGTGGAATAGCCAAAGTAGAATTTTGTTTTCCTAATTCAGTTATTTCCATTCATTTCCAATTTCAAAAATGTCAATTACAACCTAACCTAAAAATCAAATTGTCAAAACAGCGTATCAGCTGTGTTCTTGCGAATGTTTACGATTTTGTGTTCAATTACTTTGGTTGATAATTTTCTCTTTTTCTCGTTTTTACTCTTAATTTGACATTGACGCTCTTTTTGCAAGTACTTGCAAGTAAAGTTGTTGAACAAAGCTATTATCTTGTTATTAATTTATATATATATATATATATATATATATATATATATATTTACATTTTGTTTGGGATTTAAAAAAAAATTATAAACGTTTTCTTTCCTTTCTTTTTAAAAATTAAAGTAATAATAAATGGTTCGTTTAAGTAGACATACTATTTTTTCCATGTGAACACATATATGTATATTCGATAACATTTTACAATCTTGTTGAGTTAGTTGTATAATGCTGTGAAAATTACTGTTTAAATATTTAATAACTAAAAATGTTTAACTGGCAACCCTTCTACCTTGCAACCATGCGAGCGATCAGCTGACACGTTTTTACGTAAAAAATCAAAATGATTTTGATTTCTGCGGTACGGGCTTCTGCGTCGTACTTCGTTGAATAATCGGTTACATGCAAATCCTATTAAATACGTTGGATCAGCTGACACGGTACACGGGTTTACGTTCTCGACTAACTGGGCTATACCCTAACGACTGCGGGCATACAAGTCGTGTGGTCGTCGCATTGCCACTTAGTCGCTTTTACCAAAGTCATACAAACCGTCCGTGTGCACAGGAAAAGCGCAATTAGTGCGTTAACATGATCATGTCGCCGGCGCAATCAGTCGGCAGCGTCTGCCTTTGCGATAACTTCACCCAATGCTTTGTCAAAAACTCTCTTCTTTTTCTGCCTTTCTGGCCTGCAATAAGCTCTTCTTGGGTTTTTTTAAGTTTTATATTTAATGCTTACAGAATCTAGGTCTCGGTTCTATCTATGCGACAAAGATGCGTTACTTTTGGTGTCACGCGGCGCACGAGTATTTATGCTTACGCCGAGTTTTCATAGTCGTGCTGTTTGTTGTTTTTATTAGCAAGCAATTATTTATACTCGCAGCAGCGCGTGAAAAGTGTCAGTGACATTTTTGTGTCACAACTCAACGTTGCCTTTTCTAATCGTTGCATTGAAACCATAATTTCTATTAGTTACATGAAAAACTGGTTAGAATTTGTTGAGAAATCTATTGATATGTGAAGGAAAACAAAAATCTGGTTTCATTTCTTATCTGTATGACTTTCAAAGTCCATTGGTGGTTTTATGATAAGTCAGCTTAGATTGCTTAAGTAAAATTAATTTAGTAAAGCGGTGTCACTTCACAGGCATTCGGCATGTGTATGATGATGAAGTGCTTATCATTTGAGAGTGAATAGAGAAAGTGGCGGTCAGCGTAGTATTATTTCATGCTGACGATTTTGTTTGGGCTTCTGGGGTGGACTTGGCCTAGAAAATGCATAATAGAGAAAAGTCATTGAAAATCGACGGCCTTAGTATTACTGCTCTTCAAAAAATACAGCAAGGTCACAAAAGTAAGTCGTTGGCCCAGTATTCAGTTGAAATATCTACATATCTACTTATTCGCCTTATTCATGCTGAGCACCTACAAAATCTAGCTGCCAGGTGGCGCTGAAACGGCAATTTTCGTTCCGCATTTCTCTCTTGACAGAATACTAATTCATAGAATCAATATATGAATATTGACAAGAAAATTAAGTGAAATACATATTTTTGCAAGCAAATAAATGCGCCATCTTTAAATTTTTGTACTCACGTCATACCATATGTACATTAGGGAGGTTTCCAAAAGGATGGAGACAAATTTCTTAGCATATTTCCTCACCTCGACGGTAATATAGTCGAAGATACACCATGAACATAAATATAAGCATAAACATAAACATAAACATAAACATAAACATAACATAAACATAAACATAAACATAAACATAAACATAAACATAAACATAAACATAAACATAAACATAAACATAAACATAAACATAAACATAAACATAAACATAAACATAAACATAAACATAAACATAAACATAAACATAAACATAAACATAAACATAAACATAAACATAAACATAAACATAAACATAAACATAAACATAAACATAAACATAAACATAAACATAAACATAAACATAAACATAAACATAAACATAAACATAAACATAAACATAAACATAAACATAAACATAAACATAAACATAAACATAAACATAAACATAAACATAACCATAAAGATAAACATAAACATAAACATAAACATAAACATCAACATAAACATAAACATAAACATAAACATACATTGTCCCGATCGGAAACGGTTAAGGGGTGCGTAGCACAGTGAAGTGAAAAATCAGAAAACTCTTTTGAGACTGACCACCGTGCGAAACCATTTATCAGTCTCCGATCGGGACCAGAATTTATATGTGGTGTCTTTGACCATACTTTAACCGATTTAGGGAGTGAGACCGAAAAATGTGTTAATTTAATTTTTAAGGAGCACCCTAATGTATATATGTACATACATCCGCCTCATCCGCCAAGCTTTGTCAACAAGATAACAGACCGGCTATCGACACAGTCGCCAAAGTCAAACATTTAACGCAAATAACGGCCAAGATAAAAAATCATAATCATAAAAATCCGTTTGAACGCCTCGGCTAAAATAAACACTTTCAAAGTGTAAATTATGGATATTAAAATATGTACATACCTACATATGTATGTATGTTTTATCGGAAATTGACTAAAGTGAGAGTTGCGCTGCGGCAATTAATGCGCAAAAGAGGCTTTAAAAAAACTGTTTGTCCACGAAAGCAACAATTATCTACGAAGTTGTTAACTGCAGTCTAGGCTGCAGCTCCAGATGCATTTATATGTACCTGTACAAAATGCATAGCTGTCCCGGCCGCTGCTGTCGCTACACTTGATTTTAGTTTTGAGAAAAACAGGCGCATAAAAAGCAGTCACCATAATGCTGCAACACAGTGTGTGTGTGTGTGTGTGTGTGTTAGCCACGGCAAGAATGCAACAAAAAAACAGTTAATTCGCTGCAAGTGATTGTTTAATAATTCAATAAACACCTGCGAGCAGCAATTTCGCATGCGGCAAATTTGTAATGACGATTTGGAAATATCTATCTGTGTATCTACACTTGTATCTAGTATCTATATGTATACATATGTATGCAACGCTTTAGCAAACACTTTTTTATCGCTGTTGTTGTGGTCAATCATTTAAAACTTTTGATTGGTAAATTTAAGTGGCAACACCATTTTTGATAATAATTGTGGTATGCGCATTTGATAAGCGTGGGTTGAGTTGTGGCATATACTAAATTTTTAAGCAGCCTCGTATCCACCAAATACCAGGTATGTATGTACCTCTGAACATAAAAATATCCAATTGAAAGTTGAAAACACACATAATTATCCATAAAATGCTTGATTTAAGAAACAGAGCTTAATTCGGTTGATTAAAGAAATTTCATTTGTTTATGGGTATGACCTTCTTAGCTAATTTGTGAAAGGAAAAAACAATAAATTTAATTAAGCCAATGGAATTAGTTTATGTTTCTCAACCTTATCAAAAGAGCAGGTGAAATGAAGCCATCATTAACTAAGCTGACTAAGTATAGAACTGAGAAAAGTATTTACGAATGAAGCTAAACTAACTTAATGTTCATGTAATAAAAAGACCAACATATTTAGTTTCCTGCAGTTTTTTTTCACATTGTTGAGTGAAACCACTCCAACTCTATCATCCATGGCGTGATGGCGATTAAATTGTTCAGCGCTTATCCGATCGAACATCTTTAGTTGATAATTGCTCCTATTCAAACGTTGCCAAGTTCTGCTAATCGTGTTATAAACTATCAATTGCTTAAAAATAATTTTCTACGCCAAGCAATTTTTAGTCATATGCACATTTTAATAAACGGCGTGATATCGGCTGTGCCACAAAGGCTCCATAATTAAAGAGTATGCTCTTCTGCTGCCACAAATACATATTGCACTTATCCATTACAATACTCAAACTCAAGATTATTTCGTGAAAGAGATTAAGTTCTTATTAATGCTATGTTAATTTTAATCTCAGTTGGAAGAAGAAGAAATACTTTTATCGAAAATGTTGATCGCATGCAATAAAAATGCAAACAACTGCCAACTGTCATATTCACATGCAAATCACAATAGCACAATGTTGTAACAAACGGCAATAGCAACAACAACAAGAAATACAGTAAAATCGCACAAAAGTTAACCAAATGGTCACAAGGGCATTTAACTTTTCCGAAATATTAACTTTTCCAGGTGGTTTTTAAATTTGATAGAATACGGTAATAAACATAATTTTTGGGATATAACATATCAAATTTATTTGAATATCTCAGTTTTAATCATTATAAAGTAGCAAATTAGATTTAATTTACATACATAAAATTTGCTAGCCATCCATCACTTGCATAAAAATTTGTTCTAGGGTACATTTTGGCAAATTCAAGCTTAGCTCTTGATTTTAAAATTGGACCACTAATTGCAAAATTGCGTTGCCTTTGTTTCAAAAACCATTTATACAACCTTGCCTCGAGAACGGGATATTCCGACTTGTGCAAAGTTTTCTTGGTTGCCAATTCCTGTGTGCTTGCCACTGCCTCCAAAATTTCATATCGTTTTTTCTTTATTTTTGAGATGGCCACTTTAGATACACTATAATCTAATCCCAAGCGGTTTCCGTGAATACCTTCCTCAAGTTTTCTTAAAATATCAGTTTTTTGATGTAAATTCAATCTAATTTGTGATGGTTTATTCCGCTTTATCGCCATTTTTAACACACAAAGTATGTTTACACCACTCAATAGTTCAAACGACTAACTACATTTGTACGTCGCGACACCGACAATAATTTTTTACACAGAAATTCGGGGAATGCACGCAAATTCCGGGAATACATAGAAACATGGGGAATGAGCTTGGATTTGAAAAAAACAAAATCGATAAACTCGGAAAAGTTAACCAAGAGTTAACTTTTTAGAGCCGTACGTGGACGCTCAAATTTGGTTAACTTAACCGAAGGTTTAACTTTCTCGCGAGTTAACTTTTGTGCGATTCTACTGTACAACCAAAAATAACAACAACAACAATTTGCTGTTAAAGAAAATAGCAACCAAAAAAAAAAACAAAAAACAAGCGAGTTACAACAATGTAAACTGCCAACAGCATCCCAAAAAGCAAAAACAAAAAAATGCAAAAAAGCGGGTGAAGCGAACAACAACAACAGCAATATAATGAACAAAGGCCAGTAAACAAAAAAAACACATTTTTTATTACAAAAACAAAAACATTAACAAGTGCTACAACACGATTTGCGTTTATTGACGGAATATCACGTCAATATTAGCTGCATGCCGCGCGCTTGGACATTGTCTATTGAGGTAGCCGTAGCCGGGTAGGTGGAGGCGATAAACGCTGGAGCATAGTTGGACGCTGATTTCCATATAAATTGCAAGGCGACAGTAAAAGCATACCAAAATGTACATAATAGCAATTGAATATGCATGTATGTTTCTATGTATACATGTGTATGTATGTCAGCAGCATAAACGGTAAAGTGAGTAAAGTTATCTGCAAAGTCTGCAAAGTAATGAACAAATAAAAATAAAAATAAAAAGCTACAACAATGCACTTAGGCAACGCTTGTCTATGTCAAAGCCGAAGAATGTTAATTTAAATATCAATAGCTGACGAAAAGACACTTAAATTATATGATTAGGTATATGCATATCGCTAGCTTAGAGTGCAAACTGTGTAAGTCCACTTTTATGAAAAAGTGTATTTTTATGTAGAACGCTAGAAAAATCAAATACGCACCACGCTAAACAAGTCTCTGTCAGATCTCTGATACTCGTCATATTTCTAATCGTTGTTATTCAGTGGTACGCAAATTGTGTAAGTACAAAAAGCGAAGAAAATTGTGTAAGTCCAAAATATTTATAAGAACAGAATTTTTTTTTCATTTCGAACTTTTTTAATTTTTTGTTTTTTGTCTCTCCTACAAAGTTTGAAAAAGGACACACAATTTGCACTCTAAGCTGGCGATATGGAATATGTATTAGAACTCTGCACAATACCATTTGCCTCTTCTATATTTTCGAATACTCTATGCATTGTACAATTAGTCATAGCACAATTTCAATGCAGATACGAATAAAACCCATACTTTTCATTTGGAATACAAATACTATTTCTATTTGCTCTGTTGGAGCGATTAGTGTACACTATTCGCCACGATAGAATAGAACATAATAATAACCATGTTATGAAGTATTCGCAAAACCTTGTTGCTTCTTTGGTTTGTTTGTTTATTTAATGTGCATATGGCATTAAGGTGGACCAAAAAATAAAAGCCCAATAAACATATGTTCCATTTTTTAATGATAAGAAATGTTTTTCTTGTTCATTAAGGACTTTGAAAAAAAATATGTATCATCACTGATATAAAAGGAGAAAGAAATTTGGAGGCATTTGCACGACCTCTAAATTTTAATATATTAAGGAAAAATTTTAGGTATAGATTTTCGTATTATATTCGCATGAAAATCGGGTTGTTCCGCGAATTTCGGGAGAACTTTATTTCCTTCATAAAACCACCTTAATATGCCAAATAAGTTTCCTAACTAATGCCGAAAAAATCAAAAGAACCGAAGTATTGGTTACCGAGTTATTTTAAAATATATACACTGAAAAAACAACTTACTCAGATTATGGAAAAGTGGGAATGATTCGGCGCTAAAGACATATTTCCATATTTTGATGTACGATTTTCTTCAAATCAAGGAATAAAAACCACGTTTTAAAGAAAATTGTACATCAAAATATGGAAATATGTCTTTAGCGCCGAATCATTCCCATTTTTCCATAATCTGAGTAATTTTTTTTTTGAGTGTAGAACAGTTGGAAATATGTAGATCGTAAAAAGCTCTGGTTCGAAATTTATTTTAGACGTATGGTTTCTTGGGCAAAAAAGCTTGAAATTACCCAAATTTTTATAATTGCGATGTGTCCATTAATTTTTTTTTGGCCCCTACCAATCGACCCGCCCTAGTGTGTATGCATATGCACATACACACACTCACACTAGCAGCGTAATTTTGTTGAACACAACGTCTGGATGTGTGTTTATTAAAATATGTATGTACATACAAATATTTCGATTATATTCGAAGTATTCGCAAGTAGTGTACACTATTTGCAGAACCTTTTTAAGGTCATGTAATTGTCGCTACGAATAAGTAATTGTATTGGTTCTGTTTATGGTTGTGCTCTACTTGCGTTTATTCTAAAACGACAGAAACAAGTAGGTACTGTAATTGGACGGCCGCGAATATTTTGTTGGCCGTTTCGAATCCATTCGCGCAGCCTTCTAATATGTATATTGACAGGCGGACAGACGGAAAAACAAAAACAAATACGAAATCTAACTTCTTTGGAAACCGAGCGACTCACAACCAGCTCTGATTTCTTGCAGTGTACATTATTTAAATTATTGAGAAATAAATGCAAATATGCACATTTACATTGTCAACAACGCTCGTTGTGTTTGCAATGACTTTAAATACTCTTGGTCAGTTGGCTGGCTGACAGGTTGCAATATAGCAAAGAATTACAACAATGCAAAGACAAAGGCAAAAGCACAAATATTAAGAACTGCAAGTAAATGCGCATGAATACATATGTATACCTACCCTGCAGGAAACTCAATAACTAGTGAGCAAAATTTCTAGTTCCGAACTAGCGATAAGGTGTCAAACATGAACTAGATCAATTAGACGCTCACCAGTTCAGAAGGAGTGAATTGAGTGACCATTATATGACATACTTTGATTCGAAGTGACAAAAATTCTATGAACATTTTTCGTTCGTTCAGTTGCCGTCGGCTTTGTATATTTCTGCAATTCTCAGATGTTTAATGAAGCATTTTATATAAAGAGTTTTCTATTTGCATCTTTTATGAAATGAAATGTTCCCCTAATTATGCTTTTCCGATCCCTCAGGCTTATTATTAATTTTTTTTTTTATTTTATTACTTTTTAATTATTATTGTAAATTTTTATAAAATAAATAAATAAAAAAATATTAGTTAAAAAAAAAATTCAAAAAAATTATCATCCACCTTGACACCGTCAGGATTCGAACCCGCGCCCCTTAGATTGAAAGGCACATGCGTTAGCCAGTCTGCCATCGCTCCACTTGCATGAAGTGTGTCAAAGGCTGCTCTTAAGCGGCAGATGTAAAACTGTAGAATTACTAGGTACTTGTAGCTGGTTCAGAACTATCGAAATTGTGCCAATAAACGAACTAGTGTAAACTGTAGAATTTAATACTAGTTCGGAACTATCGAAAATGTAGTGCAGAGAGTGACAATTGACACCGCCTAGGACATCGCCGTGTTAAATTCGCCAGTTGATAACATGCAAAAGAGATTTAACTCGCACTAGTAGTGTCGAAAAATGCACTAGAAGCGACCTAGTTCGGAATTAGAGATTTTCCCTACAGGGTATATAAACATATGTATGTATTAGTACAAAAGTGACCAAAAAATATAAAAATGCGCCAAAGTGCGCCGCGCACCGGTAACAATTCGTCGCCTGAGAAAACGAATGTCGTATGTGAAAATCGACGATTTCTAGTTTTTGATGCAGATTAATTAAATCGGACCTAATCTTTTTATTTTTCCAATCCATTTTTTTCTATCTCTTTTAGTTTTTGAGTTATTTAGTATGAATTTGTCGTATATTACAAAATTATTACCATTTGGGTAAGCGTTTGTCGTATGTAACAAACATACGACAAATTTCCATATAAATTCGTGTTTGTTTATTTTAAAAAAATGTCGTATGTGCCGCTGAGCTACTGAGAATAAACCAAAATATTGTATCGGAGCTATAGGTTATAGTGATCCGATCTGAATGATTTTCACTGACATATTTTATTGTAGTATAATACACTCAAAAAAAAAATTTCTCTCGATCAAAGACATAATTTTCCTTATTTTGAACACGCGTCCCAATACAAAATTTTCTTTGTTTTGTGTAAATTTTCTCAAAAATGTGGAAAAAACATAAAAAAACATTCAAACAAATTCGTTGCCATGGGGATTTGTATGGGAATTTAATTTCTCAAAATTAAAGAAATCAAGTCTTCAAAACAAGGAAAGTTGGGAATGGAATGGCGCTTAAAGAATTTTTCATTATTTTAATGTATGAATTTTTTCAAAACAAGTATATGAAACCATGGTAACGCATGTAACAACAATATTTTATAAACCTTTTAACATGTTTTAAGGAAAATTTACTCAAAACAAAGAAAGTAGTGTTCAAAATAGGTAAACAATTTCTTTGACCCCTCCATATATTTTTTTCTCTCAGTGTACCATTTACTGCACAGTTTAGTATAATTTGATCCTTAAATATGGAAGTTATACCCGAAAACAGCTATATCTGAACAATCGGTTGTCTGGGAGCTATATTCTATAGTGGTCCGATCTTGACAAATTTCGGTGACATTTATTAGGTCCATATGGGTACAAATACCTCAAAGTTTCATGCCCTTATCTGTTTACATGGAGAAGTTATATCCCAAAATGTCCATATCTGAACAATCAGTTGTATGGGAGCTATATGTTATAGTGGTCCGATCTTGACAAATTTCGGTGACTATTATTATGCCTATGTGGGTACAAATACTTTAAAGTTTAATGCCCTTATCTCTTTACATGGAGAAGTTATATCCTAAAATGTCCATATCTGAACAATCAGTTGTATGAGAGCTATATGCTATAGTGGTCCGATATTAACAAATTTTAGTGACATTTATTAGGTCCATATTGGTACAACTACTTCAAAGTTTCATATCCTTATCTCCTCAAATAAAGAAGTTATACCCGAAAACAGCTATATCTGAACAATCAGTTGTATGGGAGCTATATCTTATATTAGTCCGATGTGGTGGATTCCGACAAATGATCAAATTTGTGATCAATTGATCAATTTTTGTCGTATGTGCTATCATAAACAGGTATTGGTGCTCAGACGTCACATACGACAAATGCATACTGAATGAAAAGTCGTTTATCTCCCATAATTTTAAAGATATCCAACTTCTGCGAATTGCAAGTCAAAATATATAATACTCTCTACAGCTCGTCCAAATAACAGAAAAATCTGTTGTACAGTTTTTGAGAATTTCCAATTTAAACTTCAAAGTCGATTTTCTCGAAACTATGTTTTGCTACATACGACATTCGTTTTCTCAGGCGACGAATTGCTGTTCACTGACAGTAATTGACAGTCGCGAAAAACAAGCGAATGACAACAACAACAAATCTTAAATGAGTGACCAGAAAATTGTGACGAAAAATATTCTCAAATAAACACAAAAAAATATTGCTGATTAAGAAGAAAATCTTGTAACGTGTCTTAAAGCAAAACAGCAATTACAACAATAGCGACAACATCAGCAAGCAACACCCCAGCCCGCCAAATGCCGAAAAATGGCATCAGCAGCAGGGATGCCACTAAGAAATTTTTTTTCCTACCAAAAACCTACCAAAATGACGTCGAGCCTACCAATTTTTTTTTTTTTTTTTAAATATGAGATTTAACCATATTCAACAAATTCATCTAGGGAAACTGTGCCAGTAACCGACCACCCCGCAGTAACCGGACACTTGTTTTTTTACCGCTTAAAATAAAAAAAGTTTATTATTTTTTTTTTTTTGAAAAAATTTACTTTTATGCTTGCACAACAAATGCAGGTTGCGCTTCAAACTGAGTTTCTGAACAAAGCCATACTCGGACAGGTTGGAGGAAATCAGGATTTACATTTTGTGGAATAACATTTGAGAAATAATGAGGGCAAGCAACTGATCCTCAAGGAAATGTTAGAAGATTTATCGAAGGAAATAGCGGGCATTGTTTCCACTTGGTACAGCAAACACATTTACTACCTACGTAGGTCTGATGACTTGTTGTGATACCACGTGGAGGTATTCATTACACACCATGTATACGAACAACCTGGTTTGCTTCGCATAGCGTAAAATATCAGATGCCTTTCTGTTTTCAATCTCCTCCAGCTGTGTTTGTGGAGGCAAGCGTGCCTGGAGTTGGACAGCGCGGGACAAGAGTATAGGTAGTGCCCTACGCATTATACTTCATCATCCCTGCAGATGCGACAGAAATTGTTTGTGCGCGTTCCATGGATGCTCATGAGGCAGTGGTCTGTTGTTATGCCAGCTAGAGGCCAATGTGGGGACGGCTGAGAAGAGATATGTATGTATATTCGGACAAAGTCAATGAGTATCCGGAAAGTATAGAAGCTCTAAGAAAACGTTTCTATTTAGCAGAGTTTTGTGACAAAGCTCTACTGAAAAGACACGTTTTCTCAACAGTACATACACACACTCACACTAGCAGCGTAATTTTGTTGAACACAACGTCTGGATGTGTGTTTATTAAAATATGTATGTACATACAAATATTTCGATTATATTCGAAGTATTCGCAAGTAGTGTACACTATTTGCAGAACCTTTTTAAGGTCATGTAATTGTCGCTACGAATAAGTAATTGTATTGGTTCTGTTTATGGTTGTGCTCTACTTGCGTTTATTCTAAAACGACAGAAACAAGTAGGTACTGTAATTGGACGGCCGCGAATATTTTGTTGGCCGTTTCGAATCCATTCGCGCAGCCTTCTAATATGTATATTGACAGGCGGACAGACGGAAAAACAAAAACAAATACGAAATCTAACTTCTTTGGAAACCGAGCGACTCACAACCAGCTCTGATTTCTTGCAGTGTACATTATTTAAATTATTGAGAAATAAATGCAAATATGCACATTTACATTGTCAACAACGCTCGTTGTGTTTGCAATGACTTTAAATACTCTTGGTCAGTTGGCTGGCTGACAGGTTGCAATATAGCAAAGAATTACAACAATGCAAAGACAAAGGCAAAAGCACAAATATTAAGAACTGCAAGTAAATGCGCATGAATACATATGTATACCTACCCTGCAGGAAACTCAATAACTAGTGAGCAAAATTTCTAGTTCCGAACTAGCGATAAGGTGTCAAACATGAACTAGATCAATTAGACGCTCACCAGTTCAGAAGGAGTGAATTGAGTGACCATTATATGACATACTTTGATTCGAAGTGACAAAAATTCTATGAACATTTTTCGTTCGTTCAGTTGCCGTCGGCTTTGTATATTTCTGCAATTCTCAGATGTTTAATGAAGCATTTTATATAAAGAGTTTTCTATTTGCATCTTTTATGAAATGAAATGTTCCCCTAATTATGCTTTTCCGATCCCTCAGGCTTATTATTAATTTTTTTTTTATTTTATTACTTTTTAATTATTATTGTAAATTTTTATAAAATAAATAAATAAAAAAATATTAGTTAAAAAAAAAATTCAAAAAAATTATCATCCACCTTGACACCGTCAGGATTCGAACCCGCGCCCCTTAGATTGAAAGGCACATGCGTTAGCCAGTCTGCCATCGCTCCACTTGCATGAAGTGTGTCAAAGGCTGCTCTTAAGCGGCAGATGTAAAACTGTAGAATTACTAGGTACTTGTAGCTGGTTCAGAACTATCGAAATTGTGCCAATAAACGAACTAGTGTAAACTGTAGAATTTAATACTAGTTCGGAACTATCGAAAATGTAGTGCAGAGAGTGACAATTGACACCGCCTAGGACATCGCCGTGTTAAATTCGCCAGTTGATAACATGCAAAAGAGATTTAACTCGCACTAGTAGTGTCGAAAAATGCACTAGAAGCGACCTAGTTCGGAATTAGAGATTTTCCCTACAGGGTATATAAACATATGTATGTATTAGTACAAAAGTGACCAAAAAATATAAAAATGCGCCAAAGTGCGCCGCGCACCGGTAACAATTCGTCGCCTGAGAAAACGAATGTCGTATGTGAAAATCGACGATTTCTAGTTTTTGATGCAGATTAATTAAATCGGACCTAATCTTTTTATTTTTCCAATCCATTTTTTTCTATCTCTTTTAGTTTTTGAGTTATTTAGTATGAATTTGTCGTATATTACAAAATTATTACCATTTGGGTAAGCGTTTGTCGTATGTAACAAACATACGACAAATTTCCATATATATTCGTGTTTGTTTATTTTAAAAAAATGTCGTATGTGCCGCTGAGCTACTGAGAATAAACCAAAATATTGTATCGGAGCTATAGGTTATAGTGATCCGATCTGAATGATTTTCACTGACATATTTTATTGTAGTATAATACACTCAAAAAAAAAATTTCTCTCGATCAAAGACATAATTTTCCTTATTTTGAACACGCGTCCCAATACAAAATTTTCTTTGTTTTGTGTAAATTTTCTCAAAAATGTGGAAAAAACATAAAAAAACATTCAAACAAATTCGTTGCCATGGGGATTTGTATGGGAATTTAATTTCTCAAAATTAAAGAAATCAAGTCTTCAAAACAAGGAAAGTTGGGAATGGAATGGCGCTTAAAGAATTTTTCATTATTTTAATGTATGAATTTTTTCAAAACAAGTATATGAAACCATGGTAACGCATGTAACAACAATATTTTATAAACCTTTTAACATGTTTTAAGGAAAATTTACTCAAAACAAAGAAAGTAGTGTTCAAAATAGGTAAACAATTTCTTTGACCCCTCCATATATTTTTTTCTCTCAGTGTACCATTTACTGCAAAGTTTAGTATAATTTGATCCTTAAATATGGAAGTTATACCCGAAAACAGCTATATCTGAACAATCGGTTGTCTGGGAGCTATATTCTATAGTGGTCCGATCTTGACAAATTTCGGTGACATTTATTAGGTCCATATGGGTACAAATACCTCAAAGTTTCATGCCCTTATCTGTTTACATGGAGAAGTTATATCCCAAAATGTCCATATCTGAACAATCAGTTGTATGGGAGCTATATGTTATAGTGGTCCGATCTTGACAAATTTCGGTGACTATTATTATGCCTATGTGGGTACAAATACTTTAAAGTTTAATGCCCTTATCTCTTTACATGGAGAAGTTATATCCTAAAATGTCCATATCTGAACAATCAGTTGTATGAGAGCTATATGCTATAGTGGTCCGATATTAACAAATTTTAGTGACATTTATTAGGTCCATATTGGTACAACTACTTCAAAGTTTCATATCCTTATCTCCTCAAATAAAGAAGTTATACCCGAAAACAGCTATATCTGAACAATCAGTTGTATGGGAGCTATATCTTATATTAGTCCGATGTGGTGGATTCCGACAAATGATCAAATTTGTGATCAATTGATCAATTTTTGTCGTATGTGCTATCATAAACAGGTATTGGTGCTCAGACGTCACATACGACAAATGCATACTGAATGAAAAGTCGTTTATCTCCCATAATTTTAAAGATATCCAACTTCTGCGAATTGCAAGTCAAAATATATAATACTCTCTACAGCTCGTCCAAATAACAGAAAAATCTGTTGTACAGTTTTTGAGAATTTCCAATTTAAACTTCAAAGTCGATTTTCTCGAAACTATGTTTTGCTACATACGACATTCGTTTTCTCAGGCGACGAATTGCTGTTCACTGACAGTAATTGACAGTCGCGAAAAACAAGCGAATGACAACAACAACAAATCTTAAATGAGTGACCAGAAAATTGTGACGAAAAATATTCTCAAATAAACACAAAAAAATATTGCTGATTAAGAAGAAAATCTTGTAACGTGTCTTAAAGCAAAACAGCAATTACAACAATAGCGACAACATCAGCAAGCAACACCCCAGCCCGCCAAATGCCGAAAAATGGCATCAGCAGCAGGGATGCCACTAAGAAATTTTTTTTCCTACCAAAAACCTACCAAAATGACGTCGAGCCTACCAATTTTTTTTTTTTTTTAAATATGAGATTTAACCATATTCAACAAATTCATCTAGGGAAACTGTGCCAGTAACCGACCACCCCGCAGTAACCGGACACTTGTTTTTTTACCGCTTAAAATAAAAAAAGTTTATTATTTTTTTTTTTTTGAAAAAATTTACTTTTATGCTTGCACAACAAATGCAGGTTGCGCTTCAAACTGAGTTTCTGAACAAAGCCATACTCGGACAGGTTGGAGGAAATCAGGATTTACATTTTGTGGAATAACATTTGAGAAATAATGAGGGCAAGCAACTGATTCTCAAGGAAATGTTAGAAGATTTATCGAAGGAAATAGCGGGCATTGTTTCCACTTGGTACAGCAAACACATTTACTACCTACGTAGGTCTGATGACTTGTTGTGATACCACGTGGAGGTATTCATTACACACCATGTATACGAACAACCTGGTTTGCTTCGCATAGCGTAAAATATCAGATGCCTTTCTGTTTTCAATCTCCTCCAGCTGTGTTTGTGGAGGCAAGCGTGCCTGGAGTTGGACAGCGCGGGACAAGAGTATAGGTAGTGCCCTACGCATTATACTTCATCATCCCTGCAGATGCGACAGAAATTGTTTGTGCGCGTTCCATGGATGCTCATGAGGCAGTGGTCTGTTGTTATGCCAGCTAGAGGCCAATGTGGGGACGGCTGAGAAGAGATATGTATGTATATTCGGACAAAGTCAATGAGTATCCGGAAAGTATAGAAGCTCTAAGAAAACGTTTCTATTTAGCAGAGTTTTGTGACAAAGCTCTACTGAAAAGACACGTTTTCTCAACAGTGTTGTGGCAAATCAATGATGTTAGTTGAACGAAGGCAAAAACCTACCAAAATTCAAATCGTCCTACCAACCTACCAAAAGGTATAAAACCTACCAGTTTTGGTAGGAAAAGCCCAAAAGTGGCATCCCTGATCAGCAGGCGTGTGCCGACTAACTGAATCTATGCATGAAGTAAAGGAGAAAAGACATATTGAAATTTTTTAAATATACAACACACATGCACATCGCAAAGCAGACCGAGTATAATAAACTATTTATCTATGTATGCACATCATCGCCAATTGGGTGCAATAATCGTGGATTATATCCATAAAATTGTTTATATGAGCATTAAGGGTTTTAAAAATGTGGCTGCACTTTCACGATATAATTACATTTTACAAGCTTTTATTTAACTTCACTTTTTGTATGTATGTATGTATGTATGGGTGTATGTCGTGGAAGTTTGCAACGAATATTTAAGATACTTCTAGTTAAGCTAGGTACTTGAAACTTGGAACATAGTTCAGCACCCGAAGACAATGCAATTAGATATAAAAAAAATCCGATAGATGGCGCTGGTATCGAGATATTTGTAAAATTCGTATTTACCGACCGAATTTGTTCATATTCGGTAGATATATTGCCTATGAGAAAGTAAATACATCCGTGGAAAAAAATCGCAGCTAGGTGGCGCTGGTGTCAATATATTTGTAAAATTCGTATTTACCGACCGAATTTGTTCATATTCGGTATATATATTGCCTATGAGAAAGTATATACATCCGTGGAAAAAATCGCCGCTAGGTGGCGCTGGTGTCAAGATATTTGTAAAATTCGTATTTACCGACCGAATTTGTTCATATTCGGTACATATATTGCCTATGAGAAAGTAAATAAATCCGTGGAAATAAATCGCCGCTAGGTGGCGCTAGTGTAAAGATATTTAGAAAATTAGTATTTATGAACCAATTTTGTTCCTATTTTGAACACGAATTACCTACAAAAAATAGAGAAAATTCGTAATAAAATTTTGCCGATAAATGACGCAGGTGTCGACATATTGATGCAAGTTTTACGAATAATGGAACAGTAGCAGAAAAAACTATAAACACGGAAAAATTCCGACAATCTTGAAACATTGGGAGCGTTAGCAATAAACAAAGTTATAAGGCCGGTCTATTGATTAAGATTAACCTGCGAAAGTAAAAAAACTAACAAGAGAGATTCTAAAAAACACAGATACAACGCCAACATACATATGTAGGTAACAGGCACGTAGCCAGGGGGGGGGGGGGCTCGGGGGGCTCAAGCCCCCCCCGAAATTCGAAGGTAGTGTATATTATTATTAGATCAAGATTTTTTGATTCAAAATTTTTGTTCTTGATTCTTTGAATATATATTTAATAATAATATTTTAGTCAATAATTTTCATTCTATGAAATTTGATTCAGTACAAACAAAATTGTTAAATAAATTTAATTTCTACAAGTATATAGTATGCAAGTTAAAAACACTACATATACTCCCCCTTTCAAAAAGACAATAATAACATTAAATTAAAAAAATCAAAAATTATTAAAGAAGATTAAATGTAACACGTTTCTTTTGTCGAAGTTGTGGAAGTGTAAGATTATGTTCAATATATGCAGGTTTAATTCTATCGATTGAAACAGTTTTTTCTGTGTCATTAATAAGTATTTTAAAAAATTTCGGATATTTTTCAATAACTACAAATGGTCCTTCATACGGTGAATGTAATCCATATTTTTATTATCTACACGAACAAAAACATGTTTGCATGTCTGTAAATCTTTAGGTAAATAAACATAATTCGAATTTTTATGATGAGAAATACCTGATCGGAAACACTTAAAATGATTTTTAATTTTGGAAATAAAATATGAAAAATTAAAATTGTCATTTGATTGAACAACTAATTCCCATGGAAGACGCAAGTTTTGACCATAGACCATCTCTGCTGCAGTAGCCCCAATATCTTCCTTGAAACAAGATCTCAAACCTAATAAGACTATTGGCAATTCATCAGACCAATTATCTGAATTATTTCTTGCCAAAATTGATGCTTTTAATTGCCTATGTAGCCGTTCAATCATACCATTAGCTTGTGGATGATAAGCTGTAGTTTTAATCAATTGACAACCAACAAGTTTTGCTAATTCAGTAAACACATTAGATGTAAATTGAACTCCACGGTCACTAGTGATAGAAGTAGGTACTCCGAAACGTGGTATATATTCTTTAAAGAAAATTTTAGTAACTGATTCTGCTGTAATTTCTTTGAGGGCATATGCCTCTGGCCAACGCGTATTTCTATCTATTATTGTTAAAATATATCTATAACCATTTGAACTCGGTAACGGACCTACAATATCTGTATGTATATGTTCAAATCTTCCTTTTGGTATAGGAATCGTAGTAATGGGTGATTTAGTATGTCTGTTAACTTTTGACTTTTGACAACCTATACATAATTTTACCCACTCATTAATTTCCTTATTCATTGAAGGCCAAAAGTATTTTGATTTAATTAAATTTCTAGTAGCTCTGGTTCCTGGATGACTAATACTATGCAATTTTGAAAATATTTCTTTTCGAAGATTTGGTGGAATATAAGGCCTAGTTAAATTGTTAGATTGTTCACAAATGATCTTTATATTGAATATAGGAATTTCAACTTCTACTAATTTATATATACATGAAGAATTTTTGATAAGTTCTTGCAAAAATGTGTCCTTCTGTTGTTCATCATATAATTTTTTAAAGTTGAATTCATTTTTCTCTAAAGGTTCAATTTCTGGAATACGAGAAAGTGTATCTGCAACAATATTTTCTTTACCAGAAATATGTTGAATGTCACTTGTGAATTGCGAAATATACTCAAGATGTCGTGTTTGACGCGGACTACGATCAACTTTTGAATTAAGTACATAAGTTAGAGGTTTATGATCTGTATAAATTGTGAATAAGCGACCTTCCAAAAAATGTCTAAAATGTTTAATGGCCTGATATATTGCTAACAACTCTCGATCGAAAGTACTATACTTCATTTCAGAAGCAGATAACTTCTTTGAAAAGAATGCCAAAGGTTCGATTCCTTTTTGTGTTAATTGTTGCAGAACACCACCAATTGCTACTTTTGAAGCATCAACTGAAACTGATAGCTTGGCTTTTTCATCAAAATGATTAAGAAGAACTTTTGAAGAAAATTTTTCTTTTATTTTCTCAAAGTTCTGAATGGCTTCAGAGGTCCAAACAAGCATCTGATCTTTTTGTTTTAAAGCTAACGTTACCATTGAATGAATGGGACTCAAAAATTCCGCCAATTTCGGAAAATACCTGTGGTAATAGTTTACCATTCCTAAAAACTTTTGCATCTGTTTAGCAGTTTTAGGGCGTTCAAAGTCACGAATGGCTTTGACTTTATCGTCTGCTGGTGTTATGCCATTATTAGAAATACAATATCCTAGAAAATTTACTTGCGACAAGCCGAACAAACATTTAGTTGGTTTAATATTAAGACCATACTCATCTAATTTGGAAAATACAGTATGAAGGTGTTGCAAATGTTCTTCTTCATCTTTACTAGCTACTAAAATATCATCAAGATAAGCGAAAACGAAATCTAATTTTGCAAAAATTTCATTAATGAAACGTTGAAAGGTCTGTGCTGAATTGCGAAGACCAAATGGCATTCTAACAAATTCATAAAGACCAAAAGGAGTAGTTATAGCTGTTTTAAAAATATCATCTTCAGCCATCGGTATTTGATGATAAGCCCTAACTAAATCAATTTTTGAGAAAACTGTTTTATCACGCAGATTAATATTCAAATCATGTATATGTGGCAAAGGGTATCTATCTGGTACTGTAACAAAATTCAATCTACGATAATCACCACATGGTCGCCAATCATCTGGATCTTTTTTTGGTACAAGATGAAGCGGTGAAGCGACATGTGAATTGGACGGTCGACATATACCGGATTTTACCAAAAAATCAAACTCTGTTTTCGCAACTTTAAATTTAACTGGGTCAAGACGTCTAGGTCTAGAAAAAGGTAATTCTCCTTTGCTAATTATTCTATGAACTGTGGTATGTTTAACAGGTTTATTATAATTGGGCTCAGATATTAATGATGGAAACTGTTTAAGTAATATAGTATATTTGTTGTCTACTGCAAAAAGTTTCGGCAACGAAATATCTTCATAGCAAGAAATAGCATCAACTGAGATATTAGTAAGAGGGTCTACTAAACGTTTATTTTTTAAATCAACCAGAAGTCCAAATTTAGTTAAAAAATCAGCACCAATTATAGGTCTGTTAATATCCGCAATAACAAAAATAAAAGGGAATTCACGTCTTAATTTCAAATTTACATTTAAAAGCTTCTTTCCAAAAGTTTTAATTGTAGTACCATTAGCTGCCGTTAAAAATAAGTCCGAAGAAATTTTACTGTTTTTGAATTTTGAGGAAGGTAAAACTGAAATTTCTGCCCCACTATCAATTAAAAAATTAAGTTTGTTATCTTTATCAAAAATGAATAGGCGACGAGAGAATTTATCACCTACCCCATTACTTGCCGCCGAAGCAATAGGCGAATTTAGTTTCCCTGCGTGGATTGAGCAGAATTGTTTGTAACATATGAGCAAGGTTGTTCACACTTACGTGCCTTGCTACCATATCTATAATGATAATGACATAACCAGTTTCGGGGTGTTGTTCTCCTTTGCGAACGATTTCTACTAGATGACCGAGACCTACGATTATATGTAAAATTTTGAGTAGCTGACTGTCGCATAGCAGAAATTTCAACTGTCAATTTTGAAAAATTTTCGCACATAGTGGAAGTTAATTTAACTAAGTTATCAACTGCTCTTTCTAAATGTGATTCTGATTTATTAACTGTCACAGCACAAACCTCATCCCTGCTCATTACTTCCCACATATCATCCGCAAGTTTAATTAAGCTATTAATGTCGGAATTTGTATAACTAGTAAGGGCGAGATTTATTCCTTTAGGCAATTTTCTAAGCCACAACTTCTTTAAAAGATCTGAATTTATACTAGAACCTGCAGTTAAACTTAGATTTCTATACAATTCAGATGGTTTTTTTATCTCTGAAATCTGAATTGTAAAGGACTTGGTCAAGTCTTTTGTTTTCGCTAAGAGAGTAGCGTTCAATCAAAACTTTCTTTAAAAATATATATTTATTCACGGACGGAGGATTTTGAATTACATCTAAAACTGTTACTATAACCTCTTGCGGTAAGGATATAATTAAATATTCATATTTAGTATCATCTACTACTATGCCCTTAGCTGCAAATTGTGCTTCAATGTGTAAGAACCAAGCTTCTGGATGTTCTGTCCAAAAAGTTGGTAGCTTGATTGAAGTGGCCGAAATTTCAGAATTTGTGACTGTGTGTGTTTGATTGTGTGGTGTAGATGTTATATGATTAGTATTATGTGCAGTATCTTGATCAAAAGGATTGCATAAATCTATAAGTGTCGTTGGATCGACAGAAGAACTGCGGACAGGAGAATGCATAAACATTTTGAAAAAGAGGAGTTTACAAATGAGAAAATTTACAAGAATTGAGAATATTTAAACGTAATAAAAAAAATGTAATAGTTTTAGTAAATATGTATATAAGTAAATAATATATGTATTTTCCCTTTTTAATAAACATACATATGTAAATACATATAAAGACAGAAAAATGATACAGCTCACTGCGTATTGTTGACTATGATAGTTCTATTTTCGTTTTTATCAATGCTGCTAAATGTGTTGCTGTGATTGCTGATGTTGTCCACAAATTCTCGTAATGTTGTCGTTAATGTTTCTGTGAGTTTTTGGTTACTTATTACTATTGTTGTTGTTGTTGTAGTGGTTGTTGCTGCACGTTCTTGTTGTTGTATTGGATTATTTTTCTTCAGATTCAGCAGTAGCGTCTTGGTGTTGCACTTCTCACCATTTTATACAGAATATTGATGATGATTATTTAGCTTGATTAAAGATTGCGGTTGTATGACAATTTGTGTTACGTCGCTGTGCGCCTGTGTGATCAATCATGTGTATGTGGAATAATGTCGATCGTGATGCTCTCAACTTTGATTATCCGTTTCGATCGTGATCTCAGCTCAAATATCTTGCTAATTTATTGGATATTATTTGTGAGGTTCTTATCTTCTTCGAAAAGAATTGGTAGGATCGCCAAATTGTATATTATTATTAGATCAAGATTTTTTGATTCAAAATTTTTGTTCTTGATTCTTTGAATATATATTTAATAATAATATTTTAGTCAATAATTTTCATTCTATGAAATTTGATTCAGTACAAACAAAATTGTTAAATAAATTTAATTTCTACAAGTATATAGTATGCAAGTTAAAAACACTACAGTAGTATTTTTTTTTGTAATTTCCTCAACTCGCGTCTCGCAAATTCGAATGTCAAGCATGGCGAAAGCGGGTTTGGATTTTCTTGAAGAAATTTAGCTCTTTCAAGCCCTTTTTTCGTGAGCCTAGCCCCAACCAAAGTGCGAAAGTTCGAGTCTTGGCAGAAGCAAAAGTAACCTGATGAGTCTTAGAGGGATCTAAGGTGAAACAGCTGTAGTTACATCCATGCTTAAAAAGTTTTTTTCTAGTTTCTAAAAAATAAAAAATTAAATATAACATGGGCCTGTGCTCGTTAAATTAAATAAATCAAAATTTTTTCTGCCAACACTAAATTTCTAGATAACAAGTAAGGAAGCCTAAGTTCGAGTGGAATCGAACATTAGATACTCAGCTGTATGCTTTCATTGTTTGTTTGCGTTTGATGGAAACACGGTGTACTTTATATAAAGCGAGTGCTGCATAAAGTGGGCGTAGCTACGCTCATTTTCAAAATTTTTATCAGTCATCCAACTAAGCATATGAATATTATTCTTTGTGCAAAATTTCATTCCTTTATGACTTCTAGTTACAAAGATGTCACGTTACAAATTCCTAAAGGGTGTTCCAGAAATATCTTTGTTAAAAAGAAGGCGTGGTCATAAACCGATTTCGCTAAAATTATGAACATGTATTACTACAAGTAATAAAAGTGTATACACCAAGTTTCGTCATAATATCTCAATTATTTGTCGAGTTGTAGGCTAAGAAATCTCGTATATTCCTGCTTCTAAAAGGAGGCGGTGCCACGCCCATTTTCCAAAATTTTTGTGTTTTTTGTTTTATGTCCATAGTTGGACTCTTGCCATAAAATTTCAATGATATATCTTTATATTTGACAGAGATATCGTTTAAAATGTTTTTATTAGGCCCCTTCATAGTTTCCATATATAAAAGTGGGCGTGGCCGTCAACCGATTTTGACAATTTTCCCTCAAAACGTTTGCCTAAGTAAGTAAATCACGCATACCAAATTTCATCGATATACCTGCTACGGTTTCTGAGTTATGGCTTATAAAACTTTCAATGTTTGACCCTTAATAAGTGGGCGTGGCACCGCCCATTTTCAAAAAACAAATCCAGAAGGCTACTTCTTTGATGAAAAGGTTATTGTAAAAGAAAGTTTTATATGAAATTTTGTACCACATTTCATATGTATATGTATGTATGTACATAATAAATGTCAATTAAAATAGCTTTTCAGTAATCTTGTACACTAGTATCGCCGGTGCTCGAAATTCGACCATGCAATTTATTTTTTCAACTTTGTATTGGTAGAAAAATTATTCCTTTTCGCGGAGATAAGCAACACTTTCCAAATTTCAGTTGTACCGCAACACTGATTTGCCCTTTTGATCACGGTCCGACGCGAAATCATGGTCAAAATCAAGGCAGATCTAGGAAGGTAGGCCCGGTGTTGAGCGCTTTTAAATGAAAGCGACTCTTCAACTGTGTTTACGATATCTATTTATCTTAACTAAAGATTTTATTTATTAATTATAAGCAAATTAAATAATCTATAGAAAAAATTATATGCCTATGCACTGCTCCTCACTCATACGAACACATCCATATCAATTTTATGTGGATATGAGTATGT
This sequence comes from Urophora cardui, assembly GCA_960531455.1. Lineage (NCBI taxonomy): Eukaryota > Metazoa > Arthropoda > Insecta > Diptera > Tephritidae > Urophora > Urophora cardui. The sequence goes on from OY482671.1 coordinate 159,568,821, forward strand.
TAAATGTGATAAACAGCCTGGCAATTGTTTGTATGGGAAAAATGTTAGCCTATTAATATATAGATAGTGGGCACATTTGCCAACGAAGCAAAAACGAAGTAAATCAAAAATGGTACAAAACTAAAAACTTTATTTATTAATTATAAAGAAATTAAATAATTTATAGAAAAAATTATATGCCTATGCACTGATCCTCACTCATACGAACACATCCATATCAATTTTATGTGGATATGAGTATGTTAAATGTGCTAAACAGCCTGGCAATTGTTTGTATGGAAAAAATGTTAGCCTATTAATATATAGATATGTACAAATTTTTTCCATATTCATTTTCAAAACAATCAACCAATATGAATAACTTTCATTTGACCTATGTATGTACATATATGTATGTGGGGGGGAGGGGGGAGTGCAATTTGTCCATGATTTCTGTAAGCCCCCCCCGAAACGAATTCCTGGCTACGGGCCTGGTAGGTAAGATTGCACGAAGTTATCTGTTCACAAAAGAGTATAGTAAAACCACTAAAAAGACTCCACAGGAATTGGATAATAAAAATAATAGCTTAAAAAAACTAAAAAACACGCTTTAATCTTAAAAATCGTACTAAAAATTGAGAAATAATTTAATTAGAAACAAAATGATGAACGAAAATATAAGTATTTAAGGAAAAGCATCGGGTGGTGCTCAGTATGTCAAAAAATATTTAAGATCGCTGTTTTTAACTAATATTTTTATTTTGACTTTTTTGAGATTTCATATAACGTACTCTTTAATTTCGCAACTAGGTATGTATATTTCTGTACTAGTTGTACGAATCGAATATTTTCATGTTCAAATATTATTGAGCACACCCACGCTTTTCCTTAAATACTTATATTTTCGTTCATCATTTTGTTTCTAATTAAATTATTTCTCAATTTTTAGTATGATTTTTAAGATTAAAGCGTGTTTTTTAGTTTTTTAAGCTATTATTTATTTCTTTTTACTTTAATTCTAATTCTATTTATCATCATTTTAATCACGCTTAAGTATATTGCCTTTCGGTCAATCGGTCAACTATGCACCACAGCAACATGGACAAAACGCATTCCCGAGACGCAATTAAATCTGAAGTGATGCAGCTACCGTGCCACAATTGTGTTTTAATTGCTTTAACAATTGCACAGCACATGCATGACATATATTTTATTATAGCACCATTGGCGATGAAAAAGTATGTATCTAAGCAGCGTTAATTTCGCATTTAGATTTTGCAGGAGGAATGAGTATAAAATATTCGTATGTTTTAAGAGCTCATCCATACAATGTTATTTTTGGAATTTTTTGTCTAACAAATATTTCAGCTGGATCATAAAATGCGGACATGCCTGTTAGAGACCATTAAAATATTGGCATTCTAACATGACATAAAACTTTCAAAGTCAGCAACAATGTTCAAATTGATATTAGTGTCACATGTGTATAAGCAGCATTTTGCGGTAATTAAACTAAAATTGAATACCTCTATTTTGAAGACAATGATCGCAGTCATGATAAATTATTAGCATATGTATGGTTTATTATTGCCGTTACATGCTAATGAAAGTTCATTGCCGATGTGGTTTGAAACGTGATAAAAGAGTTTATGTGGGATGAAACTCAAATCACGTGCAATGATTTAATGTGGTTTGTTATGTTGCGATATGATGCTTAAGATGATTTGATTTGATCTAAGTAAATTGAATGTGATATGATTTAATCTGATGTGATGTGATGTGAGATGAAGTTATGTCATTTGATCTGATGTCATTTGAAGTGATGTGAATGAAATGAAATGAATGAATGATGTGAATGAAATAATATGAGTTAAGTGATGTTAATGAAGTGATGTTAATGAAGTGATGTGAATGAAATGATATAAATGAATGACGTGAATGAAGTGATGTGAATGAAGTCATGTGAATGAAGTCATGTTAATGATGTGATGTGAATGAAATGATATGAATAAAGTGATGTTAATGAAGTGATGTGAATGAAATGATATGAATAAAGTGATGTTAATGAAGTTATGTGAATGAAATAATATGAGTTAAGTGATGTTAATGAAGTGATGTTAATAAAGTGATGTGAATGAAATGATATAAATGAATGATGTGAATGAAGTGATGTGAATGAAGTCATGTGAATGAAGTCATGTTAATGATGTGATGTGAATGAAATGATATGAATAAAGTGATGTTAATGAAGTGATGTGAATGAAATAATATGAGTTAAGTGATGTTAATGAAGTGATGTTAATGATGTGATGTGAATGAAATGATATGAATAAAGTGATGTTAATGAAGTGATGTGAATGAAATGATATAAAGGAATGATGTGAATGATGTGATGTGAATGATGTGATGTGAATGATGTAATGTGAATGAAATGGTATGAATGAAGTGATGCGAATGAATGATATGAATGTGAATGAAGTGATATGATATGAACTGAAGTGATTTCAGCAGAGCAAATCGATGTATTTTGATGTGATACCATGTGATTTCACCAGAGCAAAGCGATGTGATGTTTGAATTATGATGATGATGCCATTCAGCCACGACATGCGTTGTGGTGTTATGTTTATGTTAAATTAGTTTAAATGAGAGTGCATTTTAAATTAATAAAACGAAAGATATTGGTATCTAAAATGAAGCATCTGGATCACTCGATCACTATCAATACATATGTAGAAACTCACCGCATGGTTATCAAAATGCTGTTTATTAACTACAATCGTACAAATATGTCATATCCATTGGTCACATATGTAGCTGTATCTCCCCAAAACCACATAATCTCCACACAAACAAACACACTTATCTCATTTATAATTTTCCTTACTTTCTACATATCATATATCACATTTTACATTTGATTCACTCTAGCAGAATCATTTATCGCAGCTGCTTGCTAAATGGCAAAACAACACTCCTTTTCCCTCCCTACGGGTTGCCTAAACAATATCAAATCGCCCATTACGAGTTGACGCCCCCGTGGTGTGAAATATTTTCATATAGCATTTGTATGTGTATGTGTGTATTGTTGTAAGTGTTACCACTCAGCGCCCGCATTTGCAAATTATTGTCAATTCGGAAAAGAAAAGCCGCAACTGTAAGAGAAACTATAACCACACAATTCAGTGCACAATCGCTAGAAAAGAAGAAGAAAAAAAAATATGCCACACGTAAATGAAATGGATTGGTTGGAGAATAAAAGCGTAAAGTGAGGTAGAAATTAAAACAATTTTTTTTTTGTTTTTATATAAAACTGCATACCGTGCAACTGCGCATTTTTTGAGGGCAGCCCACATACTGCCACCAAACGGCAACACAATCAATATGTAGATAGAAATATATAACTTTAAGGTTTTTCGCACAGTGTACAGGCATTTCAGGGACGCGTAGATGTGCGATATTGGTGACAATATGGCTTCCTGGTGTGATGGCACAGCGTGTGTTGTCGCCAGACGGAGATGTGTTACAGACGTACTAGGTGTCGCAAAGACGGAAACTCTCAGTACATCCAGAAGCCCAACTTGACAAATTTTAGAAGGGTGAACATTGTGATGATTCTGTATGTGTAGGTATGTTTTCCAATTCTTATTCATCTATTTGCATAACCTTGCTGATCAAATTAGGTATTTGCAAATTTGTTTTACGTATGTTCACAATAGGCATGTTGGTATGTACATATGTAAGTACTTCATAATATAAATTCCTATGAATACGTGAGTCAATGTGTACCCGCGCTGATAAAAAAAAAGTGGAATGCATTGAATAAAAGTGCACACGAATTTAGCAAAATGTGATGTGGGTGCATTTTATATTCATATGTAGTTTTAATATACATACATATGTATGTACACACGTATGCATGTACATATGTATATTATACATATATTTAAGTAATATGCCCTACGATATCGCCATTCAGGCTTATCGCCTTTTCCACAAAATGTGACTGCTTTCAAAGTTTACTGTAATTTATTCGTATTTATTGTTTTTTTTTTCGTCGCTGTGCTCCAACGCGAGGTTGCCAGACAGTCAGGAGCTCAGCTGCACAGTCACTGACGACGGCACGCCTAATCATTTAGATGGCCTGCCTATTGTGGGTCGTTTTCCAAATGGTTTCTGGGATGTGTGCTGAGTAGGATCATATGCGCATTGGATATGTGGGCGTTTGCTTTGCTTTATGCAGCATATCACCAATGCTTTTCGCACTTATCGCGTTTTTTGTTTTTATTTGACCTTATGTGAATTGAAATGCGCGCTAAAGCCTATCAAATTCGCGCGAATTTTCATAGCGTTACTTGGCGGGGGGCACTTTGTTTGGTGCTGGGCAAACTTTTGTTGAATGATGTCATTTTAGGGCTAACGTATGTATGTGTAGAAAGGAAATGTTGGGACAAATTTTAAATTAGATTTAGAACGCTGACACGAATGTTAAATGCTATGACTGTTCTTAAGGTACTGCCAGACAACGCAATGAAAGTGTTTTCAGTAAGCGAGCAAGTAAAATTTATTCGTACAAATACACAATAATATTTTACTTGGTTAATTTCTGCAAGTATTAACTTGCATTGCGTCGTATGTAAGTACCTTTAGACTCAGGGACAGGTCGTTAGATGGGAAGTTATATGTAGGTACCTTAAAGGGTACTGAAAATGGCACATCGCCGAAACCGGTTTATAACCAAATCAAACTTGACAAGGGAAGACGGAAATCGTTCCACAATGCATTGTATTCCTACCCTGTCAGAAAACTAGCAAGAAAAAAAGATACCGATGTCTCTCTAAGCATATGCAGATTAGTCGGAAAAATAGGGAATTATCACATTCCTTTGCCCTTAGAATATGTAAGCAGCTAGCATAAAATTAGTGAACAAATATGTTCGTCTTTATGGTAACTATTTGCATAGCGTGTCGTGAACTTGCCTTATAACAGACATTTCTTTTTCCAAATTCCAATAGAATAAAATATTTCTAACATTCTTCTTTATTTTTCCATTTTTTTATTGAATATATTAAGCATATTTAGCGATAATAAATAAAATATTCATAAATTAAAGATTTTTCTTTTATTTCCGATTTTTTTTTTCGGTGTTTTCTCATTTGCTTTGCTTGATAACCTCAATTGCGACTCGAGCTTCCGCAGCTGCAATGTTTTCTCAGCTAAGCTTAGCATCTACTACTCCACAGCTGCCAAAGCTTCTAATGCCCTCTTGATGATATTGACACTGAACGCTTCGCTTCGAGGTTGAAGCGCTGTTGCACAGCCTTTTGGAGGCGGCGATGCCCTCCAATGATAGCCGCCCGCTGGCTCACGAATTGTCGGCGCTGCAATGCTGCCAAAGCGCTTGGCTGCATGCAAAACTGAATCCAAAAGTATTTAGCATGCAATATCTAGTCGGCAATGTCTGCCTACTTTGCATGTGTGTGCTAGACTAAAGTGGATGGATAGCTGAATGGTAAGAGCGCGTACTAAGCCGTAGAGTGGGCCGCTGTGCGCAACTAACCTAACCTCGAACTCGAGAAGTCAAACTAATGTACGAGCGCAATCGCATCTTCTATTGTGCCGTCGCATGCCTGTTAAATATCTATACTTTTTGTTTATTTATTTGTCTTACTTCTTAACTTCTTTGACGAAGTTTTTCCATTGACGTAGAAATAGTTTCAGCATTAACGTAGGAAGAGTTTTAGCTTAAGGCGTAGCAGCAAATTCAGATTTGTATGCATAGAATATTTGTGGATTAATACGTTTAAGGTCATATTATTTCACAAGAAAGGTATAGTTTAAGCTTGCTAATGTCATGGCAGCGATAATCCGGACTAATTAGGAGGTAACCTAAGAATTACTTGGAGGTAATCCGGACTATCTCTGGAGTTAGTCCTCAAAGTTTTAGCGGATTAGGGCATTTTGTAATGGCAACTCTGTCGAAAAATCTCTATTGTGAATGGCAAGTGAAGAAAAAGAATAACAAAAAGTAAACAAAACAATCGGAAAAGTAATTAGGGAATAACTAATGTAAGTATTTTCAAATTATTAAATAGGTATGTATTATTAAATACTTATGTATATTTTTCTATATAAAGAAAAATTTTAACAAAATTGTCTTGCGCATATTTTAGATGTCAATTCGTTAAAAGTGGTAAATGTGGACGGAACAGAACGAGCGAGTTCTGATAGAAAAATAGACAGAGCTTTGGTAATGCGGTTTATGTTGCCGTCTGTCAGGTTAACATTTGAATCCAATTAAGTGTTGCTGTAATCCGGTTTATCGCTGCCGTCTGTCAAGCCTATAAGAGCTTGACTTTAATGGAAAAAAAATTTTTCTAGCCAGACTTCCATTCCACGTTTTCGATGCTACGTGTGCGGTTAACGGCCATAGCTGCAGCGCTATCCACAGATAGGACTAAAATCGCAGTAGTGAAACTTTTTTTGACTTTTTTTTCTTGATTTTACCTTTGCCTGCATCGACATCTTGTCCAATTATGTTGGCAGCCAGCAGACGTACAGTTGGACGCGAACGCAGCGGCAAGCGTAACATGGTCTGACAGAGAAAAAAGGAAAATCTTTATTTATTTGCATGCGCTCAAAAGTAAATTCAAATATTTTTCGATACACTTAATACTATGTAAATATTTTCATTTTGTTTTCTGCCTTTTTTTTCATTTTCCTTTTTCCAACTCTATTAAGCTTTTTGGCGGTGCGCGTTGTGGTGGCGGCTTTGCCTTCATTGTCTTGGCCATTTTTGGTGGTAGCTGGCACACACACTGGCGATGCCACTGCATTGATAGTGTGAAAATTGACAGTAGTGGAGTTTATAATTTTTATTTTAAGATAACTAATAAAAATACGTGCATACATACATACATACATACCTACATATTTGTGATGCATATGCAAATTTCATTGTTTATTTTGTAAGATTTTACATAAAAGGAGTTCATTAAATGTGCATTGAATTGGCAATCGTATGCAGTTCTGCTTGCACGGCAAATTTAAAAAAAATATCGAAGCTGTCAGCAGCGTGACAAAGTGTGTGAAATGAAATGCGCGCGCAGCTGTGGACAGGAAGTGACGATGCCAAACGACAGTCGTCTACGCTGCTGTGATCGAATAAATCGAAACTAATGTGGGAATAATTTAATTGATTTGCTTGCGATAACTTTTTACTTTTTTTTGAATGTGGGATGAAGCGGATACTATCTAAACAGTTAAGCGAGATCTGTAAAGAATGGCACCTGGAGTATTCGAGAGGAAAGTTCTACGGAAGATTAATGGACCTTCGCGCATTAGCGGGTGCGAGTATAGACGAAGATTTAACGATAAGCTGTACGCAGACACCGACATCGAGCGAATAAATATCCAGCGGCTGAGTGAGGGCAGACCATGTCGTGAGAATGGATGAAGGTGCTCCAGCCAAGAAAGTATTTCTATCGAAACCCGCTGCACGCAGAAGAAAAGGGAGACCTCCACTGCGTTGGGAAGATCATTTGGACAACGGTGCTGCCTCTCCCAAGTGGCGCCATGCTGCACGAAACAGACGCAACTGGCGCTCTTTATTGGATTCGGGCAGAATGGTCTAGACGGTTACGCGCCAATTAAAAATAAGAGGTAAAGAATGGTAGAAAAACTTAAAATTTGAGGGACCGTCTACCAGACCTGTAAAGTGCAAGTACCAGTACAAGTACAAGTACCAGTACCTCAGTATTTCGAAATTCCAGTACAAGTACAAGTACTACAGGCTGTACTGTGGTACTTGTACTTATTTCGTACTTAGTACCAGTATATACTGAGTATTTTACAGGTCTGCCGTCTACTTGAACATATCACAAGAGGATAAATATTAAGTAGCAATGGGTGTTTTACAATCAGGCTTGAAAAGCACTTGATATGTAGACATTGCAGTTCTGCAAATAAAAATTTAGATGTTTGTATTTTTCATATCTCCATATTCGTCTGGATTTTCTAAACAAAAAGGTCGACCCCTGAAGACGGTAAAGGAGTTTTACCGAAAAGTCGGGCGTAATAAAAATACACACATGTGTATTAAACATAAAACATCATTTTAATTAAATGAAGGTCAACAAAATCTATAAACAAAAATTTAGATCTTTTAGTTAAGACGACTTACTCAGGATGAAACTGCCTCGGGACAAGAAATAATTCTATCAGCACTCGCTGATATCAGCAGATGAAGAGTACGGCATCACTACGCTGGGCTCGCTTAAAACCTGCCAATTTTTAAGTAGACAAAACAAGGCTTCAGCTCATTCACTTATAAGTAATTTTTTATCACATACACCCAACTATTAGTCAATCTAAGCAAATTGCAATTTACACCAATCTGTCATATCATAAAAAGAACAGGCTTTTTAATAGCAGTTTGCTTTGGTAATAGAATTCACTAAGGCAGATTTCATGCCTGTCTGCATCCGCAGATCAAGCAATTTTAAAAAAATTTTTATAATAGTAGTACTTGTGTCTCGTGAGGAGACTAGTTATTCTCGTGACATAATCGATCGTTCTATCCATATGCACGTATACGTAGATATCTGCAACTTAGAGTGACAGATAATAGTATTTATTACTTGACGGAAAAGAACGCATATTATAACTTTAGCTTTATTATTAATCGACCAACCAACAAAGGGGTATAATCAATGAATGAATAATGAATTAAAATAAAATGCCATAAATGGCTATGAAAATAGTATACACATATGTACATACTTAATTGAAATTAAAAGGCTGGAAGGATAAAAGCAAAATGATGCGCTGCAGTATGAAACACGTTATTATCGGCGGATTCAATATGCAAACTTTGCAAAGTAAATTTTTTTACGTGTCTAAAATGGCAAAGCTTTTGATCAGCAGAATTGGATGTCTGATCAATTATGTATATATGTGCTTAATACCATGTCTCCAAATAACGTGTTTCGCTCTTGTTTTCTGCCGTCGCTCTCTCAATCTTGTTTCGATCTCGAAACGAGTGCCGAAGCTCTCCAATTTCCATACAAATTTCTGAGAGCGAGTGAAGAATGAAACACTTGCCTCGTTCTCAATCCTCTTACCAAACGCGATGATATCGATGCCTTCTCTAATTTTGTATCGAAAATCTATCGAAATCTCACACAGACCAAAACAAGAACATTTAAGAAGAACGAGAAAGAGAAATGTTAAACTGAATAACAATCAGCCACGTGGAGACGGGTTATTGAGCGAGATGTTTCGCTAGATGTTTCGCTGGCGAATCTAGTTACATATATGTATGGAGACGGGCTTTAAGCTTATGTACGTAATTATTGAAGTGAAAACTAGCAATTCTGCAACACATATACACACACAATTTATATTTGGAGTATATATTAATTGATTACATGGGATAGGAAAATTGCATCAGAATGCCTCTCGTCATCTTATTCCCAGACTGGAATAAATGTACCTATTCTGTGCAATATTTTCTGTAAATTTTTCTAAGCAGATAGTAAATACATATACATACATACATATGTATACGTTTGTATTTAGTCTTTATACTTTTTTCACGTCTTTCTTTTCCGTTTCCTTCTATATGTAGTTTGTCTGCTACATGTGCCGTCAGTTTTAATTTATTTTATATTACACACACTTGTATGTATATATTTTTGCGTTTAAAAAGCATGTAGGTAAATGATCTGTCTTACTCTGGTTACTGCAGCTGCACATTTTTGCTGAACTTGGCACTCGTAAATATGCCAAGTTTTCGCTCTAAGTATTAATTAGACTACGCATCACGTCAAATACATATGTATATGTATTTTGAAAGCCAAGTGCATTGCATTATATTTTAATATACGTTTTACGACTTACAATTTACTTTCATTAAATATTTGTTCATATAACTGAATGTGTGAACAGGAAGAATGAAAATGAGAAAAACACTAAACACATTTTCATTTTAACGTTAATTATAATATGTTTTTGTGTCACTTTATACACCTTGTAAAACTAAAATAACGAACGATATACATATATATGTTTGAAAAAATCTTATTTTTATTCCACTTTATACATATATGTATGTTACGGTGGGGCGATTTACTAACCTATATCGCGCTATCGAAATTTGGATTCCTCTAATTTTTCTGAGTAGAAAACTCCTCCACGACATTTGTCTAAAATTAATTTTGATGTTCCGGAATTTGGTTTTTATGAACCAAGACGAATTTTTGAAAATAAAAATTGGGCAAAAATCGGCAAAAAAAATATCCAGGCCAATATTTTGTGCTGAATCCAGATATAAAATCCGAATTAAAATCGGATGATCCGTTTTCGAGATATAGCCTGATTTCCGGTTATGGAGGCTGAATGCCCAAAATCGCATATTTTCGCTATTATCTCTTGTTGTGTACAATACATCTTAATTTTTTTTTTTGCAAACTTCTTAAAGATAAGTCAATTCAATATATGAACAGTATTTTAAAATATTAATTTATCTTCCGGTATAGTAAAACTAGAATGCACTCTTTTCCTTGGCCCAAAATCGCGGTATGGGTTCTCTATGTTATAGTCATTTGATACCGATGATTTTTGCCGATCGCGCTTTGTGTACAATAAATTCTTCAAATCCAAATTTTCAGAATTTTAGCTGCAAAAATTGAAGAGTTATTCCCTAAAACGTAGACTTATGCTTCTGAAATTTGTTTTTTGCTCCCAATAGTACGCTATGGCGTATGAGTAACCTTGAGTTTTTGTTAGAGTTAAGGAAAGTAAAAAAACAAATCCCAAACAGCATACGTTTACTTTTTGGGTTATAACTCTTCAATTTTTGCAGCTAAAATTCTGAAAATTTGGATTTGAAGAACTTATTGTACGCAAAGTGCGATCGGCGAAAATCATCGGTATCAAATGACTATACCATAGAGAACCCATACCGCGATTTTGGGCAAAGGAAAAAAGAGTGCATTCTAGTTTTCCTATACCGCAAGATAACTTAATATTTTAAAATACTGTTCATATATTGAATTGACTTATCTTAAAGAAGTTTGCAAAAAAATTTAAGATGTATTGTACACAACAAGAGATAATAGCGAAAATATGCGATTTTGGGCAATCAGCCTCCATAACCGGAAATCAGGCTATATCTCAAAAACGGATCATCCGATTTTAATTCGGATTTCATATGTGGATTCAGCACAAAATTCTGCTTCAATTCGATGTGCATGTTGGCCTGGATATTTTTTTGTCGATTTTTGCCCAATTTTTATTTTCAAAAATTCGTCTTGGTTCATAAAAACCAAATTCCGGAACATCAAAATTAATTTTAGACAAATATCGTGGAGGAGTTTTCTACTCAGAAAAATGAGAGGAATCCAAATTTCGATAGCGCGGTATCGATTAATTTCCCTTCATACAAATCGCCCCACCCTAATGTATGTATATATGTACATATATAAAATAATTATTTACTATTTCATATGAATAATAAATCAGCTCATTATAACCTTGAATTTCTGCTGTAAAAGCTGCATAATAACTTTGAGAGACCATCTACTCTGTACTCGCTAAAAGGCTCTTTGATCTTCCTGATTGATCTAGCAGATCATTTGTATTCCTATAAACATACACATGCCTTTGCATATTTCTTAGTTATATTTAAAAAAAAAAAAAGCTTGGATTTCATATTGACCTTTTTACAATTTCGCATTCTCTTCAATTATAGAGTGGCATTCTTAATACAATTAAAAAAAGAAATAATCAGCACAAGAGCATTTCCATCAAAAGCCCTTTTGTTTAGGCAAAATGAGGCATGCCACTCTTATATTTCTGCTTAAATGACTTGCGTACATACATACATACATACTTGCGGTAATAATCGTTTAAGCGATGAGGAAATGATTTGAAATCAACATACGCATGCAGACTCCTAGAGACAAATGATGGATGGATATAGGCAGATTAAACAAAACAAAAAAAATGAATTTAACAAAATTGAAGAAAACGAAAAGACAAAAAAAATCGTTAAGCAGAACATTCGTATGAAAGAAATATAGGCTTAGTTGAAATGAAAAATTGTAAAAGCAGCGCAGCATCCATTTCAAAGAGGGCCACATGAAGTATAACGTTTATGTCATATTTTGACATTTGCCACATTTTTCATAAAACGCATTAAATAGCGGCTGAAAAGAACTTAATGGGTGGAAGTTGTGTGGCTGCACACGAAGAAGGTTCACCATTTGGCAGCACAGGAAGCAAAAAATGACTGTAAGGCAATTGTGTGGTCTAGGCAATTTGATTTAAAAGTGAAAATTAGTTCTATGTTAATATTTGTACGCATATGAGGTTGGTTGCTTATGCTCACACATACGAGCATAAAATGTTAAAGCATGACAAATAATGCACCGAAAATAGATATGTATTATCAGCCTCACTGACGTCAATAGTAAAAAAGAGTTTATCTATTCTCACCATTTATTAAATTTAGTGGAATAAATAAGTTACCTTAAAAACTTCAATGCAGTACATACCTGTAATGAAAAGAATGAAAAAATTAAATTATTAATAGGAAATAATCAATGTTTCGTGTTTATAAGCTTAAAATCACTGTTCTAGCTATTTGATGGCAAACGCCCTAAACACCCACACAAATAACCCACTATTTTTCATTAAGAATTCTTGTGTAATTTTTATTTCTGCTTTCACATTTTTCAGCATTTTTAATCAATTCTAATTTAATTGTAACTTTTGCTATTCAATGGCGCAACATACATTTACATACTGCATACATACATACCACCTGAGCGTGTTGCATGCAGCAATGCAATGGAATATGAATGATTGATTTTTGTTTCGATTGACCATGTCAACATGCCGGCAAGCCTCTCTTATGGCTTATTTTAGCTATTTACATACAAACGCATGCACTCAGAAAAAAAAATCATCAACACGATTCATGTAAAATTAACACGATCGATCTTTACACATAGAACAGCAACAATTTTTTTAAATTACACGATGTATGAAACATGATTTTGGCTTTGTAACTGTCATCTGAAAATTTGGTAAATTCAACCAAATTTTATTGTTGATACAACATGAAGAAATTTTAAAATATACAAGATGATTCAAATATAAAATTTTATTCCTAAATGTCATTTGGAATTTGGTTTATTTAACATGATGATAGTGTCAATATAAACTAAAAAAAAATGTTAGAAAAATGACCTCCCAATTTTAGTGTTAATACAACATGAAAACAAATGTGAAAACAACAAGAACCACAATTAACAATAAAATTTGGTTGATATAACACGAAACAATGTTCAAACATAAACGTCATTTGTAATTTTGGTTTATTCAACACGATCATAGTGTCAATGTAATCTAAAAAAAAGTGTTAAAAAAGAACGTCAAAACTATTTTGAAACCAGGGTTGGGCAAGCTGCATTCAATTTTGATTGCATTCAGCCTTGCAGCCACCAATCAATGATGAGTGGTAGTGCAAAATTGATTTGCATTACCATTCAGTAGCGAATGGGAATGCAAATTTGGTTTGCATTACCATTCAGTAGTGAATGGGAATGAAAATGTGGTTTGCATTACCATTCAGTAGTGAATGGGAATGCAAATGTGGCTTGCACTACCATTCAGTAGTGAATGGGAATGCAAATGTGGCTTGCACTACCATTCAATAGTGAATGCGAATGCAAAGGTGAATGCATTCCCATTCATTGCATTCCCACTGCAAATGTGATTTGGACTATTCATTAAAAATGAGTGCGAGTGATTTGGACAACCATTCATCATTTAATAGCAATTAAAACCTGTGACCATAGTTAAGGTATTAAGTGGCTAATCTATTTATTAACGGAAAGGAAGTTTATGGGATATTATAAATATGGAATTAGGCTTAGCAAAGTAAAGGGAAACCAACACGGCATGGTAATATGTACATATGTTCTATGTTATACCTGTAAGTAAAAGTATTTCTTTCAACTTCTGAGGTTATAATTACACAGTTCAACAAATTTACAAAAATTTTACTCAACACGAACAAACGCTAGTTATTATGAAAGAGGATGCCTCTCAGACCAACTTTTCCGAATAGAGTACTAGTCCAGTGCAAATCACATTTGCAGTGGGAATGCAATGAATGGGAATGCATTCACCTTTGCACTCGCATTCACTATTGAATGGTAGTGCAAATCACATTTGCATTGCCATTCACTACTGAATGGTAATGCGAACCACATTTTCATTCCCATTCACTACTGAATGGTAATGCAAACCAAATTTGCATTCCCATTCCCTACTGAATGGTAATGCAAACCAATTTTGCACTACCATTCACTATTGAATGGTAATGCACTTTGAATGGTAATGCAAAAATGCCCATCCTTGTTTGAAACATATGTACATAATTTTTTTGATCATTTGAAGTCTGATTTTCGTGCAAAACGCAAATTATTTTTTAAAAAAAAAAAAGGAAAATTTTGTGCCATGGCAGCGATGCGAGTTTAGCATCATTGTCAGTTCGCGCTAGTGGGTTTTCGATTTATATTTTCAGTTTGCAGGTGAGTTAAAAGAGGATTACATTTTTGTTTCTAAAAGTATTTAATGTTCAATATTTTATTTTTCCTCTTCATAGGATGCAATATCACGAGGAGGTTTTTTAGCGAATGGGGGTTTGCGTGCAGCATGCGGTAGCGGCCAAACATTACTCGGTGTAAGTGATAGTACTATCGCCCATGTATAAACTATCGCCGGTACATTTGTGTTCGTATGAGAAGGACGCCTTCAATTTGGTCAGTTGTGCGGGTGATGTAAGAATGTGCTTAATTGAAGTGATGATTATATATTTTATGTTTTATATGTTTTTTTATTTAAAAAAATAAATTGTACAATCAACAAGACTTTCTAGTTAATTTAACAATAAATTTAATGTAAAATCAAAAAGATGTTAATGTTAATTCAACAGGACCATTTCGTGTTAATTTAACCAGCTTTTATTGTAACATTAACTAGTTAAAATTGTAAAATCAACAGGAAGACTCAATACTTTTTAGTGTTAATTCTACAGTTGTCATCCTGTTAAACTAACACTTGACAGTAGTGTTAAATTTACACGATTACATGATGGCATACATTAAGCATCGTGTTGAAAAAAATTTACCACAAAATTTGTTGATTTTCGGTTGATTTCACACTATTTTTTTCTGGGTGTGTACATATATGTACGTATGCAGGTTCATACAATTTAATGCTACGTTACATACATACCTTTGTTTGAAATACTTACATATAAATATGTAGATAAATAAGACGCAAAGGCAATAAGAAGCAATAAATAATACCTACGAAATCATAACGGTAGCGTGGGCGTATAAAAACAAAATAGAGTTCAATGTGGCAGACATGCAGGAGCGTGATTTCAAACGATTATACACTGCAAAAATTTCGTTATGAATTAATAGTTTTTCTTGATTAATTATATTGGCAAGCTGGTCTCAACCAGGATTTCAAAAGGGATGACGATCGTGAAAACGAAACCGAATTTTCAGACAAACTCGTTCTAAAAAAATCTTGTAAAACATGTTCGAACAAACAACGTCATAGCGTTTTTCTTACCGTGTATCTAATTGAATTCGTTTATTCTTTCACGCTTCACAGAAAACAGAAAAGCAATCACCCCACATACCTACAGCAAAAGGAAATCACACGTTACATGCTTTTCGAAACCCATTTCAGATTTGTAAGATTAACTTAGGTCAAGCTATGCTGATCAATCAATAGACGTAGTATTAACAAGCTCGATGAAAAATTAAGAAGAAAATCAAAAATAGAGTAGAAAGTAAGAAAACAATGAGCATATAGAACAGATAGCGTAAAGAGGCGATTTTATGATACGATAAAACAATATGAGACTTAAAGATATCAACACTTTATATATGTATGTATGTATGTATTTGTTAGGTAAGCTTATAATACCCTCACGGAAAAAAAAAGTTAGTTGCAAAAATAAATATATTAAAAAGTGATTTATATTCAACTAATTTTAAAGTAGCTTTAAACAAATGCAGCGCGGGACAGTTTCTTGTACATGTACATATTTATATGTAAACACATGTTTTCAGATCTAAGTATGCCAAGATTGTTTTTTCCTTTTTTTGGTTACCGTTTTTCAGCTTCACTTCCCATTAAACACTGAAAACGAAATTCTCAAACGGAGAAAATATTGTTTCATATTTATCATTTGAAAATTAACATAAATTCAATTGTTTCTCAAATATTGTTTATCAACTTGAGAACGATTTGCGAAATTTGAGGAAAATTTGTTTCGCATTTTTACCATTTCTTGAATTTCGACATCAAATGCAGGATTAAGTTATTTATATTAAACTACAAGTAAAGTAGTTGAAAAGAAACTCAAGATAAAGTTATTTATTTTAAACTACTAGTAAAGTAGTTGAAAACAAATGCAGGATAGGGCAATTGACTGCTTGCTATGACATCGCCGTGTTAAAAAAGTCAGTTCATTGCAAAGGAAAAAGTCACATTTTCAATTAGTTGTTATTGAAAATAAAGTAGTTTATAAAGTGATTTAAAACTAATTAAATTTCCTACAGGGTAGCAACAAACAGCATACAATGTGTTGTATGGTCATATTATATGTATGTCTTTGCGTTTATAATGGACTAAAGTTTGATGTGTGCATATTGGAATTGTATTTGTATTTCCGATCTTAAGCGCTAAGCAGATTCAGTACTTCTCCGTCATGACGTACGTCGTTTTCGACTGACAGGACGTACGTAGCGGAAAGAGTGGCACGTAAAATATGTGTTCGGTGAATGCACTAAAAGTGTAGGGTAGAACAATATCAGACATTTGTCACAGAAGTTTTAGGTAAAGGCGTCAAAAAACGAAAATTAACGAATTGCTAAGAGCAAACTCGCATGGAATATGTATTAATAGTATTAATTAATACTAATATTTAATTTTAAGTTGGTTACAAAACACGGTTCTGCACAGTTTAGTACAAAAACGAGTTATCGAACGCAATTTTCTGCACTAGAGTACTCTTATGCCTTCACCGAACACATCTTATATTACTGACGTACGGCAAAATAGAAAATTGGCAAAGTATGCCGGATCCGGCGACTGATACGTTGCCAATGTAGCGTTGCCGGAGTAAAATATACACAGTCTACTCAGCTGTCAGTTTCTTCCTTGTCCGTCATGCCGGAGAAGTACTGATTCTGTTTAGCCCATTATGTCTGAGCTGTCATTGGTGCATGCGCAAAACAATAGACGATAGCGGCAGCTGAAGTATTTACACCAAGGTCTCGACAACCTTTTCCCTAATTTAAGTATTTACTAAATTTTTGTTTTCAAAAAATATAGTAAAAGCTTTAGCTCGTCAACTGGTTGACGTGGCATGGTGCATATGTAACTATGTCGTATGTATGTCAGCGATATGACAACACCAACACATTGTTTGCGAGTTGACTTTATAAATCACGCATTGTCCATGATTTTCAAATAACAAAACCAAACTCTTTTCATCCGCTTACATAATACATTGCATAGCGTTTTTATACAGCTAACACAAGACAGACGTTCAATCATTGCCAAAAGCAGAAAAGAAGCTTGCAATCACACAATTTACCAATGCGATTTCGCTAATGACCAAACACACACACTCATTTCATCATTTAGTCAACCGTTTGACCGGTCCCGAACCGCTAGGTCCTCGTGGACGTCTTTAGAGCGAAAATAAATTCATCAACACATGGCTTGACAGCTTTAGCGCGCGACAGCCGGCAGACATACCCACAAAGCCAAATGCGACACTGATGAGGAAACAAAGGCAACAACCCACAACAAGAATGGTAATAAACTCTGTGTTTTGTAGTGTTATGTGCATATATATGTTTATGTATATATATGTATGTACTAAAATTATATAGAAAATTTGACATTTGCATTGTATTTAGATTTCTAAAAAGCGCACGTACATTCGCATGCGCTAACTTAGTACTTATACATAAGGAAATACTTCGATAGAAAGCAAAAAACAATGCAATTATGTCATCTGAAAAGGAATCATGATTTGTATACATGAAGAGAAATTTCAATACTTGGTCCACAAATCTCGTAGCTAGCTCAACGCAACAACCACTGCTTTGAATAAATAAAAAGCTGACCATATCTTCAACTTATTTACAGATCGAAGATGGACGCAATGGTAGGAGCTGCACTGTTTTGTCCTGAGCTGGGAATACAACAGTCCTTTAGACTGCCTGACTATTGCAATGTCTTTTGTGGCTGACGTTTATGCTGCCTCAAATTGGAGGAGCTTGCAGCTGAACTAGCGCTCTCAAACTCTTGTGTAAACATTTTCATTGACAGCCAGGCGGCAATAAAAGGAGCCACGGCAGCAACGACTACCTATAGATATGTGCAGATCCAAGGTACATGAACTCTGCATAAACAGATGCATAATGATCTACTGGGTGACCGGGCACCAGGTAATCGCGGGAAATGAGATGTCGCACGCATTAGCCAAGGCCGAGCCGGGGCATCACTACGCAAGTGAATGTGGAAAGTATTTCCTCCCTCTAAATTGCCTCAAAGCTCAAATAGATCAAGCACTGATACACAAAGGCGATTTCCAGTGGAAGTCCTTGTCAACCTGCAAGATCTCCACAATCACGCTTCGCTCATACAACGTAAAAACTGCAATTATGTACTCACATTTCCTAGAGCAGACTGCAGACTGGCGGTCAGCATACTAACAGGACACTGTCTCACACCATCTCATTCGTTCAAAATGGGACTGGTGCAGAGTTAGTATTAAGCGAACCCGATGCTGTTGGCACTCTGAAACATCTTCAGATTTTGGCAGACGCCGACTTAGTTTCCTTTAGAAGGCATTGCGAATCAGGGCCTACACAAAATATTGTGGATCCCAAGTTTAATATAAGGCCTTCAATACGGTGCTGGAAACACTAAGCACTATATGTGGTCCATGTGAGACATCACTGGATATCGGCCAACGTAACCTTACCATAACCTACGCCTCCTAAGCAACATTATCAACAAAGTATTTCTGCCAAACAGGTTATAATGGAACCGATAAGGATTGTCTAAAAAATTACTTGATTCCAAAAGCAGATACATACATACATACAATGAAGTGTCCAAGACAGATAGGCATATTTACCATAGCAAAAGCAATGCATAGAGGACCAAAGGAACCTCTAAGTGAGAAGGTACTAAGTAAGTACATATGTACATAATTTTAATTTTCTTATTTTCCCATTTCTAATCGACTTGTTTTCCATATACATATGTATGTTACATACAACATGCATATGTGCATATGTTATTAGGCATCTTTTCAAAGCAGCTGTCCACACTTAACAGTTAAGTCTCATTACAATGTCTTTACCGATTGTCACTTGCATATTAACATACGTACATACACTCAGAAAAATAATCACAGTAGTATCACCAGTTTTCTTCTGTTCAGGGACCGATTTTAATCGTTATTTTCATTTCTTCGGATGAAAAAATCATTATGAAAACTTCGTTAACAATAAAATGCAAGTATGCCGATACAATGATTTTAGCACATTCTATCCAAATATGAGCTCATCTTTATTCTAAAGATTTTTATTTTTTAAATTTTAAATAACCATTATTTACGATTTTTATTTTTTCGATCAAAAATAATTTTTATTATTGGATTTAAATTTTTCCGATCAACTTTAATCAATATTTTTTAATTTTTTCTCCGATCATAGTAAACTTTTTCAAACGATAGTGAATCCTATATTTGATGGCTTGAAGTTGACGATAGTGCCAACATTGGCGCAGTTCTATTTGAGAACAAAATTTGCAAAAAAAAAAAAACAAATTTTTAGAGTTTATTATGATCGGAAAAATTTAAATACAATAATAAAAATTATTTTTGATCGAAAAAATAAAAATCATAAAATATCGATCAAGTTTCATAAGAAAAATTTAAATCCAGTAATAACAATATTTTTGATCGAAAAAATAAAAATCATAAAATATCGATCAAATTTCATCGAAAAAATAAAAATCAAATTATAACGATTAAAAATGATTTTTTTTATAAAAATGATAATCGTTACGGTCCCTGCTTCTGTTAATCCCTAAATTCGTTAAATTAACAGAAAAATGTTTAAGTAAACATATTTAGAGTTATATAAACGAAAACATCTTTTACTTTAACAAATATATCTATTAAAACCCATTTATTAGTTCGACAGGACTGATCGTCAATTACACTGGATCACAAAATGAAATTTTTTGTCTGTACTTTGGACGTGACTATCCTATCTATATGTAAAATCGGTCGCTGATTCCGAAAATCGGGTTCATTTTTAATTCTATGGGAAGGTTTTTGAGATATCGGCAATTTACCGTTATTTGGCCAATGGGTACACTTAATCCAGTATAGCTCTTTAACACAGTGAGTTATCTTCTTTGGGGTGTTATAGTTTCTGAAATATTGACGATTAAATTTTAATTTTTTCGATTTTTTACGATTTTTTGAAGAAAAAATTGACTTTGTCAGACAATATCTTTAAAACCAATGTCTTCACCTTCGGTTTTAATCTTTTACGTGAAGCTCCATTCCATTAGCAAAAAAATAAGCTATAAACGAAGAAAATCCATGGTAAAATGGAAAAGTTATAGGCGATCAAGTAAATACAGCCAAGTCGCACAATGCCTCTACACGGGTATATTTTATGCATGTTATACCCGTAAATGGGCTTGTATCTACCGCGCTGCCAATGTGCTGCTACTGCAGATGTGTAGGTATTGGTACAATATGCATAGAATGTACGCGTGCAGAGGCATTGCGCGACCTGGCTGTATTTACTTGATCGCCTATAACTTTTCCATTTTACCATGGATTTTCTTCGTTGATAGCTTATTTTTTTGCTAATGGAATGGAGCTTCACGTAAAAGATTAAAACCGAAGGTGAAGACATTGGTTTTAAAGATATTGTCTGACAAAGTCAATTTTTTCTTCAAAAAATCGTAAAAAATCGAAAAAATTAAAATTTAATCGTCAATATTTCAGAAACTATAAGAGTTAGAGAAAAATGTTATAGGAGCCGTGAAAAGGAAATTTAATTTTATTTCGTTTGGTGTCACCCTAAGGAATATAACTCACTGTGTTAAAGAGATATATATAGGATTAAGTGGACACATTGGCCAAATAACGGTAAATTGCCGATATCTCAAAAACCTTCCCATAGAATTAAAAATGAACCCGATTTTCGGAATCAGCGACCGATTTTACATATAGAAAGGATGGTTGCGTTCAGAGTATTTTTTGGCTGTAGAGCAGTGTTATTAACGGAAATTTTTGTTGATATAACTGAGTCACTGTTAACTTAACCCTAATATCTGTTGCTGTAACCTTTATATTTATTTGTTGATTCAACAAATCATTACTGTCAAGGGCGTAGGCAAGTAGGGGCAGGGGGGCATTTGGCTTCCCCCCTGGCTACTGCTTAATATTATAATGGCATCAGAGAATAGTGCAGAAATTTACATGTCAAAATAAAATAGTGAGATTTGTTTCGATTCGTATCTACAGTTCACTAAATATTTTAGCATTAGCATTGATAAGCAGAACCTAAGGCCCGGTTTCATCAGCGTGTCTAAGGGATTTATTTTTAAGTGACAAAATTTCAACTGCGGCAAGTTGTTGATCTAACAGCAAAAGTGTTTGGATTCACAGCGATTTTTTTTCAGAGTAGTTCAACAATAAAACTGTGAAAACAAAATAACGTCTGTCAGTTTAACAGATATATCATTTGGATGTGATTTGACTGTGGAATCTGTTGTTTTAATCCGTAATCCCGTTGATCTACCAGTATCTTTTCTCCCGGTGTACATACATATGTAGGTGTGTACTTAAATTTTACCGCTAATGTAATGGGCATTTGACATGCGTTAAAAGGTGTGAGTTGACGAATTTATTGATGGTATAGTAAAAAGCTCAACATGTCTATGCAATTGAAGGAACTCTTCTTCATATTTTATGGCTGTGCAAAAAGAAAATTGCATATGATAATTTTGGTGCGACTTTTTATTGGACATGGACAAGACAATGTAACGAATTGTCAATAATGAAGTTTTACGTGTGAAATTTGTTTACTCTTTTCATCATCATATATTTTGTTAATGCGAAGAAATGACGTTTGGCTTACAAAATAGAGATGTTTATGCATATGCGCATGTACGCCTGTTGTGCTACTTCGTGTTTTAGTGCATCTTCTTTGCGAGGTTTGTGCTAGAGAGCTTATCGCTTGGCTCCTCGACAGGATTAAGTATCCCTGATAAGCTCCAAGCTTTGCTAAAAAGAAAAAAAAAAAACAAAAAAAAAAACGAAGAAAGCAACAAAAACTACAGCAAACATATGTCAATCATTTTTTATGCTAATCAAGCAGAAATTGCTGAAAGCCCAAATACATCAGCTCTCATGCGGAACAGCCTCTCAGCTTACGGCAATCAGTTTCAAATTACATATCCGTCGAGCAGTTATGGGCCCATGCTCCATATAAAGTGTATGCTATGTAGGCATATTCGAGTAACTCAGTTGATTGGTTCATGTCTTCTCATTTCAACACGTCTCTTAATTCTCTTAATTTTAATTTTAACATTAAAGTTTTTTTTTCATACAAACATACATACATACATATTGTATTTCGTGAAAAATTAGTTCCATAAACGTTGTAGCATATCTTAATGGCTACTCTGCACTGGAGCGGCTACGTATAAATGCAGGAGGAGGAGATTTTACAACGTGTTTTGCATATGAAAAAATGAGCTGAGGACATACAACAACAACAAGCTGGCTGCCAGTCAGTCGGTAGCAGACAAAGAAACAGAAAATAAACTTAATTTGCGGGCAAAATCGAAAATTTTATAACCAACTGTCAGCTCTTAAAGCAAACTTTGCTCCTGCTGTAGCAGCTGGGTATATATCGAAAGTAAATGCGGTAGCTCAAAGCGGCTTAAAAGTTAAATTAACGGTTTGCGCGCGCTGTGTCAATTCTTAAGGGAAATCACAGCAGTAGCAGCAACAGCAGCAGCAGCCATCATCCTACAAATCGCAAGTGTGTCACAAAGTCGGCGCGCATGCGCATATTCGTATCACTTCAGGCGGTCGAAAAAATATTGCGTTACCTTTGCATGCATTTATAAAAATAAATTCAAGTGAGTCACACACAAAAATTAACTTGTGTAGGTAGTTCGGCTTATTTATATATTAACATATGCACATTTGTACCAAAAATACATATGTTTTTTTCAACAAATTCGCAAAATTGTGTTTTGTTGTTGTTGCCGGCCATGCCGTTGTTGTTGTCGCATAAAATGTGAATTTTAATTGTTGCATGTGCGGCATGGCACGGCTCGCCACGCCACAGCACCGCCAGCACAGCAGTGCCAGTCGTCCGTTGCGCTCTGATTTGTTTATGGCACATTGCCGTTACGTTGCAATGACAGCGCGCATTGCGATTTTTTCGGCTACTGCGACGCCTCACGTCTAGCAACAAAACATTTGCTGCACATACACACAAATTCTTTCATGCAAATTATTGAATTGCCGCTGCTGCTTGTTTGGCATATTATGTATAATTTTTTAATACCTACTATTCTTTTTGTCTTTATTTTCGTTTTTTATTTATAATTTTCAACTCCCTTTTTTCCGGCCGCTGCCTAATGTGCCCACACTCCGATGCCAATTCATTTGCTCTGCTTTGGTACGAGTATAACACTCCTGTCGTTATGGCGTGAATTATGCCCAACATGTCCACCCAATGTGGTCACAGTTTGTTGCCCTATCGGCTTTACGCCAAGCGCCCCTTCTCAGTTCCCACTCGCTGCCTTGCGCTGCGCATTTTGAATAAATATTAGCCGTTGGGTAACCCAAGAAGTTTATGGTCCATTTCGTTGTTCGCGTGAATTTGCATGGCACTGCAATTGATTTTTTTTTTGGTTGCGCATATTTGTAAATTTGTATCTACATTAGGGTGATTCTTAAAATCAACTTAGCGATTTTCTTCGATCTCAGCCCTCGTGGGTAACAGTACGGTCAAAGATAGCATATAAATTTTGGTCCCAATCGGGGTTTGATGAAAGGTGTCGCAGAGGGTTCAAAGTTCAGATTACCATATGAAGACTCAGAAATATATTTTAATTTTTTTCAATCGCTACTTCGGTACTCAATCATACCGCATATAAAATTTGGTACCCGATCGGAGACGGTTAAGGGGTGTCGCACAGGGGCCAATGTTTAGATAATCACATGGGACCCCTGTGCGACACCCCTTAACCGTCTCCGATCGGAACCAAAATTTGCATTTGATAGTTTTGAGTACAGGACAATCGATTTTGGCCATTAGATATAAAAAGAATGTAATTTAATTCTTCTGTCTAAATGGTAATCTAAATTTTGACCCCTCTGCGACACCCTTTAACCGGATCTTTTATTACACTGTGGAACAAATTCAGGTCAAACAAGTAAGGAAGCCTAAGTTCGAGTGGAATCGAACATTAGATACTCAGCTGTATGCTTTCATTGTTTGTTTGCGTTTGATGGAAACACGGTGCACTTAATATAAAGCGAGTGTTGCATAAAATGGGCGTAGCCACGCCCATTTTCTAAATTTTTATCAGTCATCCAACTAAGCATATGAATATTATTCTTTGTGCAAAATTTCATTCCTTTATGACTTCTAGTTATAAAGATGTCACGTTACAAATTCCCAAAGAGTGTTCCAGATATATCTTTCTTAAAAAGTAGGCGTGGTCATAAACCGATTTCAATAAATTTTTGCGTGGCTATTAACACATGTTATAAAAGTGTATAAACCAAGTTTCGTCATAATATCTCAATTATTTGTCGAGTTATAGGCTAAGAAATCTCGTATATCCCTTTGTGTAAAAAGAGGCGGTGCCACGCCCATTTTCCAAAATTTTTCTATTTGTTGTTTCCGGTCTATTGTAGAAATCATACCACAAAATTTCAATGAATTATCTTTACATTTGACAAAGATATCGCTTAAAATGTTTTTATTAGGTCACTTTATAGTTCCCATATATAAAAGTGGGCGTGGTCGTCAACCGATTTCGCTAAAATTTTCAACATGTATTACCACAAGTAATAAAAGTGTACACACCAAGTTTAGTCATTATATATAAATCATTTGTTGAGTTATGGGCTCAGAAATCTCGTATATTCCTGTTTATAAAAAGAGGCGGTGCCACGCCCATTTTCCAAAATTTTTGTGTTTTTCGTTTTATGTCCGCAGTTGGACTCCTGCTATAAAATTTCAATGTTATATCTTTATATTTGACAGAGATATCGCTTAAAATGTTTTTATTAGGTCACTTTATAAGACCCATATATAAAAGTGGGCGTGGCCCTCAACCGATTTCGGAAATTTTTCGTCCAAATATTTGACTAAGTAAATATATCACGCGTACCAAATTTTGTCGATATATCTTCAATGGTTTCTGAGTTATGACATATAAAACTTTCAAGGTTTGACCCTTAATAAGTGGGCGTGGCACCGCCCATTTTCCAAAATGTCATCAAATTTCTTCCTAGGGGCCTGAGCTCAATACGTGGGTAAAATTTCATCGCTCCAGCTATATTAGTGACTGAGATACCAAATTTCCGATATTTTCTATATAGGAAAAGTGGGCGTGGTCATGGTCTGATTTCGCCCATTTTCAATACCAACCGTCCCAGTCTCGATACCAACTTGCATTTCAAATTTCATCAAAATATCTCTATTTTTGCGCGAGTTAGAGTGTTTACAGACGGACGGACAGACGGACGGACGGACGGACGGACGGACAGACGGACGGACGGACGGACATGGCTCAATCGATTTCTCTTTTCACCCTGATCATTTTGATATATATAAGTCTATATCTATCTCGATTATTTCACTCTGTTACAATCCACCGTTATGTGATTAAAACTATAATACTCTGTGTACTAGTACAGCTGAGTATAAAAAAGTTACCTCGGTTCTGAAAGCTAGGGGTGAAAATAGAGGCTAAATTAGAAGACCCGTTAGTTCGAATTTGTTTTTAATCGACCTTTGAACTTTGCAGGCAAATGTCGATTTTCAGCATATTGTTTGTATGATTTTTTGGCTATAACTAGTCGACTAATTGAGATTTTATGCATGTTATATACGTAAATGGGCTCGTATCTACTGCGCTGCCAATACGCTGCTACTGCAAATGTTGAAAAAAATTTTTTTTCATGCTTTCTGAATATATTTTCCACAAAACTAAGTCTTTTTTCTTTCTGTTTGAAAAAAATATAATTTTGAAATGTTATGAAAAGTTTTAAGTGAAAAGGATTCCGCATATCCTCTTGTATTAATTTAATTTTTTTTACTTAAAACTTTTCATAAAATATATTCAGAAAGCATGAAAAAAAATTTTTTTCAACATTTGCAGTAGCAGCGTATTGGCAGCGCAGTAGATACGAGCCCATTTACGGATATAACATGCATAAAATCTCAATTAGTCGACGAGTTATAGCCAAAAAATCATACAAACAATATGCTGAAAATCGGCATTTGCCTGCAAAGTTCAAAGGTCGATTAAAACAAATTCGAACTAACCTAAGCAAACGCCGCGATACGAGTCTTCTAATTTAGCCTCTATTTTCACCCCTAACTTTCAGAACCGAGTTAACTTTTGTTGACCTGAATTTGTTCCACAGTGTTATATTAGTATCGACCTAGGGGGGGTGTACTCCTAATGCATCGGCGATCTCCAAGCAAATTTTAGACTCACAAAAGATGAGAGGTTTATATAGGACAATCTAACCTAAACTACATATAAGAAAATTATATTCGAAAACCTTCGATGAAATATATGAAAAATTACAAGAGAAAACTGCCATAAATGTTCAAATTATTTCAAAGATCAGCAGTAGATATCTACCATTGAAGTTGTAAGACACTACATACATACATACATATATGTATATATGTAGATGCCTTTAAGTACTTTATCACCGATTTAATGGCATAGCACGACAATTTCTATCAACGACGAGAATTTGTTAATCGTTTGTCTCAAGAGCCTCTCCATATCTCTTACATTTCAGCTTCTAGAAAGATAAAAAGAATCTCCCCAAAACACAAATAAATATACAGTATTAATAACAATTTGTCGAACATACCAATTACCTATGACACAATGCTCGGAAGTGCAAGCTATTATAGATAGAAGTAGCAATTATTTTTATGTTTACATGCTTGATGATTGAAAACATCTTTTGCTTCTTTGTTTGTTGCTTGTGTGTGGTTGTTATTGCATTTTTTCACTTTGTACGAAGTTAATAAATAGTTTGCTACACAATATTAGCGCGTATTTGTCTCAAATGTGAAGTTCACTTTGCAGAAGAAAATAAGAATTTTTCAATTTTTTGTTTGTTCTTTTTCTGCTACTCAGATGTGACCCTATTTCAAGCGACATCGCCCTCATGCATATGAGCTTCGTCCCATTACCGGAAGAAAATAGCGTCGCTTGCATCAGAGGGAATTATGCTTGAATGTTAAGCTTTGTAATGCGACGGATTACACACAAAACTATTTAACTTTGCTGAAAGTAGCGGTTCTTATGTAAACGCCGCCGCCACCGCCACTATGGGGGAGGAGAGCATGTGCTTTACATTTCAACACATCAATAAATCACTAAACAAGACACTCGCACCGAGGCGTACAAATTACTTAATCCGCAACAAGAACAAAACAAAAACGTCGACACAGTGACAAGAAGCGAGGGGCGAAGAGCGCGAAAATGCGTTTAGTCTAGGCAGTGTTGCACAGTGGCATAAACGCTGACAACAGCATGCAGCCACTGGAATGTTGCAAGTAAATTTTTTTTTATTTTTATTTTTGTTTCTGCTTTCATTTCCCTGTTGATTCCCTAAAAGGCCATCAAGCATTTTTCACTTGTGAAAACAATTGAAGAGGAACACAACAAATTGCGGCCTAGTAAAATGTTGATGCTATAAAAGAAATATTGCCTAAGGCCAACAACAACAATGCACTTGGCAGCAGCATCCACATCCGCACATGACACACACTTTTGCATTGCGTTGCCATATCGAGCGTCTGCTGGCATGCAGATTAAGATTAGGGTCAGTTGCGGTGGCCAATGGATTTATGTTGGTATGTGACAGGAATGCGGTAAGTCTACTTCGGCAAACAGTAGCTACCTAAATTTTTGAATTACGGCAATGTTTGAATGCTTTGCGATTAATTAAGAAAGATTTTAATTTGGAATGGTTTGTTATTGGCGGTTCAACCTGTGTCGAAAAAGACTTGTACTTATGTACGCATATGTACGTATATAAATATGTAGGTATCTTTATGTATATTACGCTAAGCGATTTTTTGTAAACACTATAACTTTTACACCGTTATACCGATTTTCGAGAATGTAGTGTCAAATGAAAGGGCTTGACCAGTAGATGTGCAGGAACGTTTAATTTTTCTGAAAAAGGTTGCCAGCTGTTCGAAAGTTTAATTTTCCTGTATAGTTTGTCTGATTTTAAAATTTTTGGTGCCATATGAAAAGGCTTGACCTGATATTTAGTAATTTAATAAAAATTTTACAAAAAGGGTTGCCACCTGTTCAAGAATTCAGTTTTACGCTATAGTTTGTTTGATTTTTAAATTTGAAGTGTCATATGAAAGGGCTTGACCTGATAGTGAGTAATTTAATAAAATTTTTACAAAAAAGGGTTGCCACCTGTTCAAAAAGTCAGATGTACGTTATAGTTTGTTTGATTTTTAAATTTGAAGTGTCATATGAAAGGGCTTGACCTGATAGTGAGTAATTTTATAAAATTTTTACAAAAAAGGGTTGCTACCTGTTCAAAAAGTCAGTTTTACGTTATAGTTTGTTTGATTTTTAAATTTGATGTGTCATATGAAGAAAGGGCTTGACCTGATACTGAGTAATTTAATAAAATGTTTACAAAAAAGGTTACCACCTGTTCAAAAATTCAGTTTTACGCTATAGTTTGTTTGATTTTTAAATTTGAGGTGTCATATGAAAGGGCTTGACCTGATACTGAGTAATTTAATAAAATGTTTACAAAAAAGGTTACCACCTGTTAAAAAATTCAGTTTTACGCTATAGTTTGTTTGATTTTTTAATTTGAGGGTTCATATGAAAGGGCTTGGCATGGAAATTAGTAATTCATTAAAATTTTTACAAAAAGGGTGCCACCTATTCAAAAGTCCATTTTTACGCAACAGTTTATCTCATTTTTAAATTTGGAGTGTGATTTTTACAAAAAGGGTACACTGAAGATGGATAATAAAAGGAAAGGGAAGAGGAAAATGAAAGGGACGGATATGTCGAAGCAAAGGAAGCGAAAGAGGAAAGAACACGGAAAATAAAATGGATAAAGGGAAAAGAAAGCGCAAATAAGGGGGACTGGAAAGAGAAAGAGAACTAGAAAGAAATATAGGAGCGCGCCAAATGGCCTTTTGGATGTCGCTTTAAGGTTAATATAGTCTAGAAAAATATTCGTCACAAAACTTCACTATGCCCCTCGGACAAAATCTGTGTATAAAAAATCTAGGTCCACAGAAAATAAAAATAACCAGTAACTATGAAGGTATATCAAAAAATTTTCAAATGTGGCAATAAGTGGTCTTCCACCCTCAAATTGTAGCACAATGTAATTGAAAGCCACAGTGTCGCGTGGACGGGTTTACTAGTATTTATTTAATCAGCAAAATGATAAGACTATCGACTATGTTCCACCGCTCATCGCCGAATTTCTCCTAAACGTTTGGCTCATAATATGGATTTTCAAACACAAATACCAACAAAAAATCATTCTGAGAATTTTCATATCAGCGTAAATATGTATTTTGATTTATTGATTTGCTCATTCAAGACTTTCCGATTTGTACATACTATGTACTTGTTATATACGCAAATAGTATGCCTGTAAATATTTAACAAATAGAAACATTCAGCTTATCAACGGAAATGGCTTAGGTATATCACGTAAATAAATAAAAATAAAATATTTACGCTAAACTGCACTAGAGTCAATAGAAAAATTCATTGATAAGTGTCTGCATTGTTGCACTTGCTCTGTCACGCTATGTTTTTTGTCTGTCATGCTCATTTCGAAATATTTTCATTGAAGAAAACTAAATTTCTAATCCATTTAAAACTTACTCATGCTCACTAAAAATATCTATAGCTATATAATAATAATACAATGGCACTATTATAACTCTGACGAGTTTTATGGCCGAGCTTCTCTCTCAATAAGAGGTGTGGTGCTTCTTTTTGTTTTTCCTACTAATTGGGTGGACCTACAGTTTTATGCCGGCTCCGAACGGCGAATGCATTTTTTGTGAGAAGCTTTTTCATGGCAGAAATACTCTCGGAGGGTATGCCGCCCACTGCCAAGAGGTGGCCGCAGCTCTTAAAAAACCCAATACATAATTCGATTTTTACTAATTAGAAAAATTGTTTTAGTGTTTTGCTCGGACCGTAGATTGAACCCGAGACCTCTGGCATAGCAGGCGAGCACTCTACCCACTGCACCACAGCGGCCACATAGCTATAAGTACAATGAATATTTTTGCATAGCCTTTAATTTTTTAAGCGCTTTTTCTAAAAAAAAATTCAGCGACGCTGTGTGACAAGCCAAAAATATCAAAAAAAAAAAGCTTAAATGGGACATGCATACCCAATAAACACAGAAGCGAGGATGAAACTGCGGCAAATTAGAGGCGAGTTCGCGAAAGCAGATTTTCGGGAATGTAATTTCTCGCAGTCGCCTCGAGTTCGCGGAAAGTTCGAGAAAATTAATTTTAGCTATATAATTTTTTTCCATTTTTTTGTTGTTGTTGTACTAAAAAATCAATATAGTTCTGAAATATTACATTTAGATCTGAAATAGAATATCACAGTTCCGCAGATGATAATGTAGCGAATGCGAGGCGAGTTCGCGAAAGTAGATCAAATCAGTTTTTAATCAAATTAATAGATATGAGTATGCAGAAAAAAACAATCAAAATTGTTTAAACAAGAGTGCAGCAACGGAACAAAATAAATATTACTGCTTAAATTTATTTGAAAAGCTTTTGTTATTTCATGAAAGCTAAACTTTCTTTATAAAAATATTTTAAGTGCTTTGTATTATTTTATACGGATTTAATCAATTGTCATTAAACGAAACTCTGAAATGACCAAAAATCGCCAACTATCCGGGAATTTTAAATTTTTCGATTCGCCATTGATAAAAATTCTTGAATCGCTAATGATGAAAAAATTCGATTCGTCAACAATTCGTGAATGAACAAATTCTCGAATCTCGAATCTCTAGTGAGAGCTGACTACCGGTTAATTCAGATTCGTTGATCCATTGCTGCGAACTATTGCCGCGATAATATAATCAGGGAAAGCGAATCCGACGTGAATTCGAGGCGAATTCGTTGTGGTTATTGGGTACATACGTACATATATATATCACGGATCACGAGTGGATCATAGAGATCGGACATCAAATAAGGAAGTTATTACAAAAAACGCGATTTAGCTGTTTTTAACGCGGGCCTACAAAAAAAATTTTTACACCAAAAATATTTTTTCGACATAACTGTTCAAATAAAACTGACACACACTAAACTTTTTTTTTGTCCATATAACGTGATATACGTGAATACGTACATATATATATATATATGTATATAGTAACTTATTTATATCCAATTTCTTTTTATATACATATTCATACTACTCGTATATACAATACACCCAAGCGGTACGCCCTCTATGTTTTCTACAATATTTTTTTTTTGTTGTGCTTTTCATTGGATGGTCGATTTTTGCTATTTTTGTTTTGCCTAATTAGAGCATATCGAAACTAATTTTTAAATGAAACAATAAAAAAATATCATGCATTGCTTCAACGTACATACATACATAAACTTATTTGGTGGTCTCGCAATTACATTGAAGTGCCTCGAAACCGAATTACCCTAAATTTACTAAACATCAACTTTGGTGCAGTTTACTTGGAAATATGTATGTACATATGTATGTATGTTGAAGCACAAATGCATAAACAGCATTCCTAAGTGCATCTGTGGCATGTGCAAATATTTTTTTTTTTTTAAATACAAACATATTTTGTTTCAAAATAAAAATATTTGCACATTTAGCCACTTAGCCGAGCTGAACTGAGGTCGGTCAACAGCATCACAACGGCTGAACTCCAGCTGAGAGCTGCTGAACGACTCCAACGCCTAATAGTTGACGGATGGCGGCTGCAGATTTGCTGAGTGAGTAGTTTATTTGTCCGGCAAACAGCTGCCATTACGTTTATGGCAGTGAGTCAATATGTACCAAAAGATAAAATCACTTCATTAGCAGAGTAGTGAATTGGAATATTACAAAAATACATACATACATATATATGTACATCTGTATGTATGTACATAAGGATGAAGAAATGGAAGCTGTGCATATACACAAATAAATAGATATGTAGGTACATATCTATGTATGTACAATTCGCACCCTAAATTATAAACTGACACTACTCAAAATTTTTCAAAATTTTTGTTCTTTCATAAATCGGTACAAAGAATATACATATGTATCTCTATCGACTGCCAAAAAATCTTTTCCATCAGAGTCTTTTTTAACTGATAAATAACTATTATACGTGGCTTTTCCCATATCATTGCCTATAAAAAAGAAAAAGTTGTTTGGCTCTCCTGAAAATTTTTGAATTTTGAGTTGTATCACTTTATGATTTAGGGTGCGATATGTACATAGTACATTTGTATATCCAATATGATTTAAATAGGTACATACAAAGCAATGTAGGTACCTACATACATAAATTTTTTTAACCAAATTACATTGGCCAAGTGCAGCTGCGCAATAAAATTTCGCAAAATACATATAAATAATTTCCATACAGGTGCGAGATGAAGTTATGAGGTTATTCAGCAGAGTGCATACGTACATACATATATATATATATGTATTTCATTTGTATGCTTTGAGTGTTAAGTATGAGATATTTGAGGAATTTTTTTGCTCAGCAGTCGGCAAATTTGTTGTAATATTTGCTATTGCGGGGTTTCCGAAATTTGTTCAATGTAATTATTGTTTGTTTATTTCGTTTCTTTTGAAGTCAGACAAATTGCTGTAAAATTGTAATTAAAAAAAAAAGCATCACCTAACTAATTCTCACATGCTTGGGTTCAGGTTGTTCTTTATTCATGTACAGCAGCATACTTCCCAGTAAACATTCGGAGTCATAAGAGAATCGGAAAGGAATCCTAAACTGGAGTACTCACACTCAGTATGAGCTCCTTTTGAGTTCGAAATGTATGCATTTCTGTTCTTACATCATATGAGCCTGAATAAGTGTCATAAAGTAGGTACTCCTATTGGACTCATATTTACGACTTTTTTATACTCAGCTGTATTAGTACACAGAGTATTATAGTTTTAATCACATAGCAGTGGATTGTAACAGAATGAAATAATCGAGACAGATATAGACTTATATATATCAAAATGATCAGGGTGAAAAGAGAAATCGATTGAGCCATGTCCCTCCGTCTGTCCGTCCGTCCGTCCGTCTGTAAACACTCTAACTCGCGCAAAAATTGAGATATTTTGATGAAATTTGAAATGCAAGTTGTTATCGAGACTGGGACGGTTGGTATTGAAAATGGGCGAAATCGGACCATGACCACGCCCACTTTTCCTATATAGAAAAAATCGGAAATTTGGTAAGTATCTCAGTCACTAATATAGCTGGAGCGATGAAATTTTACCCACGTGTTGACCTCAGGCCCCTATGAAAAAATTTGATGAAATTTTGGAAAATGGGCGTTGCCACGCCCACTTAGTAAGGGTCAAACATTGAAAGTTTTATATGTCATAACTCAGAAACCATTGAAGATATATCGATGAAATTTGGTATGCTTAGGCAAATATTTGGACGAAAAATTTCCAAAATCGCTTGACGACCACGCCCACTTTTATATATGTGAACTATAGTGACCTAATAAAAACATTTTAATCGATATCTTTGTCAAATATAAAGATAATTCATTGAAATTTTGTGGCATGAGTTCCAAAATAGACCGGAAACAAAAAATAGAAAAATTTTGGAAAATGGGCGTGGCACCGCCTTTTTATAGACAAAGGAATATACGAGATTTCTTAGCCTATAACACGACAAGTAATTGAGATATTATGACGAAACTTGGTTTATACACTTTTATAACTTGTGTTAATAGACGCGCAGAAATTTATTGAAATCGGTTTATGACCCCGCCTACTTTTTAACAAAGATATTTTTGGAACACCCTTTGGGAATTTGTAACGTGACATCTTTGTAAGTAGAAGCCATAAAGGAATGAAATTTTGCACAAAGAATAATATTCATATGCTTATGGATGACTGATAAAAATGTTCAGAATGGGCGTGGCTACGCCCACTTTATGCAGCACTCGCTTTGCATAAAGTACACCGTGTTTCCAGCAAATGCAAACAAACAATGAAAGCATACAGCTGAGTATCTAATGTTCGATTCCACTCGAACTTAGGCTTCCTTACTTGTTTTAATTTTTTTTTTCACTAGTAAAACCTTCTCCAGTTCTTTTCAAATGCAGCTTCACTCCTGCTTATTCTCCCCTTTGCCAGTCCTTCTTTGACTTCACTGTTTGCTTTATAGTGCTATTTTGCATTCTTCTCCGGATTCGAACCTGACATAAACCTGAAATTCAATCCAATGCCATTACTGTTCAACATTCAACATTATATTGAACTTCAGTGATATTTTTATACTTCCCCTTTTTCGAAACAGCATCTATGAATTACAATTATCAATTTAAAAAAAAAAAAACAAAAAAAATCATAAAAAAATTCATAAGCTCTTATTTCACACATATTCGGATTCCTATCGGACTCCAAATTATGAGGTTCATGTTTCACACATATTTCGGTCTAATATATGATTCCAAAAGTTTTAGACTCATATTATGCACATACATATGTATTTCGAACTCATAAGGTGCTCCAAATTATGAGTGCTCTTAGAACGTTGACTGGGTTGAAGCTACAGACACATTGGAAATACCTTTAAGGTAATAAGAAGAAATCAACATCAAATCTTTCATTCCGCATTATTAAAATCTCACTGTTACTCTCTAAAAATATGTGATATAAAATTATAGTCTGAATTTACAAA
The DNA here is from genome assembly GCA_960531455.1 of Urophora cardui. Classification (NCBI taxonomy): domain Eukaryota; kingdom Metazoa; phylum Arthropoda; class Insecta; order Diptera; family Tephritidae; genus Urophora; species Urophora cardui. The sequence continues at coordinate 159,604,177 of OY482671.1, forward strand.
AATGTCTGTGGTTGTTTTTCTTTTATTTATTGCAAGTGTCGTATGAACGAAAATCCTTCTTATACTTCCGGAAATTTAAGACAGTTAATTAACATGTTTCAAATGTATTTAAAACAAACGTAAAATACAAATTAACTACTGTTTCAACTAAACAATGCCTCTGGTGTTTTAAAGTTATTCTGATTTACTTATAGACATATGGAAAATATTTTTCGCAGGTAATGCTGATGAAGTCAATCAACCCAGAAATACATACATGCAAACAGGTATGGGCATAACTTGCAACCTACACGTAAAAAGGAATTTACTTTAGCACATTTTTTACAAATCATGCACTGCCTGCCGAGCATAAGTATTTGTGCATAGCAAAATTAATGTACATACATATGTCTATATATCTGCTTATGTATGTATGTATATCAGTTTTTGTAGTCGCATGTCTCGGCGTAAATGGGCAATTTCGTGTAATTATTATCTATTGCCACGTTGCACCAATTGCTTGTGGCGCAAAACTAGTTAGTCAACAATCAGCCAAATGAACTACTTTTTTAAAGCTATAAAATGATGAGCGTGGGTTGAAGCGAATATATTTTCATTTACAGTTAAAAAGGAATCAAGCTAGCACAGGCGATTATGGCAGTTGCTTTGGAGAGCGGTGAGCTCGCTCAGTGGTCCAATTTAGAATCAATGGTAGGTAGGTATGATGACTTAAATAACTTAGATTCTCATTAGTGGAGTATTAAAAACAATGGCGATTGGCATTAGTTGATTTCAAATTAATTGTGTACTAACATAAGTAAATGTACATACACTAGGCTGATATTACACACAAATATATACCAACAATCGCTTGGATGGTAGTTATATCTATGTATAATAATCCGATTGTCAGCCGGATGTATTGACATACATACATATTTACTAAATCAACAAAAGTCTAACAAAATTTGAAATTCAAGCCCAACTAGCAAAAAAACAGATCAATTTAAACGAATTATGAGAGAAAAATAACGACAAACCGAATTTTGAGTTAATTGATAAAAATCAAAGGTCAGAACGAAACGCATTAAACCAACACAAAAATTAAAAAAAATGTTGAAAAATTTAAAATTGAGTTTGCCTTAAAACACACAAAAAAACTAAAAGTAATCTTGTTAAGTACTAGCACTTGAAAACTAAGAGAAATACATACTTACATATTTGTGCAAATATAAAAACAACTGATAGATATATGTAAGTTCATATGTAAAAATATACACCTGACTGAACAAATTGACGTGGCATGACATGGCATTTCCACTTATTTATATAATATATATAATATATTATGTACTCCTGTATATACATTAGAGAGATCCCCAAATGTATGTAGACTAATTGTATGGCATATTTTCTGAACCTCACCCACTAGGTCGCTATTAATATAGTCGAAGATACCACGTACATATATGTATATTTTTGTCCCGATCGGAGACGGTAAAGGGGTGTCGCACAAGGGTCAAAGTTCATATTACTATATTGGCCACTGTGCGACAACTTTTAACCGTCTCCGATCGGGACAAAAATATATACTTACTATCCTCGAGTACTAGTCTCTCGATTTTGGACATTAGATATAAAAAATCGTATGACATTTTTTGGTCTTTATACGGTAGATAATATGAACTTTGACCCTTCTGCGACACTCTTTAATCATCTCCGATTGGGACCAAAATTTATATATGATATCTTTGACGGTGCTGTTACGGATGTACCGAGTGAGACCGAAGAAATTCGCTAATTTGATTTTTTAAGGACCACCCTATTAAACATACATACGCAGTACAGCTATTTCAATTACTAATCACCTACTTTGCACCGCCAACTGCGGATATGTATGTTAAGACTCTCAAGGCGGCAAAAGCCAAAGCCTTCGATTAAGAAAAAAACCGAACACCAAAATTATTCGCTTTAATTTGTCTCAAGCGTAAAGTGTCAATAAAAAGTAAAAATTGGAAAAAAAACTGAAAAACATTCGTTCAACAAGCGAACTAGCCAAACAATCTCCTGTGGCGGCTACAATTGAAACAAGTGTTAAACTTGTTTTCCAGTGATAGAGACATACAAATATACAAATGTACACTCAAAAAAACTAATTACTCAGATTATGAAAATGTGGAAATGGTTCGGCGCTAAAGACATATTTTCATTGATTTGAACACAATTTTTTTTAAAACGTGGTTTTTATTCCTTGATTTGAAAACTAAAAATTGTACATCAAAACAATGGAAATATCGCACCCTAAATCAAAAAGTGGCACAACTCAAAATTTTTCGAAATCGAGTTTTTTTCATAAACGGGTATACGGAACAGCGATTGCCAAAAATTTTTTTGAATAACTGTCTCTTTCGACCGAAAAATAATCATTATACCTGGCCCTTTGCCATACGATTGGTTGTAATGAAAAAAAGTTTTTTGGCTCTCCTGAAAATTTTTGAATTTTGGGTTGTGCCACTTTATGATTTAGGGTGCGATATGTCTATAGCTGAGTAAGTTGTTTTTTCAGTGTAGGTACATATGTACATATGTATGTAGATACTATATCTGTGCATGCTTTTAGTAGCAAACATTTGACATATCTGACAGGTACATACATATTTGTGTAGAGTTTCTTATAAAATCAAGTATCTATGTATATGAGTTTTCTTAAAAAAAAACGTTGTTAATTAAATAATTTAATCTCTCACATAGTGCAGCATAAACAGGGACCTCTACAATTTGATGGCCTAATCTTTTAAATGAAAATTTCGGATCACACAAAAAACTATTCAAACAACAAAAATGATAAGCACAACGAATTATGAAAACAAAAATTAATTTCGGTCTGCCAAAAATACAAATAATCATTTTTTTTATTTTTTTTTTACTTAAATTTATCTGATTTAAATTGACTTTATACTCCCTTTATAATTTTATTTTTTTTTTAAACTTCATTTTAATATTAGTAATTCAATGATCACAAACTGGTCAACCCACTTCCTTCACACAATTTGCTTACCCTCAAAAAAAGAAAAAATGCTGCATTTACTCTAACCCAAATAGATAAGCTTTATCGTTTCGAGTGTATGACTAGTCGTTAGATAAGATATTTTAGCAAATAGAGTAGATGCAAAGTGGCGTATTTTTTGTTTGGTGTTAACGCATTTTAGAGGGGTGATAGTAAAATAAATTTTTAGAATAAACAGACTAAGTAACTTGCTTTATATAAATACATATAAACTTTTGAAGCGTAAAGATATGTATGAGTCTTCATGGCAATTGCATACTCAAACTATTAAATAACAATTCTTTTAAATTGGCAATAAATCAAGTAATTCATTTACACCACGCACAATTTCTTTGGCTTGCACAAATGTATTTAAATACTCATTTAGATGCTTATCAACTCATAAATGAATACGCAAGTATACATCGGAGCGTATCGTGGTATTATTTCAAATTTTCCCATTCAACAAACCCTTCCATAAGTCTTCATTGACTTAAATTAACAATGTGATTCGTACGCACATAAATTTTAATTTTGACTCCTAACATTTAAAGTATATAAATAATCGCAGACAAGAGCGTAACGCCCTTGAAATTTGGTAAATTTTTTCTTCATTGTTTTGGTATCCATTCTTTATGGATTGGTTCTGGTTGCGTATGGGGCAAGGAAATACACTATAAAAGCAAAGCGGTTCTGCACGTTTCCTAGGCAAGGTTTGAGTAGTATTTGAAATTAACCCACTCTATTGAGAACGGCCTACTATTCTTAAAATGGTTGCTTAACATTATCTTACCTCTAGTTTTCACTGTAATAACCATAAATTTGCTTACCTGAAAATAAATGAAGAAAAAATAAATTATTATTAAAGTGGAATTAAAACTTTAAGGGGTAAGTATAAGCTTATAGATTTATTGTGAATTTCAAAGAAATTGTATCTACTTACTGTCTCTTACTATCGAGGGAAGATATCCTGAAAGGTGTATCAGAAGGAAAATGCCCAAATAATGCAAGGCAATCATGTAAGGAAAAAATTTTGAGCTAAGTTTTATTTGCCTACAATTCATTTATCTGGTCGAAAGCAGACATTTATGCGGCCTTTACACGTATCGATTTCCTAGTCGATTTTTGTCGTTCAACCAAAATCGACCCGTATAAAGAGCTCAGTCGCCAAAAATCGACTAGCTCAAATTAGACTTTCGTTAAACTTTTGCTTAGTCGATTTCTCAGTCGATTTCCTAATCGGCAAAAATCGGCCCGTGTAAAGGCCGCATTATATAGCCTATTATTGCTTTATGCAGTTCTTTTAAAAATTTTAAAATCATTACTTTTCAGGCTTTTTGCTTTTGCGCAACAAAGATCGTCACTAAGACCCAGTGATGAGATTTTCATGAAGGCTGGTAGCTTTATTGGAAGCCACTGAAAGAAAGAATATTGCATGACTCTACTTGTAAGTAGGTGCCCAATGAAATTGCAAATGAAAGTCATTGACTAGCGGAAGTACATACATACATTACTAAGAAGCTAAAAGTCAAGTTAAGTCTAGTTAAGTCAAGCAAAAATCAATGTAGCGCCTATCGATGAACTGCTAATAAACCCGGAAAATGCTGCCATACTTAACGTTATGGCTTAAGGTTGGTTTATAAACAAAAATGTCGACAACATTGTAGCCTAAGCAAAATCAGTAGCAACATTGCCACTTTATTGTGATGTGCTCTTCACCTTTTACTGACTGCCATTAAATACATACATATATCTTTTTTTTACTTTCCACATTTTTTTATGTTTCTCTTAAATGCAGTAAGCGTGAACAACATAATCGGCTTATGGATCACTTAATAATTTTTTTTAGAGGCTTTCTTTGCTTTACTGCGCTGCGCTGTTGCACGTTAGAAAGGCGAATGGGCAATTTAAGCGCATGCACAGTGTCGGACAATGAAATTAGGACACAGAGAGAAACAATTTCATTCGCTAAAAAATAATGTCTACATTCAGATATTCTTTTCATTACTTTAATTAGCAGAAAAGCAAAGGTCTAAAAAAAATTAGAAAAAAATTAAATTACTTTTAAAAAGTCGGTAATCTCTTGTCCAAATATTTGGTATCTAATTTATCAATCTATTCCATCGAAATCCCACAAATACCAAAACCAAAACGCAAAAATGAGCGAAACTATATCCATTGAAGAATAACAAGAATGAGATATATCAAACTGAACCACGATCAGCTATGTGGATATGGGTTATTTCGCAGGTTTATTCGCTAAATGATTCGAATGCGAATTAAGTTATGTAGAGATGAGCTTTTGGAGCAAACAATTTTGTAGAATATGGATCTGCATATAAATTGACACAACTTTCATAACATAAAGGCTTTTATGTATAAAAAAATGAACTCTTTCTCAAGGGACTGAACTTAAACTATTTAACTATTATTTTAAAATTTTTCTATGAGATAAACCGAATTTGTTTGGTAAAATCAAGCAATTTTAATAATTTTTATGCATACAAAATTCACATTTTACGAAAAAACTGAGTATGAGCTAAAGCTCGATTTTTGTGCATTAGGCCCAATATTTTCACCTCCACTGTATTTGGTTGAGATTGTATCAAAATACAAGATATGTTTGTGTTAAAATTTTTGTAGCACGAAAAGTAATTTTTTTAAAGTTAAAAAAAAAATGAATAAAAATCTCAATCACTTTCATACATACATACATACTAATGAACATAAGCATGCACTTTTAAAAACAAATGCTCGTACAGCCAATGTAATAAAGTAGCATCGCTGCTGTTGTTACCTCCGTCGCCACCAGCCTCCCGGTGATAGATAATATTGCATGCCAGCGATCTATTGGCGCGATTAATTGTTGGGTCAAATTGCATTTAAACTCGAGCAGAACCGCAACTCACACAGCCAACAGCTACCGCTGGCACGATCAAACACACAAATGATTAACGGCAAACATTTACGAAATTATTGGATATAGGTACCTCTACCTAGCCGTATACCGTATACCGTATCTCGTATCTAGGTCTACGTGTGTAGGTACACCTACATACATACATACACCACATATGTACAACAGCTCATCGGCTGATTTGCGGTTATTTTCGTTGAAATATTAGTAGTTCATTGCGCATGCGCAGCTTGCATTTAGTTAATTCACTCAAGCGCAATGCGGTGGTAGCAGCCGCACTTATTGAAGCTCATCGCGATGTTTTTTTTTTTTTTCTTTTTTGTTTGTTGTTGCCAAAGTGTTATTCGAGTCAAGTTGTTGAACACGCTTTTTAACTTATCACTCAAAATTATTATAAGCCAAATTCTCCAAAACGCCAAGAGCACAGCCGCAGCCTATAAAAACTGTGTTATTGTAGCCGATTGATGAGTGAACGTTACTGTGAAGCGAATAAAAAGCTGAAGAATATGCAACCGTGCATCTTAAAGTAGATACATAAGTTTTCGAAAGCTAAGTTATTGTAGTTTATTGGCCTCTTTTCCATTTTGTTTATTTTTTCCTTTTTGTTCATCTAAAATGTTTTTTTGGGAGCTCACTTTAATTTAAGTTTACCTGCTTCTAAAAACGAACATCATCATACCTACATATGCCATTTCGAATTTTATTTAAATTTCAATAATAGTTATTGCTTAAGAGAATTACCTTCATTCACACAATAATATTTTTTTACCGCCAGTTGAAGTAGTTTTTAATATAAACGAGCAAACTTTTTGAACCCTAAAAGCACTTAACACAGGATGTTCGAAACTATGCTTTATAGAAGCAAAACCAATAAATCTTAAAAACATATTTCCCAAGAAGGATTTGTATTCAAAGTAAAGAGTTGGGGAATTGTTTCGAAAGAGGATAAATAAGAAACAAATTTCATTGGAAGTAAGACACAAAAAATATGTTAAAACAATTTGTTAGAAACTCTTTTGTCCACAAGCAGCATATTTGTGAGTGCGAGTATAAAAAAGAAATGCGAAAGAAAGAGAAAAACAGAATTAAATATAATCCAACGATTTACGAGCAATTTAATAATGACTTTTTATCGGAGGAGATATTTAGTTACCAGCTTGTGGTGTGTAAATCCTTTTTTATTAAAATGTATGCTTTTGAGCATAACCTTTATACTAATCTTATACTATAGAGTAGTTATACCCGGAGTGTGTAGTGAATATTTCTGAAAAATTTTTTGGCTTGCATCTTCAAAATGTTTATATTAAACATTGAAATTAATTTTGACGTTATTGTAGTTTTGCGCTATGCAAATGTAACGCCATCAGTCATGCACATTTTCATTTGAAGTGGTACCCTCCAAAAAAATCTGCGCCTTAATTAATGTTTATACCAGAAGATTTCAAGGCTTTAGAAATAAGGCCTGAAAATTCTAAGCTATCAAGATTTGTATGGGCATAGGCTAAAATTAAGGCTGATTTTCCTGTGTTGATGGCATCAGGCTGTATGAACTATTTCTCCCTCTCTGTGAGAGGGAAAAGATGTTTTTTGTTTAGCTTCATAATTCACATTTTTGCGCAACTTAATAATAAATGAGATAAGCGGGCGCATTTAACCAACCACTTGAATGCTTGTTGAAAATACACTGAATATGTATTTTTTCTAAGCGGCAATTTTCCTACGTAAATACACAATTCTTAACGCTCGCCACACATTGTGCCCTCTTTGCCCATGTGTGCTCAGAAACTCAATTCCCTCTAACTCTATTTGAGTTATGAATAGTAAATAAAGTATTAAAACACTTGGAGCAGAGCGAATGAGCGTATAACAGCGAGCAGCGCTGCAAGCGTACTCCAGTTTTTTACAGCTTAGGCTTATTAAACTTTTTGCAGGGTACTTCCAAGTAGCAAAGAGAACTTATGTATGTATGTAAGTATTTGACAAATTCGATAAATGAAATCTCCAATTACCCTGAAAACTCACAACTGGGTATAATCATAATGTTCGTTTTCAATGGATATTAAAGTAGTGATGGGCGAGTCCGAGATGTTTTATTCGATTCTCTCGATTGTTGAAACAGCTCGAATGCTCTCGATGGTTTTCATTCGTATTCGAGTCAAGTCGTAAATGGCCGTCAGCAGCGTTGCCGTTGAAAAATTTTCGTGGTGGCTAGATTTGATTTAATTTGTGGCTAAAAATGGCTAAAAAATTTGGTTCGTGGCTAAAAATGGTGGCTAAAAAATTGTCTTTCAAGTTAACATGTTTTAAATTTATTTTCCAAATTCAGGCACAAAAGTGTTGCATTCAATATAAGGAAAAAATCATAAATTTGTGTAAAAATAAAGTATTCATACATACATAGTATCGTCTGTCTTCTGCCAGAAACACGAATGTGAAATTTTTTCTAAGTACGATGTCTGCTCTTTATGGGGTATATATTGATGTAATAACAATTAATATTGGTATAAATTCTTGCGTAAACATACATACATAATATGTATTTGTATGTACATAAGCATATATACAAATATTAATTGTTATTATATCAATATATACCCGAGGAAGAGCAGATATCGTACTTAGAAAAAATTTGACATTCGTGTTTCTGGCAGGGGACCGACGGTATGTACTTAACTATATCAAAAAAAAATTATATATCACATTCAATATCTATCATTATGTCGTCATCACTAATTGACTCTTTCTCTTCATAAATTAATTCTTTCTTCATTAATTCTGTGGACATTTGAAAGAACAACCTAAGTCGACCTAGGTGCACTTTCAGCTTTTTTTATCATAAAGATACACTTTAAAATACGCTTCTTTCTGTCTAATCGGTGTTATGATATCATTTCGGGTTCAGGAGATATGATTCATTACAAGCGGTGGCTAAAAACGTGGCTAGTGGCAAAACGGAAATTTTAGTGGCTAAAAAAACACGGCGGTGGCTAAATCTAGCCACAAAATGGCTAAAACGGCAACGCTGGCCGTCAGTCGAAACAATCGCTAAAACATCTCGGACTCGCCAACGATTCCTTTCGTTTTCAAAGCAACCCTACAACATCTCGGACTCGCTGCAAAAAATACATAATATATGTTGTTGCCGCTTGAATATTAAAATTGCTTTAAAAAATATACAGAGTGGTACAAATCTATTGCCGTTGTTGCTACTCATAAAATTCATTTGTTTCATAAGCGTCTCACTTCACAAAATTTATTAATGTTTAAATAATTTATTATTATTATTATGCACGACACTCTTTAGTTGTGATTGCAATAATGCAGCGTCTATGTATAGCATATTTTTCAATTTGGTTAATTTATTTATGTACTTGCCTCACTTCCATTAAAAATCCTACTTTCTTTATCAACAAACCTCATTCAGCTTATTTTATCAACTAAAACATATCATCAAAACAACAGCCGGCCCGCCGACTCGGAACAATCGCAAAAACATCTCGCTTGTGTAGTCGAGATGTCATCGAAACAACCTACGACTCGCCGACTCGGAACAATCGCAAAAACATCTTGCTTGTGTAGTCGAGATGTCATCGAAACAACCTCCGACTCGCCGACTCGGAACAATCGCAAAAACATCTCGATTGTGTAGTCGGGGAGCGAGTCAATTTTTGACTCGATTGTGATTTTGCAACGATGGCGATTCTCTCGATTGTCTAAACATCTCGGACTCGCCCATCACTATATTAAAGTTGTTACTAATTTTAATGCTTCTTACATATGTATGCAGGTACGTATGTCTGCTTTTATCTTTGCATATTTATTGTTTATTTAAAAGAAACACCAAAGCAAATCATTCGCATATTCACAAAATTTAAAAAAACATAAATTTTTATTATCCTTTTTATGCTGATTGTGTGCTGTGCAGCGTGTAATTTATCATCGCCGAGACAAAAGCTGATTGTGCGACAAAGCAGCGTATGCTAGGAATATCTTTTGTTTTAGGGCGCAAGAGTGAGGAGATAAAATAAAATACATAAGAAAATAAAGAAAACTTGAAGAGTCGGCAATCCTGAGGGAAATAAAAGGTAGTTAACTATAAGCCGTTTGTATGCTGACGCTAATAGCCCAACCAGTCAACGACGCACGCACGTAGCCCGTGTCAGCTGACACAACCTGTCTTATGGAGTTGTAGTGTAAATGCCCACTCACCAACGAATGACGAAGGCCCCTTTAACGCACGTATCGTAGAAACCTAGCTCAGTTTGATTTTTCACGTAATAACGTGTCAGCTGATTGCTCTCTTTGCAACAGGGTTGCCGGAGCGATCATTTTGTAGTAAATTAGTACGAATCTTTCAATATGCTCCCAAAGTACCTCAATAACTATTCCGAATGTTGCCGATTATAAAATTATGTTAACATAAGTGTATTTTTTGTTTTAAATATGGAGATAAAAATGTAATAAAAAAATTTAAGTTTTTTCTTGCGTTTTTTTTACTAAATTTGACTATTGCCGCAATTGTTTTTTTACAAGGAAATAAAAATGTAAATAGAGAAAATGAAGGTTTTTTGGCGTTTTTTTTTTTTACTAAATTTTACTACATATTGTATCAATCGTTTTTATTTGTTTTTATATGGAGATAAAAATTTAAATAGAAGAAAATTAAGTTTTTCCTGCTGTGGTTTCTTTACTAAATTTGACTATTGTGGATATTTTTGACTGTTGCATTTAATACATTTGACTATTAGGCATATAACTTTTTACAATTTTTGCAAATACGAAAAACGGCATACTATAGTCGAATAGAGCATAAAAAAGTATGAACCCCATTATTTTTTTTTGCGAAATTGCAATAAAGTTTCCGCGCAAAACGAAATTACTTTTTTATCAGAACTGCTGAAAAAAACAAAAAAAGTTTTGTACATCTGCGCAGAGCGTGCAATTAAAATTGTGCAAGACATTTTACGATTGTGTAAATCATCATTAGGGCAACCAAAAAATTGCTTTAAAAAATGCTTTTTTGGCGCCAAAAAATTGCCGTTAAACTTAAAGAATTGGCACTTTTTAGCTTTAAAAATTTTTTATTTCAAATCATTTTCTTTAAACATAAAAAATATAATATTAAAATGTATGTAAACCTTAGGTAATTGTTTTAAAACAAATTAATTCAAATTGTCGTTAAACTTAAAGAATTAGCCTTAAAAATTATTTTATTTCAGTTCATTTTCTTAAAACATAAAACAAAGTAAAGTAAACTAAAAAAAATAAAATAAAATAACAAAATGTAAACTCTTAGGTACATGCTTCAAAAGAGAAAGACAATATGCCGGAATCATAATTTGGCGTTAGGTCGGTCGCGCGTTGATCGTACCTCAACCTGACATTCGATATTAGATGTTGGATTGTAAACGTGTTCACTGCCACTAATATATTTTGCTGAATTTTTTCATAAATTTCATAATTTTTCATCGAAAAAAAAACAATTTTAATTTACTTAATGTCAAACGCCCGACTTAGTAGAGAAATGTTCAACTCATATTACAAAAAATTTACGATCAAACGCTTGAGGTCACAATGCGATTTGCTTCATATATTTCCATACATTTCTACTCACCTGTCAAAAGCGCGGCCGATCGAACGCCAAATTTGGATTCCGGTATAAAAAATCTAATTCATATTGCCACACATGGCATCCCCGATCAACACAACATAAAAATGAGAGCGAGGGCGGAGCTCACAGCAAAAAAATGGGAGTTAGGAGCAGAGCCAGGGAAAAAAATGTTTTAGATTCTAAAATTTAGAATGGAGCAGGAACGTAGCTAAAGAAAAATCAAACTTTTGCTCCGATGCCATGGTTGTGAAGATTAAACGAAATATATATGGAGGATTAGATGTGCAATAAAATTTTGTTGAAATTACCCGACGTCTATACATGCCATATCTGGAGCAATTCAATTGACAAACAGAAGCGATTAGCCAATCAGAGAGCAGAAAATCCGTAACATATTTTTTCCGATTTTTTTTGTAATTTTTTTATTTAATAGTGAAATTAGCATAAATTAGCATTTATTATGAATTTGGCAATTTTTAGCTCTATCAAAAGTAGGTCAGAATGTATAATTTTTCTTAAAAACTACCCTAAATTAAGCATTATGTGATAACTACCATAGAAAAAAACTTGCTTGTGCCAATTTTTGGTTGCCCTAATCATCATATACTTTAAATTTAAAACTTATTTCATACTATAACAATTGACAAAAATGTAAAAATAAAAATATTAAAAAAAATAAAAAAAAAAATCTGACTTTTTTTAGAAATCCATTTTTGCGCGGAACGTTTTTGACCCGAAATCACCTAAAAAAGTGATATTCATTACTTGTACAATATTTGCCACCACGTGGTGGTATGCCAAATTTTTCGTCAAAATTTGTTATATGCCTAATGTTAAAAGCCTTTAAGAAATAGTAGTAGAAAATGTACAAGCACGGAGTCAGAAGTAAACAAAACTGCAATTAATATTTGGTTTTAAATTATCATGATACAACATTTTCAATTTAAAAATTTATTTATTAATAAATTCTATGAATAATACGATTTTCAAGAAAAATTACTACGAAACCAAACACAAGTTACTACGAAATCAAAAACTGCATGTATACTTTGCTGTACAATGGTAACGCTGTTATTCAACTCATTCCAAACAAACCAAAAACAATGCAGAATGTAAACAAAGGAAAACAACTGATTCTTGCGTTGGGTATGCGTGCGTTTACGTGCGTGAATGGTGTCGATTTTCAACTATTGCGTGAGGTAACTGAGAGATATGACGCCGTCGGTCAATGGTTGGACTATAAGCAAAATTGAATTGCGGGAGAATACTAAACAAATATCATAAAATGCCACACAAGAGGCTGAAGATCCATTCCATTCCATTTGCTTGTGTCGGTAGGTAACTCTGCTTGATTTTCAATTGGGTTTTAACGCTTTTTGTCCGCTCACGGTTCGATTTCAGTTCATTCATTTACCTTGTGATAACCGAACAAGATCCTGATTTCGGTTGCGACAACCCCAATGTACTCGCGTGTAGTCTGTTGGTGGTCCTACGAATTTAACAACAACAAAGATGTGCGCACTATGGACAGTTACCTAAGCAGTGAAAAATAAAACTCATTGAATATGCAAGAAATTGAGCATGTAAATTATACAGTCATGCAGTCCTTACTGACAATGCTGGTTGATACCTACGCTGGTATCACAATAGATCACAATGCAAGGTAATGGAGTATCTTTCAATGGCGCAGACACAAAAGGTAGGTTCATAGGTACTTAAAGGTAAACCAAAAGTGTGCGTTAAAGTTTTTTGAAAAATGCGGTTGTTTATAATGCATATCAATTAGTTGGTAAACAAAATAGGATTCCATATTGTACATACACACCTCTATGAACACACATATGTATGTATGTGGTATATTCAGGCAGCCACAGTCAGTATTTGTGCCAAGGTTCTCAGCAAACAGCACCGTACAACAAATTGTGGGTCACTGTCGCTGCAGTGATAAAAAAATTTTTACTCTTGAAAATCACAATTGTTCTGGAAAATCGATGCTGTGAAAAGACTAAGTAAACCAGAGGTAAAACAGAAAACAAAGCCTAACTAACAGGAACTAGAGACTCGCACTCTCTTTAATCACTATGTTATGCATTCTTTAGAGATTTGTAGGATCTGCCGACGAAAATATTTGTTACACTGTGTAATTTAGCCGAATTTTTATTCATAGGAAATTCTACCTAACATTAGAAAATATTTTTTCTATTTATTCAAGTGCTCAGTAAATACACATATGCAAGCGCGTATGTGGATATATGTACATAGATGTATGTTTGTTTGGTAAAAACTTTTCACACTCTTCAAGGGCTTTGAAGATATTTATAAGTGTTTAGCGGTGTTTACCTATACATACATATGTATGTGTTATTTTTTAGATCAGCCGTTTATTGCTTGATATTTTATTCATTAGTTGTACCTGCATGCTTTTCCTTTACAATTTTGTATTCATAAAAAATAAATCCTAAAATAGAACTCCATTGTACCTACTAGGGATTCCAATTTTTCCGATTTTTCGAGATTTTTTTTATAATCCCGGGATCCCGGGATTTATCCCGGGATTTGGACATTAATTATTTTTCCATAAATATATATTTCGAGGAATGCTACAACTGTAAAGTGCAAAGAAAAATTGATTTTTATTGCCATTTCTATTATTTCATTAGTAACAAAATAAAATAGGAACGTAAAATTATGCGTATTATTTAATAATAAGAGTTACTTTAAAAAACCAACCAACAAAGAAAATTACTTATATTTGGTGAACAAAACATTTGCCTTTACAGTTGGTACTTTTAAGATATTAATAATAAAGCTTGTGATCATTTGATAATCTCCAATAAAAATTTGTAGAATTTACCGACGTACTTCGTTTAAGCGAATATTTCCAAGCTTGTGAAAAATACTGAAAATTAATGCAAAATTCGGAAAAAATAAAAAATCGGATGCACAAATTTTGAGATGAATTCCGAGTATACAGCTGCGTATTTTATTTTAGTACGTAATGCGAAATTCCCAAATAAAATTAAACTTTTTCCTGGTTTTTGCTTATTTTATTTTCTGAATATTGTTTGCATTTTCTTCCATTATTTACTTTTCATGGGAGGAAATTGCAAAAACCTTTGAAAAATAAATGACCAAAAATCAGGAAATAGAAATTATCAAATGAATTTTACCACAAGAATTCTAAAGATTTTAAAAATACCTAACGTACGTTTCCTTACAACGCGTACTTCATAAAAAGAAAAATTTAATTTCACTGGGTTACAGCCAAAAAATATCAGGTATAGGGGAGGATAGAAAAGGACTGGAGGAGGATAGGATAGGAATGCTGAGCTCGGAACTATTTTTTTAATGTGTTGTATTGTAAGGTTTTTGAAATAACCGTAATTTGGTATTTTTTTGGTTATCACTTCACTCAAAAATTATTTTCGGAAATCACAAAAGCGATAACTGCGACAATTAAGCAGGCTAATTTTTAAAAGAATAAAACTTTCCTGAATTTTACAACTTCCTACAAAAAACTTAATTTTAAAATTTTTTCAAAAATCGCAAGTTATGAAAAAAATTTTGATTTCGACCAGCTTTCACTCAACGAGGTTATGTCCAATTACTATAAGTTGTATATCGACAATTTTAATTGTCTTTCGAACGAGGTACTGCTTGTGATTATCGCATTTGTGACTCCCGTGAAAATAATTTTTTCAATGAAGTGATAACCAAAAAAACCTAACCATACTAAAAATTAAAAAAAAAAAATTGTTCCGAGCTCAGCAGGCCCATATCTATTCTCCCCCAAACCTGAATTTCTTGGTATTTTTTCTTAATTATTTGTAGCCTAGTGATATTAAATCAAAAATATTAATCCTTACTTTGCATTTTTAATCTGGAAAAAATGTCAAACTTATTCTGCATTTTCTTCGGACTGTCAAATCTTTTTATTCTCTTCCACAAAGATTACACACATTTTTTAGGGCTGTTTGTTCTATTGACAAAATGTAAAACTGGCCCGACTAAGGCCAACATTTTCTGTTCTTAGCACAAGTAAAGGGTTGCATTATTTTTTTTTCATTTATCACATGAAAAATGCATCATTTTAATAGGGCACCGGGCACATGTTGATAATGCTTCCATGTAATAATGCAACATTTTCGTTCAGAATAGGAAGCGCTATTAGTATACAGATCTGAGACCAATAAAAATTATATATACTACAATTTTTTCTGCTATAATAGGGGAATATTCGCTCTTTATTTTATCCCGAAAATCCCGGGATGAAATTCTAGCAATCCCGGGATTTCCGGGGAGTCAAAATGGGCGGGATCCCGGGATTGGATTGTAATTCACTACACGCGGCTAAGAAAACGTGCTTTTACTTCAATTACCTACAAACAAAAAAGAGAAAAATACGCAGTTGTTAGGGTTGATTTGGAATAAAAAAAGAAACTATGAATTGTATTGAGCAGCAAGCAATCATTTCTTGCTTACTTCTGAATTCATTTTTGTGCTTTTTTTGCTTTCAAAAATAAAAGGCCCAAATACCGTTACGCACGTACATACATATTTACGTATTTATTGCTTTATTATTTGATTAATAAATGGGTTGATTGTGATAAGTTTTCAATAAAGAATTAATCAATAAAAGAAAGCGAATAGAACGAATAAATTTTACTGATTGATCTCAGATCGTAGCATGGTCATTTGATTGGCTTTTTTTCAATTGCTTAATTAAATGCATTTGTGGTTACTCTATTCATATTGCATATTTCATTACTTTTTTCTCGAAAAATCATAAAATTAAAAAGATTGATGAAAGTATGTTCTTACGACTATGCTTTTTATTATGTTTGGCTACTTTTCAACACTCTTAAGTGGCATGAGAAACTTGAATATATCACATACATATGAATGGAAACTGCTACGTCATGGATGTATTGCAAAAAAATTAAGATACAACAAGCTTTGATTTCCCTGCAGCTGGTCAAAAAGTATGTAGGTAGATATATCTAAAAAAATATTGAGGTTCCAATGATGATGTTTGGTATTTTATCATTGGTCCGCCCAATCTTAAA
Source organism: Urophora cardui (assembly GCA_960531455.1). Classification (NCBI taxonomy): domain Eukaryota; kingdom Metazoa; phylum Arthropoda; class Insecta; order Diptera; family Tephritidae; genus Urophora; species Urophora cardui. The sequence continues at coordinate 159,620,796 of OY482671.1, forward strand.
ACACATAAATAGTAGAGCATTATCTCTAATCTAATTACCTATTTGCCCTGAATTTATATTTGTAGTAAACGCTCAGTGTGACCCCGCGGTAAAAACATTTTATTTCACGCATACCGTTGCTGAACATACAGTATATGGTATAGGTAGGTATAAAAGAAAACTGATAGCTCAACATATGGCGAATGATTTTGGTTTACATTTTAATATTTTGATGGCTTGTCTGGCGCTGTGTGAAAAGCTTGAAAAGAGGTGATGACAGCAACGACACCGACATCAGCGCCCCCCCCATCAAAGTGATTTGCCCCAAAGCTAAACACTTCGTGAGCACATAAAACTACATACATATCTACACATTGAAATATACATACATACATATATGTATGTACATTAAGGTGGAGTGAAAACATATGGAGATATTTTTTGTTTCTTTTTTGAACGTGCCAGCAATGAAAAGTTGCCTTTATACGAGTTAATGAACCCCACAAAATTTTTGTGGCGATAGGATGACGTTTTTAACTGCCCCCAGCCCCGCAAAGTTGAAAAAAATAGCACGATCTGGTAAAAATATGAAATTTTTAGAATTATAAAATCACAAAACGAAGTATGAGGATTGATAAACATGGCGAAGCTGAGTATTAAAGTGAATTTTTTTTTTGGAAACAACAACAACAAAAGTTATTAAAGGTCAAAGTTTATATTAAGCATTTTTTAATTGCAATTACTTAAAAACTACTCAACCGATTTCGAATATTTTTATACAATTCGATAGGTATTTTGATTCCTTTTAATTTGATATGCATTTTATATATGAAAAGTAATGGGGTAAAAGGGGGGTTGAGCCCCGCAGAGGAGAGCAATCAACTCCACTGGAAAATGTATATCAAATTAAAGGAAATCAAAATAGCTATCGAATGCTATAAATATATTCGAAATCGCTTCTTTAGTTTTTAAGTAATTGCAATTTAAAAATGCATAATATAAACTTTGACCTTTAATAACTTTTGTTGTTGTTGTTTCCAAAAAAAAAATCACTTTAATACTCAGCTTCGCCATGTTTATCAATCCTCATACTTCATTTTTTGATTTTATAATATTCAAATTTCATATTTTTACCAGATCGTGCTATTTTTTCAAATTTGTGGGGCTGGGGGCACCTCTAAATATGCGAGTAGGTCAATAAAATTTTAAAGGCTTATTTCTGGGCTAGAAAGGTGCCGTTCTGACAAATTGAATTTCCAAATAAAAAACTTCACTCCACCCTAATGTACATATATGTATACGAATATAACAAACGGTAAACGATAAGCTATCGGAAGCAGAATGTGTACCTACTGATGACAGCGCGCTGCCAAGGAAAAGTCCATTCAACTGCTTCTCTCTAATGGCATTGGCAGTGCCACCTAAACGAAAAACATAAAGAAAAGTTAATGCGCTGACTTTGGCTGGCCACACGCCGACACAACGATATTTGTGGCTGCCGCCTCCGATGTGGTCGTCGATCACACGCTAATTTGTTCCTGTGTAGCAATCGATTGGTGGAAAGCCAAGCAGACAGAAGCTTTGGCAACTACAGACGCATCAATTTTGTTGTTTTTATGGTGGTATGAGAATATGTGGAAAAGGGAATAGGGAAGTATGTGTGAGATAAATTGCTGCCACACAATTTTATGTACTCATGTACATACCCACTTGCATATACATACGTATGTATACATGTATGTACAAGTGCATATTCATGTATAAATTTACCAGTTCAGGTAAAAATTTACTTGGCGTGCACATTTTTTTATCGGCTACTTAAGCTTCCTAGACATTAAAGTTTATTTAATTTTCTTATAAACTATACCCAGCGTGTACCTACTCTCGTATTTTTAATTTGTTTCCACCAAGTTCATATTTTAGACTGACAGTACATATGTATGTACATATGTACATAAAAGTCCATATCTCTGGGATATATGCTCTTTTAAACAAATCACGATAGACTGATAGTCACATCTTTTTATAATTAAAACTCACCGTATGGTATGTAATATACAGAAACACTAAATTTGAATTAATTTATGTAGTATATTATTTACATATTTTTCTTTTCATTCGTTATTTTTTAGAGTTCCATCTGCCTTCGTGTTCGATTGCACTATTTTATACTCAGCTGTACTAGTACACAGAGTATTATAATTTTGATTTCATAACGGTGGATTGTAACATAATGAAATAATCGAGATAGATATGGACTTATATATATCAAAATGATCAGGGTGAAAAGAGAAATCGATTGAGCCATGTCCGTCCGTCCGTCCGTCCGTCCGTCCGTCCGTCCGTACGCAGGATAACTCGCGTAAAAATTGAGATATTTTGATGAAATTTGAAATGCAAGTTGGTATCGAGACTGGGACGGTTGGTATTGAAAATGGGCGAAATCGGACCATGATCACGCCCACTTTTCCTATCTAGAAAAAATCGGAAATTTGGTATCTCAGCCACTAATATAGCTAGAGTGATAAAATTTTACCCACGTATTGAGCTCAGGCCTTTATGAAGAAATTTGATGAAGTTTTGGAAAATGGGCGGTGCCACGCCCACTTATTAAGGGTCAAACATTGAAAGTTTTATATGTCATAACTCAGAAACCGTTGAAGATATATCGATGAAATTTGGTATGCGTAATTTGGTTACTTAGACAAATGTTTTGGCGAAAAATTATCAAAATCGGTTGACGGCCACGCCCACTTTTATATATGGGAACTATAAAGGGGCCTAATAAAAACATTTTAAGCGATATCTCTGTCAAATATAAAGATCTATCACTGAAATTTTGTGGCAGGAGTCCAACTAAGAACATAAAACAAAAAGTACAAAAATTTTGGAAAATGGGCGGTGCCACGCCCACTTATTAAGGGGCAAATATTGAAAGTTTTATATGTCATAACTCAGAAACCGTTGAAGATATATCGATGAAATTTGGTATGCGTAATTTGCTTACTTAGACAAATGTTTTCGCGAAAAATTATCAAAATCGGTTGACGGCCACGCCCACTTTTATATATGGGAACTATAAAGGGGCCTAATAAAAACATTTTAAGCGATATCTCTGTCAAATATAAAGATCTATCACTGAAATTTTGTGGCAGGAGTCCAACTAGGGACATAAAACAAAAAATATAAAAATTTTGGAAAATGGGCGGTGCCACGCCCACTTATTAAGGGCAAACATTGAAAGTTTTATAAGCCATAACTCAGAAACCGTTAAAGATATATCGATGAAATTTGGTACGCGTGATATATTTACTTAGCCAAATGTGTGGACGAAAGATTACCAAAATCGGTTGACGACCACGCCCACTTTTATATATGGGTATTATAAAGTGACCTAATAAAAACATTTTAAGCGATATCTCTGTCAAATATAAAGATCTATCACTGAAATTTTGTGACATGAGTTCTACAATAGACCGGAAACAAAAAATAAAAAAAGTTTGGAAAATGGGCGTGGTACCGCCTCTTTTTATACAAAGGAATCTACGAGCCTATTATTCGACAAATAACTGAGATATTATGACGAAACTTGGTTTATACACTTTCATAACATGTGTTAATAGACACGCAAAAATTTATTGAAATCGGTTTAAGACCACGCCTACTTTTTAACAAAGATATTTCTGGAACACCCTTTTGGAATTTGTAACGTGAATTTTTTGTAACTAAAAGTCATTTTGCACTAACAATAATATTTATATGCTTATTTGGATGATTGATACAAATTTTGAAAATGGGCGTGGCTGCGCCCTGTTTATGCAGCACTCGTGTCATATAAAATACACCCTATATCGAACAAACGCAAACAAACAATGAAAGCATACAGCTGAGTATCTAATGTTCGATTCCACTCGAACTTAGGCTTCCTTACTTGTTGAAAATAAGCTTCCATATTTGTAAACATTCTTCAAAAATACAAATTGAATTTTAAATTTTTTACTTAATCCGAAGTAGATCGTTGTTTTGTATCCATAAGATATTTCTAATCACTGCTATTCCGAGCGTTACCGGAAAATTACTTTACTGGTAATTTATGTTGCTGAAAATTGTTACCGTCTTTTCAATTGGTATTCTGGCACAAATGGTAACGCTGTCAAAGCATTTCCATACGAACGGAATGGAATGGGGCTGAAAATGGTAACAAAATGTTACCACGTATTGAGGTGGTAACTTAATTTTCTGCTGCCAGAATACGAAAAGAGTGTTTAAGGTACCAGATTCTTTATTTAACCAGTAAAGTAAATTATGTTACCACACCGGAATAAGGCCGTAATAGCAACAGTTGGCATTGAGTCTTTAGCATATCAGAACGACAGAGGAGCACACTAGGTACAGCTGACAGCTGTTCCAGTTGCTGAAGCTGACGCTGCTGAACATACACGTGGGCGACGAAGCATACCCACCTTCAAAGGAAACATACAAATGTATATACCTATATACATATGTACATATGTATGTATGTATGTATATTTTGAATGGAAGCTCATCGTTTAGTTTTAGTTTATTATAATTTGATTGCTTCAGATTCTCTGCTTTTTCATTCTGCATTTAAATACATATATCTTTCGGAATAAAATTTAAAAATATCTAGTATGAATAGCATAGCATTTCAACACAAACAATTTATTAAACATTTTACAAGCAGTCGTGGGCATATTTTCTTTTCTTGCTGCTCTTGACAATGAACTTTTCATAAGAGATTTAATAAGGTTGTTCTCTGTGTCTAATATTTTTGCCGAGATATCATGATATCTTGAGAAATTTGCCACACAGAGAGAGCGCACCTTTAAGAAAATAAAATTCTAACTGACTTCATTGTGAACTAGCATGTTAGTCATATTCTTTCCACTCTTTATACAACTGTTGTCGCTTTGCTTTGCTTGCTTCAATTTCGAATTAATTAATTTTTTATCTGAATAAAATAAAATACTTAAGAAAAAAGAACTAGAAACATAAATTCAAACTCACTTCTCATAGAAGACCATTGTGAATGTAATAAAATGGTTGCATTTCCCGTGATATTTTTCTCATGATATCACATATCACGGGTTGGGGTATGAGAAATTTGCCGAAGCTCCAAATTTGACAAGACGTGTATTTTGTTGTTGTGCTCGGCAAATTTATCACACTTATGTCATCTCGGCAAATTTGCCAGGCCAAAATCACAGAGAGAGAACAACCTTAATGATAATTATGGATATATTTAGGAAAACTAAAAACATACATAAGTATGTACATTAGGCCGTCTCGCCTTATAGGGACGTAAAAATAAAGTTCGCCGTACGCCCCCGAATATGATGTCTTTTTCGAAAACATTTCTGGGAAATTTTTTTATTTTTTTTTTGGACGCCGCTAGATGTCGCTAAAATTTATTTTTCTCATAACTTCGGTATTTATAGTCCGATCTCTAAGTTTAATACACCGATGTCTTTGGCTTGAAAGGACGCCTTATACTATGGTATATTATTAACTTTATGTGCGTCATTGGGGTCACTACCACCCAGTACTTGGTTTATACCACCCTAATGCAATTGTTTATGCCTGCATGTTAAACGTAGTCTAAAATAAATATAAATTTTGCAAAAGAATTATTTCGATCGCTTCAGTAGAACCTGAAATAAAACACGTTCAACATTCCATGGAATATATGTTTTCGGCTTCCTTTGGTCCGTTAGGTTCATTTTACAAAGATTTCTTCTGAGGAGACCCCTACTGAAATTTTATGGCGAATAATTTTCTAGCACATTTTAATCCTCTAGCACCGCCAATAAAGGGTTATTTTGACCCCCTTTTTAGAAAATCAGGAAAAATTGCATTTTTAATGTCGCTAGAGGGTTAAAAAGTTCTAAAAAATTATTTGGCATACAATTTTACTAGGGGTCTCCTCAGAAACTTTTTCTGTAAAATTAACCTAAAAGACCAAAGGAACCGAAAAACCTATATTTCTCAGAATGTTAAACGTGTTTTATTTCGGGTTCCGCTCAAGCGATCGAAATAATTATTTTGCAAAACATTAATGATTTTTGACTACGTTTAACATGCAGACATAAAAAAGGCACATTAGGGTGGTATAATTTAAGTACTGGGGGTAGTGACCCCAATGACGCACGTAGGGTTAATAATATGCTATAGTATAAGCCGCCCTTTCAAGCCAAAGACATTGGTGTATTAAACTTAGAGATCGGACTATAAATACCGAAGATATGAGAAAAATAAATTTTAGCGACATCTAGCGGCGTCCAAAAAAAAATTAAAAAATTTTCCGGAAATGTTTTCCAAAAAGACATCATATTCGGGGGCGTACGGCGAACTTTATTTTTTGCGATACGGTCTAATGTACATATGTATGTAAATTATTTTATTAAATAACTCTTGAAGAGCATTTTATTTATGAAAACATTTTCGAAATACTTTAAACGCCAGAGCTTCAGTAAGTTCATAATAAATGCACAGAGAGAAATGAAATGATCGATTTAATCATAATAGAGAAGAGTAAAATTTCCCTGTTTACCACTAGTCAAAAAATATTGCAAACTTATGTCAAATGTAATGTAATGGTGAGTAGATAGCAAAGGCCTTTAATTAGGTCTTCTCCAAAAACTCTTAAGGTCAGCCTAAGCTAATATAAAACACATCAAATCACTGGCAAATATTCGCCAAATACTGTAGTATTAAACCCTGCTTATAATACTCAAATGTTCAATAAAAGCGCTTAAGCTCTGACCTTGCAGATTCGTTTAAGTAGTGCATAGTAAAACAATCTACGACGAGGAAACGAAAATGGACAATAAGCGGCGCTGATAAACTCCCAATCCAATCAAACTATGCTCATTGCGTAAAGCCGAGATTAAAAGCACAAAAAAAAAAACCTTTAATGCGACATTAAGCTGGAATAAGTGCGTTTGAGGATCATAAAAATAGAAACCAAATAACGCGTAAAAAAGATTTCATTAAGGAAGGCAGGGAAGGCTAGATTAATGTCAAAGCATTGAAAGATATGGGTTTATAGAGTTTGACTTATTCGTTTGTGTCACACGTACAATGACACTTTGAAAATACAGAAGTAAATTTTTCAGAAGTAAAATTTATTTTTTGGGTACTAACGTTTTTAACGATTTAGATCACATGCTTCATCGATTATCTTAGACGTGTTGACGACTGCTTATAATATAGAAAAGAGCCTAACCTCTGCTCCAATTTTATGTTGCAAGTCTACATCTGCCAAGGCAGATTAATCTAACATTTCAATTTCTTATTTTTGTAGGTTTTCATTACTTGTTTCGAAATTTGTTTGTAATTAAAAATTTAAACATGCGTGATGGTTCAAAATTTGCTGATAAACTTGCATAAATTTATGTGAGGTTAGAGGTGTTTTGCTGATAATTTTTTATAACTCAAAAGCAATAAAACCAAAAACATAATACATACTCGTATGTACTTTAATTTACATAGGCATGTTCATATGAGTAAATATTTATATAAATATAGGTACCCATTCCTCTTTTATTGCATTACTAAAAAAAATCGGCTGCCAGCACGCTAATGAAGTAATTAAATGGTGACAATTAAATAGATTAAGACACGCACACCCTTCTGAGCATTTCGCATCGTAGACACACATGCATATGTAGGTATGTACATACCCTGCAGGGAACTCAATAACTAGTGAGCAAAATTTCTAGTTCCGAACTAGCGAAAAGGTGTCAAAAGGGAACTAGATCAATTGTAGTTAGACCCTCACCAGTTCAGAAGGAGTGAATTGAGTGACCATTATAAGACACACTTTGATTTGTATGCAATTTCGAAGTGACAAAAATTCTATGAAAATTTTTCGTTCGTTCAATTGCCGTCGGCCTTGTATATTTCTGCAATTCTCAGATGTTTAGTGAAGCATTTTATATAGAGTTTTCTATTTCCATCTTGTATGAAATGAAATGTTCCCCTAATTATGCTTTTCCGATCCCTCAGGCTTATTTTTAATTTTTTTTTATTTTATTACTTTTTAAATATTATTGTAAATTTTTATTAAATAAATAAATAAAAAAATATTAGTTAAAAAAAAATTAAAAAAAAAAATATCATCCACCTTGACACCGACAGGATTCGAACCCGCGCCCCTCAGATTGAAAGGCACATGCGTTAGCCAGTTGGCCATCGCGCCACTTGCATGAAGTGTTGCAAAGGCTGGATTTAAGCGGCAGATGTAAAACTGTGAATTTGTAGGTACTTGTAGCTAGTTCAGAACTATCGAAATGGTGCCAATAAACGAACTAGTGTAAACTGTAGAATTTAGTACTAGTTCGGAACTATCGAAAATGTAGTGCAGAGAGTGACAATTGCCACCGCCTAGGACATCGCCGTGTTAAATTCGCCAGTTGATAACATGCAAAAGAGATTTAGCTCGCACTAGTAGTGTCGAAAAATGCACTAGAAGCGACCTAGTTCGGAACTAGAGATTTTCCCTACAGGGTATAAATTCGTATGTATAAATGTAATTATTGTCTAGAAATCTGTGGCACCCATTAGTTTATGAAAACATTTAAATAGCGTGAATATTTATTTTATTAGTCAGCAGCAAATGCTACCCCTCACACAAAACACACAATACAGTTTTTGCAACCATTGGGATGAGATCTTGTGGTTGGAGTTCAGGTCATGCAAAGGATGAACAAACAACATTAAGGGTTGCAGCAAATGGTTGGAAGCACTTGAAATATAAAGCTATTTTTATTATGTTATTATTATTATAAAAATGAATTTAAAAGATATGGATTTACTTATGTACATATGTACATACATACATACTGCTACATAAATTTATATGCTGGAAAATGAAATAAATATTTATGACCACACAAGCTCCCATCGCATAGATGTACATACATACATATGTACCTATGTATGTATAAAAGCTGACAACAAAACTTTCAAAAACAAGGACATTTGTAAGATGTTGACTTGTAAGAAATCGAATTTGTCAACTGTCGTAGAGGCGCCCGTCTAGACCAGAAACAATGTTGCGAATTGTCCGGAAAATGTTACCGAATTTGTAGCAATGCCGGAAAATCGCATATTTTCTTCTTTATACCCAGTGAATAAATTACTCTGACATTTGTCAGAAGTTGCTGGAAGATTTTTTACAATCACATCAAAGTGTGTGATAATTCGCAAACTAAGAGAGAGAGAAGGCATGTTTGGAAAGGAGGTAGGATTTTAGGCTGTAGTAGACTACCCAATAGTTTTTAATTTCATACATTATAGGTACTTTAAATGATAATAAATACCTAATCACTTACCAAAATTTTTGCACTTTGGGTATACAAATAAGAAATCAAAAGCAGAAACTGTATGTGCAGGAAAAATGGCACAAAAATGCAATGGTTTGGCGCGACAAATGCATAAAAATTTTTGAGCTAAAAAATAAAAATAACACACACGATATGTACTTAATAGGGTGGAACCATAGCTACTGCTCTTACTTCCACTTCCACTGCCAATATGCACCACCACAATGAGTCATTGGCGGCGGCATTTACAGATATTAAGGTTCTTATAATTTTTACATGAATTAAATTCTAATTTCATTTCGAACTTCTACAATAAACTACAGCGAAAAATTTGACGTAAGCAATGAATTGCACACTCGCACTTACATTACCAGGAATCCTATGTAGTTGTTTGAGCGATGAATAAAAGTTTGTAAAATGAATCAGTTTGCGCGGCTTTGGAGCAATAAACTCTATTGTTTACAACTAACAAGCAATAAAAAAGTTAAAGAAAAAAAACAAAAGAAATATTGTTGTTGAACTGACTATTGCTAAATAACCCTGCAAAAAATGCGATTAATCCGGGACATGTCCGGGATCAATCGCAAGGGAGCATGCGACTAATACAATTTTACATCCCTTTATATGGAGTGAATTGATCGCATTTGTTGGAGCATGTCCTATGAAGAGACTAATTGTTCAACTTGTATACCTGAACGGGTACCAATGTAGATTAATCACTAACATACCGAACGGGTACAAATGTAGATCAATCGCTTTCATTCCGAACGGGTACAAATGTAGATCAATCGCTTACATCCCCAACGGGTACAAATGTAGATCAATCGCTTTCATCGCGAACGGGTACAAATTTAGATTAATCGCTTTCATCCCCAATGGGTACAAATGTAGATCAATCGCTTTCATCCCCAACGGGTACAAATGTAGATTTTTCCAAGTTGTTAGCCAAGGCAAATTTAATAACAATCTTTAAAAAATTGTAAATGTTCATGCATATTTAAATAAAGATTATATAATGTTTTACTTTTGAAAAAAAATTTCAATAAATAAATAAAAAAAATTGTAAGTTTTGAGTATGCATTATATGAGCGTAATGTAAAGGATTTTTTCATAGAATATTTTAGGCAACATTTTGTTAAAATTATTATTCATCATTGTTATTAAAAGAAAGAGTGTTCAATTCGTTTTACCGGTTGTTCTACAATTTTTTAAGTACATTGCATATTTTTGTAAAGTTTCTACATTTAAGGAATCTAGATTTGTACCCGTTCGGAATGAAAGCGATTAATCTACATTTATATCCGTTCGGGATGAAAGCGATTAATCTACATTCATACCCGTTAGGGAACAATTGGTCTACAATTAGTCTACATTTATACCCGTACGGGAACAATCGGGGACTAATTGTGGACCGATTGTTCTCGAAAGAGATCAATCCGCGACAAATACCTTTCGGTATTAATCGCACATTTTTTTGCAGGGAAACGTTGATCTTCAATGTACAGATCGACGCTTCCAAACAATACTGTACTAAGTCGACTTAGTACATTTTCCCGTTTTTGACGTTTTCAGGTAGAGCGTGCCTTAATTTAGATGCTGTCTAATTTTGGTATCAATCAGACAATCCAATCAAAAGTTATGAGCAAAAGTGTACATATAATACAACTCGTGATTTTTTCAGAATAAAAACATTGAGAGCTTGCCATGAAAAACCACGTAGCAAATTTTTATTTCTTCTTACGGTTTTATATAAAGCGTACCCTGACTTTGATATTGTCGAGTTTTAGTGTTGATCGTTCCATCCAAACAGAAGTTACAAGTGAAAATATACTTAGCATACAATCGAAGTTTCATGTAGAGTTAAAACTTTGAGAGCTTCTCCTGCAAAACACAGTTTTCAGACTTAGTACAGTTTTGTTTGGAAGCGTCGAGATGTGTGGTATGTATGTATGTACCCACCAAAAAATCTAAGCCTTATTTAAGAATTAAAACAGCAGACTTAAAGGTTTCCGAAATAAGACCTGAAAGTTATAAGGGTAGCAAATTTGTATGGCGTAGCGCTTAAATAAGTCTGATCTTCCTGTGTTGATGTCATCAGGCCATTAGCAGTACTCTCTCTCTGAGCGCACATCTTATTCCAAAGGCTTATCCGCGATGCAAAATAAGGCCTAGATAAGTATTAGAAAGTTAGGAGCAGACAGAGTGAGTGCATAACAGAAGCAGAGCCGCCAGCGTACTCCTATTTTTGACCTGATTTGTCAACAATAAGCAAAACTTTTTTGCAGGGTAAGTATCTTTTTATGTAGGTATATACATATATACATATGCATGAATAAACACACCTCCATCCGCGCATACAAGGTGTTATATGACGTTGCGTGGAACAGGTTGCTCAGTGATAAATATGACGCAGATTTTCTATAGAAAAATCGCAGTATTTATAAAATGTTGTTTAAGTCATAAACATTCTATTAATAGGTACCTAGATACATAGTATGCATGGATGTACATACTGTGAGCAAGTATGTAAATTAAATTGCTTGTTTGGTTGAAAAGCAGAAAAAAATAAAAGACAAAAGATACAAATTATGAATAAAATGCGGAATTAATCTGCGAAAGTAAAGGTCTTTGCTTTTAAACGCCCACATTATGCAATTTTTTAAAGCGCACATCATTGTAGGTATTCTAAATCTTTACTTAAGCATTAAGTAATGCTTACATCTCAAGTAGTAGTATCAGTAGTTATGCATCAAAAAACCATTTTTTAAAACTATATCGACGCTTCCAAGCTATACTGTACTAAGTCGACTTAGTACATTTTCCCGTATTAATTTAAACAAAATTTCACTTTAACAGCTCATAAAAGCAAACATTAGCGCATATGTACCTATATATGTACATACAAAAGTACTTTACAAAGATAATAAAAGCAGTTATAAATCTGTTGTTTTACTTGAAAGAGTTTTTTAGTGCTTAGCACGAAATTTTTATTTTAATTCAATTTTTAATTGTTGGGGTAAGTGGAAAAAAGTTCAACAACTATTTACAGCGAATGTTGAGTTGTGTTGCTTTAATTTAGAAACATAGCAGTAAATCTTATTGATTGACTGACAACACCATCCATGAAAAGGAATTTTAAAGTGAAATCCATTAAAAAAGTTCACCTGAACGCATTCCAAACGCATAGTACATATGTACATACATATATACATGCATATGTGTACTTTTATGGGAATATGTATACTTAAAAAGAAATCATAAATGCATACTCTGAAAAAAAAACGTTGCAAATCTAAAGACTTTCGCTGTTAAATCAACTACTTTCCGCAGTTGAAATGTGCCCAACAACGCTCTTTTGCCTTTAAGTTAACAACGGAGACTGTTGGAAAAAATTTTCACCTAAAAATAAATTTTTGTTTGCATTTTACGCTTCATCTTCTCTCCAGTGGAGAGTCTCCACCCGGGTTCCAACTGCAAATATGTAGCCTCCGCTTGTTCTCCTCTGCTTCTCTGCTTCTTAGCATTCACTGGTTGCTATCTTTATTTCTTATTCTGCTTTTTCTTCTTTATTTTATATTCTCCTCCGTATTCGAAAATTATCAAATCATCACATAGTGGACCATTCAACATTATATTGAATTTAAACCATCCTTTTATAATTCCCCTTTCCCGAAAAAGCATCTATGAATTATATGAATCATTGTAAAAACAAAATTTAAAAAAAACTTTGTTCTCATTAGTTTTGTTAACAACGGAAACTGTTGGATCAAATACTTTTGCTTTTAAATGAACAACGGGGACTTTTGGAGAAAATTTTCTGCTAAAAATAAACTTTTGTTGGCATTTTGCTCTTTATCTCCTCTTCATCATTATTGTTTTTGGTGGTTTTCTCACAAAAAAATGTTTTCTCACAAAAAAAATTTTTAAAAGCAAGCAAGTTTTTGAAACAACAGCGTCCGTTTTTGAATCAATTATTGTATGAAACACTTTGCTGTAAAAACAAATACTTTTGCTGTTGCATCAAAGACGGAGATTCAACAGCCGAAAGTTGTTGATTTAACTACGGGTATTTTTTTCAGAGTATGTAAATAGATGCATATGTATGTATGTATTTACCTTTTTGATTGAATTGCATGCATAGATGTGTACATACTTTCCGCCATGCACAGGGTTCATTGACTAACACTTGCCACTTACGTTGTCAATTAACGCCTACTTTACATTTCGGATTACATGACATCGAAAATACAAAATTACAAAAACACCAAGAAATGCATTTAATCAACACGAAATCTTCGATACATACATACCTACATACATAGACACGAGACTGTGGGCATTCCATCATGATAAGCGACGATCTCCTAAGCGTTGGCAAGTATTGATCACGGGTACCCCCACTCAACAGCGAACGAGTGTGAATATCTTTCTATGCGTTTGACCATACGAATTCGATAGTTTTTTATTACATAGTTTTTATTACACTCTTGTAGATTTTTAATTTATTTATTTACAATGTATTTTGGTTTGTAAACCCACTTAATGTCTTGAAATCGATCTAAAAAGATGTGCCTTTAAGTGAAATCATTTCAATAAATTTAATCAATTGGTATTTAATCGAGATTTTCCGAGTAATTTCATTTTAATATCACTAGATTTGTTTCTGTTGATGTAAATGTAAAAGAGTATATCGAATTCGTGATGCAATATTTTTTTTTTTTTTGTGTAGGTATTCGATAACCATCTGAAGATGTTTTCCAATAAAACTACTTATGAAAGGCAGCAGCAATGAATTTAATCAATTAAAACCTCCAATTATAGTTTCTTTTAGTGCCGAATGTACAGAAAACGATAGCTATGGTTTAAGTTGTAGGTAAGAGGCGCCAAAGTCTTCTAGGCTTTAAAAACTAACTTATAAAGTAAATAAAGAGCTGTCTGAACACGAAACATAGTAAAAGAATTTTGTCCCATATTGTTGGTTTCAGTCATAATCAAATACTCAAAACGAAGAAATTTCTTGATATTCACGCTTATTTGGGCGCTTAGAATTTAGTAGATTACACACATATGTATGTACATATGTATGTAGTAAAATGCATTTAGTTTTAGGCACCCAAATTTATGATCAATTTCCTTTAGTAAAAAAAAATGGGCAGCACTAATCAACCAATACCTTTTCTTTACCATTTTCCCATTTAAACATATTAAATCGAAGCCATCAAACAAAAAAGTGGAAAGCATTGATAAGCGCATAAATTATGCACTTAGACAATAATTTAATATACACTCGAATAATAAGCAAAACAGAAGTACACTTTCATAAAAGTTAGATGCACTTCCGGCTATCTTTTATGTATTATTATTGCGGTTATTGTGGTTTAGGAACCCTTTTTATGCCATTGGTTATGGTGGTGTCGGCGATTAGTGGCACACGCTCATTAAAAATACCAACAGATAAATTTCATGCTGAAGCAAATTTAAGAATGAAGGCACGGGCACAACCCAAAACGGTTATAATTTTGTCATAATGGAAAACATGAATTAATGAAGGCATGAATAATAAAAAAAGAGAGGCGTTTCGGAAACAATATCTACGAGAGCTAAAGATATGAAAACGTGTACAATAATTTTATGAGCCAAATTTTCAAAGAATACTAATTAAATTGGAAAAGAGGGAAGTTTAAGAAAATTGATGTTCGGGAAAGCATATGCGGTATATACATACATACACTGAGGGGGAAAAAATTATAAAAACATATGAAAACGAAGTATGTTTCTTGAAAGAGTTATTTAGTGCTTAGCACGAAATTTATTTAATTTATTTTTTATATATATACTCAACCTTCGCTGTAAATAGTTGTTGAATTTTTTTCCACTTACCCCAGGGAAGTATGTCTCTTTTTAAATCCAAAATGCATTTTTACTTCAAAAATTTCATTTTTAATTTAAAAGCTTTCATTGTTAAAATAAAAATGGTTTGGTTTAAAACGTGCATTATGAAAACAAAAATTTTATTTTTGATTTTAAAATGCTGTTTTCCCTGAGTGTACATATGTTAGTAAATTCAAGAAGTGCATGCCTACACTAAAAAAAAAAGAAAAAACAAATTAGGTACTCAGATTATGGAAAAATGGAGATGATTCGGCACTAAAGACATATTTTCACTGTCTTGAATACAATTGACTTTAAAAACATGGTTTTTATTCCTTGATTTGAAGAAAATTGTACATCAAAACAATAAAAATATGAATGTTTTTAGCGCCGAATCATTCCCACTTTTCCATAATCTGAGTAAGTTGTTTTTTCAGTGTAGATCTAAATACGTTTAAAAATTTATAAATAGTTTAGCGGAAAATAACAGTTCATTTATAATTATCAATTAATCACTAAAATTGTGCTGACTACTGTTTGCATACATCATAGTCTGGGAAAACGTATTGAGTATTTTAACTTTATGAACAAAACTGCATTAAACCTGATTTTCTGCACTAGGTAGGTACTAAGTATATAAATATTTTACAATTATTTCCAAAAAAATCAAACCTTTTTAAATGTTAAATTTTAAGTATTTTTGACGCCTGTCAACGCATACAAATTGTTTACACAAAGATATGTGCATCAATTTTAAGAAAGTTTCCTATGAAATTAATTGTGACGCATTCACTCAACCCCCTGCCTAACAAATGTCATATATTATTACTCAACCGCCAAATCGAATATTCAATGGAGTCCAAATTTTATTTGGAGGGGCGATACATAAATAATTGTATAAAGGCGCATAGATCATTCACATGTGTACATTTACATACATATGTATGTATGTATGTAGGTACGTATTGTAGATATTCCATGCGCCACGTGCTCCAACTTTTGGCAGACAGCTGGCGCCCATGTGGTCGCATTCGTACCACATACTACATAGTCATAATATATCTACACATTTGTACAAGTATCTAAGAAATATCTGAAATTAAAGTGCCTTATATCGCAATCCACAAATGTTAGCAAATGTTCGATATACAAACCAGAATTTTCAAGTTCCTTTACTTGCGTTGAATGACGCGCTGCTTTCTTATGGAATTTGTAAGTAGATATGTATGTATATATGTAAATACAATTTCCGGTTTGATAGGGAGTTTTATTGTTGTTTGCTCATTCATCGCTTTCAAGGGTACATGCCAAGAAAAATATATTTTCAAATAACTACATACATATGTACATATGTAAATATGTATTTGAGTATATACCTGTGATAACTTACAAAATTTTTCAAATAGTATAAGATCTTCAAACAGCGGAAGGAAGACCGGAATAATCAGATGGGACTATATTGGCATGTCAGTTAGAGTAAGTGCGGGTAATGTGGAATACCCACACAGTAAAAAATTATAGTTTATTTCTAATATAATTTGGTACTTAATTTAATCATTCTTGGAATTAAATTTGAATTTTAATACCAAAAAGTCTTATTTTTAAACTATAAGAAGTTTTACAATTTTATTTATTCCAAAATAGTTTCAAAATAAAGCCTTAAAAAGTATTAAAATCCTCTCTAAAGAAGTTTAATCATTTATGGTTTAAAAACAAATCATGAAAAGTATAAAAAACTTTCTCTTTAACAATTATATTACCATCAAAGTATTTTTGGTTTGAAACCAAAACCAAAAAAGTATTAAAAAAAATTATTAGAAAAAGTAAAAAAAAAAAAATCAAACAAAATGTTTCTAAAACTGCAATCCGGAGGAGTAATTAAATCTACTCAAATAAATGGCCCGAATCGAATAATTGTATCAAGTAAGTAATGCAGGAGATTAATTAAATATCATGAGGGTAAATTTTGCTTTATTTTTTCAGTCATAAGGCAGTTGAGGGTCCCTCTTTCAATATCACTGCAGGAACCGCGACGGTGCCGAAATTTCCCTGGACATCTCCAAAATATTAGTATAAAAGTGACAATATGTATATATGTATATCGAGACCTAACCGCCATAAAAGTATATCCAAAAAAATGATCGATTTCAGCTTTTTTATGGAAATCAACAATTTACTATCACATGCATCAACTCCTAAAATTTCATAGCTGTGAAATGTGCAGTTTCGAAGTTAGAGACTAAATAAGTTTCAAGGCTGCATACAAACTATATGCAAAACAAATTAAAAAAAACTGTGTCCTGTAAAATTTGCTTTTTGTTGGATACACTTTTATGAGGATTAGGGCTCGATATATAAGGTACTTTAGTGTTTGCTACTACTGTTTAGATTTTTATGTAAATAAAATATGTTAACGTTATTCAATTTCTCATTAATCTTTGGGATAATGGGTTATTTGCAGTATATCCACTGGAAATTTTATGGGGGTTTATTTTTAAATCCAAAAAAGTGTAAAATTTATTCCAATTTTCGGATAGATTTAATACCATTTAAACTATTCTTATTACCAAAAATATTATACAAATAATCAAAATTTGGTTTTGATTTAATTCCATAGAAGTATAGAATTTATTCCAATTTTGAATTGATCTTACACCATTTTAACTATTTTTAATACCAGAAATATTCTAAAAATAATGAAATAATGAAAATTTGATTATTCTCTTTTTTTTTTTAAACCAGAATGGTTTTAATTTTATGCTTTTTGGCATTGTTATATATAAATACCAAAATGGAATTAAAATTAAACTAAAATTTTTACTGTGCATTTTATTTTCTTCTGTAAAATCATGAATCTGCATGCAATTTCAAAGAAAATTTACTAATAAGATACTTGAAGTATTACGAACAAAGGAAGCATAAAGCAGTAGTCTTACAGCTGAGAGTTTCAGAGATATTTAAAAAAATATCTTAAAAGTCATAAACAACCTATTGAAAAAATTCGCGGGTAATGTGGTATACCATGTCGGGTAATGTGGTATAGTATACCACAGATCAATAGTCTATATTGCAAGTGTGGCTATAATGTCCGTCTAATATAAGCAGCACAGGTTCAGATACAGATGGTTTTGTAACCCTTAAAAAATAGCTTAACCATTCTGTGAAGATGGGAATCTGAACTAACTGACAAATTACAAGCCTAGTCCGAGCCGGGTAGAGCATTCTTGATGAGAAGAGGATGGTGGTTATTACGCGGAAATATAAAACCGGAGGAACGAATCTGCCTCCTGCGCTCGTGCAAGTGATAATGGTTACAAGTGATTCTCGTTCAGCTGCAGTCATTATTCCAATTTGGTTTTTCCTTTTCTAGCCAATATTTGGGGTTATTGTGAAGGCACTACTGATTTCTGGTTCCGTCCAAGTTCCAAATATGAGTTGGTGAGAAATTATGTTTTATGTAATCTTTTTCAAGTATTTCGAAAATTATAGGTCGTCCCAGTTTAGTTTCTAATAGTTTGACGGTGGGTTTCTCACTCCTTGTCATACGCTGCAGCGTAGTACGAGAGACACCGACTTTTTGGAAGCCAGTAGAATATCCATTTCCCGTCTTCTTACTGTTTGTATGGGTTTCCTCTGCTCTTAATTTTCGTATTTCACCTTTTTTCGGCATGTTTTTAATTACAAGAGTTATTTGGCATACTATACCACTTTACCCGCATTTACCTATACCACAGTAGCCGACATGGAGTTTTATCCCATCATTCTTAAATAACTAATTATACACAAATGTGCACAAAATATTGAATATGCAGTTCACAGAAACAATAATCACTTATTACTTTCCAAGTATTAAATGTAGTTTAAAATTATTGGTATTTCTGCAAAAAATCGGTTTGTATGAGCAAAAAAAATGTCAATCGCAATACCACGCACTTTTATTACAACTGACACACAGCATCGCGTACAAATAACAAGATGAATCCTGCTTTACTATTTTTCTGCGAACGCCGATCTCTTTGGATAGGTCCCATTATTTTCACGTTCATACTTTCCGCTGTGGTGCAGTGGGTAGAGTGCTCGCCTGCTATGCCAGAGGTCTCGGGTTCAAACCACGGTCCGAGCCAAACAAATTTTTCTAATTAGTAAAAATCCAATTATTGGGTTTTTTAAGAGCACTGGTCACCTCTCGGCAGTGGGCGGCATACCCTCCGAGAGTATTTCTGCCATGAAAAAGCTTCTCACAAAAAATGCATTCGCCGTTCGGAGCCGGCATAAAACTGTAGGTCCACCCAATTAGTAGGAAAAACAAAAAGGAGCACACCTCGAATTGGGAGAGAAGCTCGGCCATAAAACTCGTCAGAGTTATAATAGCGCCATTGTATTATTATATTACTTTCCGAGAAAAGCAGGTGTACCACATTACCCACCTATACCACATTACCCGCACTTACTCTACTTTAAATAGTAGTTCAATTCGAAATCAAGAAAATTATTACAAAGCGGCTCTGTTATGAAAACACAAAGAAAGTAAAATTGAAAACAATAAATAATTTCATGCGTCGCCAGGAATAGGTAGATTTCAATACTTTAGCTTAATATCGTGATTTGTGAAAAAAAGTTGCAAGCACAGAAATCGTCATCTATAGTGGAAATATCCCAAGACTCTATCGCTTTGCTTTTCAAGCGGATGATTCATAAAGCTCATTTATTAAATAACAGTTTCCCTATTTTCTAATAGGAATCACTCAACTGTAATAATATTTATGCTCGCTTCAGCTATTATCCTTTAATTTAAAGAGTTCATGTCAAAAGTCGTCATATACAAATCGTGTCTGGTTTTGAACTAATAACCCAAAGTGTTTAAGCAGCTCCAAAAATACTTTCATATCAACTTCCACACGACACATTACTGCATGGAATTTTCGTTACTTAGTAAAAAAAAAAACGGGCCGACGCGCCTGCGTATCGAAATTCTGATAAAATTTGGTGAAAGTGTCATTAGCGCAAGCGCATCCCACCGCAGATGCTTAATAACTTGCGACATTGAAAAATGTCAAATGAAATTAAAAAGTGAAAGAATGACAAATGTTGCGACACTATCGCCATGACAGCAAACGAAGTGCGTCGGCTTATTGCAATGAGCGCATTGCAACGAAGAGCATGCATGCAAGAATACCTAAAAAAAAAAAATAAAACAAGGAAAGGGAAATAAGGAAAAATGTGCCGGTCAATATCGTGTGACTTTTTCGGAATTCCAAATAATTGATGTACAAACATATATTTACAATATTTGAACAGACTTAACAAATGAGTGTGGCACGCCGATGCACAGTGGGTTGTTGGGATATATTCCGTGAAGAAATTAACGTGCATGTAACAAAGAAAATTGTACTTAGCAACGCCATTTTCATTTTGTTTATATTAAATTCCGTAGAAACCTATAATACATATAGCCGAACATTTTCTTTTATTCCACTGTGCCAGCGAATGAGCGCACATATCCTACAGTTTATACAACAAAAATGAAATTTTGCTTCTTCCATGTAATGCCCACTGTCTCGTAAATTAGGATCAGCATTGTGCGAAGTAGGTATGTAGGTATAAAGCGCCGATGCTCGTGCTGTCGATTTAAACTGTGGTCAGGTGCGATAAGACAGGACGAAGAAGGTGCTCCGTAAATAAAAGCAAATAAAAGAGCATAACTCAGCCGTCATTTGCTACTTCGTACTTCATACTCGAACTGACTTGTTGGTCGTGTTATCGTTAGGCGACAATCTGGCAGGTACCTATAATCTTGACATCCTGTCGATAACTTTATCATCATGCGCAAATGCAAACGCGCCAAACAAAGTGGAATGAATAAAATTTATTTGCTGGCGGCATTAAAATGTATGTATGTATGTAGGTACATGATTTGAGGTTTTAAAGGGGTTTTGAAGTAAAGAGGAAAAATATTTTTTGTATTCCGCCATTAAATAAATTTTTAATTTTTTCACTTCTTTCTACGAAACATGAATTCATGAATTTAATTGCAAGGCATAAACATGTGTAAATACGTACATATGTACACATATATATATACATATATGTACATACATATGTATAAAGCGAACAAAAGCCACTTGCTGCAAGCAGTCAGTAGGTCCATGAAGATTGTCCAAAAGCAATTTTCAATTAAAAAGAAAATCAAAGAAACACAAATCGCACATTCAAACACACAAATACCGGCGCGCCGCAATGCCACGCTTTATGTTGCACGTGTTCTGCAACATGTCAGCCCTTCAACTCAACATTCATGCCTATTCTTCATTCAAAATCTCTCTTTTTGTTTAAAATTTCTTTCTTCTCATAAATTTCAGCGAGGAACTTCCTTTTTCTTGAGGCAGCTGCCTCAGGTGAGGCAACGCACGTGATTTTCATGTATTTTTTTTATTTTAAAGATTTCACGCTTTCGCTCTCTCTTTCCCTTTATCTCTCCGTAAGCAACTAAGAGCCCGTGCACAATTGGCTTTGTCTGCTCCAACTTTGATAGAAAAAACCTTAAAGCAAAGCGAAATTTCAGATGCTTGCTACAATTAACACTTTGACAATTTCCACCTCACTTCTTTGCTTTAATTTATAAACCTGATTTTTGGTAAAATATTTGGGGAATTAGCTTTTTTCTGCTTATTCGAATGTTATTTTTTACTTTTCTCTGTTCACTTCTCACGAAATTGCGCGAAATCGCTAAAATAAGTGTAGCTATACAAACATACACACACACACACACACAAGGGGAGATGTTTGTCAAAGTGTAAAAAAGTTGAAAGATGGCTAACTTTATACCTTGCTTTACTCGCTTCACCTCAATTGTGAACATGTCCCTTTGAAAAGCACATGCTGAACGAAACTGTCAAAGCAAAACTCTGAAGCAAAGCGAGGTAGAAGTCAATTGTGCACGGGCTCTAAAGCCCAAATTACATCAGCGATGTGGCAGCGGGCAGCGACGGTTTTCGAAATCAACTGATGCGTCTAATATGAGCAGTGACTGCCAGACAAAACACAATAGAGCGTTCGCAGTATTTGGCAGTGACTTCTTTATATATTAGGTCTGTTTCCTTTTACCTTGGACACGTGGTGACATAAATCTACTTACCATTTTCATGTCCACTTTTTTCAATTAAAATAATCAATCTTGTTTCATTTTTTCCTCTGCTCTTTCTTCTTCTTTGCTTTTGCATCCCGCCAGCAATATTTGCTAGTGGAAATCAATTAAGTAAAAATTAAATTCTCTCCCGCTTGCTGGCATCAAAGTATGGAAACACAAAATTAGTAAAAATATATTACATTGGATAGTACGGAAACAGACATAAGTTCACATCAACACTTAGAAGTTGGCTGCGATTCAAGGCAGCGGCAGCGAATTTAGAATTTGGGCTAAACGGAGCGGTGCTGCCTCTGCTGTATTATGTGCCGCTTCTTTGCAAACCGTAGTTTCTAAAAATCAGCTGATTTCGAAAAACGATCGCTGCTACTGCCACATCGCTATTGTAATTCCGGCTTAAGCATTAAATCAAGGCCCGGCAAATCGACTCACGTGAGTTAATGAGTATAAAACACATAGGCTTACGCTCTATGATTCAGTCGTTGTTTATAGCCATGGGTAATGGCGCAATTTTTTTGGCGCTGATACAATAACTCCAGCGCCACTCTTGGCGCCAACTCACAGTACTGGCGCAATAACACCTTTAGCGCAATTGTCATGGAATAATCGATAAATAACATTTTTTCGCTTGTTACTGTTCACCATCCCCGTTTTATTTCTTTTGGCGCAATTCTGCTTACATATACGAGGGCACCTTTAATTAAAATTTTCATAATCATTTGGAAACATATTCCGTATATTTGTGAAAATATGCTGGAAATTAGAGTCACATAGATCACTATCAAGCATACATAATTGTGACGGTGTCATACGTATACATACACTATGGTGCTGTTATTGGCGTTGTGGTTGCGCCATTTTACACTAGCGCTATATTGGTGCTGGTGTTAGCGCACGAAATTGAGTCGGTTTTATATTACAAAATTGAGTTGGCGCAATATTGAGTTGGCGCTATAATGAGTTGGCGCATTTCCCAAATCGGAGTTAGCGCAATAACGCCAGGGTTGGTGTTAGCGCAATTGCGCCGCGCAGCGCAGTGTTACCCATGCCTAGTTGTTTAGACAGCGAAGAAGCAACACAAGCACTGGCTGCGTTGCTTTGTTTGTTATGCGACAGTGTGCCATTGCGTATGTATGACCATGAATAATAAATCATTTTGTACTGCAACCAAATTTTCAAGTTGCAAAATTGCAATGCTTTATTTTTCAATTCATATAATAAAATTTGCTTATTCTTAAAGGTTCTACTAAATCTTCAGTTATAACTTACGCCCCATCCTTGCATACCTTAACAAGTTTAGTTATGTACTTTTGGAAAAATTTCGTAAATGATATCAACTATTTCTCAATGAATATTCTTCAAATAAATTTTTAATGTATATTTTTTACACTAAAAACACCTTATAGATATTTTTTTATTATTGGAATTTCCAATATTTTACATTGTTGAATCCAAATTAATTTATAAAACATTTTTTTAAGTTAATTTCCAATATTTTAGATTGGTGAATCCAAATTAATTTATAAAACATTTTTTCAAGTTAAAAATTCCTAAGTAATACATTTTTCATTATTATTCAAATATTTATTTTATTTTCAAAACGTTGCTATTTTGTACGTTTGCCCCATATGCTTAGTTCTTAACTGAGTTACCTTTCATCTGATACCAAACTTATGCAATTCGGTTAAGGGGTTCGCTAGTTATTGGCCCTAGAGTTTTATTTTGGAGTTAAAATATAAAACTCCAGGTTTTTGTTTTATCGATGGAGCTAAAAAATAAAAGACCAAGTATTTATTTTATCTCTGGTGCTAAAAAATAAAACACCAAATTTTTATTTTATCGCCGTCTTTAAAAAATAAAACTCCAACTTGATTGATTATTTTAGTCCAAATGAAATATACCTCCAAATATAAATTTTTTCTATGGTGTTTTATTATAAAAGGAATAAAACTCCCAGTCCCTGATTGCTCTATACATATCTGGTACATCTGTGGCATTTTTATATGTTCTGTTTCTGTTTATGTTTTCTCCATTATATGCGTAGGGCCCTCACTTTTTCATGCCTGTTTGTTGAGTGTTTTGAAGTGAAGAGCCGCCGTATTTGATTTAATGTACAGTGTGTTTGTGCATCCATCAGTTAGTTACCTGCAGATTTTTTTTGTTAATTGTCGCCACTAAAAATGTCTTTTATTCCCTCGTGACGACATTTTATTGACTATCACATCATGATCAAAGTGTTCACTTTTCCTGGAAACGTTGTTATCTGTCGGAAATCTTTTATCTTTGTACACGAAATCGTTTTTTCGAAACGTTCAGATTTTTCGATTAAATTAATTTCTTATTTTCTTAAGAATTTAATTTAAAAACTAACTACATCGACAGCTTCAATAAGTTGTTTAGAAACTTTTTATAGTTTCGAAAAAATTAAAAAAAAAAACACTTTTTGGAATTGTTAATGAAATTGTTGTAGAAATTAATTAATATTTTTGCATACATACATATGTCTTCAAACCATATAAGGTTACAGCTGTGTAACTCATTTGGGTAACTTCCTATAATAACTGCATTCAATTAAAAAAATTTGAATTAATTTTTATGGTGCATAAAATGCTGAAACGCTTTTTAAAACAGTTTTTCTAATCAGCCGACTGTTCGTGCGTGTGTATGCGCCATTGTTTCAAACGATTGTTGCTGTGATTCGAAATCGAAATCCAAATAACGCAATTTAATCTGTCATACCACAGAGCCAAAGTCAACAGTCAACAGCAAACAAATACAGACAAGGTAAAATAAAAATACAAAACACTTGCCTTAACGAAAAATGCCTTAATCAAAAAATAGCAAATGAAAAACAAAAAATGCAACATAAATAAGTAAAACGCAAAAGTCGAAGGAAGTAAAGTTCATTAACATATCAAATGTAGAAATATTGTATAAAAATTCCAACTCATAACGAATATAGTAAAAAGCAATTTCAGTAAATAACTGCCCGCAATGCCAAATATCAAAACGAATAAACTTTAACAGCATAATTTGTTACGCTTGTATTCGAAATCTGCGCGCTCTGAAAGCCAATCACCCCCAGATGAGATTAATTGCTTTAGGTAAGGAATGACAAATATCAATTACGATCAACAATATCTTTAATCGATTACAGCAATAAATCATGTTAATGAAAGCATGTTACAAAAAAAAGAAAAACAAGTAGAAAAAGCTCAAGTTCGGGTGAACTTTTATAAATCCGCTTAATTTTTATCAAATACGACAAAGTTATTTGATTGGTCTTGCAAATTTCAACAAAGTTTATAGAGAGATTAGGAAAACATCAAAAATGAAGTTGGTATTATTTTCAAAGGTTCTCGTAAAGTTATTATAAAGTACCCAGTAGGTTTCGAAATTCGAACGTTTTATACTCGCCATATTAGACCACTTCCTAAGAACAATACTATATAATTTAAGTGTAAAAACAATAAAAAATCTGGCTGATATTTAACAGCAATAACTTTTAAATTTTTTGTATATTTTTCCTTTATATGCCTTCCACTCACACAGATGGCAGAGTAATATTTGACTTACTCGCGCCGCAGCGCTATACATATATATTTATTATATTTTATTTATATATTTTATTTGATTTATTAAATTTTTCTACTGATTTTGCCAATTTGTTATTGTCACAAAACTTGTTTGCAAATAAATTAATAATATACATACATACATATGAACATATACTTAATATGTAGGTACGTGTTCCTTTGTCGTGGGGTGTGTACACTTAATAATTTGCATTTCATTGTATACATTTGCAATATATATGTACATATATATTAAATTAAATCAAAGTCAATAATTTATTTTGCATACAGTTTTAATCGAATTGCTTGGTTGAAATTATATATATGTACATACCTATATATGCATTTATTTTTATTTATTTATTTGTAGGTAGTACGAAAAAATAAAAAGGAAGAAATCGAGTGGAACAAGCAACGCTTCTGGCATTTTGATGAGCGTGAATGGGGTGTGTATGTACATATGTACATATGTACCTATGCATATGCTCGATTGAAGGTTAATTGTTGTTATACGTGCTACAGCAACATTTACTTGTTATAACATCAATTCATCGTACATACATACATACCTACATATGTATGTATGTACATTTGCACATGTTTTCTCACCGGCAATTACGAACCGATGAATCAGTTAATGAATGTGATTAATAAGCATACGAAGAATTCGCGGTTCAATTAATGTTTTGAAGCAATAATTTGAAATCCTCTGGTAGGACGCAAAAAAAATCTACATTGATTGGCCAGAGAAAAATTAGAAAAAAAAAATTAAAACGTGAATAACGGGTATTCATGAATATTGATGTGTAAACTGTTTCGAAATCGGATATTTATTCCCTTTTCCTTATTCCTTTTTTCCTGGTTTTCTATGGATTAAAAGGCGACTATCGTTTTTATAATTTTTTGTTGTCATTGTGACTGCTACTATTATGTTGTTTTTATTTGTTTTGGTTTTTGGTTTTTGACTTTTGATTTTTTATGTTGTTTTGTTTTGTATTGCTCAGAAACATGCAAGATCATCCGAGTCCACGTTTGACCCATACCTGGAGACCCGGCCTAGGGGTCACAATGAAAAGAGCTTCATATCGAAGTCCTGCTCAAAACCTTTCATTTGATACCAATATTGCATAGAAAATTAGATAGGTAGATGTAGGTGTGCATATCCACACATTTGCATACATGTTCAAACAGGTTGGTCCTTTTTATTTTGCCTATTTGTCGCATTGTTGCAGAAAACAACAACAACAACAACAACTTCACTTCGCTTCGTTGCTGTTGTTGTTGATATTTGCATTTGCACGGCTATGCGTGCATGCATTTGTAAAGGCCCTCGGCAACTTACAATCTTGCATGACAAGCAGTGCATATGTGTGAGTGTCGGGTGATTGACGCAAATATCAAAAATTTTTGATTTTCGTCGCCGCGAGCAGATAGCGAGCCGACAACAAGTACGTGTAGCACGACGGCTGCCGATTGCACTCACACCATCAAAAAAACACTAACACATATGCACTGCTTGTCATGCAAGATTGTAAGTTGCCGAGGGCCTTAAGTACATGTCTATCTACCTACCTACCACTGACAATGCCAAGCGATTCACACGGACGCACAGTGGTTCGGCTCCATACATTTTGCGGAAAAAAATAGAAGGAGTGGTTCTAGGCCATTGAAATTTTGCACAGAGGTTATATGTGAGCTAATTAAGAAATTTTCAAAAAATGGTTGAAATCGGTCAACACCTAGGGGTACCTCCCTTGGACCTATAAAAAAATGATTTAAATACAAATTTTAGTTTCAGCTAAATAAAATTAAGATATCTCCACGAAACTTGGTACATGAGTTTCCCTCATTAAAGGCATTGACAGCACCAAAAATTGTTGAAAGCGGCCACTCCCTAGGGGTACCTCCCCTGGACCTATAGTAAAAATTTTTAAAGAAAAATTTTAATTTCAGCTCAAAAAAATAAGATATCTTCACGAAACTTGGCGCATAAGTTACTGTGATGAAAGATATCGACAATACCAAATATAGGCGTGATTGGCAAACAACCACGCCCACTTTTCCTACACCTTTTATTCAAAAACAAATGAAGATATACATTTTCAGTAACTGAAAAGAGCCCTTGTAAAAATTTGATGTACTTAATGATTATATTTATAATACATATAATCGAAAATATAACTATGTATGTATATATGGAAAGAAAAAAAGCAAATATAAGAAAAATGTTTAATGATTTAGCATATCCTTGACAACAAAATCCAATTCCACACACTTTTTGTTGGGTTGTCGCGTTATGGACTTTAAATAATGACCAGAACTTGCCAGTAATCGATTAATAACATCTGTATTGGTAGAAATTCTATCACTTTTCCTAGAAAACATAAGCCTAGAAATCATAAGCCCCATTTACTAGTAAGGCTTAACTCAGAACATGATAAGGAGTTCAACTTTTCTGCTGAGAAAGTATCAATAATTCTTCTTGTTGTGTGATCAAGTAAACTTTGCAAATTAACAGCAGCATATGTATGTATGTTTCTGTTACTACAATTTCGTCGGGATAACATTTTTTTTCATCTAATACCTTAAAATAAGCTGGTAAAAAGTTTAAACAAATGTGTTTGTTGCTATTGTTGTTTGCAAACCGCAATGTTATGACGAATGTGTTTATCGTTATTTTTGTTTGCATTACCATTGATTCTAACAAATTAGGTGTATAATTTACCAATCTGCATTTTTATCTAATCCTCTCTGTGCCTTCATATTCGTAAACAAAAAAATGTCACAAGATGTAAACGTTAATATATACGCATGAGCCTAAAAGCATGCTACATTTTTTCAATTTTATAAAAAATTGATGGGACTTTCGACATTTAAATCAAGTTTACATCGATTGGGGAAAATATGGGAAAAAATTTTTAACAGAAATCGATAGAAGACATTCCAAACTTTCATTTTATTACAGTTAGCGAGTGTAGCACGCTGTAGCACACAAACTTTTTGTCCATCGAAGTTAGAAAAGGTAGCATTTATGAAGTACCATTTTGACTGGCCTATATTTTTTTTAATATTTGGCCGATTGCACTGATTTTTTCTTTAATTAGTCAAGGAAGTGCTATATTTTCTTTTAAACTTACAACAGGGACAATAGAGATATAAGTTATAAGGAAAATCTATAGCTAAAGTTAGCAAAAATTTCAAGCAGTTTTTGTTGAATAAAATTTTTCTGACTTCTGATACCATTATTTTGTAAAAAACAATCAACTTTTTGCAAAGTAGTCATGAATTGTTCATGAAAATTAGGTATTGAAAATTAGGTATTGAAAAAAATGAATTTTTTCCGCGGCTGAACCACTGTGGGACGCAGCAGTGCACTAACACAAAGGTCATTTACGTTTACGCGTAAACTTTACCTGTTTTTCGAAATCACTCGTAGCTACAGCAAAGATGTTTACACATCAAAAACAAAAATTATCGTTTACATATTTTTTTTTATGAATAGAAAGTGTTGTGATAATACTAAGTAAATACAGTAGAATCGCACAAAAGTTAACCAAATGGTTCCAAGGGCATTTAACTTTTCCGAAATATTAACTTTTCCAGGTGGTTTTTAAATTTGATAGAATACGGTAATAAACATAATTTTTGTGGGATATAACATATCAAATTTATTTGAATATCTCAGTTTTAATCATTATAAAGCAGCAAATTAGATTTAATTTACATACATAAAATTTGATAGTCATCCATCACTTGCATAAAAATTTTTTCTAGGGTACATTTTGGCAAATTCAAGCTTAGCTCTTGATTTTAAAATTGGACCACTAATTGCACAATTGCGTTGCCTTTGGTTCAAAAACCATTTATACAACCTTGCCTCCAGAACGGGATATTCCGACTTGTGCAAAGTTTTCTTGGTTGCCAATTCCTGTGTGCTTACCACTGCCTCCAAAATTTCATATCGTTTTTTCTTTATTTTTGAGATGGCTACTTTAGATACACTATAATCTAATGCCAAGCGGTTTCCGTGAATACCTTCATCAAGTTTTCTTAAAATATCAGCTTTTTGATGTAAATTCAATCTAATTTGCGATGGTTTATTCCGCTTTGTTGCCATTTTTAACACACAAACTATGTTTACACCACTCAATAGTTCAAACGACTAACTACGTTTGTACCTCGCGACACCGACAATAATTTTTTACACAGAAATTCGGGGAATGCACGCAAATTCCGGGAATACATAGAAACATGGGGAATGAGCTTGGATTTGAAAAAAACAAAATCGATAAACTCGGAAAAGTTAACCAAGAGTTAATTTTTTAGAGCCGTACGTGGACGCTCAAATTTGGTTAACTTAACCGAAGGTTTAACTTTCTCGCAAGTTAACTTTTGTGCGATTCTACTGTAAAAGATTTTAGCAAACATGCTGTTTTCGAAAAAAAAAAGGAGGCGGGCATATGCTATTTTTACGATTATCTATGTCTTTTTCACCATTGCCAAAAATCTTGACGTTTCCAGGGAAGTATTCCAATATTTCGCTTATATTCCGAAATTCTATTTCCATGAATTAATTGATGACTTAGTAAAATCATACTATTAAAAAAATATATATTCAGCTAAACATAGCTAGCAACATATTTCTTAAAATCTTACAAACATTATATGTAGATATATGTATGTATGTACATACATACCTACATATGTACCTATAAAATCACCATATGTATTTAGTAAGCTTCTATTATCCATATACAAACAGAAAATACTTGGACTACTTGGTACATTTGTGCCACAGTCAACTAGCTACGAACTTGCCACATGCAGCCAATAATTGGACCAGTTCATATATATGTATGTATGTAGATTCGTGTTTGAAGATCGGTTTTAACGATCGTAACCGCTGCACGATGTTTATTAACAGTGTTGCCAAGAAGCATTAATCTAAATATTAAAAAAAAAAAAAATGGTCTTGAGAGCTCAAGAATGAAGTAGGTATGAAAATAAAAACGACCAAAAAAACCAAAAGTAAAATTTAATCGGATGAGTCAGACGATAAACAAGCTCTACTAATTAGCACAAAGAATTGCTTGAAGAGATGTGGCGGTCTCCTAAATGGATCTATAACTTCTACCAAGAACTATTAATTTTTCACATCAATTTTTCCTTAAAAAACAATAAATAAAATTGGTCTTGAGAGCTCAAGAATGAAGTAGTTATGGAAATATTTTACATTTTTAACTCCTTAGAGTAGTTAAAAAGTAACTTGCCGTAGCTAGTTTAAAAAGTAACCTCTTGTAGGTGGTTTGCAAAGTAGCTACGGCAAGTTAGTTTTTAAACTAGTTTGATGCGATCGAGCGATGGACCATGTGGTCCTGTGCTAGGACATTGCAATGTTAATTGGTCCAATATTTTTATATGGAATGTGGCAGTTTTTGGGCTAGTTGATTGCCACAAGCGGCTGGTTTGTACATGCATGTATGGTCTAGTTCCGTTTTCTGCAGGGTACATGTGTACACATACTACTGTAAAGATTTGATTTTGCGCAAATAGTGAGTGATATTTCGTTTCATTTATTTTGTAAAATGTGTTACATATTTTCAGATTTTTCATCCAATTTTTGGCATGTTGTGACGTTGAAGCTTAATGGAATATGCCCAATCTTTGCCTACCATGTGTTGGTTTTATTTTTGGTTTTCAAAATTTTCATGAAAACATGCATTTGCATATGGCTATGAATAACAAGCAGAAAGTGCGTTTATAAGTTGCCCCAAATTTTATAAAAAATCAAGTTGAAAAATAGTCAAAGAAAATCTACATCCATACATACTACTTATACATACATATATGTATTTATGTAGGTATGTACAGAAATAATTACTTTTGACTGCTACTATCGCCACCTCTCCCTCTCATCAGACACATGTATGGGCTTCTAAGCATAATTGTTGGCTGTTGTAGGCGCCTTTTTTGTTGCTCATTGAGCAAAAAAAAGAACGAAAAGCAAAATAACGGAATACGTAATTTTTAGGGCGTAGCAAAATCGTCTGCCACTTTAGTATCTATCTTGTGTAGGCAAAGCCATTTTATATATGATATTAAATTTTTTATTTTTATTTTTGTTGTTATCATATCTGCCCGCAGTACGTAGTGGCGTATTTGATATTAAGCTTAAAAACTTGAAGATATACATACATATGTATGTAGATATACACACGCGCTTCTCTTAAACAGAGAAATGATGTCATTAATTTTTGGCTTTTCGCTGCCTCGAATTTAGTTGGATTAGTTTAATTGTATACGAAAGGCTTTTCTACTTATTTCGGTATTTCTTATATACAAAAAATACTAAGATTGTGTTTACAGTAATTTTTAATGACTGGCGAGTTATTGAGCCTACGTCCACCCTTTCGTCGGTATGTATTATCTATATATTGATTAAAAAATTAGATATCACATTAGAGCATTAAAACTAAGCCTTTAGTCAAATTGAAACTCCTTACTTCGATGATCACATGACTCTTTAGTATCCCAAGTAAGATTTTAAGTGAATTTATCTTATACATTCTGCTGCATATATTTTATCCACCACTTTATGCGGAAATGTACATTTTTCAGTTTTTTTAACAACGAATAAGTATGTATGTATACATGTAACTTTCAAAGTATGTATCTTCGAAGACATTTTTAATATTTTTTCTCTTTCAGTGCAAATATTTGAACAGCACTCATGCTTTTGCACGCAGATTCGCAGACTTAATTGCAAGCGTTTTTTTTTTTTTGCATCGAATATTAATTTAGCGATAAAATATCAGTTGAGCTGTTTATTGAAGACAAACAATCAGCAGATAAATCGACAAAAATTCGCTGAATTCAGCAATTTCGATTCCATGTACCTAGAGCTTAAAAAAATCTGTTGACTTAGTGATTTCATATGTTTGTAAATATACTTATGTAAGTATATACATTTGTAAATATGCATGCACGTATGTATGTATGTATATGACAATTCTTTGGCAGACCTACCAAAATATATTCCAACTAGTAAACCCGGCCACGCGATGCTGTGGCTTTCAATTACACTGTGCGACAATTTGAGGGTAGAAGACCACTTATTTCCACATTTGAAAATTTTTTGACATACCTTCATAGCTACTGGTTTTATTTTCTGTGGACCTAGATTTTTTATACAAAGATTTTGACCAAGGAGCCCCATAGTGAAGTTTTCTGCCGAATATTTTTCTAGACTATGGTAACCTTAAAGCGACCTCCAAAAGGCCATTTGACGCGCTCCTCCTTTTCTTTCTAGTTCTCTTTCTCTTCCCCTTTCCCCTTTATTTGCGCTTTATTTTCCCTTTATCCATTTTATTTTTCATATTTCCTCTTTCGCTTCCTGTCCTTCGCCATATCCGTCCCTTTCATTTTCCTCTTCCCTTTCCTTTTATTACCCATCTTCAGTGCTAGGCCTTGCATGACACTTCAAATTTAAAAATGAGATAAACTGTAGCGTAAAAATGGATTATTGATCGGTGGCACCCTTTTTGTAAAAATTTTAATAAATTACTCATTTCCATGCTAAGTCCTTTCATATGATACCTCAAATTTAAAAATTAAACAAACTATAGCGTAAAACTGAAATTTCGAACAGATGGCAACCCTTTTTGAAAAATTTCTATTAAATTGCTCAATATCAGGTCAAGCCCCTTCATATGGTAATAAAAAATTTTAAAATCAAACAAACTATACAGTAAAATTAAATTTTCAAACATCTGGCAACCCTTTTCAAAAAAATTAAACCTTCCTGCACATCTACAGGTCAAGCCCTTTCATCTGACACCACATTTTCCAAAATCGGTATAACGGTGTAAAAGTTATAAGTTATTGTGCTTACAAAAAATCGCTTAGCATAATATATATAAAGATAAGATAAACTGTAGGGTAAAAATGGATTTTTGAACAGTTGGTACCCTTTTTGTAAAGATTTTAATAAATTACTAATTTCCATGCCAAGTCCTTTCATAAGACACCTCAAATTTAAAAATCAAACAAACTATAGCGTAAAACTGAAGTTTTGAACAGGTGGCAACCCTTTTTGAAATTTTTTTATTAAATTGCTCAATATCAGGTCAAGCCCCTTCATATGGTACCAAAAGTTTTAAAATCAAACAAACTATACAGTAAAATTAAATTTTCAAACATCTGGCAACCCTTTCAAAAAAAATTAAACCTTCCTGCACATCTACAGGCCAAGACCTTTCATCTGACACCACATTTTCGAAAATCGGTATAACGGTGTAAAAGTTATGGTGCTTACAAAAAATCGCTTAGCGTAATATATATAAAGATAAAGATATGATCAGGATCATAAGCTGAGTCGATTAAGCCATGTCCGTCTGTCTGTCTGTCTGTTTGATCGCAAACTAGTCTCTCAGTTTTTGAGATATCTGCTTGAAATCCGGAATGTGATTTTGTATTTAGGAGAAGCTGATCATTTGTCGGAATCGGCCGAATCGGACCACTATAACATATAGCTGCCATACAACCGATTGTTCAGATGTAGACACTTCGGGGTATAATTTTTCCATTTAAAGAGCTAAGGACATGAAAATTGGTAGTATTTTTACTTATATTGACCTTAATTATGCCACCAAAAATTTTCAAGATCGGACCAATATAATATATAGCTCCCATACAATCGATTGTTCAGATATGGACATTTTGGGGTATAAATTCTCCATTTAAATCATGAAACTTTTTTTCTAGTGAATCTTTGCATAAATAACTCACAGAATTGAAAGTATAAATTAAACAATTTCAGACTATGCAACTTTTCATTTCCCCAGTCATGAAAGGTATGAAGTCTTCGGTACGGCCAAAGACAGTCGCGCTCTTATTACATATTTTTAATTCATTTATTTTTTAGTTTTTTTTTTACTCACATATTGATTCAGCTGTAGAAGCAGTTGAAATGTTCAAAAATAATTCTGTATAACATTATCATCTTGTTTACTTCATTTGCATAAATGAATTAAGTTGTTTTGAAAAGATTTAATTTGTGTCGACTTGAGTTAGTGGGATATCTTTGCAAACGAGTTGTATTGCTTTGGGTTTGGTTTACAGAATTTTCGGTTTTTTTTTTTTATTTTTTTGAATCGGTGAAATGAATTTCTTACGAGCTGGAAATCCTCGAATTAAGTATTTTTACGGAAAATCATATTAGTTTATGGGTTAGTTTAGTTCTGTCTCAAAATATGTAACTCAAATACAAATCTAATTTTTAATGCACTTTTCCTCTTCTGGTTTAATTTTTGCCCCATTTTGTACTTTGAAATTTTTGAGATAAGCTAGATTCTTAGGATGCTATATTTTTTTTGTATAACAATTTCTGTATTCGGCCGCCAATTCTCACTTACCATTTAGTGTTGTTCGGCCAATTGTATTCGCCCACCGTGTGTGTTGCAACCGAATA
This sequence comes from Urophora cardui, assembly GCA_960531455.1. Taxonomy (NCBI): domain Eukaryota; kingdom Metazoa; phylum Arthropoda; class Insecta; order Diptera; family Tephritidae; genus Urophora; species Urophora cardui. Next base: position 159,656,181 of record OY482671.1, read on the forward strand.
GCCGAAATATGAATTGGCATGTGGTCCATATTTGACGATCGGCAGTCGATTCTCCAAATTGAAGGCACAACTTTGTGGAATGTGTGAAATGCTGAGGCAAAGCAACAACAATAAGCTTGCACATAAATAAAAACGGAGTAATGCAGTCTTGCATTTTACTGGCACTTTTAGCAGTTTCGCTTGTAAACTATTGGCACTTTTGTTGTTGTTGTCGTAGTTGTTGTTGTTGTTGTTGTTGTCGTAATTGTTGTTAACGTTGTTTTTTCTGTGTTTGCATGTCAGCAACGATTGGCTGCTGTCAGCAAATTGCGGTTGTTCGATATTATAATCATCCATTTTGTATTCCTTTGTTGATCCTGTTGTTGTTGTTGTTGTTGTTGTTGATGATCACAATGTGGCAAATTTTGTGTGAAAGATTTTTTTCGGCTACTTTCGGCACTTAACGAAATTTAAAATTTCACTTCTATTGCAATATGAGATTTTAGTTTCTTTCTTCATCATTGATTTATGCGCTGCGGACAACCAAAATCCGATCGTGCTGACAAGCAGCACATTTTATTTTTTGCTTGTTTGTTGTTAAAAAATAAAGTATATTTTTTTTTTTGTTAGAACTGATGATTTCGAATCGAATTTTTTATATAAATAGTTTATTTATTGTTAATTCGGCAGCGGAGTTGAATGACCTTAACTAAATGGTAAAAGTTTTATTAGATTAGATTAAATGCTAAAAGATAAAGAGCAATTTTTTTTTTTGTTAATTAATTACTTTTCTATTACACTTTTTCTATTAAAATACTTATTGGCTTTAGGTTGTAATATATATATTGCTATAACTTTTCTGGTTTTTAATAGTATATTTACTAATTAAGAAATTTATTTATATTTATTGGTATTTATTTTAAATACTTTTTAATCAGCTTCTGATACCGAAGATGGCACAGCGCCGAAACCGGTTTATAACCAAATCAAACTTGACAAGGAATAGCGGAAATTCGTTCCGGCATACATCACTTTTTAATAAACTTTATTAGTTGTATGCATATGTATGTATATATGTACATATGTACATATTTATGTAGTAAGTACATAATATGTATGTATTTACTTTGGCTAATTTATTGCAACCTAATTAAGTAATTGTATTATACCTACAAAGGTGTTTAATTTGTTTTTTAACTAATAAAAATTATTAGAAAATTTGAGATCAATTAATATCCAAATTCAATTAGCGTATTTATTGCTTAATTAATTATTATTATTATTATTAATTACTGTTTGCTTTACTTTATTTTATGATCGAAAATAAATATTAACCTTTAACATACGACGTGGTGGTAATTTTTACACCGACTTACAGTTTCTTTGAATATCTCTTTTAACTTACCATCCTGCAAGTTTACTCTCTTAGTATCTTCCCATCTCGTTATAATTATTGACCCGTTTTGTTTTTATGGAGGAAGGTGTAACATTTGACGAGAAATGATGATGGTGGGGTAAAAATTACCCCACGTCTAGGGTAACGTTAGTTTTTCTTCGAATGCAATTTTTGGAAATTTACCACTTCTCGCTTCTCTGCAGCATTTTGATGCGTTTAGAATCTACTCATGTCATCATAATTATCGATCAGTATAGTTTCTATGGTGGAAGATCTTCAATAACGGATAAATTATGATATCGGGGTAAAAATTACCACACCTCGACGTTAACGTAACTTTTTCTTCAAAAATAATTTATTTCCATTTAAAACTTCTCTCACTGGCAATTTGATTAACATGGATTATTAATTTTACCACTTCTTCAAATGATTATTGGAAGAAAAATTAAAAAAATCGTTTCGTGATTCATTTTATACGCTCACGTTATTATGAAAAAAACTTCAAAAAGACTGGCCAGCATTTTCTACAAAAAAATTTTTTTAAATAAAATTCCTATTATATATTTAAAAATATATATTTTTTTATGAAAAACCGTCTCTTAAGTTTAAAGAAAGTTTTTGTTTTACCTTTTATCTATAAGGTTCTCATGTGATGTTTTCGCTATTTTGAAAGAACAAGGCCTTGTGAATTATAGTAAAAACTTTGTTGATTTAAAAAATTTAATTAACTTTTTTATTAATTTCATTTGAAAAAGGACTGGCCTCTTTCCAATGCAAAAATTATTATAAAAAAATTTTTTTTTATTGAGAGTTTTAAGTAAAATGCGTAGAAAAAAATTTACCACCACGTCGCAAACTATGTCACAAAATTTCACCTCGTCACTTAAAGGTTAAAATAAATTGGAAATGTGCAAACAACAGTGGGGCAGCAATAAAGGCTATAAATGCAGATATAAAAATATGTACCGATAAACAAAAATAGCAAGAACCCAATAAGCACGAATCCAATCTCGGATAAAAGTCTCAATTCTCAAGTTTACATCCAACATCTTTTTACACTTGAGGTACAAGATTGTTTGCAAAGTTTAATTTAAATTTGAAAACCATTGGAGTCCACTTTGAAAACGCATGTGTAGTTTTTTACATTTGCAACACTTCTTTCTGATTTTGTCAGAAATGAGAGCATAATTAATATTAATATAATATAATATAATACAATGGCGCTATTATAACTCTGACGAGTTTTATGGCCGAGCTTCTCTCCCAATTGGAGGTGTGCTCCTTTTTGTTTTTCCTACTAATTGGGTGGACCTACAGTTTTATGCCGGCTCCGAACGGCGTATGCCGCCCAGTGCCGAGAGGTGACCGCTGCTCTTAAAAAACCGAATAATTGGAATTTTACTAATTAGAAAAATTTTTTTGGTCTTTGCTCGGACTGGGGTTTGAACCCGAGACCTCTGGCATAGCAGGCGAGCACTCTACCCATTGCACCACAGCGGCCACCTGATTAATATTAATTCAATACAATCATATTCGCAAGAAGTGAACTTAAAAGTGAGTGAAGAACAAAATATAAAATGGAATGTATAATTCAACTGATTTTTGTGTATAAAATGTTGTTATTATTGTTAAATGCCTAACAAAAAAAAACAAAAATAGAAGTTAAGACAGACAATCATAATTGTAAGATTTTTGTTCCTTTATTTCAATCGGTTGAGCTTTTGCTGCGTAAAAGCTTTATTCTGACTTTTGATTTTAGTTGGAGAATAAGGATGGAATTCAAGTCGAATTCCAATATTTTTTCAAGTGGAGAAACAAGAATATTTTTATATCAAAAAAGTGGCCTTTTGCGGGGAAATTGGAAAATGGATTTGATCTCAAATGGAATTTAAATGCATTTCCAACAAAAATGCTTATTGGGAATATTCACATGTATGTACAAATGTATGGATACAAATATGCATATGTAAAAATGTGTTTATGTATATATGTACATATATATTAAATATGTAGGTATACTTAACAATGTACATATATGTATAAAAACAATGCGATATGCAAGCACCTACAAAAAGCCACAATAAAAACGCTTAAATAAACCGGTCAGCAGTCACGTTGTGGCCGTTTTTCGACACTCTACAGTTCTACGTTGCTTTTATAGTGTTTTTTTTTCCTTCTTCACAGTAAAAATTATTATTATTTTTTTTTTTTCAGTTTTATACACATTTTTTGTTTTTGTAATTATATTGTATACTCTTATTTGCTTTGCGTTGCTATGCATTATCTACACAAAACATTTTTTTTACGCTTTTATTTTCTCTTTTTCCTCATTTTTATTTACACACTTCTTTTTGTTTTTTTTATTCAGATTTTTCATATTCTTTTTTATTGGCGCATTCGTACACGTTTTAACTTGGGATTTTCACTATTAGCGCATTGTTAGTATTCGAGTTAGTGTATATACATACACGGTGCCACAAAAGCTCTAAATTTTTTGGAAAATGCGTGTAAACATTCGTTCTGTTTCGATATGTGAAAGTCAAATGCACGAATCGCTTTACCTCTAACAAAAAAAAATCCATATCTAACACAGCCAAAAACACTACACGCAATTAAAGAACGATTCACGTATTGCGTGTCATTTTTTAAACACCTTGTGCGCACATGTGCGAATATACATACATACATAATATTTATATTATATACATAGGTATGTACATAACTTAGCTGAACATTTCTTGTGGTGCATTTGATTTGACTTTTTCAATTGATATTGCCGGCCATGAAATACGCAAATCGGACGCATTTCTTAGCTACTTTGTTCCAATATTGAGATACTATTCAAAGGTATTATAGCAGACAAAACTGCAGATCAAAGTATGTATGTACCTACTATATCGTCGACCCATACGAAAACTAACATATTTAAAATTTCTGGCGAAAGCTATCAATAAAAAAATTCTGTACGAAAAGTAGAACATTTGACTTTTGGCCGACGAAAAGTAATAAAATCGAGTTTTGGCTGACGAAAAGTAATAAAATCGACTTTTGGCTGACGAAAAGTAATAAAATCGACTTTTGGCTGACGAAAAGTATCAGTAATTATATACTGTTTTTACATTAAAATTGTTGTTGTTTAAACGAAATTGATAGTTTTCGTCAGCCAAAAGTGGATTTTATTACTTTTCGTCAGCCAAAACTCGATTTTATTACTTTTCGTCGGCCAAAACTTGAACTTTTTACTTTTCGTCAGCCACAAAAAATCTGATGTTAGTTTTCGTATGGTACGACGATATGTGGATGTGTAAGCATAGACCGCATTACGCCAAGCAAAATGCATAATTTTGTAAATATACTAGTGCAAGTGTGAAAGAGGTGTAATAATACTACATTTTATAGCAGATAAATGCCGCTAATCGCTATCGAGTACCTACATTTTATGTGTATGTACTTTGCGCCACTTTAATACTGAACTTATTTGCATAAACATAGTAGGTACATTCATACATACATTTGTATGTATGTATGTACAAGTAGCATATCCATAAATGCAGGCTTTTATTTGCCTAAGAATTCACATGTTGTTGTTACCTTAGTTAGTATTCTACCTGGACACAGTTGTGCTCACATCCAAATACAATCCTATATACATATGAATTTATGTATATACATACACATACCTATGTATGTAGATACTCTAACATTTGTATCTAGTTGAGCAACATTGGAATCTCACTTGTATCGCTTGGCCAAGATTACTAAGAATTAAAAGCATGGTTTATTCTCATTGTTGTTGTCATAATGCCGCTAAATCTTTATGCGTGTTGAATGTATTGTATGTGAAATACTCGAAGAGCATTCCAAGACTTGTCCAAATACTACACTTGCATGCGGGTTGCCATAGCTCACTTTGAATATTTTCTAGTATGAATCCATACACATAGCCCAATAAACATTTTCCTTAATTCTCTGATATGCATTTGAGAACTTCAAACGTTAGTTTTAAAAGGTATCGCAAATAAAAGCCCATCTCCACATAACTTGATTCGCAAACGAAACATGTAGCGAAACATCTCGCGAAATAACCCATCTCCACGTAGCTGATCGTAATTCAGTTTGACATTTCTCATTCTTGTTCTACTTAAATATTTGTATGTTTACGTTTTTTTTGGGGCTGTGTGAGATTTCGATAGATTTTCGATACAAAATTAGAGAAGGCATCGATATTTTCGGGGTTGAGAGCGAACCAAGTGTTTCATTCTTCATTCGCTCTCAGAAATTTGTAAGGAAATTAGCGTGTTTGGCACTGGTTTCGAGGTCGAATGAAGATTTAGAGAGCGAATACAGATAAAAAGAGCGAAACACGTTATGCGGGGACTTGGTCTAAAGGCCTCATATTTAGTACGGGATTTTGGACTGATTATCAAATTGAAAATTTAATCTTATCAAACCCATCTCAAAACAAACCCAGCTCAAAACAATGGAATGGAAGTTTCAAGCCTATATGAACTTATACTTACTTATACAACTTACGTTTGGAAAAATATTTGTAGAAATACGCTGAAACTCAAATTGAGAATTAATATTTTCTCAAACGATGTATTGTGGAGCGAATTTCCGTCAGCCCTTTTCAGGTTTGATAAACCCGGTTTCGGCTATGTGCCATATTCAGTATCTTGTTTCGTCCTCAAACGTTTGAAATTTTTTCGTTTAATGTTTATTGGGGTACACATATATCTATGGGTACCAGGTGTGTATGTGCGAATCAGCATTGCCGTTGAAAAAATTTCGTGGCGGAAAGATTTGATTTTATTTGTGGTTAAAAATGGCTAACATACTTCGATCCCTGATTAATAATAGTTTAATCGGCAGCGCTTCTAAACTGCCAAACCTCTGTACAAAAATTAGGCGTATTAGATACAGTTATATATAAATTTTTACATTGCAATTCAATATTTTCAATTTCAGTCTCCATATATCGGGCTGTCATATACGAAAACTGCTTAAATACATGCGGTGGTTAAAAAAGTGGCTAGTGGCAAAACCGAAATTTTGGTGGCTAAAAAGAGAATGCGGTACATATACCTAAATCCAGCCACCAAAGGGCCAAAGCGGCAGTGTTGGTGCGCATGTACGACTTTATGTGACTTAAGGTGTGCAGCTATTTTGAACAGTTAACCTTGGCAAACGTTTATACAAATGTGCGACTAGCATGCTTTTTCGTAGGTATGTGTGTGTACGTATGTATGTATTTGCATTAGCTGAGCAACAGGTAGTATTGCTGTTTGACGCATTTTTGTTACCAACTTTGTTGTTGTGCTGTTTTTCTGTCTTTCTTATTTTCGGCTTTACCTTTCTTTGCTTTGTTGGGCATGCTAAATGTTGTTATCAGTGATGCCGAAATTGGGCCTTTCGGACCAAATCTGGTCCGATAAATTTACTTTGGGCTGTTGGGCGGCTAAAATCAATTTTGGTCCGATTTGTAATATGAATATTTTTAGTGGAGTTCTTTTATTGTTAGTGAAACACACTATTCGAACACGGTATATATATTGAGCCGGTAATGCCAGTAGGCGGAAATGTCAAATACTGCTTACGTCACAGGACCAATAAAGCCGCGAACAACCAAACAAACAGCTGTGCCAATTGCAAAAGGAAATGACGTATGAGGACCTGATACTTTTTTCTAAAACCGAAAGAAATATGGCGGCCAGCGAACTGACATGACCTTTTAATTGGATCATGCTATTCGCATATCTATTGGAGTTGAGAAATTTAGTTCACTTTGTTGAGCGCGCAATTGGTGAGCGCTCTCTTCAGTGAAATAGTTCACTTTAGTGACTTTGCATAAGCTATCCAGGAAGGACGTCCCAAGAAAGCGTTGTCTGCCGCTGTTAAGAGCCGAGCAAAGCAGTGGCAGATGAGGTGTTCGATTATCTACTCGCCTCATCATCTTTCCAGCTTATGCAGCATCTGCGGTAGGGTGCACCTAGCCTCTCTGCGCGTTTCCCGATGAGGCAGTGTCCTGTGAGTACCACCACAAGGTTCGAGATGTCATCTCTCCTTAGAGTACTTATTTGATGGGATCGCTTGTGAACCCATTTCTGCCAGATTTGCCTTGATGTTCGACATACTGGCTTCTGTTGCCATCTATCGCTTGCTAGTTTATAGACATGCTGTTTAAGAATTAGCTTGTTTGTGGCCAAGGCATACCTATGCCTAATGGAAGAACCTGCTCGGTAGTGCCCTGCCTCGCAAGTTCATCCGCCCTACAATTGCCATTGATATCCCTATATCCCGGGACCTACACGAGGTGCAGACAGGTCTGTTTGGCCATCTCCTTTAGAGATCGGCGACGGTCTAGTGTTAGTTCTAAATTAAATGAGTGGGAGTCAAGATTACTTAGTATGTACATATGTATTTAAAAATAAATATGTAATTCCATTGTAAGTTGACTTCTGATTTTTGGGCCTTTTTTGGCGGAATTGGGCGGTAATTTGGTCGGTAAAATTTTTTTTCAGTGGCAACACTGGTTGTTATGCATGTTTGTATCAGCTACAAATGTATTTAATCTTTTTTTACGTGTCAGTCAGAAAGTTCTTTATATGTACATACATAGAAATGATTTCGTTACAATAGTTACTAAGTAATCAAATCATTTTTCTTATCAGAGTATATACGCTGATAGAGGTTAGCAAACTTCACTGAATACATATATGTATATATATGTAAAATTATATTGTATACCTACCTACACAACGTTAAAGCTAAAAAATGCAAAAGGTTATACATATAAGTATGTATGTATATTCCCAGCAAAAAGGCTAGGCTTGTAGATGAAGCCTAAGGTGTTAAACTGGAATACGCTGGCAGCGCTGCTTGCTATTACGTTCGCTCTGCTCCGAATGTTTTAATACTTAATTTTATGCCATGCGCTCATATCGCAAATAGAGAGAGAGGGAATTGAGTTTTATGAGCAAAGGAAGTATCTAAAATGTGTGGCGAGCGTAAAGATTGCTTATTGTCGAAGGAAAGATTGTCGCATTTCAAACTCACATGCAATCGAGCTAGGTTAAGTGTACACTCTTATCTCATTCCGATATATATAGATACATATATAAATGTATGAATAATAACGGTTGAACCCTAGCAGAATATAGGTATTTTTTATTATTAAATAGCCGCAAGGCTTAAGTTGGGCAAAAAATTTGAATTATGCAGCTAAACAAAAACACCTTTTTACTATTCCTTGTATAAGGCATTTATAAGGCATATATCGACGGCTGAGAATAACATCGCCCTATTTCAAAAATTGTTTCAAAAACGCCCTATTTCAAAAATTTTTTCAATAACGTCCTATTTCAGACTTTGCTTCAAACACGCCCTATTTGAAAAATTGTTGCAATAACGTCCTATTTCAGATTTTGCTTCAAAAACGCCCTATTTGAAAAATTGTTTCAGTAACGTCCTATTTCAGATTTTGCTTCAAAAATGCCCTATTTCAGAGAAAATTCCATATATATTTCTCTGAAATAAGGCGTTTTTGAATAATTGTCTGAAATAGGACGTTATTGAAACCAATTCTGAAATAGGGCGTTATTGAAGCAAAATTTGAAATAGGACGTTTTTGAAACAATTTTTGAAATAGGGCGATCTTATTCTCAGCCGTCGATATGTAAATTAATAAGACCGGAAATTTCCTTAATAAGGATTTTATTTCTTCCAAAAATTTTTCGTTGGGCGCCAATTAATAATACCGGAAACTTATTTTTGAATAATGTTCAAATATTGAAATCCAATTTTATTCTGAACATTTCTATGAAAATTTACATTTTTATATTTGAAAATTTTAAAAGAAAATTGTCGATGATAATTTGCTTAAAATTATTTTTAAAAGAAAAACAATTCAAAAACAAGTAAATTACATTATGTTAAATAAAATATTTAACAACTCTTAACTTGTATGTACCCCATAAGGCTTGTAAATCAGGATATAACTAAGCCTCGTGGCGGAATAAGCCTTGGGAATAAGGTTTCCTCTCAACTTTTGTTCGCTTAGAATTTTCAGACATTATTTAAGGCCTTTATATCTTCTGGTATAGCCCTGAAATAAGGCGTAGTTTTTGCTTATACATACGAACACACATGCACCGAAAGAATACATTTTTCCAGTGCTTTCACGTGGCTCTTATATTAATTCTCTATATCTGTAAATATGTATACTCTAGGCACATTATTGAACTCTTATCACTGTCCGACACTGATAGTTTACTCTAACATGGGCAACGTACGAACAGACACATTTACACAATTGTAAACAAACCACTAATACAACAAAGTACATAGCAAAATAGAATAAATTTTTTACCACTTGTTGTATAATAACACCACAGTTTATTACCTTTTTTAATATATGCACGATTATACCTTCATGTTTTTTTGTTTGCAGTTTGTACTCTGAACTACTTTAAATCCAGTTTTTATTTTTCGGAAATTTTTTGTATAATTTTATTCGGACATTATCTTTTTTATTAATTACTATTCTGCGATTTGTATACATATTTAATTAAGCCCATAATTTAATTCAGCATGTGAAATAGGCAAATTATTTTTAACATTATGGAATTTACTCCAATTATTTCGTTCTCACGCAAACCACTTCCTCTTTTGAGTGCGCATTTGTTTAATTTTATAATGTTTTTTATTTCCAATTTGAAACTTTTGATTTAAGCGTATTCAAATCGTATCGAACGCGCGCTGCACTCCCTACCCGGCGTGTAGCAAAATAATATCTGTCAGATACAAAATATTTTGTCTTGTTGGTAGCTAGAAATGGAAAAGATACACTGCGTTGTGTGTTGCAAGCGACATGTTTGAACGACTAAAATTTGTATGAGTGCGATAGTGATGTGAAGTTTGTTTGCTTGTGCCTTTTACATCGAGCGAATTTTTCTGGTAACCGTTAACCATTTTTTAACTTATTGTGTTACAAGACCTTTACTATTAACGGCTGGGTGAAGAGAATTATACTCAAATGTCAAAAGTTCTTGTCATTTGATTAAAAAAAAAGCCAAAAAATTTAATTGACATAAATAAATAAATAATAAAAATAAAAAATCAACACAAAAATGGGCGCCAAGAATTCCACACCTCAGACGGCGCACATTTCGAATCCGTCACGCAGTACACCTGCAATAGAAGTAACGCCCAGTGTGATAAGTCGCCTTCATAACGCTCAACAACAACTTTCAGAAACTGCTGAACCCGCACAAACAAAGAACGAGCATATCCATTGCGCACGATGTTGTGCTTGTGGCTGTTTTAATGACAAAGACAAGGAGGCCAGCTTGTTGGCGACGAAAGCAAATGAATTGGAAGAGAGCCAATATGTGAAGGCTTTGGAAAAATTGGATGCAATGTTGGGGAAGCCGATACGATTCGCCGACGTCAACAGTGATCAGCTAAGGAAATTGCAGCACAAACTGGTGAAATGTTATGGCGATAATCCACGTCAGCCGTTAGTTTGTTCCGATGCAGCAAAGGAATATCAAAATTTCGTATTTAAACAGCAATTTAATGCAATACTTAGTGCAAAAAATATAACACCACAAGGAGAGCAGTGAATAAATGTATGTAGATTACTGCATATTTCATGGCGTGGGTTTTTATTATTAGGTATACCTTGTGCTCTTTTGCGTTTTTTTGTACAAAGACTTGGGGCCTCACTCTGTAGTTCGATTCGAACGAAAATTCGTTCGCTTTCGAGTTCTTTTCCATATATTCTATACAACACGAATGTGCTTTCGAATCGAACTACAGAGTGAGGGCCTTGGTCTGAGGGGACCCCTAGTGAGAATTTAAGGCAAATATTTTTCAAGAACATTTTAACCCTCTATCTGCATTTTTAATTGATATTCTCTCCATGTATTTCCAAAAATATAACATATAATTAGAGCTCGGAAAAATAGGTGAAAACAAGCGCCTCAAAATAGGCTACATTTTGTAAATTTTGTTTGTTTTCAGCGGCGGGATTACAATTTAAATATAAAGGGGTATCATATTGGCATGGTGGGTGAAGATTTTATTAGAAAAGTTCTTATGTACTCATGTTACACAAATTTGCAGTTTAAATAAACATACAGTGGTGTGTGATGAAATAAAGACAGAATAATAAAGACAGAAAGTGATTTTATTCGTAAAATATATTTATTTATGTGTTTTTAATAATTTTAATTTGTTATATAAAAAAAATCTATAAGAGAAACCAAATATATTAAAGTTGTCCAAAATTCTGGAAAATTCGCCAATTTTTCAGCAAAATTTGTAACTTTTTGAGTACGCAGTTTTTTTCGACTTGTAAATTCGCATGAAAAAAAATGCAGAGGACAGCTAGAAATCAGCAAATAACAGGTATTAGTATTTTTTATTTATTTATTGTAGCTTTCTTTGCAATTTTTCACGTGCAACCCATAGAAAACCTTAATAATTTATTTTTCTGGCATCCTAGTAAGCAAAATATCCAATTGCATTCACAGGGGGCTTAGACCCGAATGTACCCCACCACTGGATGTGCTCACAAACATTACGTAGGGGTGCTTCGCAATTTTTTCTAAATGATTACTGTATTCGATTTATAATTCAAAGATGGCTATATACACTAATCAAAATTGAGCAATTTAGGTATCAGAGTTAGCAAAATTTGGAAAGTTCAAAAGTTCCGTTATATGGGAGGTGGATGGTTTAATATACATACTCCATATCGACACCATACGAAAACTAACATCAGATTTTTTGTGGCTGACGAAAAGTAAAAAGTTCAACTTTTGGCCGACGAAAAGTAATAAAATCGAGTTTTGGTTGAAGAAAAGTATCAAGTTCGACTTTTGGCTGACGAAAACTATCAAATGTTCTACTTTTCGTACAGAATTTTTTTATTGATAGCTTTCGCCAGAAATTTTATATATGTTAGTTTTCGTATGGTACGACGATATGTACATACATATGTATATATATAGACGAACATTTAGAAACCCCCTCTTGTTACGCTCCTGCGAAAGCTTTCTCAGCATTTATATTATAAACACATCCATACATATGTATGTGCATATCAGTGTTGCCGCAGCCTCAAAAAATTTGGTATCAAAAATTGATACTTTCATGGTTTTTTTCGTATCACCGAAAATTTTTTGGAAAAAAAACTTAAATTAATCAAAAAAGCTGTTTTCGTGCCGTATAACAAATTGATACGGAAATTTTTTTTTTCGTATCACTGAAAAATTTTTGAAAAAAATTAAAATTATTAAAATAAGCTGCTTTCGTGTTTTCAACGTGACATCGTTTTTTTATTACATTTACCAATATAAAAATATAAAGATAATGAATAGTTAGGTATCATTTTAGATTTTTCGAATTCAATTTAATTCTAGAAAATCATAAAAGCTATTAAAATAATGGTTAACATAAAAAATTCAAAACTCCATATACAAAACACGTAAGAACTGATCAAGATCGTTTAATGTAAATTGTTTGTGTATTCTGTGGATACTGTGGAAATTAAAAATCAGCTGTTTAGTTAGTTAACCTGTGTTAGTGAGCCGTGCTCATGCCTGCCATGGGCAGTGATGCCTACTTTACAGTTTGATAAAATGTTGCCCATTTTTGGTATTTTCAAGACTTTCACAATACATATTTTTCGCGGCAAACACAGGTTGTTACAAATGAAAAAGATTAGGTTAATATTCTTTGATTTTGATTAAATCGTATCAAAATTATTTGATGCTAATTAAAAAGGTATCAAATTTGTTCTACGTCAAAATAAAAAGTATCTACGTATCTTGGGCTTAAAAAAGTATCACATTTGATACGATTGTATCAAAACGGCATCACTGGTGCATATATGTATTAATCAATGAAAACACGCAAATTTAGTCGCCAAAAGCACACACAAAAGCATACACGTTGCCTAGTAGATCCATAAGTAAAAATGAGCAGTACAAAAGCAAGGCTACAGGGAATTAGACGCTTAACATGTGCTTGGCGGGGAAAACACTATTCGATTGAGTACATAAAAAAGTAATAAGCGAAAAATAAGTAGAAGCTGGCAGTCATACACATGCATATGTACATAGAATGGTATTTTTCAACTCCTAAAATATATTGGAAATTAAAATAGTTCATTAAGAAATGACAAAACTAAACAACAGCCAGTGAAATTGTCTGGTGTGAGGGTATAAAGTTCATTCGTGCGATTACCCAAGAAATAAATAAACCGTTGTTAGTCTGCATTATATACTAAATACATATGTACAGATTTATGTATACACAAATGTACAATATATCGACAGCCCCACTGCAAAACCCTGTAAGTCACCATTTTTCCAAAAATAAGGTTCTAAGACTCTCCCATAGATCGTGGACATTAAAATGCAGCCAAAATCGGGCTACGACTTCCCGTTTCTTTTCAGTGGTTAGTATGCAGTGTTGCCAGAATATTTTGGAGCTTATAGCTATATTAAAAGAAAAAAATAGCTAGAAATAGCTAAATAATTTTTTTCCAAGCTAAAATTAATAGCCAAAAATATTTTTCTTCAAAAATAGCTAAATAATTATTTACATACTTAAAACGATACTAATTTTCTAGCTCCAATAAATTTTGGATGAGTGGATCTTTTAAAAATTCCACTCCATTAATTCACATAGTGATAGTCGAAATATTTTCCAATAATTCAAAATACTGGTAGTGAAAATTTATTGGATCAACATTTTATTCCACTAAATAAAAATATCAGAATTGAGATAAAAGTAAAATAGGCACTCTACCAAAGCGGATCATACATACATAAACATATACATACGTTCCACTTGCATGAATAACGTGAAAGTTTTATTACAAGTTTAAAAAATTTTTGATTTAGTGTAGTAATTTTTTTCGTAAACTTACTTTCCACTACCACTAAATTCTATTTATGAAAAAATATTTAAAACTACTTATTTTATTGTTGGTAGTGCAAATGCTTTTTAATGATTTCGTGGATAAAATTTCCACTACCACTCTTTTCGATTTAGTGAAGAAAAATATGGTCAATCAATTTGCTTAAATATTCTAGTTAACTGCCATCTTTATGTACCAATAAGCGTTAAAATAAATACATAAGTAGGCATGCCGGACTACAAGTTTTTGTTTGGTAATCTTAACCCGACCAGAGAACACATGGCTTCATTGTAGCAATTGATGGAAAAGGGTATACTGCAAGGCAATAAGATTCCATTTCGGCTGTTTGACGGCTATTTTGCATTATACTGTAACGCTCACAGTGGCATCGCATAAATTCAACAATTTTTTTAATGAATCAATAGGGCACATCATGTGAAATTTTTAAAATGATATTGACACATATTGTTATGAACGGTATAGAAATATTGCCTTGTAAATTGACTCTATATTGCTTTGAAAATTGCTTCTCATCTTGCCCGTATATACTTCGAGTAAGAAACAGTACATTCTATAAAGTCTTGATAAACAAAAAATCATAATATCTTGTGCAAAAGTGAGGAAATTACAAAAAAATATTATAGCTAAAATAGCTAAACTGACTAAAAAATAAGCTAAAGAAAATAGCTAATAGCTAAACGTAAATTTCTATAGCTAAACGTCGAAAGTAATAGCTAAATCTAGCTACAAAATAGCTAAAGTGGCAACACTGTTAGTATGGCATTAAAATGGGTTGAAAAAAGTCCGGTTCATATCATAAAATTATGTATCATAGTTTTTCTCTCTCCTGAAAAGTTTTTCGTTTTGTACATACAGGGTTTTGCAGTGTGGCTGTCGATATACATACATAGATACAAATAAAAAGTACTACGTCAGCTCGTGATTTGTGCTTATTAGGTTCTCGTCATCGTCTGATAAGAGGAGGCGGGTGATTGTCATGCGCAAGTTATATAAAATAGAATCAGATTGATTAGTGAATGTATGTACATACATATGTAAATACGTGTTAAAGTGAAAAGCTGAATGATGATGATTAAAAACTACTTTATCAAATGAAGGCAATTTAAATTATTTTTATACAGTTTTTCTTTTTACTGCTCATTTGTTTGCCATGGAAGCATTAAAAGTGTACACTCTTTGGCTAGGGTTGCCATCGTGTATAATTAAAAATAGATATGTATATACATATGTATATATGTTAATATGCATGAATGTACTTGGTGAAATATTATGAATTATTTCCTTGGAAACAAAACCTTTTCGGAAAATAGTCGGAAGCCTTGTAAATGCACTGCGCGAATCAAGTATCTTCATGAATATGTATGTAGATATGTATATAAATGACAGCAGTTAAAATTCTTTATTATGTAGGAAGATATTTGGATTAGCACATTTTTTCACATAAACCAATACTAAATTTCTTCGCTATTACAAAGATAAACCTTACCAAATTCGGTCCAGATTAACCAAAAGACAATGGCAATACAGTTTATATATGTGTTTACATACATATGTGCATATATATGTATATATATACTAAAACTATATTCTTCTCATTGTATGCCAATAGGGAGCTTTCAATGGTCAAGTTCAATGTCTCTCTCCAATACAACACAGCTCGCGCAGAATTGTTTTGGTCTCTTATATAAACGTACACATCAGACGTTCTTATTTATATGTACATACATATGTATGTACCTAAAGTTTGCACGTGTCTGAGCTTAATAGTTTTGTTTACAAAAAAATATACACAACTTGTTTACCGTAATTATTGAAAAATAGCTTTCCCTTTTAGTATGCGAAAAAATTACAAGAATGGAGTAACTACATACTACATTCGCACATATGTCTGTACATATTATCACAAATCGTTCAAGAAGATATACATAAGTATATTTTATTAAGCTTTTCTTACTTAATATTTCAGTTAAATATTAACAATGGTCGTACCCTTCACTTTAAAAGTATTAAAATCACAATGGCGTTTGCTTTCAAACACACATCCGCTGGCAAAGGGCATCATGTCCTACGCCATTATATGGCCAACAGGTAGTCTGATACAACAAACGATAGAGGGTAGAAATTTTGGTGAGTTAATTCTTTATGTGAGTTATTATTATCTAATTAAATTTGAATAAAATTAAACTTTTTTCTGTTAAATTTTTACCGCAGAAACCTGTGACTGGCTGCGTTGTCTACGTTTTAGTATTTTCGGTGGATTATATGTTGCGCCAACGCTGTATGGATGGGTGCGCCTGAGCTCGGTTATGTGGCCACAAATGAACTTAAAAGTTGGTGTTGTTAAAGTAAGTGAACAAAAATTTTACACATAGGTAAATAACAAAAGTAACAAATGTCCCAGCAGTATTTATCAGCTGGAAAACAGCACATACCCAGCAGTATTTATCAGCTGGAAAAAAACCCCAACTTTCCTACTGAATATTCAGTAGAGATGTAGTTCTAATATCTGAACTTTCCTTTTCGTTTTTATATAGAAGTGGCGCCGAAAATCAACTACCTAAAAACTGCCGAACGAGAAGGAAGAGTTTCTGTAGGAAAAAAGGCCTGAATACGCAGGGAGAACTTCCATAGCATGTATTTCAGTACACCTGATGTCTTCACTGCGTGTTCAGTTATTTTTTCAGCAATGAATTTTGAACTTAGTTTCAGGGTATTTTTCATAATGAATATTCTACTGAATATGCACCTCCTTACCTCAAATTCTGCTGGGGTGTTTTACCTACATACATGCAAATAATGTTACTCATACGTCCCGTAGCACAAAACAAAAGCGTATTAGCACAAAATTAGTGTGTATCCTATTTATAAAAGCACAAAAAAAATTTGTTTACCTGAATTTTTAATGTGAAATGTGTGTGCTACTAATATTTATTTTCTTTGTCACGATTTTCGCAGGCAGCTGTCGAACAAATCTCCTATGGACCATTCGCCGGCACCAGTTTCTTTTTCGGCATGAGTTTGCTAGAAGGTAAAAACGTCGAGGAGGCTGTACAGGAAGTCAAAAACAAATTCCCGCAAGCTTTCAAGGTGAATAAGTAGCGAATGATATATAAGTACCTACACATGTACAAGTTTATATGTACATACGTTAACATTGTTCCATTATTTTGATTCTCGCAAACAGGTTGGCATCTGCGTTTGGCCAATAATTCAGACAATAAATTTTTCGATGATACCTGAAGGTTACCGTGTAGTATACGTTAGTGTTTGTAGTTTAGCATGGACGACATTTTTAGCATATTTGAAGAAAAATGAAATACACGAAGAAGAAGAAGAAGTTGATGCTAATGAAAACCAAAGACTGCAACAAAAATTCGAACACCAAATGGATTTGAAAACAGAAGAAAGTTTAGTTCTAAAAGTCAAACGTGCATTTTCACTCTGAGAAGAGTGTTGCAGAAGAGAGGAGAAGGGAAGTGGAAGGAGCAGAAAAATGTGATTCACAAATTAGTAAAAGTATAGTTATTTAGTAAACGTGCTGTTAGTTAATTTATATGTATTTAATTATAGTGTCGACACTCCTTTAGATGAATTTATGTACATACATACATATATATGTAAATATATTTTACAATTAGTCACATGTAATATAAGCGTGCATTTATTTTAAATAAAAAAGTATTTATTGTTGAAATGTTACGTTGAATAAATATCGGCAAACGGAAGTACGAAGTTTTCTTTTACGCACGCACATTATTTTTGGATGCCCCCTAAAAATATGCAATAATAAAAACATTGCATTTCAAACATTCAGTACAGATTATGCATTGGAAGAAGAAAAATGAAAGAAGTAAGTACAGCACCCACTTCATATTTATATATAGCATTTTCAGGTCAAATGAAACCTTTTTCAAGTCAAGTGAAACTTTTTTCAAGTCAAGTGAAACCTTTTTCAAATTAAGTGAAACCTTTTTCAAATAAAATGAAACCTTTTTCAATTTAAGTGAAACTTTTTTCATTTAAAATGAAACTTTTTTCATTTCAAATGAAACTTTTTTCATTTCAAATGAAACCTTTTTCAAATTAAATGAAACCTTGTTTAGTTAATACAATAATATTCTTATATGAATTTTTTGAACACGGTTTTTTTTCGAAAGTTAACAATTCAAAATATTTTACACAATTTGCACTCTAATGCTATAGACACACATCGTAGTATAGTAATAATATTACGATCTATACCACATATATGTCAACCTCATATTGTAGTTTAACTGAAAATTTTCATAGTATATCCAAATCATAGTATTGATATTATTGTATTAGCAATATGTATAAAAGTTCGACATCACCTCAGAACTTTTTGCATTTCAATGTTTTCGTTGTTTTATTGTTTGTATCCCAGCAAACATTCGGACTCAGATAAGCGTCAGTAAACATTTCTTAAGCTTATATACCACATAAGCCGCTGTGGTGCTGTGGGTAGAGTGCTCGCCTGCTATGCCAGAAGTCACGGGTTCAAACCACAGTCCGAGCAAACACCAAAAAAATTTTCTAATTAGTAAAAATCCAATTATTGGGTTTTTTAAGAGCAGCAGTCTCCCGGCAGTGGGCGGCATACCCTCCAAATGTATTCCTGCCATGAAAAAGCTTCTCACAAAAAATGCATTCGCCGTTCGGAGCCGGCATAAAACTGTAGGTCCACCCAATTGGTAGGAAAAACAAAAGGAGCACACCTCGAATTGGGAGAGAAGCTCGGCCATAAAACTCGTCAGAGTTATAATAGCGCCATTGTATTATATTATTATTATTTTATACCACATATGTCACACCTATATATTTCGGACTCATATCAGACTCCAAATTATGAGAATTTCAAGAATGTTTGCTGGGCTGAGAGAGCTTGATCTACTTAATTTTAGTACATATATAAATATATCATGTACATATATAAAAATAATGAAACCAATAACAAACTAAACAATTACATTGTTGTTGTGATTATTTTGCAAATATATAGGTACATATATATTGTTGTACATAGTTACCACTACTAACATTCAAAGTTCAATAACTTTCGATGTGTAAAAGCCGTGTACAAAAAATTTATATAAGAATGTTATTGTACTAACTAAACAAGGTTTCATTTAATTTGAAAAAAGTTTCATTTTAAATAAAAAAAGTTTCATTTGAAATGAAAAAGGTTTCATTTGAAATGAAAAAAGTTTCACTTAAATTGAAAAAGGTTTCATTTTATTTGAAAAAGGTTTCACTTAATTTGAAAAAGGTTTCACTTGACTTGAAAAAAGTTTCACTTGACTTGAAAAAGGTTTCATTTGACCTGAAAATGCTATATATGCATGGTTGTATGTATGTATGTGTGTATCTTCGTCGTCTTCAAAAAAACCCTGCAGCGAAATCAACTAGTTGTAAACTAATTGACAACTAGTTGGTCATACAGCTCAACTAGTCAGCCATCTATCTTTTTTTCATATTAGCAACTCGTATTTTTAACACGGTGATGACCTAGGAAATGACAATTGTCAGTATCCACACCAGAGTCATACCACTTGACTGACTAGTCAGTATCCACACCAGCATCATACCACTTGACTGACTAGTCAGTATCCACACCAGCATCATACCACTTGACTGACTAGTCAGTATACAAACCAGCCTCATACCAATTTGCTGACTAGTCAGTGTAGATATCAGAACTATACCAGTAGACTGACTAGTTTTACATGCTACTCCAATGAAAATAAAAGATGCAAAATAAAGTTTCTAATACATTTATTTAGTTATTAGAATATGATATTTAAATTAAAGAATTCAGGCACATTAGATTGTGATCTTGCATATTAAATATTTAGGTAAATTAACATTAACATTGTGAATAAGTAACACGTTGACCATTCTAAGCTTGACATTTATGTTGATGATTTTCTGACTTTATACAAACATATCATGTACTTTTTTCTATGGCTGAAGTAGTATCTAATATACAGGGCTATATTAACATCTCAAACTATGTTGTATATGTGGCATTCACCTGATTTAATGATCTAACACTTTGCAACCAACTAAATCTACAAGGGGCCTACTACGCAGGGTTCAAATACTACAACAACAATAAAGAAGTTGCTTTACTTTTACTGCATACGTGTTCATTGCAACCTCCAGAAACCCCGGATACATTCGTTTTTAATTTAAAACCATTTTTTTGGCAAAACTTCTTGTTTCATAACTAATCTCAATTTGTCCCCTATGAATCTAGTTGCGCAACTCCCATAATTTATCTAGTCAGTTAACTGGTAGGTTGGCTGACTAGTTTGGACTTTCGCTGCAGGGAAGCTACACAGCATTTGTCGCTGAATGCGAATAATTTTTCAACTATTATCACTATCAGTTTCTTTGACAAAGCGTCTGCGCGTTATCAAACTTACACGCAACTAATTTCATGAATGAAAGAGGATCATGGTTCGAACCATAGTAACTAACATTCATCAAGATATCCATGACCCTTCGTTTACAATGTGTGGTTGAGGCTAGTGGCCGTCATATCAAAATTTCATCGATCAGGTCGGCTTTTTTCTCAGTTTCTGTTACATATGAAAAAATTGCAAAGAATTAATTGTGTGTTTTATAATTTTTTTAACTTTTGTTTTTTGTGTTGTTTCTATGCCTTAAGTTTTGGACTGTTTTGGTCCTAAATGTTGTAAACATATTTAATTTAATATTAGCATTTAAAAAAAATTTTAAAGTTAAGTTTAGTTGAGCAAATACCAGTATGAAAACAAATTTCTGAACTGCTTTCATTTTGCAAAGAATTAATTGGCAAACTGTAACTGATTTTACAGAGCATTTCTACTACTGAGAGCATATAGCTGTGTTTGATAACTTCTAACCAAAGAAGGATATCAGAAAACGGGAAATGCAGAAATGTGGCTAGCGGATAGCGCTAAATAAATATGTAATAAAAAAAAATCGAAAAAAAACATATAACTGAATTTGTTGGCGCAGCGACGATATATGTATCATGAACAAAATCATTTCAATAAAAAAACAATCTGCCAATCGGATACGGTATAAAGCTGAAGATTAAGCTAATTTGAATGAAATAAACCAGTGCACTGTATATATGTACCTATATTAGGTAAAAAGCTTGCACTGAATGTCTTCGCAGTTATATGTATGTACTTGATACACAAATTTCTTAATCAGAACCATCAGCAGTAATGTACATATGTACATAGATATGAAGGTATGTATATGTATGAGTATGTAGATATGTAACAGCTAAATTTTGCCGTGGCCTATATTACATTATTATTATTATGCCGTCGGGTTAACATCCCATCTGATAGGTAACTGAAATTTCAAGGAATTTTCCACAATACTATGATGTCCGCTAAGCAATCATACTTGTAAAAAATGCAGAAAATCACAAAATAATAGTCAAAAGTACTTACTCACATCGCTCATTATTTATCATCTCTTTAAAATGGCGAAATGCAGATATTTTTTTATTTAATTAATTTTTTTCCAATTAATCGCTGTTTTGAGATATATTGTGCACTTCAAAACACGTAATAAATTGAATGAAATAATCTTGAGTATTACTCCTTAATAAAGTTTTATGAATAGACCCAATTTTGTTGTTGAAATTTTACTCTTCCGGAAAATTTTTGGTTAAGGACTTTCAATCAAAATAGATAAATATAAATAACGGTACATCCGATTATTACAAAATTAGTCTTAAAATGTTCACAATTAAATTCTCTATAGGGTAGTGGGGCTAACTTTTTGTCCCCCATACAATTTTTCTGATTTTAGGACAGTCGAATCTGAAATTTCTTTAAAAAAAACTCGATTTTTGTCAAATTTTTTTTCGTTATTTTTGCCATTGTAACCAAACTACTTGACCAATTTTGGAGTGTGAAGGCAAAAAATGTTTGCTGGCGCTCCCTCTACCATCACTTCCTAGATATCAAATCGCCACGATGTCTGATAAAACTTTTTGATGCACTTATGTGATGCAATGTCTTGCATATATGGCTTTTTCCACATTTATACCAATATCTCAAAAACTGGGTCTGCGACAAAAAAAAAATGGAGATGTTATTCGGAATCAGCGTGAAATTTCGCTTTAGAAAAGTATTATTTTATTCTTGGTGATTTTTGGTGTCGAGTAGTGTTATTTAAAATCAAAATTATTGTTGTACCATTGTGTTCCAAAAAAGCATTGGTTGTTCGGAGTAGACTAGTTGCGTTTGATAAAATAAAAATAAATTAATTAAGAATAATACGGCAAATTGGCAGTAAATATCCGGATCGTTAAAATTACATTCGGGCTAATGTACTCATGTTATATTATTATACATATATTTCCGAGAACTTTGTTAAAAATTCTACCTATTTTCAACTGCAATAAGATATGTTGGTCAATGGATTATATTATTTATTACTTTTTCTTGGGTTACTTTTCCGACAGGGTAGGAATATTATGTATTGTGGCACGATGTTTCATCATCCCTTGTGAAGTTTGGTTTGGAGACAAACCGGTTTCGGCTAATATGCGCCATCTTCAGTATTTTTTTTTGTTCTCAACGAAACTTGACAAGGAATGACGGAAAATTGTTTCACAATACATCGATCATATTATTACTGCTTATTATTACTTAACAAAACTTAACAAAATATATCGCACCCTAAATCATAAAGGGGCACAACTCAAAATTCAAAAATTTTCAGGAGAGCCAAAAAACTTTTTTTCATTACAAGCAATCGTATGACAAAGGGCCAGGTATAATGGTTATTTTTCGGTCGAAAGAGACAGTTATTCAAAAGTTTTTTTAGGCAATCTCCAGAGATATGTTCCGTATACCCGTTTATGAAAAAAACTCGATTTCGAAAAATTTTGAGTTGTGCTCCTTTATAATTTCGGGTGCGATATGTATATTGGTTAGAAACTGAAGGTGCATAGCTAAACTTAAGTGACTTACAGATATGTACATATCTCTGTCTTATGTTAAAATCAATTTTGTTGAGATGGAATTAAACAGTTTCAAGAGTTTTCACTCAATTTTTAAAACTGATCAGGAATTTTTGGTTATACTCGCAATTTTTTTTTTGTATCTGACAACAAATTAATCTGAGCCGATAAACTGGTATATATTTATGCATAAAGCAGCAACCGGTTATTAAAATCTCATTTTCAAGTAATCATAGACTTTGTCCTCGGCTGACTTCTACGCCCTCAACTATGTGTGTGCAGTCTTTCAAAAGAAATGCAAAAAAAAAGACAACCGCCAATAAATTGTACAGTCTCATAAGACGAGTGATCTGGAATCCGGAATATTGACTTTTCAGAACTCAAATATATACATATGTACATATTCTTAAGCATATATTTTATAATTATTTATTGAATACACAAAACACACATTTATTTGCCGGAATTTCGCGTCTATAGTTCCATTCCCAATTACCAATTGTTACCAGTTCGTTGCCTACAGAGCTTTAGCAGGAACATTCCTCTTCGCCAGGCACTGGCAAATGCGTTCGAGTAGAGTAAAATGATGAAATCTTTCCGCACAAAAAAACACTAGTACTCAAGAACAACACGTAGGTACATATATGTGCCATGAATAAATAATCTTTACTAACAATTAGATAAACTATATCAGAAATTAGTTCGGAATGTTGGCCTTTGTTCTAAACAAGAGCCAATCACGCATCAAATATTTATATATTATTTATTTATGATTAATTTTAATCAACCACGCTTTTTTGATAATATTAATTACCGTCTGTCTTGTTTCAAGCACGCGACTGATCTTTTTTTCAACACATTTTGACCCGAAGAAGGTGCAGCCCGTGTTTTCGCGAGCCATACCATGAATCGGTAGAATGTTGATAAACAATCGCAAAATTTCCACCAGACACCAACACACATACATATGTACATACCTGCATGTATAGCGTGTCTTCCAGACAGTATAAATACGGCGCGCGAGCCAAGATTCGACAAGATACTCCATTGTCCAATTGAAGCGATTGCACCACAAGAGCAAGTGTGACATTGTGCAAATAATTTCAAGTCTTTTTACGAATCATATTTTCTAACCACAAAATATTTGCAAAATCGTATAATTTTGGGAAATAACGGTAAGTGGAATTATAAAAAAAATACAAATACATACATATATTTATATAATACATATTTTATACATTATTATATTATGTGCATGTGTCAAAAAATAAAAAAAAAAAACGAAAATGGAAATGTACTAGCGAGGGCGTTGATCACATTAGTGGAGAGTGACAGCTTGAAAGCAGTATTTGCGGCAAAATATTTAAAGTACATACATATGCACTTTCCTATAGAAAATCAATAGATATTGATGTAGAACAAACCAGCGCCTGTCCGTCTGGCTCGTGTGATAATCATTTGTCCAAACACTTATTGATTTTCTATAGCGTGTCATTAACACGCTTTTATTAGTTTCACCTGTATGTATGTATGTATGCAGAGGCGGATTATCCCTAAGGCAAACTAGGCACTTGCCTAGGGGCGCGTAGTTACAAGGGGCGCGCGAGCTCAGAATTTTTAAACAAATAAAGAAAATAACATATCGACAATTAAGAATTAAAGCTGATCTATAATAGATCGATAATAGATAAATCGATTATTTTGCACAAGCATCGAGGTCATCGTCAGGCTTGCCAGTACTGGCGATTTGTCGCCAAATTGGCGAATTTTTACAAACTTTGGCGACCAATTTATGAAAATTGGCGATGGCGACTTTTTTGGCGATTATCAAAATATTAGATTATATTAATAAATGATTTAGAAAAATGCTTTGTTGACGAATGTATCCATCTACGTTCTTATTTAACAACGATAGCTCGAGACGGAGAACTGCCCCGAACAACGAACGCGGTATTACAGGTTCTGAGAAATAAAGAGCTTGACACAATTTACCCCAACATTGACATAGCCTTAAGAATGTGCGTATCGACGGCAGTCAGTAATTGCAGTGGGGAGCGGAGTTTTTCCTGCCTAAAAAGAGTGAAAAACTATCTTCCCATGACCATGACAGATAAGAAATTAAATTCGTTAGCAATACTAAATATTGAATCTGTCTTATTGCTACCATTAAACTACGACGATGTTATCGACAATTTCGCGAAAAATTTTATTTGCTCTGTTACTACTTATATTTTTTCAATAAATAATTCAAAACTTATTTTGTTAATTTATTAAATACTAGCTGTTGCCCGCGACTTTGTATGCGTATAATTTCTCTTCTATTTTTCAACTCTGTTGGTAAATAATAAGTACCAACAAAAAAGACTGGATTTAAACTCTAAGATGATGCCTGCTTTCAACCAGCTCTTCGCGTCCGTGTTTGAACATCTCGGCAGGTAGTCCGTCTTTTCCAGGAGCTTTATTGTTTTGGACCCTGGGAATAGCTGTCCTCACTTCATCATAGTCGGGTGGTGGAATGTTTTTTCCATCGTCAGGGATTGTGGTATCGGGTTCGACGACTCCCTTGCAATTTATCAATGCCTAAACAAAAACCCTTTTGAAAACAAAAAATTGGGAAATTTTTTTTTTAATACATCATTTTTTAAAAACTTAATTAAGAAGACGCTAACAACTATCTAATCTCAATAAACATGAATTTTGTACTCGATTACCTGTATTATAAGAATCCATAACAGTATTCTAAAAAACTTCACTTAAAACCGTAAAAATATTAATTGGAAATGTTGAAACTTTAAGAACGTTATAAAATGCCGCACTTTTCTAGTGATACGGCCATAAATATATGGACAGACAGACAGACAAAAATTCTAAAAATGGTTGATTTGGATTCTACTGGCTTAATAATGCTTCCCCCAATCATTTTTTCTCGATATCTGCAATGTACAGACATCGACCTGTTACAATTTTATTATATGTAGAGATTAACAAATTATCTAAGCTTTTACATCATCTATGTATATCTACATCTACACTAATATTATAAAGAGGAAAGATTTTGATTATTAGGGTGTAAAACAACTAGGTAGTTAAAATTTATAGTATTATGATGGCCATTTATGGTCGGTACAGGGGCGCCGAGAAAGTGGCTGCCTAGGGCGCTCTGGACCTTTAATCCGCCACTGTATGTATGTATGTATGTATGTAAACATTGCATACTTTTAGGCGAAAGCGTGTGTATTCATATACTGAAGTTTTTCAGTGTGAGAAGTGCTTATTTTAGTAGTAACAACAAAAAATTATATGGCTTAAAATTAAAAAGTGAGATCAGCATGAAGTATTTAAAATTTGTAAGTTATAATGATCATGAAACCAGTATAAATTAATGTCAATTGATTGGGCGATAGCAAGATAGCTCTTCTAATTCAGGGTATACTATATTAAAAATCATTTGGTCACGTTCACGGTCATGGCTTAGCACTTAATGGTTTGCTTTAGCATGTTCAAGATCAATGCTGCTACGCATTCATTATCGATTTTAAAATATTTAAATTTTCCTCTATTCACCTTTTCATTTGCATCTCTCTTTTAAACACCGAGACTGCATTTTCTCAACGCGATCGTTTAGTGTTTGTTTACATTTTTATAAAAGAGAATATCATTGGATTAGCTGACGAAAATTCGACTCTTTTTTACTCAAAATATTTGCGATGAAAGCTTTACAACAACAAGAAAGTCCCTGAAACTGAAAGTTTGAACACGTAATTTGTGCAATTTGCATCAGAATTTTAAATTTCCGCGACAATAGTTTTCGAAAATCATTCGCTTGGCGTGGAAGGCAAAAAATTAAAAGAAAAAGAAGATTAACTATGATATTTCGTAAATAAATTTGCTTAAGCTAAAAAGTAAAAGTGTTTAAAAAGTATATAAAATTTAGTTAAGGAAATGTAAAATTAGAATTATTAAAAAAAAGTATTGAAAACTATGCGCAAGTGAATAAACTAAAAATAGATTTGCTAAAATACTTACATTTGTTTGTACTTGCACGATTTATAAGCGTGTTGAAATTTTCTATACAATTTGCTCAATAATTATAAGGAATGAAAAAAAATAATACATAAATGTGCTGTTAGAAAATAACCGAATGAGGAATACATTTTACGTTCTACAACAATATTCAAATACCTATTTGGCAATAAATTTGTGAATAATATAAAAAAATGCATACAAACATATGTATGTGCATACGAGGTGTGCATACAACTAACAATAATACATATTTTAAAATTCATCAAATAAGATTTACATATATGTATGTATGTATTTTGGTTTCACGCAAGTCATAATAAGCGATGAGTCAGAGCTCTGTTAGTAAAAGTCATTAAAGGAGTGTTTGCATAACGCATTTCCGTAACGTCAAATACATATGTAGTAGATCTGTCCAGTCATTGAAATTTAACGGTCCTTTTACGTCAACGTTGTTTAACGTCAACGTTCTTTAAACGTCAAGCAAACACTCACCAAAAACTCTAAGGAGTGGTGCCAGATTGGCAGTCCCTGAACGGGTGCAAATTCTTATGGTTTCGGTACTTAGGCACATACATACATACGTCGAATGCCGAAGGTCATTTTGGAAGGAATATTGAATTTAATAATAATATTTAATTAATAAACAGCAATTACTGTTGTCAACTATATGTACAACACATATTTATTTGATTGTGTTTACAATGCGATTAAATTTTATATGTGCATACATATGTACTATCTTCTATACTGATTGAAGTGTTACGTTTTATAAGGCGCCGCCTTGTCTGTATTCTCTACAGTTCGTTGGCTTTATATACATATGTACATATTAGTAGTGGGACTTTTTTCGAAAAATATTCGAATAAATATTATTCGAATAAACGAATAATAATATTCGATGGAAAAAAATCGAATAGTACTATTCGAATAGTATTATTCGAATAATACTATTCGAATAACACTATTCGAATAATACTATTCGAATAATAGTATGTATGTACATGCATAATTTGGGAATTCCACTTGCCTCCGCGCAAGCCAGAGTACGTATATATATATGTACATACATATGTATGTATTTACAAAAGAAAAAGCATACATACATACATTCAATAGCTATTCGCAAATAGTGGTATTCGAATAGTGATATTCGAATAGTACTATTCGAATAGTATTTATTCGAATATACGAATAAATTATTCGAATAAATATTATTCGAATTACGAATACCTTTCGAATAAAAGGATTTTTTATTCGAATAATTTTTATTCGAATAGTCCCATCCCTAGTACATATGCATGCTTGCGTACATACCGATGCATTTAAAAAATAATTGTATTATTTTTTTTTAAATAGAGAGAGGGTCGCCTCTCTTTATCATTGGGGTTGTTAAAATTATTTGAAAATACTTTTTATCTTCAATTTTTTCAAATCGCTGCATTTCCGTTTTCGGTCTAGTCGTAAATAAATAAATATGATTTATTTAAATATTTTAAGCGTATGTGCTATATCAGTTCTTCACTTCCAAATTTTAGTGCCTTTTACGAATACAAGAGAAAACAAAAAAAACAAAAGCAAAATGATCATTCCTGCAACAGTCAACTTCCTAAAATCCAAGTGGCGCGTATTTGCTTCTGCACATCCGCTATCCAAAGGCGTGATCGCTTATTCGATCGTCTGGCCTACTAGCAGTTTCATACAACAAACGCTCGAAGGCAAACCATTGAGTAAGTAAACAAATTTTCTTTAATGCTAATTTAGTTTTATTGTTAATATCACATTTTACCCCACTGGATAAGCAGAAGACTATGATTGGCTGCGTATTATGCGTTTCGGTCTATTCGGTGGCTGTTATGTGGCGCCCACTTTATACGGATGGCTGCGTATCGCATCGACAATGTGGCCACAAACTAATTTGCGCGTTGGTGCACTAAAGGCCATTGTCGAGCAAATTTCATATGCACCATTTGCCAGCGTCAGTTTCTACTTTGGCATGACCATGTTGGAGGGAAAGGGTGTGGATGCGGCGATAGCTGAAGTTAAGGACAAATTTCCGAAAACCATACGGGTACGTTTACAATCCTTTTAGAAAAAAGAAAGATTTTTTTTTAATAAAAAACGCTTTAAAAAATTTTTAATTACAAACTTTTGCAATTTCCAGATTTCCATATTCATAATTCCAGTTCTGCAAACCATCAATTTTGGTATGATTCCGGAGCACAATAGAATTCTATTTGTGAGTTTCTGCAGTCTCTTCTGGATCACATTTTTAGCTCATATGCAGAAGAATGGTAGCAAAGAGCTAGCGCTGCAACAACCGGCGAGCAAGCAACATTTAAGACAACTACAGCATGCACCACATGTACATCACTTACCACACATGCCACAATTGCCACATTTACCGATGATAACGAACGAGGGTTTGGTGCCAAAAGTGAAGAATGCATTAGTTCTATAATGGACGACTAAAGACTTAATTAGAGTTAATTGAAAAAAAAACATACATTCCATTTTTCATATTTGTTAACACATACTAGTTGTACCTTCATATTAGATTAAAAAAAATATTGTTGTTATATATGTACATATATTCGCTTATACGCTTAATAAATTATTTATTTTATATTAAAATATCTTGAGTTTTAATGAGAGTGGCATCTGCTGTGCTTTTTAATTTTGTAAACGTTGCCTCTCTTGATTTTCAGCACTGCCCTT
Organism: Urophora cardui; assembly: GCA_960531455.1. Lineage (NCBI taxonomy): Eukaryota > Metazoa > Arthropoda > Insecta > Diptera > Tephritidae > Urophora > Urophora cardui. The sequence continues at coordinate 159,686,244 of OY482671.1, forward strand.
CCCATAAAGTTCAATACTTTTTGAGACTCAGAATCAGGGTTTGAAAAACTGCCAGCAAAACAGCAACAGTCTCAAAAAATAAGCTGCTCCTGTTCTGTGAAAGTTATCATAATTTTTTTAGAACTTTTGAATTTCGATTTCCTTTGAAAATATCTACATTCGAAGCAGAGAGCATTCGAATCATTTTTTTTTTGTATCTCTGTGCTGTTGCTTTGCTGTGTAATTCAAGGCTGCACAACGATATCAACAAAAATATTTTGTTTTGTTGAATATCAAATAAAAATTAACAAAAAAAATTTTGTTTTGTTGAATATCAAATAAAAATTATTGAAATTATTTCGTTTCGTTGATTATCAAAAAAAAATTATCAAAATTATTTTGTTTCGTTGATTATCAAAAACAAAATAATAATAAAAATTTGTTTCGGGCTTACGGCTTCATTTTACTTTGAATTTTTATTAACGTTATTTTTTTTGATAACACAGTCCAACAAATTTAAAAAAATTTTACTCAACACGAACAAACGCTATTAATTATGAAAGAGGATGTCTCCCAGACCAACTTTGCCGAACAGAGTACTCGTCCAGAGGGTCTGAGTTTTTTTTTAGAGGGGGTTAAAGTTTTATGGATTTAGCTGGAGGTGCAATTACTTTATAGAAAATATCTTATAAAAAATGACCTCAAATTAAGTTTTTGAGCTCGGACTTCTTCTACAGGAAGGAATAAGGAATTTCTTTGTGGAAGACGTTAACCCTCTAACGCCCACACAAATGGCTGTTATTAACCCTTGTTTGGAAGCACATGTAGAAAATATCAATTTACAATGCAGATAGAGGGTTAAAATATTCTAGAAAATTATTCGCCATAAAATTTCACTAGGGGTCCCCTCAGACAAAATCTTTGTACAAATAACGCAAAACACCACAGGATATAATAATCACAAATTGCGCCATGAAATATGCAACAAATTTTATATGTATACACATTAGATGCATTTTTTTTTTCTTTAGAACCTCCCTCCGGCACCGGAATATGAAAATGAGTTGTTGTAGAGTAAGTTAATTGAAAAAAAAGTTCACTTTTGCAAAAACTGAATGGGGCTACTACACAAACCGCGCGATTTTCAAGAATTTCAAGGCAAGTTTAGATTTATGTATGAAAAAAGTTATAATTTTGCACAGGAAAAAAAATTTACATCTACCTATACGTAGAGTTAACCGCTAAAGCGAATGTCGTATTCAGTTTTTTGGTACACTCCCCAGTGAAGGTAATATTCAAACCCTAGTTTGATGCCAATATTGCCCAAAAATATGTGGGGCCATCCGGGTCCACATTTTTTCCGCTATCCACGGTCTCGACCTTTCTACCTTTTTTATACTCAGCTGTACTAGTACACAGAGTATTATAATTTTGATTTCATAACGGTGGATTGTAACATAATGAAATAATCGAGATAGATATGGACTTATGTATATCAAAATGATCAGGGTGAAAAGAGAAATCGATTGAGCCATGTCCGTCCGTCCGTCCGTCCGTCCGTCCGTCCGTCCGTCCGTCCGTCCGTCCGTCCGTCCGTCCGTACGCACGATAACTCGCGTAAAAATTGAGATATTTTGATGAAATTTGAAATGCAAGTTGGTATCGAGACTGGGACGGTTGGTATTGAAAATGGGCGAAATCGGACCATGACCACGCCCACTTCCCCTATATAGTAAAAATCGGAAATTTTGTATCTCAGCCACTAATATAGCTAGAGTGCTAAAATTTTACCCACGTATTGAGCTCAGGCCCTTATGAAGAAATTTGATGAAGTTTTGGAAAATGGGCGGTGCCACGCCCACTTATTAAGGGTCAAACATTGAAAGTTTTATATGTCATAACTCAGAAACCGTTGAAGATATATCGATGAAATTTGGTACGCGTAATTTGCTTACTTAGACAAATGTTTTGGCGAAAAATTATAAAAATCGGTTGACGGCCACGCCCACTTTTATATATGGGAACTATAAAGGGGCCTAATAAAAACATTTTAAGCGATATCTCTGTCAAATATAAAGATCTATCACTGAAATTTTGTGGCACGAGTCCACCTACGGACGTAAAACAAAACATATAAAAATTTTGGAAAATGGGCGGTGCCACGCCCACTTATTAAGGGGCAAATATTGAAAGTTTTATAAGCCATAACTCAGAAACCGTTAAAGATATGTCGATGAAATTTGGTACGCGTGATATATTTACTTAGCCAAATGTGTGGACGAAAAATTACCAAAATCGGTTGACGACCACGCCCACTTTTATATATGGGTATTATAAAGTGACCTAATAAAATCATTTTTAGCGATATCTCTGTGAAATATAAAGATAATTCATTGAAATTTTGTGACATGAGTTCTACAATAGACTGGAAACACAAAAAAAAAAAATTTTATAAAATGGGCGTGGCACCGCCTCTTTTTATACAAAGAAATCTATGAGCCTATTACTCGACAAATAACTGAGATATTATGACGAAACTTAGTTTATACACTTTTATAACTTGTGTTAATAGACACGCAAAAATTTATTGAAATCGGTTTATGACCACGCCTACTTTTTAACAAAGATATTTCTGGAACACCCTTTTGGAATTTGTAACGTGAAGTCTTTGTAACTAAAAGTCATAGAGGGATGCAATTTTGCACTAACAATAATATTTATATGCTTATTTGGATGATTGATACAAATTTTGAAAATGGGCGTGGCTGCGCCCTGTTTATGCAGCACTCGTTTCATATAAAATACACCCTATATCGAACAAACGCAAACAAACAATGAAAGCATACAGCTGAGTATCTAATGTTCGATTCCACTCGAACTTAGGCTTCCTTACTTGTTTACATTTGTGGAGTTGTCCACCATCATAAAACCACCTTGAAGAGCAAAAATTGTTAAAATTTTTAGAAATTTTAATCCATGTCAGCCCTATTAGGGCATATTTTACTTCACTTAAACTTGATGCGCTCATCCAAATTATAATAGATTTTTAACCAGAATTAGTTTCTGAAAACCGCATTAAATTAAGCAGCATCCTGTGTGATTCACATAAAAAAATGTCTGCTGTCAGAAAGAATACAGGGCATGAAGTTGTATGTTGGCGAGAAAAAAACAAAATGTTCTATTTAGGCCGCGATATTACCCTCCCAGGGAAGTGCACTAAAAACTGAATACGCTATTCGCTTTTGCGGTTAACTCTACGTATAGGTAGATGTAAATTTTTTTTCTTGTGCAAAATTATAACTTTTTTTCATACATAAATCTAAACTTGCCTTGAAATTCTTGAAAATCGCGCGGTTTTTGGAGTAGCCCCATTCAGTTTTTGGAAAGTGAACTTTTTTTTTTAATTAACATACTCTAGAAAAACTCATTTTCATATTCCGGTGCCGGAGGGAGGATCCAAAGAACAAAAAGTGTATCTAATGTATATAAATATAAAATTTGTTGCATATTTCATGGCGTAATTTGTGATTATCATATCCTGTAGCCTTTTGCGTTATTTGTACAAAGATTTTGTCTGAGGGGACCCCTAGTGAAATTTTATGGCGAATAATTTTCTAGAACATTTTAACCCTCTATCTGCATTGTAAATTGATATTTTCTACATGTGCTTCCAAACAAGGGTTAATAACAGTCATTTGCGTGGGCGTTAGAGGGTTAACGTCTTCCACAAAGAAATTCCTTATTAAATTCTGTAGAAGAAGTCCGAGCTCAAAAACTTTATTTGAGGTCATTTTTTATAAGATAATAATAATAATACAATGGCGCTATTTTAACTCTGACGAGTTTTATGGCCGAGCTTCTCTCCCAATTCGAGGTGTGCTCCTTTTTGTTTTTCCTACTAATTGGGTGGACCTACAGTTTTATGCCGGCTCCGAACGGCGAATGCATTTTTTGTGAGAAGCTTTTTCATGGCAGAAATACTCTCGGAGGGTATGCCGCCCACTGCCGAGAGGTGACCGCTGCTCTTAAAAAACCCAATAATTGGATTTTTACCAATTAGAAAAATTTGTTTGGCTCGGACCGTGGTTTGAACCCGAGACCTCTGGCATAGCAGGCGAGCACTCTACCCACTGCACCACAGCGGCCACCATTTTTTTTTTTTTAATAGATATTTTCGATAAAGTAATTGCACCTCCAGCTAAATCCATAAAACTTTAACCCCCTCTAAAAAAAAACTCAGACCCTCTGGACTAGTACTCTGTTCGGCAAAGTTGGTCTGGGAGACATCCTCTTTCATAATTAATAGCGTTTGTTCGTGTTGAGAAATCACTGTTGGACAGTGTAATTTTTTTTGTTGGCTACCGAAACAAAATGTTTTCAATATTTGTTTTTTGATAATCAACAAAACGAAATTTTTTTTCATAATTTTTTTTGATAATTATCAAAACAGTATTTTTTTGTTCAGCACTTAACGTTAAAATTTTTCAAAGTTGAATTGAAAACAAAATATTTTTTCGGTTATTGATAAAAAATAACGTTAATGTGCAGCCCTGGTGTAATTTCAAACAGTTCAGTTAACAGCAAAGCACACATAAACAAAAATTTCATTTTCAGTACGGCTTTTTGAAATTTTTTTTTTTTTACATTATAATTTCGATTGTATTCCCATAAATAAAAAAAAACAACAAAAGTCTTGTAAAAACTCGAAATTATGTTTGCCTTTGTTGTTGGTAAAAAATGAACAGCGCAACAAAAGTAAAAAAAGTTGCTGTACTGTGGAAATTTTTACAGCACAGCAACTTTTTTTACGTTTGTTGCGCTGTTCATTTTTTAATTTAAATAATGAAAATGAAATTCAAAGTAAATGAAAAAAAAAGTTGAAAGTAATTTCAAACCAGACCTGTTAAATTCCGATTAGGATTAGTAATCAATTAAATTGTTTTGTTTTTTAATTGGTAATCATTATTTTAATTCTTTTGCAGGAAAAAAGTAATTTTAATGATTACGATTAAAAAAATCAAAAAAAAAATCAACAAGTAAGGAAGCCTAAGTTCGAGTGGAATCGAACATTAGATACTCAGCTGTATGCTTTCATTGTTTGTTTGCGTTTGTTCGATATAGGGTGTATTTTATATGAAACGAGTGCTGCATAAACAGGGCGCAGCCACGCCCATTTTCAAAATTTGTATCAATCATCCAAATAAGCATATAAATATTATTGTTAGTGCAAAATTGCATCCCTCTATGACTTTTAGTTACAAAGACTTCACGTTACAAATTCCAAAAGGGTGTTCCAGAAATATCTTTGTTAAAAAGTAGGCGTGGTCATAAACCGATTTCAATAAATTTTTGCGTGTCTATTAACACAAGTTATAAAAGTGTATAAACTAAGTTTCGTCATAATATCTCAGTTATTTGTCGAGTAATAGGCTCATAGATTTCTTTGTATAAAAAGAGGCGGTGCCACGCCCATTTTATAAAATTTTTTTTTTTTGTGTTTCCAGTCTATTGTAGAACTCATGTCACAAAATTTCAATGAATTATCTTTATATTTCACAGAGATATCGCTAAAAATGATTTTATTAGGTCACTTTATAATACCCATATATAAAAGTGGGCGTGGTCGTATACCGATTTTGGTAATTTTTCGTCCACACATTTGGCTAAGTAAATATATCACGCGTACCAAATTTCATCGACATATCTTTAACGGTTTCTGAGTTATGGCTTATAAAACTTTCAATATTTGCCCCTTAATAAGTGGGCGTGGCACCGCCCATTTTCCAAAATTTTTATATGTTTTGTTTTACGTCCGTAGGTGGACTCGTGCCACAAAATTTCAGTGATAGATCTTTATATTTGACAGAGATATCGCTTAAAATGTTTTTATTAGGCCCCTTTATAGTTCCCATATATAAAAGTGGGCGTGGCCGTCAACCGATTTTTATAATTTTTCGCCAAAACATTTGTCTAAGTAAGCAAATTACGCGTACCAAATTTCATCGATATATCTTCAACGGTTTCTGAGTTATGACATATAAAACTTTCAATGTTTGACCCTTAATAAGTGGGCGTGGCACCGCCCATTTTCCAAAACTTCATCAAATTTCTTCATAAGGGCCTGAGCTCAATACGTGGGTAAAATTTTAGCACTCTAGCTATATTAGTGGCTGAGATACAAAATTTCCGATTTTTACTATATAGGGGAAGTGGGCGTGGTCATGGTCCGATTTCGCCCATTTTCAATACCAACCGTCCCAGTCTCGATACCAACTTGCATTTCAAATTTCATCAAAATATCTCAATTTTTACGCGAGTTATCGTGCGTACGGACGGACGGACGGACGGACGGACGGACGGACGGACGGACGGACGGACGGACGGACATGGCTCAATCGATTTCTCTTTTCACCCTGATCATTTTGATATACATAAGTCCATATCTATCTCGATTATTTCATTATGTTACAATCCACCGTTATGAAATCAAAATTATAATACTCTGTGTACTAGTACAGCTGAGTATAAAAATAATCATAAAAAATCAAAAATAATCAAAATAATGAAATTTGGATACGCATGCACATAAGTATTCAGGTAGGCATGTATGTTTGGTCAGAGAGGCATAAAGTTTGTTTGTTAGCTCGTTGGAAGTTTTTCGTACTAGATACGGATACAAACCCTTCCTACACCTGGGGAAGATTCATTTCTAGGTCCAGGAAAAGGACAGGGAAGAGCGAATAAATAATTCTGATTATGACAGAGATTATCTTTACGCAAATCTATTTGCAGCATAGCAAATCGTCTAATGCTTTATTATGTAGTAGGCATGCGAAGCGGCATACAAATTCCCAAATAATCCTATTTGAGGAAAAATGGGTATGTCGTGAACGCATCTGTGGCCTTGGAGGGATTTCTTGAGGCAACGTCCTTTACTTTATAGGGAAAGGAAGATCGCGTGCTTGTATCATTGTTCCGCGATCAGCAGAATGCACGATGCTTAGAGAATTTGTTTAGAGGAAATTAAATGTTTATCCAGATATGATTAATCCGAGATAATTCACTCAGTTTTTACTAAACATTAATGTTATATATTCCTTAATATTATAAAAATTAGCTAATACAAGAAATATACATTTCTTTATTTATTGATGTATCTAAATGTTTAAATTGCAATAAATTTTTATTAGAAAACAGCACGATGGTATAGAGAATCTATGATTCCATTGTCTCCGTGTGGCCCCAAAAAAGCTAGGTACTATGGTTTTGGCATATAAATGTGGGGAGTGTGAGCTCAGAATGTAAAAGGGAAGAGGATGTATGAGAAAACTCAGATGTGAAAACGACACTTTGGTAAATGTCAAAAGTGACCACAATAATGTTGTCATATGTTATAACCCAACGAGGTTGCCATATTTAATAAGAAAGTGATTTCTCAACACAAAATATTGTACAAAAATGTGTATGCCTCTCTGAACAAATATACATATCGTCGCTGCGCCAACAAAAAGAGCTATACGTTTTTCAGCAACTTTTCAGGAGAGCAAAAAAACCGTTTTCTGGTGATCCTAGAGAATATTTTTTCTAGTTTGTATTGTTAACTAATGATACTACACATATGTAATAGACTTGTGCAATTTTTTTTTACTTTTTTTGACCAACCACTTCGCATGAAGCATTTGCGCCGTTTTACAGCACATAGCTCTTTTTACAAATTGTTTAAATTTGCTAGTGGGCGTAAGAAATCGTGAAAGATGTGTATACAATTCTTCGCTAGGGTCCGATGCAATTAGCGATAGCTTGAAAATGCATTATTTAAATGACCAGTGCCCCTCCTACTTTGAACACATACGCTTTTTTTAAATAATTTTTTTACACAAAAATAAACTGAAATCAAAAAACAATTATACGAAAATAGATGTATAACTGATTTTACAGAGCATTTCAACTACTGAGAGCATATAGCTGTGTTTGATAACTTCTAACCAAAGAAGGATATCAGAAAACGGGAAATGCAGAAATGTGGCTAGCGGATAGCGCTAAATAAATATGTAATAAAAAAAATTGAAAAAAACATATAACTGAATTTGTTGGCGCAGCGACGATATGTAAAGTGTACATAAGTAGCACATACCCTTTTTTGTTTTTTTTTTTTTCACGAGGAGGAAGCATCTAAAGCATTTACCCTGTCAGTGTGGGAATTTACCCGGACTAAACCTGTAGTGAGTTTCTGTAAGAAATCGAGTGGATTTGTCTATTTTGATGACGTCACGTCGATTCTATCAAAACTTCTCTATTGATCGATAGCGAGTGTTTCTACAAGCATTAATCGATAAAATTCGGAACAGTGATGGAAATGAAACGCCAATCGAGAACTTAAACGCCAAAATAAATGTAATGCTCTAAGCACATTCAAACCGGCGAGCGAAAAGCAGCCAGCTGTCAAAAGTAAAATGCACACGTTCTTATGGGCGCACACATTTTAACGCCAGCACGACTTCACGGCAGAAGGGTTGCATTTGTCGCTGTCGTAAATATAGACCTATTTCTAATTTGACAAGCGACAATGCGCATGTACAGGCAGAAAAGTGTGTATGTGTGCATTTTGGGAGTACAAAGACGCTCCTTAAGAGACTCTACAAATCCTTTAAATATATATTAAATATATTTAAATGTATATTCATTAATATATAGTATGTACATATATACATAAATAATTTGTTTTAATTAAAATATACTTACATTCTGGCTGAATTCGGCTGTTTTGTCCATTTTTTCGACCGGTGAAAGCTTTCTCACCGTTTATAAAGTTGGCGAGTATATTGATAGATAATATATCGACTATTTTGCTTACAGAAACACCTTTAATCGATCATTCCTACTGAATTGGAATGGAACATATCAACTGTAGTGAGTTTCTGTAACAAAATCGCGAAAATTTTCGATCAAAATGACGTCTCATTAATACGTTCCACACTTTGTCACCACCTAAAAAGCAGGTGAGAATCTATCGATTGACGTCATTATGACGTCACTCAGGCGAAAAGATTGATAGAGTTCAGTTACAGAAACGCAGTGCAGATTTGTTAGTTCTATCGATCCATTCGACTCATTTTCATACAGAAACGCATGCATCGAGAATGACGTCATGATGACGTCAAATCGACTATTTCAGTAGAGAACATTGATCGATATGAGTTACAGAAACTCACTACTGCTGTCGTCGTACCGAACCCCCTCTCTCCCACGGTACTATCATCAAGCTACCGTCGGGAAGTTGGTTGAGCACCAGGCTTTAAGTCCGTAATAGTTGCGTTATTGCCCTCAGTATGCCTTAAAAGGCTACATACCTACATACCTGCATACGTACAAATGTGCTTCTTTCTTTACAATGATGTTAATAAAAATCAAAAAAAATTAAAAAAAATCAAAAAAAAATCATAAAAAATCAAAAAAAATCAACAATAATCATAAATAATCAAAAATAATCAAAAACAATCAAAATAATTTTTTTTGATTATTTTTGATTTTTTATGATTATTTTTGATTTTTTTTGATTTTTTATGTTTTTTTTTGATTTTTTTTAATAGTAATTGCAAAACAATCATTAAAATTTGAAAACAATGGATAACACTGCTCTACAGCCAAAAAATACTCTGAACGCGACCATCCTATTTATATGTAAAATCGGTCGCTGATTCCGAAAATCGGGCTCATTTTTAATTCTATGGGAAGGTTTTTGAGATATCGGCAATTTACCGTTATTTGGCCAATGGCTCCACTTAATCCTGTATACCTCTTTAACGCAGTGAGCTATCTTCCTTGGAGTGACACTCAACGAAAGAAAATTAAATTTCCTTTTCATCGCTGCTACAACATTTTTCTGTAACTCTTATAGTTTCTGAAATATTGACGATTCAATTTGAATTTTTTCGATTTTTTACGATTTTTTGAAGAAAAAATTGACTTTGTCAGGCAATATCTTTTAAACCAATGTCTTCACCTTCGGTTTTACTCCTTTACGTGAAGCTCCATTCTATTGGGAAAAAGATAAGCTATCAACGAAGAAAATCCATGGTAAAATAGAAAAGTTATAGGCGATCAAGTAAATACATCCAAGTCGCGCAATGCCTCTGCACGGGTATATTCTATGCATGTTATACCCGTAAATGGGCTTTTATCTACTGCGCTGCCAATGTGCTGCTACTGCAGATGTGTAGGTATTGGTATAACATGCATAGAATATACCCGTGCAGAGGCATTGCGCGACTTGGATGTATTTACTTGATCGCCTATAACTTTTCTATTTTACCATGGATTTTCTTCGTTGATAGCTTATCTTTTTCCCAATAGAATGGAGCTTCACGTAAAGGAGTAAAACCGAAGGTGAAGACATTGGTTTAAAAGATATTGCCTGACAAATTCAATTTTTTCTTCAAAAAATCGTAAAAAATCGAAAAAATTCAAATTGAATCGTCAATATTTCAGAAACTATAAGAGTTACAGAAAAATGTTATAGCAGCGATGAAAAGGAAATTTAATTTTCTTTCGTTGAGTGTCACTCCAAGGAAGATAGCTCACTGCGTTAAAAAGGTATACAGGATTAAGTGGAGCCAGTGGCCAAATAACGGTAAATTGCCGATATCTCAAAAACCTTCCCATAGAATTAAAAATGAGCCCGATTTTCGGAATCAGCGACCGATTTTACGTATAGATAGGATGGTCACGTCCAAAGTACAGACAAAAAATTTCATTTTGTGATCCAGTGTAATCAATCATTAAATAGATACCTGAAAAAATAATCAATCAAACCGATAATCATTACGATTAATAATCATTATTTAACAGGTCTGTTTCAAACCCTGCTCAGAATTTCCAAATGAACTTCAATTGTAATTTTCTGAAATTCAATTGTAACTTTCTGAACTTCAATTGGAAATTCTGAACTTCAATTGTAATTTTCTGAACTTTAATTTTAACTTTCTGAACTTAAATTGGAAAAGGTGTAGATTTTATTCCAAATAAAGATTTATTTTAAGACTTTCAAAAGTTTAAAATTTAAACTTTTTTTGGTTTAAATTAAAAAAAATGTCTGCCCCCAAATCCTCTTCATGTTTTTCCCTATTGTAGCTTCCTTCCTACCCTCTTTTTCTTCTTTTCTTCCATATTGTTCTGTATAAGATTTAAACCAAAAAAGTATGAAATTTATTCCAAAAAATACTAAGAAATATTTAAACTTTTGTAAGTTTGAATTTTAAAGCAAAAAAGAATAAGAAACTTTTAAACTTTCGAAGGTTCAAAATTTAACCCAAAAAATGTTTTAAATTCCTCTCAAACCAAATCAAGGTTAAAAAATATTACAATATTTATAACTGTGTATGAACTAGGGCTCGGGGAAATCGACTAATCGATTAACCGAATTAGTCGACTATGACTGAAGTCGACTTCAATTATTCGGTTAGCGATTTTCGATTAGTCGAAAGCTGCCGACTAATCGATTAACTGCTCACTTTAGATTATTCGGTTAATGGTTCCATTCCGATTAATCGAATATTGTACTTTCGATTTTATTACATTCATAAATGAATATGAACCCATTTCATCAACATTTTAAGTGATTTCTTGGACATTTTTTGTTGTTGTTGGAGCAAATCCAAGCACTCCCGCCGTTTTCCGGTCGTTACTCCGTCACGCCAGGGTACTTGTTCTTTCTGCACTAGGCTGACTATTGTAAGGGCGACGTTTTTGGCCGCTTTTCACGACCCCTTAGACTCCTTTGGAAGAAAAGGGAAGAAGATGTTGATGAGGAAGATGAAAATAAAGATGATGATGAATGTGAAGGTGAAGGTGAAGGAGGAAAAAATTAGGAAAAACTCCTTAATAACCCTTTTTTTTAGCTGTTTTGGCACATTTTGCTCTTCTTGAAGAAGGAGCCAGCAAAATTCGCCCACCAGTTAATGTCCTTGGCATTCCAATTCTATTTCTTTCTTAGTAAGAACGTGCACCATTGTAAAAGTCCGCGCCTAAATTTTACTCTTATGTTGAGAGGGTTTCGGGGCAAATTTTTTTTTTTTTGATTCCGCGAAATACCGCGGAAATAGTTTTTCATTGTAACTTCTTTATTTGACTCTTCTGTATGTTGAAGGTTTCGGGACAATTTTTTTTTGATCCAGCGAAATACCGTGGAAATATTTGTTTTCATTGGAGCAAGTTCTTTCTTTTCTGTCGCAGATTTTTCAAAAAAATTTTAAATTCGATTTTCTACATAAATCGAGTAGTCGAAGGAAATCAATTATTCGAATAATTGAGGCAAGGCGACTAATCGAATATCATCAACCGACTTTTTAGCAAGTGAACGGTTATGAATCGATTAATCGGTTAACCGAATAGTCGAATAATTTTAAGAGCCCTATGAGCTATGAACGTCTTAATTACTTGATAAAGAACGTCTTAATTACTTGATAAAGAAGGGGTTTTACAGCTACAGTGATTCAATTCTCTTTTTTTTCTGAAAATTTCCTAATCCAGCAAGTAGTATATATGTATGTACATTAGGCCGTCTCGGACAAAAAAAGTTCACAAAAGAAAGTATTTCGATCGATTTAGTAGAATCGAAAATAAAACACATTTAATATCCCGAGAAGTTTTTCGTTTCCTGTGGTCTTTTAGGTTTATTTTACAAAGACTTTTTCTGCAGAGACTCCTACTGAAATTTTATGCCGAATAGTTTTCTGGAACATTTTAACCATCTATCACACCCATAGGAAAGTATTATTTTGATCTCTATTTATACAGTCAGGAAATATAGTATAGTCTGGAAATAGTATTTTTTTTTTGCGATACGCTCTAATGTACATATTATTTTTATACCTTTCATTAGAATATATAACTTAGTGCCAAAAAATTTTTGTCGAAAGTACCAGAAGGAAGCGTGGGGGACCCACCAAAATATATACCGATATGGTCAGAATCACGAGCTGAGTCGATAAAGCTATGTCCGTCTGTCCGTCTGTCTGTCTGTCCGTCCGTCCGTCTGTGTGAACGCAAACTAGTCCCTCAGTTTTTGAGATATCTGAATGAAATTCGGAATACAGGTATGTTGTTATGTGCAGCTGATCATTTGTCGGAACCGGCCGAATCGGACCACTATAACATATAGAAAACAACCGATTATTCAGATATACATGAAATTTTTGGATGTAATTTGTGCATAACTTCCCAATTTAAACAGCTAAGGACGTGAAACTTTGAAGTAAATGTACCCATTTTGGACCAAACAAGGTTACCGAAAATTGTCAAGATCGGACCACTATAACATATAGTTCCACAACATCCGATTATTCAGATATACACATTTTGGTGTATAATTCCTCCATTTTAACAGCTAACGGCCTGAAATTTTGAAGTATTTGTACCCATATGGGCCCAAAACGGGATTACAGAAAATTGTTAAGATCGGACCACTATAACATATAGCTCCCCTACAACCGATTGTTCAGATATGCACATTTTGGTGTATAACTCTTCCATTTTAACAGCTAACGGCGTGAAATTTTAAAGTATTTGTACCCATATGGGCCCAAACGGGGTTACCGAAAATTGTCAAGAGCGGACCACTATAACATATAGCTCCCATACAACCGATTGTTCAGATATGGACATTTTGGGGTATAACTTCTCCATTTAAATAGCCCAGACACCATTTTTTCTATTAAATCCTTCCATAAATAACCAAAAGAATTAAAATTATAAATTAAACTTAATCAGGCTATGTACATACATAGGTAACTTTTCATTTTCCCACTCATGAAAGGTATGAAGTCTTCGATACGGCCGAAGACAGCCGCGCTTTTACTTGTTTTCTATTATTAATCTACACATTTAGAGTTATACATAGTTTTCCATACGCTCAAATATCCATTTCGTATAATGTGCGACATTAGTAAATATACCAGGATATGCGCCACATGGCTTGAGGCTCCAAGAAACAACGCCAACTTGTTGTTTGTTGATTAGGAGCGGCCCACCAGAATCGCCATTGCATTGACCCTGATGGATGGCCGGACTCATAGCACCAGCACAAAAATTGCTGCCATGTAGCAAAGATGCCGTTTGATGTTGGCATTCTTCTAAAGTGATCAAATTAATTTCCACTTTTTGTAGTTGTTGCTGTAAGGCGCCATTGGTCTGGAGATGGTAATTTGGTCAAATTTAAATGATACATTTCATTACGATATACAAACTAACCTCATTGATTCCCCAACCCAAAAGCAGAGCTCTTTGTTTTCTTTCCGCCAAATGTGTAATATTCTCTCCCTTGTACAGCTCAACCGTCGCTATGTTCAAGCTAAGCAAAAGTCTCCCACTCAACCTCACTAGCGCTATATCATGTATGGCTATGGTGTGGCTATAACCTTCATGCTTATAGATCTCACTGACATTTATCATTTTCGAATTGACCGGTTTCAGTTTATTGGAACCATATTGTATTAGCACGTCTTCGGCATTTTTAAACGGTTTTATTTAGCTCACCCCGTTTGTTTTATTATTTATTCTTTATTCTTGGGTCAAATTTAGTAATTCAAATTTCACCCTCTTCCTGTCAACCGATTAATCTGAAATTTTGCACGCATGTATAACCCCGATGACAATGCAATATTATGAAAAAAAAATTCCGATAGGTGGCGCGTGGGTCGCTATATTTACAAAAATCGCATTTATGGTCCTATTTGGCTGAAATTCGGAACATGTATTACTACCTTGAAAAGAAATATTTTCTTAAAAAAAAAATTCCGCTAGGTGGCGCGTGGGTCGCTATATTTACAAAAATCGCATTTATGGTCCGATTTGGCTGAAATTCGGAACATGTATTACTACCTTGAAAAGAAATATTTTCTTAAAAAAAAAATTCCGCTAGGTGGCGCGTGGGTCGCTATATTTACAAAAATCGCATTTATGGTCCGATTTGGCTGAAATTCGGAACATGTATTACTACCTTGAAAAGAAATATTTTCTTAAAAAAAAAATTCCGCTAGGTGGCGCGTGGGTCGCTATATTTACAAAAATCGCATTTATGGTCCGATTTGGCTGAAATTCGGAAAATGTATTACTACCTTGAAAAGAAATATTTTCTTAAAAAAAAAATTCCGCTAGGTGGCGCGTGGGTCGCTATATTTACAAAAATCGCATTTATGGTCCGATTTGGCTGAAATTCGGAACATGTATTACTACCTTGAAAAGAAATATTTTCTTAAAAAAAAAATTCCGCTAGGTGGCGCGTGGGTCGCTATATTTACAAAAATCGCATTTATGGTCCGATTTGGCTGAAATTCGGAACATGTATTACTACCTTGAAAGGAAATATTTTCCTAAAAAAAACTTCCGATAGGTGGCGCGTGGGTCGCTATAGAGGCGTTGGACTGCAATAAACTAACGGGCAAGAAACCTTGCAATAATGAAGCACTAAATGAATTAAACAGAATGCGAAATAAAAACTAAAAACTAGAAAATAAAAATAGGTAAAAAAACTTTTTAAGTTAAACGGTTTTATGTTATACATACATTGCAATGTTTAAGATAAATGTACTAAAAACCAAAAAATAATAAAATAGATACAGTCGTGGGAATTATAAACATTTGCATAGACTAGACTAAAATAAAACCGGGGGGCACGTCAATTGTCTACAAATTATCGACTTAATGTGCGATAGAAGAATCGTTTAATTCGTCGTTAGGCAGTTGGCCCGCAGACGGTGAGGAAAATACTTACTATTTTCTTGCTCATGGAAATTCCAATAGTTATACACTCCATGTTAATAAAAGAGATGTTTCAACTAGTTTATCGTTGGACATTCACACGAGGAATCGTTTCACTGCTCGTAGTTTGTCTTTAATCGACAAAACATATGATAAAAGTACTACTCGCTCACCACTATGAAACCCTAAAACTCGCTTATAATCGAGCTTGCTAGCTTTTTTCCACATTCTAGCCCTACTTATCACACGTCCATCGTTGTCGGTTGAACAACTGCCTAATTATAGTGTAACATTACAAAACAAACATTTTAATCAACGATTGTAGACAATTGACGTGCCCCACGGTTTTTAAACGGTTTTATTTAGCTCACCCCGTTTGTTTTATTATTTATTCTTTATTCTTGGGTCAAATTTAGTAATTCAAATTTCACCCTCTTCCTGTCAACCGATTAATCTGAAATTTTGCACGCATGTATAACCCCGATGACAATGCAATATTATGAAAAAAAAATTCCGATAGGTGGCGCGTGGGTCGCTATATTTACAAAAATCGCATTTATGGTCCTATTTGGCTGAAATTCGGAACATGTATTACTACCTTGAAAAGAAATATTTTCTTAAAAAAAAAATTCCGCTAGGTGGCGCGTGGGTCGCTATATTTACAAAAATCGCATTTATGGTCCGATTTGGCTGAAATTCGGAACATGTATTACTACCTTGAAAAGAAATAT
Organism: Urophora cardui; assembly: GCA_960531455.1. Lineage (NCBI taxonomy): Eukaryota > Metazoa > Arthropoda > Insecta > Diptera > Tephritidae > Urophora > Urophora cardui. Next base: position 159,702,710 of record OY482671.1, read on the forward strand.
TTTCTTAAAAAAAAAATTCCGCTAGGTGGCGCGTGGGTCGCTATATTTACAAAAATCGCATTTATGGTCCGATTTGGCTGAAATTCGGAACATGTATTACTACCTTGAAAAGAAATATTTTCTTAAAAAAAAAATTCCGCTAGGTGGCGCGTGGGTCGCTATATTTACAAAAATCGCATTTATGGTCCGATTTGGCTGAAATTCGGAAAATGTATTACTACCTTGAAAAGAAATATTTTCTTAAAAAAAAAATTCCGCTAGGTGGCGCGTGGGTCGCTATATTTACAAAAATCGCATTTATGGTCCGATTTGGCTGAAATTCGGAACATGTATTACTACCTTGAAAGGAAATATTTTCCTAAAAAAAACTTCCGATAGGTGGCGCGTGGGTCGCTATAGAGGCGTTGGACTGCAATAAACTAACGGGCAAGAAACCTTGCAATAATGAAGCACTAAATGAATTAAACAGAATGCGAAATAAAAACTAAAAACTAGAAAATAAAAATAGGTAAAAAAACTTTTTAAGTTAAACGGTTTTATGTTATACATACATTGCAATGTTTAAGATAAATGTACTAAAAACCAAAAAATAATAAAATAGATACAGTCGTGGGAATTATAAACATTTGCATAGACTAGACTAAAATAAAAATAGGTAAAAAAACTTTTTAAGTTAAACGGTTTTATGTTATACATACATTGCAATGTTTAAGATAAATGTACTAAAAACCAAAAAATAATAAAATAGATACAGTCGTGGGAATTATAAACATTTGCATAGACTAGACTAAAATAAAACCGTGGGGCACGTCAATTGTCTACAATCGTTGATTAAAATGTTTGTTTTGTAATGTTACACTATAATTAGGCAGTTGTTCAACCGACAACGATGGACGTGTGATAAGTAGGGCTAGAATGTGGAAAAAAGCTAGCAAGCTCGATTATAAGCGAGTTTTAGGGTTTCATAGTGGTGAGCGAGTAGTACTTTTATCATATGTTTTGTCGATTAAAGACAAACTACGAGCAGTGAAACGATTCCTCGTGTGAATGTCCAACGATAAACTAGTTGAAACATCTCTTTTATTAACATGGAGTGTATAACTATTGGAATTTCCATGAGCAAGAAAATAGTAAGTATTTTCCTCACCGTCTGCGGGCCAACTGCCTAACGACGAATTAAACGATTCTTCTATCGCACATTAAGTCGATAATTTGTAGACAATTGACGTGCCCCCCGGTTTTATTTTAGTCTAGTCTATGCAAATGTTTATAATTCCCACGACTGTATCTATTTTATTATTTTTTGGTTTTTAGTACATTTATCTTAAACATTGCAATGTATGTATAACATAAAACCGTTTAACTTAAAAAGTTTTTTTACCTATTTTTATTTTAGTCTAGTCTATGCAAATGTTTATAATTCCCACGACTGTATCTATTTTATTATTTTTTGGTTTTTAGTACATTTATCTTAAACATTGCAATGTATGTATAACATAAAACCGTTTAACTTAAAAAGTTTTTTTACCTATTTTTATTAATGTACCTAAAGCAATGGGCAGCTGTAAGAATCCATTGCGGATTTAGGATGGTGCCGGCGCAAAAGTGTTGTAACTTTGATCGTTGACGTAAGGAGACCTATTGGTAATTGTAAAGGTGTTTAAATATATCGATTGATATCAAGTGACTGAGTCTGCCTGTCTGCGAAAAGCAAAAACCTTTAAGCTCCTCTTTAGTATTTGATATAAAATTATACTAAAAGTGCCATAACCCGCTCCTTTTGCGTCAAAGCGGTTCTTAAATAATGAAATAAGATTGTTTAATTTGAAGCTTTGTATTAATAAAAAAACACTTTTTTTATTTGTATGCATTTACCTAGATAAGTAAAAACTAACTCCACACATATACAATCAAATAGATAATAACAAAATATTTTAGATAAACTTACTACTATCTGTTAGTTTTCAATTATAAGTACTAGTAGTTTTAGTCTTATTCGCAGATCCATTCTTAACTCTTACTATAATTAAATTACCCGTAGTCAATTCCTCCCACGACTCTTCACTTTCACTCCAATTACCATCGCCACGATCTTTGTCGATCACCTGGCCCATCCAATCCACGTAAGCGGAGACTTCCGTAAAGACGCCCGGATAAGGTCCAACAGCGCAAGGTTTCCGACTCCACGAAACAATACCAACCTGTCGGCCATTGACCAGCAATGGACCACCCGAATCACCGCTACACTGTCCCCTACCACCTTCCGGTATACCAGCACAAATTGTGGTTGCATGCAATTCAGTGGCATGACGTTGGCTGCACTCCGCATCGCTAAAGATTTGTAAATGAACCTTTTGTAGTTGTTTTTGTATGATGCCACCACTCTGAAGAAGAGAATAGCAAAAAACAAGAATTAACAAAAATAAAAGAAAAACGTGTTTTCAATTAGTTATTCATTGTACGTATTTCGACTTACCGCATTTAAACCCCAACCGATCAACATCGCCGGTATCGCCTCTTCCGTTTCTTGTTGTGCAGCCGGTAAATGCACCGCGCGCACTTTTGAGCCAAATTGAATGGGATTTTGTAGGCGCACTAGCGCGATGTCGTTTCTATGCAAATCGCCGGGCTCATAATTTTCATGCACAATAATTTTACTAATATTCGAAATTTTCGCCCCAGTCGCATTTAATTCATTGCTGCCATATTGTATATTTAAATGTTCGGGTTGCACTTTCGCCACACAATGGGCTGCCGTCAGCGCCCAAATACGGTTAAGTAAAGAAGCACCACACTTATGGCGCCCATCGGAAGCGCGCCGAAGTGAAACCTTTACCGCAAAAAGAAGAGGACGGAATGCTTAATTATATTGCAGTAAAGATACTTATGTTTATAAACATACATACATATGTACATATAACATGCGGTTGCTACATACATATTCACTAAATAATTTTAATTTCATTTCATTTTTCATTTCAATCTAATACGTTCCTTTCCACGGCTTTTGATGTGGTAGTTGCGTTAAAATGCAATAGAACTACATATATTTGAATAAACAAAACAGTGGATATGTACATCTAAAGTCTCATATAGTTATTCCTTAATTTTCTTCTTCAAGTTAGATGGGCTCAGAGCATTCTATCGACTTCCGACAAATACCGATGGGTAACTGTACGAGATATTTCGAAAACAAAAATCACTCCTTAGGTCCCGCCTTTATTCACTTCTCACAACTACACTACACTACACTTCAGAGATTCCACTCAGTAACAGTGTTAGCACTGTAGCTTAGACATCTCTTCGCACTCACCATAAATGGAAATTCGCCTTCATTTGCCTGGGATCCATTTACAATTCGCGTGTAAAAGGCTCCATCACACTTGTAAACTACGCTAAAAAGGCTCACACCGACAAAATATGAAAGCGCAGCAAAGCGAATCATGCTTAGTTGTGGGGACCGATATAACTCGATGACTGAATAACGAATATGACAGCTTTGCATTAGAATTTGTTTATATTGCAATAAAAAAACTTCAAAGCTCAAGTTGCATTGCAACGAATTTGGGTTAATTGTTAGTACAACAGGGGGCAGGGTTGGATATACTCGACCTTTGCATAAAATTGTGATAAGAATACGTACATATGTATGTATGTACATATGTATGCATACAAATGTGTTCTATTCAAAGTTTTTCTTTAGCAACTATGTATGTATATGTATGCACAAATGTAGTATATGCAAAACAAAATATTGAGTGAAAACGAATTTTCAGTCAGCTAGTTTGCACGCTACGATATGCATAAATAAAATATATGTATGTACATATGTATGTATGTATGTACATGGCTAATCTGGCCATTCAGACTACTTATAATGGATATAAAACATGGCTTAGTGATAAGCATTTGAGCTTTTTATTGTTTTTTTTTAAGGTTTAGCGATGCAGGTACTACGAAATATATATGTATATGGTTGTATAGCCGTTGCACTTGAATTTCTTTTCAAAATCAAGGCTATAATTTCACGAGTTTCGAAATTTTTTAATTGCATTATAGAAATATGAAATCGAGTAAATAGTGTCAAGGGATTTTTTTGTTATCTCTAATAAGTTTTATGAAGCATCCAATGGCACTATTGCGGCATTCGCGCCTGTACATCAACCCGTTCTGGGACTGGTTTGCCTGGATCCACCCTGTTATACATATGTAATTTATCTTTGATTTTATTTTAGGAAGGACTTGAAACCGTAAAAAGTATTAAAATATTAGCATTAAAACTAAGTACATATATAAGTTTGAAATTAAGAAAAGGAAATCAAAACAAACATGACTGCCATTTTACAAAGTTTTAAATTGATACTGCAACGTTATCCCGTAACGCGTGGCATGGTGTCGTACAGTCTTATTTGGCCGACGAGCTCACTCATACAGCAAACGTTTGAAGGCAGACGATGGCGTAAAGTATTTTTTTTTTAATAAAATTTTATTTTTAATTAATTTTGGAATTTTGCTTACTTTATTTTATATTTATGTATGTATTTCATTTCACTTAATTTCGTTTTAACTTTTTTAATTTATTATTTTATTTTTAAATTCAAATTGTTGTTCTTTTATATATGTACTACATATGTACATATTTTTATTTTTATTCAGCTACATTTCTATTTTCATTTTCTTCCAGCCGATTACGATTGGTTGCGCACGCTGCGCTTCAGTCTTTATGGTGGCCTCTTTGTTGCACCAACACTTTACAGTTGGATCAAAGTCTCGAGCGCCATGTGGCCGCAAACTTCGCTACAAACGGCCATTTTCAAAACAGCCGTAGAACAAATTTCCTACACACCTGCTGCCATGACGTGTTTTTACTTCATAATGAGCCTACTGGAAATGAAGACGGTGGGTGAAGCGGCAGAGGAGGTGCGCAAAAAGTTTTTACCCACATATAAAGTGAGGATAGAATAAAATGTGTATATATACTTTTTTTATAATTATAATGCATATTCATATTTTCTATTTATTATTTTGAAGGTTGCAATGTCAATTTGGCCTATCGTTGGCCTAATTAACTTTTCTGTTGTGCCAGAAAAGAATCGTGTGCCTTTCATAAGTGTTTGCAGTTTATTGTGGACTTGTTTTTTGGCTTATATGAAACATTTGGAGCATCAGCATGTCGATGAAATCGATGGTTTATTTACATCCAAAGAGCTTAAAAAATCAAAACCCTGAACTTCGGCTAAAATTTAGGCTGTAGCAAATTTAAAGAGATAAGTTTAGCAAAATTTTGAAGTATTGAAAAATACCTGTTTATAGACATATTTATTTATTAAGGTTTAAATTGCATAACGACGATATGTACCTACATATGTACCTAACTTAAAGCATGTAGGTATATGTTTTTTTTTTTATTTTAATTCATTCATGAAGTAGCGAGTTTAACTTTTGTTTGTTTAATTTAATTTTTTTTGTTGGCGTAAGTTATACCTTTTATTGTACTTAAAGTTTTTAATTTTATGCTCATTTTGAATGTTGGTAATTTTGTAGGTAAATAAATTCATCATGCAAAATCAAAATATAAATATGAGGAAATATTCTCTTATATAAGTACAGTGATGAATTACACAGAAAAATACTTAACTCAATTGAATAATCTCCACAATTCATTTATTGGCTCAGATTTGCATATGCCTATAAAAAGGAACGGCTTCACTTATGGAACTACGGTCCGTGAAAAATTACTTATTCAGGGGTGTAGAGGGGCTCTCGAAGATCTCAAAACTAAATTGGAAATTTGCCGGAGGACTATAGTTCACGAGATATTTCTTAGTAAAAATACATATGTGCGTGTTTTTATATGTAAGTGCTTTTCCAGTAACCCTTTTTTTCAACGCATGGTAGCATATGGGAAAATTTTCCCATTTATTGATTAGAGAGTACCATTGGTACAGGCAATTACAAATTTATATTTATAAATAATCATTTTCTCGCGTATTTTTTATTGTCAATATGCACAGATATGGCTCAAATAAAAATAATACTATATAGATAAATAGGGTATATAATTTTGGAACAGTTTGAGTACAGTGTATTAGCATTAATACACTGCTCTCCAAACTGTCAGCTAATGACATTTCCCTGCAACTGTCAACAAACAGCTGTCATGTGTTCACACCTTTAGAAGGGTGTTGTTCGTTTGTTTTGTGTGTGTGTAATAAATTATTTAGCTGTTGCATTTTTCTAATATTTGCATTCTATTAAATTATTTCCGTCCATTAAATAAATAAAAATGCGTAACTTCGCAAAGCAACAATCCCAAGATACTACGGACACGGGCATTGAAAAGGGCGATTATCCACGAGCTTCAAGTGAGTGAAAAATGTTGAATCCAAACACGATGGAGTACAGAGTATGAGGCAGTCAGTCACTTTACCCTAAACAAACTGATTCATTTACTTGTTGATGTGGAATACTAAACAAATACATGTGTTATCATATAATATTCTGTAACAACCGCTTTCGTATTTTAGATGGCGTAGTACTTGGCGGAATCGTAATATTCGTGGCCTACTTTTTCCTCATGATGGCATTCTGTTCGCCATATTGGATTGAGTCGTATGAGGAAACGAACAGTAGCTTCAAGAATATGGGATTATGGGAGTATTGCTTTAAGAATTTCGTATATCCGTATTATCAATTTCCACGCCAGTTTACTGGTTGCCATAATATTTTTAGTCATGTAAGTTTAATAAGATTACTAATTACTTACTTAATAGGTACATCTACTAATTATATGGTTTATCGTCATTTTCAGGAATATTATGTTATCAGGGAATATTTGCTACCCGGTTGGCTCATGTCCGTTCAGACTTTTGTTACTTTGGCATTTATATTAACATTTACTGCACTATCGCTGTTGGCTCTCGTTGTTATCCGGTTGCCGCTGAAAGGTGTACTACAGTATGAATGGGTATTGATACGCATTTCCTACCTATGTACAGCGTGTTCATGTAAGTACATACATATATAAGTAATATTCTTAAAATATTTATGCGTGTAGCAAAAATCTTAATTATAATTTTCCTATTTCAGCATTATTCGTCTTTCTTGCCATTTGCATCTTCGGTGGCTGTGCCTATCGCCGCGATTGGCTCATGTATCCCAAATTTAATGTACTCGGTTGGTCTTATGCTCTAGCTGTTGTCTCTTTCATAATTTTGGGTTTGGGTGCAGCGATTTTACATAGAGAAGCACGCCATGCTTACGATTTACGTGGTGAGCAGAAAAACTTGGTAATGCAAATGGAAATGCAAGAACCGGGATACCAGCCTTCCAGGCATCATCATAGCACATCGCGAAGTCTACATGGCGGATACATATAAAAATAGGTGTGAAGAAGCAAAAAACTAAAAACAAACATATAAATACATACTACAAAGGTTTAATGTATTTTAACTTTAACTCTCACAAAGCATTTAAATATTTTTTGAATTGTAACACTAAGTTTTGAAAAGTTTTTGTTTTTATCTAAAATAGTATTCTACTTTTATATATTTCTCAACTAGTTTTAAGCGTTTGTTAACAAATTTGCAAATCGTCCAACATAGAACATATTATACAGTAAAATTTTATAACGGTATATTTGTTTACCTTGTTTGTAATTATTGTCATTAACACTATGTTCGCCAAAAAAGTGCCTTAGATTTATAGATCAATTCTTTAATATTTAAATGCATGTAGCTAATATGTAATATCAGGAAAAATAATTGTACGTATGTATACATACATATGTATCTGTATATCTTATCTCTGTACCTTGAATATTTACAAAACGCGAAGAAAAAAGAAAATTCATTATCAGTAACAACAATCCGTCCAAAATTTTATACACACGCAATCATACACATTCAAAATCTATCATTAACATTTTTTAGTATGTAGTGCAATGAAACACTGATGCGACTTGAACGCTCGAATATTATAAATCAATAAATTTTGTAATAAAGACATACAAAAAAAAATTATAGTCAATTGATTGCAATTATTTAAGCATTTTTTAACTATTAGCTCTCTCCACTGGAAGTCTCACACAATTATGCTGTTATTTGTCTTAGCTATTCGTTATTTTTACGGAACAAGTGTATCCTGTGAGTAAACCTCTCTGTATGTTAGTCGATCGTATCGAATTGTTATCATATCTAAGTTAGTTTGGTACTGATAACATTGAATGCAATATGTTTTTTTTCTTATACCCAGTAGCTGTTGCATATCTACAATGTTCTCTAACACTAATTGCACCGTTATTTATTTATGTAGATTTAACAATAATTAAATTTACTATGATCGAATTGGATGAGAACTGTCTGCTCAAAATTAACTTCGGAAAGCTTGCATATCAAAATCTTTTGCTAGGTTAGGTTTCGTCTATCATGAAAACTGACTGGTTAGGCGCCTTACAGCACCAACACCGCTTTGACTTTGATTATATCAATAACAAATATTAACATTGAAATACTCCGTGTAAAATATGTAAGTTGCGCACAATTTGTTTTTGTTACTTTTCAGCCTAGCGTTTAAATAATTGTTTCCCTTATCTACTGGGTATATATTTAGTAATGCTACACGTAAAGAAACGTTCTCATTTCATTTCAAATTAAGTATTTGTCGCTATTGGTAAAAGTAGGTATATTGGCAAGTTTTGCTCATTTGATAAGTTTACCTCGCACAATTGGTAATCTATAGCGGTTAAGGCGGTACTTTTATAAAAAAAAATAAATCAAATTTCTAGTATTTGACTAGCGGGCGGCATTTTAATAATGAAATTAATTAGTATCTCACTTATAACGTTTTTGTTAGTTTTCAAAAGATGTAAGCATATAAAATGAAATACATAATAATTTAAAAAAAAAAATTTATATAACGTTGCTAAATATTTTCAAAATATTGATATTTTGGTTTCCGCTGCAAATTGGCGATGTTGAAGGTGTTTGGTGATAAAATACATGTATGATATGATGTGATAAAAAGGAAACAAAAGTTGATAAATAAAAATGTTAGCAATTTACTAAGTGAAATGCTTTCGAAGTGATAAGAAAGTTGTAAACATTTTTTTTTATAACAATTCAAAGACCTAAGCGGTACACTCACTGAGTTTATTTTTAAATCAATGACGACACCTGATGTCCGTGCTTCGTGTGAAATCTTCTGCTTGTGAAGGCAGAAAAGATCACCCAATTCACATTATAGACCGAGGCCAGTCTCAATATTGATTTTCTCTTGCCTTAATCCCTCATTGTCGGATGTATTCCCTGCTTCCAAATTTGTGACCTGATAGGATGTTGTTGCAAGGAACTCACTTCAAAACCTACCAACAACTATCACTTATAAATTTTTAACCTGTCCCTGCAAAAAATGCGATTAATCCGGGACGTGTCCGGGATCAATCGCAAGGGAGCAAGCGACTAATACAATTTTACATCCCTTTATATGGAGTGAATTGATCGCATTTGTTCGAGCATGTCCTATGAAGAGACTAATTGTTCAACTTGTATACCCGAACGGGACTAATGTAGATTAATCGCTTTTATCCCGAAAGGGTACAAATGTAGATCAATCCCTTTCATCCCGAACGGGTACGAATGTAGATCAATCGCTTTCATCCCGAACGGGACAAATGTAGATTAATCGCTTTCATCCCGAACGGGTACAAATGTAGATCAATCGCTTTCATCCCGAACGGGTACGAATGTAGATCAATCGCTTTCAGCACGAACGGGTACAAATGTAGATTTTCCAAGTTGTTAGCCAAGGAAATTTTTATAACAATCTATAAAAAATTGTAAATGTTCATGCATATTTAAATAAAGATTATATAATGTTTTACTTTTGTAAAAAAATCTCAATAAATAAATAAAAAAATTTATAAGTTTTGAGCATGCATTATATGAGCGTAATGTAAAGGATTTTTTCATAGGATATTTTAGGCAACATTTTGTTAAAATTATTATTCATCATTGTTATTAAAAGAAAGGGTGTTCAATTCGTTTTACCGGTTGTTCTAAAATCTTTTAAATACATTGCATATTTTTGTAAAATTTCTACATTTAAGGAATCTAGATTTGTACCCGTTCGGAATGAAAGCGATTAATCTACATTTATACCCATACGGGAACAATTGGTATACAATTAGTCTACATTTATACCCGTACGGGAACAATCGGGGACTAATTGTGGACCGATAGTTCTCGAAAGAGATCAATCCGGGATAAATCTCTTTCGGGATTAATCGCACATTTTTTTGCAGGGGTCAAACTAAGACCTACATGTGTATGTACTATGTACATTAGATAGGGTCGAAAAAAATGTTGTAAAAGTCCGCCCCTAAATTTGAAGCTTATGTTGAGAGGGTTAAGGGACCCCAAAAAAAATTTTTTTTTGACCACGCGAAATACCGCCGAAATTGTTTTTTTCTTGTAACTTTGTTATTTATCATCCGATTTTTAAAATTGACACGTCATTAGTTTCGTATTTTGAAGCTCTATACTTCCTTCTAATGTCCTTTTGAGCTCTGAAGTCGTTTTCACATAGTTGGGTCAGCTAACTTATTTGTATGTCCATGAATTATCCTCTTTGTATTGCCAAATGAAAGTGCTTCAAAATTCATGACAATGTTGCCTTGAAACGGTTTTACTAAATTAATAAACAAAAGAAGTTACCTCACAAAGAAGTTATTTAACGTAGATATTATTTAACTAATTTTTTTAAGCAATTCAGTATATGTAAAGTTGTCAAAGTCCGACCCTAAATTTGAAGCTTATATTGAGAGGATTAAAGACAAAATTTTCATTTTTTTTTCTAATCCCGCGAAATACCGCCGAAATTGTTTTTTTATTGTAACTTTGTTATTTGACTTCAGAGTGCAAAAGGACATTAGAAGAAAATATAGAGCTTCGAAATAGGAAAATAATGACGTATCAATTTTAAAAATCGGATGATAAATAAAAAAGTTACAAGAAAAAAACGATTTCGGCAGAATTTTGCGGGATCAGAAAAAAAATTTTTTTTTGCCCCTTAATCCTCTCAATATAAGCTTCAAATTTAGGGTCGGACTTTTACAACTTTTTTTTTTCGTATGGGGACCAACCCTATCTAATGTACATTATCATAATCGTCTTCACCTTATCTCAATTATTTTGGGTGAGCATTAGGTTGATCCTTAAAATCAAATTCACAAAGTCACATATAAATTTTGGTACCGATCGGAGATGGTTAAGGGGTGTCGCACAGTGATCAAAATTCAGAAAACTCTGGAGACTTATTTATATTACATATATTAAATTAATTTTTTTTGTATCTAATGCTCGAAATCTACAGTACTGCACTCAAAGATATTAAATATAAATTTTGATCCCGATCGGAGGCGGTTAACCGGTGTCGCATAGTGGTCACAAACCGTAATATCCCCTGTGAGACACCCGTCAACCATCTCCGATCGGGATGAAAATTTACATATATTTAATACCTTTGAGTACAGGATTATCGATTTTGGGCATTAGCTATACAAAAAATGAAATTTAGCTTTTTCAGTCTCCATAGAATTTTCTGAATTTTTAACACCGTGCTACACACTTAGCCGTCCCCGTCGGGGATTCCACAATCGATAAAAAAAAAATTTAAATGTGGTATCTTCGACTATATTAGCATCGACCTAGGGGGTGAGGTTGGAGAAATCTGATACATATATATACATATGTATACAATTTGTCTACATACATATGTACATTTGGGGACCACCCTCGTGGGCATAATATAATAAATATGCCAAAAAAAATCTTTAATTCTTCAATTTTGATAAATTTGACAAATTTACAGGCCCGCAGAGAGCCGAGCCGGGCCCCTGGAACAGTTCGCGTTTACGGGCCCCCCTAAAAAATAAATTCAATCTAGCAGTGGCGTAGCTAGAGAATTTTTCGGGGGGGGGGTCACAGCCAATGTAAAAAATTTACCAAAATTAAAATTACCAAAAAAAACTACAATTTTTTTACAAATGATAAAAATCGCTAGCTTAGAGTGCAAATTGTGTAAGTCCTTTTTTAAAACTTTGTAGGAGAGACAAAAAACAAAAAACAAAAAAATTCGAAATGAAAAAAAATTTCTGTTCATATAAATATTTTGGACTTACACAATTTTTTTCGCTTTTTGGACTTACACAATTTGCGTATCACTGAATAACAACGAGTAGAAATATGACAAGTATCTCAGACTTGTTTAGCGCGGTGCGTATTTGATTTTTCTAGCGTTCTACATAAAAATACACTTTTTCATAAAAGTGGACTTACACAGTTTGCACTCTAAGCTAGCGAAATGTAATTTTTTCAGACTATAATTTAACATTTTAGTATACAAATATCGCTTATAATACATATGTCAAACTCTTAAGGCCCTTGGCCACTTAAAATCTGGAATGTTAAGCAGTGTATACATATGTGTGAGTGTCGGGTGATTGACGCAAATATCTAAAAGATTTGATTCTCATCAACGCGAGCCCGAACAAGAACGTGTAGCACGACGACTGCCGATTGCACTGACACACACAAAAAAACTCACACATACGCACTGCTTGACATGCCAGATTGTCAGTTGTCAAGGGCCTCTTCTGGAAATCTACGCGCATAGGTAGATTTTCAAGTTTTATGCGCCCAAAATTGAATTTTGTAAAGTTGTTACAATTACAGAAAAAAAACATACCCACATATTGGAAATAGAATGGGGAACAACAATTCATCGCTTTTTTCCCGACCCCATACTCTACACTTGCCCTAGATGGTCGTAACTTAGCATATCTGAAGTTAATTTTTTTGTTTTTTTTCTTACATATTTTTAAGTGCTAGTTTTAACGTGAATATTTATTATTTAAAGCATTTCATTTAAGTAATCGTGATGAATCCTAAAGGTTCAAGTAATTATTAACACTTTTCAATAATATCCTTGGTTTCCAATAATTCTAAGTTTATAATTTTAAGCTTTTAAAGTTGGGATATTTAAAAAAAAAATTATCACTCTTTTTCATGTTAAAAATTGGTTTTGTTATGTTGCTCTGTCAGACTCAGTCAAATTAACCCTCGGACATGATATCTAGTACAATTAGTAGTTAGCCGACAAAAAATTACGTCGTACAAAGCCGCACTTCACTACTAGATACAGGGTTTTTCATATGTACCTACAATAATTTTCTTTTTGTGCTTTATATTTAATTTTAATGTTTATATTTCTAACGCATATCTTGGTTAATGTAGGTGATGCTCGAAAGTAACCCAGATATTTAGCAGCGATTATTGTTAACTTTTTAGGCAGTATTTTTTTTCCAATTTTTCAAAGTTAAGGAAGTACTTATCATAAAAAGGGGCTAAGAATTATAAAGCTACATTTTTTAGAAGATTTTTGAGTATGCAATTTTGCGTCTCATTCAATTGTGATATAATAATATGCAACATTCAACTTTTTGAAAAATTTCATTGGAACGGTCTCACGTACATATAACGCAAACACCCTACAGAAAAAAATTACTAAAATCGACGGAAATTTTTACAGCATTGAGAATAGCACTTTTTACACTAAAATTGGTTGGCTACATAACAGTACACTTAGAAATCTCCTCAAAATCTTCTATAAATTCTGGCCGCGCTTTGAAATTTTTAATCCACTTTTAGAAATTTCTACGATTTTTCGGATTTTTCCATAAGCTTAGAAATCCTGCTTAAGGCGATTTTTATTGAAAAATTGTATACATTTTTAAACGAAAATAAGAGAGTGAAATTTTCGACAGAACTGTTTGAAATAAATTTAAAAACTCTGGCGTATGATTTTTTTTTTTGAGTCACTGTATATATTTTTCAATAAAATCGACTTTTAACTAGAGCCCTAGATACCCGGGTATCGAGCAATTCGATCTGATCGTTTTTGTTTGAAGCCCGTTTGTTGTTCAAATGCCCGTACAAACATTCGAGAATTCGAGCTTACAAACAAAAAAAATGTGTATCGGAAAAACAAAAATAAAAAAAACTACATATAAAGAAAAAAAAATAATAAACAAAAGAAAAAAAACAAACTTCAAAATACCCGAATTGTTCAAATGCCCGTACAAACATACGGGTAATAAACAAACAAACAACTCTTCGAGCATTTGAACAACAACTGTTCGGGCTACTCGAAAATGTTCAAAAAAAAATCGAGAGCTCTACTTTTAACACAAATTATTAAAATTTTGCATTAAACAAGCAATTTGGAATAGATGTACACAATAAAATATTTTTGGCCGCATAAAACTTGAAAATCTACCTATGTGCTACGGTTATAAATAATAATTTTCTTATATAATTTAGTTTTTTAATATTCCATTTTGACAGACATTAAGTAAAATCTCAAGTTCAGATACTCTTATACATTGCATATTTATTCCCATTGTAGTTTATACTAATATTATTTGATTAAGATGATAAGTAATTGAAAGAAAACTTGAAATTTAAATAATTGGCGTTACTTTTCTGTTATTAGCATGTTAATAACAGCAATACCGTATAATAATTGTAGCGTTTGTTGAGCCGTAGGGAAGTGCAGGAACCGTAGGAATTTTACCACAAAAGAGCGAACATAGGTACAAAGAATGTAAATTGTGGTAAAATTCCTGCGGTTCTTGCACTTTCCTACGGCCCAACAAACGCTAGAATTATAAGTAATACTTCGTGAAAAAGCGCTAAATTTCGAATTACCAATTTCGAAAAATTACTATTCTCATTGATTTTTTCCTGAAAAAGAAATGAATGCTAATAAAGTCAAAGATGGTTTTATGGTAAAAACGAATCTTTCGGGGGGGGGGGGGGGGGTTTGTCCCCAAAACCCCCCCCCGTTACTACGCCACTGCAATCTAGTAAAAAAATAACATACAAAAATTTTTTAATTCACATTGTCAGTTTTATTTCATATAAAATAAGATTTACTAGAGCACTTACATATAGGGTCTATGCACGATGCGTCTGATTCAAGAGTCAGTTTAGGTGTATTAGTGAAAATGCGCATGTAGTAGTTACACCGACATGACTCTGGCATGACTCAAGAAAATCAAAATTAGTTTGATATTTTGCTGTGACTCGCCTGTCAAATTTTGTCAGTTAATTTCCAAACCGTTTAAAAAATAAATAACGAAAAGAAAAAATATATTTTATTTTCAAAAATTTTTGCCAATAAGTTCGATATTGAGGAAGATACAATTTTTTTTTCTTGAATTCATCGAAGTATACAGGTCGTCTGAGATATTCATTTCGAACCTTCCGCAATGAAAACTATTCACAAATGAATGACGCAAGTGAGCCCAGAATGACAGCGAGTCAACACGTACACAGATGATTCGCGAGTCAGACGCACTGTGTATAGACCCCAATACATACATAAATGAAATGTTAGATGTCATTGTTTGATTTGCTTACATTAACTTTTTTAAATACATTTTAAGAGCTTGAATCATCCAAAGAAAACCTTCCGTGCTTTTTGGTCTGCGAATATGGAAATTACTGAGTCAAAACTAATGCTGCGAGCAAGGCTGGACGCCAATGCCAATGTTCCGAGGCTTGTCAAGCTATTTTGGCTCATAGTAGAACGCAAAAAATTTTTCACGCGAGACAATAGACTGAAAGAACGCTCCCCTTCAGCCACACTGACTGGAAGTGTGCAAAATATTCTTAATGCTATGCAGATGTTAGGAAATAATACTTCCATCTTCAAGTTATTAAGTTTGTTCAGAAGTTGTAATGGTGGCAGCGAATCACATCCCAAATTTGTTAAGATAAATGATTTCATCTATTAGATCCGTAGAAATATCTATGCCATAAATCGTGCAGAATGCCGTTGCCTTTTCTCTGAGCTCTTCTTCCGACAGATCCTGATACTTCCACAAAAAACTAAATTTAATTGCAATGTCAGTTTATTTATTTAATCCTTCTTGCACTTGTTCCTGGTAATAACTCTAGTATCTAACTATAAAATCATGGAAATAATAGTAGATAGATAATGGTATTGTTTTTAATAATTTTTTAAATTTTGTATACCTGAACTCTTTGAAATCAATTTAAACAGGGTTACCAACATTTTTCATTTAAAAAGTAAATATTTCTGAGAAGCTTGGTTCACCACCTTACCAATTGCGGTACTTTGGAAACTCTAAATCAAAGTCGATTTTCCTCAATTTCAACTCACTTTTCTAGGATTTGCCCATGTATAAACACAGTAAATATTTGATTGGATGCTTATAATTTTAGTTTGGTGATTTGGTTATGTTAAACACTTCAATTTTAAAACAATTTTTTGTAGCAACAAAATACCTATGTATGTATCTATGAAATCCTAGTTCGAGTACTGTCAATACTGCTTTGCCTTTCCGGGCCCCCAAAAACCTTCCGGGCCCCAGGGCGATTGCCCTGGCTGCCCCCCCCCCTCTCCGCGGCCCTGCAAATTTATGCTATAGTTGAAAATTTCTAATGTCCATTTGCACATATTTACATATGTACATAGTATATACCCTCCAAAAAATGTGTGATTAACCCCGTAAGAGATTTGTCCCGGATTGATCTCTATTGGTAACAATCGTTCCACAATTAGTCCCTGATGGTTCCCGTACGGTTATAAACGTAAACTAATTGTATACCAATTGTTCCCGAACGGCTATAACTGTAGATTAGTGGCTTTTACAAAAATATTCAATGTATTTCAAAAATTTCATAACAATAGGTAAAACTAATTCCACAGGCTTTCTTTTAATAACAATGATTAATAATAATCTTAGCAAAATGTTACCAAAAATATCCATTGAAAATTTAATAATGCATACACAAAACCGACAATTTATTTTAAAAAATTGGAATTTATTAAAGAGATTTTTTACAAAACTAAAACTTATTTTATAATCTTTATTTAAATAGGCATTAACATTTATAATTTTTAAAGATTGTTATAAAAACAGCCTTGCTAACAACTGTGAAAAATTCCACACAGGTCTTTACACTCGCATAATGCATTCTCAAAACTTAAAATATTTGAAGAAAATACATAAATCTTTTGAAAGATTTCACTACAAGAATCAAAGTAAGCGAAGAAACTTGCTTTAGATATGCATACATTAAAATTTATAATTTTTAGAGATTTTCATATAAAAATAGCCTTGGCTTTGAATGAAAGCGATTAATCTACAATAATACCTGTTCGGGAACAATTGGTCTACATTTAGGCTACATTTGTACCCGTTCGGGATGTAAGCGATTGATCTACATTTACATATATCCGTTCGATCAATTCACTCCATATAAAGGGATGTAAAATTGTATTAGTTGCAAGCTCCCTTGCGATTGATCGCGGACACGTCGCGGATTAATCGCATTTTTTGCAGGGTATGAACTGGTGAGGGTCTAAATACAATTTAACTAGTGCCCCTTTGACACCTTTTCTCTAGTTCTGAACCAGAAATTTTATACACTATTTATTGGGTACCTACACACGCAATTAATTTTTATCATAAAGCGATAAAACAAACCAACAACGTCGTTGACGTTATGATTAGTTGTTATACACCCAAGTCAAACAAATATTTGTGGTTATATACTAGTGAGTAAATGACTCATAGAGTCATATATTTTGAAATTAATTGATGTAATTCATTTAGTTAGACCAGAGCTAAGAGAAGCACTTCAAAAACCATTTCGCCAAAATAAAGTTTTTGCAAACCTGCACACATAAGTTAAATTTTGCTAGTAACTACACAAAAACTGAAAAAAAAAAAATTCATAAAATTATCATATACTTGTTAAAATAGCTTTCTCTTTGATTTGGTTATGACTTTTGTACATATGTAGCTCTTGGACACAACACAACGAAATTGGAATCACGAATAATAAACGGCACACCGGCTCCAGTAGCACAGACAAAATATCAAGTTTCCATAAGACTGAAGAAATATGAACGCGCATTTGGAAGTGGGCATATCTGCGGAGGTACGCTTATTGGTCGCAATAAAGTGCTGACAGCGGCACATTGTCTTTACAAGTAAGTGCTAACATACGTATATACATATTCATATCGTTATTTAAACTTCAAAACCGCTTATCGACCAAGTACAATACCGCGTAAGACATTTTGGTCAAAAATAAGATTCCCCAAAAACACATTAATGGCGTCCGTCTCGATCTCATACAAGAATTTTGACGCATTTTGTATTTTACCATGAATGTGTTTTTTCGGAAATCTCATTTTTGGTAAAAATGTTACTTACGTGGTATTGTACTTGATCGCTACGCGGTTTTTAACTTTAAACGACGATATCTAGTTGATCGTTTTATATGCCATTAATTGATTTTCTCAAGACTGGCTTACTACATACTTACATGGTATATGTTTTTATATGCTTTTAGTCTCGATAAGGAACGCTATCGTAAGGCTTACGAATTCCTTGTTGTCATGGGTACACAAAATCGATTTGAACGTGTTAATGGCACGATCGTTTCTGAAGTCAATTCGATTGCTTACATGGGCACTTTTGATCCAGAAACGATGCGTGACGATGTCGGTTTGTTGTTTCTCAAGACAGGCTTACCAGTGAATAAAACTCATTTGACAGTGGAGCCAATTGTGCTGAGCAACTCCTCAACACCAGCGGGTGCGAAATGCCATGTCTCTGGTTGGGGTAAAACTAAGGCGGTAATATATTTGTACAGTGTGTTGTTCGCTGATTCGAGGCGCAAAACAAGATAGTGATTTCGTAATGATTTTTTTTTTTTTTTGTATTTATCTACACTTTCAGAACGGCGTTCTCTCCACTGTTTTGATGATGACCAATGTGAGTATAATACCAGAGAGTATTTGCAAAATCTCCTATCAAAGCGGTTTACGCAACGGTATGTTATGTGCCGGATCATTACTGGGCGACACCGATTCCTGTCAAGGCGACTCAGGCGGACCACTTGTCTGTAACAATGAGCTCGTTGGTATTGTTTCCTGGGGCACAGGCTGTGCTGTACCCGGTTTCCCCGGTGTATACACCAATGTGAGTTATTATCGCAATTGGATTGATAGCCAAAAGTCAGCGGGGACGACGGCAACGTTAAACATAGGAATATTAATGTTAATTATTTTTATCATTACGGCTGATAATTAAAATAAATGTTAACAAATTGATTTTAAGAGATTAGATAAGAGTACACATGTAAAACTGTACATATATGTATTTATTTATGTATGTATGTAAATATATAATTTTTTTTTAACTTTACAAATGCATTTTTATATTAGTATTTCTTAAGCTACATTTGAGCGAACATTACACAGAATTGAACATTTTGTTATATAGTTTTGTATATTTTCTTTTAATTTGCACCTTCATATTATATTGTTTGCATTAAAAATTTCACAAATTCTCACAGTTAAATACAGACATACATACATAAAAACACAATTATTTCAAAATTATTGTATCAACCGTAGATAGTATTTTAACACGTAAAGATGAAATGCAGTGGAGTCTGCATAAAATCACCATTACATCAATCTTGCTCTCAAGCACATTCCATCCGCACTGTGCTCCCTGCACTGTCAATTTTCCGCCATTGTTCTAACATCGACAATTCCGATGCCTTTGTTGCTCCTCGTTCAGTTGCATATCATTACAGCCCAATCGTACCGTACCACCGACATCTCCTGGGAACCCTATGTGCGGCATACAACGTGTCTGTGTCATCAGTCGTGACAATTCGGCATTTGTTGCCACATTCTCCATGCGCAACATCACACGCTCCACAAGCAATTCCACAGCCTGACGTATATTGAAGCCCGTACAAGCGCTCGTCTCAATGTATGGCAGACTATAACGATCGGCTAGAGCACGCGCTTGGTCATGGCTAACGGCTCGCGTTGCTTCCAAATCGCACTTATTGCCACACAGCACAACATCCGGGTCCTCAGAGTAGGCATGTGTGCGTAATTGCTCCAACCAATTGGATATTTCGAGGAAGGACTTCTCGTTGGTCAAATCGAAGATGAGCAGAAAGCCCATGGCATCGCGATAGAAAGCGGTTGTCAATGAGCGAAAGCGCTCCTGTCCAGCTGTATCCCAAAGTTGGAGATGAATGCGATGATTACGTCCACGAAATGTGTAGATCTATTGCAGATAAAGAAAGTTCGCTAAATATGAGAAAATAGTTAAATCGTCGATGGATCTTAATGCTGCCCCCCAAACTTAATCAGTGTACAAATAAAATTGCGTTCGCTAATAAATAAAGTAGTAAACTCGTTTATTACTCACTAAACGTTTCTCTCGAAAATCAATGCCCACTGTAGATATAAATTGTGAGTGAAATCTTCCATCTGTATATTGATAAAGAAAACTTGTCTTGCCCACACCAGAATCGCCGAGTGCTAAGAATTTCATTAAAAAATCATAATCAATATTTGCCATTGCCATTTGCTACTTGCACACCAGCTAAGCTGGTTTAGAGTTGCAGTTAATTCTTTTCACGTCACTGATTTTATAACAATAAAGTAGTTTGTACGCGTATATTTTTTTGATGGGCATTTAATCCGTTTTACTGTATAGCTATTTACCGAAATGGAGTTTTGAGGCGGTAGATATTTGTTTTGTTGGCGTAAATGCGGTTAATTCGTACTATGCGTTATTTATAATTCCAGATATTAATTTGCTGCAAGACAAAAAATTAAGAATTATATTTATATTTGTTTAATGCTTTAATGTAGAGTTTTTTAAAGTTTAATATGTGTGTTCACAAAAAGAACATGAATTGTGACGATAGATTAATTTTTGTTATGTGTTCTTCTACATTCATATGTACATACATATATATATTAATTGAATATCATTTTTATAGTCACGAGTATTTCAAAGTATTAATTGTCAACTTTCTTTAATCATTAATACATCAAGACATTCCCTACTATGCATAAACAAATGTACGCCACGACGTATACGCAACGTCATGTCAGCATCCCATCACAACAAACTCAATAAAATCGATTGCTTGCGGTTACTTAGCCCACAACAATAACAACATCTACGTTGAATTAACGAGTGTATAATAATATGTATTATGAAATAACTACTATGTAGTGGCAATATGATTTTTTATAAAAGGAAAAAAACATTATAATAATAAAAAACAACATTAAATGTACATAAATACATATATACATGCAGCATGTTTGCTTGAAAATCAATATCGTATCGCTAAAATGCCTTGAAATTAAAAAAAAAAAAAATATATATATATAAACATATAACAACAACAATACACAATATGCCATTATTATCGTATTTTTTGCGCGACACAGCTGCACACACACCTAACACGCCCACCAACAACGTCCTTTCAAATTTATACTCATGACAAATCAATTTTATTATCACACTTCGCTTCAGTGATTTTTTTTTTTGTTACAGTTTCCTTTTAATTTAATTTTCACAACAGCAATGCTGTAACGTGATACTTTCTAATATTATATTTCAATAAAAGGAAGGGGAAAAAACGGAATGTATGTATGTACTTTATACATTGTGCTTATCGTATATACAGTTGGAATTATAAACGAATACAATGGCAGGTAGATTCCTTGCTTTGCAGTAGTCAGTCGGTTCAGGGTTAAGGTGAGTTAATTGGGGTATTTGAGAAGAAAGAGCTTTACAGCAATGGAAAGAGTTCGATTGAAATTTCTAAATTTTTTTTCAATATATGAGTCTCAAGTAATAACGTTTCGTTTAAGTAAGCGGAGAAAAAGCCTTACG